>OY997266.1:669766229-671181229 GCA_963921465.1 Triticum timopheevii | reverse complement strand
CGTGTCGGTCATCAACACTCGCAGTTTTGGCCGATTCTGGCCCGTTTCGTGGACTATTACTCACTGTGTTGTGGTCTCATAGTGCTTCCACGATTGACGAACCCAGAGGTGCCTTTACGTGTCGGTCATCAACACTCGCAGTTTTGGCCGATTCTGGCCCGTTTCGTGGACTATTACTCACTGTGTTGCGGTCTCGTAGTGCTTTCCACGATTGACGAACCCAGAGGTGCCTTTACGTGTCGGTCATCAACACTCGCAGTTTTGGCCGATTCTGGCCCGTTTCGTGGACTATTACTCACTGTGTTGCGGTCTCATAGTGCTTCCACGATTGACGAACCCAGACATGCCTTTACGTGTCGGTCATCAACACTCGTAGTTTTGGCCGATTCTGGCCCGTTTCATGGACTATTAGTCACTGTTTTGGGGTCTCGTAGTGCTTTCCACGATTGACGAACCCAGAGGTGCCTTTACGTGTCGGTCATCAACACTCGCAGTTTTGGCCGATTCTGGCCCGTTTTATGGACTATTACTCACTGTTTTGGGGTCTTGGAGTGATTTCCACGATTGACGAACCCAAAGGTGCGTTTACGTGTCGGTCATCAACACTCGTAGTTTTGGCCAATTTTGGCCCGTTTCATGGACTATTACTCACTATTTTGGGGTCTCGGAGTGATTTCCAAGATTGATGAACCCAGAGGTGCGTTTACGTGTCGGTCATCAACACTCGCAGTTTTGGTCGATTCTGGCCCGTTTCATGGACTATTTACTCACTGTTTTGGGGCCTCAGAGTGATTTCCACGATTGACGAACCCCAACGTGCGTTTACGTTTCGGTCGTCAACACTCGCAGTTTTGGCCGATTCTGGCCCGTTTCGTGGACTATTACTCACTGTGTTGCTGTCTCGTAGTGCTTTCCACGATTGACGAACCCAGAGGTGCGTTTACGTGTTGGTCATCAACACTCGCAGTTTTGGCCGATTCTGGCCCGTTTCGTGGACTATTACTCACTGTGTTGCGGTCTCGTAGTGCTTTCCACGATTGACGAACCCAGAGGTGCCTTTACGTGTCGGTCATCCACACTCGCAGTTTTGGCCGATTCTGGCCCGTTTCGTGGACTATTACTCACTATGTTGCGGTCTCATAGTGCTTCCACGATTGACGAACCCAGACATGCCTTTACGTGTCGGTCATCAACACTCGTAGTTTTGGCCGATTCTGGCCCGTTTCATGGACTATTAGTCACTGTTTTGGGGTCTCGTAGTGCTTTCCACGATTGACGAACCCAGAGGTGCCTTTACGTGTCGGTCATCAACACTCGCAGTTTTGGCCGATTCTGGCCCGTTTTATGGACTATTACTCACTGTTTTGGGGTCTTGGAGTGATTTCCACGATTGACGAACCCAAAGGTGCGTTTACGTGTCGGTCATCAACACTCGTAGTTTTGGCCAATTTTGGCCCGTTTCATGGACTATTACTCACTATTTTGGGGTCTCGGAGTGATTTCCAAGATTGACGAACCCAGAGGTGCGTTTACGTGTCGGTCATCAACACTCGCAGTTTTGGTCGATTCTGGCCCGTTTCATGGACTATTTACTCACTGTTTTGGGGCCTCAGAGTGATTTCCAAGATTGACGAACCCAGAGGTGCGTTTACGTGTCGGTCATCAACACTCGCAGTTTTGGCCGATTCTGGCCCGTTTCGTGGACTATTACTCACTGTGTTGCGGTCTCGTAGTGCTTTCCACGATTGACGAACCCAGAGGTGCCTTTACGTGTCGGTCATCAACACTCGCAGTTTTGGCCGATTCTGGCCCGTTTCGTGGACTATTACTCACTGTGTTGTGGTCTCATAGTGCTTCCACGATTGACGAACCCAGAGGTGCCTTTACGTGTCGGTCATCAACACTCGCAGTTTTGGCCGATTCTGGCCCGTTTCGTGGACTATTACTCACTGTGTTGCGGTCTCGTAGTGCTTTCCACGATTGACGAACCCAGAGGTGCCTTTACGTGTCGGTCATCAACACTCGCAGTTTTGGCCGATTCTGGCCCGTTTCGTGGACTATTACTCACTGTGTTGCGGTCTCATAGTGCTTCCACGATTGACGAACCCAGACATGCCTTTACGTGTCGGTCATCAACACTCGTAGTTTTGGCCGATTCTGGCCCGTTTCATGGACTATTAGTCACTGTTTTGGGGTCTCGTAGTGCTTTCCACGATTGACGAACCCAGAGGTGCGTTTACGTGTCGGTCATCAACACTCGCAGTTTTGGTCGATTCTGGCCCGTTTCATGGACTATTTACTCACTGTTTTGGGGCCTCAGAGTGATTTCCAAGATTGACGAACCCAGAGGTGCGTTTACGTGTCGGTCATCAACACTCGCAGTTTTGGCCGATTCTGGCCCGTTTCGTGGACTATTACTCACTGTGTTGCGGTCTCGTAGTGCTTTCCACGATTGACGAACCCAGAGGTGCCTTTACGTGTCGGTCATCAACACTCGCAGTTTTGGCCGATTCTGGCCCGTTTCGTGGACTATTACTCACTGTGTTGTGGTCTCATAGTGCTTCCACGATTGACGAACCCAGAGGTGCCTTTACGTGTCGGTCATCAACACTCGCAGTTTTGGCCGATTCTGGCCCGTTTCGTGGACTATTACTCACTGTGTTGCGGTCTCGTAGTGCTTTCCACGATTGACGAACCCAGAGGTGCCTTTACGTGTCGGTCATCAACACTCGCAGTTTTGGCCGATTCTGGCCCGTTTCGTGGACTATTACTCACTGTGTTGCGGTCTCATAGTGCTTCCACGATTGACGAACCCAGACATGCCTTTACGTGTCGGTCATCAACACTCGTAGTTTTGGCCGATTCTGGCCCGTTTCATGGACTATTAGTCACTGTTTTGGGGTCTCGTAGTGCTTTCCACGATTGACGAACCCAGAGGTGCCTTTACGTGTCGGTCATCAACACTCGCAGTTTTGGCCGATTCTGGCCCGTTTTATGGACTATTACTCACTGTTTTGGGGTCTTGGAGTGATTTCCACGATTGACGAACCCAAAGGTGCGTTTACGTGTCGGTCATCAACACTCGTAGTTTTGGCCAATTTTGGCCCGTTTCATGGACTATTACTCACTATTTTGGGGTCTCGGAGTGATTTCCAAGATTGATGAACCCAGAGGTGCGTTTACGTGTCGGTCATCAACACTCGCAGTTTTGGTCGATTCTGGCCCGTTTCATGGACTATTTACTCACTGTTTTGGGGCCTCAGAGTGATTTCCACGATTGACGAACCCCAACGTGCGTTTACGTTTCGGTCGTCAACACTCGCAGTTTTGGCCGATTCTGGCCCGTTTCGTGGACTATTACTCACTGTGTTGCTGTCTCGTAGTGCTTTCCACGATTGACGAACCCAGAGGTGCGTTTACGTGTTGGTCATCAACACTCGCAGTTTTGGCCGATTCTGGCCCGTTTCGTGGACTATTACTCACTGTGTTGCGGTCTCGTAGTGCTTTCCACGATTGACGAACCCAGAGGTGCCTTTACGTGTCGGTCATCCACACTCGCAGTTTTGGCCGATTCTGGCCCGTTTCGTGGACTATTACTCACTATGTTGCGGTCTCATAGTGCTTCCACGATTGACGAACCCAGACATGCCTTTACGTGTCGGTCATCAACACTCGTAGTTTTGGCCGATTCTGGCCCGTTTCATGGACTATTAGTCACTGTTTTGGGGTCTCGTAGTGCTTTCCACGATTGACGAACCCAGAGGTGCCTTTACGTGTCGGTCATCAACACTCGCAGTTTTGGCCGATTCTGGCCCGTTTTATGGACTATTACTCACTGTTTTGGGGTCTTGGAGTGATTTCCACGATTGACGAACCCAAAGGTGCGTTTACGTGTCGGTCATCAACACTCGTAGTTTTGGCCAATTTTGGCCCGTTTCATGGACTATTACTCACTATTTTGGGGTCTCGGAGTGATTTCCAAGATTGACGAACCCAGAGGTGCGTTTACGTGTCGGTCATCAACACTCGCAGTTTTGGTCGATTCTGGCCCGTTTCATGGACTATTTACTCACTGTTTTGGGGCCTCAGAGTGATTTCCAAGATTGACGAACCCAGAGGTGCGTTTACGTGTCGGTCATCAACACTCGCAGTTTTGGCCGATTCTGGCCCGTTTCGTGGACTATTACTCACTGTGTTGCGGTCTCGTAGTGCTTTCCACGATTGACGAACCCAGAGGTGCCTTTACGTGTCGGTCATCAACACTCGCAGTTTTGGCCGATTCTGGCCCGTTTCGTGGACTATTACTCACTGTGTTGTGGTCTCATAGTGCTTCCACGATTGACGAACCCAGAGGTGCCTTTACGTGTCGGTCATCAACACTCGCAGTTTTGGCCGATTCTGGCCCGTTTCGTGGACTATTACTCACTGTGTTGCGGTCTCGTAGTGCTTTCCACGATTGACGAACCCAGAGGTGCCTTTACGTGTCGGTCATCAACACTCGCAGTTTTGGCCGATTCTGGCCCGTTTCGTGGACTATTACTCACTGTGTTGCGGTCTCATAGTGCTTCCACGATTGACGAACCCAGACATGCCTTTACGTGTCGGTCATCAACACTCGTAGTTTTGGCCGATTCTGGCCCGTTTCATGGACTATTAGTCACTGTTTTGGGGTCTCGTAGTGCTTTCCACGATTGACGAACCCAGAGGTGCCTTTACGTGTCGGTCATCAACACTCGCAGTTTTGGCCGATTCTGGCCCGTTTTATGGACTATTACTCACTGTTTTGGGGTCTTGGAGTGATTTCCACGATTGACGAACCCAAAGGTGCGTTTACGTGTCGGTCATCAACACTCGTAGTTTTGGCCAATTTTGGCCCGTTTCATGGACTATTACTCACTATTTTGGGGTCTCGGAGTGATTTCCAAGATTGATGAACCCAGAGGTGCGTTTACGTGTCGGTCATCAACACTCGCAGTTTTGGTCGATTCTGGCCCGTTTCATGGACTATTTACTCACTGTTTTGGGGCCTCAGAGTGATTTCCACGATTGACGAACCCCAACGTGCGTTTACGTTTCGGTCGTCAACACTCGCAGTTTTGGCCGATTCTGGCCCGTTTCGTGGACTATTACTCACTGTGTTGCTGTCTCGTAGTGCTTTCCACGATTGACGAACCCAGAGGTGCGTTTACGTGTTGGTCATCAACACTCGCAGTTTTGGCCGATTCTGGCCCGTTTCGTGGACTATTACTCACTGTGTTGCGGTCTCGTAGTGCTTTCCACGATTGACGAACCCAGAGGTGCCTTTACGTGTCGGTCATCCACACTCGCAGTTTTGGCCGATTCTGGCCCGTTTCGTGGACTATTACTCACTATGTTGCGGTCTCATAGTGCTTCCACGATTGACGAACCCAGACATGCCTTTACGTGTCGGTCATCAACACTCGTAGTTTTGGCCGATTCTGGCCCGTTTCATGGACTATTAGTCACTGTTTTGGGGTCTCGTAGTGCTTTCCACGATTGACGAACCCAGAGGTGCCTTTACGTGTCGGTCATCAACACTCGCAGTTTTGGCCGATTCTGGCCCGTTTTATGGACTATTACTCACTGTTTTGGGGTCTTGGAGTGATTTCCACGATTGACGAACCCAAAGGTGCGTTTACGTGTCGGTCATCAACACTCGTAGTTTTGGCCAATTTTGGCCCGTTTCATGGACTATTACTCACTATTTTGGGGTCTCGGAGTGATTTCCAAGATTGACGAACCCAGAGGTGCGTTTACGTGTCGGTCATCAACACTCGCAGTTTTGGTCGATTCTGGCCCGTTTCATGGACTATTTACTCACTGTTTTGGGGCCTCAGAGTGATTTCCAAGATTGACGAACCCAGAGGTGCGTTTACGTGTCGGTCATCAACACTCGCAGTTTTGGCCGATTCTGGCCCGTTTCGTGGACTATTACTCACTGTGTTGCGGTCTCGTAGTGCTTTCCACGATTGACGAACCCAGAGGTGCCTTTACGTGTCGGTCATCAACACTCGCAGTTTTGGCCGATTCTGGCCCGTTTCGTGGACTATTACTCACTGTGTTGTGGTCTCATAGTGCTTCCACGATTGACGAACCCAGAGGTGCCTTTACGTGTCGGTCATCAACACTCGCAGTTTTGGCCGATTCTGGCCCGTTTCGTGGACTATTACTCACTGTGTTGCGGTCTCGTAGTGCTTTCCACGATTGACGAACCCAGAGGTGCCTTTACGTGTCGGTCATCAACACTCGCAGTTTTGGCCGATTCTGGCCCGTTTCGTGGACTATTACTCACTGTGTTGCGGTCTCATAGTGCTTCCACGATTGACGAACCCAGACATGCCTTTACGTGTCGGTCATCAACACTCGTAGTTTTGGCCGATTCTGGCCCGTTTCATGGACTATTAGTCACTGTTTTGGGGTCTCGTAGTGCTTTCCACGATTGACGAACCCAGAGGTGCCTTTACGTGTCGGTCATCAACACTCGCAGTTTTGGCCGATTCTGGCCCGTTTTATGGACTATTACTCACTGTTTTGGGGTCTTGGAGTGATTTCCACGATTGACGAACCCAAAGGTGCGTTTACGTGTCGGTCATCAACACTCGTAGTTTTGGCCAATTTTGGCCCGTTTCATGGACTATTACTCACTATTTTGGGGTCTCGGAGTGATTTCCAAGATTGATGAACCCAGAGGTGCGTTTACGTGTCGGTCATCAACACTCGCAGTTTTGGTCGATTCTGGCCCGTTTCATGGACTATTTACTCACTGTTTTGGGGCCTCAGAGTGATTTCCACGATTGACGAACCCCAACGTGCGTTTACGTTTCGGTCGTCAACACTCGCAGTTTTGGCCGATTCTGGCCCGTTTCGTGGACTATTACTCACTGTGTTGCTGTCTCGTAGTGCTTTCCACGATTGACGAACCCAGAGGTGCGTTTACGTGTTGGTCATCAACACTCGCAGTTTTGGCCGATTCTGGCCCGTTTCGTGGACTATTACTCACTGTGTTGCGGTCTCGTAGTGCTTTCCACGATTGACGAACCCAGAGGTGCCTTTACGTGTCGGTCATCCACACTCGCAGTTTTGGCCGATTCTGGCCCGTTTCGTGGACTATTACTCACTATGTTGCGGTCTCATAGTGCTTCCACGATTGACGAACCCAGACATGCCTTTACGTGTCGGTCATCAACACTCGTAGTTTTGGCCGATTCTGGCCCGTTTCATGGACTATTAGTCACTGTTTTGGGGTCTCGTAGTGCTTTCCACGATTGACGAACCCAGAGGTGCCTTTACGTGTCGGTCATCAACACTCGCAGTTTTGGCCGATTCTGGCCCGTTTTATGGACTATTACTCACTGTTTTGGGGTCTTGGAGTGATTTCCACGATTGACGAACCCAAAGGTGCGTTTACGTGTCGGTCATCAACACTCGTAGTTTTGGCCAATTTTGGCCCGTTTCATGGACTATTACTCACTATTTTGGGGTCTCGGAGTGATTTCCAAGATTGACGAACCCAGAGGTGCGTTTACGTGTCGGTCATCAACACTCGCAGTTTTGGTCGATTCTGGCCCGTTTCATGGACTATTTACTCACTGTTTTGGGGCCTCAGAGTGATTTCCAAGATTGACGAACCCAGAGGTGCGTTTACGTGTCGGTCATCAACACTCGCAGTTTTGGCCGATTCTGGCCCGTTTCGTGGACTATTACTCACTGTGTTGCGGTCTCGTAGTGCTTTCCACGATTGACGAACCCAGAGGTGCCTTTACGTGTCGGTCATCAACACTCGCAGTTTTGGCCGATTCTGGCCCGTTTCGTGGACTATTACTCACTGTGTTGTGGTCTCATAGTGCTTCCACGATTGACGAACCCAGAGGTGCCTTTACGTGTCGGTCATCAACACTCGCAGTTTTGGCCGATTCTGGCCCGTTTCGTGGACTATTACTCACTGTGTTGCGGTCTCGTAGTGCTTTCCACGATTGACGAACCCAGAGGTGCCTTTACGTGTCGGTCATCAACACTCGCAGTTTTGGCCGATTCTGGCCCGTTTCGTGGACTATTACTCACTGTGTTGCGGTCTCATAGTGCTTCCACGATTGACGAACCCAGACATGCCTTTACGTGTCGGTCATCAACACTCGTAGTTTTGGCCGATTCTGGCCCGTTTCATGGACTATTAGTCACTGTTTTGGGGTCTCGTAGTGCTTTCCACGATTGACGAACCCAGAGGTGCCTTTACGTGTCGGTCATCAACACTCGCAGTTTTGGCCGATTCTGGCCCGTTTTATGGACTATTACTCACTGTTTTGGGGTCTTGGAGTGATTTCCACGATTGACGAACCCAAAGGTGCGTTTACGTGTCGGTCATCAACACTCGTAGTTTTGGCCAATTTTGGCCCGTTTCATGGACTATTACTCACTATTTTGGGGTCTCGGAGTGATTTCCAAGATTGATGAACCCAGAGGTGCGTTTACGTGTCGGTCATCAACACTCGCAGTTTTGGTCGATTCTGGCCCGTTTCATGGACTATTTACTCACTGTTTTGGGGCCTCAGAGTGATTTCCACGATTGACGAACCCCAACGTGCGTTTACGTTTCGGTCGTCAACACTCGCAGTTTTGGCCGATTCTGGCCCGTTTCGTGGACTATTACTCACTGTGTTGCTGTCTCGTAGTGCTTTCCACGATTGACGAACCCAGAGGTGCGTTTACGTGTTGGTCATCAACACTCGCAGTTTTGGCCGATTCTGGCCCGTTTCGTGGACTATTACTCACTGTGTTGCGGTCTCGTAGTGCTTTCCACGATTGACGAACCCAGAGGTGCCTTTACGTGTCGGTCATCCACACTCGCAGTTTTGGCCGATTCTGGCCCGTTTCGTGGACTATTACTCACTATGTTGCGGTCTCATAGTGCTTCCACGATTGACGAACCCAGACATGCCTTTACGTGTCGGTCATCAACACTCGTAGTTTTGGCCGATTCTGGCCCGTTTCATGGACTATTAGTCACTGTTTTGGGGTCTCGTAGTGCTTTCCACGATTGACGAACCCAGAGGTGCCTTTACGTGTCGGTCATCAACACTCGCAGTTTTGGCCGATTCTGGCCCGTTTTATGGACTATTACTCACTGTTTTGGGGTCTTGGAGTGATTTCCACGATTGACGAACCCAAAGGTGCGTTTACGTGTCGGTCATCAACACTCGTAGTTTTGGCCAATTTTGGCCCGTTTCATGGACTATTACTCACTATTTTGGGGTCTCGGAGTGATTTCCAAGATTGACGAACCCAGAGGTGCGTTTACGTGTCGGTCATCAACACTCGCAGTTTTGGTCGATTCTGGCCCGTTTCATGGACTATTTACTCACTGTTTTGGGGCCTCAGAGTGATTTCCACGATTGACGAACCCAGAGGTGCGTTTACGTGTCGGTCATCAACACTCGCAGTTTTGGCCGATTCTGGCCCGTTTCGTGGACTATTACTCACTGTGTTGCGGTCTCGTAGTGCTTTCCACGATTGACGAACCCAGAGGTGCCTTTACGTGTCGGTCATCAACACTCGCAGTTTTGGCCGATTCTGGCCCGTTTCGTGGACTATTACTCACTGTGTTGTGGTCTCATAGTGCTTCCACGATTGACGAACCCAGAGGTGCCTTTACGTGTCGGTCATCAACACTCGCAGTTTTGGCCGATTCTGGCCCGTTTCGTGGACTATTACTCACTGTGTTGCGGTCTCGTAGTGCTTTCCACGATTGACGAACCCAGAGGTGCCTTTACGTGTCGGTCATCAACACTCGCAGTTTTGGCCGATTCTGGCCCGTTTCGTGGACTATTACTCACTGTGTTGCGGTCTCATAGTGCTTCCACGATTGACGAACCCAGACATGCCTTTACGTGTCGGTCATCAACACTCGTAGTTTTGGCCGATTCTGGCCCGTTTCATGGACTATTAGTCACTGTTTTGGGGTCTCGTAGTGCTTTCCACGATTGACGAACCCAGAGGTGCCTTTACGTGTCGGTCATCAACACTCGCAGTTTTGGCCGATTCTGGCCCGTTTTATGGACTATTACTCACTGTTTTGGGGTCTTGGAGTGATTTCCACGATTGACGAACCCAAAGGTGCGTTTACGTGTCGGTCATCAACACTCGTAGTTTTGGCCAATTTTGGCCCGTTTCATGGACTATTACTCACTATTTTGGGGTCTCGGAGTGATTTCCAAGATTGATGAACCCAGAGGTGCGTTTACGTGTCGGTCATCAACACTCGCAGTTTTGGTCGATTCTGGCCCGTTTCATGGACTATTTACTCACTGTTTTGGGGCCTCAGAGTGATTTCCACGATTGACGAACCCCAACGTGCGTTTACGTTTCGGTCGTCAACACTCGCAGTTTTGGCCGATTCTGGCCCGTTTCGTGGACTATTACTCACTGTGTTGCTGTCTCGTAGTGCTTTCCACGATTGACGAACCCAGAGGTGCGTTTACGTGTTGGTCATCAACACTCGCAGTTTTGGCCGATTCTGGCCCGTTTCGTGGACTATTACTCACTGTGTTGCGGTCTCGTAGTGCTTTCCACGATTGACGAACCCAGAGGTGCCTTTACGTGTCGGTCATCAACACTCGCAGTTTTGGCCGATTCTGGCCCGTTTTATGGACTATTACTCACTGTTTTGGGGTCTTGGAGTGATTTCCACGATTGACGAACCCAAAGGTGCGTTTACGTGTCGGTCATCAACACTCGTAGTTTTGGCCAATTTTGGCCCGTTTCATGGACTATTACTCACTATTTTGGGGTCTCGGAGTGATTTCCAAGATTGATGAACCCAGAGGTGCGTTTACGTGTCGGTCATCAACACTCGCAGTTTTGGTCGATTCTGGCCCGTTTCATGGACTATTTACTCACTGTTTTGGGGCCTCAGAGTGATTTCCACGATTGACGAACCCCAACGTGCGTTTACGTTTCGGTCGTCAACACTCGCAGTTTTGGCCGATTCTGGCCCGTTTCGTGGACTATTACTCACTGTGTTGCTGTCTCGTAGTGCTTTCCACGATTGACGAACCCAGAGGTGCGTTTACGTGTTGGTCATCAACACTCGCAGTTTTGGCCGATTCTGGCCCGTTTCGTGGACTATTACTCACTGTGTTGCGGTCTCGTAGTGCTTTCCACGATTGACGAACCCAGAGGTGCCTTTACGTGTCGGTCATCCACACTCGCAGTTTTGGCCGATTCTGGCCCGTTTCGTGGACTATTACTCACTATGTTGCGGTCTCATAGTGCTTCCACGATTGACGAACCCAGACATGCCTTTACGTGTCGGTCATCAACACTCGTAGTTTTGGCCGATTCTGGCCCGTTTCATGGACTATTAGTCACTGTTTTGGGGTCTCGTAGTGCTTTCCACGATTGACGAACCCAGAGGTGCCTTTACGTGTCGGTCATCAACACTCGCAGTTTTGGCCGATTCTGGCCCGTTTTATGGACTATTACTCACTGTTTTGGGGTCTTGGAGTGATTTCCACGATTGACGAACCCAAAGGTGCGTTTACGTGTCGGTCATCAACACTCGTAGTTTTGGCCAATTTTGGCCCGTTTCATGGACTATTACTCACTATTTTGGGGTCTCGGAGTGATTTCCAAGATTGACGAACCCAGAGGTGCGTTTACGTGTCGGTCATCAACACTCGCAGTTTTGGTCGATTCTGGCCCGTTTCATGGACTATTTACTCACTGTTTTGGGGCCTCAGAGTGATTTCCACGATTGACGAACCCAGAGGTGCGTTTACGTGTCGGTCATCAACACTCGCAGTTTTGGCCGATTCTGGCCCGTTTCGTGGACTATTACTCACTGTGTTGCGGTCTCGTAGTGCTTTCCACGATTGACGAACCCAGAGGTGCCTTTACGTGTCGGTCATCAACACTCGCAGTTTTGGCCGATTCTGGCCCGTTTCGTGGACTATTACTCACTGTGTTGTGGTCTCATAGTGCTTCCACGATTGACGAACCCAGAGGTGCCTTTACGTGTCGGTCATCAACACTCGCAGTTTTGGCCGATTCTGGCCCGTTTCGTGGACTATTACTCACTGTGTTGCGGTCTCGTAGTGCTTTCCACGATTGACGAACCCAGAGGTGCCTTTACGTGTCGGTCATCAACACTCGCAGTTTTGGCCGATTCTGGCCCGTTTCGTGGACTATTACTCACTGTGTTGCGGTCTCATAGTGCTTCCACGATTGACGAACCCAGACATGCCTTTACGTGTCGGTCATCAACACTCGTAGTTTTGGCCGATTCTGGCCCGTTTCATGGACTATTAGTCACTGTTTTGGGGTCTCGTAGTGCTTTCCACGATTGACGAACCCAGAGGTGCCTTTACGTGTCGGTCATCAACACTCGCAGTTTTGGCCGATTCTGGCCCGTTTTATGGACTATTACTCACTGTTTTGGGGTCTTGGAGTGATTTCCACGATTGACGAACCCAAAGGTGCGTTTACGTGTCGGTCATCAACACTCGTAGTTTTGGCCAATTTTGGCCCGTTTCATGGACTATTACTCACTATTTTGGGGTCTCGGAGTGATTTCCAAGATTGATGAACCCAGAGGTGCGTTTACGTGTCGGTCATCAACACTCGCAGTTTTGGTCGATTCTGGCCCGTTTCATGGACTATTTACTCACTGTTTTGGGGCCTCAGAGTGATTTCCACGATTGACGAACCCCAACGTGCGTTTACGTTTCGGTCGTCAACACTCGCAGTTTTGGCCGATTCTGGCCCGTTTCGTGGACTATTACTCACTGTGTTGCTGTCTCGTAGTGCTTTCCACGATTGACGAACCCAGAGGTGCGTTTACGTGTTGGTCATCAACACTCGCAGTTTTGGCCGATTCTGGCCCGTTTCGTGGACTATTACTCACTGTGTTGCGGTCTCGTAGTGCTTTCCACGATTGACGAACCCAGAGGTGCCTTTACGTGTCGGTCATCAACACTCGCAGTTTTGGCCGATTCTGGCCCGTTTTATGGACTATTACTCACTGTTTTGGGGTCTTGGAGTGATTTCCACGATTGACGAACCCAAAGGTGCGTTTACGTGTCGGTCATCAACACTCGTAGTTTTGGCCAATTTTGGCCCGTTTCATGGACTATTACTCACTATTTTGGGGTCTCGGAGTGATTTCCAAGATTGATGAACCCAGAGGTGCGTTTACGTGTCGGTCATCAACACTCGCAGTTTTGGTCGATTCTGGCCCGTTTCATGGACTATTTACTCACTGTTTTGGGGCCTCAGAGTGATTTCCACGATTGACGAACCCCAACGTGCGTTTACGTTTCGGTCGTCAACACTCGCAGTTTTGGCCGATTCTGGCCCGTTTCGTGGACTATTACTCACTGTGTTGCTGTCTCGTAGTGCTTTCCACGATTGACGAACCCAGAGGTGCGTTTACGTGTTGGTCATCAACACTCGCAGTTTTGGCCGATTCTGGCCCGTTTCGTGGACTATTACTCACTGTGTTGCGGTCTCGTAGTGCTTTCCACGATTGACGAACCCAGAGGTGCCTTTACGTGTCGGTCATCCACACTCGCAGTTTTGGCCGATTCTGGCCCGTTTCGTGGACTATTACTCACTATGTTGCGGTCTCATAGTGCTTCCACGATTGACGAACCCAGACATGCCTTTACGTGTCGGTCATCAACACTCGTAGTTTTGGCCGATTCTGGCCCGTTTCATGGACTATTAGTCACTGTTTTGGGGTCTCGTAGTGCTTTCCACGATTGACGAACCCAGAGGTGCCTTTACGTGTCGGTCATCAACACTCGCAGTTTTGGCCGATTCTGGCCCGTTTTATGGACTATTACTCACTGTTTTGGGGTCTTGGAGTGATTTCCACGATTGACGAACCCAAAGGTGCGTTTACGTGTCGGTCATCAACACTCGTAGTTTTGGCCAATTTTGGCCCGTTTCATGGACTATTACTCACTATTTTGGGGTCTCGGAGTGATTTCCAAGATTGACGAACCCAGAGGTGCGTTTACGTGTCGGTCATCAACACTCGCAGTTTTGGTCGATTCTGGCCCGTTTCATGGACTATTTACTCACTGTTTTGGGGCCTCAGAGTGATTTCCACGATTGACGAACCCAGAGGTGCGTTTACGTGTCGGTCATCAACACTCGCAGTTTTGGCCGATTCTGGCCCGTTTCGTGGACTATTACTCACTGTGTTGCGGTCTCGTAGTGCTTTCCACGATTGACGAACCCAGAGGTGCCTTTACGTGTCGGTCATCAACACTCGCAGTTTTGGCCGATTCTGGCCCGTTTCGTGGACTATTACTCACTGTGTTGTGGTCTCATAGTGCTTCCACGATTGACGAACCCAGAGGTGCCTTTACGTGTCGGTCATCAACACTCGCAGTTTTGGCCGATTCTGGCCCGTTTCGTGGACTATTACTCACTGTGTTGCGGTCTCGTAGTGCTTTCCACGATTGACGAACCCAGAGGTGCCTTTACGTGTCGGTCATCAACACTCGCAGTTTTGGCCGATTCTGGCCCGTTTCGTGGACTATTACTCACTGTGTTGCGGTCTCATAGTGCTTCCACGATTGACGAACCCAGACATGCCTTTACGTGTCGGTCATCAACACTCGTAGTTTTGGCCGATTCTGGCCCGTTTCATGGACTATTAGTCACTGTTTTGGGGTCTCGTAGTGCTTTCCACGATTGACGAACCCAGAGGTGCCTTTACGTGTCGGTCATCAACACTCGCAGTTTTGGCCGATTCTGGCCCGTTTTATGGACTATTACTCACTGTTTTGGGGTCTTGGAGTGATTTCCACGATTGACGAACCCAAAGGTGCATTTACGTGTCGGTCATCAACACTCGTAGTTTTGGCCAATTTTGGCCCGTTTCATGGACTATTACTCACTATTTTGGGGTCTCGGAGTGATTTCCAAGATTGATGAACCCAGAGGTGCGTTTACGTGTCGGTCATCAACACTCGCAGTTTTGGTCGATTCTGGCCCGTTTCATGGACTATTTACTCACTGTTTTGGGGCCTCAGAGTGATTTCCACGATTGACGAACCCCAACGTGCGTTTACGTTTCGGTCGTCAACACTCGCAGTTTTGGCCGATTCTGGCCCGTTTCGTGGACTATTACTCACTGTGTTGCTGTCTCGTAGTGCTTTCCACGATTGACGAACCCAGAGGTGCGTTTACGTGTTGGTCATCAACACTCGCAGTTTTGGCCGATTCTGGCCCGTTTCGTGGACTATTACTCACTGTGTTGCGGTCTCGTAGTGCTTTCCACGATTGACGAACCCAGAGGTGCCTTTACGTGTCGGTCATCAACACTCGCAGTTTTGGCCGATTCTGGCCCGTTTTATGGACTATTACTCACTGTTTTGGGGTCTTGGAGTGATTTCCACGATTGACGAACCCAAAGGTGCGTTTACGTGTCGGTCATCAACACTCGTAGTTTTGGCCAATTTTGGCCCGTTTCATGGACTATTACTCACTATTTTGGGGTCTCGGAGTGATTTCCAAGATTGATGAACCCAGAGGTGCGTTTACGTGTCGGTCATCAACACTCGCAGTTTTGGTCGATTCTGGCCCGTTTCATGGACTATTTACTCACTGTTTTGGGGCCTCAGAGTGATTTCCACGATTGACGAACCCCAACGTGCGTTTACGTTTCGGTCGTCAACACTCGCAGTTTTGGCCGATTCTGGCCCGTTTCGTGGACTATTACTCACTGTGTTGCTGTCTCGTAGTGCTTTCCACGATTGACGAACCCAGAGGTGCGTTTACGTGTTGGTCATCAACACTCGCAGTTTTGGCCGATTCTGGCCCGTTTCGTGGACTATTACTCACTGTGTTGCGGTCTCGTAGTGCTTTCCACGATTGACGAACCCAGAGGTGCCTTTACGTGTCGGTCATCCACACTCGCAGTTTTGGCCGATTCTGGCCCGTTTCGTGGACTATTACTCACTATGTTGCGGTCTCATAGTGCTTCCACGATTGACGAACCCAGACATGCCTTTACGTGTCGGTCATCAACACTCGTAGTTTTGGCCGATTCTGGCCCGTTTCATGGACTATTAGTCACTGTTTTGGGGTCTCGTAGTGCTTTCCACGATTGACGAACCCAGAGGTGCCTTTACGTGTCGGTCATCAACACTCGCAGTTTTGGCCGATTCTGGCCCGTTTTATGGACTATTACTCACTGTTTTGGGGTCTTGGAGTGATTTCCACGATTGACGAACCCAAAGGTGCGTTTACGTGTCGGTCATCAACACTCGTAGTTTTGGCCAATTTTGGCCCGTTTCATGGACTATTACTCACTATTTTGGGGTCTCGGAGTGATTTCCAAGATTGACGAACCCAGAGGTGCGTTTACGTGTCGGTCATCAACACTCGCAGTTTTGGTCGATTCTGGCCCGTTTCATGGACTATTTACTCACTGTTTTGGGGCCTCAGAGTGATTTCCACGATTGACGAACCCAGAGGTGCGTTTACGTGTCGGTCATCAACACTCGCAGTTTTGGCCGATTCTGGCCCGTTTCGTGGACTATTACTCACTGTGTTGCGGTCTCGTAGTGCTTTCCACGATTGACGAACCCAGAGGTGCCTTTACGTGTCGGTCATCAACACTCGCAGTTTTGGCCGATTCTGGCCCGTTTCGTGGACTATTACTCACTGTGTTGTGGTCTCATAGTGCTTCCACGATTGACGAACCCAGAGGTGCCTTTACGTGTCGGTCATCAACACTCGCAGTTTTGGCCGATTCTGGCCCGTTTCGTGGACTATTACTCACTGTGTTGCGGTCTCGTAGTGCTTTCCACGATTGACGAACCCAGAGGTGCCTTTACGTGTCGGTCATCAACACTCGCAGTTTTGGCCGATTCTGGCCCGTTTCGTGGACTATTACTCACTGTGTTGCGGTCTCATAGTGCTTCCACGATTGACGAACCCAGACATGCCTTTACGTGTCGGTCATCAACACTCGTAGTTTTGGCCGATTCTGGCCCGTTTCATGGACTATTAGTCACTGTTTTGGGGTCTCGTAGTGCTTTCCACGATTGACGAACCCAGAGGTGCCTTTACGTGTCGGTCATCAACACTCGCAGTTTTGGCCGATTCTGGCCCGTTTTATGGACTATTACTCACTGTTTTGGGGTCTTGGAGTGATTTCCACGATTGACGAACCCAAAGGTGCGTTTACGTGTCGGTCATCAACACTCGTAGTTTTGGCCAATTTTGGCCCGTTTCATGGACTATTACTCACTATTTTGGGGTCTCGGAGTGATTTCCAAGATTGATGAACCCAGAGGTGCGTTTACGTGTCGGTCATCAACACTCGCAGTTTTGGTCGATTCTGGCCCGTTTCATGGACTATTTACTCACTGTTTTGGGGCCTCAGAGTGATTTCCACGATTGACGAACCCCAACGTGCGTTTACGTTTCGGTCGTCAACACTCGCAGTTTTGGCCGATTCTGGCCCGTTTCGTGGACTATTACTCACTGTGTTGCTGTCTCGTAGTGCTTTCCACGATTGACGAACCCAGAGGTGCGTTTACGTGTTGGTCATCAACACTCGCAGTTTTGGCCGATTCTGGCCCGTTTCGTGGACTATTACTCACTGTGTTGCGGTCTCGTAGTGCTTTCCACGATTGACGAACCCAGAGGTGCCTTTACGTGTCGGTCATCCACACTCGCAGTTTTGGCCGATTCTGGCCCGTTTCGTGGACTATTACTCACTATGTTGCGGTCTCATAGTGCTTCCACGATTGACGAACCCAGACATGCCTTTACGTGTCGGTCATCAACACTCGTAGTTTTGGCCGATTCTGGCCCGTTTCATGGACTATTAGTCACTGTTTTGGGGTCTCGTAGTGCTTTCCACGATTGACGAACCCAGAGGTGCCTTTACGTGTCGGTCATCAACACTCGCAGTTTTGGCCGATTCTGGCCCGTTTTATGGACTATTACTCACTGTTTTGGGGTCTTGGAGTGATTTCCACGATTGACGAACCCAAAGGTGCGTTTACGTGTCGGTCATCAACACTCGTAGTTTTGGCCAATTTTGGCCCGTTTCATGGACTATTACTCACTATTTTGGGGTCTCGGAGTGATTTCCAAGATTGACGAACCCAGAGGTGCGTTTACGTGTCGGTCATCAACACTCGCAGTTTTGGTCGATTCTGGCCCGTTTCATGGACTATTTACTCACTGTTTTGGGGCCTCAGAGTGATTTCCACGATTGACGAACCCAGAGGTGCGTTTACGTGTCGGTCATCAACACTCGCAGTTTTGGCCGATTCTGGCCCGTTTCGTGGACTATTACTCACTGTGTTGCGGTCTCGTAGTGCTTTCCACGATTGACGAACCCAGAGGTGCCTTTACGTGTCGGTCATCAACACTCGCAGTTTTGGCCGATTCTGGCCCGTTTCGTGGACTATTACTCACTGTGTTGTGGTCTCATAGTGCTTCCACGATTGACGAACCCAGAGGTGCCTTTACGTGTCGGTCATCAACACTCGCAGTTTTGGCCGATTCTGGCCCGTTTCGTGGACTATTACTCACTGTGTTGCGGTCTCGTAGTGCTTTCCACGATTGACGAACCCAGAGGTGCCTTTACGTGTCGGTCATCAACACTCGCAGTTTTGGCCGATTCTGGCCCGTTTCGTGGACTATTACTCACTGTGTTGCGGTCTCATAGTGCTTCCACGATTGACGAACCCAGACATGCCTTTACGTGTCGGTCATCAACACTCGTAGTTTTGGCCGATTCTGGCCCGTTTCATGGACTATTAGTCACTGTTTTGGGGTCTCGTAGTGCTTTCCACGATTGACGAACCCAGAGGTGCCTTTACGTGTCGGTCATCAACACTCGCAGTTTTGGCCGATTCTGGCCCGTTTTATGGACTATTACTCACTGTTTTGGGGTCTTGGAGTGATTTCCACGATTGACGAACCCAAAGGTGCGTTTACGTGTCGGTCATCAACACTCGTAGTTTTGGCCAATTTTGGCCCGTTTCATGGACTATTACTCACTATTTTGGGGTCTCGGAGTGATTTCCAAGATTGATGAACCCAGAGGTGCGTTTACGTGTCGGTCATCAACACTCGCAGTTTTGGTCGATTCTGGCCCGTTTCATGGACTATTTACTCACTGTTTTGGGGCCTCAGAGTGATTTCCACGATTGACGAACCCCAACGTGCGTTTACGTTTCGGTCGTCAACACTCGCAGTTTTGGCCGATTCTGGCCCGTTTCGTGGACTATTACTCACTGTGTTGCTGTCTCGTAGTGCTTTCCACGATTGACGAACCCAGAGGTGCGTTTACGTGTTGGTCATCAACACTCGCAGTTTTGGCCGATTCTGGCCCGTTTCGTGGACTATTACTCACTGTGTTGCGGTCTCGTAGTGCTTTCCACGATTGACGAACCCAGAGGTGCCTTTACGTGTCGGTCATCCACACTCGCAGTTTTGGCCGATTCTGGCCCGTTTCGTGGACTATTACTCACTATGTTGCGGTCTCATAGTGCTTCCACGATTGACGAACCCAGACATGCCTTTACGTGTCGGTCATCAACACTCGTAGTTTTGGCCGATTCTGGCCCGTTTCATGGACTATTAGTCACTGTTTTGGGGTCTCGTAGTGCTTTCCACGATTGACGAACCCAGAGGTGCCTTTACGTGTCGGTCATCAACACTCGCAGTTTTGGCCGATTCTGGCCCGTTTTATGGACTATTACTCACTGTTTTGGGGTCTTGGAGTGATTTCCACGATTGACGAACCCAAAGGTGCGTTTACGTGTCGGTCATCAACACTCGTAGTTTTGGCCAATTTTGGCCCGTTTCATGGACTATTACTCACTATTTTGGGGTCTCGGAGTGATTTCCAAGATTGACGAACCCAGAGGTGCGTTTACGTGTCGGTCATCAACACTCGCAGTTTTGGTCGATTCTGGCCCGTTTCATGGACTATTTACTCACTGTTTTGGGGCCTCAGAGTGATTTCCACGATTGACGAACCCCAACGTGCGTTTACGTTTCGGTCGTCAACACTCGCAGTTTTGGCCGATTCTGGCCCGTTTCGTGGACTATTACTCACTGTGTTGCTGTCTCGTAGTGCTTTCCACGATTGACGAACCCAGAGGTGCGTTTACGTGTTGGTCATCAACACTCGCAGTTTTGGCCGATTCTGGCCCGTTTCGTGGACTATTACTCACTGTGTTGCGGTCTCGTAGTGCTTTCCACGATTGACGAACCCAGAGGTGCCTTTACGTGTCGGTCATCCACACTCGCAGTTTTGGCCGATTCTGGCCCGTTTCGTGGACTATTACTCACTATGTTGCGGTCTCATAGTGCTTCCACGATTGACGAACCCAGACATGCCTTTACGTGTCGGTCATCAACACTCGTAGTTTTGGCCGATTCTGGCCCGTTTCATGGACTATTAGTCACTGTTTTGGGGTCTCGTAGTGCTTTCCACGATTGACGAACCCAGAGGTGCCTTTACGTGTCGGTCATCAACACTCGCAGTTTTGGCCGATTCTGGCCCGTTTTATGGACTATTACTCACTGTTTTGGGGTCTTGGAGTGATTTCCACGATTGACGAACCCAAAGGTGCGTTTACGTGTCGGTCATCAACACTCGTAGTTTTGGCCAATTTTGGCCCGTTTCATGGACTATTACTCACTATTTTGGGGTCTCGGAGTGATTTCCAAGATTGACGAACCCAGAGGTGCGTTTACGTGTCGGTCATCAACACTCGCAGTTTTGGTCGATTCTGGCCCGTTTCATGGACTATTTACTCACTGTTTTGGGGCCTCAGAGTGATTTCCAAGATTGACGAACCCAGAGGTGCGTTTACGTGTCGGTCATCAACACTCGCAGTTTTGGCCGATTCTGGCCCGTTTCGTGGACTATTACTCACTGTGTTGCGGTCTCGTAGTGCTTTCCACGATTGACGAACCCAGAGGTGCCTTTACGTGTCGGTCATCAACACTCGCAGTTTTGGCCGATTCTGGCCCGTTTCGTGGACTATTACTCACTGTGTTGTGGTCTCATAGTGCTTCCACGATTGACGAACCCAGAGGTGCCTTTACGTGTCGGTCATCAACACTCGCAGTTTTGGCCGATTCTGGCCCGTTTCGTGGACTATTACTCACTGTGTTGCGGTCTCGTAGTGCTTTCCACGATTGACGAACCCAGAGGTGCCTTTACGTGTCGGTCATCAACACTCGCAGTTTTGGCCGATTCTGGCCCGTTTCGTGGACTATTACTCACTGTGTTGCGGTCTCATAGTGCTTCCACGATTGACGAACCCAGACATGCCTTTACGTGTCGGTCATCAACACTCGTAGTTTTGGCCGATTCTGGCCCGTTTCATGGACTATTAGTCACTGTTTTGGGGTCTCGTAGTGCTTTCCACGATTGACGAACCCAGAGGTGCCTTTACGTGTCGGTCATCAACACTCGCAGTTTTGGCCGATTCTGGCCCGTTTTATGGACTATTACTCACTGTTTTGGGGTCTTGGAGTGATTTCCACGATTGACGAACCCAAAGGTGCGTTTACGTGTCGGTCATCAACACTCGTAGTTTTGGCCAATTTTGGCCCGTTTCATGGACTATTACTCACTATTTTGGGGTCTCGGAGTGATTTCCAAGATTGACGAACCCAGAGGTGCGTTTACGTGTCGGTCATCAACACTCGCAGTTTTGGTCGATTCTGGCCCGTTTCATGGACTATTTACTCACTGTTTTGGGGCCTCAGAGTGATTTCCAAGATTGACGAACCCAGAGGTGCGTTTACGTGTCGGTCGTCAACACTCGCAGTTTTGGCCGATTCTGGCCCGTTTCGTGGACTATTACTCACTGTGTTGCGGTCTCGTAGTGCTTTCCACGATTGACGAACCCAGAGGTGCCTTTACGTGTCGGTCATCAACACTCGCAGTTTTGGCCGATTCTGGCCCGTTTCGTGGACTATTACTCACTGTGTTGTGGTCTCATAGTGCTTCCACGATTGACGAACCCAGAGGTGCCTTTACGTGTCGGTCATCAACACTCGCAGTTTTGGCCGATTCTGGCCCGTTTCGTGGACTATTACTCACTGTGTTGCGGTCTCGTAGTGCTTTCCACGATTGACGAACCCAGAGGTGCCTTTACGTGTCGGTCATCAACACTCGCAGTTTTGGCCGATTCTGGCCCGTTTCGTGGACTATTACTCACTGTGTTGCGGTCTCATAGTGCTTCCACGATTGACGAACCCAGACATGCCTTTACGTGTCGGTCATCAACACTCGTAGTTTTGGCCGATTCTGGCCCGTTTCATGGACTATTAGTCACTGTTTTGGGGTCTCGTAGTGCTTTCCACGATTGACGAACCCAGAGGTGCCTTTACGTGTCGGTCATCAACACTCGCAGTTTTGGCCGATTCTGGCCCGTTTTATGGACTATTACTCACTGTTTTGGGGTCTTGGAGTGATTTCCACGATTGACGAACCCAAAGGTGCGTTTACGTGTCGGTCATCAACACTCGTAGTTTTGGCCAATTTTGGCCCGTTTCATGGACTATTACTCACTATTTTGGGGTCTCGGAGTGATTTCCAAGATTGACGAACCCAGAGGTGCGTTTACGTGTCGGTCATCAACACTCGCAGTTTTGGTCGATTCTGGCCCGTTTCATGGACTATTTACTCACTGTTTTGGGGCCTCAGAGTGATTTCCAAGATTGACGAACCCAGAGGTGCGTTTACGTGTCGGTCGTCAACACTCGCAGTTTTGGCCGATTCTGGCCCGTTTCGTGGACTATTACTCACTGTGTTGCGGTCTCGTAGTGCTTTCCACGATTGACGAACCCAGAGGTGCCTTTACGTGTCGGTCATCAACACTCGCAGTTTTGGCCGATTCTGGCCCGTTTCGTGGACTATTACTCACTGTGTTGTGGTCTCATAGTGCTTCCACGATTGACGAACCCAGAGGTGCCTTTACGTGTCGGTCATCAACACTCGCAGTTTTGGCCGATTCTGGCCCGTTTCGTGGACTATTACTCACTGTGTTGCGGTCTCGTAGTGCTTTCCACGATTGACGAACCCAGAGGTGCCTTTACGTGTCGGTCATCAACACTCGTAGTTTTGGCCAATTTTGGCCCGTTTCATGGACTATTACTCACTATTTTGGGGTCTCGGAGTGATTTCCAAGATTGACGAACCCAGAGGTGCGTTTACGTGTCGGTCATCAACACTCGCAGTTTTGGTCGATTCTGGCCCGTTTCACGGACTATTTACTCACTGTTTTGGGGCCTCAGAGTGATTTCCAAGATTGACGAACCCAGAGGTGCCTTTACGTGTCGGTCATCAACACTCGCAGTTTTGGCCGATTCTGGCCCGTTTTATGGACTATTACTCACTGTTTTGGGGTCTTGGAGTGATTTCCACGATTGACGAACCCAAAGGTGCGTTTACGTGTCGGTCATCAACACTCGTAGTTTTGGCCAATTTTGGCCCGTTTCATGGACTATTACTCACTATTTTGGGGTCTCGGAGTGATTTCCAAGATTGACGAACCCAGAGGTGCGTTTACGTGTCGGTCATCAACACTCGCAGTTTTGGTCGATTCTGGCCCGTTTCATGGACTATTTACTCACTGTTTTGGGGCCTCAGAGTGATTTCCACGATTGACGAACCCCAACGTGCGTTTACGTTTCGGTCGTCAACACTCGCAGTTTTGGCCGATTCTGGCCCGTTTCGTGGACTATTACTCACTGTGTTGCGGTCTCGTAGTGCTTTCCACGATTGACGAACCCAGAGGTGCCTTTACGTGTCGGTCATCAACACTCGTAGTTTTGGCCAATTTTCGCCCGTTTCATGGACTATTACTCACTATTTTGGGGTCTCGGAGTGATTTCCAAGATTGACGAACCCAGAGGTGCGTTTACGTGTCGGTCATCAACACTCGCAGTTTTGGCCGATTCTGGCCCGTTTCGTGGACTATTACTCACTGTGTTGCGGTCTCGTAGTGCTTTCCACGATTGACGAACCCAGAGGTGCCTTTACGTGTCGGTCATCAACACTCGCAGTTTTGGCCGATTCTGGCCCGTTTCGTGGACTATTACTCACTGTGTTGTGGTCTCATAGTGCTTCCACGATTGACGAACCCAGAGGTGCCTTTACGTGTCGGTCATCAACACTCGCAGTTTTGGCCGATTCTGGCCCGTTTCGTGGACTATTACTCACTGTGTTGCGGTCTCGTAGTGCTTTCCACGATTGACGAACCCAGAGGTGCCTTTACGTGTCGGTCATCAACACTCGCAGTTTTGGCCGATTCTGGCCCGTTTCGTGGACTATTACTCACTGTGTTGCGGTCTCATAGTGCTTCCACGATTGACGAACCCAGACATGCCTTTACGTGTCGGTCATCAACACTCGTAGTTTTGGCCGATTCTGGCCCGTTTCATGGACTATTAGTCACTGTTTTGGGGTCTCGTAGTGCTTTCCACGATTGACGAACCCAGAGGTGCCTTTACGTGTCGGTCATCAACACTCGCAGTTTTGGCCGATTCTGGCCCGTTTTATGGACTATTACTCACTGTTTTGGGGTCTTGGAGTGATTTCCACGATTGACGAACCCAAAGGTGCGTTTACGTGTCGGTCATCAACACTCGTAGTTTTGGCCAATTTTGGCCCGTTTCATGGACTATTACTCACTATTTTGGGGTCTCGGAGTGATTTCCAAGATTGACGAACCCAGAGGTGCGTTTACGTGTCGGTCATCAACACTCGCAGTTTTGGTCGATTCTGGCCCGTTTCATGGACTATTTACTCACTGTTTTGGGGCCTCAGAGTGATTTCCAAGATTGACGAACCCAGAGGTGCGTTTACGTGTCGGTCGTCAACACTCGCAGTTTTGGCCGATTCTGGCCCGTTTCGTGGACTATTAGTCACTGTTTTGGGGTCTCGTAGTGCTTTCCACGATTGACGAACCCAGAGGTGCCTTTACGTGTCGGTCATCAACACTCGCAGTTTTGGCCGATTCTGGCCCGTTTCGTGGACTATTACTCACTGTGTTGTGGTCTCATAGTGCTTCCACGATTGACGAACCCAGAGGTGCCTTTACGTGTCGGTCATCAACACTCGCAGTTTTGGCCGATTCTGGCCCGTTTCGTGGACTATTACTCACTGTGTTGCGGTCTCGTAGTGCTTTCCACGATTGACGAACCCAGAGGTGCCTTTACGTGTCGGTCATCAACACTCGCAGTTTTGGCCGATTCTGGCCCGTTTCGTGGACTATTACTCACTGTGTTGCGGTCTCATAGTGCTTCCACGATTGACGAACCCAGACATGCCTTTACGTGTCGGTCATCAACACTCGTAGTTTTGGCCGATTCTGGCCCGTTTCATGGACTATTAGTCACTGTTTTGGGGTCTCGTAGTGCTTTCCACGATTGACGAACCCAGAGGTGCCTTTACGTGTCGGTCATCAACACTCGCAGTTTTGGCCGATTCTGGCCCGTTTTATGGACTATTACTCACTGTTTTGGGGTCTTGGAGTGATTTCCACGATTGACGAACCCAAAGGTGCGTTTACGTGTCGGTCATCAACACTCGTAGTTTTGGCCAATTTTGGCCCGTTTCATGGACTATTACTCACTATTTTGGGGTCTCGGAGTGATTTCCAAGATTGACGAACCCAGAGGTGCGTTTACGTGTCGGTCATCAACACTCGCAGTTTTGGTCGATTCTGGCCCGTTTCATGGACTATTTACTCACTGTTTTGGGGCCTCAGAGTGATTTCCACGATTGACGAACCCCAACGTGCGTTTACGTTTCGGTCGTCAACACTCGCAGTTTTGGCCGATTCTGGCCCGTTTCGTGGACTATTACTCACTGTGTTGCGGTCTCGTAGTGCTTTCCACGATTGACGAACCCAGAGGTGCCTTTACGTGTCGGTCATCAACACTCGTAGTTTTGGCCAATTTTCGCCCGTTTCATGGACTATTACTCACTATTTTGGGGTCTCGGAGTGATTTCCAAGATTGACGAACCCAGAGGTGCGTTTACGTGTCGGTCATCAACACTCGCAGTTTTGGTCGATTCTGGCCCGTTTCATGGACTATTTACTCACTGTTTTGGGGCCTCAGAGTGATTTCCAAGATTGACGAACCCAGAGGTGCGTTTACGTGTCGGTCGTCAACACTCGCAGTTTTGGCCGATTCTGGCCCGTTTCGTGGACTATTACTCACTGTGTTGCGGTCTCGTAGTGCTTTCCACGATTGACGAACCCAGAGGTGCCTTTACGTGTCGGTCATCAACACTCGCAGTTTTGGCCGATTCTGGCCCGTTTCGTGGACTATTACTCACTGTGTTGTGGTCTCATAGTGCTTCCACGATTGACGAACCCAGAGGTGCCTTTACGTGTCGGTCATCAACACTCGCAGTTTTGGCCGATTCTGGCCCGTTTCGTGGACTATTACTCACTGTGTTGCGGTCTCGTAGTGCTTTCCACGATTGACGAACCCAGAGGTGCCTTTACGTGTCGGTCATCAACACTCGTAGTTTTGGCCAATTTTGGCCCGTTTCATGGACTATTACTCACTATTTTGGGGTCTCGGAGTGATTTCCAAGATTGACGAACCCAGAGGTGCGTTTACGTGTCGGTCATCAACACTCGCAGTTTTGGTCGATTCTGGCCCGTTTCACGGACTATTTACTCACTGTTTTGGGGCCTCAGAGTGATTTCCAAGATTGACGAACCCAGAGGTGCCTTTACGTGTCGGTCATCAACACTCGCAGTTTTGGCCGATTCTGGCCCGTTTTATGGACTATTACTCACTGTTTTGGGGTCTTGGAGTGATTTCCACGATTGACGAACCCAAAGGTGCGTTTACGTGTCGGTCATCAACACTCGTAGTTTTGGCCAATTTTGGCCCGTTTCATGGACTATTACTCACTATTTTGGGGTCTCGGAGTGATTTCCAAGATTGACGAACCCAGAGGTGCGTTTACGTGTCGGTCATCAACACTCGCAGTTTTGGTCGATTCTGGCCCGTTTCATGGACTATTTACTCACTGTTTTGGGGCCTCAGAGTGATTTCCACGATTGACGAACCCCAACGTGCGTTTACGTTTCGGTCGTCAACACTCGCAGTTTTGGCCGATTCTGGCCCGTTTCGTGGACTATTACTCACTGTGTTGCGGTCTCGTAGTGCTTTCCACGATTGACGAACCCAGAGGTGCCTTTACGTGTCGGTCATCAACACTCGTAGTTTTGGCCAATTTTCGCCCGTTTCATGGACTATTACTCACTATTTTGGGGTCTCGTAGTGCTTTCCACGATTGACGAACCCAGAGGTGCCTTTACGTGTCGGTCATCAACACTCGTAGTTTTGGCCAATTTTCGCCCGTTTCGTGGACTATTACTCACTGTGTTGCGGTCTCGTAGTGCTTTCCACGATTGACGAACCCAGAGGTGCCTTTACGTGTCGGTCATCAACACTCGCAGTTTTGGCCGATTCTGGCCCGTTTCGTGGACTATTACTCACTGTGTTGTGGTCTCATAGTGCTTCCACGATTGACGAACCCAGAGGTGCCTTTACGTGTCGGTCATCAACACTCGCAGTTTTGGCCGATTCTGGCCCGTTTCGTGGACTATTACTCACTGTGTTGCGGTCTCGTAGTGCTTTCCACGATTGACGAACCCAGAGGTGCCTTTACGTGTCGGTCATCAACACTCGCAGTTTTGGCCGATTCTGGCCCGTTTCGTGGACTATTACTCACTGTGTTGTGGTCTCATAGTGCTTCCACGATTGACGAACCCAGAGGTGCCTTTACGTGTCGGTCATCAACACTCGCAGTTTTGGCCGATTCTGGCCCGTTTCGTGGACTATTACTCACTGTGTTGCGGTCTCGTAGTGCTTTCCACGATTGACGAACCCAGAGGTGCCTTTACGTGTCGGTCATCAACACTCGTAGTTTTGGCCAATTTTGGCCCGTTTCATGGACTATTACTCACTATTTTGGGGTCTCGGAGTGATTTCCAAGATTGACGAACCCAGAGGTGCGTTTACGTGTCGGTCATCAACACTCGCAGTTTTGGTCGATTCTGGCCCGTTTCACGGACTATTTACTCACTGTTTTGGGGCCTCAGAGTGATTTCCAAGATTGACGAACCCAGAGGTGCCTTTACGTGTCGGTCATCAACACTCGCAGTTTTGGCCGATTCTGGCCCGTTTTATGGACTATTACTCACTGTTTTGGGGTCTTGGAGTGATTTCCACGATTGACGAACCCAAAGGTGCGTTTACGTGTCGGTCATCAACACTCGTAGTTTTGGCCAATTTTGGCCCGTTTCATGGAC
This sequence comes from Triticum timopheevii, assembly GCA_963921465.1. Lineage (NCBI taxonomy): Eukaryota > Viridiplantae > Streptophyta > Magnoliopsida > Poales > Poaceae > Triticum > Triticum timopheevii. Next base: position 671,152,865 of record OY997266.1, on the reverse strand, counting down.
TATTACTCACTATTTTGGGGTCTCGGAGTGATTTCCAAGATTGACGAACCCAGAGGTGCGTTTACGTGTCGGTCATCAACACTCGCAGTTTTGGTCGATTCTGGCCCGTTTCATGGACTATTTACTCACTGTTTTGGGGCCTCAGAGTGATTTCCACGATTGACGAACCCCAACGTGCGTTTACGTTTCGGTCGTCAACACTCGCAGTTTTGGCCGATTCTGGCCCGTTTCGTGGACTATTACTCACTGTGTTGCGGTCTCGTAGTGCTTTCCACGATTGACGAACCCAGAGGTGCCTTTACGTGTCGGTCATCAACACTCGTAGTTTTGGCCAATTTTCGCCCGTTTCATGGACTATTACTCACTATTTTGGGGTCTCGGAGTGATTTCCAAGATTGACGAACCCAGAGGTGCGTTTACGTGTCGGTCATCAACACTCGCAGTTTTGGCCGATTCTGGCCCGTTTCGTGGACTATTACTCACTGTGTTGCGGTCTCGTAGTGCTTTCCACGATTGACGAACCCAGAGGTGCCTTTACGTGTCGGTCATCAACACTCGCAGTTTTGGCCGATTCTGGCCCGTTTCGTGGACTATTACTCACTGTGTTGTGGTCTCATAGTGCTTCCACGATTGACGAACCCAGAGGTGCCTTTACGTGTCGGTCATCAACACTCGCAGTTTTGGCCGATTCTGGCCCGTTTCGTGGACTATTACTCACTGTGTTGCGGTCTCGTAGTGCTTTCCACGATTGACGAACCCAGAGGTGCCTTTACGTGTCGGTCATCAACACTCGCAGTTTTGGCCGATTCTGGCCCGTTTCGTGGACTATTACTCACTGTGTTGCGGTCTCATAGTGCTTCCACGATTGACGAACCCAGACATGCCTTTACGTGTCGGTCATCAACACTCGTAGTTTTGGCCGATTCTGGCCCGTTTCATGGACTATTAGTCACTGTTTTGGGGTCTCGTAGTGCTTTCCACGATTGACGAACCCAGAGGTGCCTTTACGTGTCGGTCATCAACACTCGCAGTTTTGGCCGATTCTGGCCCGTTTTATGGACTATTACTCACTGTTTTGGGGTCTTGGAGTGATTTCCACGATTGACGAACCCAAAGGTGCGTTTACGTGTCGGTCATCAACACTCGTAGTTTTGGCCAATTTTGGCCCGTTTCATGGACTATTACTCACTATTTTGGGGTCTCGGAGTGATTTCCAAGATTGACGAACCCAGAGGTGCGTTTACGTGTCGGTCATCAACACTCGCAGTTTTGGTCGATTCTGGCCCGTTTCATGGACTATTTACTCACTGTTTTGGGGCCTCAGAGTGATTTCCAAGATTGACGAACCCAGAGGTGCGTTTACGTGTCGGTCGTCAACACTCGCAGTTTTGGCCGATTCTGGCCCGTTTCGTGGACTATTAGTCACTGTTTTGGGGTCTCGTAGTGCTTTCCACGATTGACGAACCCAGAGGTGCCTTTACGTGTCGGTCATCAACACTCGCAGTTTTGGCCGATTCTGGCCCGTTTCGTGGACTATTACTCACTGTGTTGTGGTCTCATAGTGCTTCCACGATTGACGAACCCAGAGGTGCCTTTACGTGTCGGTCATCAACACTCGCAGTTTTGGCCGATTCTGGCCCGTTTCGTGGACTATTACTCACTGTGTTGCGGTCTCGTAGTGCTTTCCACGATTGACGAACCCAGAGGTGCCTTTACGTGTCGGTCATCAACACTCGCAGTTTTGGCCGATTCTGGCCCGTTTCGTGGACTATTACTCACTGTGTTGCGGTCTCATAGTGCTTCCACGATTGACGAACCCAGACATGCCTTTACGTGTCGGTCATCAACACTCGTAGTTTTGGCCGATTCTGGCCCGTTTCATGGACTATTAGTCACTGTTTTGGGGTCTCGTAGTGCTTTCCACGATTGACGAACCCAGAGGTGCCTTTACGTGTCGGTCATCAACACTCGCAGTTTTGGCCGATTCTGGCCCGTTTTATGGACTATTACTCACTGTTTTGGGGTCTTGGAGTGATTTCCACGATTGACGAACCCAAAGGTGCGTTTACGTGTCGGTCATCAACACTCGTAGTTTTGGCCAATTTTGGCCCGTTTCATGGACTATTACTCACTATTTTGGGGTCTCGGAGTGATTTCCAAGATTGACGAACCCAGAGGTGCGTTTACGTGTCGGTCATCAACACTCGCAGTTTTGGTCGATTCTGGCCCGTTTCATGGACTATTTACTCACTGTTTTGGGGCCTCAGAGTGATTTCCACGATTGACGAACCCCAACGTGCGTTTACGTTTCGGTCGTCAACACTCGCAGTTTTGGCCGATTCTGGCCCGTTTCGTGGACTATTACTCACTGTGTTGCGGTCTCGTAGTGCTTTCCACGATTGACGAACCCAGAGGTGCCTTTACGTGTCGGTCATCAACACTCGTAGTTTTGGCCAATTTTCGCCCGTTTCATGGACTATTACTCACTATTTTGGGGTCTCGGAGTGATTTCCAAGATTGACGAACCCAGAGGTGCGTTTACGTGTCGGTCATCAACACTCGCAGTTTTGGCCGATTCTGGCCCGTTTCGTGGACTATTACTCACTGTGTTGCGGTCTCGTAGTGCTTTCCACGATTGACGAACCCAGAGGTGCCTTTACGTGTCGGTCATCAACACTCGCAGTTTTGGCCGATTCTGGCCCGTTTCGTGGACTATTACTCACTGTGTTGCGGTCTCATAGTGCTTCCACGATTGACGAACCCAGACATGCCTTTACGTGTCGGTCATCAACACTCGTAGTTTTGGCCGATTCTGGCCCGTTTCATGGACTATTAGTCACTGTTTTGGGGTCTCGTAGTGCTTTCCACGATTGACGAACCCAGAGGTGCCTTTACGTGTCGGTCATCAACACTCGCAGTTTTGGCCGATTCTGGCCCGTTTTATGGACTATTACTCACTGTTTTGGGGTCTTGGAGTGATTTCCACGATTGACGAACCCAAAGGTGCGTTTACGTGTCGGTCATCAACACTCGTAGTTTTGGCCAATTTTGGCCCGTTTCATGGACTATTACTCACTATTTTGGGGTCTCGGAGTGATTTCCAAGATTGACGAACCCAGAGGTGCGTTTACGTGTCGGTCATCAACACTCGCAGTTTTGGTCGATTCTGGCCCGTTTCATGGACTATTTACTCACTGTTTTGGGGCCTCAGAGTGATTTCCACGATTGACGAACCCCAACGTGCGTTTACGTTTCGGTCGTCAACACTCGCAGTTTTGGCCGATTCTGGCCCGTTTCGTGGACTATTACTCACTGTGTTGCGGTCTCGTAGTGCTTTCCACGATTGACGAACCCAGAGGTGCCTTTACGTGTCGGTCATCAACACTCGTAGTTTTGGCCAATTTTCGCCCGTTTCATGGACTATTACTCACTATTTTGGGGTCTCGGAGTGATTTCCAAGATTGACGAACCCAGAGGTGCGTTTACGTGTCGGTCATCAACACTCGCAGTTTTGGCCGATTCTGGCCCGTTTCGTGGACTATTACTCACTGTGTTGCGGTCTCGTAGTGCTTTCCACGATTGACGAACCCAGAGGTGCCTTTACGTGTCGGTCATCAACACTCGCAGTTTTGGCCGATTCTGGCCCGTTTCGTGGACTATTACTCACTGTGTTGCGGTCTCATAGTGCTTCCACGATTGACGAACCCAGACATGCCTTTACGTGTCGGTCATCAACACTCGTAGTTTTGGCCGATTCTGGCCCGTTTCATGGACTATTAGTCACTGTTTTGGGGTCTCGTAGTGCTTTCCACGATTGACGAACCCAGAGGTGCCTTTACGTGTCGGTCATCAACACTCGCAGTTTTGGCCGATTCTGGCCCGTTTTATGGACTATTACTCACTGTTTTGGGGTCTTGGAGTGATTTCCACGATTGACGAACCCAAAGGTGCGTTTACGTGTCGGTCATCAACACTCGTAGTTTTGGCCAATTTTGGCCCGTTTCATGGACTATTACTCACTATTTTGGGGTCTCGGAGTGATTTCCAAGATTGATGAACCCAGAGGTGCGTTTACGTGTCGGTCATCAACACTCGCAGTTTTGGTCGATTCTGGCTCGTTTCATGGACTATTTACTCACTGTTTTGGGGCCTCAGAGTGATTTCCACGATTGACGAACCCCAACGTGCGTTTACGTTTCGATCGTCAACACTCGCAGTTTTGGCCGATTCTGGCCCGTTTCGTGGACTATTACTCACTGTGTTGCGGTCTCGTAGTGCTTTCCACGATTGACGAACCCAGAGGTGCGTTTACGTGTTGGTCATCAACACTCGCAGTTTTGGCCGATTCTGGCCCGTTTCGTGGACTATTACTCATTGTGTTGCGGTCTCGTAGTGCTTTCCACGATTGACGAACCCAGAGGTGCCTTTACGTGTCGGTCATCCACACTCGCAGTTTTGGCCAATTCTGGCCCGTTTCGTGGACTATTACTCACTATGTTGCGGTCTCATAGTGCTTCCACGATTGACGAACCCAGACATGCCTTTACGTGTCGGTCATCAACACTCGCAGTTTTGGCCGATTCTGGCCCGTTTTATGGACTATTACTCACTGTTTTGGGGTCTTGGAGTGATTTCCACGATTGACGAACCCAAAGGTGCGTTTACGTGTCGGTCATCAACACTCGTAGTTTTGGCCAATTTTGGCCCGTTTCATGGACTATTACTCACTATTTTGGGGTCTCGGAGTGATTTCCAAGATTGACGAACCCAGAGGTGCGTTTACGTGTCGGTCATCAACACTCGCAGTTTTGGTCGATTCTGGCCCGTTTCATGGACTATTTACTCACTGTTTTGGGGCCTCAGAGTGATTTCCAAGATTGACGAACCCAGAGGTGCGTTTACGTGTCGGTCGTCAACACTCGCAGTTTTGGCCGATTCTGGCCCGTTTCGTGGACTATTACTCACTGTGTTGCGGTCTCGTAGTGCTTTCCACGATTGACGAACCCAGAGGTGCCTTTACGTGTCGGTCATCAACACTCGCAGTTTTGGCCGATTCTGGCCCGTTTCGTGGACTATTACTCACTGTGTTGTGGTCTCATAGTGCTTCCACGATTGACGAACCCAGAGGTGCCTTTACGTGTCGGTCATCAACACTCGCAGTTTTGGCCGATTCTGGCCCGTTTCGTGGACTATTACTCACTGTGTTGCGGTCTCGTAGTGCTTTCCACGATTGACGAACCCAGAGGTGCCTTTACGTGTCGGTCATCAACACTCGCAGTTTTGGCCGATTCTGGCCCGTTTCGTGGACTATTACTCACTGTGTTGCGGTCTCATAGTGCTTCCACGATTGACGAACCCAGACATGCCTTTACGTGTCGGTCATCAACACTCGTAGTTTTGGCCGATTCTGGCCCGTTTCATGGACTATTAGTCACTGTTTTGTGGTCTCGTAGTGCTTTCCACGATTGACGAACCCAGAGGTGCCTTTACGTGTCGGTCATCAACACTCGCAGTTTTGGCCGATTCTGGCCCGTTTTATGGACTATTACTCACTGTTTTGGGGTCTTGGAGTGATTTCCACGATTGACGAACCCAAAGGTGCGTTTACGTGTCGGTCATCAACACTCGTAGTTTTGGCCAATTTTGGCCCGTTTCATGGACTATTACTCACTATTTTGGGGTCTCGGAGTGATTTCCAAGATTGATGAACCCAGAGGTGCGTTTACGTGTCGGTCATCAACACTCGCAGTTTTGGTCGATTCTGGCTCGTTTCATGGACTATTTACTCACTGTTTTGGGGCCTCAGAGTGATTTCCACGATTGACGAACCCCAACGTGCGTTTACGTTTCGATCGTCAACACTCGCAGTTTTGGCCGATTCTGGCCCGTTTCGTGGACTATTACTCACTGTGTTGCGGTCTCGTAGTGCTTTCCACGATTGACGAACCCAGAGGTGCCTTTACGTGTTGGTCATCAACACTCGCAGTTTTGGCCGATTCTGGCCCGTTTCATGGACTATTACTCACTATTTTGGGGTCTCGGAGTGATTTCCACGATTGACGAACCCAGAGGTGCCTTTACGTGTCGGTCATCCACACTCGCAGTTTTGGCCAATTCTGGCCCGTTTCGTGGACTATTACTCACTATGTTGCGGTCTCATAGTGCTTCCACGATTGACGAACCCAGACATGCCTTTACGTGTCGGTCATCAACACTCGCAGTTTTGGCCGATTCTGGCCCGTTTTATGGACTATTACTCACTGTTTTGGGGTCTTGGAGTGATTTCCACGATTGACGAACCCAAAGGTGCGTTTACGTGTCGGTCATCAACACTCGTAGTTTTGGCCAATTTTGGCCCGTTTCATGGACTATTACTCACTATTTTGGGGTCTCGGAGTGATTTCCAAGATTGACGAACCCAGAGGTGCGTTTACGTGTCGGTCATCAACACTCGCAGTTTTGGTCGATTCTGGCCCGTTTCATGGACTATTTACTCACTGTTTTGGGGCCTCAGAGTGATTTCCAAGATTGACGAACCCAGAGGTGCGTTTACGTGTCGGTCGTCAACACTCGCAGTTTTGGCCGATTCTGGCCCGTTTCGTGGACTATTACTCACTGTGTTGCGGTCTCGTAGTGCTTTCCACGATTGACGAACCCAGAGGTGCCTTTACGTGTCGGTCATCAACACTCGCAGTTTTGGCCGATTCTGGCCCGTTTCATGGACTATTACTCACTGTGTTGTGGTCTCATAGTGCTTCCACGATTGACGAACCCAGAGGTGCCTTTACGTGTCGGTCATCAACACTCGCAGTTTTGGCCGATTCTGGCCCGTTTCGTGGACTATTACTCACTGTGTTGCGGTCTCGTAGTGCTTTCCACGATTGACGAACCCAGAGGTGCCTTTACGTGTCGGTCATCAACACTCGCAGTTTTGGCCGATTCTGGCCCGTTTCGTGGACTATTACTCACTGTGTTGCGGTCTCATAGTGCTTCCACGATTGACGAACCCAGACATGCCTTTACGTGTCGGTCATCAACACTCGTAGTTTTGGCCGATTCTGGCCCGTTTCATGGACTATTAGTCACTGTTTTGTGGTCTCGTAGTGCTTTCCACGATTGACGAACCCAGAGGTGCCTTTACGTGTCGGTCATCAACACTCGCAGTTTTGGCCGATTCTGGCCCGTTTTATGGACTATTACTCACTGTTTTGGGGTCTTGGAGTGATTTCCACGATTGACGAACCCAAAGGTGCGTTTACGTGTCGGTCATCAACACTCGTAGTTTTGGCCAATTTTGGCCCGTTTCATGGACTATTACTCACTATTTTGGGGTCTCGGAGTGATTTCCAAGATTGATGAACCCAGAGGTGCGTTTACGTGTCGGTCATCAACACTCGCAGTTTTGGTCGATTCTGGCTCGTTTCATGGACTATTTACTCACTGTTTTGGGGCCTCAGAGTGATTTCCACGATTGACGAACCCCAACGTGCGTTTACGTTTCGATCGTCAACACTCGCAGTTTTGGCCGATTCTGGCCCGTTTCGTGGACTATTACTCACTGTGTTGCGGTCTCGTAGTGCTTTCCACGATTGACGAACCCAGAGGTGCCTTTACGTGTTGGTCATCAACACTCGCAGTTTTGGCCGATTCTGGCCCGTTTCATGGACTATTACTCACTATTTTGGGGTCTCGGAGTGATTTCCACGATTGACGAACCCAGAGGTGCCTTTACGTGTCGGTCATCCACACTCGCAGTTTTGGCCAATTCTGGCCCGTTTCGTGGACTATTACTCACTATGTTGCGGTCTCATAGTGCTTCCACGATTGACGAACCCAGACATGCCTTTACGTGTCGGTCATCAACACTCGCAGTTTTGGCCGATTCTGGCCCGTTTTATGGACTATTACTCACTGTTTTGGGGTCTTGGAGTGATTTCCACGATTGACGAACCCAAAGGTGCGTTTACGTGTCGGTCATCAACACTCGTAGTTTTGGCCAATTTTGGCCCGTTTCATGGACTATTACTCACTATTTTGGGGTCTCGGAGTGATTTCCAAGATTGACGAACCCAGAGGTGCGTTTACGTGTCGGTCATCAACACTCGCAGTTTTGGTCGATTCTGGCCCGTTTCATGGACTATTTACTCACTGTTTTGGGGCCTCAGAGTGATTTCCAAGATTGACGAACCCAGAGGTGCGTTTACGTGTCGGTCGTCAACACTCGCAGTTTTGGCCGATTCTGGCCCGTTTCGTGGACTATTACTCACTGTGTTGCGGTCTCGTAGTGCTTTCCACGATTGACGAACCCAGAGGTGCCTTTACGTGTCGGTCATCAACACTCGCAGTTTTGGCCGATTCTGGCCCGTTTCATGGACTATTACTCACTGTGTTGTGGTCTCATAGTGCTTCCACGATTGACGAACCCAGAGGTGCCTTTACGTGTCGGTCATCAACACTCGCAGTTTTGGCCGATTCTGGCCCGTTTCGTGGACTATTACTCACTGTGTTGCGGTCTCGTAGTGCTTTCCACGATTGACGAACCCAGAGGTGCCTTTACGTGTCGGTCATCAACACTCGCAGTTTTGGCCGATTCTGGCCCGTTTCGTGGACTATTACTCACTGTGTTGCGGTCTCATAGTGCTTCCACGATTGACGAACCCAGACATGCCTTTACGTGTCGGTCATCAACACTCGTAGTTTTGGCCGATTCTGGCCCGTTTCATGGACTATTAGTCACTGTTTTGTGGTCTCGTAGTGCTTTCCACGATTGACGAACCCAGAGGTGCCTTTACGTGTCGGTCATCAACACTCGCAGTTTTGGCCGATTCTGGCCCGTTTTATGGACTATTACTCACTGTTTTGGGGTCTTGGAGTGATTTCCACGATTGACGAACCCAAAGGTGCGTTTACGTGTCGGTCATCAACACTCGTAGTTTTGGCCAATTTTGGCCCGTTTCATGGACTATTACTCACTATTTTGGGGTCTCGGAGTGATTTCCAAGATTGATGAACCCAGAGGTGCGTTTACGTGTCGGTCATCAACACTCGCAGTTTTGGTCGATTCTGGCTCGTTTCATGGACTATTTACTCACTGTTTTGGGGCCTCAGAGTGATTTCCACGATTGACGAACCCCAACGTGCGTTTACGTTTCGATCGTCAACACTCGCAGTTTTGGCCGATTCTGGCCCGTTTCGTGGACTATTACTCACTGTGTTGCGGTCTCGTAGTGCTTTCCACGATTGACGAACCCAGAGGTGCCTTTACGTGTTGGTCATCAACACTCGCAGTTTTGGCCGATTCTGGCCCGTTTCATGGACTATTACTCACTATTTTGGGGTCTCGGAGTGATTTCCACGATTGACGAACCCAGAGGTGCCTTTACGTGTCGGTCATCCACACTCGCAGTTTTGGCCAATTCTGGCCCGTTTCGTGGACTATTACTCACTATGTTGCGGTCTCATAGTGCTTCCACGATTGACGAACCCAGACATGCCTTTACGTGTCGGTCATCAACACTCGCAGTTTTGGCCGATTCTGGCCCGTTTTATGGACTATTACTCACTGTTTTGGGGTCTTGGAGTGATTTCCACGATTGACGAACCCAAAGGTGCGTTTACGTGTCGGTCATCAACACTCGTAGTTTTGGCCAATTTTGGCCCGTTTCATGGACTATTACTCACTATTTTGGGGTCTCGGAGTGATTTCCAAGATTGACGAACCCAGAGGTGCGTTTACGTGTCGGTCATCAACACTCGCAGTTTTGGTCGATTCTGGCCCGTTTCATGGACTATTTACTCACTGTTTTGGGGCCTCAGAGTGATTTCCAAGATTGACGAACCCAGAGGTGCGTTTACGTGTCGGTCGTCAACACTCGCAGTTTTGGCCGATTCTGGCCCGTTTCGTGGACTATTACTCACTGTGTTGCGGTCTCGTAGTGCTTTCCACGATTGACGAACCCAGAGGTGCCTTTACGTGTCGGTCATCAACACTCGCAGTTTTGGCCGATTCTGGCCCGTTTCATGGACTATTACTCACTGTGTTGTGGTCTCATAGTGCTTCCACGATTGACGAACCCAGAGGTGCCTTTACGTGTCGGTCATCAACACTCGCAGTTTTGGCCGATTCTGGCCCGTTTCGTGGACTATTACTCACTGTGTTGCGGTCTCGTAGTGCTTTCCACGATTGACGAACCCAGAGGTGCCTTTACGTGTCGGTCATCAACACTCGCAGTTTTGGCCGATTCTGGCCCGTTTCGTGGACTATTACTCACTGTGTTGCGGTCTCATAGTGCTTCCACGATTGACGAACCCAGACATGCCTTTACGTGTCGGTCATCAACACTCGTAGTTTTGGCCGATTCTGGCCCGTTTCATGGACTATTAGTCACTGTTTTGTGGTCTCGTAGTGCTTTCCACGATTGACGAACCCAGAGGTGCCTTTACGTGTCGGTCATCAACACTCGCAGTTTTGGCCGATTCTGGCCCGTTTTATGGACTATTACTCACTGTTTTGGGGTCTTGGAGTGATTTCCACGATTGACGAACCCAAAGGTGCGTTTACGTGTCGGTCATCAACACTCGTAGTTTTGGCCAATTTTGGCCCGTTTCATGGACTATTACTCACTATTTTGGGGTCTCGGAGTGATTTCCAAGATTGACGAACCCAGAGGTGCGTTTACGTGTCGGTCATCAACACTCGCAGTTTTGGTCGATTCTGGCCCGTTTCATGGACTATTTACTCACTGTTTTGGGGCCTCAGAGTGATTTCCACGATTGACGAACCCCAACGTGCGTTTACGTTTCGGTCGTCAACACTCGCAGTTTTGGCCGATTCTGGCCCGTTTCGTGGACTATTACTCACTGTGTTGCGGTCTCGTAGTGCTTTCCACGATTGACGAACCCAGAGGTGCCTTTACGTGTCGGTCATCAACACTCGTAGTTTTGGCCAATTTTCGCCCGTTTCATGGACTATTACTCACTATTTTGGGGTCTCGGAGTGATTTCCAAGATTGACGAACCCAGAGGTGCGTTTACGTGTCGGTCATCAACACTCGCAGTTTTGGCCGATTCTGGCCCGTTTCGTGGACTATTACTCACTGTGTTGCGGTCTCGTAGTGCTTTCCACGATTGACGAACCCAGAGGTGCCTTTACGTGTCGGTCATCAACACTCGCAGTTTTGGCCGATTCTGGCCCGTTTCGTGGACTATTACTCACTGTGTTGCGGTCTCATAGTGCTTCCACGATTGACGAACCCAGACATGCCTTTACGTGTCGGTCATCAACACTCGTAGTTTTGGCCGATTCTGGCCCGTTTCATGGACTATTAGTCACTGTTTTGGGGTCTCGTAGTGCTTTCCACGATTGACGAACCCAGAGGTGCCTTTACGTGTCGGTCATCAACACTCGCAGTTTTGGCCGATTCTGGCCCGTTTTATGGACTATTACTCACTGTTTTGGGGTCTTGGAGTGATTTCCACGATTGACGAACCCAAAGGTGCGTTTACGTGTCGGTCATCAACACTCGTAGTTTTGGCCAATTTTGGCCCGTTTCATGGACTATTACTCACTATTTTGGGGTCTCGGAGTGATTTCCAAGATTGATGAACCCAGAGGTGCGTTTACGTGTCGGTCATCAACACTCGCAGTTTTGGTCGATTCTGGCCCGTTTCATGGACTATTTACTCACTGTTTTGGGGCCTCAGAGTGATTTCCACGATTGACGAACCCCAACGTGCGTTTACGTTTCGATCGTCAACACTCGCAGTTTTGGCCGATTCTGGCCCGTTTCGTGGACTATTACTCACTGTGTTGCGGTCTCGTAGTGCTTTCCACGATTGACGAACCCAGAGGTGCGTTTACGTGTTGGTCATCAACACTCGCAGTTTTGGCCGATTCTGGCCCGTTTCGTGGACTATTACTCATTGTGTTGCGGTCTCGTAGTGCTTTCCACGATTGACGAACCCAGAGGTGCCTTTACGTGTCGGTCATCCACACTCGCAGTTTTGGCCAATTCTGGCCCGTTTCGTGGACTATTACTCACTATGTTGCGGTCTCATAGTGCTTCCACGATTGACGAACCCAGACATGCCTTTACGTGTCGGTCATCAACACTCGTAGTTTTGGCCGATTCTGGCCCGTTTCATGGACTATTAGTCACTGTTTTGGGGTCTCGTAGTGCTTTCCACGATTGACGAACCCAGAGGTGCCTTTACGTGTCGGTCATCAACACTCGTAGTTTTGGCCGATTTTCGCCCGTTTCATGGACTATTACTCACTGTTTTGGGGTCTTGGAGTGATTTCCAAGATTGACGAACCCAGAGGTGCGTTTACGTGTCGGTCATCAACACTCGCAGTTTTGGCCGATTCTGGCCCGTTTCGTGGACTATTACTCACTGTGTTGCGGTCTCGTAGTGCTTTCCACGATTGACGAACCCAGAGGCGCCTTTACGTGTCGGTCATCAACACTCGCAGTTTTGGCCGATTCTGGCCCGTTTCGTGGACTATTACTCACTGTGTTGCGGTCTCATAGTGCTTCCACGATTGACGAACCCAGACATGCCTTTACGTGTCGGTCATCAACACTCGTAGTTTTGGCCGATTCTGGCCCGTTTCATGGACTATTAGTCACTGTTTTGGGGTCTCGTAGTGCTTTCCACGATTGACGAACCCAGAGGTGCCTTTACGTGTCGGTCATCAACACTCGCAGTTTTGGCCGATTCTGGCCCGTTTTATGGACTATTACTCACTGTTTTGGGGTCTTGGAGTGATTTCCACGATTGACGAACCCAAAGGTGCGTTTACGTGTCGGTCATCAACACTCGTAGTTTTGGCCAATTTTGGCCCGTTTCATGGACTATTACTCACTATTTTGGGGTCTCGGAGTGATTTCCAAGATTGATGAACCCAGAGGTGCGTTTACGTGTCGGTCATCAACACTCGCAGTTTTGGTCGATTCTGGCCCGTTTCATGGACTATTTACTCACTGTTTTGGGGCCTCAGAGTGATTACCACGATTGACGAACCCCAACGTGCGTTTACGTTTCGGTCGTCAACACTCGCAGTTTTGGCCGATTCTGGCCCGTTTCGTGGACTATTACTCACTGTGTTGCTGTCTCGTAGTGCTTTCCACGATTGACGAACCCAGAGGTGCGTTTACGTGTTGGTCATCAACACTCGCAGTTTTGGCCGATTCTGGCCCGTTTTATGGACTATTACTCACTGTTTTGGGGTCTTGGAGTGATTTCCACGATTGACGAACCCAAAGGTGCGTTTACGTGTCGGTCATCAACACTCGTAGTTTTGGCCAATTTTGGCCCGTTTCATGGACTATTACTCACTATTTTGGGGTCTCGGAGTGATTTCCAAGATTGACGAACCCAGAGGTGCGTTTACGTGTCGGTCATCAACACTCGCAGTTTTGGTCGATTCTGGCCCGTTTCATGGACTATTTACTCACTGTTTTGGGGCCTCAGAGTGATTTCCACGATTGACGAACCCCAACGTGCGTTTACGTTTCGGTCGTCAACACTCGCAGTTTTGGCCGATTCTGGCCCGTTTCGTGGACTATTACTCACTGTGTTGCGGTCTCGTAGTGCTTTCCACGATTGACGAACCCAGAGGTGCCTTTACGTGTCGGTCATCAACACTCGCAGTTTTGGCCGATTCTGGCCCGTTTCGTGGACTATTACTCACTGTGTTGTGGTCTCATAGTGCTTCCACGATTGACGAACCCAGAGGTGCCTTTACGTGTCGGTCATCAACACTCGCAGTTTTGGCCGATTCTGGCCCGTTTCGTGGACTATTACTCACTGTGTTGCGGTCTCGTAGTGCTTTCCACGATTGACGAACCCAGAGGTGCCTTTACGTGTCGGTCATCAACACTCGCAGTTTTGGCCGATTCTGGCCCGTTTCGTGGACTATTACTCACTGTGTTGCGGTCTCATAGTGCTTCCACGATTGACGAACCCAGACATGCCTTTACGTGTCGGTCATCAACACTCGTAGTTTTGGCCGATTCTGGCCCGTTTCATGGACTATTAGTCACTGTTTTGGGGTCTCGTAGTGCTTTCCACGATTGACGAACCCAGAGGTGCCTTTACGTGTCGGTCATCAACACTCGCAGTTTTGGTCGATTCTGGCCCGTTTTATGGACTATTACTCACTGTTTTGGGGTCTTGGAGTGATTTCCACGATTGACGAACCCAAAGGTGCGTTTACGTGTCGGTCATCAACACTCGTAGTTTTGGCCAATTTTGGCCCGTTTCATGGACTATTACTCACTATTTTGGGGTCTCGGAGTGATTTCCAAGATTGACGAACCCAGAGGTGCGTTTACGTGTCGGTCATCAACACTCGCAGTTTTGGTCGATTCTGGCCCGTTTCATGGACTATTTACTCACTGTTTTGGGGCCTCAGAGTGATTTCCACGATTGACGAACCCCAACGTGCGTTTACGTTTCGGTCGTCAACACTCGCAGTTTTGGCCGATTCTGGCCCGTTTCGTGGACTATTACTCACTGTGTTGCGGTCTCGTAGTGCTTTCCACGATTGACGAACCCAGAGGTGCCTTTACGTGTCGGTCATCAACACTCGTAGTTTTGGCCAATTTTGGCCCGTTTCATGGACTATTACTCACTATTTTGGGGTCTCGGAGTGATTTCCAAGATTGACGAACCCAGAGGTGCGTTTACGTGTCGGTCATCAACACTCGCAGTTTTGGTCGATTCTGGCCCGTTTCATGGACTATTTACTCACTGTTTTGGGGCCTCAGAGTGATTTCCACGATTGACGAACCCCAACGTGCGTTTACGTTTCGGTCGTCAACACTCGCAGTTTTGGCCGATTCTGGCCCGTTTCGTGGACTATTACTCACTGTGTTGCGGTCTCGTAGTGCTTTCCACGATTGACGAACCCAGAGGTGCCTTTACGTGTCGGTCATCAACACTCGCAGTTTTGGCCGATTCTGGCCCGTTTCGTGGACTATTACTCACTGTGTTGTGGTCTCATAGTGCTTCCACGATTGACGAACCCAGAGGTGCCTTTACGTGTCGGTCATCAACACTCGCAGTTTTGGCCGATTCTGGCCCGTTTCGTGGACTATTACTCACTGTGTTGCGGTCTCGTAGTGCTTTCCACGATTGACGAACCCAGAGGTGCCTTTACGTGTCGGTCATCAACACTCGCAGTTTTGGCCGATTCTGGCCCGTTTCGTGGACTATTACTCACTGTGTTGCGGTCTCATAGTGCTTCCACGATTGACGAACCCAGACATGCCTTTACGTGTCGGTCATCAACACTCGTAGTTTTGGCCGATTCTGGCCCGTTTCATGGACTATTAGTCACTGTTTTGGGGTCTCGTAGTGCTTTCCACGATTGACGAACCCAGAGGTGCCTTTACGTGTCGGTCATCAACACTCGCAGTTTTGGTCGATTCTGGCCCGTTTTATGGACTATTACTCACTGTTTTGGGGTCTTGGAGTGATTTCCACGATTGACGAACCCAAAGGTGCGTTTACGTGTCGGTCATCAACACTCGTAGTTTTGGCCAATTTTGGCCCGTTTCATGGACTATTACTCACTATTTTGGGGTCTCGGAGTGATTTCCAAGATTGACGAACCCAGAGGTGCGTTTACGTGTCGGTCATCAACACTCGCAGTTTTGGTCGATTCTGGCCCGTTTCATGGACTATTTACTCACTGTTTTGGGGCCTCAGAGTGATTTCCACGATTGACGAACCCCAACGTGCGTTTACGTTTCGGTCGTCAACACTCGCAGTTTTGGCCGATTCTGGCCCGTTTCGTGGACTATTACTCACTGTGTTGCGGTCTCGTAGTGCTTTCCACGATTGACGAACCCAGAGGTGCCTTTACGTGTCGGTCATCAACACTCGTAGTTTTGGCCAATTTTCGCCCGTTTCATGGACTATTACTCACTATTTTGGGGTCTCGGAGTGATTTCCAAGATTGACGAACCCAGAGGTGCGTTTACGTGTCGGTCATCAACACTCGCAGTTTTGGCCGATTCTGGCCCGTTTCGTGGACTATTACTCACTGTGTTGCGGTCTCGTAGTGCTTTCCACGATTGACGAACCCAGAGGTGCCTTTACGTGTCGGTCATCAACACTCGCAGTTTTGGCCGATTCTGGCCCGTTTCGTGGACTATTACTCACTGTGTTGCGGTCTCATAGTGCTTCCACGATTGACGAACCCAGACATGCCTTTACGTGTCGGTCATCAACACTCGTAGTTTTGGCCGATTCTGGCCCGTTTCATGGACTATTAGTCACTGTTTTGGGGTCTCGTAGTGCTTTCCACGATTGACGAACCCAGAGGTGCCTTTACGTGTCGGTCATCAACACTCGCAGTTTTGGCCGATTCTGGCCCGTTTTATGGACTATTACTCACTGTTTTGGGGTCTTGGAGTGATTTCCACGATTGACGAACCCAAAGGTGCGTTTACGTGTCGGTCATCAACACTCGTAGTTTTGGCCAATTTTGGCCCGTTTCATGGACTATTACTCACTATTTTGGGGTCTCGGAGTGATTTCCAAGATTGATGAACCCAGAGGTGCGTTTACGTGTCGGTCATCAACACTCGCAGTTTTGGTCGATTCTGGCCCGTTTCATGGACTATTTACTCACTGTTTTGGGGCCTCAGAGTGATTTCCACGATTGACGAACCCCAACGTGCGTTTACGTTTCGATCGTCAACACTCGCAGTTTTGGCCGATTCTGGCCCGTTTCGTGGACTATTACTCACTGTGTTGCGGTCTCGTAGTGCTTTCCACGATTGACGAACCCAGAGGTGCGTTTACGTGTTGGTCATCAACACTCGCAGTTTTGGCCGATTCTGGCCCGTTTCGTGGACTATTACTCATTGTGTTGCGGTCTCGTAGTGCTTTCCACGATTGACGAACCCAGAGGTGCCTTTACGTGTCGGTCATCCACACTCGCAGTTTTGGCCAATTCTGGCCCGTTTCGTGGACTATTACTCACTATGTTGCGGTCTCATAGTGCTTCCACGATTGACGAACCCAGACATGCCTTTACGTGTCGGTCATCAACACTCGTAGTTTTGGCCGATTCTGGCCCGTTTCATGGACTATTAGTCACTGTTTTGGGGTCTCGTAGTGCTTTCCACGATTGACGAACCCAGAGGTGCCTTTACGTGTCGGTCATCAACACTCGTAGTTTTGGCCGATTTTCGCCCGTTTCATGGACTATTACTCACTGTTTTGGGGTCTTGGAGTGATTTCCAAGATTGACGAACCCAGAGGTGCGTTTACGTGTCGGTCATCAACACTCGCAGTTTTGGCCGATTCTGGCCCGTTTCGTGGACTATTACTCACTGTGTTGCGGTCTCGTAGTGCTTTCCACGATTGACGAACCCAGAGGCGCCTTTACGTGTCGGTCATCAACACTCGCAGTTTTGGCCGATTCTGGCCCGTTTCGTGGACTATTACTCACTGTGTTGCGGTCTCATAGTGCTTCCACGATTGACGAACCCAGACATGCCTTTACGTGTCGGTCATCAACACTCGTAGTTTTGGCCGATTCTGGCCCGTTTCATGGACTATTAGTCACTGTTTTGGGGTCTCGTAGTGCTTTCCACGATTGACGAACCCAGAGGTGCCTTTACGTGTCGGTCATCAACACTCGCAGTTTTGGCCGATTCTGGCCCGTTTTATGGACTATTACTCACTGTTTTGGGGTCTTGGAGTGATTTCCACGATTGACGAACCCAAAGGTGCGTTTACGTGTCGGTCATCAACACTCGTAGTTTTGGCCAATTTTGGCCCGTTTCATGGACTATTACTCACTATTTTGGGGTCTCGGAGTGATTTCCAAGATTGATGAACCCAGAGGTGCGTTTACGTGTCGGTCATCAACACTCGCAGTTTTGGTCGATTCTGGCCCGTTTCATGGACTATTTACTCACTGTTTTGGGGCCTCAGAGTGATTACCACGATTGACGAACCCCAACGTGCGTTTACGTTTCGGTCGTCAACACTCGCAGTTTTGGCCGATTCTGGCCCGTTTCGTGGACTATTACTCACTGTGTTGCTGTCTCGTAGTGCTTTCCACGATTGACGAACCCAGAGGTGCGTTTACGTGTTGGTCATCAACACTCGCAGTTTTGGCCGATTCTGGCCCGTTTTATGGACTATTACTCACTGTTTTGGGGTCTTGGAGTGATTTCCACGATTGACGAACCCAAAGGTGCGTTTACGTGTCGGTCATCAACACTCGTAGTTTTGGCCAATTTTGGCCCGTTTCATGGACTATTACTCACTATTTTGGGGTCTCGGAGTGATTTCCAAGATTGACGAACCCAGAGGTGCGTTTACGTGTCGGTCATCAACACTCGCAGTTTTGGTCGATTCTGGCCCGTTTCATGGACTATTTACTCACTGTTTTGGGGCCTCAGAGTGATTTCCACGATTGACGAACCCCAACGTGCGTTTACGTTTCGGTCGTCAACACTCGCAGTTTTGGCCGATTCTGGCCCGTTTCGTGGACTATTACTCACTGTGTTGCGGTCTCGTAGTGCTTTCCACGATTGACGAACCCAGAGGTGCCTTTACGTGTCGGTCATCAACACTCGCAGTTTTGGCCGATTCTGGCCCGTTTCGTGGACTATTACTCACTGTGTTGTGGTCTCATAGTGCTTCCACGATTGACGAACCCAGAGGTGCCTTTACGTGTCGGTCATCAACACTCGCAGTTTTGGCCGATTCTGGCCCGTTTCGTGGACTATTACTCACTGTGTTGCGGTCTCGTAGTGCTTTCCACGATTGACGAACCCAGAGGTGCCTTTACGTGTCGGTCATCAACACTCGCAGTTTTGGCCGATTCTGGCCCGTTTCGTGGACTATTACTCACTGTGTTGCGGTCTCATAGTGCTTCCACGATTGACGAACCCAGACATGCCTTTACGTGTCGGTCATCAACACTCGTAGTTTTGGCCGATTCTGGCCCGTTTCATGGACTATTAGTCACTGTTTTGGGGTCTCGTAGTGCTTTCCACGATTGACGAACCCAGAGGTGCCTTTACGTGTCGGTCATCAACACTCGCAGTTTTGGTCGATTCTGGCCCGTTTTATGGACTATTACTCACTGTTTTGGGGTCTTGGAGTGATTTCCACGATTGACGAACCCAAAGGTGCGTTTACGTGTCGGTCATCAACACTCGTAGTTTTGGCCAATTTTGGCCCGTTTCATGGACTATTACTCACTATTTTGGGGTCTCGGAGTGATTTCCAAGATTGACGAACCCAGAGGTGCGTTTACGTGTCGGTCATCAACACTCGCAGTTTTGGTCGATTCTGGCCCGTTTCATGGACTATTTACTCACTGTTTTGGGGCCTCAGAGTGATTTCCAAGATTGACGAACCCAGAGGTGCGTTTACGTGTCGGTCATCAACACTCGCAGTTTTGGCCGATTCTGGCCCGTTTCGTGGACTATTACTCACTGTGTTGCGGTCTCGTAGTGCTTTCCACGATTGACGAACCCAGAGGTGCCTTTACGTGTCGGTCATCAACACTCGCAGTTTTGGCCGATTCTGGCCCGTTTCGTGGACTATTACTCACTGTGTTGTGGTCTCATAGTGCTTCCACGATTGACGAACCCAGAGGTGCCTTTACGTGTCGGTCATCAACACTCGCAGTTTTGGCCGATTCTGGCCCGTTTCGTGGACTATTACTCACTGTGTTGCGGTCTCGTAGTGCTTTCCACGATTGACGAACCCAGAGGTGCCTTTACGTGTCGGTCATCAACACTCGCAGTTTTGGCCGATTCTGGCCCGTTTCGTGGACTATTACTCACTGTGTTGCGGTCTCATAGTGCTTCCACGATTGACGAACCCAGACATGCCTTTACGTGTCGGTCATCAACACTCGTAGTTTTGGCCGATTCTGGCCCGTTTCATGGACTATTAGTCACTGTTTTGGGGTCTCGTAGTGCTTTCCACGATTGACGAACCCAGAGGTGCCTTTACGTGTCGGTCATCAACACTCGCAGTTTTGGCCGATTCTGGCCCGTTTTATGGACTATTACTCACTGTTTTGGGGTCTTGGAGTGATTTCCACGATTGACGAACCCAAAGGTGCGTTTACGTGTCGGTCATCAACACTCGTAGTTTTGGCCAATTTTGGCCCGTTTCATGGACTATTACTCACTATTTTGGGGTCTCGGAGTGATTTCCAAGATTGATGAACCCAGAGGTGCGTTTACGTGTCGGTCATCAACACTCGCAGTTTTGGTCGATTCTGGCTCGTTTCATGGACTATTTACTCACTGTTTTGGGGCCTCAGAGTGATTTCCACGATTGACGAACCCCAACGTGCGTTTACGTTTCGGTCGTCAACACTCGCAGTTTTGGCCGATTCTGGCCCGTTTCGTGGACTATTACTCACTGTGTTGCTGTCTCGTAGTGCTTTCCACGATTGACGAACCCAGAGGTGCGTTTACGTGTTGGTCATCAACACTCGCAGTTTTGGCCGATTCTGGCCCGTTTTATGGACTATTACTCACTGTTTTGGGGTCTTGGAGTGATTTCCACGATTGACGAACCCAAAGGTGCGTTTACGTGTCGGTCATCAACACTCGTAGTTTTGGCCAATTTTGGCCCGTTTCATGGACTATTACTCACTATTTTGGGGTCTCGGAGTGATTTCCAAGATTGACGAACCCAGAGGTGCGTTTACGTGTCGGTCATCAACACTCGCAGTTTTGGTCGATTCTGGCCCGTTTCATGGACTATTTACTCACTGTTTTGGGGCCTCAGAGTGATTTCCACGATTGACGAACCCCAACGTGCGTTTACGTTTCGGTCGTCAACACTCGCAGTTTTGGCCGATTCTGGCCCGTTTCGTGGACTATTACTCACTGTGTTGCGGTCTCGTAGTGCTTTCCACGATTGACGAACCCAGAGGTGCCTTTACGTGTCGGTCATCAACACTCGCAGTTTTGGCCGATTCTGGCCCGTTTCGTGGACTATTACTCACTGTGTTGTGGTCTCATAGTGCTTCCACGATTGACGAACCCAGAGGTGCCTTTACGTGTCGGTCATCAACACTCGCAGTTTTGGCCGATTCTGGCCCGTTTCGTGGACTATTACTCACTGTGTTGCGGTCTCGTAGTGCTTTCCACGATTGACGAACCCAGAGGTGCCTTTACGTGTCGGTCATCAACACTCGCAGTTTTGGCCGATTCTGGCCCGTTTCGTGGACTATTACTCACTGTGTTGCGGTCTCATAGTGCTTCCACGATTGACGAACCCAGACATGCCTTTACGTGTCGGTCATCAACACTCGTAGTTTTGGCCGATTCTGGCCCGTTTCATGGACTATTAGTCACTGTTTTGGGGTCTCGTAGTGCTTTCCACGATTGACGAACCCAGAGGTGCCTTTACGTGTCGGTCATCAACACTCGCAGTTTTGGTCGATTCTGGCCCGTTTTATGGACTATTACTCACTGTTTTGGGGTCTTGGAGTGATTTCCACGATTGACGAACCCAAAGGTGCGTTTACGTGTCGGTCATCAACACTCGTAGTTTTGGCCAATTTTGGCCCGTTTCATGGACTATTACTCACTATTTTGGGGTCTCGGAGTGATTTCCAAGATTGACGAACCCAGAGGTGCGTTTACGTGTCGGTCATCAACACTCGCAGTTTTGGTCGATTCTGGCCCGTTTCATGGACTATTTACTCACTGTTTTGGGGCCTCAGAGTGATTTCCAAGATTGACGAACCCAGAGGTGCGTTTACGTGTCGGTCATCAACACTCGCAGTTTTGGCCGATTCTGGCCCGTTTCGTGGACTATTACTCACTGTGTTGCGGTCTCGTAGTGCTTTCCACGATTGACGAACCCAGAGGTGCCTTTACGTGTCGGTCATCAACACTCGCAGTTTTGGCCGATTCTGGCCCGTTTCGTGGACTATTACTCACTGTGTTGTGGTCTCATAGTGCTTCCACGATTGACGAACCCAGAGGTGCCTTTACGTGTCGGTCATCAACACTCGCAGTTTTGGCCGATTCTGGCCCGTTTCGTGGACTATTACTCACTGTGTTGCGGTCTCGTAGTGCTTTCCACGATTGACGAACCCAGAGGTGCCTTTACGTGTCGGTCATCAACACTCGCAGTTTTGGCCGATTCTGGCCCGTTTCGTGGACTATTACTCACTGTGTTGCGGTCTCATAGTGCTTCCACGATTGACGAACCCAGACATGCCTTTACGTGTCGGTCATCAACACTCGTAGTTTTGGCCGATTCTGGCCCGTTTCATGGACTATTAGTCACTGTTTTGGGGTCTCGTAGTGCTTTCCACGATTGACGAACCCAGAGGTGCCTTTACGTGTCGGTCATCAACACTCGCAGTTTTGGCCGATTCTGGCCCGTTTTATGGACTATTACTCACTGTTTTGGGGTCTTGGAGTGATTTCCACGATTGACGAACCCAAAGGTGCGTTTACGTGTCGGTCATCAACACTCGTAGTTTTGGCCAATTTTGGCCCGTTTCATGGACTATTACTCACTATTTTGGGGTCTCGGAGTGATTTCCAAGATTGATGAACCCAGAGGTGCGTTTACGTGTCGGTCATCAACACTCGCAGTTTTGGTCGATTCTGGCCCGTTTCATGGACTATTTACTCACTGTTTTGGGGCCTCAGAGTGATTACCACGATTGACGAACCCCAACGTGCGTTTACGTTTCGGTCGTCAACACTCGCAGTTTTGGCCGATTCTGGCCCGTTTCGTGGACTATTACTCACTGTGTTGCTGTCTCGTAGTGCTTTCCACGATTGACGAACCCAGAGGTGCGTTTACGTGTTGGTCATCAACACTCGCAGTTTTGGCCGATTCTGGCCCGTTTTATGGACTATTACTCACTGTTTTGGGGTCTTGGAGTGATTTCCACGATTGACGAACCCAAAGGTGCGTTTACGTGTCGGTCATCAACACTCGTAGTTTTGGCCAATTTTGGCCCGTTTCATGGACTATTACTCACTATTTTGGGGTCTCGGAGTGATTTCCAAGATTGACGAACCCAGAGGTGCGTTTACGTGTCGGTCATCAACACTCGCAGTTTTGGTCGATTCTGGCCCGTTTCATGGACTATTTACTCACTGTTTTGGGGCCTCAGAGTGATTTCCACGATTGACGAACCCCAACGTGCGTTTACGTTTCGGTCGTCAACACTCGCAGTTTTGGCCGATTCTGGCCCGTTTCGTGGACTATTACTCACTGTGTTGCGGTCTCGTAGTGCTTTCCACGATTGACGAACCCAGAGGTGCCTTTACGTGTCGGTCATCAACACTCGCAGTTTTGGCCGATTCTGGCCCGTTTCGTGGACTATTACTCACTGTGTTGTGGTCTCATAGTGCTTCCACGATTGACGAACCCAGAGGTGCCTTTACGTGTCGGTCATCAACACTCGCAGTTTTGGCCGATTCTGGCCCGTTTCGTGGACTATTACTCACTGTGTTGCGGTCTCGTAGTGCTTTCCACGATTGACGAACCCAGAGGTGCCTTTACGTGTCGGTCATCAACACTCGCAGTTTTGGCCGATTCTGGCCCGTTTCGTGGACTATTACTCACTGTGTTGCGGTCTCATAGTGCTTCCACGATTGACGAACCCAGACATGCCTTTACGTGTCGGTCATCAACACTCGTAGTTTTGGCCGATTCTGGCCCGTTTCATGGACTATTAGTCACTGTTTTGGGGTCTCGTAGTGCTTTCCACGATTGACGAACCCAGAGGTGCCTTTACGTGTCGGTCATCAACACTCGCAGTTTTGGCCGATTCTGGCCCGTTTTATGGACTATTACTCACTGTTTTGGGGTCTTGGAGTGATTTCCACGATTGACGAACCCAAAGGTGCGTTTACGTGTCGGTCATCAACACTCGTAGTTTTGGCCAATTTTGGCCCGTTTCATGGACTATTACTCACTATTTTGGGGTCTCGGAGTGATTTCCAAGATTGATGAACCCAGAGGTGCGTTTACGTGTCGGTCATCAACACTCGCAGTTTTGGTCGATTCTGGCCCGTTTCATGGACTATTTACTCACTGTTTTGGGGCCTCAGAGTGATTACCACGATTGACGAACCCCAACGTGCGTTTACGTTTCGGTCGTCAACACTCGCAGTTTTGGCCGATTCTGGCCCGTTTCGTGGACTATTACTCACTGTGTTGCTGTCTCGTAGTGCTTTCCACGATTGACGAACCCAGAGGTGCGTTTACGTGTTGGTCATCAACACTCGCAGTTTTGGCCGATTCTGGCCCGTTTTATGGACTATTACTCACTGTTTTGGGGTCTTGGAGTGATTTCCACGATTGACGAACCCAAAGGTGCGTTTACGTGTCGGTCATCAACACTCGTAGTTTTGGCCAATTTTGGCCCGTTTCATGGACTATTACTCACTATTTTGGGGTCTCGGAGTGATTTCCAAGATTGACGAACCCAGAGGTGCGTTTACGTGTCGGTCATCAACACTCGCAGTTTTGGTCGATTCTGGCCCGTTTCATGGACTATTTACTCACTGTTTTGGGGCCTCAGAGTGATTTCCACGATTGACGAACCCCAACGTGCGTTTACGTTTCGGTCGTCAACACTCGCAGTTTTGGCCGATTCTGGCCCGTTTCGTGGACTATTACTCACTGTGTTGCGGTCTCGTAGTGCTTTCCACGATTGACGAACCCAGAGGTGCCTTTACGTGTCGGTCATCAACACTCGCAGTTTTGGCCGATTCTGGCCCGTTTCGTGGACTATTACTCACTGTGTTGTGGTCTCATAGTGCTTCCACGATTGACGAACCCAGAGGTGCCTTTACGTGTCGGTCATCAACACTCGCAGTTTTGGCCGATTCTGGCCCGTTTCGTGGACTATTACTCACTGTGTTGCGGTCTCGTAGTGCTTTCCACGATTGACGAACCCAGAGGTGCCTTTACGTGTCGGTCATCAACACTCGCAGTTTTGGCCGATTCTGGCCCGTTTCGTGGACTATTACTCACTGTGTTGCGGTCTCATAGTGCTTCCACGATTGACGAACCCAGACATGCCTTTACGTGTCGGTCATCAACACTCGTAGTTTTGGCCGATTCTGGCCCGTTTCATGGACTATTAGTCACTGTTTTGGGGTCTCGTAGTGCTTTCCACGATTGACGAACCCAGAGGTGCCTTTACGTGTCGGTCATCAACACTCGCAGTTTTGGTCGATTCTGGCCCGTTTTATGGACTATTACTCACTGTTTTGGGGTCTTGGAGTGATTTCCACGATTGACGAACCCAAAGGTGCGTTTACGTGTCGGTCATCAACACTCGTAGTTTTGGCCAATTTTGGCCCGTTTCATGGACTATTACTCACTATTTTGGGGTCTCGGAGTGATTTCCAAGATTGACGAACCCAGAGGTGCGTTTACGTGTCGGTCATCAACACTCGCAGTTTTGGTCGATTCTGGCCCGTTTCATGGACTATTTACTCACTGTTTTGGGGCCTCAGAGTGATTTCCAAGATTGACGAACCCAGAGGTGCGTTTACGTGTCGGTCATCAACACTCGCAGTTTTGGCCGATTCTGGCCCGTTTCGTGGACTATTACTCACTGTGTTGCGGTCTCGTAGTGCTTTCCACGATTGACGAACCCAGAGGTGCCTTTACGTGTCGGTCATCAACACTCGCAGTTTTGGCCGATTCTGGCCCGTTTCGTGGACTATTACTCACTGTGTTGTGGTCTCATAGTGCTTCCACGATTGACGAACCCAGAGGTGCCTTTACGTGTCGGTCATCAACACTCGCAGTTTTGGCCGATTCTGGCCCGTTTCGTGGACTATTACTCACTGTGTTGCGGTCTCGTAGTGCTTTCCACGATTGACGAACCCAGAGGTGCCTTTACGTGTCGGTCATCAACACTCGCAGTTTTGGCCGATTCTGGCCCGTTTCGTGGACTATTACTCACTGTGTTGCGGTCTCATAGTGCTTCCACGATTGACGAACCCAGACATGCCTTTACGTGTCGGTCATCAACACTCGTAGTTTTGGCCGATTCTGGCCCGTTTCATGGACTATTAGTCACTGTTTTGGGGTCTCGTAGTGCTTTCCACGATTGACGAACCCAGAGGTGCCTTTACGTGTCGGTCATCAACACTCGCAGTTTTGGCCGATTCTGGCCCGTTTTATGGACTATTACTCACTGTTTTGGGGTCTTGGAGTGATTTCCACGATTGACGAACCCAAAGGTGCGTTTACGTGTCGGTCATCAACACTCGTAGTTTTGGCCAATTTTGGCCCGTTTCATGGACTATTACTCACTATTTTGGGGTCTCGGAGTGATTTCCAAGATTGATGAACCCAGAGGTGCGTTTACGTGTCGGTCATCAACACTCGCAGTTTTGGTCGATTCTGGCCCGTTTCATGGACTATTTACTCACTGTTTTGGGGCCTCAGAGTGATTACCACGATTGACGAACCCCAACGTGCGTTTACGTTTCGGTCGTCAACACTCGCAGTTTTGGCCGATTCTGGCCCGTTTCGTGGACTATTACTCACTGTGTTGCTGTCTCGTAGTGCTTTCCACGATTGACGAACCCAGAGGTGCGTTTACGTGTTGGTCATCAACACTCGCAGTTTTGGCCGATTCTGGCCCGTTTTATGGACTATTACTCACTGTTTTGGGGTCTTGGAGTGATTTCCACGATTGACGAACCCAAAGGTGCGTTTACGTGTCGGTCATCAACACTCGTAGTTTTGGCCAATTTTGGCCCGTTTCATGGACTATTACTCACTATTTTGGGGTCTCGGAGTGATTTCCAAGATTGACGAACCCAGAGGTGCGTTTACGTGTCGGTCATCAACACTCGCAGTTTTGGTCGATTCTGGCCCGTTTCATGGACTATTTACTCACTGTTTTGGGGCCTCAGAGTGATTTCCACGATTGACGAACCCCAACGTGCGTTTACGTTTCGGTCGTCAACACTCGCAGTTTTGGCCGATTCTGGCCCGTTTCGTGGACTATTACTCACTGTGTTGCGGTCTCGTAGTGCTTTCCACGATTGACGAACCCAGAGGTGCCTTTACGTGTCGGTCATCAACACTCGCAGTTTTGGCCGATTCTGGCCCGTTTCGTGGACTATTACTCACTGTGTTGTGGTCTCATAGTGCTTCCACGATTGACGAACCCAGAGGTGCCTTTACGTGTCGGTCATCAACACTCGCAGTTTTGGCCGATTCTGGCCCGTTTCGTGGACTATTACTCACTGTGTTGCGGTCTCGTAGTGCTTTCCACGATTGACGAACCCAGAGGTGCCTTTACGTGTCGGTCATCAACACTCGCAGTTTTGGCCGATTCTGGCCCGTTTCGTGGACTATTACTCACTGTGTTGCGGTCTCATAGTGCTTCCACGATTGACGAACCCAGACATGCCTTTACGTGTCGGTCATCAACACTCGTAGTTTTGGCCGATTCTGGCCCGTTTCATGGACTATTAGTCACTGTTTTGGGGTCTCGTAGTGCTTTCCACGATTGACGAACCCAGAGGTGCCTTTACGTGTCGGTCATCAACACTCGCAGTTTTGGTCGATTCTGGCCCGTTTTATGGACTATTACTCACTGTTTTGGGGTCTTGGAGTGATTTCCACGATTGACGAACCCAAAGGTGCGTTTACGTGTCGGTCATCAACACTCGTAGTTTTGGCCAATTTTGGCCCGTTTCATGGACTATTACTCACTATTTTGGGGTCTCGGAGTGATTTCCAAGATTGACGAACCCAGAGGTGCGTTTACGTGTCGGTCATCAACACTCGCAGTTTTGGTCGATTCTGGCCCGTTTCATGGACTATTTACTCACTGTTTTGGGGCCTCAGAGTGATTTCCAAGATTGACGAACCCAGAGGTGCGTTTACGTGTCGGTCATCAACACTCGCAGTTTTGGCCGATTCTGGCCCGTTTCGTGGACTATTACTCACTGTGTTGCGGTCTCGTAGTGCTTTCCACGATTGACGAACCCAGAGGTGCCTTTACGTGTCGGTCATCAACACTCGCAGTTTTGGCCGATTCTGGCCCGTTTCGTGGACTATTACTCACTGTGTTGTGGTCTCATAGTGCTTCCACGATTGACGAACCCAGAGGTGCCTTTACGTGTCGGTCATCAACACTCGCAGTTTTGGCCGATTCTGGCCCGTTTCGTGGACTATTACTCACTGTGTTGCGGTCTCGTAGTGCTTTCCACGATTGACGAACCCAGAGGTGCCTTTACGTGTCGGTCATCAACACTCGCAGTTTTGGCCGATTCTGGCCCGTTTCGTGGACTATTACTCACTGTGTTGCGGTCTCATAGTGCTTCCACGATTGACGAACCCAGACATGCCTTTACGTGTCGGTCATCAACACTCGTAGTTTTGGCCGATTCTGGCCCGTTTCATGGACTATTAGTCACTGTTTTGGGGTCTCGTAGTGCTTTCCACGATTGACGAACCCAGAGGTGCCTTTACGTGTCGGTCATCAACACTCGCAGTTTTGGCCGATTCTGGCCCGTTTTATGGACTATTACTCACTGTTTTGGGGTCTTGGAGTGATTTCCACGATTGACGAACCCAAAGGTGCGTTTACGTGTCGGTCATCAACACTCGTAGTTTTGGCCAATTTTGGCCCGTTTCATGGACTATTACTCACTATTTTGGGGTCTCGGAGTGATTTCCAAGATTGACGAACCCAGAGGTGCGTTTACGTGTCGGTCATCAACACTCGCAGTTTTGGTCGATTCTGGCCCGTTTCATGGACTATTTACTCACTGTTTTGGGGCCTCAGAGTGATTTCCACGATTGACGAACCCCAACGTGCGTTTACGTTTCGGTCGTCAACACTCGCAGTTTTGGCCGATTCTGGCCCGTTTCGTGGACTATTACTCACTGTGTTGCGGTCTCGTAGTGCTTTCCACGATTGACGAACCCAGAGGTGCCTTTACGTGTCGGTCATCAACACTCGTAGTTTTGGCCAATTTTCGCCCGTTTCATGGACTATTACTCACTATTTTGGGGTCTCGGAGTGATTTCCAAGATTGACGAACCCAGAGGTGCGTTTACGTGTCGGTCATCAACACTCGCAGTTTTGGCCGATTCTGGCCCGTTTCGTGGACTATTACTCACTGTGTTGCGGTCTCGTAGTGCTTTCCACGATTGACGAACCCAGAGGTGCCTTTACGTGTCGGTCATCAACACTCGCAGTTTTGGCCGATTCTGGCCCGTTTCGTGGACTATTACTCACTGTGTTGTGGTCTCATAGTGCTTCCACGATTGACGAACCCAGAGGTGCCTTTACGTGTCGGTCATCAACACTCGCAGTTTTGGCCGATTCTGGCCCGTTTCGTGGACTATTACTCACTGTGTTGCGGTCTCGTAGTGCTTTCCACGATTGACGAACCCAGAGGTGCCTTTACGTGTCGGTCATCAACACTCGCAGTTTTGGCCGATTCTGGCCCGTTTCGTGGACTATTACTCACTGTGTTGCGGTCTCATAGTGCTTCCACGATTGACGAACCCAGACATGCCTTTACGTGTCGGTCATCAACACTCGTAGTTTTGGCCGATTCTGGCCCGTTTCATGGACTATTAGTCACTGTTTTGGGGTCTCGTAGTGCTTTCCACGATTGACGAACCCAGAGGTGCCTTTACGTGTCGGTCATCAACACTCGCAGTTTTGGCCGATTCTGGCCCGTTTTATGGACTATTACTCACTGTTTTGGGGTCTTGGAGTGATTTCCACGATTGACGAACCCAAAGGTGCGTTTACGTGTCGGTCATCAACACTCGTAGTTTTGGCCAATTTTGGCCCGTTTCATGGACTATTACTCACTATTTTGGGGTCTCGGAGTGATTTCCAAGATTGACGAACCCAGAGGTGCGTTTACGTGTCGGTCATCAACACTCGCAGTTTTGGTCGATTCTGGCCCGTTTCATGGACTATTTACTCACTGTTTTGGGGCCTCAGAGTGATTTCCACGATTGACGAACCCCAACGTGCGTTTACGTTTCGGTCGTCAACACTCGCAGTTTTGGCCGATTCTGGCCCGTTTCGTGGACTATTACTCACTGTGTTGCGGTCTCGTAGTGCTTTCCACGATTGACGAACCCAGAGGTGCCTTTACGTGTCGGTCATCAACACTCGTAGTTTTGGCCAATTTTCGCCCGTTTCATGGACTATTACTCACTATTTTGGGGTCTCGGAGTGATTTCCAAGATTGACGAACCCAGAGGTGCGTTTACGTGTCGGTCATCAACACTCGCAGTTTTGGCCGATTCTGGCCCGTTTCGTGGACTATTACTCACTGTGTTGCGGTCTCGTAGTGCTTTCCACGATTGACGAACCCAGAGGTGCCTTTACGTGTCGGTCATCAACACTCGCAGTTTTGGCCGATTCTGGCCCGTTTCGTGGACTATTACTCACTGTGTTGCGGTCTCATAGTGCTTCCACGATTGACGAACCCAGACATGCCTTTACGTGTCGGTCATCAACACTCGTAGTTTTGGCCGATTCTGGCCCGTTTCATGGACTATTAGTCACTGTTTTGGGGTCTCGTAGTGCTTTCCACGATTGACGAACCCAGAGGTGCCTTTACGTGTCGGTCATCAACACTCGCAGTTTTGGCCGATTCTGGCCCGTTTTATGGACTATTACTCACTGTTTTGGGGTCTTGGAGTGATTTCCACGATTGACGAACCCAAAGGTGCGTTTACGTGTCGGTCATCAACACTCGTAGTTTTGGCCAATTTTGGCCCGTTTCATGGACTATTACTCACTATTTTGGGGTCTCGGAGTGATTTCCAAGATTGACGAACCCAGAGGTGCGTTTACGTGTCGGTCATCAACACTCGCAGTTTTGGTCGATTCTGGCCCGTTTCATGGACTATTTACTCACTGTTTTGGGGCCTCAGAGTGATTTCCACGATTGACGAACCCCAACGTGCGTTTACGTTTCGGTCGTCAACACTCGCAGTTTTGGCCGATTCTGGCCCGTTTCGTGGACTATTACTCACTGTGTTGCGGTCTCGTAGTGCTTTCCACGATTGACGAACCCAGAGGTGCCTTTACGTGTCGGTCATCAACACTCGTAGTTTTGGCCAATTTTGGCCCGTTTCATGGACTATTACTCACTATTTTGGGGTCTCGGAGTGATTTCCAAGATTGACGAACCCAGAGGTGCGTTTACGTGTCGGTCATCAACACTCGCAGTTTTGGTCGATTCTGGCCCGTTTCATGGACTATTTACTCACTGTTTTGGGGCCTCAGAGTGATTTCCACGATTGACGAACCCCAACGTGCGTTTACGTTTCGGTCGTCAACACTCGCAGTTTTGGCCGATTCTGGCCCGTTTCGTGGACTATTACTCACTGTGTTGCGGTCTCGTAGTGCTTTCCACGATTGACGAACCCAGAGGTGCCTTTACGTGTCGGTCATCAACACTCGTAGTTTTGGCCAATTTTCGCCCGTTTCATGGACTATTACTCACTATTTTGGGGTCTCGGAGTGATTTCCAAGATTGACGAACCCAGAGGTGCGTTTACGTGTCGGTCATCAACACTCGCAGTTTTGGCCGATTCTGGCCCGTTTCGTGGACTATTACTCACTGTGTTGCGGTCTCGTAGTGCTTTCCACGATTGACGAACCCAGAGGTGCCTTTACGTGTCGGTCATCAACACTCGCAGTTTTGGCCGATTCTGGCCCGTTTCGTGGACTATTACTCACTGTGTTGTGGTCTCATAGTGCTTCCACGATTGACGAACCCAGAGGTGCGTTTACGTGTCGGTCATCAACACTCGCAGTTTTGGCCGATTCTGGCCCGTTTCGTGGACTATTACTCACTGTGTTGCGGTCTCGTAGTGCTTTCCACGATTGACGAACCCAGAGGTGCCTTTACGTGTCGGTCATCAACACTCGCAGTTTTGGCCGATTCTGGCCCGTTTCGTGGACTATTACTCACTGTGTTGCGGTCTCATAGTGCTTCCACGATTGACGAACCCAGACATGCCTTTACGTGTCGGTCATCAACACTCGTAGTTTTGGCCGATTCTGGCCCGTTTCATGGACTATTAGTCACTGTTTTGGGGTCTCGTAGTGCTTTCCACGATTGACGAACCCAGAGGTGCCTTTACGTGTCGGTCATCAACACTCGCAGTTTTGGCCGATTCTGGCCCGTTTTATGGACTATTACTCACTGTTTTGGGGTCTTGGAGTGATTTCCACGATTGACGAACCCAAAGGTGCGTTTACGTGTCGGTCATCAACACTCGTAGTTTTGGCCAATTTTGGCCCGTTTCATGGACTATTACTCACTATTTTGGGGTCTCGGAGTGATTTCCAAGATTGACGAACCCAGAGGTGCGTTTACGTGTCGGTCATCAACACTCGCAGTTTTGGTCGATTCTGGCCCGTTTCATGGACTATTTACTCACTGTTTTGGGGCCTCAGAGTGATTTCCACGATTGACGAACCCCAACGTGCGTTTACGTTTCGGTCGTCAACACTCGCAGTTTTGGCCGATTCTGGCCCGTTTCGTGGACTATTACTCACTGTGTTGCGGTCTCGTAGTGCTTTCCACGATTGACGAACCCAGAGGTGCCTTTACGTGTCGGTCATCAACACTCGTAGTTTTGGCCAATTTTGGCCCGTTTCATGGACTATTACTCACTATTTTGGGGTCTCGGAGTGATTTCCAAGATTGACGAACCCAGAGGTGCGTTTACGTGTCGGTCATCAACACTCGCAGTTTTGGTCGATTCTGGCCCGTTTCATGGACTATTTACTCACTGTTTTGGGGCCTCAGAGTGATTTCCACGATTGACGAACCCCAACGTGCGTTTACGTTTCGGTCGTCAACACTCGCAGTTTTGGCCGATTCTGGCCCGTTTCGTGGACTATTACTCACTGTGTTGCGGTCTCGTAGTGCTTTCCACGATTGACGAACCCAGAGGTGCCTTTACGTGTCGGTCATCAACACTCGTAGTTTTGGCCAATTTTCGCCCGTTTCATGGACTATTACTCACTATTTTGGGGTCTCGGAGTGATTTCCAAGATTGACGAACCCAGAGGTGCGTTTACGTGTCGGTCATCAACACTCGCAGTTTTGGCCGATTCTGGCCCGTTTCGTGGACTATTACTCACTGTGTTGCGGTCTCGTAGTGCTTTCCACGATTGACGAACCCAGAGGTGCCTTTACGTGTCGGTCATCAACACTCGCAGTTTTGGCCGATTCTGGCCCGTTTCGTGGACTATTACTCACTGTGTTGCGGTCTCATAGTGCTTCCACGATTGACGAACCCAGACATGCCTTTACGTGTCGGTCATCAACACTCGTAGTTTTGGCCGATTCTGGCCCGTTTCATGGACTATTAGTCACTGTTTTGGGGTCTCGTAGTGCTTTCCACGATTGACGAACCCAGAGGTGCCTTTACGTGTCGGTCATCAACACTCGCAGTTTTGGCCGATTCTGGCCCGTTTTATGGACTATTACTCACTGTTTTGGGGTCTTGGAGTGATTTCCACGATTGACGAACCCAAAGGTGCGTTTACGTGTCGGTCATCAACACTCGTAGTTTTGGCCAATTTTGGCCCGTTTCATGGACTATTACTCACTATTTTGGGGTCTCGGAGTGATTTCCAAGATTGACGAACCCAGAGGTGCGTTTACGTGTCGGTCATCAACACTCGCAGTTTTGGTCGATTCTGGCCCGTTTCATGGACTATTTACTCACTGTTTTGGGGCCTCAGAGTGATTTCCACGATTGACGAACCCCAACGTGCGTTTACGTTTCGGTCGTCAACACTCGCAGTTTTGGCCGATTCTGGCCCGTTTCGTGGACTATTACTCACTGTGTTGCGGTCTCGTAGTGCTTTCCACGATTGACGAACCCAGAGGTGCCTTTACGTGTCGGTCATCAACACTCGTAGTTTTGGCCAATTTTCGCCCGTTTCATGGACTATTACTCACTATTTTGGGGTCTCGGAGTGATTTCCAAGATTGACGAACCCAGAGGTGCGTTTACGTGTCGGTCATCAACACTCGCAGTTTTGGCCGATTCTGGCCCGTTTCGTGGACTATTACTCACTGTGTTGCGGTCTCGTAGTGCTTTCCACGATTGACGAACCCAGAGGTGCCTTTACGTGTCGGTCATCAACACTCGCAGTTTTGGCCGATTCTGGCCCGTTTCGTGGACTATTACTCACTGTGTTGTGGTCTCATAGTGCTTCCACGATTGACGAACCCAGAGGTGCGTTTACGTGTCGGTCATCAACACTCGCAGTTTTGGCCGATTCTGGCCCGTTTCGTGGACTATTACTCACTGTGTTGCGGTCTCGTAGTGCTTTCCACGATTGACGAACCCAGAGGTGCCTTTACGTGTCGGTCATCAACACTCGCAGTTTTGGCCGATTCTGGCCCGTTTCGTGGACTATTACTCACTGTGTTGCGGTCTCATAGTGCTTCCACGATTGACGAACCCAGACATGCCTTTACGTGTCGGTCATCAACACTCGTAGTTTTGGCCGATTCTGGCCCGTTTCATGGACTATTAGTCACTGTTTTGGGGTCTCGTAGTGCTTTCCACGATTGACGAACCCAGAGGTGCCTTTACGTGTCGGTCATCAACACTCGCAGTTTTGGCCGATTCTGGCCCGTTTTATGGACTATTACTCACTGTTTTGGGGTCTTGGAGTGATTTCCACGATTGACGAACCCAAAGGTGCGTTTACGTGTCGGTCATCAACACTCGTAGTTTTGGCCAATTTTGGCCCGTTTCATGGACTATTACTCACTATTTTGGGGTCTCGGAGTGATTTCCAAGATTGACGAACCCAGAGGTGCGTTTACGTGTCGGTCATCAACACTCGCAGTTTTGGTCGATTCTGGCCCGTTTCATGGACTATTTACTCACTGTTTTGGGGCCTCAGAGTGATTTCCACGATTGACGAACCCCAACGTGCGTTTACGTTTCGGTCGTCAACACTCGCAGTTTTGGCCGATTCTGGCCCGTTTCGTGGACTATTACTCACTGTGTTGCGGTCTCGTAGTGCTTTCCACGATTGACGAACCCAGAGGTGCCTTTACGTGTCGGTCATCAACACTCGTAGTTTTGGCCAATTTTGGCCCGTTTCATGGACTATTACTCACTATTTTGGGGTCTCGGAGTGATTTCCAAGATTGACGAACCCAGAGGTGCGTTTACGTGTCGGTCATCAACACTCGCAGTTTTGGTCGATTCTGGCCCGTTTCATGGACTATTTACTCACTGTTTTGGGGCCTCAGAGTGATTTCCACGATTGACGAACCCCAACGTGCGTTTACGTTTCGGTCGTCAACACTCGCAGTTTTGGCCGATTCTGGCCCGTTTCGTGGACTATTACTCACTGTGTTGCGGTCTCGTAGTGCTTTCCACGATTGACGAACCCAGAGGTGCCTTTACGTGTCGGTCATCAACACTCGTAGTTTTGGCCAATTTTCGCCCGTTTCATGGACTATTACTCACTATTTTGGGGTCTCGGAGTGATTTCCAAGATTGACGAACCCAGAGGTGCGTTTACGTGTCGGTCATCAACACTCGCAGTTTTGGCCGATTCTGGCCCGTTTCGTGGACTATTACTCACTGTGTTGCGGTCTCGTAGTGCTTTCCACGATTGACGAACCCAGAGGTGCCTTTACGTGTCGGTCATCAACACTCGCAGTTTTGGCCGATTCTGGCCCGTTTCGTGGACTATTACTCACTGTGTTGCGGTCTCATAGTGCTTCCACGATTGACGAACCCAGACATGCCTTTACGTGTCGGTCATCAACACTCGTAGTTTTGGCCGATTCTGGCCCGTTTCATGGACTATTAGTCACTGTTTTGGGGTCTCGTAGTGCTTTCCACGATTGACGAACCCAGAGGTGCCTTTACGTGTCGGTCATCAACACTCGCAGTTTTGGCCGATTCTGGCCCGTTTTATGGACTATTACTCACTGTTTTGGGGTCTTGGAGTGATTTCCACGATTGACGAACCCAAAGGTGCGTTTACGTGTCGGTCATCAACACTCGTAGTTTTGGCCAATTTTGGCCCGTTTCATGGACTATTACTCACTATTTTGGGGTCTCGGAGTGATTTCCAAGATTGACGAACCCAGAGGTGCGTTTACGTGTCGGTCATCAACACTCGCAGTTTTGGTCGATTCTGGCCCGTTTCATGGACTATTTACTCACTGTTTTGGGGCCTCAGAGTGATTTCCACGATTGACGAACCCCAACGTGCGTTTACGTTTCGGTCGTCAACACTCGCAGTTTTGGCCGATTCTGGCCCGTTTCGTGGACTATTACTCACTGTGTTGCGGTCTCGTAGTGCTTTCCACGATTGACGAACCCAGAGGTGCCTTTACGTGTCGGTCATCAACACTCGTAGTTTTGGCCAATTTTCGCCCGTTTCATGGACTATTACTCACTATTTTGGGGTCTCGGAGTGATTTCCAAGATTGACGAACCCAGAGGTGCGTTTACGTGTCGGTCATCAACACTCGCAGTTTTGGCCGATTCTGGCCCGTTTCGTGGACTATTACTCACTGTGTTGCGGTCTCGTAGTGCTTTCCACGATTGACGAACCCAGAGGTGCCTTTACGTGTCGGTCATCAACACTCGCAGTTTTGGCCGATTCTGGCCCGTTTCGTGGACTATTACTCACTGTGTTGCGGTCTCATAGTGCTTCCACGATTGACGAACCCAGACATGCCTTTACGTGTCGGTCATCAACACTCGTAGTTTTGGCCGATTCTGGCCCGTTTCATGGACTATTAGTCACTGTTTTGGGGTCTCGTAGTGCTTTCCACGATTGACGAACCCAGAGGTGCCTTTACGTGTCGGTCATCAACACTCGCAGTTTTGGCCGATTCTGGCCCGTTTTATGGACTATTACTCACTGTTTTGGGGTCTTGGAGTGATTTCCACGATTGACGAACCCAAAGGTGCGTTTACGTGTCGGTCATCAACACTCGTAGTTTTGGCCAATTTTGGCCCGTTTCATGGACTATTACTCACTATTTTGGGGTCTCGGAGTGATTTCCAAGATTGACGAACCCAGAGGTGCGTTTACGTGTCGGTCATCAACACTCGCAGTTTTGGTCGATTCTGGCCCGTTTCATGGACTATTTACTCACTGTTTTGGGGCCTCAGAGTGATTTCCACGATTGACGAACCCCAACGTGCGTTTACGTTTCGGTCGTCAACACTCGCAGTTTTGGCCGATTCTGGCCCGTTTCGTGGACTATTACTCACTGTGTTGCGGTCTCGTAGTGCTTTCCACGATTGACGAACCCAGAGGTGCCTTTACGTGTCGGTCATCAACACTCGTAGTTTTGGCCAATTTTCGCCCGTTTCATGGACTATTACTCACTATTTTGGGGTCTCGGAGTGATTTCCAAGATTGACGAACCCAGAGGTGCGTTTACGTGTCGGTCATCAACACTCGCAGTTTTGGCCGATTCTGGCCCGTTTCGTGGACTATTACTCACTGTGTTGCGGTCTCATAGTGCTTCCACGATTGACGAACCCAGACATGCCTTTACGTGTCGGTCATCAACACTCGTAGTTTTGGCCGATTCTGGCCCGTTTCATGGACTATTAGTCACTGTTTTGGGGTCTCGTAGTGCTTTCCACGATTGACGAACCCAGAGGTGCCTTTACGTGTCGGTCATCAACACTCGCAGTTTTGGCCGATTCTGGCCCGTTTTATGGACTATTACTCACTGTTTTGGGGTCTTGGAGTGATTTCCACGATTGACGAACCCAAAGGTGCGTTTACGTGTCGGTCATCAACACTCGTAGTTTTGGCCAATTTTGGCCCGTTTCATGGACTATTACTCACTATTTTGGGGTCTCGGAGTGATTTCCAAGATTGACGAACCCAGAGGTGCGTTTACGTGTCGGTCATCAACACTCGCAGTTTTGGTCGATTCTGGCCCGTTTCATGGACTATTTACTCACTGTTTTGGGGCCTCAGAGTGATTTCCACGATTGACGAACCCCAACGTGCGTTTACGTTTCGGTCGTCAACACTCGCAGTTTTGGCCGATTCTGGCCCGTTTCGTGGACTATTACTCACTGTGTTGCGGTCTCGTAGTGCTTTCCACGATTGACGAACCCAGAGGTGCCTTTACGTGTCGGTCATCAACACTCGTAGTTTTGGCCAATTTTCGCCCGTTTCATGGACTATTACTCACTATTTTGGGGTCTCGGAGTGATTTCCAAGATTGACGAACCCAGAGGTGCGTTTACGTGTCGGTCATCAACACTCGCAGTTTTGGCCGATTCTGGCCCGTTTCGTGGACTATTACTCACTGTGTTGCGGTCTCGTAGTGCTTTCCACGATTGACGAACCCAGAGGTGCCTTTACGTGTCGGTCATCAACACTCGCAGTTTTGGCCGATTCTGGCCCGTTTCGTGGACTATTACTCACTGTGTTGCGGTCTCATAGTGCTTCCACGATTGACGAACCCAGACATGCCTTTACGTGTCGGTCATCAACACTCGTAGTTTTGGCCGATTCTGGCCCGTTTCATGGACTATTAGTCACTGTTTTGGGGTCTCATAGTGCTTTCCACGATTGACGAACCCAGAGGTGCCTTTACGTGTCGGTCATCAACACTCGCAGTTTTGGCCGATTCTGGCCCGTTTTATGGACTATTACTCACTGTTTTGGGGTCTTGGAGTGATTTCCACGATTGACGAACCCAAAGGTGCGTTTACGTGTCGGTCATCAACACTCGTAGTTTTGGCCAATTTTGGCCCGTTTCATGGACTATTACTCACTATTTTGGGGTCTCGGAGTGATTTCCAAGATTGACGAACCCAGAGGTGCG
This sequence comes from Triticum timopheevii, assembly GCA_963921465.1. NCBI lineage: Eukaryota > Viridiplantae > Streptophyta > Magnoliopsida > Poales > Poaceae > Triticum > Triticum timopheevii. Next base: position 671,113,995 of record OY997266.1, on the reverse strand, counting down.
TTTACGTGTCGGTCATCAACACTCGCAGTTTTGGTCGATTCTGGCCCGTTTCATGGACTATTTACTCACTGTTTTGGGGCCTCAGAGTGATTTCCACGATTGACGAACCCCAACGTGCGTTTACGTTTCGGTCGTCAACACTCGCAGTTTTGGCCGATTCTGGCCCGTTTCGTGGACTATTACTCACTGTGTTGCGGTCTCGTAGTGCTTTCCACGATTGACGAACCCAGAGGTGCCTTTACGTGTCGGTCATCAACACTCGCAGTTTTGGCCGATTCTGGCCCGTTTCGTGGACTATTACTCACTGTGTTGTGGTCTCATAGTGCTTCCACGATTGACGAACCCAGAGGTGCCTTTACGTGTCGGTCATCAACACTCGCAGTTTTGGCCGATTCTGGCCCGTTTCGTGGACTATTACTCACTGTGTTGCGGTCTCGTAGTGCTTTCCACGATTGACGAACCCAGAGGTGCCTTTACGTGTCGGTCATCAACACTCGCAGTTTTGGCCGATTCTGGCCCGTTTCGTGGACTATTACTCACTGTGTTGCGGTCTCATAGTGCTTCCACGATTGACGAACCCAGACATGCCTTTACGTGTCGGTCATCAACACTCGTAGTTTTGGCCGATTCTGGCCCGTTTCATGGACTATTAGTCACTGTTTTGGGGTCTCGTAGTGCTTTCCACGATTGACGAACCCAGAGGTGCCTTTACGTGTCGGTCATCAACACTCGCAGTTTTGGCCGATTCTGGCCCGTTTTATGGACTATTACTCACTGTTTTGGGGTCTTGGAGTGATTTCCACGATTGACGAACCCAAAGGTGCGTTTACGTGTCGGTCATCAACACTCGTAGTTTTGGCCAATTTTGGCCCGTTTCATGGACTATTACTCACTATTTTGGGGTCTCGGAGTGATTTCCAAGATTGACGAACCCAGAGGTGCGTTTACGTGTCGGTCATCAACACTCGCAGTTTTGGTCGATTCTGGCCCGTTTCATGGACTATTTACTCACTGTTTTGGGGCCTCAGAGTGATTTCCACGATTGACGAACCCCAACGTGCGTTTACGTTTCGGTCGTCAACACTCGCAGTTTTGGCCGATTCTGGCCCGTTTCGTGGACTATTACTCACTGTGTTGCGGTCTCGTAGTGCTTTCCACGATTGACGAACCCAGAGGTGCCTTTACGTGTCGGTCATCAACACTCGCAGTTTTGGCCGATTCTGGCCCGTTTCGTGGACTATTACTCACTGTGTTGTGGTCTCATAGTGCTTCCACGATTGACGAACCCAGAGGTGCCTTTACGTGTCGGTCATCAACACTCGCAGTTTTGGCCGATTCTGGCCCGTTTCGTGGACTATTACTCACTGTGTTGCGGTCTCGTAGTGCTTTCCACGATTGACGAACCCAGAGGTGCCTTTACGTGTCGGTCATCAACACTCGCAGTTTTGGCCGATTCTGGCCCGTTTCGTGGACTATTACTCACTGTGTTGCGGTCTCATAGTGCTTCCACGATTGACGAACCCAGACATGCCTTTACGTGTCGGTCATCAACACTCGTAGTTTTGGCCGATTCTGGCCCGTTTCATGGACTATTAGTCACTGTTTTGGGGTCTCGTAGTGCTTTCCACGATTGACGAACCCAGAGGTGCCTTTACGTGTCGGTCATCAACACTCGCAGTTTTGGCCGATTCTGGCCCGTTTTATGGACTATTACTCACTGTTTTGGGGTCTTGGAGTGATTTCCACGATTGACGAACCCAAAGGTGCGTTTACGTGTCGGTCATCAACACTCGTAGTTTTGGCCAATTTTGGCCCGTTTCATGGACTATTACTCACTATTTTGGGGTCTCGGAGTGATTTCCAAGATTGACGAACCCAGAGGTGCGTTTACGTGTCGGTCATCAACACTCGCAGTTTTGGTCGATTCTGGCCCGTTTCATGGACTATTTACTCACTGTTTTGGGGCCTCAGAGTGATTTCCACGATTGACGAACCCCAACGTGCGTTTACGTTTCGGTCGTCAACACTCGCAGTTTTGGCCGATTCTGGCCCGTTTCGTGGACTATTACTCACTGTGTTGCGGTCTCGTAGTGCTTTCCACGATTGACGAACCCAGAGGTGCCTTTACGTGTCGGTCATCAACACTCGCAGTTTTGGCCGATTCTGGCCCGTTTCGTGGACTATTACTCACTGTGTTGTGGTCTCATAGTGCTTCCACGATTGACGAACCCAGAGGTGCCTTTACGTGTCGGTCATCAACACTCGCAGTTTTGGCCGATTCTGGCCCGTTTCGTGGACTATTACTCACTGTGTTGCGGTCTCGTAGTGCTTTCCACGATTGACGAACCCAGAGGTGCCTTTACGTGTCGGTCATCAACACTCGCAGTTTTGGCCGATTCTGGCCCGTTTCGTGGACTATTACTCACTGTGTTGCGGTCTCATAGTGCTTCCACGATTGACGAACCCAGACATGCCTTTACGTGTCGGTCATCAACACTCGTAGTTTTGGCCGATTCTGGCCCGTTTCATGGACTATTAGTCACTGTTTTGGGGTCTCGTAGTGCTTTCCACGATTGACGAACCCAGAGGTGCCTTTACGTGTCGGTCATCAACACTCGCAGTTTTGGCCGATTCTGGCCCGTTTTATGGACTATTACTCACTGTTTTGGGGTCTTGGAGTGATTTCCACGATTGACGAACCCAAAGGTGCGTTTACGTGTCGGTCATCAACACTCGTAGTTTTGGCCAATTTTGGCCCGTTTCATGGACTATTACTCACTATTTTGGGGTCTCGGAGTGATTTCCAAGATTGACGAACCCAGAGGTGCGTTTACGTGTCGGTCATCAACACTCGCAGTTTTGGTCGATTCTGGCCCGTTTCATGGACTATTTACTCACTGTTTTGGGGCCTCAGAGTGATTTCCACGATTGACGAACCCCAACGTGCGTTTACGTTTCGGTCGTCAACACTCGCAGTTTTGGCCGATTCTGGCCCGTTTCGTGGACTATTACTCACTGTGTTGCGGTCTCGTAGTGCTTTCCACGATTGACGAACCCAGAGGTGCCTTTACGTGTCGGTCATCAACACTCGCAGTTTTGGCCGATTCTGGCCCGTTTCGTGGACTATTACTCACTGTGTTGTGGTCTCATAGTGCTTCCACGATTGACGAACCCAGAGGTGCCTTTACGTGTCGGTCATCAACACTCGCAGTTTTGGCCGATTCTGGCCCGTTTCGTGGACTATTACTCACTGTGTTGCGGTCTCGTAGTGCTTTCCACGATTGACGAACCCAGAGGTGCCTTTACGTGTCGGTCATCAACACTCGCAGTTTTGGCCGATTCTGGCCCGTTTCGTGGACTATTACTCACTGTGTTGCGGTCTCATAGTGCTTCCACGATTGACGAACCCAGACATGCCTTTACGTGTCGGTCATCAACACTCGTAGTTTTGGCCGATTCTGGCCCGTTTCATGGACTATTAGTCACTGTTTTGGGGTCTCGTAGTGCTTTCCACGATTGACGAACCCAGAGGTGCCTTTACGTGTCGGTCATCAACACTCGCAGTTTTGGCCGATTCTGGCCCGTTTTATGGACTATTACTCACTGTTTTGGGGTCTTGGAGTGATTTCCACGATTGACGAACCCAAAGGTGCGTTTACGTGTCGGTCATCAACACTCGTAGTTTTGGCCAATTTTGGCCCGTTTCATGGACTATTACTCACTATTTTGGGGTCTCGGAGTGATTTCCAAGATTGACGAACCCAGAGGTGCGTTTACGTGTCGGTCATCAACACTCGCAGTTTTGGTCGATTCTGGCCCGTTTCATGGACTATTTACTCACTGTTTTGGGGCCTCAGAGTGATTTCCACGATTGACGAACCCCAACGTGCGTTTACGTTTCGGTCGTCAACACTCGCAGTTTTGGCCGATTCTGGCCCGTTTCGTGGACTATTACTCACTGTGTTGCGGTCTCGTAGTGCTTTCCACGATTGACGAACCCAGAGGTGCCTTTACGTGTCGGTCATCAACACTCGCAGTTTTGGCCGATTCTGGCCCGTTTCGTGGACTATTACTCACTGTGTTGTGGTCTCATAGTGCTTCCACGATTGACGAACCCAGAGGTGCCTTTACGTGTCGGTCATCAACACTCGCAGTTTTGGCCGATTCTGGCCCGTTTCGTGGACTATTACTCACTGTGTTGCGGTCTCGTAGTGCTTTCCACGATTGACGAACCCAGAGGTGCCTTTACGTGTCGGTCATCAACACTCGCAGTTTTGGCCGATTCTGGCCCGTTTCGTGGACTATTACTCACTGTGTTGCGGTCTCATAGTGCTTCCACGATTGACGAACCCAGACATGCCTTTACGTGTCGGTCATCAACACTCGTAGTTTTGGCCGATTCTGGCCCGTTTCATGGACTATTAGTCACTGTTTTGGGGTCTCGTAGTGCTTTCCACGATTGACGAACCCAGAGGTGCCTTTACGTGTCGGTCATCAACACTCGCAGTTTTGGTCGATTCTGGCCCGTTTTATGGACTATTACTCACTGTTTTGGGGTCTTGGAGTGATTTCCACGATTGACGAACCCAAAGGTGCGTTTACGTGTCGGTCATCAACACTCGTAGTTTTGGCCAATTTTGGCCCGTTTCATGGACTATTACTCACTATTTTGGGGTCTCGGAGTGATTTCCAAGATTGACGAACCCAGAGGTGCGTTTACGTGTCGGTCATCAACACTCGCAGTTTTGGTCGATTCTGGCCCGTTTCATGGACTATTTACTCACTGTTTTGGGGCCTCAGAGTGATTTCCACGATTGACGAACCCCAACGTGCGTTTACGTTTCGGTCGTCAACACTCGCAGTTTTGGCCGATTCTGGCCCGTTTCGTGGACTATTACTCACTGTGTTGCGGTCTCGTAGTGCTTTCCACGATTGACGAACCCAGAGGTGCCTTTACGTGTCGGTCATCAACACTCGCAGTTTTGGCCGATTCTGGCCCGTTTCGTGGACTATTACTCACTGTGTTGTGGTCTCATAGTGCTTCCACGATTGACGAACCCAGAGGTGCCTTTACGTGTCGGTCATCAACACTCGCAGTTTTGGCCGATTCTGGCCCGTTTCGTGGACTATTACTCACTGTGTTGCGGTCTCGTAGTGCTTTCCACGATTGACGAACCCAGAGGTGCCTTTACGTGTCGGTCATCAACACTCGCAGTTTTGGCCGATTCTGGCCCGTTTCGTGGACTATTACTCACTGTGTTGCGGTCTCATAGTGCTTCCACGATTGACGAACCCAGACATGCCTTTACGTGTCGGTCATCAACACTCGTAGTTTTGGCCGATTCTGGCCCGTTTCATGGACTATTAGTCACTGTTTTGGGGTCTCGTAGTGCTTTCCACGATTGACGAACCCAGAGGTGCCTTTACGTGTCGGTCATCAACACTCGCAGTTTTGGCCGATTCTGGCCCGTTTTATGGACTATTACTCACTGTTTTGGGGTCTTGGAGTGATTTCCACGATTGACGAACCCAAAGGTGCGTTTACGTGTCGGTCATCAACACTCGTAGTTTTGGCCAATTTTGGCCCGTTTCATGGACTATTACTCACTATTTTGGGGTCTCGGAGTGATTTCCAAGATTGACGAACCCAGAGGTGCGTTTACGTGTCGGTCATCAACACTCGCAGTTTTGGTCGATTCTGGCCCGTTTCATGGACTATTTACTCACTGTTTTGGGGCCTCAGAGTGATTTCCACGATTGACGAACCCCAACGTGCGTTTACGTTTCGGTCGTCAACACTCGCAGTTTTGGCCGATTCTGGCCCGTTTCGTGGACTATTACTCACTGTGTTGCGGTCTCGTAGTGCTTTCCACGATTGACGAACCCAGAGGTGCCTTTACGTGTCGGTCATCAACACTCGCAGTTTTGGCCGATTCTGGCCCGTTTCGTGGACTATTACTCACTGTGTTGTGGTCTCATAGTGCTTCCACGATTGACGAACCCAGAGGTGCCTTTACGTGTCGGTCATCAACACTCGCAGTTTTGGCCGATTCTGGCCCGTTTCGTGGACTATTACTCACTGTGTTGCGGTCTCGTAGTGCTTTCCACGATTGACGAACCCAGAGGTGCCTTTACGTGTCGGTCATCAACACTCGCAGTTTTGGCCGATTCTGGCCCGTTTCGTGGACTATTACTCACTGTGTTGCGGTCTCATAGTGCTTCCACGATTGACGAACCCAGACATGCCTTTACGTGTCGGTCATCAACACTCGTAGTTTTGGCCGATTCTGGCCCGTTTCATGGACTATTAGTCACTGTTTTGGGGTCTCGTAGTGCTTTCCACGATTGACGAACCCAGAGGTGCCTTTACGTGTCGGTCATCAACACTCGCAGTTTTGGTCGATTCTGGCCCGTTTTATGGACTATTACTCACTGTTTTGGGGTCTTGGAGTGATTTCCACGATTGACGAACCCAAAGGTGCGTTTACGTGTCGGTCATCAACACTCGTAGTTTTGGCCAATTTTGGCCCGTTTCATGGACTATTACTCACTATTTTGGGGTCTCGGAGTGATTTCCAAGATTGACGAACCCAGAGGTGCGTTTACGTGTCGGTCATCAACACTCGCAGTTTTGGTCGATTCTGGCCCGTTTCATGGACTATTTACTCACTGTTTTGGGGCCTCAGAGTGATTTCCACGATTGACGAACCCCAACGTGCGTTTACGTTTCGGTCGTCAACACTCGCAGTTTTGGCCGATTCTGGCCCGTTTCGTGGACTATTACTCACTGTGTTGCGGTCTCGTAGTGCTTTCCACGATTGACGAACCCAGAGGTGCCTTTACGTGTCGGTCATCAACACTCGCAGTTTTGGCCGATTCTGGCCCGTTTCGTGGACTATTACTCACTGTGTTGTGGTCTCATAGTGCTTCCACGATTGACGAACCCAGAGGTGCCTTTACGTGTCGGTCATCAACACTCGCAGTTTTGGCCGATTCTGGCCCGTTTCGTGGACTATTACTCACTGTGTTGCGGTCTCGTAGTGCTTTCCACGATTGACGAACCCAGAGGTGCCTTTACGTGTCGGTCATCAACACTCGCAGTTTTGGCCGATTCTGGCCCGTTTCGTGGACTATTACTCACTGTGTTGCGGTCTCATAGTGCTTCCACGATTGACGAACCCAGACATGCCTTTACGTGTCGGTCATCAACACTCGTAGTTTTGGCCGATTCTGGCCCGTTTCATGGACTATTAGTCACTGTTTTGGGGTCTCGTAGTGCTTTCCACGATTGACGAACCCAGAGGTGCCTTTACGTGTCGGTCATCAACACTCGCAGTTTTGGCCGATTCTGGCCCGTTTTATGGACTATTACTCACTGTTTTGGGGTCTTGGAGTGATTTCCACGATTGACGAACCCAAAGGTGCGTTTACGTGTCGGTCATCAACACTCGTAGTTTTGGCCAATTTTGGCCCGTTTCATGGACTATTACTCACTATTTTGGGGTCTCGGAGTGATTTCCAAGATTGACGAACCCAGAGGTGCGTTTACGTGTCGGTCATCAACACTCGCAGTTTTGGTCGATTCTGGCCCGTTTCATGGACTATTTACTCACTGTTTTGGGGCCTCAGAGTGATTTCCACGATTGACGAACCCCAACGTGCGTTTACGTTTCGGTCGTCAACACTCGCAGTTTTGGCCGATTCTGGCCCGTTTCGTGGACTATTACTCACTGTGTTGCGGTCTCGTAGTGCTTTCCACGATTGACGAACCCAGAGGTGCCTTTACGTGTCGGTCATCAACACTCGCAGTTTTGGCCGATTCTGGCCCGTTTCGTGGACTATTACTCACTGTGTTGTGGTCTCATAGTGCTTCCACGATTGACGAACCCAGAGGTGCCTTTACGTGTCGGTCATCAACACTCGCAGTTTTGGCCGATTCTGGCCCGTTTCGTGGACTATTACTCACTGTGTTGCGGTCTCGTAGTGCTTTCCACGATTGACGAACCCAGAGGTGCCTTTACGTGTCGGTCATCAACACTCGCAGTTTTGGCCGATTCTGGCCCGTTTCGTGGACTATTACTCACTGTGTTGCGGTCTCATAGTGCTTCCACGATTGACGAACCCAGACATGCCTTTACGTGTCGGTCATCAACACTCGTAGTTTTGGCCGATTCTGGCCCGTTTCATGGACTATTAGTCACTGTTTTGGGGTCTCGTAGTGCTTTCCACGATTGACGAACCCAGAGGTGCCTTTACGTGTCGGTCATCAACACTCGCAGTTTTGGCCGATTCTGGCCCGTTTTATGGACTATTACTCACTGTTTTGGGGTCTTGGAGTGATTTCCACGATTGACGAACCCAAAGGTGCGTTTACGTGTCGGTCATCAACACTCGTAGTTTTGGCCAATTTTGGCCCGTTTCATGGACTATTACTCACTATTTTGGGGTCTCGGAGTGATTTCCAAGATTGACGAACCCAGAGGTGCGTTTACGTGTCGGTCATCAACACTCGCAGTTTTGGTCGATTCTGGCCCGTTTCATGGACTATTTACTCACTGTTTTGGGGCCTCAGAGTGATTTCCACGATTGACGAACCCCAACGTGCGTTTACGTTTCGGTCGTCAACACTCGCAGTTTTGGCCGATTCTGGCCCGTTTCGTGGACTATTACTCACTGTGTTGCGGTCTCGTAGTGCTTTCCACGATTGACGAACCCAGAGGTGCCTTTACGTGTCGGTCATCAACACTCGCAGTTTTGGCCGATTCTGGCCCGTTTCGTGGACTATTACTCACTGTGTTGTGGTCTCATAGTGCTTCCACGATTGACGAACCCAGAGGTGCCTTTACGTGTCGGTCATCAACACTCGCAGTTTTGGCCGATTCTGGCCCGTTTCGTGGACTATTACTCACTGTGTTGCGGTCTCGTAGTGCTTTCCACGATTGACGAACCCAGAGGTGCCTTTACGTGTCGGTCATCAACACTCGCAGTTTTGGCCGATTCTGGCCCGTTTCGTGGACTATTACTCACTGTGTTGCGGTCTCATAGTGCTTCCACGATTGACGAACCCAGACATGCCTTTACGTGTCGGTCATCAACACTCGTAGTTTTGGCCGATTCTGGCCCGTTTCATGGACTATTAGTCACTGTTTTGGGGTCTCGTAGTGCTTTCCACGATTGACGAACCCAGAGGTGCCTTTACGTGTCGGTCATCAACACTCGCAGTTTTGGCCGATTCTGGCCCGTTTTATGGACTATTACTCACTGTTTTGGGGTCTTGGAGTGATTTCCACGATTGACGAACCCAAAGGTGCGTTTACGTGTCGGTCATCAACACTCGTAGTTTTGGCCAATTTTGGCCCGTTTCATGGACTATTACTCACTATTTTGGGGTCTCGGAGTGATTTCCAAGATTGACGAACCCAGAGGTGCGTTTACGTGTCGGTCATCAACACTCGCAGTTTTGGTCGATTCTGGCCCGTTTCATGGACTATTTACTCACTGTTTTGGGGCCTCAGAGTGATTTCCACGATTGACGAACCCCAACGTGCGTTTACGTTTCGGTCGTCAACACTCGCAGTTTTGGCCGATTCTGGCCCGTTTCGTGGACTATTACTCACTGTGTTGCGGTCTCGTAGTGCTTTCCACGATTGACGAACCCAGAGGTGCCTTTACGTGTCGGTCATCAACACTCGTAGTTTTGGCCAATTTTCGCCCGTTTCATGGACTATTACTCACTATTTTGGGGTCTCGGAGTGATTTCCAAGATTGACGAACCCAGAGGTGCGTTTACGTGTCGGTCATCAACACTCGCAGTTTTGGCCGATTCTGGCCCGTTTCGTGGACTATTACTCACTGTGTTGCGGTCTCATAGTGCTTCCACGATTGACGAACCCAGACATGCCTTTACGTGTCGGTCATCAACACTCGTAGTTTTGGCCGATTCTGGCCCGTTTCGTGGACTATTACTCACTGTGTTGCGGTCTCGTAGTGCTTTCCACGATTGACGAACCCAGAGGTGCCTTTACGTGTCGGTCATCAACACTCGCAGTTTTGGCCGATTCTGGCCCGTTTCGTGGACTATTACTCACTGTGTTGTGGTCTCATAGTGCTTCCACGATTGACGAACCCAGAGGTGCCTTTACGTGTCGGTCATCAACACTCGCAGTTTTGGCCGATTCTGGCCCGTTTCGTGGACTATTACTCACTGTGTTGCGGTCTCGTAGTGCTTTCCACGATTGACGAACCCAGAGGTGCCTTTACGTGTCGGTCATCAACACTCGCAGTTTTGGCCGATTCTGGCCCGTTTCGTGGACTATTACTCACTGTGTTGCGGTCTCATAGTGCTTCCACGATTGACGAACCCAGACATGCCTTTACGTGTCGGTCATCAACACTCGTAGTTTTGGCCGATTCTGGCCCGTTTCATGGACTATTAGTCACTGTTTTGGGGTCTCGTAGTGCTTTCCACGATTGACGAACCCAGAGGTGCCTTTACGTGTCGGTCATCAACACTCGCAGTTTTGGCCGATTCTGGCCCGTTTTATGGACTATTACTCACTGTTTTGGGGTCTTGGAGTGATTTCCACGATTGACGAACCCAAAGGTGCGTTTACGTGTCGGTCATCAACACTCGTAGTTTTGGCCAATTTTGGCCCGTTTCATGGACTATTACTCACTATTTTGGGGTCTCGGAGTGATTTCCAAGATTGACGAACCCAGAGGTGCGTTTACGTGTCGGTCATCAACACTCGCAGTTTTGGTCGATTCTGGCCCGTTTCATGGACTATTTACTCACTGTTTTGGGGCCTCAGAGTGATTTCCACGATTGACGAACCCCAACGTGCGTTTACGTTTCGGTCGTCAACACTCGCAGTTTTGGCCGATTCTGGCCCGTTTCGTGGACTATTACTCACTGTGTTGCGGTCTCGTAGTGCTTTCCACGATTGACGAACCCAGAGGTGCCTTTACGTGTCGGTCATCAACACTCGCAGTTTTGGCCGATTCTGGCCCGTTTCGTGGACTATTACTCACTGTGTTGTGGTCTCATAGTGCTTCCACGATTGACGAACCCAGAGGTGCCTTTACGTGTCGGTCATCAACACTCGCAGTTTTGGCCGATTCTGGCCCGTTTCGTGGACTATTACTCACTGTGTTGCGGTCTCGTAGTGCTTTCCACGATTGACGAACCCAGAGGTGCCTTTACGTGTCGGTCATCAACACTCGCAGTTTTGGCCGATTCTGGCCCGTTTCGTGGACTATTACTCACTGTGTTGCGGTCTCATAGTGCTTCCACGATTGACGAACCCAGACATGCCTTTACGTGTCGGTCATCAACACTCGTAGTTTTGGCCGATTCTGGCCCGTTTCATGGACTATTAGTCACTGTTTTGGGGTCTCGTAGTGCTTTCCACGATTGACGAACCCAGAGGTGCCTTTACGTGTCGGTCATCAACACTCGCAGTTTTGGCCGATTCTGGCCCGTTTTATGGACTATTACTCACTGTTTTGGGGTCTTGGAGTGATTTCCACGATTGACGAACCCAAAGGTGCGTTTACGTGTCGGTCATCAACACTCGTAGTTTTGGCCAATTTTGGCCCGTTTCATGGACTATTACTCACTATTTTGGGGTCTCGGAGTGATTTCCAAGATTGACGAACCCAGAGGTGCGTTTACGTGTCGGTCATCAACACTCGCAGTTTTGGTCGATTCTGGCCCGTTTCATGGACTATTTACTCACTGTTTTGGGGCCTCAGAGTGATTTCCACGATTGACGAACCCCAACGTGCGTTTACGTTTCGGTCGTCAACACTCGCAGTTTTGGCCGATTCTGGCCCGTTTCGTGGACTATTACTCACTGTGTTGCGGTCTCGTAGTGCTTTCCACGATTGACGAACCCAGAGGTGCCTTTACGTGTCGGTCATCAACACTCGCAGTTTTGGCCGATTCTGGCCCGTTTCGTGGACTATTACTCACTGTGTTGTGGTCTCATAGTGCTTCCACGATTGACGAACCCAGAGGTGCCTTTACGTGTCGGTCATCAACACTCGCAGTTTTGGCCGATTCTGGCCCGTTTCGTGGACTATTACTCACTGTGTTGCGGTCTCGTAGTGCTTTCCACGATTGACGAACCCAGAGGTGCCTTTACGTGTCGGTCATCAACACTCGCAGTTTTGGCCGATTCTGGCCCGTTTCGTGGACTATTACTCACTGTGTTGCGGTCTCATAGTGCTTCCACGATTGACGAACCCAGACATGCCTTTACGTGTCGGTCATCAACACTCGTAGTTTTGGCCGATTCTGGCCCGTTTCATGGACTATTAGTCACTGTTTTGGGGTCTCGTAGTGCTTTCCACGATTGACGAACCCAGAGGTGCCTTTACGTGTCGGTCATCAACACTCGCAGTTTTGGCCGATTCTGGCCCGTTTTATGGACTATTACTCACTGTTTTGGGGTCTTGGAGTGATTTCCACGATTGACGAACCCAAAGGTGCGTTTACGTGTCGGTCATCAACACTCGTAGTTTTGGCCAATTTTGGCCCGTTTCATGGACTATTACTCACTATTTTGGGGTCTCGGAGTGATTTCCAAGATTGACGAACCCAGAGGTGCGTTTACGTGTCGGTCATCAACACTCGCAGTTTTGGTCGATTCTGGCCCGTTTCATGGACTATTTACTCACTGTTTTGGGGCCTCAGAGTGATTTCCACGATTGACGAACCCCAACGTGCGTTTACGTTTCGGTCGTCAACACTCGCAGTTTTGGCCGATTCTGGCCCGTTTCGTGGACTATTACTCACTGTGTTGCGGTCTCGTAGTGCTTTCCACGATTGACGAACCCAGAGGTGCCTTTACGTGTCGGTCATCAACACTCGTAGTTTTGGCCAATTTTGGCCCGTTTCATGGACTATTACTCACTATTTTGGGGTCTCGGAGTGATTTCCAAGATTGACGAACCCAGAGGTGCGTTTACGTGTCGGTCATCAACACTCGCAGTTTTGGCCGATTCTGGCCCGTTTCGTGGACTATTACTCACTGTGTTGCGGTCTCATAGTGCTTCCACGATTGACGAACCCAGACATGCCTTTACGTGTCGGTCATCAACACTCGTAGTTTTGGCCGATTCTGGCCCGTTTCGTGGACTATTACTCACTGTGTTGCGGTCTCGTAGTGCTTTCCACGATTGACGAACCCAGAGGTGCCTTTACGTGTCGGTCATCAACACTCGCAGTTTTGGCCGATTCTGGCCCGTTTCGTGGACTATTACTCACTGTGTTGTGGTCTCATAGTGCTTCCACGATTGACGAACCCAGAGGTGCCTTTACGTGTCGGTCATCAACACTCGCAGTTTTGGCCGATTCTGGCCCGTTTCGTGGACTATTACTCACTGTGTTGCGGTCTCGTAGTGCTTTCCACGATTGACGAACCCAGAGGTGCCTTTACGTGTCGGTCATCAACACTCGCAGTTTTGGCCGATTCTGGCCCGTTTCGTGGACTATTACTCACTGTGTTGCGGTCTCATAGTGCTTCCACGATTGACGAACCCAGACATGCCTTTACGTGTCGGTCATCAACACTCGTAGTTTTGGCCGATTCTGGCCCGTTTCATGGACTATTAGTCACTGTTTTGGGGTCTCGTAGTGCTTTCCACGATTGACGAACCCAGAGGTGCCTTTACGTGTCGGTCATCAACACTCGCAGTTTTGGCCGATTCTGGCCCGTTTTATGGACTATTACTCACTGTTTTGGGGTCTTGGAGTGATTTCCACGATTGACGAACCCAAAGGTGCGTTTACGTGTCGGTCATCAACACTCGTAGTTTTGGCCAATTTTGGCCCGTTTCATGGACTATTACTCACTATTTTGGGGTCTCGGAGTGATTTCCAAGATTGACGAACCCAGAGGTGCGTTTACGTGTCGGTCATCAACACTCGCAGTTTTGGTCGATTCTGGCCCGTTTCATGGACTATTTACTCACTGTTTTGGGGCCTCAGAGTGATTTCCACGATTGACGAACCCCAACGTGCGTTTACGTTTCGGTCGTCAACACTCGCAGTTTTGGCCGATTCTGGCCCGTTTCGTGGACTATTACTCACTGTGTTGCGGTCTCGTAGTGCTTTCCACGATTGACGAACCCAGAGGTGCCTTTACGTGTCGGTCATCAACACTCGCAGTTTTGGCCGATTCTGGCCCGTTTCGTGGACTATTACTCACTGTGTTGTGGTCTCATAGTGCTTCCACGATTGACGAACCCAGAGGTGCCTTTACGTGTCGGTCATCAACACTCGCAGTTTTGGCCGATTCTGGCCCGTTTCGTGGACTATTACTCACTGTGTTGCGGTCTCGTAGTGCTTTCCACGATTGACGAACCCAGAGGTGCCTTTACGTGTCGGTCATCAACACTCGCAGTTTTGGCCGATTCTGGCCCGTTTCGTGGACTATTACTCACTGTGTTGCGGTCTCATAGTGCTTCCACGATTGACGAACCCAGACATGCCTTTACGTGTCGGTCATCAACACTCGTAGTTTTGGCCGATTCTGGCCCGTTTCATGGACTATTAGTCACTGTTTTGGGGTCTCGTAGTGCTTTCCACGATTGACGAACCCAGAGGTGCCTTTACGTGTCGGTCATCAACACTCGCAGTTTTGGCCGATTCTGGCCCGTTTTATGGACTATTACTCACTGTTTTGGGGTCTTGGAGTGATTTCCACGATTGACGAACCCAAAGGTGCGTTTACGTGTCGGTCATCAACACTCGTAGTTTTGGCCAATTTTGGCCCGTTTCATGGACTATTACTCACTATTTTGGGGTCTCGGAGTGATTTCCAAGATTGACGAACCCAGAGGTGCGTTTACGTGTCGGTCATCAACACTCGCAGTTTTGGTCGATTCTGGCCCGTTTCATGGACTATTTACTCACTGTTTTGGGGCCTCAGAGTGATTTCCACGATTGACGAACCCCAACGTGCGTTTACGTTTCGGTCGTCAACACTCGCAGTTTTGGCCGATTCTGGCCCGTTTCGTGGACTATTACTCACTGTGTTGCGGTCTCGTAGTGCTTTCCACGATTGACGAACCCAGAGGTGCCTTTACGTGTCGGTCATCAACACTCGCAGTTTTGGCCGATTCTGGCCCGTTTCGTGGACTATTACTCACTGTGTTGTGGTCTCATAGTGCTTCCACGATTGACGAACCCAGAGGTGCCTTTACGTGTCGGTCATCAACACTCGCAGTTTTGGCCGATTCTGGCCCGTTTCGTGGACTATTACTCACTGTGTTGCGGTCTCGTAGTGCTTTCCACGATTGACGAACCCAGAGGTGCCTTTACGTGTCGGTCATCAACACTCGCAGTTTTGGCCGATTCTGGCCCGTTTCGTGGACTATTACTCACTGTGTTGCGGTCTCATAGTGCTTCCACGATTGACGAACCCAGACATGCCTTTACGTGTCGGTCATCAACACTCGTAGTTTTGGCCGATTCTGGCCCGTTTCATGGACTATTAGTCACTGTTTTGGGGTCTCGTAGTGCTTTCCACGATTGACGAACCCAGAGGTGCCTTTACGTGTCGGTCATCAACACTCGCAGTTTTGGCCGATTCTGGCCCGTTTTATGGACTATTACTCACTGTTTTGGGGTCTTGGAGTGATTTCCACGATTGACGAACCCAAAGGTGCGTTTACGTGTCGGTCATCAACACTCGTAGTTTTGGCCAATTTTGGCCCGTTTCATGGACTATTACTCACTATTTTGGGGTCTCGGAGTGATTTCCAAGATTGACGAACCCAGAGGTGCGTTTACGTGTCGGTCATCAACACTCGCAGTTTTGGTCGATTCTGGCCCGTTTCATGGACTATTTACTCACTGTTTTGGGGCCTCAGAGTGATTTCCACGATTGACGAACCCCAACGTGCGTTTACGTTTCGGTCGTCAACACTCGCAGTTTTGGCCGATTCTGGCCCGTTTCGTGGACTATTACTCACTGTGTTGCGGTCTCGTAGTGCTTTCCACGATTGACGAACCCAGAGGTGCCTTTACGTGTCGGTCATCAACACTCGCAGTTTTGGCCGATTCTGGCCCGTTTCGTGGACTATTACTCACTGTGTTGTGGTCTCATAGTGCTTCCACGATTGACGAACCCAGAGGTGCCTTTACGTGTCGGTCATCAACACTCGCAGTTTTGGCCGATTCTGGCCCGTTTCGTGGACTATTACTCACTGTGTTGCGGTCTCGTAGTGCTTTCCACGATTGACGAACCCAGAGGTGCCTTTACGTGTCGGTCATCAACACTCGCAGTTTTGGCCGATTCTGGCCCGTTTCGTGGACTATTACTCACTGTGTTGCGGTCTCATAGTGCTTCCACGATTGACGAACCCAGACATGCCTTTACGTGTCGGTCATCAACACTCGTAGTTTTGGCCGATTCTGGCCCGTTTCATGGACTATTAGTCACTGTTTTGGGGTCTCGTAGTGCTTTCCACGATTGACGAACCCAGAGGTGCCTTTACGTGTCGGTCATCAACACTCGCAGTTTTGGCCGATTCTGGCCCGTTTTATGGACTATTACTCACTGTTTTGGGGTCTTGGAGTGATTTCCACGATTGACGAACCCAAAGGTGCGTTTACGTGTCGGTCATCAACACTCGTAGTTTTGGCCAATTTTGGCCCGTTTCATGGACTATTACTCACTATTTTGGGGTCTCGGAGTGATTTCCAAGATTGACGAACCCAGAGGTGCGTTTACGTGTCGGTCATCAACACTCGCAGTTTTGGTCGATTCTGGCCCGTTTCATGGACTATTTACTCACTGTTTTGGGGCCTCAGAGTGATTTCCACGATTGACGAACCCCAACGTGCGTTTACGTTTCGGTCGTCAACACTCGCAGTTTTGGCCGATTCTGGCCCGTTTCGTGGACTATTACTCACTGTGTTGCGGTCTCGTAGTGCTTTCCACGATTGACGAACCCAGAGGTGCCTTTACGTGTCGGTCATCAACACTCGCAGTTTTGGCCGATTCTGGCCCGTTTCGTGGACTATTACTCACTGTGTTGTGGTCTCATAGTGCTTCCACGATTGACGAACCCAGAGGTGCCTTTACGTGTCGGTCATCAACACTCGCAGTTTTGGCCGATTCTGGCCCGTTTCGTGGACTATTACTCACTGTGTTGCGGTCTCGTAGTGCTTTCCACGATTGACGAACCCAGAGGTGCCTTTACGTGTCGGTCATCAACACTCGCAGTTTTGGCCGATTCTGGCCCGTTTCGTGGACTATTACTCACTGTGTTGCGGTCTCATAGTGCTTCCACGATTGACGAACCCAGACATGCCTTTACGTGTCGGTCATCAACACTCGTAGTTTTGGCCGATTCTGGCCCGTTTCATGGACTATTAGTCACTGTTTTGGGGTCTCGTAGTGCTTTCCACGATTGACGAACCCAGAGGTGCCTTTACGTGTCGGTCATCAACACTCGCAGTTTTGGCCGATTCTGGCCCGTTTTATGGACTATTACTCACTGTTTTGGGGTCTTGGAGTGATTTCCACGATTGACGAACCCAAAGGTGCGTTTACGTGTCGGTCATCAACACTCGTAGTTTTGGCCAATTTTGGCCCGTTTCATGGACTATTACTCACTATTTTGGGGTCTCGGAGTGATTTCCAAGATTGACGAACCCAGAGGTGCGTTTACGTGTCGGTCATCAACACTCGCAGTTTTGGTCGATTCTGGCCCGTTTCATGGACTATTTACTCACTGTTTTGGGGCCTCAGAGTGATTTCCACGATTGACGAACCCCAACGTGCGTTTACGTTTCGGTCGTCAACACTCGCAGTTTTGGCCGATTCTGGCCCGTTTCGTGGACTATTACTCACTGTGTTGCGGTCTCGTAGTGCTTTCCACGATTGACGAACCCAGAGGTGCCTTTACGTGTCGGTCATCAACACTCGCAGTTTTGGCCGATTCTGGCCCGTTTCGTGGACTATTACTCACTGTGTTGTGGTCTCATAGTGCTTCCACGATTGACGAACCCAGAGGTGCCTTTACGTGTCGGTCATCAACACTCGCAGTTTTGGCCGATTCTGGCCCGTTTCGTGGACTATTACTCACTGTGTTGCGGTCTCGTAGTGCTTTCCACGATTGACGAACCCAGAGGTGCCTTTACGTGTCGGTCATCAACACTCGCAGTTTTGGCCGATTCTGGCCCGTTTCGTGGACTATTACTCACTGTGTTGCGGTCTCATAGTGCTTCCACGATTGACGAACCCAGACATGCCTTTACGTGTCGGTCATCAACACTCGTAGTTTTGGCCGATTCTGGCCCGTTTCATGGACTATTAGTCACTGTTTTGGGGTCTCGTAGTGCTTTCCACGATTGACGAACCCAGAGGTGCCTTTACGTGTCGGTCATCAACACTCGCAGTTTTGGCCGATTCTGGCCCGTTTTATGGACTATTACTCACTGTTTTGGGGTCTTGGAGTGATTTCCACGATTGACGAACCCAAAGGTGCGTTTACGTGTCGGTCATCAACACTCGTAGTTTTGGCCAATTTTGGCCCGTTTCATGGACTATTACTCACTATTTTGGGGTCTCGGAGTGATTTCCAAGATTGACGAACCCAGAGGTGCGTTTACGTGTCGGTCATCAACACTCGCAGTTTTGGTCGATTCTGGCCCGTTTCATGGACTATTTACTCACTGTTTTGGGGCCTCAGAGTGATTTCCACGATTGACGAACCCCAACGTGCGTTTACGTTTCGGTCGTCAACACTCGCAGTTTTGGCCGATTCTGGCCCGTTTCGTGGACTATTACTCACTGTGTTGCGGTCTCGTAGTGCTTTCCACGATTGACGAACCCAGAGGTGCCTTTACGTGTCGGTCATCAACACTCGCAGTTTTGGCCGATTCTGGCCCGTTTCGTGGACTATTACTCACTGTGTTGTGGTCTCATAGTGCTTCCACGATTGACGAACCCAGAGGTGCCTTTACGTGTCGGTCATCAACACTCGCAGTTTTGGCCGATTCTGGCCCGTTTCGTGGACTATTACTCACTGTGTTGCGGTCTCGTAGTGCTTTCCACGATTGACGAACCCAGAGGTGCCTTTACGTGTCGGTCATCAACACTCGCAGTTTTGGCCGATTCTGGCCCGTTTCGTGGACTATTACTCACTGTGTTGCGGTCTCATAGTGCTTCCACGATTGACGAACCCAGACATGCCTTTACGTGTCGGTCATCAACACTCGTAGTTTTGGCCGATTCTGGCCCGTTTCATGGACTATTAGTCACTGTTTTGGGGTCTCGTAGTGCTTTCCACGATTGACGAACCCAGAGGTGCCTTTACGTGTCGGTCATCAACACTCGCAGTTTTGGCCGATTCTGGCCCGT
Organism: Triticum timopheevii; assembly: GCA_963921465.1. Lineage (NCBI taxonomy): Eukaryota > Viridiplantae > Streptophyta > Magnoliopsida > Poales > Poaceae > Triticum > Triticum timopheevii. The sequence goes on along the minus strand of OY997266.1, from coordinate 671,094,616 downwards.
TTTATGGACTATTACTCACTGTTTTGGGGTCTTGGAGTGATTTCCACGATTGACGAACCCAAAGGTGCGTTTACGTGTCGGTCATCAACACTCGTAGTTTTGGCCAATTTTGGCCCGTTTCATGGACTATTACTCACTATTTTGGGGTCTCGGAGTGATTTCCAAGATTGACGAACCCAGAGGTGCGTTTACGTGTCGGTCATCAACACTCGCAGTTTTGGTCGATTCTGGCCCGTTTCATGGACTATTTACTCACTGTTTTGGGGCCTCAGAGTGATTTCCAAGATTGACGAACCCAGAGGTGCGTTTACGTGTCGGTCGTCAACACTCGCAGTTTTGGCCGATTCTGGCCCGTTTCGTGGACTATTACTCACTGTGTTGCGGTCTCGTAGTGCTTTCCACGATTGACGAACCCAGAGGTGCCTTTACGTGTCGGTCATCAACACTCGCAGTTTTGGCCGATTCTGGCCCGTTTCGTGGACTATTACTCACTGTGTTGTGGTCTCATAGTGCTTCCACGATTGACGAACCCAGAGGTGCCTTTACGTGTCGGTCATCAACACTCGCAGTTTTGGCCGATTCTGGCCCGTTTCGTGGACTATTACTCACTGTGTTGCGGTCTCGTAGTGCTTTCCACGATTGACGAACCCAGAGGTGCCTTTACGTGTCGGTCATCAACACTCGCAGTTTTGGCCGATTCTGGCCCGTTTCGTGGACTATTACTCACTGTGTTGCGGTCTCGTAGTGCTTTCCACGATTGACGAACCCAGAGGTGCGTTTACGTGTTGGTCATCAACACTCGCAGTTTTGGCCGATTCTGGCCCGTTTCGTGGACTATTACTCATTGTGTTGCGGTCTCGTAGTGCTTTCCACGATTGACGAACCCAGAGGTGCCTTTACGTGTCGGTCATCCACACTCGCAGTTTTGGCCAATTCTGGCCCGTTTCGTGGACTATTACTCACTATGTTGCGGTCTCATAGTGCTTCCACGATTGACGAACCCAGACATGCCTTTACGTGTCGGTCATCAACACTCGTAGTTTTGGCCGATTCTGGCCCGTTTCATGGACTATTAGTCACTGTTTTGGGGTCTCGTAGTGCTTTCCACGATTGACGAACCCAGAGGTGCCTTTACGTGTCGGTCATCAACACTCGTAGTTTTGGCCGATTTTCGCCCGTTTCATGGACTATTACTCACTGTTTTGGGGTCTTGGAGTGATTTCCAAGATTGACGAACCCAGAGGTGCGTTTACGTGTCGGTCATCAACACTCGCAGTTTTGGCCGATTCTGGCCCGTTTCGTGGACTATTACTCACTGTGTTGCGGTCTCGTAGTGCTTTCCACGATTGACGAACCCAGAGGCGCCTTTACGTGTCGGTCATCAACACTCGCAGTTTTGGCCGATTCTGGCCCGTTTCGTGGACTATTACTCACTGTGTTGCGGTCTCATAGTGCTTCCACGATTGACGAACCCAGACATGCCTTTACGTGTCGGTCATCAACACTCGTAGTTTTGGCCGATTCTGGCCCGTTTCATGGACTATTAGTCACTGTTTTGGGGTCTCGTAGTGCTTTCCACGATTGACGAACCCAGAGGTGCCTTTACGTGTCGGTCATCAACACTCGCAGTTTTGGCCGATTCTGGCCCGTTTTATGGACTATTACTCACTGTTTTGGGGTCTTGGAGTGATTTCCACGATTGACGAACCCAAAGGTGCGTTTACGTGTCGGTCATCAACACTCGTAGTTTTGGCCAATTTTGGCCCGTTTCATGGACTATTACTCACTATTTTGGGGTCTCGGAGTGATTTCCAAGATTGATGAACCCAGAGGTGCGTTTACGTGTCGGTCATCAACACTCGCAGTTTTGGTCGATTCTGGCCCGTTTCATGGACTATTTACTCACTGTTTTGGGGCCTCAGAGTGATTACCACGATTGACGAACCCCAACGTGCGTTTACGTTTCGGTCGTCAACACTCGCAGTTTTGGCCGATTCTGGCCCGTTTCGTGGACTATTACTCACTGTGTTGCTGTCTCGTAGTGCTTTCCACGATTGACGAACCCAGAGGTGCGTTTACGTGTTGGTCATCAACACTCGCAGTTTTGGCCGATTCTGGCCCGTTTTATGGACTATTACTCACTGTTTTGGGGTCTTGGAGTGATTTCCACGATTGACGAACCCAAAGGTGCGTTTACGTGTCGGTCATCAACACTCGTAGTTTTGGCCAATTTTGGCCCGTTTCATGGACTATTACTCACTATTTTGGGGTCTCGGAGTGATTTCCAAGATTGACGAACCCAGAGGTGCGTTTACGTGTCGGTCATCAACACTCGCAGTTTTGGTCGATTCTGGCCCGTTTCATGGACTATTTACTCACTGTTTTGGGGCCTCAGAGTGATTTCCACGATTGACGAACCCCAACGTGCGTTTACGTTTCGGTCGTCAACACTCGCAGTTTTGGCCGATTCTGGCCCGTTTCGTGGACTATTACTCACTGTGTTGCGGTCTCGTAGTGCTTTCCACGATTGACGAACCCAGAGGTGCCTTTACGTGTCGGTCATCAACACTCGCAGTTTTGGCCGATTCTGGCCCGTTTCGTGGACTATTACTCACTGTGTTGTGGTCTCATAGTGCTTCCACGATTGACGAACCCAGAGGTGCCTTTACGTGTCGGTCATCAACACTCGCAGTTTTGGCCGATTCTGGCCCGTTTCGTGGACTATTACTCACTGTGTTGCGGTCTCGTAGTGCTTTCCACGATTGACGAACCCAGAGGTGCCTTTACGTGTCGGTCATCAACACTCGCAGTTTTGGCCGATTCTGGCCCGTTTCGTGGACTATTACTCACTGTGTTGCGGTCTCATAGTGCTTCCACGATTGACGAACCCAGACATGCCTTTACGTGTCGGTCATCAACACTCGTAGTTTTGGCCGATTCTGGCCCGTTTCATGGACTATTAGTCACTGTTTTGGGGTCTCGTAGTGCTTTCCACGATTGACGAACCCAGAGGTGCCTTTACGTGTCGGTCATCAACACTCGCAGTTTTGGTCGATTCTGGCCCGTTTTATGGACTATTACTCACTGTTTTGGGGTCTTGGAGTGATTTCCACGATTGACGAACCCAAAGGTGCGTTTACGTGTCGGTCATCAACACTCGTAGTTTTGGCCAATTTTGGCCCGTTTCATGGACTATTACTCACTATTTTGGGGTCTCGGAGTGATTTCCAAGATTGACGAACCCAGAGGTGCGTTTACGTGTCGGTCATCAACACTCGCAGTTTTGGTCGATTCTGGCCCGTTTCATGGACTATTTACTCACTGTTTTGGGGCCTCAGAGTGATTTCCAAGATTGACGAACCCAGAGGTGCGTTTACGTGTCGGTCATCAACACTCGCAGTTTTGGCCGATTCTGGCCCGTTTCGTGGACTATTACTCACTGTGTTGCGGTCTCGTAGTGCTTTCCACGATTGACGAACCCAGAGGTGCCTTTACGTGTCGGTCATCAACACTCGCAGTTTTGGCCGATTCTGGCCCGTTTCGTGGACTATTACTCACTGTGTTGTGGTCTCATAGTGCTTCCACGATTGACGAACCCAGAGGTGCCTTTACGTGTCGGTCATCAACACTCGTAGTTTTGGCCAATTTTGGCCCGTTTCATGGACTATTACTCACTATTTTGGGGTCTCGGAGTGATTTCCAAGATTGACGAACCCAGAGGTGCGTTTACGTGTCGGTCATCAACACTCGCAGTTTTGGTCGATTCTGGCCCGTTTCATGGACTATTTACTCACTGTTTTGGGGCCTCAGAGTGATTTCCACGATTGACGAACCCCAACGTGCGTTTACGTTTCGGTCGTCAACACTCGCAGTTTTGGCCGATTCTGGCCCGTTTCGTGGACTATTACTCACTGTGTTGCGGTCTCGTAGTGCTTTCCACGATTGACGAACCCAGAGGTGCCTTTACGTGTCGGTCATCAACACTCGCAGTTTTGGCCGATTCTGGCCCGTTTCGTGGACTATTACTCACTGTGTTGTGGTCTCATAGTGCTTCCACGATTGACGAACCCAGAGGTGCCTTTACGTGTCGGTCATCAACACTCGCAGTTTTGGCCGATTCTGGCCCGTTTCGTGGACTATTACTCACTGTGTTGCGGTCTCGTAGTGCTTTCCACGATTGACGAACCCAGAGGTGCCTTTACGTGTCGGTCATCAACACTCGCAGTTTTGGCCGATTCTGGCCCGTTTCGTGGACTATTACTCACTGTGTTGCGGTCTCATAGTGCTTCCACGATTGACGAACCCAGACATGCCTTTACGTGTCGGTCATCAACACTCGTAGTTTTGGCCGATTCTGGCCCGTTTCATGGACTATTAGTCACTGTTTTGGGGTCTCGTAGTGCTTTCCACGATTGACGAACCCAGAGGTGCCTTTACGTGTCGGTCATCAACACTCGCAGTTTTGGTCGATTCTGGCCCGTTTTATGGACTATTACTCACTGTTTTGGGGTCTTGGAGTGATTTCCACGATTGACGAACCCAAAGGTGCGTTTACGTGTCGGTCATCAACACTCGTAGTTTTGGCCAATTTTGGCCCGTTTCATGGACTATTACTCACTATTTTGGGGTCTCGGAGTGATTTCCAAGATTGACGAACCCAGAGGTGCGTTTACGTGTCGGTCATCAACACTCGCAGTTTTGGTCGATTCTGGCCCGTTTCATGGACTATTTACTCACTGTTTTGGGGCCTCAGAGTGATTTCCAAGATTGACGAACCCAGAGGTGCGTTTACGTGTCGGTCATCAACACTCGCAGTTTTGGCCGATTCTGGCCCGTTTCGTGGACTATTACTCACTGTGTTGCGGTCTCGTAGTGCTTTCCACGATTGACGAACCCAGAGGTGCCTTTACGTGTCGGTCATCAACACTCGCAGTTTTGGCCGATTCTGGCCCGTTTCGTGGACTATTACTCACTGTGTTGTGGTCTCATAGTGCTTCCACGATTGACGAACCCAGAGGTGCCTTTACGTGTCGGTCATCAACACTCGTAGTTTTGGCCAATTTTGGCCCGTTTCATGGACTATTACTCACTATTTTGGGGTCTCGGAGTGATTTCCAAGATTGACGAACCCAGAGGTGCGTTTACGTGTCGGTCATCAACACTCGCAGTTTTGGTCGATTCTGGCCCGTTTCATGGACTATTTACTCACTGTTTTGGGGCCTCAGAGTGATTTCCACGATTGACGAACCCCAACGTGCGTTTACGTTTCGGTCGTCAACACTCGCAGTTTTGGCCGATTCTGGCCCGTTTCGTGGACTATTACTCACTGTGTTGCGGTCTCGTAGTGCTTTCCACGATTGACGAACCCAGAGGTGCCTTTACGTGTCGGTCATCAACACTCGTAGTTTTGGCCAATTTTCGCCCGTTTCATGGACTATTACTCACTATTTTGGGGTCTCGGAGTGATTTCCAAGATTGACGAACCCAGAGGTGCGTTTACGTGTCGGTCATCAACACTCGCAGTTTTGGCCGATTCTGGCCCGTTTCGTGGACTATTACTCACTGTGTTGCGGTCTCGTAGTGCTTTCCACGATTGACGAACCCAGAGGTGCCTTTACGTGTCGGTCATCAACACTCGCAGTTTTGGCCGATTCTGGCCCGTTTCGTGGACTATTACTCACTGTGTTGCGGTCTCATAGTGCTTCCACGATTGACGAACCCAGACATGCCTTTACGTGTCGGTCATCAACACTCGCAGTTTTGGCCGATTCTGGCCCGTTTTATGGACTATTACTCACTGTTTTGGGGTCTTGGAGTGATTTCCACGATTGACGAACCCAAAGGTGCGTTTACGTGTCGGTCATCAACACTCGTAGTTTTGGCCAATTTTGGCCCGTTTCATGGACTATTACTCACTATTTTGGGGTCTCGGAGTGATTTCCAAGATTGACGAACCCAGAGGTGCGTTTACGTGTCGGTCATCAACACTCGCAGTTTTGGTCGATTCTGGCCCGTTTCATGGACTATTTACTCACTGTTTTGGGGCCTCAGAGTGATTTCCACGATTGACGAACCCCAACGTGCGTTTACGTTTCGGTCGTCAACACTCGCAGTTTTGGCCGATTCTGGCCCGTTTCGTGGACTATTACTCACTGTGTTGCGGTCTCGTAGTGCTTTCCACGATTGACGAACCCAGAGGTGCCTTTACGTGTCGGTCATCAACACTCGTAGTTTTGGCCAATTTTGGCCCGTTTCATGGACTATTACTCACTATTTTGGGGTCTCGGAGTGATTTCCAAGATTGACGAACCCAGAGGTGCGTTTACGTGTCGGTCATCAACACTCGCAGTTTTGGTCGATTCTGGCCCGTTTCATGGACTATTTACTCACTGTTTTGGGGCCTCAGAGTGATTTCCACGATTGACGAACCCCAACGTGCGTTTACGTTTCGGTCGTCAACACTCGCAGTTTTGGCCGATTCTGGCCCGTTTCGTGGACTATTACTCACTGTGTTGCGGTCTCGTAGTGCTTTCCACGATTGACGAACCCAGAGGTGCCTTTACGTGTCGGTCATCAACACTCGTAGTTTTGGCCAATTTTCGCCCGTTTCATGGACTATTACTCACTATTTTGGGGTCTCGGAGTGATTTCCAAGATTGACGAACCCAGAGGTGCGTTTACGTGTCGGTCATCAACACTCGCAGTTTTGGCCGATTCTGGCCCGTTTCGTGGACTATTACTCACTGTGTTGCGGTCTCGTAGTGCTTTCCACGATTGACGAACCCAGAGGTGCCTTTACGTGTCGGTCATCAACACTCGCAGTTTTGGCCGATTCTGGCCCGTTTCGTGGACTATTACTCACTGTGTTGCGGTCTCATAGTGCTTCCACGATTGACGAACCCAGACATGCCTTTACGTGTCGGTCATCAACACTCGTAGTTTTGGCCGATTCTGGCCCGTTTCATGGACTATTAGTCACTGTTTTGGGGTCTCGTAGTGCTTTCCACGATTGACGAACCCAGAGGTGCCTTTACGTGTCGGTCATCAACACTCGCAGTTTTGGCCGATTCTGGCCCGTTTTATGGACTATTACTCACTGTTTTGGGGTCTTGGAGTGATTTCCACGATTGACGAACCCAAAGGTGCGTTTACGTGTCGGTCATCAACACTCGTAGTTTTGGCCAATTTTGGCCCGTTTCATGGACTATTACTCACTATTTTGGGGTCTCGGAGTGATTTCCAAGATTGACGAACCCAGAGGTGCGTTTACGTGTCGGTCATCAACACTCGCAGTTTTGGTCGATTCTGGCCCGTTTCATGGACTATTTACTCACTGTTTTGGGGCCTCAGAGTGATTTCCACGATTGACGAACCCCAACGTGCGTTTACGTTTCGGTCGTCAACACTCGCAGTTTTGGCCGATTCTGGCCCGTTTCGTGGACTATTACTCACTGTGTTGCGGTCTCGTAGTGCTTTCCACGATTGACGAACCCAGAGGTGCCTTTACGTGTCGGTCATCAACACTCGTAGTTTTGGCCAATTTTCGCCCGTTTCATGGACTATTACTCACTATTTTGGGGTCTCGGAGTGATTTCCAAGATTGACGAACCCAGAGGTGCGTTTACGTGTCGGTCATCAACACTCGCAGTTTTGGCCGATTCTGGCCCGTTTCGTGGACTATTACTCACTGTGTTGCGGTCTCATAGTGCTTCCACGATTGACGAACCCAGACATGCCTTTACGTGTCGGTCATCAACACTCGTAGTTTTGGCCGATTCTGGCCCGTTTCATGGACTATTAGTCACTGTTTTGGGGTCTCGTAGTGCTTTCCACGATTGACGAACCCAGAGGTGCCTTTACGTGTCGGTCATCAACACTCGCAGTTTTGGCCGATTCTGGCCCGTTTTATGGACTATTACTCACTGTTTTGGGGTCTTGGAGTGATTTCCACGATTGACGAACCCAAAGGTGCGTTTACGTGTCGGTCATCAACACTCGTAGTTTTGGCCAATTTTGGCCCGTTTCATGGACTATTACTCACTATTTTGGGGTCTCGGAGTGATTTCCAAGATTGACGAACCCAGAGGTGCGTTTACGTGTCGGTCATCAACACTCGCAGTTTTGGTCGATTCTGGCCCGTTTCATGGACTATTTACTCACTGTTTTGGGGCCTCAGAGTGATTTCCACGATTGACGAACCCCAACGTGCGTTTACGTTTCGGTCGTCAACACTCGCAGTTTTGGCCGATTCTGGCCCGTTTCGTGGACTATTACTCACTGTGTTGCGGTCTCGTAGTGCTTTCCACGATTGACGAACCCAGAGGTGCCTTTACGTGTCGGTCATCAACACTCGTAGTTTTGGCCAATTTTCGCCCGTTTCATGGACTATTACTCACTATTTTGGGGTCTCGGAGTGATTTCCAAGATTGACGAACCCAGAGGTGCGTTTACGTGTCGGTCATCAACACTCGCAGTTTTGGCCGATTCTGGCCCGTTTCGTGGACTATTACTCACTGTGTTGCGGTCTCGTAGTGCTTTCCACGATTGACGAACCCAGAGGTGCCTTTACGTGTCGGTCATCAACACTCGCAGTTTTGGCCGATTCTGGCCCGTTTCGTGGACTATTACTCACTGTGTTGCGGTCTCATAGTGCTTCCACGATTGACGAACCCAGACATGCCTTTACGTGTCGGTCATCAACACTCGTAGTTTTGGCCGATTCTGGCCCGTTTCATGGACTATTAGTCACTGTTTTGGGGTCTCGTAGTGCTTTCCACGATTGACGAACCCAGAGGTGCCTTTACGTGTCGGTCATCAACACTCGCAGTTTTGGCCGATTCTGGCCCGTTTTATGGACTATTACTCACTGTTTTGGGGTCTTGGAGTGATTTCCACGATTGACGAACCCAAAGGTGCGTTTACGTGTCGGTCATCAACACTCGTAGTTTTGGCCAATTTTGGCCCGTTTCATGGACTATTACTCACTATTTTGGGGTCTCGGAGTGATTTCCAAGATTGACGAACCCAGAGGTGCGTTTACGTGTCGGTCATCAACACTCGCAGTTTTGGTCGATTCTGGCCCGTTTCATGGACTATTTACTCACTGTTTTGGGGCCTCAGAGTGATTTCCACGATTGACGAACCCCAACGTGCGTTTACGTTTCGGTCGTCAACACTCGCAGTTTTGGCCGATTCTGGCCCGTTTCGTGGACTATTACTCACTGTGTTGCGGTCTCGTAGTGCTTTCCACGATTGACGAACCCAGAGGTGCCTTTACGTGTCGGTCATCAACACTCGCAGTTTTGGCCGATTCTGGCCCGTTTTATGGACTATTACTCACTGTTTTGGGGTCTTGGAGTGATTTCCACGATTGACGAACCCAGAGGTGCCTTTACGTGTCGGTCATCAACACTCGTAGTTTTGGCCAATTTTCGCCCGTTTCATGGACTATTACTCACTATTTTGGGGTCTCGGAGTGATTTCCAAGATTGACGAACCCAGAGGTGCGTTTACGTGTCGGTCATCAACACTCGCAGTTTTGGCCGATTCTGGCCCGTTTCGTGGACTATTACTCACTGTGTTGCGGTCTCGTAGTGCTTTCCACGATTGACGAACCCAGAGGTGCCTTTACGTGTCGGTCATCAACACTCGTAGTTTTGGCCAATTTTCGCCCGTTTCATGGACTATTACTCACTATTTTGGGGTCTCGGAGTGATTTCCAAGATTGACGAACCCAGAGGTGCGTTTACGTGTCGGTCATCAACACTCGCAGTTTTGGCCGATTCTGGCCCGTTTCGTGGACTATTACTCACTGTGTTGCGGTCTCATAGTGCTTCCACGATTGACGAACCCAGACATGCCTTTACGTGTCGGTCATCAACACTCGTAGTTTTGGCCGATTCTGGCCCGTTTCATGGACTATTAGTCACTGTTTTGGGGTCTCGTAGTGCTTTCCACGATTGACGAACCCAGAGGTGCCTTTACGTGTCGGTCATCAACACTCGCAGTTTTGGCCGATTCTGGCCCGTTTTATGGACTATTACTCACTGTTTTGGGGTCTTGGAGTGATTTCCACGATTGACGAACCCAAAGGTGCGTTTACGTGTCGGTCATCAACACTCGTAGTTTTGGCCAATTTTGGCCCGTTTCATGGACTATTACTCACTATTTTGGGGTCTCGGAGTGATTTCCAAGATTGACGAACCCAGAGGTGCGTTTACGTGTCGGTCATCAACACTCGCAGTTTTGGTCGATTCTGGCCCGTTTCATGGACTATTTACTCACTGTTTTGGGGCCTCAGAGTGATTTCCACGATTGACGAACCCCAACGTGCGTTTACGTTTCGGTCGTCAACACTCGCAGTTTTGGCCGATTCTGGCCCGTTTCGTGGACTATTACTCACTGTGTTGCGGTCTCGTAGTGCTTTCCACGATTGACGAACCCAGAGGTGCCTTTACGTGTCGGTCATCAACACTCGTAGTTTTGGCCAATTTTCGCCCGTTTCATGGACTATTACTCACTATTTTGGGGTCTCGGAGTGATTTCCAAGATTGACGAACCCAGAGGTGCGTTTACGTGTCGGTCATCAACACTCGCAGTTTTGGCCGATTCTGGCCCGTTTCGTGGACTATTACTCACTGTGTTGCGGTCTCGTAGTGCTTTCCACGATTGACGAACCCAGAGGTGCCTTTACGTGTCGGTCATCAACACTCGCAGTTTTGGCCGATTCTGGCCCGTTTCGTGGACTATTACTCACTGTGTTGCGGTCTCATAGTGCTTCCACGATTGACGAACCCAGACATGCCTTTACGTGTCGGTCATCAACACTCGTAGTTTTGGCCGATTCTGGCCCGTTTCATGGACTATTAGTCACTGTTTTGGGGTCTCGTAGTGCTTTCCACGATTGACGAACCCAGAGGTGCCTTTACGTGTCGGTCATCAACACTCGCAGTTTTGGCCGATTCTGGCCCGTTTTATGGACTATTACTCACTGTTTTGGGGTCTTGGAGTGATTTCCACGATTGACGAACCCAAAGGTGCGTTTACGTGTCGGTCATCAACACTCGTAGTTTTGGCCAATTTTGGCCCGTTTCATGGACTATTACTCACTATTTTGGGGTCTCGGAGTGATTTCCAAGATTGACGAACCCAGAGGTGCGTTTACGTGTCGGTCATCAACACTCGCAGTTTTGGTCGATTCTGGCCCGTTTCATGGACTATTTACTCACTGTTTTGGGGCCTCAGAGTGATTTCCACGATTGACGAACCCCAACGTGCGTTTACGTTTCGGTCGTCAACACTCGCAGTTTTGGCCGATTCTGGCCCGTTTCGTGGACTATTACTCACTGTGTTGCGGTCTCGTAGTGCTTTCCACGATTGACGAACCCAGAGGTGCCTTTACGTGTCGGTCATCAACACTCGTAGTTTTGGCCAATTTTGGCCCGTTTCATGGACTATTACTCACTATTTTGGGGTCTCGGAGTGATTTCCAAGATTGACGAACCCAGAGGTGCGTTTACGTGTCGGTCATCAACACTCGCAGTTTTGGTCGATTCTGGCCCGTTTCATGGACTATTTACTCACTGTTTTGGGGCCTCAGAGTGATTTCCACGATTGACGAACCCCAACGTGCGTTTACGTTTCGGTCGTCAACACTCGCAGTTTTGGCCGATTCTGGCCCGTTTCGTGGACTATTACTCACTGTGTTGCGGTCTCGTAGTGCTTTCCACGATTGACGAACCCAGAGGTGCCTTTACGTGTCGGTCATCAACACTCGTAGTTTTGGCCAATTTTCGCCCGTTTCATGGACTATTACTCACTATTTTGGGGTCTCGGAGTGATTTCCAAGATTGACGAACCCAGAGGTGCGTTTACGTGTCGGTCATCAACACTCGCAGTTTTGGCCGATTCTGGCCCGTTTCGTGGACTATTACTCACTGTGTTGCGGTCTCGTAGTGCTTTCCACGATTGACGAACCCAGAGGTGCCTTTACGTGTCGGTCATCAACACTCGCAGTTTTGGCCGATTCTGGCCCGTTTCGTGGACTATTACTCACTGTGTTGCGGTCTCATAGTGCTTCCACGATTGACGAACCCAGACATGCCTTTACGTGTCGGTCATCAACACTCGTAGTTTTGGCCGATTCTGGCCCGTTTCATGGACTATTAGTCACTGTTTTGGGGTCTCGTAGTGCTTTCCACGATTGACGAACCCAGAGGTGCCTTTACGTGTCGGTCATCAACACTCGCAGTTTTGGCCGATTCTGGCCCGTTTTATGGACTATTACTCACTGTTTTGGGGTCTTGGAGTGATTTCCACGATTGACGAACCCAAAGGTGCGTTTACGTGTCGGTCATCAACACTCGTAGTTTTGGCCAATTTTGGCCCGTTTCATGGACTATTACTCACTATTTTGGGGTCTCGGAGTGATTTCCAAGATTGACGAACCCAGAGGTGCGTTTACGTGTCGGTCATCAACACTCGCAGTTTTGGTCGATTCTGGCCCGTTTCATGGACTATTTACTCACTGTTTTGGGGCCTCAGAGTGATTTCCACGATTGACGAACCCCAACGTGCGTTTACGTTTCGGTCGTCAACACTCGCAGTTTTGGCCGATTCTGGCCCGTTTCGTGGACTATTACTCACTGTGTTGCGGTCTCGTAGTGCTTTCCACGATTGACGAACCCAGAGGTGCCTTTACGTGTCGGTCATCAACACTCGTAGTTTTGGCCAATTTTCGCCCGTTTCATGGACTATTACTCACTATTTTGGGGTCTCGGAGTGATTTCCAAGATTGACGAACCCAGAGGTGCGTTTACGTGTCGGTCATCAACACTCGCAGTTTTGGCCGATTCTGGCCCGTTTCGTGGACTATTACTCACTGTGTTGCGGTCTCATAGTGCTTCCACGATTGACGAACCCAGACATGCCTTTACGTGTCGGTCATCAACACTCGTAGTTTTGGCCGATTCTGGCCCGTTTCATGGACTATTAGTCACTGTTTTGGGGTCTCGTAGTGCTTTCCACGATTGACGAACCCAGAGGTGCCTTTACGTGTCGGTCATCAACACTCGCAGTTTTGGCCGATTCTGGCCCGTTTTATGGACTATTACTCACTGTTTTGGGGTCTTGGAGTGATTTCCACGATTGACGAACCCAAAGGTGCGTTTACGTGTCGGTCATCAACACTCGTAGTTTTGGCCAATTTTGGCCCGTTTCATGGACTATTACTCACTATTTTGGGGTCTCGGAGTGATTTCCAAGATTGACGAACCCAGAGGTGCGTTTACGTGTCGGTCATCAACACTCGCAGTTTTGGTCGATTCTGGCCCGTTTCATGGACTATTTACTCACTGTTTTGGGGCCTCAGAGTGATTTCCACGATTGACGAACCCCAACGTGCGTTTACGTTTCGGTCGTCAACACTCGCAGTTTTGGCCGATTCTGGCCCGTTTCGTGGACTATTACTCACTGTGTTGCGGTCTCGTAGTGCTTTCCACGATTGACGAACCCAGAGGTGCCTTTACGTGTCGGTCATCAACACTCGTAGTTTTGGCCAATTTTCGCCCGTTTCATGGACTATTACTCACTATTTTGGGGTCTCGGAGTGATTTCCAAGATTGACGAACCCAGAGGTGCGTTTACGTGTCGGTCATCAACACTCGCAGTTTTGGCCGATTCTGGCCCGTTTCGTGGACTATTACTCACTGTGTTGCGGTCTCATAGTGCTTCCACGATTGACGAACCCAGACATGCCTTTACGTGTCGGTCATCAACACTCGTAGTTTTGGCCGATTCTGGCCCGTTTCATGGACTATTAGTCACTGTTTTGGGGTCTCGTAGTGCTTTCCACGATTGACGAACCCAGAGGTGCCTTTACGTGTCGGTCATCAACACTCGCAGTTTTGGCCGATTCTGGCCCGTTTTATGGACTATTACTCACTGTTTTGGGGTCTTGGAGTGATTTCCACGATTGACGAACCCAAAGGTGCGTTTACGTGTCGGTCATCAACACTCGTAGTTTTGGCCAATTTTGGCCCGTTTCATGGACTATTACTCACTATTTTGGGGTCTCGGAGTGATTTCCAAGATTGACGAACCCAGAGGTGCGTTTACGTGTCGGTCATCAACACTCGCAGTTTTGGTCGATTCTGGCCCGTTTCATGGACTATTTACTCACTGTTTTGGGGCCTCAGAGTGATTTCCACGATTGACGAACCCCAACGTGCGTTTACGTTTCGGTCGTCAACACTCGCAGTTTTGGCCGATTCTGGCCCGTTTCGTGGACTATTACTCACTGTGTTGCGGTCTCGTAGTGCTTTCCACGATTGACGAACCCAGAGGTGCCTTTACGTGTCGGTCATCAACACTCGTAGTTTTGGCCAATTTTCGCCCGTTTCATGGACTATTACTCACTATTTTGGGGTCTCGGAGTGATTTCCAAGATTGACGAACCCAGAGGTGCGTTTACGTGTCGGTCATCAACACTCGCAGTTTTGGCCGATTCTGGCCCGTTTCGTGGACTATTACTCACTGTGTTGCGGTCTCGTAGTGCTTTCCATGATTGACGAACCCAGAGGTGCCTTTACGTGTCGGTCATCAACACTCGCAGTTTTGGCCGATTCTGGCCCGTTTCGTGGACTATTACTCACTGTGTTGCGGTCTCATAGTGCTTCCACGATTGACGAACCCAGACATGCCTTTACGTGTCGGTCATCAACACTCGTAGTTTTGGCCGATTCTGGCCCGTTTCATGGACTATTAGTCACTGTTTTGGGGTCTCGTAGTGCTTTCCACGATTGACGAACCCAGAGGTGCCTTTACGTGTCGGTCATCAACACTCGCAGTTTTGGCCGATTCTGGCCCGTTTTATGGACTATTACTCACTGTTTTGGGGTCTTGGAGTGATTTCCACGATTGACGAACCCAAAGGTGCGTTTACGTGTCGGTCATCAACACTCGTAGTTTTGGCCAATTTTGGCCCGTTTCATGGACTATTACTCACTATTTTGGGGTCTCGGAGTGATTTCCAAGATTGATGAACCCAGAGGTGCGTTTACGTGTCGGTCATCAACACTCGCAGTTTTGGTCGATTCTGGCCCGTTTCATGGACTATTTACTCACTGTTTTGGGGCCTCAGAGTGATTTCCACGATTGACGAACCCCAACGTGCGTTTACGTTTCGATCGTCAACACTCGCAGTTTTGGCCGATTCTGGCCCGTTTCGTGGACTATTACTCACTGTGTTGCGGTCTCGTAGTGCTTTCCACGATTGACGAACCCAGAGGTGCGTTTACGTGTTGGTCATCAACACTCGCAGTTTTGGCCGATTCTGGCCCGTTTCGTGGCCTATTACTCATTGTGTTGCGGTCTCGTAGTGCTTTCCACGATTGACGAACCCAGAGGTGCCTTTACGTGTCGGTCATCCACACTCGCAGTTTTGGCCAATTCTGGCCCGTTTCGTGGACTATTACTCACTATGTTGCGGTCTCATAGTGCTTCCACGATTGACGAACCCAGACATGCCTTTACGTGTCGGTCATCAACACTCGTAGTTTTGGCCGATTCTGGCCCGTTTCATGGACTATTAGTCACTGTTTTGGGGTCTCGTAGTGCTTTCCACGATTGACGAACCCAGAGGTGCCTTTACGTGTCGGTCATCAACACTCGTAGTTTTGGCCGATTTTCGCCCGTTTCATGGACTATTACTCACTGTTTTGGGGTCTTGGAGTGATTTCCAAGATTGACGAACCCAGAGGTGCGTTTACGTGTCGGTCATCAACACTCGCAGTTTTGGCCGATTCTGGCCCGTTTCGTGGACTATTACTCACTGTGTTGCGGTCTCGTAGTGCTTTCCACGATTGACGAACCCAGAGGCGCCTTTACGTGTCGGTCATCAACACTCGTAGTTTTGGCCGATTCTGGCCCGTTTCATGGACTATTAGTCACTATTTTGGGGTCTCGTAGTGCTTTCCACGATTGACGAACCCAGAGGTGCCTTTACGTGTCGGTCATCAACACTCGTAGTTTTGGCCGATTTTCGCCCGTTTCATGGACTATTACTCACTGTTTTGGGGTCTTGGAGTGATTTCCAAGATTGACGAACCCAGAGGTGCGTTTACGTGTCGGTCATCAACACTCGCAGTTTTGGCCGATTCTGGCCCGTTTCGTGGACTATTACTCACTGTGTTGCGGTCTCATAGTGCTTCCACGATTGACGAACCCAGACATGCCTTTACGTGTCGGTCATCAACACTCGTAGTTTTGGCCGATTCTGGCCCGTTTCATGGACTATTAGTCACTGTTTTGGGGTCTCGTAGTGCTTTCCACGATTGACGAACCCAGAGGTGCCTTTACGTGTCGGTCATCAACACTCGCAGTTTTGGCCGATTCTGGCCCGTTTTATGGACTATTACTCACTGTTTTGGGGTCTTGGAGTGATTTCCACGATTGACGAACCCAAAGGTGCGTTTACGTGTCGGTCATCAACACTCGTAGTTTTGGCCAATTTTGGCCCGTTTCATGGACTATTACTCACTATTTTGGGGTCTCGGAGTGATTTCCAAGATTGATGAACCCAGAGGTGCGTTTACGTGTCGGTCATCAACACTCGCAGTTTTGGTCGATTCTGGCCCGTTTCATGGACTATTTACTCACTGTTTTGGGGCCTCAGAGTGATTACCACGATTGACGAACCCCAACGTGCGTTTACGTTTCGGTCGTCAACACTCGCAGTTTTGGCCGATTCTGGCCCGTTTCGTGGACTATTAGTCACTGTGTTGCTGTCTCGTAGTGCTTTCCACGATTGACGAACCCAGAGGTGCGTTTACGTGTTGGTCATCAACACTCGCAGTTTTGGCCGATTCTGGCCCGTTTTATGGACTATTACTCACTGTTTTGGGGTCTTGGAGTGATTTCCACGATTGACGAACCCAAAGGTGCGTTTACGTGTCGGTCATCAACACTCGTAGTTTTGGCCAATTTTGGCCCGTTTCATGGAGTATTACTCACTATTTTGGGGTCTCGGAGTGATTTCCAAGATTGACGAACCCAGAGGTGCGTTTACGTGTCGGTCATCAACACTCGCAGTTTTGGTCGATTCTGGCCCGTTTCATGGACTATTTACTCACTGTTTTGGGGCCTCAGAGTGATTTCCACGATTGACGAACCCCAACGTGCGTTTACGTTTCGGTCGTCAACACTCGCAGTTTTGGCCGATTCTGGCCCGTTTCGTGGACTATTACTCACTGTGTTGCGGTCTCGTAGTGCTTTCCACGATTGACGAACCCAGAGGTGCCTTTACGTGTCGGTCATCAACACTCGTAGTTTTGGCCAATTTTCGCCCGTTTCATGGACTATTACTCACTATTTTGGGGTCTCGGAGTGATTTCCAAGATTGACGAACCCAGAGGTGCGTTTACGTGTCGGTCATCAACACTCGCAGTTTTGGCCGATTCTGGCCCGTTTCGTGGACTATTACTCACTGTGTTGCGGTCTCGTAGTGCTTTCCACGATTGACGAACCCAGAGGTGCCTTTACGTGTCGGTCATCAACACTCGCAGTTTTGGCCGATTCTGGCCCGTTTCGTGGACTATTACTCACTGTGTTGCGGTCTCATAGTGCTTCCACGATTGACGAACCCAGACATGCCTTTACGTGTCGGTCATCAACACTCGTAGTTTTGGCCGATTCTGGCCCGTTTCATGGACTATTAGTCACTGTTTTGGGGTCTCGTAGTGCTTTCCACGATTGACGAACCCAGAGGTGCCTTTACGTGTCGGTCATCAACACTCGCAGTTTTGGCCGATTCTGGCCCGTTTTATGGACTATTACTCACTGTTTTGGGGTCTTGGAGTGATTTCCACGATTGACGAACCCAAAGGTGCGTTTACGTGTCGGTCATCAACACTCGTAGTTTTGGCCAATTTTGGCCCGTTTCATGGACTATTACTCACTATTTTGGGGTCTCGGAGTGATTTCCAAGATTGATGAACCCAGAGGTGCGTTTACGTGTCGGTCATCAACACTCGCAGTTTTGGTCGATTCTGGCCCGTTTCATGGACTATTTACTCACTGTTTTGGGGCCTCAGAGTGATTTCCACGATTGACGAACCCCAACGTGCGTTTACGTTTCGATCGTCAACACTCGCAGTTTTGGCCGATTCTGGCCCGTTTCGTGGACTATTACTCACTGTGTTGCGGTCTCGTAGTGCTTTCCACGATTGACGAACCCAGAGGTGCGTTTACGTGTTGGTCATCAACACTCGCAGTTTTGGCCGATTCTGGCCCGTTTCGTGGCCTATTACTCATTGTGTTGCGGTCTCGTAGTGCTTTCCACGATTGACGAACCCAGAGGTGCCTTTACGTGTCGGTCATCCACACTCGCAGTTTTGGCCAATTCTGGCCCGTTTCGTGGACTATTACTCACTATGTTGCGGTCTCATAGTGCTTCCACGATTGACGAACCCAGACATGCCTTTACGTGTCGGTCATCAACACTCGTAGTTTTGGCCGATTCTGGCCCGTTTCATGGACTATTAGTCACTGTTTTGGGGTCTCGTAGTGCTTTCCACGATTGACGAACCCAGAGGTGCCTTTACGTGTCGGTCATCAACACTCGTAGTTTTGGCCGATTTTCGCCCGTTTCATGGACTATTACTCACTGTTTTGGGGTCTTGGAGTGATTTCCAAGATTGACGAACCCAGAGGTGCGTTTACGTGTCGGTCATCAACACTCGCAGTTTTGGCCGATTCTGGCCCGTTTCGTGGACTATTACTCACTGTGTTGCGGTCTCGTAGTGCTTTCCACGATTGACGAACCCAGAGGCGCCTTTACGTGTCGGTCATCAACACTCGTAGTTTTGGCCGATTCTGGCCCGTTTCATGGACTATTAGTCACTGTTTTGGGGTCTCGTAGTGCTTTCCACGATTGACGAACCCAGAGGTGCCTTTACGTGTCGGTCATCAACACTCGTAGTTTTGGCCGATTTTCGCCCGTTTCATGGACTATTACTCACTGTTTTGGGGTCTTGGAGTGATTTCCAAGATTGACGAACCCAGAGGTGCGTTTACGTGTCGGTCATCAACACTCGCAGTTTTGGCCGATTCTGGCCCGTTTCGTGGACTATTACTCACTGTGTTGCGGTCTCATAGTGCTTCCACGATTGACGAACCCAGACATGCCTTTACGTGTCGGTCATCAACACTCGTAGTTTTGGCCGATTCTGGCCCGTTTCATGGACTATTAGTCACTGTTTTGGGGTCTCGTAGTGCTTTCCACGATTGACGAACCCAGAGGTGCCTTTACGTGTCGGTCATCAACACTCGCAGTTTTGGCCGATTCTGGCCCGTTTTATGGACTATTACTCACTGTTTTGGGGTCTTGGAGTGATTTCCACGATTGACGAACCCAAAGGTGCGTTTACGTGTCGGTCATCAACACTCGTAGTTTTGGCCAATTTTGGCCCGTTTCATGGACTATTACTCACTATTTTGGGGTCTTGGAGTGATTTCCAAGATTGATGAACCCAGAGGTGCGTTTACGTGTCGGTCATCAACACTCGCAGTTTTGGTCGATTCTGGCCCGTTTCATGGACTATTTACTCACTGTTTTGGGGCCTCAGAGTGATTACCACGATTGACGAACCCCAACGTGCGTTTACGTTTCGGTCGTCAACACTCGCAGTTTTGGCCGATTCTGGCCCGTTTCGTGGACTATTACTCACTGTGTTGCTGTCTCGTAGTGCTTTCCACGATTGACGAACCCAGAGGTGCGTTTACGTGTTGGTCATCAACACTCGCAGTTTTGGCCGATTCTGGCCCGTTTTATGGACTATTACTCACTGTTTTGGGGTCTTGGAGTGATTTCCACGATTGACGAACCCAAAGGTGCGTTTACGTGTCGGTCATCAACACTCGTAGTTTTGGCCAATTTTGGCCCGTTTCATGGACTATTACTCACTATTTTGGGGTCTCGGAGTGATTTCCAAGATTGACGAACCCAGAGGTGCGTTTACGTGTCGGTCATCAACACTCGCAGTTTTGGTCGATTCTGGCCCGTTTCATGGACTATTTACTCACTGTTTTGGGGCCTCAGAGTGATTTCCACGATTGACGAACCCCAACGTGCGTTTACGTTTCGGTCGTCAACACTCGCAGTTTTGGCCGATTCTGGCCCGTTTCGTGGACTATTACTCACTGTGTTGTGGTCTCATAGTGCTTCCACGATTGACGAACCCAGAGGTGCCTTTACGTGTCGGTCATCAACACTCGCAGTTTTGGCCGATTCTGGCCCGTTTCGTGGACTATTACTCACTGTGTTGTGGTCTCATAGTGCTTCCACGATTGACGAACCCAGAGGTGCCTTTACGTGTCGGTCATCAACACTCGCAGTTTTGGCCGATTCTGGCCCGTTTCGTGGACTATTACTCACTGTGTTGCGGTCTCGTAGTGCTTTCCACGATTGACGAACCCAGAGGTGCCTTTACGTGTCGGTCATCAACACTCGCAGTTTTGGCCGATTCTGGCCCGTTTCGTGGACTATTACTCACTGTGTTGCGGTCTCATAGTGCTTCCACGATTGACGAACCCAGACATGCCTTTACGTGTCGGTCATCAACACTCGTAGTTTTGGCCGATTCTGGCCCGTTTCATGGACTATTAGTCACTGTTTTGGGGTCTCGTAGTGCTTTCCACGATTGACGAACCCAGAGGTGCCTTTACGTGTCGGTCATCAACACTCGCAGTTTTGGCCGATTCTGGCCCGTTTTATGGACTATTACTCACTGTTTTGGGGTCTTGGAGTGATTTCCACGATTGACGAACCCAAAGGTGCGTTTACGTGTCGGTCATCAACACTCGTAGTTTTGGCCAATTTTGGCCCGTTTCATGGACTATTACTCACTATTTTGGGGTCTCGGAGTGATTTCCAAGATTGACGAACCCAGAGGTGCGTTTACGTGTCGGTCATCAACACTCGCAGTTTTGGTCGATTCTGGCCCGTTTCATGGACTATTTACTCACTGTTTTGGGGCCTCAGAGTGATTTCCAAGATTGACGAACCCAGAGGTGCGTTTACGTGTCGGTCATCAACACTCGCAGTTTTGGCCGATTCTGGCCCGTTTCGTGGACTATTACTCACTGTGTTGCGGTCTCGTAGTGCTTTCCACGATTGACGAACCCAGAGGTGCCTTTACGTGTCGGTCATCAACACTCGCAGTTTTGGCCGATTCTGGCCCGTTTCGTGGACTATTACTCACTGTGTTGTGGTCTCATAGTGCTTCCACGATTGACGAACCCAGAGGTGCCTTTACGTGTCGGTCATCAACACTCGCAGTTTTGGCCGATTCTGGCCCGTTTCGTGGACTATTACTCACTGTGTTGCGGTCTCGTAGTGCTTTCCACGATTGACGAACCCAGAGGTGCCTTTACGTGTCGGTCATCAACACTCGCAGTTTTGGCCGATTCTGGCCCGTTTCGTGGACTATTACTCACTGTGTTGCGGTCTCATAGTGCTTCCACGATTGACGAACCCAGACATGCCTTTACGTGTCGGTCATCAACACTCGTAGTTTTGGCCGATTCTGGCCCGTTTCATGGACTATTAGTCACTGTTTTGGGGTCTCGTAGTGCTTTCCACGATTGACGAACCCAGAGGTGCCTTTACGTGTCGGTCATCAACACTCGCAGTTTTGGCCGATTCTGGCCCGTTTTATGGACTATTACTCACTGTTTTGGGGTCTTGGAGTGATTTCCACGATTGACGAACCCAAAGGTGCGTTTACGTGTCGGTCATCAACACTCGTAGTTTTGGCCAATTTTGGCCCGTTTCATGGACTATTACTCACTATTTTGGGGTCTCGGAGTGATTTCCAAGATTGACGAACCCAGAGGTGCGTTTACGTGTCGGTCATCAACACTCGCAGTTTTGGTCGATTCTGGCCCGTTTCATGGACTATTTACTCACTGTTTTGGGGCCTCAGAGTGATTTCCACGATTGACGAACCCCAACGTGCGTTTACGTTTCGGTCGTCAACACTCGCAGTTTTGGCCGATTCTGGCCCGTTTCGTGGACTATTACTCACTGTGTTGCGGTCTCGTAGTGCTTTCCACGATTGACGAACCCAGAGGTGCCTTTACGTGTCGGTCATCAACACTCGTAGTTTTGGCCAATTTTCGCCCGTTTCATGGACTATTACTCACTATTTTGGGGTCTCGGAGTGATTTCCAAGATTGACGAACCCAGAGGTGCGTTTACGTGTCGGTCATCAACACTCGCAGTTTTGGCCGATTCTGGCCCGTTTCGTGGACTATTACTCACTGTGTTGCGGTCTCGTAGTGCTTTCCACGATTGACGAACCCAGAGGTGCCTTTACGTGTCGGTCATCAACACTCGCAGTTTTGGCCGATTCTGGCCCGTTTCGTGGACTATTACTCACTGTGTTGCGGTCTCATAGTGCTTCCACGATTGACGAACCCAGACATGCCTTTACGTGTCGGTCATCAACACTCGTAGTTTTGGCCGATTCTGGCCCGTTTCATGGACTATTAGTCACTGTTTTGGGGTCTCGTAGTGCTTTCCACGATTGACGAACCCAGAGGTGCCTTTACGTGTCGGTCATCAACACTCGCAGTTTTGGCCGATTCTGGCCCGTTTTATGGACTATTACTCACTGTTTTGGGGTCTTGGAGTGATTTCCACGATTGACGAACCCAAAGGTGCGTTTACGTGTCGGTCATCAACACTCGTAGTTTTGGCCAATTTTGGCCCGTTTCATGGACTATTACTCACTATTTTGGGGTCTCGGAGTGATTTCCAAGATTGACGAACCCAGAGGTGCGTTTACGTGTCGGTCATCAACACTCGCAGTTTTGGTCGATTCTGGCCCGTTTCATGGACTATTTACTCACTGTTTTGGGGCCTCAGAGTGATTTCCACGATTGACGAACCCCAACGTGCGTTTACGTTTCGGTCGTCAACACTCGCAGTTTTGGCCGATTCTGGCCCGTTTCGTGGACTATTACTCACTGTGTTGCGGTCTCGTAGTGCTTTCCACGATTGACGAACCCAGAGGTGCCTTTACGTGTCGGTCATGAACACTCGTAGTTTTGGCCAATTTTCGCCCGTTTCATGGACTATTACTCACTATTTTGGGGTCTCGGAGTGATTTCCAAGATTGACGAACCCAGAGGTGCGTTTACGTGTCGGTCATCAACACTCGCAGTTTTGGCCGATTCTGGCCCGTTTCGTGGACTATTACTCACTGTGTTGCGGTCTCGTAGTGCTTTCCACGATTGACGAACCCAGAGGTGCCTTTACGTGTCGGTCATCAACACTCGCAGTTTTGGCCGATTCTGGCCCGTTTCGTGGACTATTACTCACTGTGTTGCGGTCTCATAGTGCTTCCACGATTGACGAACCCAGACATGCCTTTACGTGTCGGTCATCAACACTCGTAGTTTTGGCCGATTCTGGCCCGTTTCATGGACTATTAGTCACTGTTTTGGGGTCTCGTAGTGCTTTCCACGATTGACGAACCCAGAGGTGCCTTTACGTGTCGGTCATCAACACTCGCAGTTTTGGCCGATTCTGGCCCGTTTTATGGACTATTACTCACTGTTTTGGGGTCTTGGAGTGATTTCCACGATTGACGAACCCAAAGGTGCGTTTACGTGTCGGTCATCAACACTCGTAGTTTTGGCCAATTTTGGCCCGTTTCATGGACTATTACTCACTATTTTGGGGTCTCGGAGTGATTTCCAAGATTGATGAACCCAGAGGTGCGTTTACGTGTCGGTCATCAACACTCGCAGTTTTGGTCGATTCTGGCCCGTTTCATGGACTATTTACTCACTGTTTTGGGGCCTCAGAGTGATTTCCACGATTGACGAACCCCAACGTGCGTTTACGTTTCGATCGTCAACACTCGCAGTTTTGGCCGATTCTGGCCCATTTCGTGGACTATTACTCACTGTGTTGCGGTCTCGTAGTGCTTTCCACGATTGACGAACCCAGAGGTGCGTTTACGTGTTGGTCATCAACACTCGCAGTTTTGGCCGATTCTGGCCCGTTTCGTGGACTATTACTCATTGTGTTGCGGTCTCGTAGTGCTTTCCACGATTGACGAACCCAGAGGTGCCTTTACGTGTCGGTCATCCACACTCGCAGTTTTGGCCAATTCTGGCCCGTTTCGTGGACTATTACTCACTATGTTGCGGTCTCATAGTGCTTCCACGATTGACGAACCCAGACATGCCTTTACGTGTCGGTCATCAACACTCGTAGTTTTGGCCGATTCTGGCCCGTTTCATGGACTATTAGTCACTGTTTTGGGGTCTCGTAGTGCTTTCCACGATTGACGAACCCAGAGGTGCCTTTACGTGTCGGTCATCAACACTCGTAGTTTTGGCCGATTTTCGCCCGTTTCATGGACTATTACTCACTGTTTTGGGGTCTTGGAGTGATTTCCAAGATTGACGAACCCAGAGGTGCGTTTACGTGTCGGTCATCAACACTCGCAGTTTTGGCCGATTCTGGCCCGTTTCGTGGACTATTACTCACTGTGTTGCGGTCTCGTAGTGCTTTCCACGATTGATGAACCCAGAGGCGCCTTTACGTGTCGGTCATCAACACTCGCAGTTTTGGCCGATTCTGGCCCGTTTCGTGGACTATTACTCACTGTGTTGCGGTCTCATAGTGCTTCCACGATTGACGAACCCAGACATGCCTTTACGTGTCGGTCATCAACACTCGTAGTTTTGGCCGATTCTGGCCCGTTTCATGGACTATTAGTCACTGTTTTGGGGTCTCGTAGTGCTTTCCACGATTGACGAACCCAGAGGTGCCTTTACGTGTCGGTCATCAACACTCGCAGTTTTGGCCGATTCTGGCCCGTTTTATGGACTATTACTCACTGTTTTGGGGTCTTGGAGTGATTTCCACGATTGACGAACCCAAAGGTGCGTTTACGTGTCGGTCATCAACACTCGTAGTTTTGGCCAATTTTGGCCCGTTTCATGGACTATTACTCACTATTTTGGGGTCTCGGAGTGATTTCCAAGATTGATGAACCCAGAGGTGCGTTTACGTGTCGGTCATCAACACTCGCAGTTTTGGTCGATTCTGGCCCGTTTCATGGACTATTTACTCACTGTTTTGGGGCCTCAGAGTGATTTCCACGATTGACGAACCCCAACGTGCGTTTACGTTTCGGTCGTCAACACTCGCAGTTTTGGCCGATTCTGGCCCGTTTCGTGGACTATTACTCACTGTGTTGCGGTCTCGTAGTGCTTTCCACGATTGACGAACCCAGAGGTGCCTTTACGTGTCGGTCATCAACACTCGTAGTTTTGGCCAATTTTCGCCCGTTTCATGGACTATTACTCACTATTTTGGGGTCTCGGACTGATTTCCAAGATTGACGAACCCAGAGGTGCGTTTACGTGTCGGTCATCAACACTCGCAGTTTTGGCCGATTCTGGCCCGTTTCGTGGACTATTACTCACTGTGTTGCGGTCTCGTAGTGCTTTCCACGATTGACGAACCCAGAGGTGCCTTTACGTGTCGGTCATCAACACTCGCAGTTTTGGCCGATTCTGGCCCGTTTCGTGGACTATTACTCACTGTGTTGCGGTCTCATAGTGCTTCCACGATTGACGAACCCAGACATGCCTTTACGTGTCGGTCATCAACACTCGTAGTTTTGGCCGATTCTGGCCCGTTTCATGGACTATTAGTCACTGTTTTGGGGTCTCGTAGTGCTTTCCACGATTGACGAACCCAGAGGTGCCTTTACGTGTCGGTCATCAACACTCGCAGTTTTGGCCGATTCTGGCCCGTTTTATGGACTATTACTCACTGTTTTGGGGTCTTGGAGTGATTTCCACGATTGACGAACCCAAAGGTGCGTTTACGTGTCGGTCATCAACACTCGTAGTTTTGGCCAATTTTGGCCCGTTTCATGGACTATTACTCACTATTTTGGGGTCTCGGAGTGATTTCCAAGATTGATGAACCCAGAGGTGCGTTTACGTGTCGGTCATCAACACTCGCAGTTTTGGTCGATTCTGGCCCGTTTCATGGACTATTTACTCACTGTTTTGGGGCCTCAGAGTGATTTCCACGATTGACGAACCCCAACGTGCGTTTACGTTTCGGTCGTCAACACTCGCAGTTTTGGCCGATTCTGGCCCGTTTCGTGGACTATTACTCACTGTGTTGCGGTCTCGTAGTGCTTTCCACGATTGACGAACCCAGAGGTGCCTTTACGTGTCGGTCATCAACACTCGTAGTTTTGGCCAATTTTCGCCCGTTTCATGGACTATTACTCACTATTTTGGGGTCTCGGAGTGATTTCCAAGATTGACGAACCCAGAGGTGCGTTTACGTGTCGGTCATCAACACTCGCAGTTTTGGCCGATTCTGGCCCGTTTCGTGGACTATTACTCACTGTGTTGCGGTCTCGTAGTGCTTTCCACGATTGACGAACCCAGAGGTGCCTTTACGTGTCGGTCATCAACACTCGCAGTTTTGGCCGATTCTGGCCCGTTTCATGGACTATTACTCACTGTGTTGCGGTCTCATAGTGCTTCCACGATTGACGAACCCAGACATGCCTTTACGTGTCGGTCATCAACACTCGTAGTTTTGGCCGATTCTGGCCCGTTTCATGGACTATTAGTCACTGTTTTGGGGTCTCGTAGTGCTTTCCACGATTGACGAACCCAGAGGTGCCTTTACGTGTCGGTCATCAACACTCGCAGTTTTGGCCGATTCTGGCCCGTTTTATGGACTATTACTCACTGTTTTGGGGTCTTGGAGTGATTTCCACGATTGACGAACCCAAAGGTGCGTTTACGTGTCGGTCATCAACACTCGTAGTTTTGGCCAATTTTGGCCCGTTTCATGGACTATTACTCACTATTTTGGGGTCTCGGAGTGATTTCCAAGATTGATGAACCCAGAGGTGCGTTTACGTGTCGGTCATCAACACTCGCAGTTTTGGCCGATTCTGGCCCGTTTCGTGGACTATTACTCACTGTGTTGCGGTCTCGTAGTGCTTTCCACGATTGACGAACCCAGAGGCGCCTTTACGTGTCGGTCATCAACACTCGCAGTTTTGGCCGATTCTGGCCCGTTTCGTGGACTATTACTCACTGTGTTGCGGTCTCATAGTGCTTCCACGATTGACGAACCCAGACATGCCTTTACGTGTCGGTCATCAACACTCGTAGTTTTGGCCGATTCTGGCCCGTTTCATGGACTATTAGTCACTGTTTTGGGGTCTCGTAGTGCTTTCCACGATTGACGAACCCAGAGGTGCCTTTACGTGTCGGTCATCAACACTCGCAGTTTTGGCCGATTCTGGCCCGTTTTATGGACTATTACTCACTGTTTTGGGGTCTTGGAGTGATTTCCACGATTGACGAACCCAAAGGTGCGTTTACGTGTCGGTCATCAACACTCGTAGTTTTGGCCAATTTTGGCCCGTTTCATGGACTATTACTCACTATTTTGGGGTCTCGGAGTGATTTCCAAGATTGATGAACCCAGAGGTGCGTTTACGTGTCGGTCATCAACACTCGCAGTTTTGGTCGATTCTGGCCCGTTTCATGGACTATTTACTCACTGTTTTGGGGCCTCAGAGTGATTTCCACGATTGACGAACCCCAACGTGCGTTTACGTTTCGGTCGTCAACACTCGCAGTTTTGGCCGATTCTGGCCCGTTTCGTGGACTATTACTCACTGTGTTGCGGTCTCGTAGTGCTTTCCACGATTGACGAACCCAGAGGTGCCTTTACGTGTCGGTCATCAACACTCGTAGTTTTGGCCAATTTTCGCCCGTTTCATGGACTATTACTCACTATTTTGGGGTCTCGGAGTGATTTCCAAGATTGACGAACCCAGAGGTGCGTTTACGTGTCGGTCATCAACACTCGCAGTTTTGGCCGATTCTGGCCCGTTTCGTGGACTATTACTCACTGTGTTGCGGTCTCGTAGTGCTTTCCACGATTGACGAACCCAGAGGTGCCTTTACGTGTCGGTCATCAACACTCGCAGTTTTGGCCGATTCTGGCCCGTTTCGTGGACTATTACTCACTGTGTTGCGGTCTCATAGTGCTTCCACGATTGACGAACCCAGACATGCCTTTACGTGTCGGTCATCAACACTCGTAGTTTTGGCCGATTCTGGCCCGTTTCATGGACTATTAGTCACTGTTTTGGGGTCTCGTAGTGCTTTCCACGATTGACGAACCCAGAGGTGCCTTTACGTGTCGGTCATCAACACTCGCAGTTTTGGCCGATTCTGGCCCGTTTTATGGACTATTACTCACTGTTTTGGGGTCTTGGAGTGATTTCCACGATTGACGAACCCAAAGGTGCGTTTACGTGTCGGTCATCAACACTCGTAGTTTTGGCCAATTTTGGCCCGTTTCATGGACTATTACTCACTATTTTGGGGTCTCGGAGTGATTTCCAAGATTGATGAACCCAGAGGTGCGTTTACGTGTCGGTCATCAACACTCGCAGTTTTGGTCGATTCTGGCCCGTTTCATGGACTATTTACTCACTGTTTTGGGGCCTCAGAGTGATTTCCACGATTGACGAACCCCAACGTGCGTTTACGTTTCGGTCGTCAACACTCGCAGTTTTGGCCGATTCTGGCCCGTTTCGTGGACTATTACTCACTGTGTTGCGGTCTCGTAGTGCTTTCCACGATTGACGAACCCAGAGGTGCCTTTACGTGTCGGTCATCAACACTCGTAGTTTTGGCCAATTTTCGCCCGTTTCATGGACTATTACTCACTATTTTGGGGTCTCGGAGTGATTTCCAAGATTGACGAACCCAGAGGTGCGTTTACGTGTCGGTCATCAACACTCGCAGTTTTGGCCGATTCTGGCCCGTTTCGTGGACTATTACTCACTGTGTTGCGGTCTCGTAGTGCTTTCCACGATTGACGAACCCAGAGGTGCCTTTACGTGTCGGTCATCAACACTCGCAGTTTTGGCCGATTCTGGCCCGTTTCGTGGACTATTACTCACTGTGTTGCGGTCTCATAGTGCTTCCACGATTGACGAACCCAGACATGCCTTTACGTGTCGGTCATCAACACTCGTAGTTTTGGCCGATTCTGGCCCGTTTCATGGACTATTAGTCACTGTTTTGGGGTCTCGTAGTGCTTTCCACGATTGACGAACCCAGAGGTGCCTTTACGTGTCGGTCATCAACACTCGCAGTTTTGGCCGATTCTGGCCCGTTTTATGGACTATTACTCACTGTTTTGGGGTCTTGGAGTGATTTCCACGATTGACGAACCCAAAGGTGCGTTTACGTGTCGGTCATCAACACTCGTAGTTTTGGCCAATTTTGGCCCGTTTCATGGACTATTACTCACTATTTTGGGGTCTCGGAGTGATTTCCAAGATTGATGAACCCAGAGGTGCGTTTACGTGTCGGTCATCAACACTCGCAGTTTTGGTCGATTCTGGCCCGTTTCATGGACTATTTACTCACTGTTTTGGGGCCTCAGAGTGATTTCCACGATTGACGAACCCCAACGTGCGTTTACGTTTCGATCGTCAACACTCGCAGTTTTGGCCGATTCTGGCCCGTTTCGTGGACTATTACTCACTGTGTTGCGGTCTCGTAGTGCTTTCCACGATTGACGAACCCAGAGGTGCGTTTACGTGTTGGTCATCAACACTCGCAGTTTTGGCCGATTCTGGCCCGTTTCGTGGACTATTACTCATTGTGTTGCGGTCTCGTAGTGCTTTCCACGATTGACGAACCCAGAGGTGCCTTTACGTGTCGGTCATCCACACTCGCAGTTTTGGCCAATTCTGGCCCGTTTCGTGGACTATTACTCACTATGTTGCGGTCTCATAGTGCTTCCACGATTGACGAACCCAGACATGCCTTTACGTGTCGGTCATCAACACTCGTAGTTTTGGCCGATTCTGGCCCGTTTCATGGACTATTAGTCACTGTTTTGGGGTCTCGTAGTGCTTTCCACGATTGACGAACCCAGAGGTGCCTTTACGTGTCGGTCATCAACACTCGTAGTTTTGGCCGATTTTCGCCCGTTTCATGGACTATTACTCACTGTTTTGGGGTCTTGGAGTGATTTCCAAGATTGACGAACCCAGAGGTGCGTTTACGTGTCGGTCATCAACACTCGCAGTTTTGGCCGATTCTGGCCCGTTTCGTGGACTATTACTCACTGTGTTGCGGTCTCGTAGTGCTTTCCACGATTGACGAACCCAGAGGCGCCTTTACGTGTCGGTCATCAACACTCGCAGTTTTGGCCGATTCTGGCCCGTTTCGTGGACTATTACTCACTGTGTTGCGGTCTCATAGTGCTTCCACGATTGACGAACCCAGACATGCCTTTACGTGTCGGTCATCAACACTCGTAGTTTTGGCCGATTCTGGCCCGTTTCATGGACTATTAGTCACTGTTTTGGGGTCTCGTAGTGCTTTCCACGATTGACGAACCCAGAGGTGCCTTTACGTGTCGGTCATCAACACTCGCAGTTTTGGCCGATTCTGGCCCGTTTTATGGACTATTACTCACTGTTTTGGGGTCTTGGAGTGATTTCCACGATTGACGAACCCAAAGGTGCGTTTACGTGTCGGTCATCAACACTCGTAGTTTTGGCCAATTTTGGCCCGTTTCATGGACTATTACTCACTATTTTGGGGTCTCGGAGTGATTTCCAAGATTGATGAACCCAGAGGTGCGTTTACGTGTCGGTCATCAACACTCGCAGTTTTGGTCGATTCTGGCCCGTTTCATGGACTATTTACTCACTGTTTTGGGGCCTCAGAGTGATTACCACGATTGACGAACCCCAACGTGCGTTTACGTTTCGGTCGTCAACACTCGCAGTTTTGGCCGATTCTGGCCCGTTTCGTGGACTATTACTCACTGTGTTGCTGTCTCGTAGTGCTTTCCACGATTGACGAACCCAGAGGTGCGTTTACGTGTTGGTCATCAACACTCGCAGTTTTGGCCGATTCTGGCCCGTTTTATGGACTATTACTCACTGTTTTGGGGTCTTGGAGTGATTTCCACGATTGACGAACCCAAAGGTGCGTTTACGTGTCGGTCATCAACACTCGTAGTTTTGGCCAATTTTGGCCCGTTTCATGGACTATTACTCACTATTTTGGGGTCTCGGAGTGATTTCCAAGATTGACGAACCCAGAGGTGCGTTTACGTGTCGGTCATCAACACTCGCAGTTTTGGTCGATTCTGGCCCGTTTCATGGACTATTTACTCACTGTTTTGGGGCCTCAGAGTGATTTCCACGATTGACGAACCCCAACGTGCGTTTACGTTTCGGTCGTCAACACTCGCAGTTTTGGCCGATTCTGGCCCGTTTCGTGGACTATTACTCACTGTGTTGCGGTCTCGTAGTGCTTTCCACGATTGACGAACCCAGAGGTGCCTTTACGTGTCGGTCATCAACACTCGTAGTTTTGGCCAATTTTCGCCCGTTTCATGGACTATTACTCACTATTTTGGGGTCTCGGAGTGATTTCCAAGATTGACGAACCCAGAGGTGCGTTTACGTGTCGGTCATCAACACTCGCAGTTTTGGCCGATTCTGGCCCGTTTCGTGGACTATTACTCACTGTGTTGCGGTCTCGTAGTGCTTTCCACGATTGACGAACCCAGAGGTGCCTTTACGTGTCGGTCATCAACACTCGCAGTTTTGGCCGATTCTGGCCCGTTTCGTGGACTATTACTCACTGTGTTGCGGTCTCATAGTGCTTCCACGATTGACGAACCCAGACATGCCTTTACGTGTCGGTCATCAACACTCGTAGTTTTGGCCGATTCTGGCCCGTTTCATGGACTATTAGTCACTGTTTTGGGGTCTCGTAGTGCTTTCCACGATTGACGAACCCAGAGGTGCCTTTACGTGTCGGTCATCAACACTCGCAGTTTTGGCCGATTCTGGCCCGTTTTATGGACTATTACTCACTGTTTTGGGGTCTTGGAGTGATTTCCACGATTGACGAACCCAAAGGTGCGTTTACGTGTCGGTCATCAACACTCGTAGTTTTGGCCAATTTTGGCCCGTTTCATGGACTATTACTCACTATTTTGGGGTCTCGGAGTGATTTCCAAGATTGATGAACCCAGAGGTGCGTTTACGTGTCGGTCATCAACACTCGCAGTTTTGGTCGATTCTGGCCCGTTTCATGGACTATTTACTCACTGTTTTGGGGCCTCAGAGTGATTTCCACGATTGACGAACCCCAACGTGCGTTTACGTTTCGATCGTCAACACTCGCAGTTTTGGCCGATTCTGGCCCGTTTCGTGGACTATTACTCACTGTGTTGCGGTCTCGTAGTGCTTTCCACGATTGACGAACCCAGAGGTGCGTTTACGTGTTGGTCATCAACACTCGCAGTTTTGGCCGATTCTGGCCCGTTTCGTGGACTATTACTCATTGTGTTGCGGTCTCGTAGTGCTTTCCACGATTGACGAACCCAGAGGTGCCTTTACGTGTCGGTCATCCACACTCGCAGTTTTGGCCAATTCTGGCCCGTTTCGTGGACTATTACTCACTATGTTGCGGTCTCATAGTGCTTCCACGATTGACGAACCCAGACATGCCTTTACGTGTCGGTCATCAACACTCGTAGTTTTGGCCGATTCTGGCCCGTTTCATGGACTATTAGTCACTGTTTTGGGGTCTCGTAGTGCTTTCCACGATTGACGAACCCAGAGGTGCCTTTACGTGTCGGTCATCAACACTCGTAGTTTTGGCCGATTTTCGCCCGTTTCATGGACTATTACTCACTGTTTTGGGGTCTTGGAGTGATTTCCAAGATTGACGAACCCAGAGGTGCGTTTACGTGTCGGTCATCAACACTCGCAGTTTTGGCCGATTCTGGCCCGTTTCGTGGACTATTACTCACTGTGTTGCGGTCTCGTAGTGCTTTCCACGATTGACGAACCCAGAGGCGCCTTTACGTGTCGGTCATCAACACTCGCAGTTTTGGCCGATTCTGGCCCGTTTCGTGGACTATTACTCACTGTGTTGCGGTCTCATAGTGCTTCCACGATTGACGAACCCAGACATGCCTTTACGTGTCGGTCATCAACACTCGTAGTTTTGGCCGATTCTGGCCCGTTTCATGGACTATTAGTCACTGTTTTGGGGTCTCGTAGTGCTTTCCACGATTGACGAACCCAGAGGTGCCTTTACGTGTCGGTCATCAACACTCGCAGTTTTGGCCGATTCTGGCCCGTTTTATGGACTATTACTCACTGTTTTGGGGTCTTGGAGTGATTTCCACGATTGACGAACCCAAAGGTGCGTTTACGTGTCGGTCATCAACACTCGTAGTTTTGGCCAATTTTGGCCCGTTTCATGGACTATTACTCACTATTTTGGGGTCTCGGAGTGATTTCCAAGATTGATGAACCCAGAGGTGCGTTTACGTGTCGGTCATCAACACTCGCAGTTTTGGTCGATTCTGGCCCGTTTCATGGACTATTTACTCACTGTTTTGGGGCCTCAGAGTGATTACCACGATTGACGAACCCCAACGTGCGTTTACGTTTCGGTCGTCAACACTCGCAGTTTTGGCCGATTCTGGCCCGTTTCGTGGACTATTACTCACTGTGTTGCTGTCTCGTAGTGCTTTCCACGATTGACGAACCCAGAGGTGCGTTTACGTGTTGGTCATCAACACTCGCAGTTTTGGCCGATTCTGGCCCGTTTTATGGACTATTACTCACTGTTTTGGGGTCTTGGAGTGATTTCCACGATTGACGAACCCAAAGGTGCGTTTACGTGTCGGTCATCAACACTCGTAGTTTTGGCCAATTTTGGCCCGTTTCATGGACTATTACTCACTATTTTGGGGTCTCGGAGTGATTTCCAAGATTGACGAACCCAGAGGTGCGTTTACGTGTCGGTCATCAACACTCGCAGTTTTGGTCGATTCTGGCCCGTTTCATGGACTATTTACTCACTGTTTTGGGGCCTCAGAGTGATTTCCACTATTGACGAACCCCAACGTGCGTTTACGTTTCGGTCGTCAACACTCGCAGTTTTGGCCGATTCTGGCCCGTTTCGTGGACTATTACTCACTGTGTTGCGGTCTCGTAGTGCTTTCCACGATTGACGAACCCAGAGGTGCCTTTACGTGTCGGTCATCAACACTCGTAGTTTTGGCCAATTTTCGCCCGTTTCATGGACTATTACTCACTATTTTGGGGTCTCGGAGTGATTTCCAAGATTGACGAACCCAGAGGTGCGTTTACGTGTCGGTCATCAACACTCGCAGTTTTGGCCGATTCTGGCCCGTTTCGTGGACTATTACTCACTGTGTTGCGGTCTCGTAGTGCTTTCCACGATTGACGAACCCAGAGGTGCCTTTACGTGTCGGTCATCAACACTCGCAGTTTTGGCCGATTCTGGCCCGTTTCGTGGACTATTACTCATTGTGTTGCGGTCTCGTAGTGCTTTCCACGATTGACGAACCCAGAGGTGCCTTTACGTGTCGGTCATCCACACTCGCAGTTTTGGCCGATTCTGGCCCGTTTCGTGGACTATTACTCACTATGTTGCGGTCTCATAGTGCTTCCACGATTGACGAACCCAGACATGCCTTTACGTGTCGGTCATCAACACTCGTAGTTTTGGCCGATTCTGGCCCGTTTCATGGACTATTAGTCACTGTTTTGGGGTCTCATAGTGCTTTCCACGATTGACGAACCCAGAGGTGCCTTTACGTGTCGGTCATCAACACTCGCAGTTTTGGCCGATTCTGGCCCGTTTTATGGACTATTACTCACTGTTTTGGGGTCTTGGAGTGATTTCCACGATTGACGAACCCAAAGGTGCGTTTACGTGTCGGTCATCAACACTCGTAGTTTTGGCCAATTTTGGCCCGTTTCATGGACTATTACTCACTATTTTGGGGTCTCGGAGTGATTTCCAAGATTGACGAACCCAGAGGTGCGTTTACGTGTCGGTCAGCAACACTCGCAGTTTTGGTCGATTCTGGCCCGTTTCATGGACTATTTACTCACTGTTTTGGGGCCTCAGAGTGATTTCCACGATTGACGAACCCCAACGTGCGTTTACGTTTCGGTCGTCAACACTCGCAGTTTTGGCCGATTCTGGCCCGTTTCGTGGACTATTACTCACTGTGTTGCGGTCTCGTAGTGCTTTCCACGATTGACGAACCCAGAGGTGCCTTTACGTGTCGGTCATCAACACTCGTAGTTTTGGCCAATTTTCGCCCGTTTCATGGACTATTACTCACTATTTTGGGGTCTCGGAGTGATTTCCAAGATTGACGAACCCAGAGGTGCGTTTACGTGTCGGTCATCAACACTCGCAGTTTTGGCCGATTCTGGCCCGTTTCGTGGACTATTACTCACTGTGTTGCGGTCTCGTAGTGCTTTCCACGATTGACGAACCCAGAGGTGCCTTTACGTGTCGGTCATCAACACTCGCAGTTTTGGCCGATTCTGGCCCGTTTCGTGGACTATTACTCACTGTGTTGTGGTCTCATAGTGCTTCCACGATTGACGAACCCAGAGGTGCCTTTACGTGTCGGTCATCAACACTCGCAGTTTTGGCCGATTCTGGCCCGTTTCGTGGACTATTACTCACTGTGTTGCGGTCTCGTAGTGCTTTCCACGATTGACGAACCCAGAGGTGCCTTTACGTGTCGGTCATCAACACTCGCAGTTTTGGCCGATTCTGGCCCGTTTCGTGGACTATTACTCACTGTGTTGCGGTCTCATAGTGCTTCCACGATTGACGAACCCAGACATGCCTTTACGTGTCGGTCATCAACACTCGTAGTTTTGGCCGATTCTGGCCCGTTTCATGGACTATTAGTCACTGTTTTGGGGTCTCGTAGTGCTTTCCACGATTGACGAACCCAGAGGTGCCTTTACGTGTCGGTCATCAACACTCGCAGTTTTGGCCGATTCTGGCCCGTTTCGTGGACTATTACTCACTGTGTTGCGGTCTCGTAGTGCTTTCCACGATTGACGAACCCAGAGGTGCCTTTACGTGTCGGTCATCAACACTCGCAGTTTTGGCCGATTCTGGCCCGTTTCGTGGACTATTACTCACTGTGTTGCGGTCTCATAGTGCTTCCACGATTGACGAACCCAGACATGCCTTTACGTGTCGGTCATCAACACTCGTAGTTTTGGCCGATTCTGGCCCGTTTCATGGACTATTAGTCACTGTTTTGGGGTCTCGTAGTGCTTTCCACGATTGACGAACCCAGAGGTGCCTTTACGTGTCGGTCATCAACACTCGCAGTTTTGGCCGATTCTGGCCCGTTTTATGGACTATTACTCACTGTTTTGGGGTCTTGGAGTGATTTCCACGATTGACGAACCCAAAGGTGCGTTTACGTGTCGGTCATCAACACTCGTAGTTTTGGCCAATTTTGGCCCGTTTCATGGACTATTACTCACTATTTTGGGGTCTCGGAGTGATTTCCAAGATTGATGAACCCAGAGGTGCGTTTACGTGTCGGTCATCAACACTCGCAGTTTTGGTCGATTCTGGCCCGTTTCATGGACTATTTACTCACTGTTTTGGGGCCTCAGAGTGATTACCACGATTGACGAACCCCAACGTGCGTTTACGTTTCGGTCGTCAACACTCGCAGTTTTGG
The DNA here is from genome assembly GCA_963921465.1 of Triticum timopheevii. Lineage (NCBI taxonomy): Eukaryota > Viridiplantae > Streptophyta > Magnoliopsida > Poales > Poaceae > Triticum > Triticum timopheevii. The sequence continues at coordinate 671,057,940 of OY997266.1, read as the reverse complement.
CCGATTCTGGCCCGTATCGTGGACTATTACTCACTGTGTTGCTGTCTCGTAGTGCTTTCCACGATTGACGAACCCAGAGGTGCGTTTACGTGTTGGTCATCAACACTCGCAGTTTTGGCCGATTCTGGCCCGTTTTATGGACTATTACTCACTGTTTTGGGGTCTTGGAGTGATTTCCACGATTGACGAACCCAAAGGTGCGTTTACGTGTCGGTCATCAACACTCGTAGTTTTGGCCAATTTTGGCCCGTTTCATGGACTATTACTCACTATTTTGGGGTCTCGGAGTGATTTCCAAGATTGACGAACCCAGAGGTGCGTTTACGTGTCGGTCATCAACACTCGCAGTTTTGGTCGATTCTGGCCCGTTTCATGGACTATTTACTCACTGTTTTGGGGCCTCAGAGTGATTTCCACGATTGACGAACCCCAACGTGCGTTTACGTTTCGGTCGTCAACACTCGCAGTTTTGGCCGATTCTGGCCCGTTTCGTGGACTATTACTCACTGTGTTGCGGTCTCGTAGTGCTTTCCACGATTGACGAACCCAGAGGTGCCTTTACGTGTCGGTCATCAACACTCGTAGTTTTGGCCAATTTTCGCCCGTTTCATGGACTATTACTCACTATTTTGGGGTCTCGGAGTGATTTCCAAGATTGACGAACCCAGAGGTGCGTTTACGTGTCGGTCATCAACACTCGCAGTTTTGGCCGATTCTGGCCCGTTTCGTGGACTATTACTCACTGTGTTGCGGTCTCGTAGTGCTTTCCACGATTGACGAACCCAGAGGTGCCTTTACGTGTCGGTCATCAACACTCGCAGTTTTGGCCGATTCTGGCCCGTTTCGTGGACTATTACTCATTGTGTTGCGGTCTCGTAGTGCTTTCCACGATTGACGAACCCAGAGGTGCCTTTACGTGTCGGTCATCCACACTCGCAGTTTTGGCCGATTCTGGCCCGTTTCGTGGACTATTACTCACTATGTTGCGGTCTCATAGTGCTTCCACGATTGACGAACCCAGACATGCCTTTACGTGTCGGTCATCAACACTCGTAGTTTTGGCCGATTCTGGCCCGTTTCATGGACTATTAGTCACTGTTTTGGGGTCTCATAGTGCTTTCCACGATTGACGAACCCAGAGGTGCCTTTACGTGTCGGTCATCAACACTCGCAGTTTTGGCCGATTCTGGCCCGTTTTATGGACTATTACTCACTGTTTTGGGGTCTTGGAGTGATTTCCACGATTGACGAACCCAAAGGTGCGTTTACGTGTCGGTCATCAACACTCGTAGTTTTGGCCAATTTTGGCCCGTTTCATGGACTATTACTCACTATTTTGGGGTCTCGGAGTGATTTCCAAGATTGACGAACCCAGAGGTGCGTTTACGTGTCGGTCAGCAACACTCGCAGTTTTGGTCGATTCTGGCCCGTTTCATGGACTATTTACTCACTGTTTTGGGGCCTCAGAGTGATTTCCACGATTGACGAACCCCAACGTGCGTTTACGTTTCGGTCGTCAACACTCGCAGTTTTGGCCGATTCTGGCCCGTTTCGTGGACTATTACTCACTGTGTTGCGGTCTCGTAGTGCTTTCCACGATTGACGAACCCAGAGGTGCCTTTACGTGTCGGTCATCAACACTCGTAGTTTTGGCCAATTTTCGCCCGTTTCATGGACTATTACTCACTATTTTGGGGTCTCGGAGTGATTTCCAAGATTGACGAACCCAGAGGTGCGTTTACGTGTCGGTCATCAACACTCGCAGTTTTGGCCGATTCTGGCCCGTTTCGTGGACTATTACTCACTGTGTTGCGGTCTCGTAGTGCTTTCCACGATTGACGAACCCAGAGGTGCCTTTACGTGTCGGTCATCAACACTCGCAGTTTTGGCCGATTCTGGCCCGTTTCGTGGACTATTACTCACTGTGTTGTGGTCTCATAGTGCTTCCACGATTGACGAACCCAGAGGTGCCTTTACGTGTCGGTCATCAACACTCGCAGTTTTGGCCGATTCTGGCCCGTTTCGTGGACTATTACTCACTGTGTTGCGGTCTCGTAGTGCTTTCCACGATTGACGAACCCAGAGGTGCCTTTACGTGTCGGTCATCAACACTCGCAGTTTTGGCCGATTCTGGCCCGTTTCGTGGACTATTACTCACTGTGTTGCGGTCTCATAGTGCTTCCACGATTGACGAACCCAGACATGCCTTTACGTGTCGGTCATCAACACTCGTAGTTTTGGCCGATTCTGGCCCGTTTCATGGACTATTAGTCACTGTTTTGGGGTCTCGTAGTGCTTTCCACGATTGACGAACCCAGAGGTGCCTTTACGTGTCGGTCATCAACACTCGCAGTTTTGGCCGATTCTGGCCCGTTTCGTGGACTATTACTCACTGTGTTGCGGTCTCGTAGTGCTTTCCACGATTGACGAACCCAGAGGTGCCTTTACGTGTCGGTCATCAACACTCGCAGTTTTGGCCGATTCTGGCCCGTTTCGTGGACTATTACTCACTGTGTTGCGGTCTCATAGTGCTTCCACGATTGACGAACCCAGACATGCCTTTACGTGTCGGTCATCAACACTCGTAGTTTTGGCCGATTCTGGCCCGTTTCATGGACTATTAGTCACTGTTTTGGGGTCTCGTAGTGCTTTCCACGATTGACGAACCCAGAGGTGCCTTTACGTGTCGGTCATCAACACTCGCAGTTTTGGCCGATTCTGGCCCGTTTTATGGACTATTACTCACTGTTTTGGGGTCTTGGAGTGATTTCCACGATTGACGAACCCAAAGGTGCGTTTACGTGTCGGTCATCAACACTCGTAGTTTTGGCCAATTTTGGCCCGTTTCATGGACTATTACTCACTATTTTGGGGTCTCGGAGTGATTTCCAAGATTGATGAACCCAGAGGTGCGTTTACGTGTCGGTCATCAACACTCGCAGTTTTGGTCGATTCTGGCCCGTTTCATGGACTATTTACTCACTGTTTTGGGGCCTCAGAGTGATTACCACGATTGACGAACCCCAACGTGCGTTTACGTTTCGGTCGTCAACACTCGCAGTTTTGGCCGATTCTGGCCCGTATCGTGGACTATTACTCACTGTGTTGCTGTCTCGTAGTGCTTTCCACGATTGACGAACCCAGAGGTGCGTTTACGTGTTGGTCATCAACACTCGCAGTTTTGGCCGATTCTGGCCCGTTTTATGGACTATTACTCACTGTTTTGGGGTCTTGGAGTGATTTCCACGATTGACGAACCCAAAGGTGCGTTTACGTGTCGGTCATCAACACTCGTAGTTTTGGCCAATTTTGGCCCGTTTCATGGACTATTACTCACTATTTTGGGGTCTCGGAGTGATTTCCAAGATTGACGAACCCAGAGGTGCGTTTACGTGTCGGTCATCAACACTCGCAGTTTTGGTCGATTCTGGCCCGTTTCATGGACTATTTACTCACTGTTTTGGGGCCTCAGAGTGATTTCCACGATTGACGAACCCCAACGTGCGTTTACGTTTCGGTCGTCAACACTCGCAGTTTTGGCCGATTCTGGCCCGTTTCGTGGACTATTACTCACTGTGTTGCGGTCTCGTAGTGCTTTCCACGATTGACGAACCCAGAGGTGCCTTTACGTGTCGGTCATCAACACTCGTAGTTTTGGCCAATTTTCGCCCGTTTCATGGACTATTACTCACTATTTTGGGGTCTCGGAGTGATTTCCAAGATTGACGAACCCAGAGGTGCGTTTACGTGTCGGTCATCAACACTCGCAGTTTTGGCCGATTCTGGCCCGTTTCGTGGACTATTACTCACTGTGTTGCGGTCTCGTAGTGCTTTCCACGATTGACGAACCCAGAGGTGCCTTTACGTGTCGGTCATCAACACTCGCAGTTTTGGCCGATTCTGGCCCGTTTCGTGGACTATTACTCATTGTGTTGCGGTCTCGTAGTGCTTTCCACGATTGACGAACCCAGAGGTGCCTTTACGTGTCGGTCATCCACACTCGCAGTTTTGGCCGATTCTGGCCCGTTTCGTGGACTATTACTCACTATGTTGCGGTCTCATAGTGCTTCCACGATTGACGAACCCAGACATGCCTTTACGTGTCGGTCATCAACACTCGTAGTTTTGGCCGATTCTGGCCCGTTTCATGGACTATTAGTCACTGTTTTGGGGTCTCGTAGTGCTTTCCACGATTGACGAACCCAGAGGTGCCTTTACGTGTCGGTCATCAACACTCGCAGTTTTGGCCGATTCTGGCCCGTTTTATGGACTATTACTCACTGTTTTGGGGTCTTGGAGTGATTTCCACGATTGACGAACCCAAAGGTGCGTTTACGTGTCGGTCATCAACACTCGTAGTTTTGGCCAATTTTGGCCCGTTTCATGGACTATTACTCACTATTTTGGGGTCTCGGAGTGATTTCCAAGATTGACGAACCCAGAGGTGCGTTTACGTGTCGGTCAGCAACACTCGCAGTTTTGGTCGATTCTGGCCCGTTTCATGGACTATTTACTCACTGTTTTGGGGCCTCAGAGTGATTTCCACGATTGACGAACCCCAACGTGCGTTTACGTTTCGGTCGTCAACACTCGCAGTTTTGGCCGATTCTGGCCCGTTTCGTGGACTATTACTCACTGTGTTGCGGTCTCGTAGTGCTTTCCACGATTGACGAACCCAGAGGTGCCTTTACGTGTCGGTCATCAACACTCGTAGTTTTGGCCAATTTTCGCCCGTTTCATGGACTATTACTCACTATTTTGGGGTCTCGGAGTGATTTCCAAGATTGACGAACCCAGAGGTGCGTTTACGTGTCGGTCATCAACACTCGCAGTTTTGGCCGATTCTGGCCCGTTTCGTGGACTATTACTCATTGTGTTGCGGTCTCGTAGTGCTTTCCACGATTGACGAACCCAGAGGTGCCTTTACGTGTCGGTCATCAACACTCGCAGTTTTGGCCGATTCTGGCCCGTTTCGTGGACTATTACTCACTGTGTTGCGGTCTCATAGTGCTTCCACGATTGACGAACCCAGACATGCCTTTACGTGTCGGTCATCAACACTCGTAGTTTTGGCCGATTCTGGCCCGTTTCATGGACTATTAGTCACTGTTTTGGGGTCTCGTAGTGCTTTCCACGATTGACGAACCCAGAGGTGCCTTTACGTGTCGGTCATCAACACTCGCAGTTTTGGTCGATTCTGGCCCGTTTCATGGACTATTTACTCACTGTTTTGGGGCCTCAGAGTGATTTCCACGATTGACGAACCCCAACGTGCGTTTACGTTTCGGTCGTCAACACTCGCAGTTTTGGCCGATTCTGGCCCGTTTCGTGGACTATTACTCACTGTGTTGCGGTCTCGTAGTGCTTTCCACGATTGACGAACCCAGAGGTGCCTTTACGTGTCGGTCATCAACACTCGTAGTTTTGGCCAATTTTCGCCCGTTTCATGGACTATTACTCACTATTTTGGGGTCTCGGAGTGATTTCCAAGATTGACGAACCCAGAGGTGCGTTTACGTGTCGGTCATCAACACTCGCAGTTTTGGCCGATTCTGGCCCGTTTCGTGGACTATTACTCACTGTGTTGCGGTCTCGTAGTGCTTTCCACGATTGACGAACCCAGAGGTGCCTTTACGTGTCGGTCATCAACACTCGCAGTTTTGGCCGATTCTGGCCCGTTTCGTGGACTATTACTCATTGTGTTGCGGTCTCGTAGTGCTTTCCACGATTGACGAACCCAGAGGTGCCTTTACGTGTCGGTCATCCACACTCGCAGTTTTGGCCGATTCTGGCCCGTTTCGTGGACTATTACTCACTATGTTGCGGTCTCATAGTGCTTCCACGATTGACGAACCCAGACATGCCTTTACGTGTCGGTCATCAACACTCGTAGTTTTGGCCGATTCTGGCCCGTTTCATGGACTATTAGTCACTGTTTTGGGGTCTCGTAGTGCTTTCCACGATTGACGAACCCAGAGGTGCCTTTACGTGTCGGTCATCAACACTCGCAGTTTTGGCCGATTCTGGCCCGTTTTATGGACTATTACTCACTGTTTTGGGGTCTTGGAGTGATTTCCACGATTGACGAACCCAAAGGTGCGTTTACGTGTCGGTCATCAACACTCGTAGTTTTGGCCAATTTTGGCCCGTTTCATGGACTATTACTCACTATTTTGGGGTCTCGGAGTGATTTCCAAGATTGACGAACCCAGAGGTGCGTTTACGTGTCGGTCAGCAACACTCGCAGTTTTGGTCGATTCTGGCCCGTTTCATGGACTATTTACTCACTGTTTTGGGGCCTCAGAGTGATTTCCACGATTGACGAACCCCAACGTGCGTTTACGTTTCGGTCGTCAACACTCGCAGTTTTGGCCGATTCTGGCCCGTTTCGTGGACTATTACTCACTGTGTTGCGGTCTCGTAGTGCTTTCCACGATTGACGAACCCAGAGGTGCCTTTACGTGTCGGTCATCAACACTCGTAGTTTTGGCCAATTTTCGCCCGTTTCATGGACTATTACTCACTATTTTGGGGTCTCGGAGTGATTTCCAAGATTGACGAACCCAGAGGTGCGTTTACGTGTCGGTCATCAACACTCGCAGTTTTGGCCGATTCTGGCCCGTTTCGTGGACTATTACTCATTGTGTTGCGGTCTCGTAGTGCTTTCCACGATTGACGAACCCAGAGGTGCCTTTACGTGTCGGTCATCAACACTCGCAGTTTTGGCCGATTCTGGCCCGTTTCGTGGACTATTACTCACTGTGTTGCGGTCTCATAGTGCTTCCACGATTGACGAACCCAGACATGCCTTTACGTGTCGGTCATCAACACTCGTAGTTTTGGCCGATTCTGGCCCGTTTCATGGACTATTAGTCACTGTTTTGGGGTCTCGTAGTGCTTTCCACGATTGACGAACCCAGAGGTGCCTTTACGTGTCGGTCATCAACACTCGCAGTTTTGGTCGATTCTGGCCCGTTTCATGGACTATTTACTCACTGTTTTGGGGCCTCAGAGTGATTTCCACGATTGACGAACCCCAACGTGCGTTTACGTTTCGGTCGTCAACACTCGCAGTTTTGGCCGATTCTGGCCCGTTTCGTGGACTATTACTCACTGTGTTGCGGTCTCGTAGTGCTTTCCACGATTGACGAACCCAGAGGTGCCTTTACGTGTCGGTCATCAACACTCGTAGTTTTGGCCAATTTTCGCCCGTTTCATGGACTATTACTCACTATTTTGGGGTCTCGGAGTGATTTCCAAGATTGACGAACCCAGAGGTGCGTTTACGTGTCGGTCATCAACACTCGCAGTTTTGGCCGATTCTGGCCCGTTTCGTGGACTATTACTCACTGTGTTGCGGTCTCGTAGTGCTTTCCACGATTGACGAACCCAGAGGTGCCTTTACGTGTCGGTCATCAACACTCGCAGTTTTGGCCGATTCTGGCCCGTTTCGTGGACTATTACTCATTGTGTTGCGGTCTCGTAGTGCTTTCCACGATTGACGAACCCAGAGGTGCCTTTACGTGTCGGTCATCCACACTCGCAGTTTTGGCCGATTCTGGCCCGTTTCGTGGACTATTACTCACTATGTTGCGGTCTCATAGTGCTTCCACGATTGACGAACCCAGACATGCCTTTACGTGTCGGTCATCAACACTCGTAGTTTTGGCCGATTCTGGCCCGTTTCATGGACTATTAGTCACTGTTTTGGGGTCTCGTAGTGCTTTCCACGATTGACGAACCCAGAGGTGCCTTTACGTGTCGGTCATCAACACTCGCAGTTTTGGCCGATTCTGGCCCGTTTTATGGACTATTACTCACTGTTTTGGGGTCTTGGAGTGATTTCCACGATTGACGAACCCAAAGGTGCGTTTACGTGTCGGTCATCAACACTCGTAGTTTTGGCCAATTTTGGCCCGTTTCATGGACTATTACTCACTATTTTGGGGTCTCGGAGTGATTTCCAAGATTGACGAACCCAGAGGTGCGTTTACGTGTCGGTCAGCAACACTCGCAGTTTTGGTCGATTCTGGCCCGTTTCATGGACTATTTACTCACTGTTTTGGGGCCTCAGAGTGATTTCCACGATTGACGAACCCCAACGTGCGTTTACGTTTCGGTCGTCAACACTCGCAGTTTTGGCCGATTCTGGCCCGTTTCGTGGACTATTACTCACTGTGTTGCGGTCTCGTAGTGCTTTCCACGATTGACGAACCCAGAGGTGCCTTTACGTGTCGGTCATCAACACTCGTAGTTTTGGCCAATTTTCGCCCGTTTCATGGACTATTACTCACTATTTTGGGGTCTCGGAGTGATTTCCAAGATTGACGAACCCAGAGGTGCGTTTACGTGTCGGTCATCAACACTCGCAGTTTTGGCCGATTCTGGCCCGTTTCGTGGACTATTACTCATTGTGTTGCGGTCTCGTAGTGCTTTCCACGATTGACGAACCCAGAGGTGCCTTTACGTGTCGGTCATCAACACTCGCAGTTTTGGCCGATTCTGGCCCGTTTCGTGGACTATTACTCACTGTGTTGCGGTCTCATAGTGCTTCCACGATTGACGAACCCAGACATGCCTTTACGTGTCGGTCATCAACACTCGTAGTTTTGGCCGATTCTGGCCCGTTTCATGGACTATTAGTCACTGTTTTGGGGTCTCGTAGTGCTTTCCACGATTGACGAACCCAGAGGTGCCTTTACGTGTCGGTCATCAACACTCGCAGTTTTGGCCGATTCTGGCCCGTTTTATGGACTATTACTCACTGTTTTGGGGTCTTGGAGTGATTTCCACGATTGACGAACCCAAAGGTGCGTTTACGTGTCGGTCATCAACACTCGTAGTTTTGGCCAATTTTGGCCCGTTTCATGGACTATTACTCACTATTTTGGGGTCTCGGAGTGATTTCCAAGATTGACGAACCCAGAGGTGCGTTTACGTGTCGGTCATCAACACTCGCAGTTTTGGTCGATTCTGGCCCGTTTCATGGACTATTTACTCACTGTTTTGGGGCCTCAGAGTGATTTCCACGATTGACGAACCCCAACGTGCGTTTACGTTTCGGTCGTCAACACTCGCAGTTTTGGCCGATTCTGGCCCGTTTCGTGGACTATTACTCACTGTGTTGCGGTCTCGTAGTGCTTTCCACGATTGACGAACCCAGAGGTGCCTTTACGTGTCGGTCATCAACACTCGTAGTTTTGGCCAATTTTCGCCCGTTTCATGGACTATTACTCACTATTTTGGGGTCTCGGAGTGATTTCCAAGATTGACGAACCCAGAGGTGCGTTTACGTGTCGGTCATCAACACTCGCAGTTTTGGCCGATTCTGGCCCGTTTCGTGGACTATTACTCACTGTGTTGCGGTCTCGTAGTGCTTTCCACGATTGACGAACCCAGAGGTGCCTTTACGTGTCGGTCATCAACACTCGCAGTTTTGGCCGATTCTGGCCCGTTTCGTGGACTATTACTCACTGTGTTGTGGTCTCATAGTGCTTCCACGATTGACGAACCCAGAGGTGCCTTTACGTGTCGGTCATCAACACTCGCAGTTTTGGCCGATTCTGGCCCGTTTCGTGGACTATTACTCACTGTGTTGCGGTCTCGTAGTGCTTTCCACGATTGACGAACCCAGAGGTGCCTTTACGTGTCGGTCATCAACACTCGCAGTTTTGGCCGATTCTGGCCCGTTTTATGGACTATTACTCACTGTTTTGGGGTCTTGGAGTGATTTCCACGATTGACGAACCCAAAGGTGCGTTTACGTGTCGGTCATCAACACTCGTAGTTTTGGCCAATTTTGGCCCGTTTCATGGACTATTACTCACTATTTTGGGGTCTCGGAGTGATTTCCAAGATTGACGAACCCAGAGGTGCGTTTACGTGTCGGTCAGCAACACTCGCAGTTTTGGTCGATTCTGGCCCGTTTCATGGACTATTTACTCACTGTTTTGGGGCCTCAGAGTGATTTCCACGATTGACGAACCCCAACGTGCGTTTACGTTTCGGTCGTCAACACTCGCAGTTTTGGCCGATTCTGGCCCGTTTCGTGGACTATTACTCACTGTGTTGCGGTCTCGTAGTGCTTTCCACGATTGACGAACCCAGAGGTGCCTTTACGTGTCGGTCATCAACACTCGTAGTTTTGGCCAATTTTCGCCCGTTTCATGGACTATTACTCACTATTTTGGGGTCTCGGAGTGATTTCCAAGATTGACGAACCCAGAGGTGCGTTTACGTGTCGGTCATCAACACTCGCAGTTTTGGCCGATTCTGGCCCGTTTCGTGGACTATTACTCACTGTGTTGCGGTCTCGTAGTGCTTTCCACGATTGACGAACCCAGAGGTGCCTTTACGTGTCGGTCATCAACACTCGCAGTTTTGGCCGATTCTGGCCCGTTTCGTGGACTATTACTCACTGTGTTGTGGTCTCATAGTGCTTCCACGATTGACGAACCCAGAGGTGCCTTTACGTGTCGGTCATCAACACTCGCAGTTTTGGCCGATTCTGGCCCGTTTCGTGGACTATTACTCACTGTGTTGCGGTCTCGTAGTGCTTTCCACGATTGACGAACCCAGAGGTGCCTTTACGTGTCGGTCATCAACACTCGCAGTTTTGGCCGATTCTGGCCCGTTTCGTGGACTATTACTCACTGTGTTGCGGTCTCATAGTGCTTCCACGATTGACGAACCCAGACATGCCTTTACGTGTCGGTCATCAACACTCGTAGTTTTGGCCGATTCTGGCCCGTTTCATGGACTATTAGTCACTGTTTTGGGGTCTCGTAGTGCTTTCCACGATTGACGAACCCAGAGGTGCCTTTACGTGTCGGTCATCAACACTCGCAGTTTTGGCCGATTCTGGCCCGTTTCGTGGACTATTACTCACTGTGTTGCGGTCTCGTAGTGCTTTCCACGATTGACGAACCCAGAGGTGCCTTTACGTGTCGGTCATCAACACTCGCAGTTTTGGCCGATTCTGGCCCGTTTCGTGGACTATTACTCACTGTGTTGCGGTCTCATAGTGCTTCCACGATTGACGAACCCAGACATGCCTTTACGTGTCGGTCATCAACACTCGTAGTTTTGGCCGATTCTGGCCCGTTTCATGGACTATTAGTCACTGTTTTGGGGTCTCGTAGTGCTTTCCACGATTGACGAACCCAGAGGTGCCTTTACGTGTCGGTCATCAACACTCGCAGTTTTGGCCGATTCTGGCCCGTTTTATGGACTATTACTCACTGTTTTGGGGTCTTGGAGTGATTTCCACGATTGACGAACCCAAAGGTGCGTTTACGTGTCGGTCATCAACACTCGTAGTTTTGGCCAATTTTGGCCCGTTTCATGGACTATTACTCACTATTTTGGGGTCTCGGAGTGATTTCCAAGATTGATGAACCCAGAGGTGCGTTTACGTGTCGGTCATCAACACTCGTAGTTTTGGCCGATTCTGGCCCGTTTCATGGACTATTAGTCACTGTTTTGGGGTCTCGTAGTGCTTTCCACGATTGACGAACCCAGAGGTGCCTTTACGTGTCGGTCATCAACACTCGCAGTTTTGGCCGATTCTGGCCCGTTTCGTGGACTATTACTCACTGTGTTGCGGTCTCGTAGTGCTTTCCACGATTGACGAACCCAGAGGTGCCTTTACGTGTCGGTCATCAACACTCGCAGTTTTGGCCGATTCTGGCCCGTTTCGTGGACTATTACTCACTGTGTTGCGGTCTCATAGTGCTTCCACGATTGACGAACCCAGACATGCCTTTACGTGTCGGTCATCAACACTCGTAGTTTTGGCCGATTCTGGCCCGTTTCATGGACTATTAGTCACTGTTTTGGGGTCTCGTAGTGCTTTCCACGATTGACGAACCCAGAGGTGCCTTTACGTGTCGGTCATCAACACTCGCAGTTTTGGCCGATTCTGGCCCGTTTTATGGACTATTACTCACTGTTTTGGGGTCTTGGAGTGATTTCCACGATTGACGAACCCAAAGGTGCGTTTACGTGTCGGTCATCAACACTCGTAGTTTTGGCCAATTTTGGCCCGTTTCATGGACTATTACTCACTATTTTGGGGTCTCGGAGTGATTTCCAAGATTGATGAACCCAGAGGTGCGTTTACGTGTCGGTCATCAACACTCGCAGTTTTGGTCGATTCTGGCCCGTTTCATGGACTATTTACTCACTGTTTTGGGGCCTCAGAGTGATTACCACGATTGACGAACCCCAACGTGCGTTTACGTTTCGGTCGTCAACACTCGCAGTTTTGGCCGATTCTGGCCCGTTTCGTGGACTATTACTCACTGTGTTGCTGTCTCGTAGTGCTTTCCACGATTGACGAACCCAGAGGTGCGTTTACGTGTTGGTCATCAACACTCGCAGTTTTGGCCGATTCTGGCCCGTTTTATGGACTATTACTCACTGTTTTGGGGTCTTGGAGTGATTTCCACGATTGACGAACCCAAAGGTGCGTTTACGTGTCGGTCATCAACACTCGTAGTTTTGGCCAATTTTGGCCCGTTTCATGGACTATTACTCACTATTTTGGGGTCTCGGAGTGATTTCCAAGATTGACGAACCCAGAGGTGCGTTTACGTGTCGGTCATCAACACTCGCAGTTTTGGTCGATTCTGGCCCGTTTCATGGACTATTTACTCACTGTTTTGGGGCCTCAGAGTGATTTCCACGATTGACGAACCCCAACGTGCGTTTACGTTTCGGTCGTCAACACTCGCAGTTTTGGCCGATTCTGGCCCGTTTCGTGGACTATTACTCACTGTGTTGCGGTCTCGTAGTGCTTTCCACGATTGACGAACCCAGAGGTGCCTTTACGTGTCGGTCATCAACACTCGTAGTTTTGGCCAATTTTCGCCCGTTTCATGGACTATTACTCACTATTTTGGGGTCTCGGAGTGATTTCCAAGATTGACGAACCCAGAGGTGCGTTTACGTGTCGGTCATCAACACTCGCAGTTTTGGCCGATTCTGGCCCGTTTCGTGGACTATTACTCACTGTGTTGCGGTCTCGTAGTGCTTTCCACGATTGACGAACCCAGAGGTGCCTTTACGTGTCGGTCATCAACACTCGCAGTTTTGGCCGATTCTGGCCCGTTTCGTGGACTATTACTCATTGTGTTGCGGTCTCGTAGTGCTTTCCACGATTGACGAACCCAGAGGTGCCTTTACGTGTCGGTCATCCACACTCGCAGTTTTGGCCGATTCTGGCCCGTTTCGTGGACTATTACTCACTATGTTGCGGTCTCATAGTGCTTCCACGATTGACGAACCCAGACATGCCTTTACGTGTCGGTCATCAACACTCGTAGTTTTGGCCGATTCTGGCCCGTTTCATGGACTATTAGTCACTGTTTTGGGGTCTCGTAGTGCTTTCCACGATTGACGAACCCAGAGGTGCCTTTACGTGTCGGTCATCAACACTCGCAGTTTTGGCCGATTCTGGCCCGTTTTATGGACTATTACTCACTGTTTTGGGGTCTTGGAGTGATTTCCACGATTGACGAACCCAAAGGTGCGTTTACGTGTCGGTCATCAACACTCGTAGTTTTGGCCAATTTTGGCCCGTTTCATGGACTATTACTCACTATTTTGGGGTCTCGGAGTGATTTCCAAGATTGACGAACCCAGAGGTGCGTTTACGTGTCGGTCAGCAACACTCGCAGTTTTGGTCGATTCTGGCCCGTTTCATGGACTATTTACTCACTGTTTTGGGGCCTCAGAGTGATTTCCACGATTGACGAACCCCAACGTGCGTTTACGTTTCGGTCGTCAACACTCGCAGTTTTGGCCGATTCTGGCCCGTTTCGTGGACTATTACTCACTGTGTTGCGGTCTCGTAGTGCTTTCCACGATTGACGAACCCAGAGGTGCCTTTACGTGTCGGTCATCAACACTCGTAGTTTTGGCCAATTTTCGCCCGTTTCATGGACTATTACTCACTATTTTGGGGTCTCGGAGTGATTTCCAAGATTGACGAACCCAGAGGTGCGTTTACGTGTCGGTCATCAACACTCGCAGTTTTGGCCGATTCTGGCCCGTTTCGTGGACTATTACTCACTGTGTTGCGGTCTCGTAGTGCTTTCCACGATTGACGAACCCAGAGGTGCCTTTACGTGTCGGTCATCAACACTCGTAGTTTTGGCCAATTTTCGCCCGTTTCATGGACTATTACTCACTATTTTGGGGTCTCGGAGTGATTTCCAAGATTGATGAACCCAGAGGTGCGTTTACGTGTCGGTCATCAACACTCGCAGTTTTGGTCGATTCTGGCCCGTTTCATGGACTATTTACTCACTGTTTTGGGGCCTCAGAGTGATTACCACGATTGACGAACCCCAACGTGCGTTTACGTTTCGGTCGTCAACACTCGCAGTTTTGGCCGATTCTGGCCCGTTTCGTGGACTATTACTCACTGTGTTGCTGTCTCGTAGTGCTTTCCACGATTGACGAACCCAGAGGTGCGTTTACGTGTTGGTCATCAACACTCGCAGTTTTGGCCGATTCTGGCCCGTTTTATGGACTATTACTCACTGTTTTGGGGTCTTGGAGTGATTTCCACGATTGACGAACCCAAAGGTGCGTTTACGTGTCGGTCATCAACACTCGTAGTTTTGGCCAATTTTGGCCCGTTTCATGGACTATTACTCACTATTTTGGGGTCTCGGAGTGATTTCCAAGATTGACGAACCCAGAGGTGCGTTTACGTGTCGGTCATCAACACTCGCAGTTTTGGTCGATTCTGGCCCGTTTCATGGACTATTTACTCACTGTTTTGGGGCCTCAGAGTGATTTCCACGATTGACGAACCCCAACGTGCGTTTACGTTTCGGTCGTCAACACTCGCAGTTTTGGCCGATTCTGGCCCGTTTCGTGGACTATTACTCACTGTGTTGCGGTCTCGTAGTGCTTTCCACGATTGACGAACCCAGAGGTGCCTTTACGTGTCGGTCATCAACACTCGTAGTTTTGGCCAATTTTCGCCCGTTTCATGGACTATTACTCACTATTTTGGGGTCTCGGAGTGATTTCCAAGATTGACGAACCCAGAGGTGCGTTTACGTGTCGGTCATCAACACTCGCAGTTTTGGCCGATTCTGGCCCGTTTCGTGGACTATTACTCACTGTGTTGCGGTCTCGTAGTGCTTTCCACGATTGACGAACCCAGAGGTGCCTTTACGTGTCGGTCATCAACACTCGCAGTTTTGGCCGATTCTGGCCCGTTTCGTGGACTATTACTCATTGTGTTGCGGTCTCGTAGTGCTTTCCACGATTGACGAACCCAGAGGTGCCTTTACGTGTCGGTCATCCACACTCGCAGTTTTGGCCGATTCTGGCCCGTTTCGTGGACTATTACTCACTATGTTGCGGTCTCATAGTGCTTCCACGATTGACGAACCCAGACATGCCTTTACGTGTCGGTCATCAACACTCGTAGTTTTGGCCGATTCTGGCCCGTTTCATGGACTATTAGTCACTGTTTTGGGGTCTCGTAGTGCTTTCCACGATTGACGAACCCAGAGGTGCCTTTACGTGTCGGTCATCAACACTCGCAGTTTTGGCCGATTCTGGCCCGTTTTATGGACTATTACTCACTGTTTTGGGGTCTTGGAGTGATTTCCACGATTGACGAACCCAAAGGTGCGTTTACGTGTCGGTCATCAACACTCGTAGTTTTGGCCAATTTTGGCCCGTTTCATGGACTATTACTCACTATTTTGGGGTCTCGGAGTGATTTCCAAGATTGACGAACCCAGAGGTGCGTTTACGTGTCGGTCAGCAACACTCGCAGTTTTGGTCGATTCTGGCCCGTTTCATGGACTATTTACTCACTGTTTTGGGGCCTCAGAGTGATTTCCACGATTGACGAACCCCAACGTGCGTTTACGTTTCGGTCGTCAACACTCGCAGTTTTGGCCGATTCTGGCCCGTTTCGTGGACTATTACTCACTGTGTTGCGGTCTCGTAGTGCTTTCCACGATTGACGAACCCAGAGGTGCCTTTACGTGTCGGTCATCAACACTCGTAGTTTTGGCCAATTTTCGCCCGTTTCATGGACTATTACTCACTATTTTGGGGTCTCGGAGTGATTTCCAAGATTGACGAACCCAGAGGTGCGTTTACGTGTCGGTCATCAACACTCGCAGTTTTGGCCGATTCTGGCCCGTTTCGTGGACTATTACTCACTGTGTTGCGGTCTCGTAGTGCTTTCCACGATTGACGAACCCAGAGGTGCCTTTACGTGTCGGTCATCAACACTCGCAGTTTTGGCCGATTCTGGCCCGTTTCGTGGACTATTACTCACTGTGTTGTGGTCTCATAGTGCTTCCACGATTGACGAACCCAGAGGTGCCTTTACGTGTCGGTCATCAACACTCGCAGTTTTGGCCGATTCTGGCCCGTTTCGTGGACTATTACTCACTGTGTTGCGGTCTCGTAGTGCTTTCCACGATTGACGAACCCAGAGGTGCCTTTACGTGTCGGTCATCAACACTCGCAGTTTTGGCCGATTCTGGCCCGTTTCGTGGACTATTACTCACTGTGTTGTGGTCTCATAGTGCTTCCACGATTGACGAACCCAGAGGTGCCTTTACGTGTCGGTCATCAACACTCGCAGTTTTGGCCGATTCTGGCCCGTTTCATGGACTATTACTCACTGTGTTGCGGTCTCGTAGTGCTTTCCACGATTGACGAACCCAGAGGTGCCTTTACGTGTCGGTCATCAACACTCGCAGTTTTGGCCGATTCTGGCCCGTTTTATGGACTATTACTCACTGTTTTGGGGTCTTGGAGTGATTTCCACGATTGACGAACCCAAAGGTGCGTTTACGTGTCGGTCATCAACACTCGTAGTTTTGGCCAATTTTGGCCCGTTTCATGGACTATTACTCACTATTTTGGGGTCTCGGAGTGATTTCCAAGATTGACGAACCCAGAGGTGCGTTTACGTGTCGGTCAGCAACACTCGCAGTTTTGGTCGATTCTGGCCCGTTTCATGGACTATTTACTCACTGTTTTGGGGCCTCAGAGTGATTTCCACGATTGACGAACCCCAACGTGCGTTTACGTTTCGGTCGTCAACACTCGCAGTTTTGGCCGATTCTGGCCCGTTTCGTGGACTATTACTCACTGTGTTGCGGTCTCGTAGTGCTTTCCACGATTGACGAACCCAGAGGTGCCTTTACGTGTCGGTCATCAACACTCGTAGTTTTGGCCAATTTTCGCCCGTTTCATGGACTATTACTCACTATTTTGGGGTCTCGGAGTGATTTCCAAGATTGACGAACCCAGAGGTGCGTTTACGTGTCGGTCATCAACACTCGCAGTTTTGGCCGATTCTGGCCCGTTTCGTGGACTATTACTCACTGTGTTGCGGTCTCGTAGTGCTTTCCACGATTGACGAACCCAGAGGTGCCTTTACGTGTCGGTCATCAACACTCGCAGTTTTGGCCGATTCTGGCCCGTTTCGTGGACTATTACTCACTGTGTTGTGGTCTCATAGTGCTTCCACGATTGACGAACCCAGAGGTGCCTTTACGTGTCGGTCATCAACACTCGCAGTTTTGGCCGATTCTGGCCCGTTTCGTGGACTATTACTCACTGTGTTGCGGTCTCGTAGTGCTTTCCACGATTGACGAACCCAGAGGTGCCTTTACGTGTCGGTCATCAACACTCGCAGTTTTGGCCGATTCTGGCCCGTTTCGTGGACTATTACTCACTGTGTTGCGGTCTCATAGTGCTTCCACGATTGACGAACCCAGACATGCCTTTACGTGTCGGTCATCAACACTCGTAGTTTTGGCCGATTCTGGCCCGTTTCATGGACTATTAGTCACTGTTTTGGGGTCTCGTAGTGCTTTCCACGATTGACGAACCCAGAGGTGCCTTTACGTGTCGGTCATCAACACTCGCAGTTTTGGCCGATTCTGGCCCGTTTCGTGGACTATTACTCACTGTGTTGCGGTCTCGTAGTGCTTTCCACGATTGACGAACCCAGAGGTGCCTTTACGTGTCGGTCATCAACACTCGCAGTTTTGGCCGATTCTGGCCCGTTTCGTGGACTATTACTCACTGTGTTGCGGTCTCATAGTGCTTCCACGATTGACGAACCCAGACATGCCTTTACGTGTCGGTCATCAACACTCGTAGTTTTGGCCGATTCTGGCCCGTTTCATGGACTATTAGTCACTGTTTTGGGGTCTCGTAGTGCTTTCCACGATTGACGAACCCAGAGGTGCCTTTACGTGTCGGTCATCAACACTCGCAGTTTTGGCCGATTCTGGCCCGTTTTATGGACTATTACTCACTGTTTTGGGGTCTTGGAGTGATTTCCACGATTGACGAACCCAAAGGTGCGTTTACGTGTCGGTCATCAACACTCGTAGTTTTGGCCAATTTTGGCCCGTTTCATGGACTATTACTCACTATTTTGGGGTCTCGGAGTGATTTCCAAGATTGATGAACCCAGAGGTGCGTTTACGTGTCGGTCATCAACACTCGCAGTTTTGGTCGATTCTGGCCCGTTTCATGGACTATTTACTCACTGTTTTGGGGCCTCAGAGTGATTTCCACGATTGACGAACCCCAACGTGCGTTTACGTTTCGGTCGTCAACACTCGCAGTTTTGGCCGATTCTGGCCCGTTTCGTGGACTATTACTCACTGTGTTGCGGTCTCGTAGTGCTTTCCACGATTGACGAACCCAGAGGTGCCTTTACGTGTCGGTCATCAACACTCGCAGTTTTGGCCGATTCTGGCCCGTTTCGTGGACTATTACTCACTGTGTTGTGGTCTCATAGTGCTTCCACGATTGACGAACCCAGAGGTGCCTTTACGTGTCGGTCATCAACACTCGCAGTTTTGGCCGATTCTGGCCCGTTTCGTGGACTATTACTCACTGTGTTGCGGTCTCGTAGTGCTTTCCACGATTGACGAACCCAGAGGTGCCTTTACGTGTCGGTCATCAACACTCGCAGTTTTGGCCGATTCTGGCCCGTTTCGTGGACTATTACTCACTGTGTTGCGGTCTCATAGTGCTTCCACGATTGACGAACCCAGACATGCCTTTACGTGTCGGTCATCAACACTCGTAGTTTTGGCCGATTCTGGCCCGTTTCATGGACTATTAGTCACTGTTTTGGGGTCTCGTAGTGCTTTCCACGATTGACGAACCCAGAGGTGCCTTTACGTGTCGGTCATCAACACTCGCAGTTTTGGCCGATTCTGGCCCGTTTCGTGGACTATTACTCACTGTGTTGCGGTCTCGTAGTGCTTTCCACGATTGACGAACCCAGAGGTGCCTTTACGTGTCGGTCATCAACACTCGCAGTTTTGGCCGATTCTGGCCCGTTTCGTGGACTATTACTCACTGTGTTGCGGTCTCATAGTGCTTCCACGATTGACGAACCCAGACATGCCTTTACGTGTCGGTCATCAACACTCGTAGTTTTGGCCGATTCTGGCCCGTTTCATGGACTATTAGTCACTGTTTTGGGGTCTCGTAGTGCTTTCCACGATTGACGAACCCAGAGGTGCCTTTACGTGTCGGTCATCAACACTCGCAGTTTTGGCCGATTCTGGCCCGTTTTATGGACTATTACTCACTGTTTTGGGGTCTTGGAGTGATTTCCACGATTGACGAACCCAAAGGTGCGTTTACGTGTCGGTCATCAACACTCGTAGTTTTGGCCAATTTTGGCCCGTTTCATGGACTATTACTCACTATTTTGGGGTCTCGGAGTGATTTCCAAGATTGATGAACCCAGAGGTGCGTTTACGTGTCGGTCATCAACACTCGCAGTTTTGGTCGATTCTGGCCCGTTTCATGGACTATTTACTCACTGTTTTGGGGCCTCAGAGTGATTACCACGATTGACGAACCCCAACGTGCGTTTACGTTTCGGTCGTCAACACTCGCAGTTTTGGCCGATTCTGGCCCGTTTCGTGGACTATTACTCACTGTGTTGCTGTCTCGTAGTGCTTTCCACGATTGACGAACCCAGAGGTGCGTTTACGTGTTGGTCATCAACACTCGCAGTTTTGGCCGATTCTGGCCCGTTTTATGGACTATTACTCACTGTTTTGGGGTCTTGGAGTGATTTCCACGATTGA
This sequence comes from Triticum timopheevii, assembly GCA_963921465.1. NCBI lineage: Eukaryota > Viridiplantae > Streptophyta > Magnoliopsida > Poales > Poaceae > Triticum > Triticum timopheevii. Next base: position 671,037,817 of record OY997266.1, on the reverse strand, counting down.
CGAACCCAAAGGTGCGTTTACGTGTCGGTCATCAACACTCGTAGTTTTGGCCAATTTTGGCCCGTTTCATGGACTATTACTCACTATTTTGGGGTCTCGGAGTGATTTCCAAGATTGACGAACCCAGAGGTGCGTTTACGTGTCGGTCATTAACACTCGCAGTTTTGGTCGATTCTGGCCCGTTTCATGGACTATTTACTCACTGTTTTGGGGCCTCAGAGTGATTTCCACGATTGACGAACCCCAACGTGCGTTTACGTTTCGGTCGTCAACACTCGCAGTTTTGGCCGATTCTGGCCCGTTTCGTGGACTATTACTCACTGTGTTGCGGTCTCGTAGTGCTTTCCACGATTGACGAACCCAGAGGTGCCTTTACGTGTCGGTCATCAACACTCGTAGTTTTGGCCAATTTTCGCCCGTTTCATGGACTATTACTCACTATTTTGGGGTCTCGGAGTGATTTCCAAGATTGACGAACCCAGAGGTGCGTTTACGTGTCGGTCATCAACACTCGCAGTTTTGGCCGATTCTGGCCCGTTTCGTGGACTATTACTCACTGTGTTGCGGTCTCGTAGTGCTTTCCACGATTGACGAACCCAGAGGTGCCTTTACGTGTCGGTCATCAACACTCGCAGTTTTGGCCGATTCTGGCCCGTTTCGTGGACTATTACTCATTGTGTTGCGGTCTCGTAGTGCTTTCCACGATTGACGAACCCAGAGGTGCCTTTACGTGTCGGTCATCCACACTCGCAGTTTTGGCCGATTCTGGCCCGTTTCGTGGACTATTACTCACTATGTTGCGGTCTCATAGTGCTTCCACGATTGACGAACCCAGACATGCCTTTACGTGTCGGTCATCAACACTCGTAGTTTTGGCCGATTCTGGCCCGTTTCATGGACTATTAGTCACTGTTTTGGGGTCTCGTAGTGCTTTCCACGATTGACAAACCCAGAGGTGCCTTTACGTGTCGGTCATCAACACTCGCAGTTTTGGCCGATTCTGGCCCGTTTTATGGACTATTACTCACTGTTTTGGGGTCTTGGAGTGATTTCCACGATTGACGAACCCAAAGGTGCGTTTACGTGTCGGTCATCAACACTCGTAGTTTTGGCCAATTTTGGCCCGTTTCATGGACTATTACTCACTATTTTGGGGTCTCGGAGTGATTTCCAAGATTGACGAACCCAGAGGTGCGTTTACGTGTCGGTCAGCAACACTCGCAGTTTTGGTCGATTCTGGCCCGTTTCATGGACTATTTACTCACTGTTTTGGGGCCTCAGAGTGATTTCCACGATTGACGAACCCCAACGTGCGTTTACGTTTCGGTCGTCAACACTCGCAGTTTTGGCCGATTCTGGCCCGTTTCGTGGACTATTACTCACTGTGTTGCGGTCTCGTAGTGCTTTCCACGATTGACGAACCCAGAGGTGCCTTTACGTGTCGGTCATCAACACTCGTAGTTTTGGCCAATTTTCGCCCGTTTCATGGACTATTACTCACTATTTTGGGGTCTCGGAGTGATTTCCAAGATTGACGAACCCAGAGGTGCGTTTACGTGTCGGTCATCAACACTCGCAGTTTTGGCCGATTCTGGCCCGTTTCGTGGACTATTACTCACTGTGTTGCGGTCTCGTAGTGCTTTCCACGATTGACGAACCCAGAGGTGCCTTTACGTGTCGGTCATCAACACTCGCAGTTTTGGCCGATTCTGGCCCGTTTCGTGGACTATTACTCACTGTGTTGTGGTCTCATAGTGCTTCCACGATTGACGAACCCAGAGGTGCCTTTACGTGTCGGTCATCAACACTCGCAGTTTTGGCCGATTCTGGCCCGTTTCGTGGACTATTACTCACTGTGTTGCGGTCTCGTAGTGCTTTCCACGATTGACGAACCCAGAGGTGCCTTTACGTGTCGGTCATCAACACTCGCAGTTTTGGCCGATTCTGGCCCGTTTCGTGGACTATTACTCACTGTGTTGCGGTCTCATAGTGCTTCCACGATTGACGAACCCAGACATGCCTTTACGTGTCGGTCATCAACACTCGTAGTTTTGGCCGATTCTGGCCCGTTTCATGGACTATTAGTCACTGTTTTGGGGTCTCGTAGTGCTTTCCACGATTGACGAACCCAGAGGTGCCTTTACGTGTCGGTCATCAACACTCGCAGTTTTGGCCGATTCTGGCCCGTTTCGTGGACTATTACTCACTGTGTTGCGGTCTCGTAGTGCTTTCCACGATTGACGAACCCAGAGGTGCCTTTACGTGTCGGTCATCAACACTCGCAGTTTTGGCCGATTCTGGCCCGTTTCGTGGACTATTACTCACTGTGTTGCGGTCTCATAGTGCTTCCACGATTGACGAACCCAGACATGCCTTTACGTGTCGGTCATCAACACTCGTAGTTTTGGCCGATTCTGGCCCGTTTCATGGACTATTAGTCACTGTTTTGGGGTCTCGTAGTGCTTTCCACGATTGACGAACCCAGAGGTGCCTTTACGTGTCGGTCATCAACACTCGCAGTTTTGGCCGATTCTGGCCCGTTTTATGGACTATTACTCACTGTTTTGGGGTCTTGGAGTGATTTCCACGATTGACGAACCCAAAGGTGCGTTTACGTGTCGGTCATCAACACTCGTAGTTTTGGCCAATTTTGGCCCGTTTCATGGACTATTACTCACTATTTTGGGGTCTCGGAGTGATTTCCAAGATTGATGAACCCAGAGGTGCGTTTACGTGTCGGTCATCAACACTCGCAGTTTTGGTCGATTCTGGCCCGTTTCATGGACTATTTACTCACTGTTTTGGGGCCTCAGAGTGATTACCACGATTGACGAACCCCAACGTGCGTTTACGTTTCGGTCGTCAACACTCGCAGTTTTGGCCGATTCTGGCCCGTTTCGTGGACTATTACTCACTGTGTTGCTGTCTCGTAGTGCTTTCCACGATTGACGAACCCAGAGGTGCGTTTACGTGTTGGTCATCAACACTCGCAGTTTTGGCCGATTCTGGCCCGTTTTATGGACTATTACTCACTGTTTTGGGGTCTTGGAGTGATTTCCACGATTGACGAACCCAAAGGTGCGTTTACGTGTCGGTCATCAACACTCGTAGTTTTGGCCAATTTTGGCCCGTTTCATGGACTATTACTCACTATTTTGGGGTCTCGGAGTGATTTCCAAGATTGACGAACCCAGAGGTGCGTTTACGTGTCGGTCATCAACACTCGCAGTTTTGGTCGATTCTGGCCCGTTTCATGGACTATTTACTCACTGTTTTGGGGCCTCAGAGTGATTTCCACGATTGACGAACCCCAACGTGCGTTTACGTTTCGGTCGTCAACACTCGCAGTTTTGGCCGATTCTGGCCCGTTTCGTGGACTATTACTCACTGTGTTGCGGTCTCGTAGTGCTTTCCACGATTGACGAACCCAGAGGTGCCTTTACGTGTCGGTCATCAACACTCGTAGTTTTGGCCAATTTTCGCCCGTTTCATGGACTATTACTCACTATTTTGGGGTCTCGGAGTGATTTCCAAGATTGACGAACCCAGAGGTGCGTTTACGTGTCGGTCATCAACACTCGCAGTTTTGGCCGATTCTGGCCCGTTTCGTGGACTATTACTCACTGTGTTGCGGTCTCGTAGTGCTTTCCACGATTGACGAACCCAGAGGTGCCTTTACGTGTCGGTCATCAACACTCGCAGTTTTGGCCGATTCTGGCCCGTTTCGTGGACTATTACTCATTGTGTTGCGGTCTCGTAGTGCTTTCCACGATTGACGAACCCAGAGGTGCCTTTACGTGTCGGTCATCCACACTCGCAGTTTTGGCCGATTCTGGCCCGTTTCGTGGACTATTACTCACTATGTTGCGGTCTCATAGTGCTTCCACGATTGACGAACCCAGACATGCCTTTACGTGTCGGTCATCAACACTCGTAGTTTTGGCCGATTCTGGCCCGTTTCATGGACTATTAGTCACTGTTTTGGGGTCTCGTAGTGCTTTCCACGATTGACGAACCCAGAGGTGCCTTTACGTGTCGGTCATCAACACTCGCAGTTTTGGCCGATTCTGGCCCGTTTTATGGACTATTACTCACTGTTTTGGGGTCTTGGAGTGATTTCCACGATTGACGAACCCAAAGGTGCGTTTACGTGTCGGTCATCAACACTCGTAGTTTTGGCCAATTTTGGCCCGTTTCATGGACTATTACTCACTATTTTGGGGTCTCGGAGTGATTTCCAAGATTGACGAACCCAGAGGTGCGTTTACGTGTCGGTCAGCAACACTCGCAGTTTTGGTCGATTCTGGCCCGTTTCATGGACTATTTACTCACTGTTTTGGGGCCTCAGAGTGATTTCCACGATTGACGAACCCCAACGTGCGTTTACGTTTCGGTCGTCAACACTCGCAGTTTTGGCCGATTCTGGCCCGTTTCGTGGACTATTACTCACTGTGTTGCGGTCTCGTAGTGCTTTCCACGATTGACGAACCCAGAGGTGCCTTTACGTGTCGGTCATCAACACTCGTAGTTTTGGCCAATTTTCGCCCGTTTCATGGACTATTACTCACTATTTTGGGGTCTCGGAGTGATTTCCAAGATTGACGAACCCAGAGGTGCGTTTACGTGTCGGTCATCAACACTCGCAGTTTTGGCCGATTCTGGCCCGTTTCGTGGACTATTACTCACTGTGTTGCGGTCTCGTAGTGCTTTCCACGATTGACGAACCCAGAGGTGCCTTTACGTGTCGGTCATCAACACTCGCAGTTTTGGCCGATTCTGGCCCGTTTCGTGGACTATTACTCACTGTGTTGTGGTCTCATAGTGCTTCCACGATTGACGAACCCAGAGGTGCCTTTACGTGTCGGTCATCAACACTCGCAGTTTTGGCCGATTCTGGCCCGTTTCATGGACTATTACTCACTGTGTTGCGGTCTCGTAGTGCTTTCCACGATTGACGAACCCAGAGGTGCCTTTACGTGTCGGTCATCAACACTCGCAGTTTTGGCCGATTCTGGCCCGTTTTATGGACTATTACTCACTGTTTTGGGGTCTTGGAGTGATTTCCACGATTGACGAACCCAAAGGTGCGTTTACGTGTCGGTCATCAACACTCGTAGTTTTGGCCAATTTTGGCCCGTTTCATGGACTATTACTCACTATTTTGGGGTCTCGGAGTGATTTCCAAGATTGACGAACCCAGAGGTGCGTTTACGTGTCGGTCAGCAACACTCGCAGTTTTGGTCGATTCTGGCCCGTTTCATGGACTATTTACTCACTGTTTTGGGGCCTCAGAGTGATTTCCACGATTGACGAACCCCAACGTGCGTTTACGTTTCGGTCGTCAACACTCGCAGTTTTGGCCGATTCTGGCCCGTTTCGTGGACTATTACTCACTGTGTTGCGGTCTCGTAGTGCTTTCCACGATTGACGAACCCAGAGGTGCCTTTACGTGTCGGTCATCAACACTCGTAGTTTTGGCCAATTTTCGCCCGTTTCATGGACTATTACTCACTATTTTGGGGTCTCGGAGTGATTTCCAAGATTGACGAACCCAGAGGTGCGTTTACGTGTCGGTCATCAACACTCGCAGTTTTGGCCGATTCTGGCCCGTTTCGTGGACTATTACTCACTGTGTTGCGGTCTCGTAGTGCTTTCCACGATTGACGAACCCAGAGGTGCCTTTACGTGTCGGTCATCAACACTCGCAGTTTTGGCCGATTCTGGCCCGTTTCGTGGACTATTACTCACTGTGTTGTGGTCTCATAGTGCTTCCACGATTGACGAACCCAGAGGTGCCTTTACGTGTCGGTCATCAACACTCGCAGTTTTGGCCGATTCTGGCCCGTTTTGTGGACTATTACTCACTGTGTTGCGGTCTCGTAGTGCTTTCCACGATTGACGAACCCAGAGGTGCCTTTACGTGTCGGTCATCAACACTCGCAGTTTTGGCCGATTCTGGCCCGTTTCGTGGACTATTACTCACTGTGTTGTGGTCTCATAGTGCTTCCATGATTGACGAACCCAGAGGTGCCTTTACGTGTCGGTCATCAACACTCGCAGTTTTGGCCGATTCTGGCCCGTTTCATGGACTATTACTCACTGTGTTGCGGTCTCGTAGTGCTTTCCACGATTGACGAACCCAGAGGTGCCTTTACGTGTCGGTCATCAACACTCGCAGTTTTGGCCGATTCTGGCCCGTTTTATGGACTATTACTCACTGTTTTGGGGTCTTGGAGTGATTTCCACGATTGACGAACCCAAAGGTGCGTTTACGTGTCGGTCATCAACACTCGTAGTTTTGGCCAATTTTGGCCCGTTTCATGGACTATTACTCACTATTTTGGGGTCTCGGAGTGATTTCCAAGATTGACGAACCCAGAGGTGCGTTTACGTGTCGGTCAGCAACACTCGCAGTTTTGGTCGATTCTGGCCCGTTTCATGGACTATTTACTCACTGTTTTGGGGCCTCAGAGTGATTTCCACGATTGACGAACCCCAACGTGCGTTTACGTTTCGGTCGTCAACACTCGCAGTTTTGGCCGATTCTGGCCCGTTTCGTGGACTATTACTCACTGTGTTGCGGTCTCGTAGTGCTTTCCACGATTGACGAACCCAGAGGTGCCTTTACGTGTCGGTCATCAACACTCGTAGTTTTGGCCAATTTTCGCCCGTTTCATGGACTATTACTCACTATTTTGGGGTCTCGGAGTGATTTCCAAGATTGACGAACCCAGAGGTGCGTTTACGTGTCGGTCATCAACACTCGCAGTTTTGGCCGATTCTGGCCCGTTTCGTGGACTATTACTCACTGTGTTGCGGTCTCGTAGTGCTTTCCACGATTGACGAACCCAGAGGTGCCTTTACGTGTCGGTCATCAACACTCGCAGTTTTGGCCGATTCTGGCCCGTTTCGTGGACTATTACTCACTGTGTTGTGGTCTCATAGTGCTTCCACGATTGACGAACCCAGAGGTGCCTTTACGTGTCGGTCATCAACACTCGCAGTTTTGGCCGATTCTGGCCCGTTTCGTGGACTATTACTCACTGTGTTGCGGTCTCGTAGTGCTTTCCACGATTGACGAACCCAGAGGTGCCTTTACGTGTCGGTCATCAACACTCGCAGTTTTGGCCGATTCTGGCCCGTTTCGTGGACTATTACTCACTGTGTTGCGGTCTCATAGTGCTTCCACGATTGACGAACCCAGACATGCCTTTACGTGTCGGTCATCAACACTCGTAGTTTTGGCCGATTCTGGCCCGTTTCATGGACTATTAGTCACTGTTTTGGGGTCTCGTAGTGCTTTCCACGATTGACGAACCCAGAGGTGCCTTTACGTGTCGGTCATCAACACTCGCAGTTTTGGCCGATTCTGGCCCGTTTCGTGGACTATTACTCACTGTGTTGCGGTCTCGTAGTGCTTTCCACGATTGACGAACCCAGAGGTGCCTTTACGTGTCGGTCATCAACACTCGCAGTTTTGGCCGATTCTGGCCCGTTTCGTGGACTATTACTCACTGTGTTGCGGTCTCATAGTGCTTCCACGATTGACGAACCCAGACATGCCTTTACGTGTCGGTCATCAACACTCGTAGTTTTGGCCGATTCTGGCCCGTTTCATGGACTATTAGTCACTGTTTTGGGGTCTCGTAGTGCTTTCCACGATTGACGAACCCAGAGGTGCCTTTACGTGTCGGTCATCAACACTCGCAGTTTTGGCCGATTCTGGCCCGTTTTATGGACTATTACTCACTGTTTTGGGGTCTTGGAGTGATTTCCACGATTGACGAACCCAAAGGTGCGTTTACGTGTCGGTCATCAACACTCGTAGTTTTGGCCAATTTTGGCCCGTTTCATGGACTATTACTCACTATTTTGGGGTCTCGGAGTGATTTCCAAGATTGATGAACCCAGAGGTGCGTTTACGTGTCGGTCATCAACACTCGCAGTTTTGGTCGATTCTGGCCCGTTTCATGGACTATTTACTCACTGTTTTGGGGCCTCAGAGTGATTACCACGATTGACGAACCCCAACGTGCGTTTACGTTTCGGTCGTCAACACTCGCAGTTTTGGCCGATTCTGGCCCGTTTCGTGGACTATTACTCACTGTGTTGCTGTCTCGTAGTGCTTTCCACGATTGACGAACCCAGAGGTGCGTTTACGTGTTGGTCATCAACACTCGCAGTTTTGGCCGATTCTGGCCCGTTTTATGGACTATTACTCACTGTTTTGGGGTCTTGGAGTGATTTCCACGATTGACGAACCCAAAGGTGCGTTTACGTGTCGGTCATCAACACTCGTAGTTTTGGCCAATTTTGGCCCGTTTCATGGACTATTACTCACTATTTTGGGGTCTCGGAGTGATTTCCAAGATTGACGAACCCAGAGGTGCGTTTACGTGTCGGTCATCAACACTCGCAGTTTTGGTCGATTCTGGCCCGTTTCATGGACTATTTACTCACTGTTTTGGGGCCTCAGAGTGATTTCCACGATTGACGAACCCCAACGTGCGTTTACGTTTCGGTCGTCAACACTCGCAGTTTTGGCCGATTCTGGCCCGTTTCGTGGACTATTACTCACTGTGTTGCGGTCTCGTAGTGCTTTCCACGATTGACGAACCCAGAGGTGCCTTTACGTGTCGGTCATCAACACTCGTAGTTTTGGCCAATTTTCGCCCGTTTCATGGACTATTACTCACTATTTTGGGGTCTCGGAGTGATTTCCAAGATTGACGAACCCAGAGGTGCGTTTACGTGTCGGTCATCAACACTCGCAGTTTTGGCCGATTCTGGCCCGTTTCGTGGACTATTACTCACTGTGTTGCGGTCTCGTAGTGCTTTCCACGATTGACGAACCCAGAGGTGCCTTTACGTGTCGGTCATCAACACTCGCAGTTTTGGCCGATTCTGGCCCGTTTCGTGGACTATTACTCATTGTGTTGCGGTCTCGTAGTGCTTTCCACGATTGACGAACCCAGAGGTGCCTTTACGTGTCGGTCATCCACACTCGCAGTTTTGGCCGATTCTGGCCCGTTTCGTGGACTATTACTCACTATGTTGCGGTCTCATAGTGCTTCCACGATTGACGAACCCAGACATGCCTTTACGTGTCGGTCATCAACACTCGTAGTTTTGGCCGATTCTGGCCCGTTTCATGGACTATTAGTCACTGTTTTGGGGTCTCGTAGTGCTTTCCACGATTGACAAACCCAGAGGTGCCTTTACGTGTCGGTCATCAACACTCGCAGTTTTGGCCGATTCTGGCCCGTTTTATGGACTATTACTCACTGTTTTGGGGTCTTGGAGTGATTTCCACGATTGACGAACCCAAAGGTGCGTTTACGTGTCGGTCATCAACACTCGTAGTTTTGGCCAATTTTGGCCCGTTTCATGGACTATTACTCACTATTTTGGGGTCTCGGAGTGATTTCCAAGATTGACGAACCCAGAGGTGCGTTTACGTGTCGGTCAGCAACACTCGCAGTTTTGGTCGATTCTGGCCCGTTTCATGGACTATTTACTCACTGTTTTGGGGCCTCAGAGTGATTTCCACGATTGACGAACCCCAACGTGCGTTTACGTTTCGGTCGTCAACACTCGCAGTTTTGGCCGATTCTGGCCCGTTTCGTGGACTATTACTCACTGTGTTGCGGTCTCGTAGTGCTTTCCACGATTGACGAACCCAGAGGTGCCTTTACGTGTCGGTCATCAACACTCGTAGTTTTGGCCAATTTTCGCCCGTTTCATGGACTATTACTCACTATTTTGGGGTCTCGGAGTGATTTCCAAGATTGACGAACCCAGAGGTGCGTTTACGTGTCGGTCATCAACACTCGCAGTTTTGGCCGATTCTGGCCCGTTTCGTGGACTATTACTCACTGTGTTGCGGTCTCGTAGTGCTTTCCACGATTGACGAACCCAGAGGTGCCTTTACGTGTTGGTCATCAACACTCGCAGTTTTGGCCGATTCTGGCCCGTTTCGTGGACTATTACTCACTGTGTTGTGGTCTCATAGTGCTTCCACGATTGACGAACCCAGAGGTGCCTTTACGTGTCGGTCATCAACACTCGCAGTTTTGGCCGATTCTGGCCCGTTTCGTGGACTATTACTCACTGTGTTGCGGTCTCGTAGTGCTTTCCACGATTGACGAACCCAGAGGTGCCTTTACGTGTCGGTCATCAACACTCGCAGTTTTGGCCGATTCTGGCCCGTTTCGTGGACTATTACTCACTGTGTTGCGGTCTCATAGTGCTTCCACGATTGACGAACCCAGACATGCCTTTACGTGTCGGTCATCAACACTCGTAGTTTTGGCCGATTCTGGCCCGTTTCATGGACTATTAGTCACTGTTTTGGGGTCTCGTAGTGCTTTCCACGATTGACGAACCCAGAGGTGCCTTTACGTGTCGGTCATCAACACTCGCAGTTTTGGCCGATTCTGGCCCGTTTCGTGGACTATTACTCACTGTGTTGCGGTCTCGTAGTGCTTTCCACGATTGACGAACCCAGAGGTGCCTTTACGTGTCGGTCATCAACACTCGCAGTTTTGGCCGATTCTGGCCCGTTTCGTGGACTATTACTCACTGTGTTGCGGTCTCATAGTGCTTCCACGATTGACGAACCCAGACATGCCTTTACGTGTCGGTCATCAACACTCGTAGTTTTGGCCGATTCTGGCCCGTTTCATGGACTATTAGTCACTGTTTTGGGGTCTCGTAGTGCTTTCCACGATTGACGAACCCAGAGGTGCCTTTACGTGTCGGTCATCAACACTCGCAGTTTTGGCCGATTCTGGCCCGTTTTATGGACTATTACTCACTGTTTTGGGGTCTTGGAGTGATTTCCACGATTGACGAACCCAAAGGTGCGTTTACGTGTCGGTCATCAACACTCGTAGTTTTGGCCAATTTTGGCCCGTTTCATGGACTATTACTCACTATTTTGGGGTCTCGGAGTGATTTCCAAGATTGATGAACCCAGAGGTGCGTTTACGTGTCGGTCATCAACACTCGCAGTTTTGGTCGATTCTGGCCCGTTTCATGGACTATTTACTCACTGTTTTGGGGCCTCAGAGTGATTACCACGATTGACGAACCCCAACGTGCGTTTACGTTTCGGTCGTCAACACTCGCAGTTTTGGCCGATTCTGGCCCGTTTCGTGGACTATTACTCACTGTGTTGCTGTCTCGTAGTGCTTTCCACGATTGACGAACCCAGAGGTGCGTTTACGTGTTGGTCATCAACACTCGCAGTTTTGGCCGATTCTGGCCCGTTTTATGGACTATTACTCACTGTTTTGGGGTCTTGGAGTGATTTCCACGATTGACGAACCCAAAGGTGCGTTTACGTGTCGGTCATCAACACTCGTAGTTTTGGCCAATTTTGGCCCGTTTCATGGACTATTACTCACTATTTTGGGGTCTCGGAGTGATTTCCAAGATTGACGAACCCAGAGGTGCGTTTACGTGTCGGTCATCAACACTCGCAGTTTTGGTCGATTCTGGCCCGTTTCATGGACTATTTACTCACTGTTTTGGGGCCTCAGAGTGATTTCCACGATTGACGAACCCCAACGTGCGTTTACGTTTCGGTCGTCAACACTCGCAGTTTTGGCCGATTCTGGCCCGTTTCGTGGACTATTACTCACTGTGTTGCGGTCTCGTAGTGCTTTCCACGATTGACGAACCCAGAGGTGCCTTTACGTGTCGGTCATCAACACTCGTAGTTTTGGCCAATTTTCGCCCGTTTCATGGACTATTACTCACTATTTTGGGGTCTCGGAGTGATTTCCAAGATTGACGAACCCAGAGGTGCGTTTACGTGTCGGTCATCAACACTCGCAGTTTTGGCCGATTCTGGCCCGTTTCGTGGACTATTACTCACTGTGTTGCGGTCTCGTAGTGCTTTCCACGATTGACGAACCCAGAGGTGCCTTTACGTGTCGGTCATCAACACTCGCAGTTTTGGCCGATTCTGGCCCGTTTCGTGGACTATTACTCATTGTGTTGCGGTCTCGTAGTGCTTTCCACGATTGACGAACCCAGAGGTGCCTTTACGTGTCGGTCATCCACACTCGCAGTTTTGGCCGATTCTGGCCCGTTTCGTGGACTATTACTCACTATGTTGCGGTCTCATAGTGCTTCCACGATTGACGAACCCAGACATGCCTTTACGTGTCGGTCATCAACACTCGTAGTTTTGGCCGATTCTGGCCCGTTTCATGGACTATTAGTCACTGTTTTGGGGTCTCGTAGTGCTTTCCACGATTGACGAACCCAGAGGTGCCTTTACGTGTCGGTCATCAACACTCGCAGTTTTGGCCGATTCTGGCCCGTTTTATGGACTATTACTCACTGTTTTGGGGTCTTGGAGTGATTTCCACGATTGACGAACCCAAAGGTGCGTTTACGTGTCGGTCATCAACACTCGTAGTTTTGGCCAATTTTGGCCCGTTTCATGGACTATTACTCACTATTTTGGGGTCTCGGAGTGATTTCCAAGATTGACGAACCCAGAGGTGCGTTTACGTGTCGGTCAGCAACACTCGCAGTTTTGGTCGATTCTGGCCCGTTTCATGGACTATTTACTCACTGTTTTGGGGCCTCAGAGTGATTTCCACGATTGACGAACCCCAACGTGCGTTTACGTTTCGGTCGTCAACACTCGCAGTTTTGGCCGATTCTGGCCCGTTTCGTGGACTATTACTCACTGTGTTGCGGTCTCGTAGTGCTTTCCACGATTGACGAACCCAGAGGTGCCTTTACGTGTCGGTCATCAACACTCGTAGTTTTGGCCAATTTTCGCCCGTTTCATGGACTATTACTCACTATTTTGGGGTCTCGGAGTGATTTCCAAGATTGACGAACCCAGAGGTGCGTTTACGTGTCGGTCATCAACACTCGCAGTTTTGGCCGATTCTGGCCCGTTTCGTGGACTATTACTCACTGTGTTGCGGTCTCGTAGTGCTTTCCACGATTGACGAACCCAGAGGTGCCTTTACGTGTCGGTCATCAACACTCGCAGTTTTGGCCGATTCTGGCCCGTTTCGTGGACTATTACTCATTGTGTTGCGGTCTCGTAGTGCTTTCCACGATTGACGAACCCAGAGGTGCCTTTACGTGTCGGTCATCCACACTCGCAGTTTTGGCCGATTCTGGCCCGTTTCGTGGACTATTACTCACTATGTTGCGGTCTCATAGTGCTTCCACGATTGACGAACCCAGACATGCCTTTACGTGTCGGTCATCAACACTCGTAGTTTTGGCCGATTCTGGCCCGTTTCATGGACTATTAGTCACTGTTTTGGGGTCTCGTAGTGCTTTCCACGATTGACGAACCCAGAGGTGCCTTTACGTGTCGGTCATCAACACTCGCAGTTTTGGCCGATTCTGGCCCGTTTTATGGACTATTACTCACTGTTTTGGGGTCTTGGAGTGATTTCCACGATTGACGAACCCAAAGGTGCGTTTACGTGTCGGTCATCAACACTCGTAGTTTTGGCCAATTTTGGCCCGTTTCATGGACTATTACTCACTATTTTGGGGTCTCGGAGTGATTTCCAAGATTGACGAACCCAGAGGTGCGTTTACGTGTCGGTCAGCAACACTCGCAGTTTTGGTCGATTCTGGCCCGTTTCATGGACTATTTACTCACTGTTTTGGGGCCTCAGAGTGATTTCCACGATTGACGAACCCCAACGTGCGTTTACGTTTCGGTCGTCAACACTCGCAGTTTTGGCCGATTCTGGCCCGTTTCGTGGACTATTACTCACTGTGTTGCGGTCTCGTAGTGCTTTCCACGATTGACGAACCCAGAGGTGCCTTTACGTGTCGGTCATCAACACTCGTAGTTTTGGCCAATTTTCGCCCGTTTCATGGACTATTACTCACTATTTTGGGGTCTCGGAGTGATTTCCAAGATTGACGAACCCAGAGGTGCGTTTACGTGTCGGTCATCAACACTCGCAGTTTTGGCCGATTCTGGCCCGTTTCGTGGACTATTACTCACTGTGTTGCGGTCTCGTAGTGCTTTCCACGATTGACGAACCCAGAGGTGCCTTTACGTGTCGGTCATCAACACTCGTAGTTTTGGCCGATTCTGGCCCGTTTCATGGACTATTAGTCACTGTTTTGGGGTCTCGTAGTGCTTTCCACGATTGACGAACCCAGAGGTGCCTTTACGTGTCGGTCATCAACACTCGCAGTTTTGGCCGATTCTGGCCCGTTTTATGGACTATTACTCACTGTTTTGGGGTCTTGGAGTGATTTCCACGATTGACGAACCCAAAGGTGCGTTTACGTGTCGGTCATCAACACTCGTAGTTTTGGCCAATTTTGGCCCGTTTCATGGACTATTACTCACTATTTTGGGGTCTCGGAGTGATTTCCAAGATTGACGAACCCAGAGGTGCGTTTACGTGTCGGTCAGCAACACTCGCAGTTTTGGTCGATTCTGGCCCGTTTCATGGACTATTTACTCACTGTTTTGGGGCCTCAGAGTGATTTCCACGATTGACGAACCCCAACGTGCGTTTACGTTTCGGTCGTCAACACTCGCAGTTTTGGCCGATTCTGGCCCGTTTCGTGGACTATTACTCACTGTGTTGCGGTCTCGTAGTGCTTTCCACGATTGACGAACCCAGAGGTGCCTTTACGTGTCGGTCATCAACACTCGTAGTTTTGGCCAATTTTCGCCCGTTTCATGGACTATTACTCACTATTTTGGGGTCTCGGAGTGATTTCCAAGATTGACGAACCCAGAGGTGCGTTTACGTGTCGGTCATCAACACTCGCAGTTTTGGCCGATTCTGGCCCGTTTCGTGGACTATTACTCACTGTGTTGCGGTCTCGTAGTGCTTTCCACGATTGACGAACCCAGAGGTGCCTTTACGTGTCGGTCATCAACACTCGCAGTTTTGGCCGATTCTGGCCCGTTTCGTGGACTATTACTCATTGTGTTGCGGTCTCGTAGTGCTTTCCACGATTGACGAACCCAGAGGTGCCTTTACGTGTCGGTCATCCACACTCGCAGTTTTGGCCGATTCTGGCCCGTTTCGTGGACTATTACTCACTATGTTGCGGTCTCATAGTGCTTCCACGATTGACGAACCCAGACATGCCTTTACGTGTCGGTCATCAACACTCGTAGTTTTGGCCGATTCTGGCCCGTTTCATGGACTATTAGTCACTGTTTTGGGGTCTCGTAGTGCTTTCCACGATTGACGAACCCAGAGGTGCCTTTACGTGTCGGTCATCAACACTCGCAGTTTTGGCCGATTCTGGCCCGTTTTATGGACTATTACTCACTGTTTTGGGGTCTTGGAGTGATTTCCACGATTGACGAACCCAAAGGTGCGTTTACGTGTCGGTCATCAACACTCGTAGTTTTGGCCAATTTTGGCCCGTTTCATGGACTATTACTCACTATTTTGGGGTCTCGGAGTGATTTCCAAGATTGACGAACCCAGAGGTGCGTTTACGTGTCGGTCAGCAACACTCGCAGTTTTGGTCGATTCTGGCCCGTTTCATGGACTATTTACTCACTGTTTTGGGGCCTCAGAGTGATTTCCACGATTGACGAACCCCAACGTGCGTTTACGTTTCGGTCGTCAACACTCGCAGTTTTGGCCGATTCTGGCCCGTTTCGTGGACTATTACTCACTGTGTTGCGGTCTCGTAGTGCTTTCCACGATTGACGAACCCAGAGGTGCCTTTACGTGTCGGTCATCAACACTCGTAGTTTTGGCCAATTTTCGCCCGTTTCATGGACTATTACTCACTATTTTGGGGTCTCGGAGTGATTTCCAAGATTGACGAACCCAGAGGTGCGTTTACGTGTCGGTCATCAACACTCGCAGTTTTGGCCGATTCTGGCCCGTTTCGTGGACTATTACTCACTGTGTTGCGGTCTCGTAGTGCTTTCCACGATTGACGAACCCAGAGGTGCCTTTACGTGTCGGTCATCAACACTCGCAGTTTTGGCCGATTCTGGCCCGTTTCGTGGACTATTACTCACTGTGTTGCGGTCTCATAGTGCTTCCACGATTGACGAACCCAGACATGCCTTTACGTGTCGGTCATCAACACTCGTAGTTTTGGCCGATTCTGGCCCGTTTCATGGACTATTAGTCACTGTTTTGGGGTCTCGTAGTGCTTTCCACGATTGACGAACCCAGAGGTGCCTTTACGTGTCGGTCATCAACACTCGCAGTTTTGGCCGATTCTGGCCCGTTTTATGGACTATTACTCACTGTTTTGGGGTCTTGGAGTGATTTCCACGATTGACGAACCCAAAGGTGCGTTTACGTGTCGGTCATCAACACTCGTAGTTTTGGCCAATTTTGGCCCGTTTCATGGACTATTACTCACTATTTTGGGGTCTCGGAGTGATTTCCAAGATTGACGAACCCAGAGGTGCGTTTACGTGTCGGTCAGCAACACTCGCAGTTTTGGTCGATTCTGGCCCGTTTCATGGACTATTTACTCACTGTTTTGGGGCCTCAGAGTGATTTCCACGATTGACGAACCCCAACGTGCGTTTACGTTTCGGTCGTCAACACTCGCAGTTTTGGCCGATTCTGGCCCGTTTCGTGGACTATTACTCACTGTGTTGCGGTCTCGTAGTGCTTTCCACGATTGACGAACCCAGAGGTGCCTTTACGTGTCGGTCATCAACACTCGTAGTTTTGGCCAATTTTCGCCCGTTTCATGGACTATTACTCACTATTTTGGGGTCTCGGAGTGATTTCCAAGATTGACGAACCCAGAGGTGCGTTTACGTGTCGGTCATCAACACTCGCAGTTTTGGCCGATTCTGGCCCGTTTCGTGGACTATTACTCACTGTGTTGCGGTCTCGTAGTGCTTTCCACGATTGACGAACCCAGAGGTGCCTTTACGTGTCGGTCATCAACACTCGCAGTTTTGGCCGATTCTGGCCCGTTTCGTGGACTATTACTCATTGTGTTGCGGTCTCGTAGTGCTTTCCACGATTGACGAACCCAGAGGTGCCTTTACGTGTCGGTCATCCACACTCGCAGTTTTGGCCGATTCTGGCCCGTTTCGTGGACTATTACTCACTATGTTGCGGTCTCATAGTGCTTCCACGATTGACGAACCCAGACATGCCTTTACGTGTCGGTCATCAACACTCGTAGTTTTGGCCGATTCTGGCCCGTTTCATGGACTATTAGTCACTGTTTTGGGGTCTCGTAGTGCTTTCCACGATTGACGAACCCAGAGGTGCCTTTACGTGTCGGTCATCAACACTCGCAGTTTTGGCCGATTCTGGCCCGTTTTATGGACTATTACTCACTGTTTTGGGGTCTTGGAGTGATTTCCACGATTGACGAACCCAAAGGTGCGTTTACGTGTCGGTCATCAACACTCGTAGTTTTGGCCAATTTTGGCCCGTTTCATGGACTATTACTCACTATTTTGGGGTCTCGGAGTGATTTCCAAGATTGACGAACCCAGAGGTGCGTTTACGTGTCGGTCAGCAACACTCGCAGTTTTGGTCGATTCTGGCCCGTTTCATGGACTATTTACTCACTGTTTTGGGGCCTCAGAGTGATTTCCACGATTGACGAACCCCAACGTGCGTTTACGTTTCGGTCGTCAACACTCGCAGTTTTGGCCGATTCTGGCCCGTTTCGTGGACTATTACTCACTGTGTTGCGGTCTCGTAGTGCTTTCCACGATTGACGAACCCAGAGGTGCCTTTACGTGTCGGTCATCAACACTCGTAGTTTTGGCCAATTTTCGCCCGTTTCATGGACTATTACTCACTATTTTGGGGTCTCGGAGTGATTTCCAAGATTGACGAACCCAGAGGTGCGTTTACGTGTCGGTCATCAACACTCGCAGTTTTGGCCGATTCTGGCCCGTTTCGTGGACTATTACTCACTGTGTTGCGGTCTCGTAGTGCTTTCCACGATTGACGAACCCAGAGGTGCCTTTACGTGTCGGTCATCAACACTCGCAGTTTTGGCCGATTCTGGCCCGTTTCGTGGACTATTACTCACTGTGTTGCGGTCTCATAGTGCTTCCACGATTGACGAACCCAGACATGCCTTTACGTGTCGGTCATCAACACTCGTAGTTTTGGCCGATTCTGGCCCGTTTCATGGACTATTAGTCACTGTTTTGGGGTCTCGTAGTGCTTTCCACGATTGACGAACCCAGAGGTGCCTTTACGTGTCGGTCATCAACACTCGCAGTTTTGGCCGATTCTGGCCCGTTTTATGGACTATTACTCACTGTTTTGGGGTCTTGGAGTGATTTCCACGATTGACGAACCCAAAGGTGCGTTTACGTGTCGGTCATCAACACTCGTAGTTTTGGCCAATTTTGGCCCGTTTCATGGACTATTACTCACTATTTTGGGGTCTCGGAGTGATTTCCAAGATTGACGAACCCAGAGGTGCGTTTACGTGTCGGTCAGCAACACTCGCAGTTTTGGTCGATTCTGGCCCGTTTCATGGACTATTTACTCACTGTTTTGGGGCCTCAGAGTGATTTCCACGATTGACGAACCCCAACGTGCGTTTACGTTTCGGTCGTCAACACTCGCAGTTTTGGCCGATTCTGGCCCGTTTCGTGGACTATTACTCACTGTGTTGCGGTCTCGTAGTGCTTTCCACGATTGACGAACCCAGAGGTGCCTTTACGTGTCGGTCATCAACACTCGTAGTTTTGGCCAATTTTCGCCCGTTTCATGGACTATTACTCACTATTTTGGGGTCTCGGAGTGATTTCCAAGATTGACGAACCCAGAGGTGCGTTTACGTGTCGGTCATCAACACTCGCAGTTTTGGCCGATTCTGGCCCGTTTCGTGGACTATTACTCACTGTGTTGCGGTCTCGTAGTGCTTTCCACGATTGACGAACCCAGAGGTGCCTTTACGTGTCGGTCATCAACACTCGCAGTTTTGGCCGATTCTGGCCCGTTTCGTGGACTATTACTCATTGTGTTGCGGTCTCGTAGTGCTTTCCACGATTGACGAACCCAGAGGTGCCTTTACGTGTCGGTCATCCACACTCGCAGTTTTGGCCGATTCTGGCCCGTTTCGTGGACTATTACTCACTATGTTGCGGTCTCATAGTGCTTCCACGATTGACGAACCCAGACATGCCTTTACGTGTCGGTCATCAACACTCGTAGTTTTGGCCGATTCTGGCCCGTTTCATGGACTATTAGTCACTGTTTTGGGGTCTCGTAGTGCTTTCCACGATTGACGAACCCAGAGGTGCCTTTACGTGTCGGTCATCAACACTCGCAGTTTTGGCCGATTCTGGCCCGTTTTATGGACTATTACTCACTGTTTTGGGGTCTTGGAGTGATTTCCACGATTGACGAACCCAAAGGTGCGTTTACGTGTCGGTCATCAACACTCGTAGTTTTGGCCAATTTTGGCCCGTTTCATGGACTATTACTCACTATTTTGGGGTCTCGGAGTGATTTCCAAGATTGACGAACCCAGAGGTGCGTTTACGTGTCGGTCAGCAACACTCGCAGTTTTGGTCGATTCTGGCCCGTTTCATGGACTATTTACTCACTGTTTTGGGGCCTCAGAGTGATTTCCACGATTGACGAACCCCAACGTGCGTTTACATTTCGGTCGTCAACACTCGCAGTTTTGGCCGATTCTGGCCCGTTTCGTGGACTATTACTCACTGTGTTGCGGTCTCGTAGTGCTTTCCACGATTGACGAACCCAGAGGTGCCTTTACGTGTCGGTCATCAACACTCGTAGTTTTGGCCAATTTTCGCCCGTTTCATGGACTATTACTCACTATTTTGGGGTCTCGGAGTGATTTCCAAGATTGACGAACCCAGAGGTGCGTTTACGTGTCGGTCATCAACACTCGCAGTTTTGGCCGATTCTGGCCCGTTTCGTGGACTATTACTCACTGTGTTGCGGTCTCGTAGTGCTTTCCACGATTGACGAACCCAGAGGTGCCTTTACGTGTCGGTCATCAACACTCGCAGTTTTGGCCGATTCTGGCCCGTTTCGTGGACTATTACTCACTGTGTTGCGGTCTCATAGTGCTTCCACGATTGACGAACCCAGACATGCCTTTACGTGTCGGTCATCAACACTCGTAGTTTTGGCCGATTCTGGCCCGTTTCATGGACTATTAGTCACTGTTTTGGGGTCTCGTAGTGCTTTCCACGATTGACGAACCCAGAGGTGCCTTTACGTGTCGGTCATCAACACTCGCAGTTTTGGCCGATTCTGGCCCGTTTTATGGACTATTACTCACTGTTTTGGGGTCTTGGAGTGATTTCCACGATTGACGAACCCAAAGGTGCGTTTACGTGTCGGTCATCAACACTCGTAGTTTTGGCCAATTTTGGCCCGTTTCATGGACTATTACTCACTATTTTGGGGTCTCGGAGTGATTTCCAAGATTGATGAACCCAGAGGTGCGTTTACGTGTCGGTCATCAACACTCGCAGTTTTGGTCGATTCTGGCCCGTTTCATGGACTATTTACTCACTGTTTTGGGGCCTCAGAGTGATTACCACGATTGACGAACCCCAACGTGCGTTTACGTTTCGGTCGTCAACACTCGCAGTTTTGGCCGATTCTGGCCCGTTTCGTGGACTATTACTCACTGTGTTGCTGTCTCGTAGTGCTTTCCACGATTGACGAACCCAGAGGTGCGTTTACGTGTTGGTCATCAACACTCGCAGTTTTGGCCGATTCTGGCCCGTTTTATGGACTATTACTCACTGTTTTGGGGTCTTGGAGTGATTTCCACGATTGACGAACCCAAAGGTGCGTTTACGTGTCGGTCATCAACACTCGTAGTTTTGGCCAATTTTGGCCCGTTTCATGGACTATTACTCACTATTTTGGGGTCTCGGAGTGATTTCCAAGATTGACGAACCCAGAGGTGCGTTTACGTGTCGGTCATCAACACTCGCAGTTTTGGTCGATTCTGGCCCGTTTCATGGACTATTTACTCACTGTTTTGGGGCCTCAGAGTGATTTCCACGATTGACGAACCCCAACGTGCGTTTACGTTTCGGTCGTCAACACTCGCAGTTTTGGCCGATTCTGGCCCGTTTCGTGGACTATTACTCACTGTGTTGCGGTCTCGTAGTGCTTTCCACGATTGACGAACCCAGAGGTGCCTTTACGTGTCGGTCATCAACACTCGTAGTTTTGGCCAATTTTCGCCCGTTTCATGGACTATTACTCACTATTTTGGGGTCTCGGAGTGATTTCCAAGATTGACGAACCCAGAGGTGCGTTTACGTGTCGGTCATCAACACTCGCAGTTTTGGCCGATTCTGGCCCGTTTCGTGGACTATTACTCACTGTGTTGCGGTCTCGTAGTGCTTTCCACGATTGACGAACCCAGAGGTGCCTTTACGTGTCGGTCATCAACACTCGCAGTTTTGGCCGATTCTGGCCCGTTTCGTGGACTATTACTCATTGTGTTGCGGTCTCGTAGTGCTTTCCACGATTGACGAACCCAGAGGTGCCTTTACGTGTCGGTCATCCACACTCGCAGTTTTGGCCGATTCTGGCCCGTTTCGTGGACTATTACTCACTATGTTGCGGTCTCATAGTGCTTCCACGATTGACGAACCCAGACATGCCTTTACGTGTCGGTCATCAACACTCGTAGTTTTGGCCGATTCTGGCCCGTTTCATGGACTATTAGTCACTGTTTTGGGGTCTCGTAGTGCTTTCCACGATTGACGAACCCAGAGGTGCCTTTACGTGTCGGTCATCAACACTCGCAGTTTTGGCCGATTCTGGCCCGTTTTATGGACTATTACTCACTGTTTTGGGGTCTTGGAGTGATTTCCACGATTGACGAACCCAAAGGTGCGTTTACGTGTCGGTCATCAACACTCGTAGTTTTGGCCAATTTTGGCCCGTTTCATGGACTATTACTCACTATTTTGGGGTCTCGGAGTGATTTCCAAGATTGACGAACCCAGAGGTGCGTTTACGTGTCGGTCAGCAACACTCGCAGTTTTGGTCGATTCTGGCCCGTTTCATGGACTATTTACTCACTGTTTTGGGGCCTCAGAGTGATTTCCACGATTGACGAACCCCAACGTGCGTTTACATTTCGGTCGTCAACACTCGCAGTTTTGGCCGATTCTGGCCCGTTTCGTGGACTATTACTCACTGTGTTGCGGTCTCGTAGTGCTTTCCACGATTGACGAACCCAGAGGTGCCTTTACGTGTCGGTCATCAACACTCGTAGTTTTGGCCAATTTTCGCCCGTTTCATGGACTATTACTCACTATTTTGGGGTCTCGGAGTGATTTCCAAGATTGACGAACCCAGAGGTGCGTTTACGTGTCGGTCATCAACACTCGCAGTTTTGGCCGATTCTGGCCCGTTTCGTGGACTATTACTCACTGTGTTGCGGTCTCGTAGTGCTTTCCACGATTGACGAACCCAGAGGTGCCTTTACGTGTCGGTCATCAACACTCGCAGTTTTGGCCGATTCTGGCCCGTTTCGTGGACTATTACTCACTGTGTTGCGGTCTCATAGTGCTTCCACGATTGACGAACCCAGACATGCCTTTACGTGTCGGTCATCAACACTCGTAGTTTTGGCCGATTCTGGCCCGTTTCATGGACTATTAGTCACTGTTTTGGGGTCTCGTAGTGCTTTCCACGATTGACGAACCCAGAGGTGCCTTTACGTGTCGGTCATCAACACTCGCAGTTTTGGCCGATTCTGGCCCGTTTTATGGACTATTACTCACTGTTTTGGGGTCTTGGAGTGATTTCCACGATTGACGAACCCAAAGGTGCGTTTACGTGTCGGTCATCAACACTCGTAGTTTTGGCCAATTTTGGCCCGTTTCATGGACTATTACTCACTATTTTGGGGTCTCGGAGTGATTTCCAAGATTGATGAACCCAGAGGTGCGTTTACGTGTCGGTCATCAACACTCGCAGTTTTGGTCGATTCTGGCCCGTTTCATGGACTATTTACTCACTGTTTTGGGGCCTCAGAGTGATTACCACGATTGACGAACCCCAACGTGCGTTTACGTTTCGGTCGTCAACACTCGCAGTTTTGGCCGATTCTGGCCCGTTTCGTGGACTATTACTCACTGTGTTGCTGTCTCGTAGTGCTTTCCACGATTGACGAACCCAGAGGTGCGTTTACGTGTTGGTCATCAACACTCGCAGTTTTGGCCGATTCTGGCCCGTTTTATGGACTATTACTCACTGTTTTGGGGTCTTGGAGTGATTTCCACGATTGACGAACCCAAAGGTGCGTTTACGTGTCGGTCATCAACACTCGTAGTTTTGGCCAATTTTGGCCCGTTTCATGGACTATTACTCACTATTTTGGGGTCTCGGAGTGATTTCCAAGATTGACGAACCCAGAGGTGCGTTTACGTGTCGGTCATCAACACTCGCAGTTTTGGTCGATTCTGGCCCGTTTCATGGACTATTTACTCACTGTTTTGGGGCCTCAGAGTGATTTCCACGATTGACGAACCCCAACGTGCGTTTACGTTTCGGTCGTCAACACTCGCAGTTTTGGCCGATTCTGGCCCGTTTCGTGGACTATTACTCACTGTGTTGCGGTCTCGTAGTGCTTTCCACGATTGACGAACCCAGAGGTGCCTTTACGTGACGGTCATCAACACTCGTAGTTTTGGCCAATTTTCGCCCGTTTCATGGACTATTACTCACTATTTTGGGGTCTCGGAGTGATTTCCAAGATTGACGAACCCAGAGGTGCGTTTACGTGTCGGTCATCAACACTCGCAGTTTTGGCCGATTCTGGCCCGTTTCGTGGACTATTACTCACTGTGTTGCGGTCTCGTAGTGCTTTCCACGATTGACGAACCCAGAGGTGCCTTTACGTGTCGGTCATCAACACTCGCAGTTTTGGCCGATTCTGGCCCGTTTCGTGGACTATTACTCATTGTGTTGCGGTCTCGTAGTGCTTTCCACGATTGACGAACCCAGAGGTGCCTTTACGTGTCGGTCATCCACACTCGCAGTTTTGGCCGATTCTGGCCCGTTTCGTGGACTATTACTCACTATGTTGCGGTCTCATAGTGCTTCCACGATTGACGAACCCAGACATGCCTTTACGTGTCGGTCATCAACACTCGTAGTTTTGGCCGATTCTGGCCCGTTTCATGGACTATTAGTCACTGTTTTGGGGTCTCGTAGTGCTTTCCACGATTGACGAACCCAGAGGTGCCTTTACGTGTCGGTCATCAACACTCGCAGTTTTGGCCGATTCTGGCCCGTTTTATGGACTATTACTCACTGTTTTGGGGTCTTGGAGTGATTTCCACGATTGACGAACCCAAAGGTGCGTTTACGTGTCGGTCATCAACACTCGTAGTTTTGGCCAATTTTGGCCCGTTTCATGGACTATTACTCACTATTTTGGGGTCTCGGAGTGATTTCCAAGATTGACGAACCCAGAGGTGCGTTTACGTGTCGGTCAGCAACACTCGCAGTTTTGGTCGATTCTGGCCCGTTTCATGGACTATTTACTCACTGTTTTGGGGCCTCAGAGTGATTTCCACGATTGACGAACCCCAACGTGCGTTTACATTTCGGTCGTCAACACTCGCAGTTTTGGCCGATTCTGGCCCGTTTCGTGGACTATTACTCACTGTGTTGCGGTCTCGTAGTGCTTTCCACGATTGACGAACCCAGAGGTGCCTTTACGTGTCGGTCATCAACACTCGTAGTTTTGGCCAATTTTCGCCCGTTTCATGGACTATTACTCACTATTTTGGGGTCTCGGAGTGATTTCCAAGATTGACGAACCCAGAGGTGCGTTTACGTGTCGGTCATCAACACTCGCAGTTTTGGCCGATTCTGGCCCGTTTCGTGGACTATTACTCACTGTGTTGCGGTCTCGTAGTGCTTTCCACGATTGACGAACCCAGAGGTGCCTTTACGTGTCGGTCATCAACACTCGCAGTTTTGGCCGATTCTGGCCCGTTTCGTGGACTATTACTCACTGTGTTGCGGTCTCATAGTGCTTCCACGATTGACGAACCCAGACATGCCTTTACGTGTCGGTCATCAACACTCGTAGTTTTGGCCGATTCTGGCCCGTTTCATGGACTATTAGTCACTGTTTTGGGGTCTCGTAGTGCTTTCCACGATTGACGAACCCAGAGGTGCCTTTACGTGTCGGTCATCAACACTCGCAGTTTTGGCCGATTCTGGCCCGTTTTATGGACTATTACTCACTGTTTTGGGGTCTTGGAGTGATTTCCACGATTGACGAACCCAAAGGTGCGTTTACGTGTCGGTCATCAACACTCGTAGTTTTGGCCAATTTTGGCCCGTTTCATGGACTATTACTCACTATTTTGGGGTCTCGGAGTGATTTCCAAGATTGATGAACCCAGAGGTGCGTTTACGTGTCGGTCATCAACACTCGCAGTTTTGGTCGATTCTGGCCCGTTTCATGGACTATTTACTCACTGTTTTGGGGCCTCAGAGTGATTACCACGATTGACGAACCCCAACGTGCGTTTACGTTTCGGTCGTCAACACTCGCAGTTTTGGCCGATTCTGGCCCGTTTCGTGGACTATTACTCACTGTGTTGCTGTCTCGTAGTGCTTTCCACGATTGACGAACCCAGAGGTGCGTTTACGTGTTGGTCATCAACACTCGCAGTTTTGGCCGATTCTGGCCCGTTTTATGGACTATTACTCACTGTTTTGGGGTCTTGGAGTGATTTCCACGATTGACGAACCCAAAGGTGCGTTTACGTGTCGGTCATCAACACTCGTAGTTTTGGCCAATTTTGGCCCGTTTCATGGACTATTACTCACTATTTTGGGGTCTCGGAGTGATTTCCAAGATTGACGAACCCAGAGGTGCGTTTACGTGTCGGTCATCAACACTCGCAGTTTTGGTCGATTCTGGCCCGTTTCATGGACTATTTACTCACTGTTTTGGGGCCTCAGAGTGATTTCCACGATTGACGAACCCCAACGTGCGTTTACGTTTCGGTCGTCAACACTCGCAGTTTTGGCCGATTCTGGCCCGTTTCGTGGACTATTACTCACTGTGTTGCGGTCTCGTAGTGCTTTCCACGATTGACGAACCCAGAGGTGCCTTTACGTGTCGGTCATCAACACTCGTAGTTTTGGCCAATTTTCGCCCGTTTCATGGACTATTACTCACTATTTTGGGGTCTCGGAGTGATTTCCAAGATTGACGAACCCAGAGGTGCGTTTACGTGTCGGTCATCAACACTCGCAGTTTTGGCCGATTCTGGCCCGTTTCGTGGACTATTACTCACTGTGTTGCGGTCTCGTAGTGCTTTCCACGATTGACGAACCCAGAGGTGCCTTTACGTGTCGGTCATCAACACTCGCAGTTTTGGCCGATTCTGGCCCGTTTCGTGGACTATTACTCATTGTGTTGCGGTCTCGTAGTGCTTTCCACGATTGACGAACCCAGAGGTGCCTTTACGTGTCGGTCATCCACACTCGCAGTTTTGGCCGATTCTGGCCCGTTTCGTGGACTATTACTCACTATGTTGCGGTCTCATAGTGCTTCCACGATTGACGAACCCAGACATGCCTTTACGTGTCGGTCATCAACACTCGTAGTTTTGGCCGATTCTGGCCCGTTTCATGGACTATTAGTCACTGTTTTGGGGTCTCGTAGTGCTTTCCACGATTGACGAACCCAGAGGTGCCTTTACGTGTCGGTCATCAACACTCGCAGTTTTGGCCGATTCTGGCCCGTTTTATGGACTATTACTCACTGTTTTGGGGTCTTGGAGTGATTTCCACGATTGACGAACCCAAAGGTGCGTTTACGTGTCGGTCATCAACACTCGTAGTTTTGGCCAATTTTGGCCCGTTTCATGGACTATTACTCACTATTTTGGGGTCTCGGAGTGATTTCCAAGATTGACGAACCCAGAGGTGCGTTTACGTGTCGGTCAGCAACACTCGCAGTTTTGGTCGATTCTGGCCCGTTTCATGGACTATTTACTCACTGTTTTGGGGCCTCAGAGTGATTTCCACGATTGACGAACCCCAACGTGCGTTTACGTTTCGGTCGTCAACACTCGCAGTTTTGGCCGATTCT
Organism: Triticum timopheevii; assembly: GCA_963921465.1. NCBI lineage: Eukaryota > Viridiplantae > Streptophyta > Magnoliopsida > Poales > Poaceae > Triticum > Triticum timopheevii. Next base: position 671,010,736 of record OY997266.1, on the reverse strand, counting down.
GGCCCGTTTCGTGGACTATTACTCACTGTGTTGCGGTCTCGTAGTGCTTTCCACGATTGACGAACCCAGAGGTGCCTTTACGTGTCGGTCATCAACACTCGTAGTTTTGGCCAATTTTCGCCCGTTTCATGGACTATTACTCACTATTTTGGGGTCTCGGAGTGATTTCCAAGATTGACGAACCCAGAGGTGCGTTTACGTGTCGGTCAGCAACACTCGCAGTTTTGGTCGATTCTGGCCCGTTTCATGGACTATTTACTCACTGTTTTGGGGCCTCAGAGTGATTTCCACGATTGACGAACCCCAACGTGCGTTTACGTTTCGGTCGTCAACACTCGCAGTTTTGGCCGATTCTGGCCCGTTTCGTGGACTATTACTCACTGTGTTGCTGTCTCGTAGTGCTTTCCACGATTGACGAACCCAGAGGTGCGTTTACGTGTTGGTCATCAACACTCGCAGTTTTGGCCGATTCTGGCCCGTTTTATGGACTATTACTCACTGTTTTGGGGTCTTGGAGTGATTTCCACGATTGACGAACCCAAAGGTGCGTTTACGTGTCGGTCATCAACACTCGTAGTTTTGGCCAATTTTGGCCCGTTTCATGGACTATTACTCACTATTTTGGGGTCTCGGAGTGATTTCCAAGATTGACGAACCCAGAGGTGCGTTTACGTGTCGGTCATCAACACTCGCAGTTTTGGCCGATTCTGGCCCGTTTCGTGGACTATTACTCACTGTGTTGCGGTCTCATAGTGCTTCCACGATTGACGAACCCAGACATGCCTTTACGTGTCGGTCATCAACACTCGTAGTTTTGGCCGATTCTGGCCCGTTTCATGGACTATTAGTCACTGTTTTGGGGTCTCGTAGTGCTTTCCACGATTGACGAACCCAGAGGTGCCTTTACGTGTCGGTCATCAACACTCGCAGTTTTGGCCGATTCTGGCCCGTTTTATGGACTATTACTCACTGTTTTGGGGTCTTGGAGTGATTTCCACGATTGACGAACCCAAAGGTGCGTTTACGTGTCGGTCATCAACACTCGTAGTTTTGGCCAATTTTGGCCCGTTTCATGGACTATTACTCACTATTTTGGGGTCTCGGAGTGATTTCCAAGATTGATGAACCCAGAGGTGCGTTTACGTGTCGGTCATCAACACTCGCAGTTTTGGTCGATTCTGGCCCGTTTCATGGACTATTTACTCACTGTTTTGGGGCCTCAGAGTGATTACCACGATTGACGAACCCCAACGTGCGTTTACGTTTCGGTCGTCAACACTCGCAGTTTTGGCCGATTCTGGCCCGTTTCGTGGACTATTACTCACTGTGTTGCTGTCTCGTAGTGCTTTCCACGATTGACGAACCCAGAGGTGCGTTTACGTGTTGGTCATCAACACTCGCAGTTTTGGCCGATTCTGGCCCGTTTTATGGACTATTACTCACTGTTTTGGGGTCTTGGAGTGATTTCCACGATTGACGAACCCAAAGGTGCGTTTACGTGTCGGTCATCAACACTCGTAGTTTTGGCCAATTTTGGCCCGTTTCATGGACTATTACTCACTATTTTGGGGTCTCGGAGTGATTTCCAAGATTGACGAACCCAGAGGTGCGTTTACGTGTCGGTCATCAACACTCGCAGTTTTGGTCGATTCTGGCCCGTTTCATGGACTATTTACTCACTGTTTTGGGGCCTCAGAGTGATTTCCACGATTGACGAACCCCAACGTGCGTTTACGTTTCGGTCGTCAACACTCGCAGTTTTGGCCGATTCTGGCCCGTTTCGTGGACTATTACTCACTGTGTTGCGGTCTCGTAGTGCTTTCCACGATTGACGAACCCAGAGGTGCCTTTACGTGTCGGTCATCAACACTCGTAGTTTTGGCCAATTTTCGCCCGTTTCATGGACTATTACTCACTATTTTGGGGTCTCGGAGTGATTTCCAAGATTGACGAACCCAGAGGTGCGTTTACGTGTCGGTCATCAACACTCGCAGTTTTGGCCGATTCTGGCCCGTTTCGTGGACTATTACTCACTGTGTTGCGGTCTCGTAGTGCTTTCCACGATTGACGAACCCAGAGGTGCCTTTACGTGTCGGTCATCAACACTCGCAGTTTTGGCCGATTCTGGCCCGTTTCGTGGACTATTACTCATTGTGTTGCGGTCTCGTAGTGCTTTCCACGATTGACGAACCCAGAGGTGCCTTTACGTGTCGGTCATCCACACTCGCAGTTTTGGCCGATTCTGGCCCGTTTCGTGGACTATTACTCACTATGTTGCGGTCTCATAGTGCTTCCACGATTGACGAACCCAGACATGCCTTTACGTGTCGGTCATCAACACTCGTAGTTTTGGCCGATTCTGGCCCGTTTCATGGACTATTAGTCACTGTTTTGGGGTCTCGTAGTGCTTTCCACGATTGACGAACCCAGAGGTGCCTTTACGTGTCGGTCATCAACACTCGCAGTTTTGGCCGATTCTGGCCCGTTTTATGGACTATTACTCACTGTTTTGGGGTCTTGGAGTGATTTCCACGATTGACGAACCCAAAGGTGCGTTTACGTGTCGGTCATCAACACTCGTAGTTTTGGCCAATTTTGGCCCGTTTCATGGACTATTACTCACTATTTTGGGGTCTCGGAGTGATTTCCAAGATTGACGAACCCAGAGGTGCGTTTACGTGTCGGTCAGCAACACTCGCAGTTTTGGTCGATTCTGGCCCGTTTCATGGACTATTTACTCACTGTTTTGGGGCCTCAGAGTGATTTCCACGATTGACGAACCCCAACGTGCGTTTACGTTTCGGTCGTCAACACTCGCAGTTTTGGCCGATTCTGGCCCGTTTCGTGGACTATTACTCACTGTGTTGCGGTCTCGTAGTGCTTTCCACGATTGACGAACCCAGAGGTGCCTTTACGTGTCGGTCATCAACACTCGTAGTTTTGGCCAATTTTCGCCCGTTTCATGGACTATTACTCACTATTTTGGGGTCTCGGAGTGATTTCCAAGATTGACGAACCCAGAGGTGCGTTTACGTGTCGGTCAGCAACACTCGCAGTTTTGGTCGATTCTGGCCCGTTTCATGGACTATTTACTCACTGTTTTGGGGCCTCAGAGTGATTTCCACGATTGACGAACCCCAACGTGCGTTTACGTTTCGGTCGTCAACACTCGCAGTTTTGGCCGATTCTGGCCCGTTTCGTGGACTATTACTCACTGTGTTGCTGTCTCGTAGTGCTTTCCACGATTGACGAACCCAGAGGTGCGTTTACGTGTTGGTCATCAACACTCGCAGTTTTGGCCGATTCTGGCCCGTTTTATGGACTATTACTCACTGTTTTGGGGTCTTGGAGTGATTTCCACGATTGACGAACCCAAAGGTGCGTTTACGTGTCGGTCATCAACACTCGTAGTTTTGGCCAATTTTGGCCCGTTTCATGGACTATTACTCACTATTTTGGGGTCTCGGAGTGATTTCCAAGATTGACGAACCCAGAGGTGCGTTTACGTGTCGGTCATCAACACTCGCAGTTTTGGTCGATTCTGGCCCGTTTCATGGACTATTTACTCACTGTTTTGGGGCCTCAGAGTGATTTCCACGATTGACGAACCCCAACGTGCGTTTACGTTTCGGTCGTCAACACTCGCAGTTTTGGCCGATTCTGGCCCGTTTCGTGGACTATTACTCACTGTGTTGCGGTCTCGTAGTGCTTTCCACGATTGACGAACCCAGAGGTGCCTTTACGTGTCGGTCATCAACACTCGTAGTTTTGGCCAATTTTCGCCCGTTTCATGGACTATTACTCACTATTTTGGGGTCTCGGAGTGATTTCCAAGATTGACGAACCCAGAGGTGCGTTTACGTGTCGGTCATCAACACTCGCAGTTTTGGCCGATTCTGGCCCGTTTCGTGGACTATTACTCATTGTGTTGCGGTCTCGTAGTGCTTTCCACGATTGACGAACCCAGAGGTGCCTTTACGTGTCGGTCATCCACACTCGCAGTTTTGGCCGATTCTGGCCCGTTTCGTGGACTATTACTCACTATGTTGCGGTCTCATAGTGCTTCCACGATTGACGAACCCAGACATGCCTTTACGTGTCGGTCATCAACACTCGTAGTTTTGGCCGATTCTGGCCCGTTTCATGGACTATTAGTCACTGTTTTGGGGTCTCGTAGTGCTTTCCACGATTGACGAACCCAGAGGTGCCTTTACGTGTCGGTCATCAACACTCGCAGTTTTGGCCGATTCTGGCCCGTTTTATGGACTATTACTCACTGTTTTGGGGTCTTGGAGTGATTTCCACGATTGACGAACCCAAAGGTGCGTTTACGTGTCGGTCATCAACACTCGTAGTTTTGGCCAATTTTGGCCCGTTTCATGGACTATTACTCACTATTTTGGGGTCTCGGAGTGATTTCCAAGATTGACGAACCCAGAGGTGCGTTTACGTGTCGGTCAGCAACACTCGCAGTTTTGGTCGATTCTGGCCCGTTTCATGGACTATTTACTCACTGTTTTGGGGCCTCAGAGTGATTTCCACGATTGACGAACCCCAACGTGCGTTTACGTTTCGGTCGTCAACACTCGCAGTTTTGGCCGATTCTGGCCCGTTTCGTGGACTATTACTCACTGTGTTGCTGTCTCGTAGTGCTTTCCACGATTGACGAACCCAGAGGTGCGTTTACGTGTTGGTCATCAACACTCGCAGTTTTGGCCGATTCTGGCCCGTTTTATGGACTATTACTCACTGTTTTGGGGTCTTGGAGTGATTTCCACGATTGACGAACCCAAAGGTGCGTTTACGTGTCGGTCATCAACACTCGTAGTTTTGGCCAATTTTGGCCCGTTTCATGGACTATTACTCACTATTTTGGGGTCTCGGAGTGATTTCCAAGATTGACGAACCCAGAGGTGCGTTTACGTGTCGGTCATCAACACTCGCAGTTTTGGTCGATTCTGGCCCGTTTCATGGACTATTTACTCACTGTTTTGGGGCCTCAGAGTGATTTCCACGATTGACGAACCCCAACGTGCGTTTACGTTTCGGTCGTCAACACTCGCAGTTTTGGCCGATTCTGGCCCGTTTCGTGGACTATTACTCACTGTGTTGCGGTCTCGTAGTGCTTTCCACGATTGACGAACCCAGAGGTGCCTTTACGTGTCGGTCATCAACACTCGTAGTTTTGGCCAATTTTCGCCCGTTTCATGGACTATTACTCACTATTTTGGGGTCTCGGAGTGATTTCCAAGATTGACGAACCCAGAGGTGCGTTTACGTGTCGGTCATCAACACTCGCAGTTTTGGCCGATTCTGGCCCGTTTCGTGGACTATTACTCATTGTGTTGCGGTCTCGTAGTGCTTTCCACGATTGACGAACCCAGAGGTGCCTTTACGTGTCGGTCATCCACACTCGCAGTTTTGGCCGATTCTGGCCCGTTTCGTGGACTATTACTCACTATGTTGCGGTCTCATAGTGCTTCCACGATTGACGAACCCAGACATGCCTTTACGTGTCGGTCATCAACACTCGTAGTTTTGGCCGATTCTGGCCCGTTTCATGGACTATTAGTCACTGTTTTGGGGTCTCGTAGTGCTTTCCACGATTGACGAACCCAGAGGTGCCTTTACGTGTCGGTCATCAACACTCGCAGTTTTGGCCGATTCTGGCCCGTTTTATGGACTATTACTCACTGTTTTGGGGTCTTGGAGTGATTTCCACGATTGACGAACCCAAAGGTGCGTTTACGTGTCGGTCATCAACACTCGTAGTTTTGGCCAATTTTGGCCCGTTTCATGGACTATTACTCACTATTTTGGGGTCTCGGAGTGATTTCCAAGATTGACGAACCCAGAGGTGCGTTTACGTGTCGGTCAGCAACACTCGCAGTTTTGGTCGATTCTGGCCCGTTTCATGGACTATTTACTCACTGTTTTGGGGCCTCAGAGTGATTTCCACGATTGACGAACCCCAACGTGCGTTTACGTTTCGGTCGTCAACACTCGCAGTTTTGGCCGATTCTGGCCCGTTTCGTGGACTATTACTCACTGTGTTGCGGTCTCGTAGTGCTTTCCACGATTGACGAACCCAGAGGTGCCTTTACGTGTCGGTCATCAACACTCGTAGTTTTGGCCAATTTTCGCCCGTTTCATGGACTATTACTCACTATTTTGGGGTCTCGGAGTGATTTCCAAGATTGACGAACCCAGAGGTGCGTTTACGTGTCGGTCATCAACACTCGCAGTTTTGGCCGATTCTGGCCCGTTTCGTGGACTATTACTCACTGTGTTGCGGTCTCGTAGTGCTTTCCACGATTGACGAACCCAGAGGTGCCTTTACGTGTCGGTCATCAACACTCGCAGTTTTGGCCGATTCTGGCCCGTTTCGTGGACTATTACTCACTGTGTTGCGGTCTCATAGTGCTTCCACGATTGACGAACCCAGACATGCCTTTACGTGTCGGTCATCAACACTCGTAGTTTTGGCCGATTCTGGCCCGTTTCATGGACTATTAGTCACTGTTTTGGGGTCTCGTAGTGCTTTCCACGATTGACGAACCCAGAGGTGCCTTTACGTGTCGGTCATCAACACTCGCAGTTTTGGCCGATTCTGGCCCGTTTTATGGACTATTACTCACTGTTTTGGGGTCTTGGAGTGATTTCCACGATTGACGAACCCAAAGGTGCGTTTACGTGTCGGTCATCAACACTCGTAGTTTTGGCCAATTTTGGCCCGTTTCATGGACTATTACTCACTATTTTGGGGTCTCGGAGTGATTTCCAAGATTGATGAACCCAGAGGTGCGTTTACGTGTCGGTCATCAACACTCGCAGTTTTGGTCGATTCTGGCCCGTTTCATGGACTATTTACTCACTGTTTTGGGGCCTCAGAGTGATTACCACGATTGACGAACCCCAACGTGCGTTTACGTTTCGGTCGTCAACACTCGCAGTTTTGGCCGATTCTGGCCCGTTTCGTGGACTATTACTCACTGTGTTGCTGTCTCGTAGTGCTTTCCACGATTGACGAACCCAGAGGTGCGTTTACGTGTTGGTCATCAACACTCGCAGTTTTGGCCGATTCTGGCCCGTTTTATGGACTATTACTCACTGTTTTGGGGTCTTGGAGTGATTTCCACGATTGACGAACCCAAAGGTGCGTTTACGTGTCGGTCATCAACACTCGTAGTTTTGGCCAATTTTGGCCCGTTTCATGGACTATTACTCACTATTTTGGGGTCTCGGAGTGATTTCCAAGATTGACGAACCCAGAGGTGCGTTTACGTGTCGGTCATCAACACTCGCAGTTTTGGTCGATTCTGGCCCGTTTCATGGACTATTTACTCACTGTTTTGGGGCCTCAGAGTGATTTCCACGATTGACGAACCCCAACGTGCGTTTACGTTTCGGTCGTCAACACTCGCAGTTTTGGCCGATTCTGGCCCGTTTCGTGGACTATTACTCACTGTGTTGCGGTCTCGTAGTGCTTTCCACGATTGACGAACCCAGAGGTGCCTTTACGTGTCGGTCATCAACACTCGTAGTTTTGGCCAATTTTCGCCCGTTTCATGGACTATTACTCACTATTTTGGGGTCTCGGAGTGATTTCCAAGATTGACGAACCCAGAGGTGCGTTTACGTGTCGGTCAGCAACACTCGCAGTTTTGGTCGATTCTGGCCCGTTTCATGGACTATTTACTCACTGTTTTGGGGCCTCAGAGTGATTTCCACGATTGACGAACCCCAACGTGCGTTTACGTTTCGGTCGTCAACACTCGCAGTTTTGGCCGATTCTGGCCCGTTTCGTGGACTATTACTCACTGTGTTGCTGTCTCGTAGTGCTTTCCACGATTGACGAACCCAGAGGTGCGTTTACGTGTTGGTCATCAACACTCGCAGTTTTGGCCGATTCTGGCCCGTTTTATGGACTATTACTCACTGTTTTGGGGTCTTGGAGTGATTTCCACGATTGACGAACCCAAAGGTGCGTTTACGTGTCGGTCATCAACACTCGTAGTTTTGGCCAATTTTGGCCCGTTTCATGGACTATTACTCACTATTTTGGGGTCTCGGAGTGATTTCCAAGATTGACGAACCCAGAGGTGCGTTTACGTGTCGGTCATCAACACTCGCAGTTTTGGTCGATTCTGGCCCGTTTCATGGACTATTTACTCACTGTTTTGGGGCCTCAGAGTGATTTCCACGATTGACGAACCCCAACGTGCGTTTACGTTTCGGTCGTCAACACTCGCAGTTTTGGCCGATTCTGGCCCGTTTCGTGGACTATTACTCACTGTGTTGCGGTCTCGTAGTGCTTTCCACGATTGACGAACCCAGAGGTGCCTTTACGTGTCGGTCATCAACACTCGTAGTTTTGGCCAATTTTCGCCCGTTTCATGGACTATTACTCACTATTTTGGGGTCTCGGAGTGATTTCCAAGATTGACGAACCCAGAGGTGCGTTTACGTGTCGGTCATCAACACTCGCAGTTTTGGCCGATTCTGGCCCGTTTCGTGGACTATTACTCATTGTGTTGCGGTCTCGTAGTGCTTTCCACGATTGACGAACCCAGAGGTGCCTTTACGTGTCGGTCATCCACACTCGCAGTTTTGGCCGATTCTGGCCCGTTTCGTGGACTATTACTCACTATGTTGCGGTCTCATAGTGCTTCCACGATTGACGAACCCAGACATGCCTTTACGTGTCGGTCATCAACACTCGTAGTTTTGGCCGATTCTGGCCCGTTTCATGGACTATTAGTCACTGTTTTGGGGTCTCGTAGTGCTTTCCACGATTGACGAACCCAGAGGTGCCTTTACGTGTCGGTCATCAACACTCGCAGTTTTGGCCGATTCTGGCCCGTTTTATGGACTATTACTCACTGTTTTGGGGTCTTGGAGTGATTTCCACGATTGACGAACCCAAAGGTGCGTTTACGTGTCGGTCATCAACACTCGTAGTTTTGGCCAATTTTGGCCCGTTTCATGGACTATTACTCACTATTTTGGGGTCTCGGAGTGATTTCCAAGATTGACGAACCCAGAGGTGCGTTTACGTGTCGGTCAGCAACACTCGCAGTTTTGGTCGATTCTGGCCCGTTTCATGGACTATTTACTCACTGTTTTGGGGCCTCAGAGTGATTTCCACGATTGACGAACCCCAACGTGCGTTTACGTTTCGGTCGTCAACACTCGCAGTTTTGGCCGATTCTGGCCCGTTTCGTGGACTATTACTCACTGTGTTGCGGTCTCGTAGTGCTTTCCACGATTGACGAACCCAGAGGTGCCTTTACGTGTCGGTCATCAACACTCGTAGTTTTGGCCAATTTTCGCCCGTTTCATGGACTATTACTCACTATTTTGGGGTCTCGGAGTGATTTCCAAGATTGACGAACCCAGAGGTGCGTTTACGTGTCGGTCATCAACACTCGCAGTTTTGGCCGATTCTGGCCCGTTTCGTGGACTATTACTCACTGTGTTGCGGTCTCGTAGTGCTTTCCACGATTGACGAACCCAGAGGTGCCTTTACGTGTCGGTCATCAACACTCGCAGTTTTGGCCGATTCTGGCCCGTTTCGTGGACTATTACTCACTGTGTTGCGGTCTCATAGTGCTTCCACGATTGACGAACCCAGACATGCCTTTACGTGTCGGTCATCAACACTCGTAGTTTTGGCCGATTCTGGCCCGTTTCATGGACTATTAGTCACTGTTTTGGGGTCTCGTAGTGCTTTCCACGATTGACGAACCCAGAGGTGCCTTTACGTGTCGGTCATCAACACTCGCAGTTTTGGCCGATTCTGGCCCGTTTTATGGACTATTACTCACTGTTTTGGGGTCTTGGAGTGATTTCCACGATTGACGAACCCAAAGGTGCGTTTACGTGTCGGTCATCAACACTCGTAGTTTTGGCCAATTTTGGCCCGTTTCATGGACTATTACTCACTATTTTGGGGTCTCGGAGTGATTTCCAAGATTGATGAACCCAGAGGTGCGTTTACGTGTCGGTCATCAACACTCGCAGTTTTGGTCGATTCTGGCCCGTTTCATGGACTATTTACTCACTGTTTTGGGGCCTCAGAGTGATTACCACGATTGACGAACCCCAACGTGCGTTTACGTTTCGGTCGTCAACACTCGCAGTTTTGGCCGATTCTGGCCCGTTTCGTGGACTATTACTCACTGTGTTGCTGTCTCGTAGTGCTTTCCACGATTGACGAACCCAGAGGTGCGTTTACGTGTTGGTCATCAACACTCGCAGTTTTGGCCGATTCTGGCCCGTTTTATGGACTATTACTCACTGTTTTGGGGTCTTGGAGTGATTTCCACGATTGACGAACCCAAAGGTGCGTTTACGTGTCGGTCATCAACACTCGTAGTTTTGGCCAATTTTGGCCCGTTTCATGGACTATTACTCACTATTTTGGGGTCTCGGAGTGATTTCCAAGATTGACGAACCCAGAGGTGCGTTTACGTGTCGGTCATCAACACTCGCAGTTTTGGTCGATTCTGGCCCGTTTCATGGACTATTTACTCACTGTTTTGGGGCCTCAGAGTGATTTCCACGATTGACGAACCCCAACGTGCGTTTACGTTTCGGTCGTCAACACTCGCAGTTTTGGCCGATTCTGGCCCGTTTCGTGGACTATTACTCACTGTGTTGCGGTCTCGTAGTGCTTTCCACGATTGACGAACCCAGAGGTGCCTTTACGTGTCGGTCATCAACACTCGTAGTTTTGGCCAATTTTCGCCCGTTTCATGGACTATTACTCACTATTTTGGGGTCTCGGAGTGATTTCCAAGATTGACGAACCCAGAGGTGCGTTTACGTGTCGGTCATCAACACTCGCAGTTTTGGCCGATTCTGGCCCGTTTCGTGGACTATTACTCACTGTGTTGCGGTCTCGTAGTGCTTTCCACGATTGACGAACCCAGAGGTGCCTTTACGTGTCGGTCATCAACACTCGCAGTTTTGGCCGATTCTGGCCCGTTTCGTGGACTATTACTCATTGTGTTGCGGTCTCGTAGTGCTTTCCACGATTGACGAACCCAGAGGTGCCTTTACGTGTCGGTCATCCACACTCGCAGTTTTGGCCGATTCTGGCCCGTTTCGTGGACTATTACTCACTATGTTGCGGTCTCATAGTGCTTCCACGATTGACGAACCCAGACATGCCTTTACGTGTCGGTCATCAACACTCGTAGTTTTGGCCGATTCTGGCCCGTTTCATGGACTATTAGTCACTGTTTTGGGGTCTCGTAGTGCTTTCCACGATTGACGAACCCAGAGGTGCCTTTACGTGTCGGTCATCAACACTCGCAGTTTTGGCCGATTCTGGCCCGTTTTATGGACTATTACTCACTGTTTTGGGGTCTTGGAGTGATTTCCACGATTGACGAACCCAAAGGTGCGTTTACGTGTCGGTCATCAACACTCGTAGTTTTGGCCAATTTTGGCCCGTTTCATGGACTATTACTCACTATTTTGGGGTCTCGGAGTGATTTCCAAGATTGACGAACCCAGAGGTGCGTTTACGTGTCGGTCAGCAACACTCGCAGTTTTGGTCGATTCTGGCCCGTTTCATGGACTATTTACTCACTGTTTTGGGGCCTCAGAGTGATTTCCACGATTGACGAACCCCAACGTGCGTTTACGTTTCGGTCGTCAACACTCGCAGTTTTGGCCGATTCTGGCCCGTTTCGTGGACTATTACTCACTGTGTTGCGGTCTCGTAGTGCTTTCCACGATTGACGAACCCAGAGGTGCCTTTACGTGTCGGTCATCAACACTCGTAGTTTTGGCCAATTTTCGCCCGTTTCATGGACTATTACTCACTATTTTGGGGTCTCGGAGTGATTTCCAAGATTGACGAACCCAGAGGTGCGTTTACGTGTCGGTCAGCAACACTCGCAGTTTTGGTCGATTCTGGCCCGTTTCATGGACTATTTACTCACTGTTTTGGGGCCTCAGAGTGATTTCCACGATTGACGAACCCCAACGTGCGTTTACGTTTCGGTCGTCAACACTCGCAGTTTTGGCCGATTCTGGCCCGTTTCGTGGACTATTACTCACTGTGTTGCTGTCTCGTAGTGCTTTCCACGATTGACGAACCCAGAGGTGCGTTTACGTGTTGGTCATCAACACTCGCAGTTTTGGCCGATTCTGGCCCGTTTTATGGACTATTACTCACTGTTTTGGGGTCTTGGAGTGATTTCCACGATTGACGAACCCAAAGGTGCGTTTACGTGTCGGTCATCAACACTCGTAGTTTTGGCCAATTTTGGCCCGTTTCATGGACTATTACTCACTATTTTGGGGTCTCGGAGTGATTTCCAAGATTGACGAACCCAGAGGTGCGTTTACGTGTCGGTCATCAACACTCGCAGTTTTGGTCGATTCTGGCCCGTTTCATGGACTATTTACTCACTGTTTTGGGGCCTCAGAGTGATTTCCACGATTGACGAACCCCAACGTGCGTTTACGTTTCGGTCGTCAACACTCGCAGTTTTGGCCGATTCTGGCCCGTTTCGTGGACTATTACTCACTGTGTTGCGGTCTCGTAGTGCTTTCCACGATTGACGAACCCAGAGGTGCCTTTACGTGTCGGTCATCAACACTCGTAGTTTTGGCCAATTTTCGCCCGTTTCATGGACTATTACTCACTATTTTGGGGTCTCGGAGTGATTTCCAAGATTGACGAACCCAGAGGTGCGTTTACGTGTCGGTCATCAACACTCGCAGTTTTGGCCGATTCTGGCCCGTTTCGTGGACTATTACTCACTGTGTTGCGGTCTCGTAGTGCTTTCCACGATTGACGAACCCAGAGGTGCCTTTACGTGTCGGTCATCAACACTCGCAGTTTTGGCCGATTCTGGCCCGTTTCGTGGACTATTACTCATTGTGTTGCGGTCTCGTAGTGCTTTCCACGATTGACGAACCCAGAGGTGCCTTTACGTGTCGGTCATCCACACTCGCAGTTTTGGCCGATTCTGGCCCGTTTCGTGGACTATTACTCACTATGTTGCGGTCTCATAGTGCTTCCACGATTGACGAACCCAGACATGCCTTTACGTGTCGGTCATCAACACTCGTAGTTTTGGCCGATTCTGGCCCGTTTCATGGACTATTAGTCACTGTTTTGGGGTCTCGTAGTGCTTTCCACGATTGACGAACCCAGAGGTGCCTTTACGTGTCGGTCATCAACACTCGCAGTTTTGGCCGATTCTGGCCCGTTTTATGGACTATTACTCACTGTTTTGGGGTCTTGGAGTGATTTCCACGATTGACGAACCCAAAGGTGCGTTTACGTGTCGGTCATCAACACTCGTAGTTTTGGCCAATTTTGGCCCGTTTCATGGACTATTACTCACTATTTTGGGGTCTCGGAGTGATTTCCAAGATTGACGAACCCAGAGGTGCGTTTACGTGTCGGTCAGCAACACTCGCAGTTTTGGTCGATTCTGGCCCGTTTCATGGACTATTTACTCACTGTTTTGGGGCCTCAGAGTGATTTCCACGATTGACGAACCCCAACGTGCGTTTACGTTTCGGTCGTCAACACTCGCAGTTTTGGCCGATTCTGGCCCGTTTCGTGGACTATTACTCACTGTGTTGCGGTCTCGTAGTGCTTTCCACGATTGACGAACCCAGAGGTGCCTTTACGTGTCGGTCATCAACACTCGTAGTTTTGGCCAATTTTCGCCCGTTTCATGGACTATTACTCACTATTTTGGGGTCTCGGAGTGATTTCCAAGATTGACGAACCCAGAGGTGCGTTTACGTGTCGGTCAGCAACACTCGCAGTTTTGGTCGATTCTGGCCCGTTTCATGGACTATTTACTCACTGTTTTGGGGCCTCAGAGTGATTTCCACGATTGACGAACCCCAACGTGCGTTTACGTTTCGGTCGTCAACACTCGCAGTTTTGGCCGATTCTGGCCCGTTTCGTGGACTATTACTCACTGTGTTGCTGTCTCGTAGTGCTTTCCACGATTGACGAACCCAGAGGTGCGTTTACGTGTTGGTCATCAACACTCGCAGTTTTGGCCGATTCTGGCCCGTTTTATGGACTATTACTCACTGTTTTGGGGTCTTGGAGTGATTTCCACGATTGACGAACCCAAAGGTGCGTTTACGTGTCGGTCATCAACACTCGTAGTTTTGGCCAATTTTGGCCCGTTTCATGGACTATTACTCACTATTTTGGGGTCTCGGAGTGATTTCCAAGATTGACGAACCCAGAGGTGCGTTTACGTGTCGGTCATCAACACTCGCAGTTTTGGTCGATTCTGGCCCGTTTCATGGACTATTTACTCACTGTTTTGGGGCCTCAGAGTGATTTCCACGATTGACGAACCCCAACGTGCGTTTACGTTTCGGTCGTCAACACTCGCAGTTTTGGCCGATTCTGGCCCGTTTCGTGGACTATTACTCACTGTGTTGCGGTCTCGTAGTGCTTTCCACGATTGACGAACCCAGAGGTGCCTTTACGTGTCGGTCATCAACACTCGTAGTTTTGGCCAATTTTCGCCCGTTTCATGGACTATTACTCACTATTTTGGGGTCTCGGAGTGATTTCCAAGATTGACGAACCCAGAGGTGCGTTTACGTGTCGGTCATCAACACTCGCAGTTTTGGCCGATTCTGGCCCGTTTCGTGGACTATTACTCACTGTGTTGCGGTCTCGTAGTGCTTTCCACGATTGACGAACCCAGAGGTGCCTTTACGTGTCGGTCATCAACACTCGCAGTTTTGGCCGATTCTGGCCCGTTTCGTGGACTATTACTCATTGTGTTGCGGTCTCGTAGTGCTTTCCACGATTGACGAACCCAGAGGTGCCTTTACGTGTCGGTCATCCACACTCGCAGTTTTGGCCGATTCTGGCCCGTTTCGTGGACTATTACTCACTATGTTGCGGTCTCATAGTGCTTCCACGATTGACGAACCCAGACATGCCTTTACGTGTCGGTCATCAACACTCGTAGTTTTGGCCGATTCTGGCCCGTTTCATGGACTATTAGTCACTGTTTTGGGGTCTCGTAGTGCTTTCCACGATTGACGAACCCAGAGGTGCCTTTACGTGTCGGTCATCAACACTCGCAGTTTTGGCCGATTCTGGCCCGTTTTATGGACTATTACTCACTGTTTTGGGGTCTTGGAGTGATTTCCACGATTGACGAACCCAAAGGTGCGTTTACGTGTCGGTCATCAACACTCGTAGTTTTGGCCAATTTTGGCCCGTTTCATGGACTATTACTCACTATTTTGGGGTCTCGGAGTGATTTCCAAGATTGACGAACCCAGAGGTGCGTTTACGTGTCGGTCAGCAACACTCGCAGTTTTGGTCGATTCTGGCCCGTTTCATGGACTATTTACTCACTGTTTTGGGGCCTCAGAGTGATTTCCACGATTGACGAACCCCAACGTGCGTTTACGTTTCGGTCGTCAACACTCGCAGTTTTGGCCGATTCTGGCCCGTTTCGTGGACTATTACTCACTGTGTTGCGGTCTCGTAGTGCTTTCCACGATTGACGAACCCAGAGGTGCCTTTACGTGTCGGTCATCAACACTCGTAGTTTTGGCCAATTTTCGCCCGTTTCATGGACTATTACTCACTATTTTGGGGTCTCGGAGTGATTTCCAAGATTGACGAACCCAGAGGTGCGTTTACGTGTCGGTCATCAACACTCGCAGTTTTGGCCGATTCTGGCCCGTTTCGTGGACTATTACTCACTGTGTTGCGGTCTCGTAGTGCTTTCCACGATTGACGAACCCAGAGGTGCCTTTACGTGTCGGTCATCAACACTCGCAGTTTTGGCCGATTCTGGCCCGTTTCGTGGACTATTACTCACTGTGTTGTGGTCTCATAGTGCTTCCACGATTGACGAACCCAGAGGTGCCTTTACGTGTCGGTCATCAACACTCGCAGTTTTGGCCGATTCTGGCCCGTTTCGTGGACTATTACTCACTGTGTTGCGGTCTCGTAGTGCTTTCCACGATTGACGAACCCAGAGGTGCCTTTACGTGTCGGTCATCAACACTCGCAGTTTTGGCCGATTCTGGCCCGTTTCGTGGACTATTACTCACTGTGTTGCGGTCTCATAGTGCTTCCACGATTGACGAACCCAGACATGCCTTTACGTGTCGGTCATCAACACTCGTAGTTTTGGCCGATTCTGGCCCGTTTCATGGACTATTAGTCACTGTTTTGGGGTCTCGTAGTGCTTTCCACGATTGACGAACCCAGAGGTGCCTTTACGTGTCGGTCATCAACACTCGCAGTTTTGGCCGATTCTGGCCCGTTTCGTGGACTATTACTCACTGTGTTGCGGTCTCGTAGTGCTTTCCACGATTGACGAACCCAGAGGTGCCTTTACGTGTCGGTCATCAACACTCGCAGTTTTGGCCGATTCTGGCCCGTTTCGTGGACTATTACTCACTGTGTTGCGGTCTCATAGTGCTTCCACGATTGACGAACCCAGACATGCCTTTACGTGTCGGTCATCAACACTCGTAGTTTTGGCCGATTCTGGCCCGTTTCATGGACTATTAGTCACTGTTTTGGGGTCTCGTAGTGCTTTCCACGATTGACGAACCCAGAGGTGCCTTTACGTGTCGGTCATCAACACTCGTAGTTTTGGCCAATTTTGGCCCGTTTTATGGACTATTACTCACTGTTTTGGGGTCTTGGAGTGATTTCCACGATTGACGAACCCAAAGGTGCGTTTACGTGTCGGTCATCAACACTCGTAGTTTTGGCCAATTTTGGCCCGTTTCATGGACTATTACTCACTATTTTGGGGTCTCGGAGTGATTTCCAAGATTGATGAACCCAGAGGTGCCTTTACGTGTCGGTCATCCACACTCGCAGTTTTGGCCGATTCTGGCCCGTTTCGTGGACTATTACTCACTATGTTGCGGTCTCATAGTGCTTCCACGATTGACGAACCCAGACATGCCTTTACGTGTCGGTCATCAACACTCGTAGTTTTGGCCGATTCTGGCCCGTTTCATGGACTATTAGTCACTGTTTTGGGGTCTCGTAGTGCTTTCCACGATTGACGAACCCAGAGGTGCCTTTACGTGTCGGTCATCAACACTCGCAGTTTTGGCCGATTCTGGCCCGTTTCGTGGACTATTACTCACTGTGTTGCGGTCTCGTAGTGCTTTCCACGATTGACGAACCCAGAGGTGCCTTTACGTGTCGGTCATCAACACTCGCAGTTTTGGCCGATTCTGGCCCGTTTCGTGGACTATTACTCACTGTGTTGCGGTCTCATAGTGCTTCCACGATTGACGAACCCAGACATGCCTTTACGTGTCGGTCATCAACACTCGTAGTTTTGGCCGATTCTGGCCCGTTTCATGGACTATTAGTCACTGTTTTGGGGTCTCGTAGTGCTTTCCACGATTGACGAACCCAGAGGTGCCTTTACGTGTCGGTCATCAACACTCGCAGTTTTGGCCGATTCTGGCCCGTTTTATGGACTATTACTCACTGTTTTGGGGTCTTGGAGTGATTTCCACGATTGACGAACCCAAAGGTGCGTTTACGTGTCGGTCATCAACACTCGTAGTTTTGGCCAATTTTGGCCCGTTTCATGGACTATTACTCACTATTTTGGGGTCTCGGAGTGATTTCCAAGATTGATGAACCCAGAGGTGCCTTTACGTGTCGGTCATCCACACTCGCAGTTTTGGCCGATTCTGGCCCGTTTCGTGGACTATTACTCACTATGTTGCGGTCTCATAGTGCTTCCACGATTGACGAACCCAGACATGCCTTTACGTGTCGGTCATCAACACTCGTAGTTTTGGCCGATTCTGGCCCGTTTCATGGACTATTAGTCACTGTTTTGGGGTCTCGTAGTGCTTTCCACGATTGACGAACCCAGAGGTGCCTTTACGTGTCGGTCATCAACACTCGCAGTTTTGGCCGATTCTGGCCCGTTTTATGGACTATTACTCACTGTTTTGGGGTCTTGGAGTGATTTCCACGATTGACGAACCCAAAGGTGCGTTTACGTGTCGGTCATCAACACTCGTAGTTTTGGCCAATTTTGGCCCGTTTCATGGACTATTACTCACTATTTTGGGGTCTCGGAGTGATTTCCAAGATTGACGAACCCAGAGGTGCGTTTACGTGTCGGTCAGCAACACTCGCAGTTTTGGTCGATTCTGGCCCGTTTCATGGACTATTTACTCACTGTTTTGGGGCCTCAGAGTGATTTCCACGATTGACGAACCCCAACGTGCGTTTACGTTTCGGTCGTCAACACTCGCAGTTTTGGCCGATTCTGGCCCGTTTCGTGGACTATTACTCACTGTGTTGCGGTCTCGTAGTGCTTTCCACGATTGACGAACCCAGAGGTGCCTTTACGTGTCGGTCATCAACACTCGTAGTTTTGGCCAATTTTCGCCCGTTTCATGGACTATTACTCACTATTTTGGGGTCTCGGAGTGATTTCCAAGATTGACGAACCCAGAGGTGCGTTTACGTGTCGGTCATCAACACTCGCAGTTTTGGCCGATTCTGGCCCGTTTCGTGGACTATTACTCACTGTGTTGCGGTCTCGTAGTGCTTTCCACGATTGACGAACCCAGAGGTGCCTTTACGTGTCGGTCATCAACACTCGCAGTTTTGGCCGATTCTGGCCCGTTTCGTGGACTATTACTCACTGTGTTGTGGTCTCATAGTGCTTCCACGATTGACGAACCCAGAGGTGCCTTTACGTGTCGGTCATCAACACTCGCAGTTTTGGCCGATTCTGGCCCGTTTCGTGGATTATTACTCACTGTGTTGCGGTCTCGTAGTGCTTTCCACGATTGACGAACCCAGAGGTGCCTTTACGTGTCGGTCATCAACACTCGCAGTTTTGGCCGATTCTGGCCCGTTTCGTGGACTATTACTCACTGTGTTGCGGTCTCATAGTGCTTCCACGATTGACGAACCCAGACATGCCTTTACGTGTCGGTCATCAACACTCGTAGTTTTGGCCGATTCTGGCCCGTTTCATGGACTATTAGTCACTGTTTTGGGGTCTCGTAGTGCTTTCCACGATTGACGAACCCAGAGGTGCCTTTACGTGTCGGTCATCAACACTCGCAGTTTTGGCCGATTCTGGCCCGTTTCGTGGACTATTACTCACTGTGTTGCGGTCTCGTAGTGCTTTCCACGATTGACGAACCCAGAGGTGCCTTTACGTGTCGGTCATCAACACTCGCAGTTTTGGCCGATTCTGGCCCGTTTCGTGGACTATTACTCACTGTGTTGCGGTCTCATAGTGCTTCCACGATTGACGAACCCAGACATGCCTTTACGTGTCGGTCATCAACACTCGTAGTTTTGGCCGATTCTGGCCCGTTTCATGGACTATTAGTCACTGTTTTGGGGTCTCGTAGTGCTTTCCACGATTGACGAACCCAGAGGTGCCTTTACGTGTCGGTCATCAACACTCGCAGTTTTGGCCGATTCTGGCCCGTTTTATGGACTATTACTCACTGTTTTGGGGTCTTGGAGTGATTTCCACGATTGACGAACCCAAAGGTGCGTTTACGTGTCGGTCATCAACACTCGTAGTTTTGGCCAATTTTGGCCCGTTTCATGGACTATTACTCACTATTTTGGGGTCTCGGAGTGATTTCCAAGATTGATGAACCCAGAGGTGCCTTTACGTGTCGGTCATCCACACTCGCAGTTTTGGCCGATTCTGGCCCGTTTCGTGGACTATTACTCACTATGTTGCGGTCTCATAGTGCTTCCACGATTGACGAACCCAGACATGCCTTTACGTGTCGGTCATCAACACTCGTAGTTTTGGCCGATTCTGGCCCGTTTCATGGACTATTAGTCACTGTTTTGGGGTCTCGTAGTGCTTTCCACGATTGACGAACCCAGAGGTGCCTTTACGTGTCGGTCATCAACACTCGCAGTTTTGGCCGATTCTGGCCCGTTTCGTGGACTATTACTCACTGTGTTGCGGTCTCGTAGTGCTTTCCACGATTGACGAACCCAGAGGTGCCTTTACGTGTCGGTCATCAACACTCGCAGTTTTGGCCGATTCTGGCCCGTTTCGTGGACTATTACTCACTGTGTTGCGGTCTCATAGTGCTTCCACGATTGACGAACCCAGACATGCCTTTACGTGTCGGTCATCAACACTCGTAGTTTTGGCCGATTCTGGCCCGTTTCATGGACTATTAGTCACTGTTTTGGGGTCTCGTAGTGCTTTCCACGATTGACGAACCCAGAGGTGCCTTTACGTGTCGGTCATCAACACTCGCAGTTTTGGCCGATTCTGGCCCGTTTTATGGACTATTACTCACTGTTTTGGGGTCTTGGAGTGATTTCCACGATTGACGAACCCAAAGGTGCGTTTACGTGTCGGTCATCAACACTCGTAGTTTTGGCCAATTTTGGCCCGTTTCATGGACTATTACTCACTATTTTGGGGTCTCGGAGTGATTTCCAAGATTGATGAACCCAGAGGTGCCTTTACGTGTCGGTCATCCACACTCGCAGTTTTGGCCGATTCTGGCCCGTTTCGTGGACTATTACTCACTATGTTGCGGTCTCATAGTGCTTCCACGATTGACGAACCCAGACATGCCTTTACGTGTCGGTCATCAACACTCGTAGTTTTGGCCGATTCTGGCCCGTTTCATGGACTATTAGTCACTGTTTTGGGGTCTCGTAGTGCTTTCCACGATTGACGAACCCAGAGGTGCCTTTACGTGTCGGTCATCAACACTCGCAGTTTTGGCCGATTCTGGCCCGTTTTATGGACTATTACTCACTGTTTTGGGGTCTTGGAGTGATTTCCACGATTGACGAACCCAAAGGTGCGTTTACGTGTCGGTCATCAACACTCGTAGTTTTGGCCAATTTTGGCCCGTTTCATGGACTATTACTCACTATTTTGGGGTCTCGGAGTGATTTCCAAGATTGACGAACCCAGAGGTGCGTTTACGTGTCGGTCAGCAACACTCGCAGTTTTGGTCGATTCTGGCCCGTTTCATGGACTATTTACTCACTGTTTTGGGGCCTCAGAGTGATTTCCACGATTGACGAACCCCAACGTGCGTTTACGTTTCGGTCGTCAACACTCGCAGTTTTGGCCGATTCTGGCCCGTTTCGTGGACTATTACTCACTGTGTTGCGGTCTCGTAGTGCTTTCCACGATTGACGAACCCAGAGGTGCCTTTACGTGTCGGTCATCAACACTCGTAGTTTTGGCCAATTTTCGCCCGTTTCATGGACTATTACTCACTATTTTGGGGTCTCGGAGTGATTTCCAAGATTGACGAACCCAGAGGTGCGTTTACGTGTCGGTCATCAACACTCGCAGTTTTGGCCGATTCTGGCCCGTTTCGTGGACTATTACTCACTGTGTTGCGGTCTCGTAGTGCTTTCCACGATTGACGAACCCAGAGGTGCCTTTACGTGTCGGTCATCAACACTCGCAGTTTTGGCCGATTCTGGCCCGTTTCGTGGACTATTACTCACTGTGTTGTGGTCTCATAGTGCTTCCACGATTGACGAACCCAGAGGTGCCTTTACGTGTCGGTCATCAACACTCGCAGTTTTGGCCGATTCTGGCCCGTTTCGTGGACTATTACTCACTGTGTTGCGGTCTCGTAGTGCTTTCCACGATTGACGAACCCAGAGGTGCCTTTACGTGTCGGTCATCAACACTCGCAGTTTTGGCCGATTCTGGCCCGTTTCGTGGACTATTACTCACTGTGTTGCGGTCTCATAGTGCTTCCACGATTGACGAACCCAGACATGCCTTTACGTGTCGGTCATCAACACTCGTAGTTTTGGCCGATTCTGGCCCGTTTCATGGACTATTAGTCACTGTTTTGGGGTCTCGTAGTGCTTTCCACGATTGACGAACCCAGAGGTGCCTTTACGTGTCGGTCATCAACACTCGCAGTTTTGGCCGATTCTGGCCCGTTTCGTGGACTATTACTCACTGTGTTGCGGTCTCGTAGTGCTTTCCACGATTGACGAACCCAGAGGTGCCTTTACGTGTCGGTCATCAACACTCGCAGTTTTGGCCGATTCTGGCCCGTTTCGTGGACTATTACTCACTGTGTTGCGGTCTCATAGTGCTTCCACGATTGACGAACCCAGACATGCCTTTACGTGTCGGTCATCAACACTCGTAGTTTTGGCCGATTCTGGCCCGTTTCATGGACTATTAGTCACTGTTTTGGGGTCTCGTAGTGCTTTCCACGATTGACGAACCCAGAGGTGCCTTTACGTGTCGGTCATCAACACTCGCAGTTTTGGCCGATTCTGGCCCGTTTTATGGACTATTACTCACTGTTTTGGGGTCTTGGAGTGATTTCCACGATTGACGAACCCAAAGGTGCGTTTACGTGTCGGTCATCAACACTCGTAGTTTTGGCCAATTTTGGCCCGTTTCATGGACTATTACTCACTATTTTGGGGTCTCGGAGTGATTTCCAAGATTGATGAACCCAGAGGTGCGTTTACGTGTCGGTCATCAACACTCGCAGTTTTGGTCGATTCTGGCCCGTTTCATGGACTATTTACTCACTGTTTTGGGGCCTCAGAGTGATTTCCACGATTGACGAACCCCAACGTGCGTTTACGTTTCGGTCGTCAACACTCGCAGTTTTGGCCGATTCTGGCCCGTTTCGTGGACTATTACTCACTGTGTTGCTGTCTCGTAGTGCTTTCCACGATTGACGAACCCAGAGGTGCGTTTACGTGTTGGTCATCAACACTCGCAGTTTTGGCCGATTCTGGCCCGTTTCGTGGACTATTACTCACTGTGTTGCGGTCTCGTAGTGCTTTCCACGATTGACGAACCCAGAGGTGCCTTTACGTGTCGGTCATCCACACTCGCAGTTTTGGCCGATTCTGGCCCGTTTCGTGGACTATTACTCACTATGTTGCGGTCTCATAGTGCTTCCACGATTGACGAACCCAGACATGCCTTTACGTGTCGGTCATCAACACTCGTAGTTTTGGCCGATTCTGGCCCGTTTCATGGACTATTAGTCACTGTTTTGGGGTCTCGTAGTGCTTTCCACGATTGACGAACCCAGAGGTGCCTTTACGTGTCGGTCATCAACACTCGCAGTTTTGGCCGATTCTGGCCCGTTTTATGGACTATTACTCACTGTTTTGGGGTCTTGGAGTGATTTCCACGATTGACGAACCCAAAGGTGCGTTTACGTGTCGGTCATCAACACTCGTAGTTTTGGCCAATTTTGGCCCGTTTCATGGACTATTACTCACTATTTTGGGGTCTCGGAGTGATTTCCAAGATTAACGAACCCAGAGGTGCGTTTACGTGTCGGTCATCAACACTCGCAGTTTTGGTCGATTCTGGCCCGTTTCATGGACTATTTACTCACTGTTTTGGGGCCTCAGAGTGATTTCCACGATTGACGAACCCCAACGTGCGTTTACGTTTCGGTCGTCAACACTCGCAGTTTTGGCCGATTCTGGCCCGTTTCGTGGACTATTACTCACTGTGTTGCGGTCTCGTAGTGCTTTCCACGATTGACGAACCCAGAGGTGCCTTTACGTGTCGGTCATCAACACTCGTAGTTTTGGCCAATTTTCGCCCGTTTCATGGACTATTACTCACTATTTTGGGGTCTCGGAGTGATTTCCAAGATTGACGAACCCAGAGGTGCGTTTACGTGTCGGTCATCAACACTCGCAGTTTTGGCCGATTCTGGCCCGTTTCGTGGACTATTACTCACTGTGTTGCGGTCTCGTAGTGCTTTCCACGATTGACGAACCCAGAGGTGCCTTTACGTGTCGGTCATCAACACTCGCAGTTTTGGCCGATTCTGGCCCGTTTCGTGGACTATTACTCACTGTGTTGCGGTCTCATAGTGCTTCCACGATTGACGAACCCAGACATGCCTTTACGTGTCGGTCATCAACACTCGTAGTTTTGGCCGATTCTGGCCCGTTTCATGGACCATTAGTCACTGTTTTGGGGTCTCGTAGTGCTTTCCACGATTGACGAACCCAGAGGTGCCTTTACGTGTCGGTCATCAACACTCGCAGTTTTGGCCGATTCTGGCCCGTTTTATGGACTATTACTCACTGTTTTGGGGTCTTGGAGTGATTTCCACGATTGACGGACCCAAAGGTGCGTTTACGTGTCGGTCATCAACACTCGTAGTTTTGGCCAATTTTGGCCCGTTTCATGGACTATTACTCACTATTTTGGGGTCTCGGAGTGATTTCCAAGATTGATGAACCCAGAGGTGCGTTTACGTGTCGGTCATCAACACTCGCAGTTTTGGTCGATTCTGGCCCGTTTCATGGACTATTTACTCACTGTTTTGGGGCCTCAGAGTGATTTCCACGATTGACGAACCCCAACGTGCGTTTACGTTTCGATCGTCAACACTCGCAGTTTTGGCCGATTCTGGCCCGTTTCGTGGACTATTACTCACTGTGTTGCGGTCTCGTAGTGCTTTCCACGATTGACGAACCCAGAGGTGCGTTTACGTGTTGGTCATCAACACTCGCAGTTTTGGCCGATTCTGGCCCGTTTCGTGGACTATTACTCATTGTGTTGCGGTCTCGTAGTGCTTTCCACGATTGACGAACCCAGAGGTGCCTTTACGTGTCGGTCATCCACACTCGCAGTTTTGGCCGATTCTGGCCCGTTTCGTGGACTATTACTCACTATGTTGCGGTCTCATAGTGCTTCCACGATTGACGAACCCAGACATGCCTTTACGTGTCGGTCATCAACACTCGTAGTTTTGGCCGATTCTGGCCCGTTTCATGGACTATTAGTCACTGTTTTGGGGTCTCGTAGTGCTTTCCACGATTGACGAACCCAGAGGTGCCTTTACGTGTCGGTCATCAACACTCGCAGTTTGGCCGATTCTGGCCCGTTTTATGGACTATTACTCACTGTTTTGGGGTCTTGGAGTGATTTCCACGATTGACGAACCCAAAGGTGCGTTTACGTGTCGGTCATCAACACTCGTAGTTTTGGCCAATTTTGGCCCGTTTCATGGACTATTACTCACTATTTTGGGGTCTCGGAGTGATTTCCAAGATTGACGAACCCAGAGGTGCGTTTACGTGTCGGTCAGCAACACTCGCAGTTTTGGTCGATTCTGGCCCGTTTCATGGACTATTTACTCACTGTTTTGGGGCCTCAGAGTGATTTCCACGATTGACGAACCCCAACGTGCGTTTACGTTTCGGTCGTCAACACTCGCAGTTTTGGCCGATTCTGGCCCGTTTCGTGGACTATTACTCACTGTGTTGCGGTCTCGTAGTGCTTTCCACGATTGACGAACCCAGAGGTGCCTTTACGTGTCGGTCATCAACACTCGTAGTTTTGGCCAATTTTCGCCCGTTTCATGGACTATTACTCACTATTTTGGGGTCTCGGAGTGATTTCCAAGATTGACGAACCCAGAGGTGCGTTTACGTGTCGGTCAGCAACACTCGCAGTTTTGGTCGATTCTGGCCCGTTTCATGGACTATTTACTCACTGTTTTGGGGCCTCAGAGTGATTTCCACGATTGACGAACCCCAACGTGCGTTTACGTTTCGGTCGTCAACACTCGCAGTTTTGGCCGATTCTGGCCCGTTTCGTGGACTATTACTCACTGTGTTGCTGTCTCGTAGTGCTTTCCACGATTGACGAACCCAGAGGTGCGTTTACGTGTTGGTCATCAACACTCGCAGTTTTGGCCGATTCTGGCCCGTTTTATGGACTATTACTCACTGTTTTGGGGTCTTGGAGTGATTTCCACGATTGACGAACCCAAAGGTGCGTTTACGTGTCGGTCATCAACACTCGTAGTTTTGGCCAATTTTGGCCCGTTTCATGGACTATTACTCACTATTTTGGGGTCTCGGAGTGATTTCCAAGATTGACGAACCCAGAGGTGCGTTTACGTGTCGGTCATCAACACTCGCAGTTTTGGTCGATTCTGGCCCGTTTCATGGACTATTTACTCACTGTTTTGGGGCCTCAGAGTGATTTCCACGATTGACGAACCCCAACGTGCGTTTACGTTTCGGTCGTCAACACTCGCAGTTTTGGCCGATTCTGGCCCGTTTCGTGGACTATTACTCACTGTGTTGCGGTCTCGTAGTGCTTTCCACGATTGACGAACCCAGAGGTGCCTTTACGTGTCGGTCATCAACACTCGTAGTTTTGGCCAATTTTCGCCCGTTTCATGGACTATTACTCACTATTTTGGGGTCTCGGAGTGATTTCCAAGATTGACGAACCCAGAGGTGCGTTTACGTGTCGGTCATCAACACTCGCAGTTTTGGCCGATTCTGGCCCGTTTCGTGGACTATTACTCACTGTGTTGCGGTCTCGTAGTGCTTTCCACGATTGACGAACCCAGAGGTGCCTTTACGTGTCGGTCATCAACACTCGCAGTTTTGGCCGATTCTGGCCCGTTTCGTGGACTATTACTCATTGTGTTGCGGTCTCGTAGTGCTTTCCACGATTGACGAACCCAGAGGTGCCTTTACGTGTCGGTCATCCACACTCGCAGTTTTGGCCGATTCTGGCCCGTTTCGTGGACTATTACTCACTATGTTGCGGTCTCATAGTGCTTCCACGATTGACGAACCCAGACATGCCTTTACGTGTCGGTCATCAACACTCGTAGTTTTGGCCGATTCTGGCCCGTTTCATGGACTATTAGTCACTGTTTTGGGGTCTCGTAGTGCTTTCCACGATTGACGAACCCAGAGGTGCCTTTACGTGTCGGTCATCAACACTCGCAGTTTTGGCCGATTCTGGCCCGTTTTATGGACTATTACTCACTGTTTTGGGGTCTTGGAGTGATTTCCACGATTGACGAACCCAAAGGTGCGTTTACGTGTCGGTCATCAACACTCGTAGTTTTGGCCAATTTTGGCCCGTTTCATGGACTATTACTCACTATTTTGGGGTCTCGGAGTGATTTCCAAGATTGACGAACCCAGAGGTGCGTTTACGTGTCGGTCAGCAACACTCGCAGTTTTGGTCGATTCTGGCCCGTTTCATGGACTATTTACTCACTGTTTTGGGGCCTCAGAGTGATTTCCACGATTGACGAACCCCAACGTGCGTTTACGTTTCGGTCGTCAACACTCGCAGTTTTGGCCGATTCTGGCCCGTTTCGTGGACTATTACTCACTGTGTTGCGGTCTCGTAGTGCTTTCCACGATTGACGAACCCAGAGGTGCCTTTACGTGTCGGTCATCAACACTCGTAGTTTTGGCCAATTTTCGCCCGTTTCATGGACTATTACTCACTATTTTGGGGTCTCGGAGTGATTTCCAAGATTGACGAACCCAGAGGTGCGTTTACGTGTCGGTCATCAACACTCGCAGTTTTGGCCGATTCTGGCCCGTTTCGTGGACTATTACTCACTGTGTTGCGGTCTCGTAGTGCTTTCCACGATTGACGAACCCAGAGGTGCCTTTACGTGTCGGTCATCAACACTCGCAGTTTTGGCCGATTCTGGCCCGTTTCGTGGACTATTACTCACTGTGTTGTGGTCTCATAGTGCTTCCACGATTGACGAACCCAGAGGTGCCTTTACGTGTCGGTCATCAACACTCGCAGTTTTGGCCGATTCTGGCCCGTTTCGTGGACTATTACTCACTGTGTTGCGGTCTCGTAGTGCTTTCCACGATTGACGAACCCAGAGGTGCCTTTACGTGTCGGTCATCAACACTCGCAGTTTTGGCCGATTCTGGCCCGTTTCGTGGACTATTACTCACTGTGTTGCGGTCTCATAGTGCTTCCACGATTGACGAACCCAGACATGCCTTTACGTGTCGGTCATCAACACTCGTAGTTTTGGCCGATTCTGGCCCGTTTCATGGACTATTAGTCACTGTTTTGGGGTCTCGTAGTGCTTTCCACGATTGACGAACCCAGAGGTGCCTTTACGTGTCGGTCATCAACACTCGCAGTTTTGGCCGATTCTGGCCCGTTTCGTGGACTATTACTCACTGTGTTGCGGTCTCGTAGTGCTTTCCACGATTGACGAACCCAGAGGTGCCTTTACGTGTCGGTCATCAACACTCGCAGTTTTGGCCGATTCTGGCCCGTTTCGTGGACTATTACTCACTGTGTTGCGGTCTCATAGTGCTTCCACGATTGACGAACCCAGACATGCCTTTACGTGTCGGTCATCAACACTCGTAGTTTTGGCCGATTCTGGCCCGTTTCATGGACTATTAGTCACTGTTTTGGGGTCTCGTAGTGCTTTCCACGATTGACGAACCCAGAGGTGCCTTTACGTGTCGGTCATCAACACTCGCAGTTTTGGCCGATTCTGGCCCGTTTTATGGACTATTACTCACTGTTTTGGGGTCTTGGAGTGATTTCCACGATTGACGAACCCAAAGGTGCGTTTACGTGTCGGTCATCAACACTCGTAGTTTTGGCCAATTTTGGCCCGTTTCATGGACTATTACTCACTATTTTGGGGTCTCGGAGTGATTTCCAAGATTGATGAACCCAGAGGTGCCTTTACGTGTCGGTCATCCACACTCGCAGTTTTGGCCGATTCTGGCCCGTTTCGTGGACTATTACTCACTATGTTGCGGTCTCATAGTGCTTCCACGATTGACGAACCCAGACATGCCTTTACGTGTCGGTCATCAACACTCGTAGTTTTGGCCGATTCTGGCCCGTTTCATGGACTATTAGTCACTGTTTTGGGGTCTCGTAGTGCTTTCCACGATTGACGAACCCAGAGGTGCCTTTACGTGTCGGTCATCAACACTCGCAGTTTTGGCCGATTCTGGCCCGTTTCGTGGACTATTACTCACTGTGTTGCGGTCTCGTAGTGCTTTCCACGATTGACGAACCCAGAGGTGCCTTTACGTGTCGGTCATCAACACTCGCAGTTTTGGCCGATTCTGGCCCGTTTCGTGGACTATTACTCACTGTGTTGCGGTCTCATAGTGCTTCCACGATTGACGAACCCAGACATGCCTTTACGTGTCGGTCATCAACACTCGTAGTTTTGGCCGATTCTGGCCCGTTTCATGGACCATTAGTCACTGTTTTGGGGTCTCGTAGTGCTTTCCACGATTGACGAACCCAGAGGTGCCTTTACGTGTCGGTCATCAACACTCGCAGTTTTGGCCGATTCTGGCCCGTTTTATGGACTATTACTCACTGTTTTGGGGTCTTGGAGTGATTTCCACGATTGACGGACCCAAAGGTGCGTTTACGTGTCGGTCATCAACACTCGTAGTTTTGGCCAATTTTGGCCCGTTTCATGGACTATTACTCACTATTTTGGGGTCTCGGAGTGATTTCCAAGATTGATGAACCCAGAGGTGCGTTTACGTGTCGGTCATCAACACTCGCAGTTTTGGTCGATTCTGGCCCGTTTCATGGACTATTTACTCACTGTTTTGGGGCCTCAGAGTGATTTCCACGATTGACGAACCCCAACGTGCGTTTACGTTTCGATCGTCAACACTCGCAGTTTTGGCCGATTCTGGCCCGTTTCGTGGACTATTACTCACTGTGTTGCGGTCTCGTAGTGCTTTCCACGATTGACGAACCCAGAGGTGCGTTTATGTGTTGGTCATCAACACTCGCAGTTTTGGCCGATTCTGGCCCGTTTCGTGGACTATTACTCATTGTGTTGCGGTCTCGTAGTGCTTTCCACGATTGACGAACCCAGAGGTGCCTTTACGTGTCGGTCATCCACACTCGCAGTTTTGGCCGATTCTGGCCCGTTTCGTGGACTATTACTCACTATGTTGCGGTCTCATAGTGCTTCCACGATTGACGAACCCAGACATGCCTTTACGTGTCGGTCATCAACACTCGTAGTTTTGGCCGATTCTGGCCCGTTTCATGGACTATTAGTCACTGTTTTGGGGTCTCGTAGTGCTTTCCACGATTGACGAACCCAGAGGTGCCTTTACGTGTCGGTCATCAACACTCGTAGTTTTGGCCGATTTTCGCCCGTTTCATGGACTATTACTCACTGTTTTGGGGTCTTGGAGTGATTTCCAAGATTGACGAACCCAGAGGTGCGTTTACGTGTCGGTCATCAACACTCGCAGTTTTGGCCGATTCTGGCCCGTTTCGTGGACTATTACTCACTGTGTTGCGGTCTCGTAGTGCTTTCCACGATTGACGAACCCAGAGGTGCCTTTACGTGTCGGTCATCAACACTCGCAGTTTTGGCCGATTCTGGCCCGTTTCGTGGACTATTACTCACTGTGTTGCGGTCTCATAGTGCTTCCACGATTGACGAACCCAGACATGCCTTTACGTGTCGGTCATCAACACTCGTAGTTTTGGCCGATTCTGGCCCGTTTCATGGACTATTAGTCACTGTTTTGGGGTCTCGTAGTGCTTTCCACGATTGACGAACCCAGAGGTGCCTTTACGTGTCGGTCATCAACACTCGCAGTTTTGGCCGATTCTGGCCCGTTTTATGGACTATTACTCACTGTTTTGGGGTCTTGGAGTGATTTCCACGATTGACGAACCCAAAGGTGCGTTTACGTGTCGGTCATCAACACTCGTAGTTTTGGCCAATTTTGGCCCGTTTCATGGACTATTACTCACTATTTTGGGGTCTCGGAGTGATTTCCAAGATTGACGAACCCAGAGGTGCGTTTACGTGTCGGTCAGCAACACTCGCAGTTTTGGTCGATTCTGGCCCGTTTCATGGACTATTTACTCACTGTTTTGGGGCCTCAGAGTGATTTCCACGATTGACGAACCCCAACGTGCGTTTACGTTTCGGTCGTCAACACTCGCAGTTTTGGCCGATTCTGGCCCGTTTCGTGGACTATTACTCACTGTGTTGCGGTCTCGTAGTGCTTTCCACGATTGACGAACCCAGAGGTGCCTTTACGTGTCGGTCATCAACACTCGTAGTTTTGGCCAATTTTCGCCCGTTTCATGGACTATTACTCACTATTTTGGGGTCTCGGAGTGATTTCCAAGATTGACGAACCCAGAGGTGCGTTTACGTGTCGGTCATCAACACTCGCAGTTTTGGCCGATTCTGGCCCGTTTCGTGGACTATTACTCACTGTGTTGCGGTCTCGTAGTGCTTTCCACGATTGACGAACCCAGAGGTGCCTTTACGTGTCGGTCATCAACACTCGCAGTTTTGGCCGATTCTGGCCCGTTTCGTGGACTATTACTCACTGT
The DNA here is from genome assembly GCA_963921465.1 of Triticum timopheevii. Lineage (NCBI taxonomy): Eukaryota > Viridiplantae > Streptophyta > Magnoliopsida > Poales > Poaceae > Triticum > Triticum timopheevii. The sequence goes on along the minus strand of OY997266.1, from coordinate 670,979,558 downwards.
GTTGTGGTCTCATAGTGCTTCCACGATTGACGAACCCAGAGGTGCCTTTACGTGTCGGTCATCAACACTCGCAGTTTTGGCCGATTCTGGCCCGTTTCGTGGACTATTACTCACTGTGTTGCGGTCTCGTAGTGCTTTCCACGATTGACGAACCCAGAGGTGCCTTTACGTGTCGGTCATCAACACTCGCAGTTTTGGCCGATTCTGGCCCGTTTCGTGGACTATTACTCACTGTGTTGCGGTCTCATAGTACTTCCACGATTGACGAACCCAGACATGCCTTTACGTGTCGGTCATCAACACTCGTAGTTTTGGCCGATTCTGGCCCGTTTCATGGACTATTAGTCACTGTTTTGGGGTCTCGTAGTGCTTTCCACGATTGACGAACCCAGAGGTGCCTTTACGTGTCGGTCATCAACACTCGCAGTTTTGGCCGATTCTGGCCCGTTTCGTGGACTATTACTCACTGTGTTGCGGTCTCGTAGTGCTTTCCACGATTGACGAACCCAGAGGTGCCTTTACGTGTCGGTCATCAACACTCGCAGTTTTGGCCGATTCTGGCCCGTTTCGTGGACTATTACTCACTGTGTTGCGGTCTCATAGTGCTTCCACGATTGACGAACCCAGACATGCCTTTACGTGTCGGTCATCAACACTCGTAGTTTTGGCCGATTCTGGCCCGTTTCATGGACTATTAGTCACTGTTTTGGGGTCTCGTAGTGCTTTCCACGATTGACGAACCCAGAGGTGCCTTTACGTGTCGGTCATCAACACTCGCAGTTTTGGCCGATTCTGGCCCGTTTTATGGACTATTACTCACTGTTTTGGGGTCTTGGAGTGATTTCCACGATTGACGAACCCAAAGGTGCGTTTACGTGTCGGTCATCAACACTCGTAGTTTTGGCCAATTTTGGCCCGTTTCATGGACTATTACTCACTATTTTGGGGTCTCGGAGTGATTTCCAAGATTGATGAACCCAGAGGTGCGTTTACGTGTCGGTCATCAACACTCGCAGTTTTGGTCGATTCTGGCCCGTTTCATGGACTATTTACTCACTGTTTTGGGGCCTCAGAGTGATTTCCACGATTGACGAACCCCAACGTGCGTTTACGTTTCGGTCGTCAACACTCGCAGTTTTGGCCGATTCTGGCCCGTTTCGTGGACTATTACTCACTGTGTTGCTGTCTCGTAGTGCTTTCCACGATTGACGAACCCAGAGGTGCGTTTACGTGTTGGTCATCAACACTCGCAGTTTTGGCCGATTCTGGCCCGTTTCGTGGACTATTACTCACTGTGTTGCGGTCTCGTAGTGCTTTCCACGATTGACGAACCCAGAGGTGCCTTTACGTGTCGGTCATCCACACTCGCAGTTTTGGCCGATTCTGGCCCGTTTCGTGGACTATTACTCACTATGTTGCGGTCTCATAGTGCTTCCACGATTGACGAACCCAGACATGCCTTTACGTGTCGGTCATCAACACTCGTAGTTTTGGCCGATTCTGGCCCGTTTCATGGACTATTAGTCACTGTTTTGGGGTCTCGTAGTGCTTTCCACGATTGACGAACCCAGAGGTGCCTTTACGTGTCGGTCATCAACACTCGCAGTTTTGGCCGATTCTGGCCCGTTTTATGGACTATTACTCACTGTTTTGGGGTCTTGGAGTGATTTCCACGATTGACGAACCCAAAGGTGCGTTTACGTGTCGGTCATCAACACTCGTAGTTTTGGCCAATTTTGGCCCGTTTCATGGACTATTACTCACTATTTTGGGGTCTCGGAGTGATTTCCAAGATTAACGAACCCAGAGGTGCGTTTACGTGTCGGTCATCAACACTCGCAGTTTTGGTCGATTCTGGCCCGTTTCATGGACTATTTACTCACTGTTTTGGGGCCTCAGAGTGATTTCCACGATTGACGAACCCCAACGTGCGTTTACGTTTCGGTCGTCAACACTCGCAGTTTTGGCCGATTCTGGCCCGTTTCGTGGACTATTACTCACTGTGTTGCGGTCTCGTAGTGCTTTCCACGATTGACGAACCCAGAGGTGCCTTTACGTGTCGGTCATCAACACTCGTAGTTTTGGCCAATTTTCGCCCGTTTCATGGACTATTACTCACTATTTTGGGGTCTCGGAGTGATTTCCAAGATTGACGAACCCAGAGGTGCGTTTACGTGTCGGTCATCAACACTCGCAGTTTTGGCCGATTCTGGCCCGTTTCGTGGACTATTACTCACTGTGTTGCGGTCTCGTAGTGCTTTCCACGATTGACGAACCCAGAGGTGCCTTTACGTGTCGGTCATCAACACTCGCAGTTTTGGCCGATTCTGGCCCGTTTCGTGGACTATTACTCACTGTGTTGCGGTCTCATAGTGCTTCCACGATTGACGAACCCAGACATGCCTTTACGTGTCGGTCATCAACACTCGTAGTTTTGGCCGATTCTGGCCCGTTTCATGGACCATTAGTCACTGTTTTGGGGTCTCGTAGTGCTTTCCACGATTGACGAACCCAGAGGTGCCTTTACGTGTCGGTCATCAACACTCGCAGTTTTGGCCGATTCTGGCCCGTTTTATGGACTATTACTCACTGTTTTGGGGTCTTGGAGTGATTTCCACGATTGACGGACCCAAAGGTGCGTTTACGTGTCGGTCATCAACACTCGTAGTTTTGGCCAATTTTGGCCCGTTTCATGGACTATTACTCACTATTTTGGGGTCTCGGAGTGATTTCCAAGATTGATGAACCCAGAGGTGCGTTTACGTGTCGGTCATCAACACTCGCAGTTTTGGTCGATTCTGGCCCGTTTCATGGACTATTTACTCACTGTTTTGGGGCCTCAGAGTGATTTCCACGATTGACGAACCCCAACATGCGTTTACGTTTCGATCGTCAACACTCGCAGTTTTGGCCGATTCTGGCCCGTTTCGTGGACTATTACTCACTGTGTTGCGGTCTCGTAGTGCTTTCCACGATTGACGAACCCAGAGGTGCGTTTACGTGTTGGTCATCAACACTCGCAGTTTTGGCCGATTCTGGCCCGTTTCGTGGACTATTACTCATTGTGTTGCGGTCTCGGAGTGCTTTCCACGATTGACGAACCCAGAGGTGCCTTTACGTGTCGGTCATCCACACTCGCAGTTTTGGCCGATTCTGGCCCGTTTCGTGGACTATTACTCACTATGTTGCGGTCTCATAGTGCTTCCACGATTGACGAACCCAGACATGCCTTTACGTGTCGGTCATCAACACTCGTAGTTTTGGCCGATTCTGGCCCGTTTCATGGACTATTAGTCACTGTTTTGGGGTCTCGTAGTGCTTTCCACGATTGACGAACCCAGAGGTGCCTTTACGTGTCGGTCATCAACACTCGTAGTTTTGGCCGATTTTCGCCCGTTTCATGGACTATTACTCACTGTTTTGGGGTCTTGGAGTGATTTCCAAGATTGACGAACCCAGAGGTGCGTTTACGTGTCGGTCATCAACACTCGCAGTTTTGGCCGATTCTGGCCCGTTTCGTGGACTATTACTCACTGTGTTGCGGTCTCGTAGTGCTTTCCACGATTGACGAACCCAGAGGTGCCTTTACGTGTCGGTCATCAACACTCGCAGTTTTGGCCGATTCTGGCCCGTTTTATGGACTATTACTCACTGTTTTGGGGTCTTGGAGTGATTTCCACGATTGACGAACCCAAAGGTGCGTTTACGTGTCGGTCATCAACACTCGTAGTTTTGGCCAATTTTGGCCCGTTTCATGGACTATTACTCACTATTTTGGGGTCTCGGAGTGATTTCCAAGATTGATGAACCCAGAGGTGCGTTTACGTGTCGGTCATCAACACTCGCAGTTTTGGTCGATTCTGGCCCGTTTCATGGACTATTTACTCACTGTTTTGGGGCCTCAGAGTGATTTCCACGATTGACGAACCCCAACGTGCGTTTACGTTTCGGTCGTCAACACTCGCAGTTTTGGCCGATTCTGGCCCGTTTCGTGGACTATTACTCACTGTGTTGCTGTCTCGTAGTGCTTTCCACGATTGACGAACCCAGAGGTGCGTTTACGTGTTGGTCATCAACACTCGCAGTTTTGGCCGATTCTGGCCCGTTTCGTGGACTATTACTCACTGTGTTGCGGTCTCGTAGTGCTTTCCACGATTGACGAACCCAGAGGTGCCTTTACGTGTCGGTCATCCACACTCGCAGTTTTGGCCGATTCTGGCCCGTTTCGTGGACTATTACTCACTATGTTGCGGTCTCATAGTGCTTCCACGATTGACGAACCCAGACATGCCTTTACGTGTCGGTCATCAACACTCGTAGTTTTGGCCGATTCTGGCCCGTTTCATGGACTATTAGTCACTGTTTTGGGGTCTCGTAGTGCTTTCCACGATTGACGAACCCAGAGGTGCCTTTACGTGTCGGTCATCAACACTCGCAGTTTTGGCCGATTCTGGCCCGTTTTATGGACTATTACTCACTGTTTTGGGGTCTTGGAGTGATTTCCACGATTGACGAACCCAAAGGTGCGTTTACGTGTCGGTCATCAACACTCGTAGTTTTGGCCAATTTTGGCCCGTTTCATGGACTATTACTCACTATTTTGGGGTCTCGGAGTGATTTCCAAGATTAACGAACCCAGAGGTGCGTTTACGTGTCGGTCATCAACACTCGCAGTTTTGGTCGATTCTGGCCCGTTTCATGGACTATTTACTCACTGTTTTGGGGCCTCAGAGTGATTTCCACGATTGACGAACCCCAACGTGCGTTTACGTTTCGGTCGTCAACACTCGCAGTTTTGGCCGATTCTGGCCCGTTTCGTGGACTATTACTCACTGTGTTGCGGTCTCGTAGTGCTTTCCACGATTGACGAACCCAGAGGTGCCTTTACGTGTCGGTCATCAACACTCGTAGTTTTGGCCAATTTTCGCCCGTTTCATGGACTATTACTCACTATTTTGGGGTCTCGGAGTGATTTCCAAGATTGACGAACCCAGAGGTGCGTTTACGTGTCGGTCATCAACACTCGCAGTTTTGGCCGATTCTGGCCCGTTTCGTGGACTATTACTCACTGTGTTGCGGTCTCGTAGTGCTTTCCACGATTGACGAACCCAGAGGTGCCTTTACGTGTCGGTCATCAACACTCGCAGTTTTGGCCGATTCTGGCCCGTTTCGTGGACTATTACTCACTGTGTTGCGGTCTCATAGTGCTTCCACGATTGACGAACCCAGACATGCCTTTACGTGTCGGTCATCAACACTCGTAGTTTTGGCCGATTCTGGCCCGTTTCATGGACCATTAGTCACTGTTTTGGGGTCTCGTAGTGCTTTCCACGATTGACGAACCCAGAGGTGCCTTTACGTGTCGGTCATCAACACTCGCAGTTTTGGCCGATTCTGGCCCGTTTTATGGACTATTACTCACTGTTTTGGGGTCTTGGAGTGATTTCCACGATTGACGGACCCAAAGGTGCGTTTACGTGTCGGTCATCAACACTCGTAGTTTTGGCCAATTTTGGCCCGTTTCATGGACTATTACTCACTATTTTGGGGTCTCGGAGTGATTTCCAAGATTGATGAACCCAGAGGTGCGTTTACGTGTCGGTCATCAACACTCGCAGTTTTGGTCGATTCTGGCCCGTTTCATGGACTATTTACTCACTGTTTTGGGGCCTCAGAGTGATTTCCACGATTGACGAACCCCAACGTGCGTTTACGTTTCGATCGTCAACACTCGCAGTTTTGGCCGATTCTGGCCCGTTTCGTGGACTATTACTCACTGTGTTGCGGTCTCGTAGTGCTTTCCACGATTGACGAACCCAGAGGTGCGTTTACGTGTTGGTCATCAACACTCGCAGTTTTGGCCGATTCTGGCCCGTTTCGTGGACTATTACTCATTGTGTTGCGGTCTCGTAGTGCTTTCCACGATTGACGAACCCAGAGGTGCCTTTACGTGTCGGTCATCCACACTCGCAGTTTTGGCCGATTCTGGCCCGTTTCGTGGACTATTACTCACTATGTTGCGGTCTCATAGTGCTTCCACGATTGACGAACCCAGACATGCCTTTACGTGTCGGTCATCAACACTCGTAGTTCTGGCCGATTCTGGCCCGTTTCATGGACTATTAGTCACTGTTTTGGGGTCTCGTAGTGCTTTCCACGATTGACGAACCCAGAGGTGCCTTTACGTGTCGGTCATCAACACTCGTAGTTTTGGCCGATTTTCGCCCGTTTCATGGACTATTACTCACTGTTTTGGGGTCTTGGAGTGATTTCCAAGATTGACGAACCCAGAGGTGCGTTTACGTGTCGGTCATCAACACTCGCAGTTTTGGCCGATTCTGGCCCGTTTCGTGGACTATTACTCACTGTGTTGCGGTCTCGTAGTGCTTTCCACGATTGACGAACCCAGAGGTGCCTTTACGTGTCGGTCATCAACACTCGCAGTTTTGGCCGATTCTGGCCCGTTTCGTGGACTATTACTCACTGTGTTGCGGTCTCATAGTGCTTCCACGATTGACGAACCCAGACATGCCTTTACGTGTCGGTCATCAACACTCGTAGTTTTGGCCGATTCTGGCCCGTTTCATGGACTATTAGTCACTGTTTTGGGGTCTCGTAGTGCTTTCCACGATTGACGAACCCAGAGGTGCCTTTACGTGTCGGTCATCAACACTCGCAGTTTTGGCCGATTCTGGCCCGTTTTATGGACTATTACTCACTGTTTTGGGGTCTTGGAGTGATTTCCACGATTGACGAACCCAAAGGTGCGTTTACGTGTCGGTCATCAACACTCGTAGTTTTGGCCAATTTTGGCCCGTTTCATGGACTATTACTCACTATTTTGGGGTCTCGGAGTGATTTCCAAGATTGATGAACCCAGAGGTGCGTTTACGTGTCGGTCATCAACACTCGCAGTTTTGGTCGATTCTGGCCCGTTTCATGGACTATTTACTCACTGTTTTGGGGCCTCAGAGTGATTTCCACGATTGACGAACCCCAACGTGCGTTTACGTTTCGATCGTCAACACTCGCAGTTTTGGCCGATTCTGGCCCGTTTCGTGGACTATTACTCACTGTGTTGCGGTCTCGTAGTGCTTTCCACGATTGACGAACCCAGAGGTGCGTTTACGTGTTGGTCATCAACACTCGTAGTTTTGGCCAATTTTGGCCCGTTTCATGGACTATTACTCACTATTTTGGGGTCTCGGAGTGATTTCCAAGATTGATGAACCCAGAGGTGCGTTTACGTGTCGGTCATCAACACTCGCAGTTTTGGTCGATTCTGGCCCGTTTCATGGACTATTTACTCACTGTTTTGGGGCCTCAGAGTGATTTCCACGATTGACGAACCCCAACGTGCGTTTACGTTTCGATCGTCAACACTCGCAGTTTTGGCCGATTCTGGCCCGTTTCGTGGACTATTACTCACTGTGTTGCGGTCTCGTAGTGCTTTCCACGATTGACGAACCCAGAGGTGCGTTTACGTGTTGGTCATCAACACTCGCAGTTTTGGCCGATTCTGGCCCGTTTCGTGGACTATTACTCATTGTGTTGCGGTCTCGTAGTGCTTTCCACGATTGACGAACCCAGAGGTGCCTTTACGTGTCGGTCATCCACACTCGCAGTTTTGGCCGATTCTGGCCCGTTTCGTGGACTATTACTCACTATGTTGCGGTCTCATAGTGCTTCCACGATTGACGAACCCAGACATGCCTTTACGTGTCGGTCATCAACACTCGTAGTTTTGGCCGATTCTGGCCCGTTTCATGGACTATTAGTCACTGTTTTGGGGTCTCGTAGTGCTTTCCACGATTGACGAACCCAGAGGTGCCTTTACGTGTCGGTCATCAACACTCGCAGTTTTGGCCGATTCTGGCCCGTTTTATGGACTATTACTCACTGTTTTGGGGTCTTGGAGTGATTTCCACGATTGACGAACCCAAAGGTGCGTTTACGTGTCGGTCATCAACACTCGTAGTTTTGGCCAATTTTGGCCCGTTTCATGGACTATTACTCACTATTTTGGGGTCTCGGAGTGATTTCCAAGATTGACGAACCCAGAGGTGCGTTTACGTGTCGGTCATCAACACTCGCAGTTTTGGTCGATTCTGGCCCGTTTCATGGACTATTTACTCACTGTTTTGGGGCCTCAGAGTGATTTCCACGATTGACGAACCCCAACGTGCGTTTACGTTTCGGTCGTCAACACTCGCAGTTTTGGCCGATTCTGGCCCGTTTCGTGGACTATTACTCACTGTGTTGCGGTCTCGTAGTGCTTTCCACGATTGACGAACCCAGAGGTGCCTTTACGTGTCGGTCATCAACACTCGTAGTTTTGGCCAATTTTCGCCCGTTTCATGGACTATTACTCACTATTTTGGGGTCTCGGAGTGATTTCCAAGATTGACGAACCCAGAGGTGCGTTTACGTGTCGGTCATCAACACTCGCAGTTTTGGCCGATTCTGGCCCCTTTTGTGGACTATTACTCACTGTGTTGCGGTCTCGTAGTGCTTTCCACGATTGACGAACCCAGAGGTGCCTTTACGTGTCGGTCATCAACACTCGCAGTTTTGGCCGATTCTGGCCCGTTTCGTGGACTATTACTCACTGTGTTGTGGTCTCATAGTGCTTCCACGATTGACGAACCCAGAGGTGCCTTTACGTGTCGGTCATCAACACTCGCAGTTTTGGCCGATTCTGGCCCGTTTCGTGGACTATTACTCACTGTGTTGCGGTCTCGTAGTGCTTTCCACGATTGACGAACCCAGAGGTGCCTTTACGTGTCGGTCATCAACACTCGCAGTTTTGGCCGATTCTGGCCCGTTTCGTGGACTATTACTCACTGTGTTGCGGTCTCATAGTGCTTCCACGATTGACGAACCCAGACATGCCTTTACGTGTCGGTCATCAACACTCGTAGTTTTGGCCGATTCTGGCCCGTTTCATGGACTATTAGTCACTGTTTTGGGGTCTCGTAGTGCTTTCCACGATTGACGAACCCAGAGGTGCCTTTACGTGTCGGTCATCAACACTCGCAGTTTTGGCCGATTCTGGCCCGTTTCGTGGACTATTACTCACTGTGTTGCGGTCTCGTAGTGCTTTCCACGATTGACGAACCCAGAGGTGCCTTTACGTGTCGGTCATCAACACTCGCAGTTTTGGCCGATTCTGGCCCGTTTCGTGGACTATTACTCACTGTGTTGCGGTCTCATAGTGCTTCCACGATTGACGAACCCAGACATGCCTTTACGTGTCGGTCATCAACACTCGTAGTTTTGGCCGATTCTGGCCCGTTTCATGGACTATTAGTCACTGTTTTGGGGTCTCGTAGTGCTTTCCACGATTGACGAACCCAGAGGTGCCTTTACGTGTCGGTCATCAACACTCGCAGTTTTGGCCGATTCTGGCCCGTTTTATGGACTATTACTCACTGTTTTGGGGTCTTGGAGTGATTTCCACGATTGACGAACCCAAAGGTGCGTTTACGTGTCGGTCATCAACACTCGTAGTTTTGGCCAATTTTGGCCCGTTTCATGGACTATTACTCACTATTTTGGGGTCTCGGAGTGATTTCCAAGATTGACGAACCCAGAGGTGCGTTTACGTGTCGGTCATCAACACTCGCAGTTTTGGTCGATTCTGGCCCGTTTCATGGACTATTTACTCACTGTTTTGGGGCCTCAGAGTGATTTCCACGATTGACGAACCCCAACGTGCGTTTACGTTTCGGTCGTCAACACTCGCAGTTTTGGCCGATTCTGGCCCGTTTCGTGGACTATTACTCACTGTGTTGCGGTCTCGTAGTGCTTTCCACGATTGACGAACCCAGAGGTGCCTTTACGTGTCGGTCATCAACACTCGTAGTTTTGGCCAATTTTCGCCCGTTTCATGGACTATTACTCACTATTTTGGGGTCTCGGAGTGATTTCCAAGATTGACGAACCCAGAGGTGCGTTTACGTGTCGGTCATCAACACTCGCAGTTTTGGCCGATTCTGGCCCCTTTTGTGGACTATTACTCACTGTGTTGCGGTCTCGTAGTGCTTTCCACGATTGACGAACCCAGAGGTGCCTTTACGTGTCGGTCATCAACACTCGCAGTTTTGGCCGATTCTGGCCCGTTTCGTGGACTATTACTCACTGTGTTGCGGTCTCGTAGTGCTTTCCACGATTGACGAACCCAGAGGTGCCTTTACGTGTCGGTCATCAACACTCGCAGTTTTGGCCGATTCTGGCCCGTTTCGTGGACTATTACTCACTGTGTTGCGGTCTCATAGTGCTTCCACGATTGACGAACCCAGACATGCCTTTACGTGTCGGTCATCAACACTCGTAGTTTTGGCCGATTCTGGCCCGTTTCATGGACTATTAGTCACTGTTTTGGGGTCTCGTAGTGCTTTCCACGATTGACGAACCCAGAGGTGCCTTTACGTGTCGGTCATCAACACTCGCAGTTTTGGCCGATTCTGGCCCGTTTCGTGGACTATTACTCACTGTGTTGCGGTCTCGTAGTGCTTTCCACGATTGACGAACCCAGAGGTGCCTTTACGTGTCGGTCATCAACACTCGCAGTTTTGGCCGATTCTGGCCCGTTTCGTGGACTATTACTCACTGTGTTGCGGTCTCATAGTGCTTCCACGATTGACGAACCCAGACATGCCTTTACGTGTCGGTCATCAACACTCGTAGTTTTGGCCGATTCTGGCCCGTTTCATGGACTATTAGTCACTGTTTTGGGGTCTCGTAGTGCTTTCCACGATTGACGAACCCAGAGGTGCCTTTACGTGTCGGTCATCAACACTCGCAGTTTTGGCCGATTCTGGCCCGTTTTATGGACTATTACTCACTGTTTTGGGGTCTTGGAGTGATTTCCACGATTGACGAACCCAAAGGTGCGTTTACGTGTCGGTCATCAACACTCGTAGTTTTGGCCAATTTTGGCCCGTTTCATGGACTATTACTCACTATTTTGGGGTCTCGGAGTGATTTCCAAGATTGACGAACCCAGAGGTGCGTTTACGTGTCGGTCATCAACACTCGCAGTTTTGGTCGATTCTGGCCCGTTTCATGGACTATTTACTCACTGTTTTGGGGCCTCAGAGTGATTTCCACGATTGACGAACCCCAACGTGCGTTTACGTTTCGGTCGTCAACACTCGCAGTTTTGGCCGATTCTGGCCCGTTTCGTGGACTATTACTCACTGTGTTGCGGTCTCGTAGTGCTTTCCACGATTGACGAACCCAGAGGTGCCTTTACGTGTCGGTCATCAACACTCGTAGTTTTGGCCAATTTTCGCCCGTTTCATGGACTATTACTCACTATTTTGGGGTCTCGGAGTGATTTCCAAGATTGACGAACCCAGAGGTGCGTTTACGTGTCGGTCATCAACACTCGCAGTTTTGGCCGATTCTGGCCCCTTTTGTGGACTATTACTCACTGTGTTGCGGTCTCGTAGTGCTTTCCACGATTGACGAACCCAGAGGTGCCTTTACGTGTCGGTCATCAACACTCGCAGTTTTGGCCGATTCTGGCCCGTTTCGTGGACTATTACTCACTGTGTTGTGGTCTCATAGTGCTTCCACGATTGACGAACCCAGAGGTGCCTTTACGTGTCGGTCATCAACACTCGCAGTTTTGGCCGATTCTGGCCCGTTTCGTGGACTATTACTCACTGTGTTGCGGTCTCGTAGTGCTTTCCACGATTGACGAACCCAGAGGTGCCTTTACGTGTCGGTCATCAACACTCGCAGTTTTGGCCGATTCTGGCCCGTTTCGTGGACTATTACTCACTGTGTTGCGGTCTCATAGTGCTTCCACGATTGACGAACCCAGACATGCCTTTACGTGTCGGTCATCAACACTCGTAGTTTTGGCCGATTCTGGCCCGTTTCATGGACTATTAGTCACTGTTTTGGGGTCTCGTAGTGCTTTCCACGATTGACGAACCCAGAGGTGCCTTTACGTGTCGGTCATCAACACTCGCAGTTTTGGCCGATTCTGGCCCGTTTCGTGGACTATTACTCACTGTGTTGCGGTCTCGTAGTGCTTTCCACGATTGACGAACCCAGAGGTGCCTTTACGTGTCGGTCATCAACACTCGCAGTTTTGGCCGATTCTGGCCCGTTTCGTGGACTATTACTCACTGTGTTGCGGTCTCATAGTGCTTCCACGATTGACGAACCCAGACATGCCTTTACGTGTCGGTCATCAACACTCGTAGTTTTGGCCGATTCTGGCCCGTTTCATGGACTATTAGTCACTGTTTTGGGGTCTCGTAGTGCTTTCCACGATTGACGAACCCAGAGGTGCCTTTACGTGTCGGTCATCAACACTCGCAGTTTTGGCCGATTCTGGCCCGTTTTATGGACTATTACTCACTGTTTTGGGGTCTTGGAGTGATTTCCACGATTGACGAACCCAAAGGTGCGTTTACGTGTCGGTCATCAACACTCGTAGTTTTGGCCAATTTTGGCCCGTTTCATGGACTATTACTCACTATTTTGGGGTCTCGGAGTGATTTCCAAGATTGATGAACCCAGAGGTGCGTTTACGTGTCGGTCATCAACACTCGCAGTTTTGGTCGATTCTGGCCCGTTTCATGGACTATTTACTCACTGTTTTGGGGCCTCAGAGTGATTTCCACGATTGACGAACCCCAACGTGCGTTTACGTTTCGGTCGTCAACACTCGCAGTTTTGGCCGATTCTGGCCCGTTTCGTGGACTATTACTCACTGTGTTGCGGTCTCGTAGTGCTTTCCACGATTGACGAACCCAGAGGTGCGTTTACGTGTTGGTGATCAACACTCGCAGTTTTGGCCGATTCTGGCCCGTTTCGTGGACTATTACTCACTGTGTTGCGGTCTCGTAGTGCTTTCCACGATTGACGAACCCAGAGGTGCCTTTACGTGTCGGTCATCCACACTCGCAGTTTTGGCCGATTCTGGCCCGTTTCGTGGACTATTACTCACTATGTTGCGGTCTCATAGTGCTTCCACGATTGACGAACCCAGACATGCCTTTACGTGTCGGTCATCAACACTCGTAGTTTTGGCCGATTCTGGCCCGTTTCATGGACTATTAGTCACTGTTTTGGGGTCTCGTAGTGCTTTCCACGATTGACGAACCCAGAGGTGCCTTTACGTGTCGGTCATCAACACTCGCAGTTTTGGCCGATTCTGGCCCGTTTTATGGACTATTACTCACTGTTTTGGGGTCTTGGAGTGATTTCCACGATTGACGAACCCAAAGGTGCGTTTACGTGTCGGTCATCAACACTCGTAGTTTTGGCCAATTTTGGCCCGTTTCATGGACTATTACTCACTATTTTGGGGTCTCGGAGTGATTTCCAAGATTGACGAACCCAGAGGTGCGTTTACGTGTCGGTCATCAACACTCGCAGTTTTGGTCGATTCTGGCCCGTTTCATGGACTATTTACTCACTGTTTTGGGGCCTCAGAGTGATTTCCACGATTGACGAACCCCAACGTGCGTTTACGTTTCGGTCGTCAACACTCGCAGTTTTGGCCGATTCTGGCCCGTTTCGTGGACTATTACTCACTGTGTTGCGGTCTCGTAGTGCTTTCCACGATTGACGAACCCAGAGGTGCCTTTACGTGTCGGTCATCAACACTCGTAGTTTTGGCCAATTTTCGCCCGTTTCATGGACTATTACTCACTATTTTGGGGTCTCGGAGTGATTTCCAAGATTGACGAACCCAGAGGTGCGTTTACGTGTCGGTCATCAACACTCGCAGTTTTGGCCGATTCTGGCCCGTTTTATGGACTATTACTCACTGTTTTGGGGTCTTGGAGTGATTTCCACGATTGACGAACCCAAAGGTGCGTTTACGTGTCGGTCATCAACACTCGTAGTTTTGGCCAATTTTGGCCCGTTTCATGGACTATTACTCACTATTTTGGGGTCTCGGAGTGATTTCCAAGATTGACGAACCCAGAGGTGCGTTTACGTGTCGGTCATCAACACTCGCAGTTTTGGTCGATTCTGGCCCGTTTCATGGACTATTTACTCACTGTTTTGGGGCCTCAGAGTGATTTCCACGATTGACGAACCCCAACGTGCGTTTACGTTTCGGTCGTCAACACTCGCAGTTTTGGCCGATTCTGGCCCGTTTCGTGGACTATTACTCACTGTGTTGCTGTCTCGTAGTGCTTTCCACGATTGACGAACCCAGAGGTGCGTTTACGTGTTGGTCATCAACACTCGCAGTTTTGGCCGATTCTGGCCCGTTTCGTGGACTATTACTCACTGTGTTGCGGTCTCGTAGTGCTTTCCACGATTGACGAACCCAGAGGTGCCTTTACGTGTCGGTCATCAACACTCGCAGTTTTGGCCGATTCTGGCCCGTTTCGTGGACTATTACTCACTGTGTTGCGGTCTCATAGTGCTTCCACGATTGACGAACCCAGACATGCCTTTACGTGTCGGTCATCAACACTCGTAGTTTTGGCCGATTCTGGCCCGTTTCATGGACTATTAGTCACTGTTTTGGGGTCTCGTAGTGCTTTCCACGATTGACGAACCCAGAGGTGCCTTTACGTGTCGGTCATCAACACTCGCAGTTTTGGCCGATTCTGGCCCGTTTTATGGACTATTACTCACTGTTTTGGGGTCTTGGAGTGATTTCCACGATTGACGAACCCAAAGGTGCGTTTACGTGTCGGTCATCAACACTCGTAGTTTTGGCCAATTTTGGCCCGTTTCATGGACTATTAGTCACTATTTTGGGGTCTCGGAGTGATTTCCAAGATTGACGAACCCAGAGGTGCGTTTACGTGTCGGTCATCAACACTCGCAGTTTTGGTCGATTCTGGCCCGTTTCATGGACTATTTACTCACTGTTTTGGGGCCTCAGAGTGATTTCCACGATTGACGAACCCCAACGTGCGTTTACGTTTCGGTCGTCAACACTCGCAGTTTTGGCCGATTCTGGCCCGTTTCGTGGACTATTACTCACTGTGTTGCGGTCTCGTAGTGCTTTCCACGATTGACGAACCCAGAGGTGCCTTTACGTGTCGGTCATCAACACTCGTAGTTTTGGCCAATTTTCGCCCGTTTCATGGACTATTACTCACTATTTTGGGGTCTCGGAGTGATTTCCAAGATTGACGAACCCAGAGGTGCGTTTACGTGTCGGTCATCAACACTCGCAGTTTTGGCCGATTCTGGCCCCTTTTGTGGACTATTACTCACTGTGTTGCGGTCTCGTAGTGCTTTCCACGATTGACGAACCCAGAGGTGCCTTTACGTGTCGGTCATCAACACTCGCAGTTTTGGCCGATTCTGGCCCGTTTCGTGGACTATTACTCACTGTGTTGTGGTCTCATAGTGCTTCCACGATTGACGAACCCAGAGGTGCCTTTACGTGTCGGTCATCAACACTCGCAGTTTTGGCCGATTCTGGCCCGTTTCGTGGACTATTACTCACTGTGTTGCGGTCTCGTAGTGCTTTCCACGATTGACGAACCCAGAGGTGCCTTTACGTGTCGGTCATCAACACTCGCAGTTTTGGCCGATTCTGGCCCGTTTCGTGGACTATTACTCACTGTGTTGCGGTCTCATAGTGCTTCCACGATTGACGAACCCAGACATGCCTTTACGTGTCGGTCATCAACACTCGTAGTTTTGGCCGATTCTGGCCCGTTTCATGGACTATTAGTCACTGTTTTGGGGTCTCGTAGTGCTTTCCACGATTGACGAACCCAGAGGTGCGTTTACGTGTCGGTCATCAACACTCGCAGTTTTGGCCGATTCTGGCCCGTTTCGTGGACTATTACTCACTGTGTTGCGGTCTCGTAGTGCTTTCCACGATTGACGAACCCAGAGGTGCCTTTACGTGTCGGTCATCAACACTCGCAGTTTTGGCCGATTCTGGCCCGTTTCGTGGACTATTACTCACTGTGTTGCGGTCTCATAGTGCTTCCACGATTGACGAACCCAGACATGCCTTTACGTGTCGGTCATCAACACTCGTAGTTTTGGCCGATTCTGGCCCGTTTCATGGACTATTAGTCACTGTTTTGGGGTCTCGTAGTGCTTTCCACGATTGACGAACCCAGAGGTGCCTTTACGTGTCGGTCATCAACACTCGCAGTTTTGGCCGATTCTGGCCCGTTTTATGGACTATTACTCACTGTTTTGGGGTCTTGGAGTGATTTCCACGATTGACGAACCCAAAGGTGCGTTTACGTGTCGGTCATCAACACTCGTAGTTTTGGCCAATTTTGGCCCGTTTCATGGACTATTACTCACTATTTTGGGGTCTCGGAGTGATTTCCAAGATTGATGAACCCAGAGGTGCGTTTACGTGTCGGTCATCAACACTCGCAGTTTTGGTCGATTCTGGCCCGTTTCATGGACTATTTACTCACTGTTTTGGGGCCTCAGAGTGATTTCCACGATTGACGAACCCCAACGTGCGTTTACGTTTCGGTCGTCAACACTCGCAGTTTTGGCCGATTCTGGCCCGTTTCGTGGACTATTACTCACTGTGTTGCGGTCTCGTAGTGCTTTCCACGATTGACGAACCCAGAGGTGCCTTTACGTGTCGGTCATCAACAATCGTAGTTTTGGCCAATTTTCGCCCGTTTCATGGACTATTACTCACTATTTTGGGGTCTCGGAGTGATTTCCAAGATTGACGAACCCAGAGGTGCGTTTACGTGTCGGTCATCAACACTCGCAGTTTTGGCCGATTCTGGCCCGTTTCGTGGACTATTACTCACTGTGTTGCGGTCTCGTAGTGCTTTCCACGATTGACGAACCCAGAGGTGCCTTTACGTGTCGGTCATCAACACTCGCAGTTTTGGCCGATTCTGGCCCGTTTCGTGGACTATTACTCACTGTGTTGCGGTCTCATAGTGCTTCCACGATTGACGAACCCAGACATGCCTTTACGTGTCGGTCATCAACACTCGTAGTTTTGGCCGATTCTGGCCCGTTTCATGGACTATTAGTCACTGTTTTGGGGTCTCGTAGTGCTTTCCACGATTGACGAACCCAGAGGTGCCTTTACGTGTCGGTCATCAACACTCGCAGTTTTGGCCGATTCTGGCCCGTTTTATGGACTATTACTCACTGTTTTGGGGTCTTGGAGTGATTTCCACGATTGACGAACCCAAAGGTGCGTTTACGTGTCGGTCATCAACACTCGTAGTTTTGGCCAATTTTGGCCCGTTTCATGGACTATTACTCACTATTTTGGGGTCTCGGAGTGATTTCCAAGATTGATGAACCCAGAGGTGCGTTTACGTGTCGGTCATCAACACTCGCAGTTTTGGTCGATTCTGGCCCGTTTCATGGACTATTTACTCACTGTTTTGGGGCCTCAGAGTGATTTCCACGATTGACGAACCCCAACGTGCGTTTACGTTTCGGTCGTCAACACTCGCAGTTTTGGCCGATTCTGGCCCGTTTCGTGGACTATTACTCACTGTGTTGCGGTCTCGTAGTGCTTTCCACGATTGACGAACCCAGAGGTGCCTTTACGTGTCGGTCATCAACACTCGTAGTTTTGGCCAATTTTCGCCCGTTTCATGGACTATTACTCACTATTTTGGGGTCTCGGAGTGATTTCCAAGATTGACGAACCCAGAGGTGCGTTTACGTGTCGGTCATCAACACTCGCAGTTTTGGCCGATTCTGGCCCGTTTCGTGGACTATTACTCACTGTGTTGCGGTCTCGTAGTGCTTTCCACGATTGACGAACCCAGAGGTGCCTTTACGTGTCGGTCATCAACACTCGTAGTTTTGGCCGATTCTGGCCCGTTTCATGGACTATTAGTCACTGTTTTGGGGTCTCGTAGTGCTTTCCACGATTGACGAACCCAGAGGTGCCTTTACGTGTCGGTCATCAACACTCGCAGTTTTGGCCGATTCTGGCCCATTTTATGGACTATTACTCACTGTTTTGGGGTCTTGGAGTGATTTCCACGATTGACGAACCCAAAGGTGCGTTTACGTGTCGGTCATCAACACTCGTAGTTTTGGCCAATTTTGGCCCGTTTCATGGACTATTACTCACTATTTTGGGGTCTCGGAGTGATTTCCAAGATTGACGAACCCAGAGGTGCGTTTACGTGTCGGTCATCAACACTCGCAGTTTTGGTCGATTCTGGCCCGTTTCATGGACTATTTACTCACTGTTTTGGGGCCTCAGAGTGATTTCCACGATTGACGAACCCCAACGTGCGTTTACGTTTCGGTCGTCAACACTCGCAGTTTTGGCCGATTCTGGCCCGTTTCGTGGACTATTACTCACTGTGTTGCGGTCTCGTAGTGCTTTCCACGATTGACGAACCCAGAGGTGCCTTTACGTGTCGGTCATCAACACTCGTAGTTTTGGCCAATTTTCGCCCGTTTCATGGACTATTACTCACTATTTTGGGGTCTCGGAGTGATTTCCAAGATTGACGAACCCAGAGGTGCGTTTACGTGTCGGTCATCAACACTCGCAGTTTTGGCCGATTCTGGCCCGTTTCGTGGACTATTACTCACTGTGTTGCGGTCTCGTAGTGCTTTCCACGATTGACGAACCCAGAGGTGCCTTTACGTGTCGGTCATCAACACTCGCAGTTTTGGCCGATTCTGGCCCGTTTCGTGGACTATTACTCACTGTGTTGCGGTCTCATAGTGCTTCCACGATTGACGAACCCAGACATGCCTTTACGTGTCGGTCATCAACACTCGTAGTTTTGGCCGATTCTGGCCCGTTTCATGGACTATTAGTCACTGTTTTGGGGTCTCGTAGTGCTTTCCACGATTGACGAACCCAGAGGTGCCTTTACGTGTCGGTCATCAACACTCGCAGTTTTGGCCGATTCTGGCCCGTTTTATGGACTATTACTCACTGTTTTGGGGTCTTGGAGTGATTTCCACGATTGACGAACCCAAAGGTGCGTTTACGTGTCGGTCATCAACACTCGTAGTTTTGGCCAATTTTGGCCCGTTTCATGGACTATTACTCACTATTTTGGGGTCTCGGAGTGATTTCCAAGATTGATGAACCCAGAGGTGCGTTTACGTGTCGGTCATCAACACTCGCAGTTTTGGTCGATTCTGGCCCGTTTCATGGACTATTTACTCACTGTTTTGGGGCCTCAGAGTGATTTCCACGATTGACGAACCCCAACGTGCGTTTACGTTTCGATCGTCAACACTCGCAGTTTTGGCCGATTCTGGCCCGTTTCGTGGACTATTACTCACTGTGTTGCGGTCTCGTAGTGCTTTCCACGATTGACGAACCCAGAGGTGCGTTTACGTGTTGGTGATCAACACTCGCAGTTTTGGCCGATTCTGGCCCGTTTCGTGGACTATTACTCACTGTGTTGCGGTCTCGTAGTGCTTTCCACGATTGACGAACCCAGAGGTGCCTTTACGTGTCGGTCATCCACACTCGCAGTTTTGGCCGATTCTGGCCCGTTTCGTGGACTATTACTCACTATGTTGCGGTCTCATAGTGCTTCCACGATTGACGAACCCAGACA
Source organism: Triticum timopheevii (assembly GCA_963921465.1). NCBI lineage: Eukaryota > Viridiplantae > Streptophyta > Magnoliopsida > Poales > Poaceae > Triticum > Triticum timopheevii. Next base: position 670,960,053 of record OY997266.1, on the reverse strand, counting down.
TGCCTTTACGTGTCGGTCATCAACACTCGTAGTTTTGGCCGATTCTGGCCCGTTTCATGGACTATTAGTCACTGTTTTGGGGTCTCGTAGTGCTTTCCACGATTGACGAACCCAGAGGTGCCTTTACGTGTCGGTCATCAACACTCGCAGTTTTGGCCGATTCTGGCCCGTTTTATGGACTATTACTCACTGTTTTGGGGTCTTGGAGTGATTTCCACGATTGACGAACCCAAAGGTGCGTTTACGTGTCGGTCATCAACACTCGTAGTTTTGGCCAATTTTGGCCCGTTTCATGGACTATTACTCACTATTTTGGGGTCTCGGAGTGATTTCCAAGATTGACGAACCCAGAGGTGCGTTTACGTGTCGGTCATCAACACTCGCAGTTTTGGTCGATTCTGGCCCGTTTCATGGACTATTTACTCACTGTTTTGGGGCCTCAGAGTGATTTCCACGATTGACGAACCCCAACGTGCGTTTACGTTTCGGTCGTCAACACTCGCAGTTTTGGCCGATTCTGGCCCGTTTCGTGGACTATTACTCACTGTGTTGCGGTCTCGTAGTGCTTTCCACGATTGACGAACCCAGAGGTGCCTTTACGTGTCGGTCATCAACACTCGTAGTTTTGGCCAATTTTCGCCCGTTTCATGGACTATTACTCACTATTTTGGGGTCTCGGAGTGATTTCCAAGATTGACGAACCCAGAGGTGCGTTTACGTGTCGGTCATCAACACTCGCAGTTTTGGCCGATTCTGGCCCGTTTCGTGGACTATTACTCACTGTGTTGCGGTCTCGTAGTGCTTTCCACGATTGACGAACCCAGAGGTGCCTTTACGTGTCGGTCATCAACACTCGCAGTTTTGGCCGATTCTGGCCCGTTTCGTGGACTATTACTCACTGTGTTGCGGTCTCATAGTGCTTCCACGATTGACGAACCCAGACATGCCTTTACGTGTCGGTCATCAACACTCGTAGTTTTGGCCGATTCTGGCCCGTTTCATGGACTATTAGTCACTGTTTTGGGGTCTCGTAGTGCTTTCCACGATTGACGAACCCAGAGGTGCCTTTACGTGTCGGTCATCAACACTCGCAGTTTTGGCCGATTCTGGCCCGTTTCGTGGACTATTACTCACTGTGTTGCGGTCTCGTAGTGCTTTCCACGATTGACGAACCCAGAGGTGCCTTTACGTGTCGGTCATCAACACTCGCAGTTTTGGCCGATTCTGGCCCGTTTCGTGGACTATTACTCACTATGTTGCGGTCTCATAGTGCTTCCACGATTGACGAACCCAGACATGCCTTTACGTGTCGGTCATCAACACTCGTAGTTTTGGCCGATTCTGGCCCGTTTCATGGACTATTAGTCACTGTTTTGGGGTCTCGTAGTGCTTTCCACGATTGACGAACCCAGAGGTGCCTTTACGTGTCGGTCATCAACACTCGCAGTTTTGGCCGATTCTGGCCCGTTTTATGGACTATTACTCACTGTTTTGGGGTCTTGGAGTGATTTCCACGATTGACGAACCCAAAGGTGCGTTTACGTGTCGGTCATCAACACTCGTAGTTTTGGCCAATTTTGGCCCGTTTCATGGACTATTACTCACTATTTTGGGGTCTCGGAGTGATTTCCAAGATTGACGAACCCAGAGGTGCGTTTACGTGTCGGTCATCAACACTCGCAGTTTTGGTCGATTCTGGCCCGTTTCATGGACTATTTACTCACTGTTTTGGGGCCTCAGAGTGATTTCCACGATTGACGAACCCCAACGTGCGTTTACGTTTCGGTCGTCAACACTCGCAGTTTTGGCCGATTCTGGCCCGTTTCGTGGACTATTACTCACTGTGTTGCGGTCTCGTAGTGCTTTCCACGATTGACGAACCCAGAGGTGCCTTTACGTGTCGGTCATCAACACTCGTAGTTTTGGCCAATTTTCGCCCGTTTCATGGACTATTACTCACTATTTTGGGGTCTCGGAGTGATTTCCAAGATTGACGAACCCAGAGGTGCGTTTACGTGTCGGTCATCAACACTCGCAGTTTTGGCCGATTCTGGCCCGTTTCGTGGACTATTACTCACTGTGTTGCGGTCTCGTAGTGCTTTCCACGATTGACGAACCCAGAGGTGCCTTTACGTGTCGGTCATCAACACTCGCAGTTTTGGCCGATTCTGGCCCGTTTCGTGGACTATTACTCACTGTGTTGCGGTCTCATAGTGCTTCCACGATTGACGAACCCAGACATGCCTTTACGTGTCGGTCATCAACACTCGTAGTTTTGGCCGATTCTGGCCCGTTTCATGGACTATTAGTCACTGTTTTGGGGTCTCGTAGTGCTTTCCACGATTGACGAACCCAGAGGTGCCTTTACGTGTCGGTCATCAACACTCGCAGTTTTGGCCGATTCTGGCCCGTTTCGTGGACTATTACTCACTGTGTTGCGGTCTCGTAGTGCTTTCCACGATTGACGAACCCAGAGGTGCCTTTACGTGTCGGTCATCAACACTCGCAGTTTTGGCCGATTCTGGCCCGTTTCGTGGACTATTACTCACTGTGTTGCGGTCTCATAGTGCTTCCACGATTGACGAACCCAGACATGCCTTTACGTGTCGGTCATCAACACTCGTAGTTTTGGCCGATTCTGGCCCGTTTCATGGACTATTAGTCACTGTTTTGGGGTCTCGTAGTGCTTTCCACGATTGACGAACCCAGAGGTGCCTTTACGTGTCGGTCATCAACACTCGCAGTTTTGGCCGATTCTGGCCCGTTTTATGGACTATTACTCACTGTTTTGGGGTCTTGGAGTGATTTCCACGATTGACGAACCCAAAGGTGCGTTTACGTGTCGGTCATCAACACTCGTAGTTTTGGCCAATTTTGGCCCGTTTCATGGACTATTACTCACTATTTTGGGGTCTCGGAGTGATTTCCAAGATTGATGAACCCAGAGGTGCGTTTACGTGTCGGTCATCAACACTCGCAGTTTTGGTCGATTCTGGCCCGTTTCATGGACTATTTACTCACTGTTTTGGGGCCTCAGAGTGATTTCCACGATTGACGAACCCCAACGTGCGTTTACGTTTCGATCGTCAACACTCGCAGTTTTGGCCGATTCTGGCCCGTTTCGTGGACTATTACTCACTGTGTTGCGGTCTCGTAGTGCTTTCCACGATTGACGAACCCAGAGGTGCGTTTACGTGTTGGTGATCAACACTCGCAGTTTTGGCCGATTCTGGCCCGTTTCGTGGACTATTACTCACTGTGTTGCGGTCTCGTAGTGCTTTCCACGATTGACGAACCCAGAGGTGCCTTTACGTGTCGGTCATCCACACTCGCAGTTTTGGCCGATTCTGGCCCGTTTCGTGGACTATTACTCACTATGTTGCGGTCTCATAGTGCTTCCACGATTGACGAACCCAGACATGCCTTTACGTGTCGGTCATCAACACTCGTAGTTTTGGCCGATTCTGGCCCGTTTCATGGACTATTAGTCACTGTTTTGGGGTCTCGTAGTGCTTTCCACGATTGACGAACCCAGAGGTGCCTTTACGTGTCGGTCATCAACACTCGCAGTTTTGGCCGATTCTGGCCCGTTTTATGGACTATTACTCACTGTTTTGGGGTCTTGGAGTGATTTCCACGATTGACGAACCCAAAGGTGCGTTTACGTGTCGGTCATCAACACTCGTAGTTTTGGCCAATTTTGGCCCGTTTCATGGACTATTACTCACTATTTTGGGGTCTCGGAGTGATTTCCAAGATTGACGAACCCAGAGGTGCGTTTACGTGTCGGTCATCAACACTCGCAGTTTTGGTCGATTCTGGCCCGTTTCATGGACTATTTACTCACTGTTTTGGGGCCTCAGAGTGATTTCCACGATTGACGAACCCCAACGTGCGTTTACGTTTCGGTCGTCAACACTCGCAGTTTTGGCCGATTCTGGCCCGTTTCGTGGACTATTACTCACTGTGTTGCGGTCTCGTAGTGCTTTCCACGATTGACGAACCCAGAGGTGCCTTTACGTGTCGGTCATCAACACTCGCAGTTTTGGCCGATTCTGGCCCGTTTTATGGACTATTACTCACTGTTTTGGGGTCTTGGAGTGATTTCCACGATTGACGAACCCAAAGGTGCGTTTACGTGTCGGTCATCAACACTCGTAGTTTTGGCCAATTTTGGCCCGTTTCATGGACTATTACTCACTATTTTGGGGTCTCGGAGTGATTTCCAAGATTGATGAACCCAGAGGTGCGTTTACGTGTCGGTCATCAACACTCGCAGTTTTGGTCGATTCTGGCCCGTTTCATGGACTATTTACTCACTGTTTTGGGGCCTCAGAGTGATTTCCACGATTGACGAACCCCAACGTGCGTTTACGTTTCGATCGTCAACACTCGCAGTTTTGGCCGATTCTGGCCCGTTTCGTGGACTATTACTCACTGTGTTGCGGTCTCGTAGTGCTTTCCACGATTGACGAACCCAGAGGTGCGTTTACGTGTTGGTGATCAACACTCGCAGTTTTGGCCGATTCTGGCCCGTTTCGTGGACTATTACTCACTGTGTTGCGGTCTCGTAGTGCTTTCCACGATTGACGAACCCAGAGGTGCCTTTACGTGTCGGTCATCCACACTCGCAGTTTTGGCCGATTCTGGCCCGTTTCGTGGACTATTACTCACTATGTTGCGGTCTCATAGTGCTTCCACGATTGACGAACCCAGACATGCCTTTACGTGTCGGTCATCAACACTCGTAGTTTTGGCCGATTCTGGCCCGTTTCATGGACTATTAGTCACTGTTTTGGGGTCTCGTAGTGCTTTCCACGATTGACGAACCCAGAGGTGCCTTTACGTGTCGGTCATCAACACTCGCAGTTTTGGCCGATTCTGGCCCGTTTTATGGACTATTACTCACTGTTTTGGGGTCTTGGAGTGATTTCCACGATTGACGAACCCAAAGGTGCGTTTACGTGTCGGTCATCAACACTCGTAGTTTTGGCCAATTTTGGCCCGTTTCATGGACTATTACTCACTATTTTGGGGTCTCGGAGTGATTTCCAAGATTGACGAACCCAGAGGTGCGTTTACGTGTCGGTCATCAACACTCGCAGTTTTGGTCGATTCTGGCCCGTTTCATGGACTATTTACTCACTGTTTTGGGGCCTCAGAGTGATTTCCACGATTGACGAACCCCAACGTGCGTTTACGTTTCGGTCGTCAACACTCGCAGTTTTGGCCGATTCTGGCCCGTTTCGTGGACTATTACTCACTGTGTTGCGGTCTCGTAGTGCTTTCCACGATTGACGAACCCAGAGGTGCCTTTACGTGTCGGTCATCAACACTCGTAGTTTTGGCCAATTTTCGCCCGTTTCATGGACTATTACTCACTATTTTGGGGTCTCGGAGTGATTTCCAAGATTGACGAACCCAGAGGTGCGTTTACGTGTCGGTCATCAACACTCGCAGTTTTGGCCGATTCTGGCCCGTTTCGTGGACTATTACTCACTGTGTTGCGGTCTCGTAGTGCTTTCCACGATTGACGAACCCAGAGGTGCCTTTACGTGTCGGTCATCAACACTCGCAGTTTTGGCCGATTCTGGCCCGTTTCGTGGACTATTACTCACTGTGTTGTGGTCTCATAGTGCTTCCACGATTGACGAACCCAGAGGTGCCTTTACGTGTCGGTCATCAACACTCGCAGTTTTGGCCGATTCTGGCCCGTTTCGTGGACTATTACTCACTGTGTTGCGGTCTCGTAGTGCTTTCCACGATTGACGAACCCAGAGGTGCCTTTACGTGTCGGTCATCAACACTCGCAGTTTTGGCCGATTCTGGCCCGTTTCGTGGACTATTACTCACTATTTTGGGGTCTCGGAGTGATTTCCAAGATTGACGAACCCAGAGGTGCGTTTACGTGTCGGTCATCAACACTCGTAGTTTTGGCCGATTCTGGCCCGTTTCATGGACTATTAGTCACTGTTTTGGGGTCTCGTAGTGCTTTCCACGATTGACGAACCCAGAGGTGCCTTTACGTGTCGGTCATCAACACTCGCAGTTTTGGCCGATTCTGGCCCGTTTCGTGGACTATTACTCACTGTGTTGCGGTCTCGTAGTGCTTTCCACGATTGACGAACCCAGAGGTGCCTTTACGTGTCGGTCATCAACACTCGCAGTTTTGGCCGATTCTGGCCCGTTTCGTGGACTATTACTCACTGTGTTGTGGTCTCATAGTGCTTCCACGATTGACGAACCCAGAGGTGCCTTTACGTGTCGGTCATCAACACTCGCAGTTTTGGCCGATTCTGGCCCGTTTCGTGGACTATTACTCACTGTGTTGCGGTCTCGTAGTGCTTTCCACGATTGACGAACCCAGAGGTGCCTTTACGTGTCGGTCATCAACACTCGCAGTTTTGGCCGATTCTGGCCCGTTTCGTGGACTATTACTCACTATTTTGGGGTCTCGGAGTGATTTCCAAGATTGACGAACCCAGAGGTGCGTTTACGTGTCGGTCATCAACACTCGTAGTTTTGGCCGATTCTGGCCCGTTTCATGGACTATTAGTCACTGTTTTGGGGTCTCGTAGTGCTTTCCACGATTGACGAACCCAGAGGTGCCTTTACGTGTCGGTCATCAACACTCGCAGTTTTGGCCGATTCTGGCCCGTTTCGTGGACTATTACTCACTGTGTTGCGGTCTCGTAGTGCTTTCCACGATTGACGAACCCAGAGGTGCCTTTACGTGTCGGTCATCAACACTCGCAGTTTTGGCCGATTCTGGCCCGTTTCGTGGACTATTACTCACTGTGTTGCGGTCTCATAGTGCTTCCACGATTGACGAACCCAGACATGCCTTTACGTGTCGGTCATCAACACTCGTAGTTTTGGCCGATTCTGGCCCGTTTCATGGACTATTAGTCACTGTTTTGGGGTCTCGTAGTGCTTTCCACGATTGACGAACCCAGAGGTGCCTTTACGTGTCGGTCATCAACACTCGCAGTTTTGGCCGATTCTGGCCCGTTTTATGGACTATTACTCACTGTTTTGGGGTCTTGGAGTGATTTCCACGATTGACGAACCCAAAGGTGCGTTTACGTGTCGGTCATCAACACTCGTAGTTTTGGCCAATTTTGGCCCGTTTCATGGACTATTACTCACTATTTTGGGGTCTCGGAGTGATTTCCAAGATTGATGAACCCAGAGGTGCGTTTACGTGTCGGTCATCAACACTCGCAGTTTTGGTCGATTCTGGCCCGTTTCATGGACTATTTACTCACTGTTTTGGGGCCTCAGAGTGATTTCCACGATTGACGAACCCCAACGTGCGTTTACGTTTCGATCGTCAACACTCGCAGTTTTGGCCGATTCTGGCCCGTTTCGTGGACTATTACTCACTGTGTTGCGGTCTCGTAGTGCTTTCCACGATTGACGAACCCAGAGGTGCGTTTACGTGTTGGTGATCAACACTCGCAGTTTTGGCCGATTCTGGCCCGTTTCGTGGACTATTACTCACTGTGTTGCGGTCTCGTAGTGCTTTCCACGATTGACGAACCCAGAGGTGCCTTTACGTGTCGGTCATCCACACTCGCAGTTTTGGCCGATTCTGGCCCGTTTCGTGGACTATTACTCACTATGTTGCGGTCTCATAGTGCTTCCACGATTGACGAACCCAGACATGCCTTTACGTGTCGGTCATCAACACTCGTAGTTTTGGCCGATTCTGGCCCGTTTCATGGACTATTAGTCACTGTTTTGGGGTCTCGTAGTGCTTTCCACGATTGACGAACCCAGAGGTGCCTTTACGTGTCGGTCATCAACACTCGCAGTTTTGGCCGATTCTGGCCCGTTTTATGGACTATTACTCACTGTTTTGGGGTCTTGGAGTGATTTCCACGATTGACGAACCCAAAGGTGCGTTTACGTGTCGGTCATCAACACTCGTAGTTTTGGCCAATTTTGGCCCGTTTCATGGACTATTACTCACTATTTTGGGGTCTCGGAGTGATTTCCAAGATTGACGAACCCAGAGGTGCGTTTACGTGTCGGTCATCAACACTCGCAGTTTTGGTCGATTCTGGCCCGTTTCATGGACTATTTACTCACTGTTTTGGGGCCTCAGAGTGATTTCCACGATTGACGAACCCCAACGTGCGTTTACGTTTCGGTCGTCAACACTCGCAGTTTTGGCCGATTCTGGCCCGTTTCGTGGACTATTACTCACTGTGTTGCGGTCTCGTAGTGCTTTCCACGATTGACGAACCCAGAGGTGCCTTTACGTGTCGGTCATCAACACTCGTAGTTTTGGCCAATTTTTGCCCGTTTCATGGACTATTACTCACTATTTTGGGGTCTCGGAGTGATTTCCAAGATTGACGAACCCAGAGGTGCGTTTACGTGTCGGTCATCAACACTCGCAGTTTTGGCCGATTCTGGCCCGTTTCGTGGACTATTACTCACTGTGTTGCGGTCTCGTAGTGCTTTCCACGATTGACGAACCCAGAGGTGCCTTTACGTGTCGGTCATCAACACTCGCAGTTTTGGCCGATTCTGGCCCGTTTCGTGGACTATTACTCACTGTGTTGTGGTCTCATAGTGCTTCCACGATTGACGAACCCAGAGGTGCCTTTACGTGTCGGTCATCAACACTCGCAGTTTTGACCGATTCTGGCCCGTTTCGTGGACTATTACTCACTGTGTTGCGGTCTCGTAGTGCTTTCCACGATTGACGAACCCAGAGGTGCCTTTACGTGTCGGTCATCAACACTCGCAGTTTTGGCCGATTCTGGCCCGTTTCGTGGACTATTACTCACTATTTTGGGGTCTCGGAGTGATTTCCAAGATTGACGAACCCAGAGGTGCGTTTACGTGTCGGTCATCAACACTCGTAGTTTTGGCCGATTCTGGCCCGTTTCATGGACTATTAGTCACCGTTTTGGGGTCTCGTAGTGCTTTCCACGATTGACGAACCCAGAGGTGCCTTTACGTGTCGGTCATCAACACTCGCAGTTTTGGCCGATTCTGGCCCGTTTCGTGGACTATTACTCACTGTGTTGCGGTCTCGTAGTGCTTTCCACGATTGACGAACCCAGAGGTGCCTTTACGTGTCGGTCATCAACACTCGCAGTTTTGGCCGATTCTGGCCCGTTTCATGGACTATTACTCACTGTGTTGCGGTCTCATAGTGCTTCCACGATTGACGAACCCAGACATGCCTTTACGTGTCGGTCATCAACACTCGTAGTTTTGGCCGATTCTGGCCCGTTTCATGGACTATTAGTCACTGTTTTGGGGTCTCGTAGTGCTTTCCACGATTGACGAACCCAGAGGTGCCTTTACGTGTCGGTCATCAACACTCGCAGTTTTGGCCGATTCTGGCCCGTTTTATGGACTATTACTCACTGTTTTGGGGTCTTGGAGTGATTTCCACGATTGACGAACCCAAAGGTGCGTTTACGTGTCGGTCATCAACACTCGTAGTTTTGGCCAATTTTGGCCCGTTTCATGGACTATTACTCACTATTTTGGGGTCTCGGAGTGATTTCCAAGATTGATGAACCCAGAGGTGCGTTTACGTGTCGGTCATCAACACTCGCAGTTTTGGTCGATTCTGGCCCGTTTCATGGACTATTTACTCACTGTTTTGGGGCCTCAGAGTGATTTCCACGATTGACGAACCCCAACGTGCGTTTACGTTTCGGTCGTCAACACTCGCAGTTTTGGCCGATTCTGGCCCGTTTCGTGGACTATTACTCACTGTGTTGCGGTCTCGTAGTGCTTTCCACGATTGACGAACCCAGAGGTGCCTTTACGTGTCGGTCATCAACACTCGTAGTTTTGGCCAATTTTCGCCCGTTTCATGGACTATTACTCACTATTTTGGGGTCTCGGAGTGATTTCCAAGATTGACGAACCCAGAGGTGCGTTTACGTGTCGGTCATCAACACTCGCAGTTTTGGCCGATTCTGGCCCGTTTCGTGGACTATTACTCACTGTGTTGCGGTCTCGTAGTGCTTTCCACGATTGACGAACCCAGAGGTGCCTTTACGTGTCGGTCATCAACACTCGCAGTTTTGGCCGATTCTGGCCCGTTTCGTGGACTATTACTCACTGTGTTGTGGTCTCATAGTGCTTCCACGATTGACGAACCCAGAGGTGCCTTTACGTGTCGGTCATCAACACTCGCAGTTTTGGCCGATTCTGGCCCGTTTCGTGGACTATTACTCACTGTGTTGCGGTCTCGTAGTGCTTTCCACGATTGACGAACCCAGAGGTGCCTTTACGTGTCGGTCATCAACACTCGCAGTTTTGGCCGATTCTGGCCCGTTTCGTGGACTATTACTCACTATTTTGGGGTCTCGGAGTGATTTCCAAGATTGACGAACCCAGAGGTGCGTTTACGTGTCGGTCATCAACACTCGTAGTTTTGGCCGATTCTGGCCCGTTTCATGGACTATTAGTCACTGTTTTGGGGTCTCGTAGTGCTTTCCACGATTGACGAACCCAGAGGTGCCTTTACGTGTCGGTCATCAACACTCGCAGTTTTGGCCGATTCTGGCCCGTTTCGTGGACTATTACTCACTGTGTTGCGGTCTCGTAGTGCTTTCCACGATTGACGAACCCAGAGGTGCCTTTACGTGTCGGTCATCAACACTCGCAGTTTTGGCCGATTCTGGCCCGTTTCGTGGACTATTACTCACTGTGTTGTGGTCTCATAGTGCTTCCACGATTGACGAACCCAGAGGTGCCTTTACGTGTCGGTCATCAACACTCGCAGTTTTGGCCGATTCTGGCCCGTTTCGTGGACTATTACTCACTGTGTTGCGGTCTCGTAGTGCTTTCCACGATTGACGAACCCAGAGGTGCCTTTACGTGTCGGTCATCAACACTCGCAGTTTTGGCCGATTCTGGCCCGTTTCGTGGACTATTACTCACTATTTTGGGGTCTCGGAGTGATTTCCAAGATTGACGAACCCAGAGGTGCGTTTACGTGTCGGTCATCAACACTCGTAGTTTTGGCCGATTCTGGCCCGTTTCATGGACTATTAGTCACTGTTTTGGGGTCTCGTAGTGCTTTCCACGATTGACGAACCCAGAGGTGCCTTTACGTGTCGGTCATCAACACTCGCAGTTTTGGCCGATTCTGGCCCGTTTCGTGGACTATTACTCACTGTGTTGCGGTCTCGTAGTGCTTTCCACGATTGACGAACCCAGAGGTGCCTTTACGTGTCGGTCATCAACACTCGCAGTTTTGGCCGATTCTGGCCCGTTTCGTGGACTATTACTCACTGTGTTGTGGTCTCATAGTGCTTCCACGATTGACGAACCCAGAGGTGCCTTTACGTGTCGGTCATCAACACTCGCAGTTTTGGCCGATTCTGGCCCGTTTCGTGGACTATTACTCACTGTGTTGCGGTCTCGTAGTGCTTTCCACGATTGACGAACCCAGAGGTGCCTTTACGTGTCGGTCATCAACACTCGCAGTTTTGGCCGATTCTGGCCCGTTTCGTGGACTATTACTCACTATTTTGGGGTCTCGGAGTGATTTCCAAGATTGACGAACCCAGAGGTGCGTTTACGTGTCGGTCATCAACACTCGTAGTTTTGGCCGATTCTGGCCCGTTTCATGGACTATTAGTCACTGTTTTGGGGTCTCGTAGTGCTTTCCACGATTGACGAACCCAGAGGTGCCTTTACGTGTCGGTCATCAACACTCGCAGTTTTGGCCGATTCTGGCCCGTTTCGTGGACTATTACTCACTGTGTTGCGGTCTCGTAGTGCTTTCCACGATTGACGAACCCAGAGGTGCCTTTACGTGTCGGTCATCAACACTCGCAGTTTTGGCCGATTCTGGCCCGTTTCGTGGACTATTACTCACTGTGTTGCGGTCTCATAGTGCTTCCACGATTGACGAACCCAGACATGCCTTTACGTGTCGGTCATCAACACTCGTAGTTTTGGCCGATTCTGGCCCGTTTCATGGACTATTAGTCACTGTTTTGGGGTCTCGTAGTGCTTTCCACGATTGACGAACCCAGAGGTGCCTTTACGTGTCGGTCATCAACACTCGCAGTTTTGGCCGATTCTGGCCCGTTTTATGGACTATTACTCACTGTTTTGGGGTCTTGGAGTGATTTCCACGATTGACGAACCCAAAGGTGCGTTTACGTGTCGGTCATCAACACTCGTAGTTTTGGCCAATTTTGGCCCGTTTCATGGACTATTACTCACTATTTTGGGGTCTCGGAGTGATTTCCAAGATTGATGAACCCAGAGGTGCGTTTACGTGTCGGTCATCAACACTCGCAGTTTTGGTCGATTCTGGCCCGTTTCATGGACTATTTACTCACTGTTTTGGGGCCTCAGAGTGATTTCCACGATTGACGAACCCCAACGTGCGTTTACGTTTCGATCGTCAACACTCGCAGTTTTGGCCGATTCTGGCCCGTTTCGTGGACTATTACTCACTGTGTTGCGGTCTCGTAGTGCTTTCCACGATTGACGAACCCAGAGGTGCGTTTACGTGTTGGTGATCAACACTCGCAGTTTTGGCCGATTCTGGCCCGTTTCGTGGACTATTACTCACTGTGTTGCGGTCTCGTAGTGCTTTCCACGATTGACGAACCCAGAGGTGCCTTTACGTGTCGGTCATCCACACTCGCAGTTTTGGCCGATTCTGGCCCGTTTCGTGGACTATTACTCACTATGTTGCGGTCTCATAGTGCTTCCACGATTGACGAACCCAGACATGCCTTTACGTGTCGGTCATCAACACTCGTAGTTTTGGCCGATTCTGGCCCGTTTCATGGACTATTAGTCACTGTTTTGGGGTCTCGTAGTGCTTTCCACGATTGACGAACCCAGAGGTGCCTTTACGTGTCGGTCATCAACACTCGCAGTTTTGGCCGATTCTGGCCCGTTTTATGGACTATTACTCACTGTTTTGGGGTCTTGGAGTGATTTCCACGATTGACGAACCCAAAGGTGCGTTTACGTGTCGGTCATCAACACTCGTAGTTTTGGCCAATTTTGGCCCGTTTCATGGACTATTACTCACTATTTTGGGGTCTCGGAGTGATTTCCAAGATTGACGAACCCAGAGGTGCGTTTACGTGTCGGTCATCAACACTCGCAGTTTTGGTCGATTCTGGCCCGTTTCATGGACTATTTACTCACTGTTTTGGGGCCTCAGAGTGATTTCCACGATTGACGAACCCCAACGTGCGTTTACGTTTCGGTCGTCAACACTCGCAGTTTTGGCCGATTCTGGCCCGTTTCGTGGACTATTACTCACTGTGTTGCGGTCTCGTAGTGCTTTCCACGATTGACGAACCCAGAGGTGCCTTTACGTGTCGGTCATCAACACTCGTAGTTTTGGCCAATTTTTGCCCGTTTCATGGACTATTACTCACTATTTTGGGGTCTCGGAGTGATTTCCAAGATTGACGAACCCAGAGGTGCGTTTACGTGTCGGTCATCAACACTCGCAGTTTTGGCCGATTCTGGCCCGTTTCGTGGACTATTACTCACTGTGTTGCGGTCTCGTAGTGCTTTCCACGATTGACGAACCCAGAGGTGCCTTTACGTGTCGGTCATCAACACTCGCAGTTTTGGCCGATTCTGGCCCGTTTCGTGGACTATTACTCACTGTGTTGTGGTCTCATAGTGCTTCCACGATTGACGAACCCAGAGGTGCCTTTACGTGTCGGTCATCAACACTCGCAGTTTTGACCGATTCTGGCCCGTTTCGTGGACTATTACTCACTGTGTTGCGGTCTCGTAGTGCTTTCCACGATTGACGAACCCAGAGGTGCCTTTACGTGTCGGTCATCAACACTCGCAGTTTTGGCCGATTCTGGCCCGTTTCGTGGACTATTACTCACTATTTTGGGGTCTCGGAGTGATTTCCAAGATTGACGAACCCAGAGGTGCGTTTACGTGTCGGTCATCAACACTCGTAGTTTTGGCCGATTCTGGCCCGTTTCATGGACTATTAGTCACCGTTTTGGGGTCTCGTAGTGCTTTCCACGATTGACGAACCCAGAGGTGCCTTTACGTGTCGGTCATCAACACTCGCAGTTTTGGCCGATTCTGGCCCGTTTCGTGGACTATTACTCACTGTGTTGCGGTCTCGTAGTGCTTTCCACGATTGACGAACCCAGAGGTGCCTTTACGTGTCGGTCATCAACACTCGCAGTTTTGGCCGATTCTGGCCCGTTTCATGGACTATTACTCACTGTGTTGCGGTCTCATAGTGCTTCCACGATTGACGAACCCAGACATGCCTTTACGTGTCGGTCATCAACACTCGTAGTTTTGGCCGATTCTGGCCCGTTTCATGGACTATTAGTCACTGTTTTGGGGTCTCGTAGTGCTTTCCACGATTGACGAACCCAGAGGTGCCTTTACGTGTCGGTCATCAACACTCGCAGTTTTGGCCGATTCTGGCCCGTTTTATGGACTATTACTCACTGTTTTGGGGTCTTGGAGTGATTTCCACGATTGACGAACCCAAAGGTGCGTTTACGTGTCGGTCATCAACACTCGTAGTTTTGGCCAATTTTGGCCCGTTTCATGGACTATTACTCACTATTTTGGGGTCTCGGAGTGATTTCCAAGATTGATGAACCCAGAGGTGCGTTTACGTGTCGGTCATCAACACTCGCAGTTTTGACCGATTCTGGCCCGTTTCGTGGACTATTACTCACTGTGTTGCGGTCTCGTAGTGCTTTCCACGATTGACGAACCCAGAGGTGCCTTTACGTGTCGGTCATCAACACTCGCAGTTTTGGCCGATTCTGGCCCGTTTCGTGGACTATTACTCACTATTTTGGGGTCTCGGAGTGATTTCCAAGATTGACGAACCCAGAGGTGCGTTTACGTGTCGGTCATCAACACTCGTAGTTTTGGCCGATTCTGGCCCGTTTCATGGACTATTAGTCACCGTTTTGGGGTCTCGTAGTGCTTTCCACGATTGACGAACCCAGAGGTGCCTTTACGTGTCGGTCATCAACACTCGCAGTTTTGGCCGATTCTGGCCCGTTTCGTGGACTATTACTCACTGTGTTGCGGTCTCGTAGTGCTTTCCACGATTGACGAACCCAGAGGTGCCTTTACGTGTCGGTCATCAACACTCGCAGTTTTGGCCGATTCTGGCCCGTTTCATGGACTATTACTCACTGTGTTGCGGTCTCATAGTGCTTCCACGATTGACGAACCCAGACATGCCTTTACGTGTCGGTCATCAACACTCGTAGTTTTGGCCGATTCTGGCCCGTTTCATGGACTATTAGTCACTGTTTTGGGGTCTCGTAGTGCTTTCCACGATTGACGAACCCAGAGGTGCCTTTACGTGTCGGTCATCAACACTCGCAGTTTTGGCCGATTCTGGCCCGTTTTATGGACTATTACTCACTGTTTTGGGGTCTTGGAGTGATTTCCACGATTGACGAACCCAAAGGTGCGTTTACGTGTCGGTCATCAACACTCGTAGTTTTGGCCAATTTTGGCCCGTTTCATGGACTATTACTCACTATTTTGGGGTCTCGGAGTGATTTCCAAGATTGATGAACCCAGAGGTGCGTTTACGTGTCGGTCATCAACACTCGCAGTTTTGGTCGATTCTGGCCCGTTTCATGGACTATTTACTCACTGTTTTGGGGCCTCAGAGTGATTTCCACGATTGACGAACCCCAACGTGCGTTTACGTTTCGATCGTCAACACTCGCAGTTTTGGCCGATTCTGGCCCGTTTCGTGGACTATTACTCACTGTGTTGCGGTCTCGTAGTGCTTTCCACGATTGACGAACCCAGAGGTGCGTTTACGTGTTGGTCATCAACACTCGCAGTTTTGGCCGATTCTGGCCCGTTTCGTGGACTATTACTCATTGTGTTGCGGTCTCGTAGTGCTTTCCACGATTGACGAACCCAGAGGTGCCTTTACGTGTCGGTCATCCACACTCGCAGTTTTGGCCGATTCTGGCCCGTTTCGTGGACTATTACTCACTATGTTGCGGTCTCATAGTGCTTCCACGATTGACGAACCCAGACATGCCTTTACGTGTCGGTCATCAACACTCGTAGTTTTGGCCGATTCTGGCCCGTTTCATGGACTATTAGTCACTGTTTTGGGGTCTCGTAGTGCTTTCCACGATTGACGAACCCAGAGGTGCCTTTACGTGTCGGTCATCAACACTCGCAGTTTTGGCCGATTCTGGCCCGTTTTATGGACTATTACTCACTGTTTTGGGGTCTTGGAGTGATTTCCACGATTGACGAACCCAAAGGTGCGTTTACGTGTCGGTCATCAACACTCGTAGTTTTGGCCAATTCTGGCCCGTTTCATGGACTATTACTCACTATTTTGGGGTCTCGGAGTGATTTCCAAGATTGACGAACCCAGAGGTGCGTTTACGCGTCGGTCATCAACACTCGCAGTTTTGGTCGATTCTGGCCCGTTTCATGGACTATTTACTCACTGTTTTGGGGCCTCAGAGTGATTTCCACGATTGACGAACCCCAACGTGCGTTTACGTTTCGGTCGTCAACACTCGCAGTTTTGGCCGATTCTGGCCCGTTTCGTGGACTATTACTCACTGTGTTGCGGTCTCGTAGTGCTTTCCACGATTGACGAACCCAGAGGTGCCTTTACGTGTCGGTCATCAACACTCGTAGTTTTGGCCAATTTTCGCCCGTTTCATGGACTATTACTCACTATTTTGGGGTCTCGGAGTGATTTCCAAGATTGACGAACCCAGAGGTGCGTTTACGTGTCGGTCATCAACACTCGCAGTTTTGGCCGATTCTGGCCCGTTTTATGGACTATTACTCACTGTTTTGGGGTCTTGGAGTGATTTCCACGATTGACGAACCCAAAGGTGCGTTTACGTGTCGGTCATCAACACTCGTAGTTTTGGCCAATTTTGGCCCGTTTCATGGACTATTACTCACTATTTTGGGGTCTCGGAGTGATTTCCAAGATTGATGAACCCAGAGGTGCGTTTACGTGTCGGTCATCAACACTCGCAGTTTTGGTCGATTCTGGCCCGTTTCATGGACTATTTACTCACTGTTTTGGGGCCTCAGAGTGATTTCCACGATTGACGAACCCCAACGTGCGTTTACGTTTCGATCGTCAACACTCGCAGTTTTGGCCGATTCTGGCCCGTTTCGTGGACTATTACTCACTGTGTTGCGGTCTCGTAGTGCTTTCCACGATTGACGAACCCAGAGGTGCGTTTACGTGTTGGTCATCAACACTCGCAGTTTTGGCCGATTCTGGCCCGTTTCGTGGACTATTACTCATTGTGTTGCGGTCTCGTAGTGCTTTCCACGATTGACGAACCCAGAGGTGCCTTTACGTGTCGGTCATCCACACTCGCAGTTTTGGCCGATTCTGGCCCGTTTCGTGGACTATTACTCACTATGTTGCGGTCTCATAGTGCTTCCACGATTGACGAACCCAGACATGCCTTTACGTGTCGGTCATCAACACTCGTAGTTTTGGCCGATTCTGGCCCGTTTCATGGACTATTAGTCACTGTTTTGGGGTCTCGTAGTGCTTTCCACGATTGACGAACCCAGAGGTGCCTTTACGTGTCGGTCATCAACACTCGCAGTTTTGGCCGATTCTGGCCCGTTTTATGGACTATTACTCACTGTTTTGGGGTCTTGGAGTGATTTCCACGATTGACGAACCCAAAGGTGCGTTTACGTGTCGGTCATCAACACTCGTAGTTTTGGCCAATTTTGGCCCGTTTCATGGACTATTACTCACTATTTTGGGGTCTCGGAGTGATTTCCAAGATTGACGAACCCAGAGGTGCGTTTACGCGTCGGTCATCAACACTCGCAGTTTTGGTCGATTCTGGCCCGTTTCATGGACTATTTACTCACTGTTTTGGGGCCTCAGAGTGATTTCCACGATTGACGAACCCCAACGTGCGTTTACGTTTCGGTCGTCAACACTCGCAGTTTTGGCCGATTCTGGCCCGTTTCGTGGACTATTACTCACTGTGTTGCGGTCTCGTAGTGCTTTCCACGATTGACGAACCCAGAGGTGCCTTTACGTGTCGGTCATCAACACTCGTAGTTTTGGCCAATTTTCGCCCGTTTCATGGACTATTACTCACTATTTTGGGGTCTCGGAGTGATTTCCAAGATTGACGAACCCAGAGGTGCGTTTACGTGTCGGTCATCAACACTCGCAGTTTTGGCCGATTCTGGCCCGTTTCGTGGACTATTACTCACTGTGTTGCGGTCTCGTAGTGCTTTCCACGATTGACGAACCCAGAGGTGCCTTTACGTGTCGGTCATCAACACTCGCAGTTTTGGCCGATTCTGGCCCGTTTCGTGGACTATTACTCACTGTGTTGTGGTCTCATAGTGCTTCCACGATTGACGAACCCAGAGGTGCCTTTACGTGTCGGTCATCAACACTCGTAGTTTTGGCCAATTTTCGCCCGTTTCATGGACTATTACTCACTATTTTGGGGTCTCGGAGTGATTTCCAAGATTGACGAACCCAGAGGTGCGTTTACGTGTCGGTCATCAACACTCGCAGTTTTGGCCGATTCTGGCCCGTTTCGTGGACTATTACTCACTGTGTTGCGGTCTCGTAGTGCTTTCCACGATTGACGAACCCAGAGGTGCCTTTACGTGCCAGTCATCAACACTCGCAGTTTTGGCCGATTCTGGCCCGTTTCGTGGACTATTACTCACTGTGTTGCGGTCTCATAGTGCTTCCACGATTGACGAACCCAGACATGCCTTTACGTGTCGGTCATCAACACTCGTAGTTTTGGCCGATTCTGGCCCGTTTCATGGACTATTAGTCACTGTTTTGGGGTCTCGTAGTGCTTTCCACGATTGACGAACCCAGAGGTGCCTTTACGTGTCGGTCATCAACACTCGCAGTTTTGGCCGATTCTGGCCCGTTTTATGGACTATTACTCACTGTTTTGGGGTCTTGGAGTGATTTCCACGATTGACGAACCCAAAGGTGCGTTTACGTGTCGGTCATCAACACTCGTAGTTTTGGCCAATTTTGGCCCGTTTCATGGACTATTACTCACTATTTTGGGGTCTCGGAGTGATTTCCAAGATTGATGAACCCAGAGGTGCGTTTACGTGTCGGTCATCAACACTCGCAGTTTTGGTCGATTCTGGCCCGTTTCATGGACTATTTACTCACTGTTTTGGGGCCTCAGAGTGATTTCCACGATTGACGAACCCCAACGTGCGTTTACGTTTCGGTCGTCAACACTCGCAGTTTTGGCCGATTCTGGCCCGTTTCGTGGACTATTACTCACTGTGTTGCTGTCTCGTAGTGCTTTCCACGATTGACGAACCCAGAGGTGCGTTTACGTGTTGGTCATCAACACTCGCAGTTTTGGCCGATTCTGGCCCGTTTCGTGGACTATTACTCACTGTGTTGCGGTCTCGTAGTGCTTTCCACGATTGACGAACCCAGAGGTGCCTTTACGTGTCGGTCATCCACACTCGCAGTTTTGGCCGATTCTGGCCCGTTTCGTGGACTATTACTCACTATGTTGCGGTCTCATAGTGCTTCCACGATTGACGAACCCAGACATGCCTTTACGTGTCGGTCATCAACACTCGTAGTTTTGGCCGATTCTGGCCCGTTTCATGGACTATTAGTCACTGTTTTGGGGTCTCGTAGTGCTTTCCACGATTGACGAACCCAGAGGTGCCTTTACGTGTCGGTCATCAACACTCGCAGTTTTGGCCGATTCTGGCCCGTTTTATGGACTATTACTCACTGTTTTGGGGTCTTGGAGTGATTTCCACGATTGACGAACCCAAAGGTGCGTTTACGTGTCGGTCATCAACACTCGTAGTTTTGGCCAATTTTGGCCCGTTTCATGGACTATTACTCACTATTTTGGGGTCTCGGAGTGATTTCCAAGATTGACGAACCCAGAGGTGCGTTTACGCGTCGGTCATCAACACTCGCAGTTTTGGTCGATTCTGGCCCGTTTCATGGACTATTTACTCACTGTTTTGGGGCCTCAGAGTGATTTCCACGATTGACGAACCCCAACGTGCGTTTACGTTTCGGTCGTCAACACTCGCAGTTTTGGCCGATTCTGGCCCGTTTCGTGGACTATTACTCACTGTGTTGCGGTCTCGTAGTGCTTTCCACGATTGACGAACCCAGAGGTGCCTTTACGTGTCGGTCATCAACACTCGTAGTTTTGGCCAATTTTCGCCCGTTTCATGGACTATTACTCACTATTTTGGGGTCTCGGAGTGATTTCCAAGATTGACGAACCCAGAGGTGCGTTTACGTGTCGGTCATCAACACTCGCAGTTTTGGCCGATTCTGGCCCGTTTCGTGGACTATTACTCACTGTGTTGCGGTCTCGTAGTGCTTTCCACGATTGACGAACCCAGAGGTGCCTTTACGTGTCGGTCATCAACACTCGCAGTTTTGGCCGATTCTGGCCCGTTTCGTGGACTATTACTCACTGTGTTGTGGTCTCATAGTGCTTCCACGATTGACGAACCCAGAGGTGCCTTTACGTGTCGGTCATCAACACTCGCAGTTTTGGCCGATTCTGGCCCGTTTCGTGGACTATTACTCACTGTGTTGCGGTCTCGTAGTGCTTTCCACGATTGACGAACCCAGAGGTGCCTTTACGTGCCAGTCATCAACACTCGCAGTTTTGGCCGATTCTGGCCCGTTTCGTGGACTATTACTCACTGTGTTGCGGTCTCATAGTGCTTCCACGATTGACGAACCCAGACATGCCTTTACGTGTCGGTCATCAACACTCGTAGTTTTGGCCGATTCTGGCCCGTTTCATGGACTATTAGTCACTGTTTTGGGGTCTCGTAGTGCTTTCCACGATTGACGAACCCAGAGGTGCCTTTACGTGTCGGTCATCAACACTCGCAGTTTTGGCCGATTCTGGCCCGTTTTATGGACTATTACTCACTGTTTTGGGGTCTTGGAGTGATTTCCACGATTGACGAACCCAAAGGTGCGTTTACGTGTCGGTCATCAACACTCGTAGTTTTGGCCAATTTTGGCCCGTTTCATGGACTATTACTCACTATTTTGGGGTCTCGGAGTGATTTCCAAGATTGATGAACCCAGAGGTGCGTTTACGTGTCGGTCATCAACACTCGCAGTTTTGGTCGATTCTGGCCCGTTTCATGGACTATTTACTCACTGTTTTGGGGCCTCAGAGTGATTTCCACGATTGACGAACCCCAACGTGCGTTTACGTTTCGGTCGTCAACACTCGCAGTTTTGGCCGATTCTGGCCCGTTTCGTGGACTATTACTCACTGTGTTGCTGTCTCGTAGTGCTTTCCACGATTGACGAACCCAGAGGTGCGTTTACGTGTTGGTCATCAACACTCGCAGTTTTGGCCGATTCTGGCCCGTTTCGTGGACTATTACTCACTGTGTTGCGGTCTCGTAGTGCTTTCCACGATTGACGAACCCAGAGGTGCCTTTACGTGTCGGTCATCCACACTCGCAGTTTTGGCCGATTCTGGCCCGTTTCGTGGACTATTACTCACTATGTTGCGGTCTCATAGTGCTTCCACGATTGACGAACCCAGACATGCCTTTACGTGTCGGTCATCAACACTCGTAGTTTTGGCCGATTCTGGCCCGTTTCATGGACTATTAGTCACTGTTTTGGGGTCTCGTAGTGCTTTCCACGATTGACGAACCCAGAGGTGCCTTTACGTGTCGGTCATCAACACTCGCAGTTTTGGCCGATTCTGGCCCGTTTTATGGACTATTACTCACTGTTTTGGGGTCTTGGAGTGATTTCCACGATTGACGAACCCAAAGGTGCGTTTACGTGTCGGTCATCAACACTCGTAGTTTTGGCCAATTTTGGCCCGTTTCATGGACTATTACTCACTATTTTGGGGTCTCGGAGTGATTTCCAAGATTGACGAACCCAGAGGTGCGTTTACGCGTCGGTCATCAACACTCGCAGTTTTGGTCGATTCTGGCCCGTTTCATGGACTATTTACTCACTGTTTTGGGGCCTCAGAGTGATTTCCACGATTGACGAACCCCAACGTGCGTTTACGTTTCGGTCGTCAACACTCGCAGTTTTGGCCGATTCTGGCCCGTTTCGTGGACTATTACTCACTGTGTTGCGGTCTCGTAGTGCTTTCCACGATTGACGAACCCAGAGGTGCCTTTACGTGTCGGTCATCAACACTCGTAGTTTTGGCCAATTTTCGCCCGTTTCATGGACTATTACTCACTATTTTGGGGTCTCGGAGTGATTTCCAAGATTGACGAACCCAGAGGTGCGTTTACGTGTCGGTCATCAACACTCGCAGTTTTGGCCGATTCTGGCCCGTTTCGTGGACTATTACTCACTGTGTTGCGGTCTCGTAGTGCTTTCCACGATTGACGAACCCAGAGGTGCCTTTACGTGTCGGTCATCAACACTCGCAGTTTTGGCCGATTCTGGCCCGTTTCGTGGACTATTACTCACTGTGTTGTGGTCTCATAGTGCTTCCACGATTGACGAACCCAGAGGTGCCTTTACGTGTCGGTCATCAACACTCGCAGTTTTGGCCGATTCTGGCCCGTTTCGTGGACTATTACTCACTGTGTTGCGGTCTCGTAGTGCTTTCCACGATTGACGAACCCAGAGGTGCCTTTACGTGTCGGTCATCAACACTCGCAGTTTTGGCCGATTCTGGCCCGTTTTATGGACTATTACTCACTGTTTTGGGGTCTTGGAGTGATTTCCACGATTGACGAACCCAAAGGTGCGTTTACGTGTCGGTCATCAACACTCGTAGTTTTGGCCAATTTTGGCCCGTTTCATGGACTATTACTCACTATTTTGGGGTCTCGGAGTGATTTCCAAGATTGATGAACCCAGAGGTGCGTTTACGTGTCGGTCATCAACACTCGCAGTTTTGGTCGATTCTGGCCCGTTTCATGGACTATTTACTCACTGTTTTGGGGCCTCAGAGTGATTTCCACGATTGACGAACCCCAACGTGCGTTTACGTTTCGGTCGTCAACACTCGCAGTTTTGGCCGATTCTGGCCCGTTTCGTGGACTATTACTCACTGTGTTGCTGTCTCGTAGTGCTTTCCACGATTGACGAACCCAGAGGTGCGTTTACGTGTTGGTCATCAACACTCGCAGTTTTGGCCGATTCTGGCCCGTTTCGTGGACTATTACTCACTGTGTTGCGGTCTCGTAGTGCTTTCCACGATTGACGAACCCAGAGGTGCCTTTACGTGTCGGTCATCCACACTCGCAGTTTTGGCCGATTCTGGCCCGTTTCGTGGACTATTACTCACTATGTTGCGGTCTCATAGTGCTTCCACGATTGACGAACCCAGACATGCCTTTACGTGTCGGTCATCAACACTCGTAGTTTTGGCCGATTCTGGCCCGTTTCATGGACTATTAGTCACTGTTTTGGGGTCTCGTAGTGCTTTCCACGATTGACGAACCCAGAGGTGCCTTTACGTGTCGGTCATCAACACTCGCAGTTTTGGCCGATTCTGGCCCGTTTTATGGACTATTACTCACTGTTTTGGGGTCTTGGAGTGATTTCCACGATTGACGAACCCAAAGGTGCGTTTACGTGTCGGTCATCAACACTCGTAGTTTTGGCCAATTTTGGCCCGTTTCATGGACTATTACTCACTATTTTGGGGTCTCGGAGTGATTTCCAAGATTGACGAACCCAGAGGTGCGTTTACGCGTCGGTCATCAACACTCGCAGTTTTGGTCGATTCTGGCCCGTTTCATGGACTATTTACTCACTGTTTTGGGGCCTCAGAGTGATTTCCACGATTGACGAACCCCAACGTGCGTTTACGTTTCGGTTGTCAACACTCGCAGTTTTGGCCGATTCTGGCCCGTTTCGTGGACTATTACTCACTGTGTTGCGGTCTCGTAGTGCTTTCCACGATTGACGAACCCAGAGGTGCCTTTACGTGTCGGTCATCAACACTCGTAGTTTTGGCCAATTTTCGCCCGTTTCATGGACTATTACTCACTATTTTGGGGTCTCGGAGTGATTTCCAAGATTGACGAACCCAGAGGTGCGTTTACGTGTCGGTCATCAACACTCGCAGTTTTGGCCGATTCTGGCCCGTTTCGTGGACTATTACTCACTGTGTTGCGGTCTCGTAGTGCTTTCCACGATTGACGAACCCAGAGGTGCCTTTACGTGTCGGTCATCAACACTCGCAGTTTTGGCCGATTCTGGCCCGTTTCGTGGACTATTACTCACTGTGTTGTGGTCTCATAGTGCTTCCACGATTGACGAACCCAGAGGTGCCTTTACGTGTCGGTCATCAACACTCGCAGTTTTGGCCGATTCTGGCCCGTTTCGTGGACTATTACTCACTGTGTTGCGGTCTCGTAGTGCTTTCCACGATTGACGAACCCAGAGGTGCCTTTACGTGTCGGTCATCAACACTCGCAGTTTTGGCCGATTCTGGCCCGTTTTATGGACTATTACTCACTGTTTTGGGGTCTTGGAGTGATTTCCACGATTGACGAACCCAAAGGTGCGTTTACGTGTCGGTCATCAACACTCGTAGTTTTGGCCAATTTTGGCCCGTTTCATGGACTATTACTCACTATTTTGGGGTCTCGGAGTGATTTCCAAGATTGATGAACCCAGAGGTGCGTTTACGTGTCGGTCATCAACACTCGCAGTTTTGGTCGATTCTGGCCCGTTTCATGGACTATTTACTCACTGTTTTGGGGCCTCAGAGTGATTTCCACGATTGACGAACCCCAACGTGCGTTTACGTTTCGGTCGTCAACACTCGCAGTTTTGGCCGATTCTGGCCCGTTTCGTGGACTATTACTCACTGTGTTGCTGTCTCGTAGTGCTTTCCACGATTGACGAACCCAGAGGTGCGTTTACGTGTTGGTCATCAACACTCGCAGTTTTGGCCGATTCTGGCCCGTTTCGTGGACTATTACTCACTGTGTTGCGGTCTCGTAGTGCTTTCCACGATTGACGAACCCAGAGGTGCCTTTACGTGTCGGTCATCCACACTCGCAGTTTTGGCCGATTCTGGCCCGTTTCGTGGACTATTACTCACTATGTTGCGGTCTCATAGTGCTTCCACGATTGACGAACCCAGACATGCCTTTACGTGTCGGTCATCAACACTCGTAGTTTTGGCCGATTCTGGCCCGTTTCATGGACTATTAGTCACTGTTTTGGGGTCTCGTAGTGCTTTCCACGATTGACGAACCCAGAGGTGCCTTTACGTGTCGGTCATCAACACTCGCAGTTTTGGCCGATTCTGGCCCGTTTTATGGACTATTACTCACTGTTTTGGGGTCTTGGAGTGATTTCCACGATTGACGAACCCAAAGGTGCGTTTACGTGTCGGTCATCAACACTCGTAGTTTTGGCCAATTTTGGCCCGTTTCATGGACTATTACTCACTATTTTGGGGTCTCGGAGTGATTTCCAAGATTGACGAACCCAGAGGTGCGTTTACGCGTCGGTCATCAACACTCGCAGTTTTGGTCGATTCTGGCCCGTTTCATGGACTATTTACTCACTGTTTTGGGGCCTCAGAGTGATTTCCACGATTGACGAACCCCAACGTGCGTTTACGTTTCGGTTGTCAACACTCGCAGTTTTGGCCGATTCTGGCCCGTTTCGTGGACTATTACTCACTGTGTTGCGGTCTCGTAGTGCTTTCCACGATTGACGAACCCAGAGGTGCCTTTACGTGTCGGTCATCAACACTCGTAGTTTTGGCCAATTTTCGCCCGTTTCATGGACTATTACTCACTATTTTGGGGTCTCGGAGTGATTTCCAAGATTGACGAACCCAGAGGTGCGTTTACGTGTCGGTCATCAACACTCGCAGTTTTGGCCGATTCTGGCCCGTTTCGTGGACTATTACTCACTGTGTTGCGGTCTCGTAGTGCTTTCCACGATTGACGAACCCAGAGGTGCCTTTACGTGTCGGTCATCAACACTCGCAGTTTTGGCCGATTCTGGCCCGTTTCGTGGACTATTACTCACTGTGTTGTGGTCTCATAGTGCTTCCACGATTGACGAACCCAGAGGTGCCTTTACGTGTCGGTCATCAACACTCGCAGTTTTGGCCGATTCTGGCCCGTTTCGTGGACTATTACTCACTGTGTTGCGGTCTCGTAGTGCTTTCCACGATTGACGAACCCAGAGGTGCCTTTACGTGCCAGTCATCAACACTCGCAGTTTTGGCCGATTCTGGCCCGTTTCGTGGACTATTACTCACTGTGTTGCGGTCTCATAGTGCTTCCACGATTGACGAACCCAGACATGCCTTTACGTGTCGGTCATCAACACTCGTAGTTTTGGCCGATTCTGGCCCGTTTCATGGACTATTAGTCACTGTTTTGGGGTCTCGTAGTGCTTTCCACGATTGACGAACCCAGAGGTGCCTTTACGTGTCGGTCATCAACACTCGCAGTTTTGGCCGATTCTGGCCCGTTTTATGGACTATTACTCACTGTTTTGGGGTCTTGGAGTGATTTCCACGATTGACGAACCCAAAGGTGCGTTTACGTGTCGGTCATCAACACTCGTAGTTTTGGCCAATTTTGGCCCGTTTCATGGACTATTACTCACTATTTTGGGGTCTCGGAGTGATTTCCAAGATTGATGAACCCAGAGGTGCGTTTACGTGTCGGTCATCAACACTCGCAGTTTTGGTCGATTCTGGCCCGTTTCATGGACTATTTACTCACTGTTTTGGGGCCTCAGAGTGATTTCCACGATTGACGAACCCCAACGTGCGTTTACGTTTCGGTCGTCAACACTCGCAGTTTTGGCCGATTCTGGCCCGTTTCGTGGACTATTACTCACTGTGTTGCTGTCTCGTAGTGCTTTCCACGATTGACGAACCCAGAGGTGCGTTTACGTGTTGGTCATCAACACTCGCAGTTTTGGCCGATTCTGGCCCGTTTCGTGGACTATTACTCACTGTGTTGCGGTCTCGTAGTGCTTTCCACGATTGACGAACCCAGAGGTGCCTTTACGTGTCGGTCATCCACACTCGCAGTTTTGGCCGATTCTGGCCCGTTTCGTGGACTATTACTCACTATGTTGCGGTCTCATAGTGCTTCCACGATTGACGAACCCAGACATGCCTTTACGTGTCGGTCATCAACACTCGTAGTTTTGGCCGATTCTGGCCCGTTTCATGGACTATTAGTCACTGTTTTGGGGTCTCGTAGTGCTTTCCACGATTGACGAACCCAGAGGTGCCTTTACGTGTCGGTCATCAACACTCGCAGTTTTGGCCGATTCTGGCCCGTTTTATGGACTATTACTCACTGTTTTGGGGTCTTGGAGTGATTTCCACGATTGACGAACCCAAAGGTGCGTTTACGTGTCGGTCATCAACACTCGTAGTTTTGGCCAATTTTGGCCCGTTTCATGGACTATTACTCACTATTTTGGGGTCTCGGAGTGATTTCCAAGATTGACGAACCCAGAGGTGCGTTTACGCGTCGGTCATCAACACTCGCAGTTTTGGTCGATTCTGGCCCGTTTCATGGACTATTTACTCACTGTTTTGGGGCCTCAGAGTGATTTCCACGATTGACGAACCCCAACGTGCGTTTACGTTTCGGTCGTCAACACTCGCAGTTTTGGCCGATTCTGGCCCGTTTCGTGGACTATTACTCACTGTGTTGCGGTCTCGTAGTGCTTTCCACGATTGACGAACCCAGAGGTGCCTTTACGTGTCGGTCATCAACACTCGTAGTTTTGGCCAATTTTCGCCCGTTTCATGGACTATTACTCACTATTTTGGGGTCTCGGAGTGATTTCCAAGATTGACGAACCCAGAGGTGCGTTTACGTGTCGGTCATCAACACTCGCAGTTTTGGCCGATTCTGGCCCGTTTCGTGGACTATTACTCACTGTGTTGCGGTCTCGTAGTGCTTTCCACGATTGACGAACCCAGAGGTGCCTTTACGTGTCGGTCATCAACACTCGCAGTTTTGGCCGATTCTGGCCCGTTTCGTGGACTATTACTCACTGTGTTGTGGTCTCATAGTGCTTCCACGATTGACGAACCCAGAGGTGCCTTTACGTGTCGGTCATCAACACTCGCAGTTTTGGCCGATTCTGGCCCGTTTCGTGGACTATTACTCACTGTGTTGCGGTCTCGTAGTGCTTTCCACGATTGACGAACCCAGAGGTGCCTTTACGTGCCAGTCATCAACACTCGCAGTTTTGGCCGATTCTGGCCCGTTTCGTGGACTATTACTCACTGTGTTGCGGTCTCATAGTGCTTCCACGATTGACGAACCCAGACATGCCTTTACGTGTCGGTCATCAACACTCGTAGTTTTGGCCGATTCTGGCCCGTTTCATGGACTATTAGTCACTGTTTTGGGGTCTCGTAGTGCTTTCCACGATTGACGAACCCAGAGGTGCCTTTACGTGTCGGTCATCAACACTCGCAGTTTTGGCCGATTCTGGCCCGTTTTATGGACTATTACTCACTGTTTTGGGGTCTTGGAGTGATTTCCACGATTGACGAACCCAAAGGTGCGTTTACGTGTCGGTCATCAACACTCGTAGTTTTGGCCAATTTTGGCCCGTTTCATGGACTATTACTCACTATTTTGGGGTCTCGGAGTGATTTCCAAGATTGATGAACCCAGAGGTGCGTTTACGTGTCGGTCATCAACACTCGCAGTTTTGGTCGATTCTGGCCCGTTTCATGGACTATTTACTCACTGTTTTGGGGCCTCAGAGTGATTTCCACGATTGACGAACCCCAACGTGCGTTTACGTTTCGGTCGTCAACACTCGCAGTTTTGGCCGATTCTGGCCCGTTTCGTGGACTATTACTCACTGTGTTGCTGTCTCGTAGTGCTTTCCACGATTGACGAACCCAGAGGTGCGTTTACGTGTTGGTCATCAACACTCGCAGTTTTGGCCGATTCTGGCCCGTTTCGTGGACTATTACTCACTGTGTTGCGGTCTCGTAGTGCTTTCCACGATTGACGAACCCAGAGGTGCCTTTACGTGTCGGTCATCCACACTCGCAGTTTTGGCCGATTCTGGCCCGTTTCGTGGACTATTACTCACTATGTTGCGGTCTCATAGTGCTTCCACGATTGACGAACCCAGACATGCCTTTACGTGTCGGTCATCAACACTCGTAGTTTTGGCCGATTCTGGCCCGTTTCATGGACTATTAGTCACTGTTTTGGGGTCTCGTAGTGCTTTCCACGATTGACGAACCCAGAGGTGCCTTTACGTGTCGGTCATCAACACTCGCAGTTTTGGCCGATTCTGGCCCGTTTTATGGACTATTACTCACTGTTTTGGGGTCTTGGAGTGATTTCCACGATTGACGAACCCAAAGGTGCGTTTACGTGTCGGTCATCAACACTCGTAGTTTTGGCCAATTTTGGCCCGTTTCATGGACTATTACTCACTATTTTGGGGTCTCGGAGTGATTTCCAAGATTGACGAACCCAGAGGTGCGTTTACGCGTCGGTCATCAACACTCGCAGTTTTGGTCGATTCTGGCCCGTTTCATGGACTATTTACTCACTGTTTTGGGGCCTCAGAGTGATTTCCACGATTGACGAACCCCAACGTGCGTTTACGTTTCGGTCGTCAACACTCGCAGTTTTGGCCGATTCTGGCCCGTTTCGTGGACTATTACTCACTGTGTTGCGGTCTCGTAGTGCTTTCCACGATTGACGAACCCAGAGGTGCCTTTACGTGTCGGTCATCAACACTCGTAGTTTTGGCCAATTTTCGCCCGTTTCATGGACTATTACTCACTATTTTGGGGTCTCGGAGTGATTTCCAAGATTGACGAACCCAGAGGTGCGTTTACGTGTCGGTCATCAACACTCGCAGTTTTGGCCGATTCTGGCCCGTTTCGTGGACTATTACTCACTGTGTTGCGGTCTCGTAGTGCTTTCCACGATTGACGAACCCAGAGGTGCCTTTACGTGTCGGTCATCAACACTCGCAGTTTTGGCCGATTCTGGCCCGTTTCGTGGACTATTACTCACTGTGTTGTGGTCTCATAGTGCTTCCACGATTGACGAACCCAGAGGTGCCTTTACGTGTCGGTCATCAACACTCGCAGTTTTGGCCGATTCTGGCCCGTTTCGTGGACTATTACTCACTGTGTTGCGGTCTCGTAGTGCTTTCCACGATTGACGAACCCAGAGGTGCCTTTACGTGTCGGTCATCAACACTCGCAGTTTTGGCCGATTCTGGCCCGTTTCGTGGACTATTACTCACTGTGTTGCGGTCTCATAGTGCTTCCACGATTGACGAACCCAGACATGCCTTTACGTGTCGGTCATCAACACTCGTAGTTTTGGCCGATTCTGGCCCGTTTCATGGACTATTAGTCACTGTTTTGGGGTCTCGTAGTGCTTTCCACGATTGACGAACCCAGAGGTGCCTTTACGTGTCGGTCATCAACACTCGCAGTTTTGGCCGATTCTGGCCCGTTTCGTGGACTATTACTCACCGTGTTGCGGTCTCGTAGTGCTTTCCACGATTGACGAACCCAGAGGTGCCTTTACGTGTCGGTCATCAACACTCGCAGTTTTGGCCGATTCTGGCCCGTTTCGTGGACTATTACTCACTATGTTGCGGTCTCATAGTGCTTCCACGATTGACGAACCCAGACATGCCTTTACGTGTCGGTCATCAACACTCGTAGTTTTGGCCGATTCTGGCCCGTTTCATGGACTATTAGTCACTGTTTTGGGGTCTCGTAGTGCTTTCCACGATTGACGAACCCAGAGGTGCCTTTACGTGTCGGTCATCAACACTCGCAGTTTTGGCCGATTCTGGCCCGTTTTATGGACTATTACTCACTGTTTTGGGGTCTTGGAGTGATTTCCACGATTGACGAACCCAAAGGTGCGTTTACGTGTCGGTCATCAACACTCGTAGTTTTGGCCAATTTTGGCCCGTTTCATGGACTATTACTCACTATTTTGGGGTCTCGGAGTGATTTCCAAGATTGACGAACCCAGAGGTGCGTTTACGCGTCGGTCATCAACACTCGCAGTTTTGGTCGATTCTGGCCCGTTTCATGGACTATTTACTCACTGTTTTGGGGCCTCAGAGTGATTTCCACGATTGACGAACCCCAACGTGCGTTTACGTTTCGGTCGTCAACACTCGCAGTTTTGGCCGATTCTGGCCCGTTTCGTGGACTATTACTCACTGTGTTGCGGTCTCGTAGTGCTTTCCACGATTGACGAACCCAGAGGTGCCTTTACGTGTCGGTCATCAACACTCGTAGTTTTGGCCAATTTTCGCCCGTTTCATGGACTATTACTCACTATTTTGGGGTCTCGGAGTGATTTCCAAGATTGACGAACCCAGAGGTGCGTTTACGTGTCGGTCATCAACACTCGCAGTTTTGGCCGATTCTGGCCCGTTTCGTGGACTATTACTCACTGTGTTGCGGTCTCGTAGTGCTTTCCACGATTGACGAACCCAGAGGTGCCTTTACGTGTCGGTCATCAACACTCGCAGTTTTGGCCGATTCTGGCCCGTTTCGTGGACTATTACTCACTGTGTTGTGGTCTCATAGTGCTTCCACGATTGACGAACCCAGAGGTGCCTTTACGTGTCGGTCATCAACACTCGCAGTTTTGGCCGATTCTGGCCCGTTTCGTGGACTATTACTCACTGTGTTGCGGTCTCGTAGTGCTTTCCACGATTGACGAACCCAGAGGTGCCTTTACGTGTCGGTCATCAACACTCGCAGTTTTGGCCGATTCTGGCCCGTTTCGTGGACTATTACTCACTGTGTTGCGGTCTCATAGTGCTTCCACGATTGACGAACCCAGACATGCGTTTACGTGTCGGTCATCAACACTCGTAGTTTTGGCCGATTCTGGCCCGTTTCATGGACTATTAGTCACTGTTTTGGGGTCTCGTAGTGCTTTCCACGATTGACGAACCCAGAGGTGCCTTTACGTGTCGGTCATCAACACTCGCAGTTTTGGCCGATTCTGGCCCGTTTCGTGGACTATTACTCACCGTGTTGCGGTCTCGTAGTGCTTTCCACGATTGACGAACCCAGAGGTGCCTTTACGTGTCGGTCATCAACACTCGCAGTTTTGGCCGATTCTGGCCCGTTTCGTGGACTATTACTCACTATGTTGCGGTCTCATAGTGCTTCCACGATTGACGAACCCAGACATGCCTTTACGTGTCGGTCATCAACACTCGTAGTTTTGGCCGATTCTGGCCCGTTTCATGGACTATTAGTCACTGTTTTGGGGTCTCGTAGTGCTTTCCACGATTGACGAACCCAGAGGTGCCTTTACGTGTCGGTCATCAACACTCGCAGTTTTGGCCGATTCTGGCCCGTTTTATGGACTATTACTCACTGTTTTGGGGTCTTGGAGTGATTTCCACGATTGACGAACCCAAAGGTGCGTTTACGTGTCGGTCATCAACACTCGTAGTTTTGGCCAATTTTGGCCCGTTTCATGGACTATTACTCACTATTTTGGGGTCTCGGAGTGATTTCCAAGATTGACGAACCCAGAGGTGCGTTTACGCGTCGGTCATCAACACTCGCAGTTTTGGTCGATTCTGGCCCGTTTCATGGACTATTTACTCACTGTTTTGGGGCCTCAGAGTGATTTCCACGATTGACGAACCCCAACGTGCGTTTACGTTTCGGTCGTCAACACTCGCAGTTTTGGCCGATTCTGGCCCGTTTCGTGGACTATTACTCACTGTGTTGCGGTCTCGTAGTGCTTTCCACGATTGACGAACCCAGAGGTGCCTTTACGTGTCGGTCATCAACACTCGTAGTTTTGGCCAATTTTCGCCCGTTTCATGGACTATTACTCACTATTTTGGGGTCTCGGAGTGATTTCCAAGATTGACGAACCCAGAGGTGCGTTTACGTGTCGGTCATCAACACTCGCAGTTTTGGCCGATTCTGGCCCGTTTCGTGGACTATTACTCACTGTGTTGCGGTCTCGTAGTGCTTTCCACGATTGACGAACCCAGAGGTGCCTTTACGTGTCGGTCATCAACACTCGCAGTTTTGGCCGATTCTGGCCCGTTTCGTGGACTATTACTCACTGTGTTGTGGTCTCATAGTGCTTCCACGATTGACGAACCCAGAGGTGCCTTTACGTGTCGGTCATCAACACTCGCAGTTTTGGCCGATTCTGGCCCGTTTCGTGGACTATTACTCACTGTGTTGCGGTCTCGTAGTGCTTTCCACGATTGACGAACCCAGAGGTGCCTTTACGTGTCGGTCATCAACACTCGCAGTTTTGGCCGATTCTGGCCCGTTTCGTGGACTATTACTCACTGTGTTGTGGTCTCATAGTGCTTCCACGATTGACGAACCCAGAGGTGCCTTTACGTGTCGGTCATCAACACTCGCAGTTTTGGCCGATTCTGGCCCGTTTCGTGGACTATTACTCACTGTGTTGCGGTCTCGTAGTGCTTTCCACGATTGACGAACCCAGAGGTGCCTTTACGTGTCGGTCATCAACACTCGCAGTTTTGGCCGATTCTGGCCCGTTTCGTGGACTATTACTCACTGTGTTGCGGTCTCATAGTGCTTCCACGATTGACGAACCCAGACATGCCTTTACGTGTCGGTCATCAACACTCGTAGTTTTGGCCGATTCTGGCCCGTTTCATGGACTATTAGTCACTGTTTTGGGGTCTCGTAGTGCTTTCCACGATTGACGAACCCAGAGGTGCCTTTACGTGTCGGTCATCAACACTCGCAGTTTTGGCCGATTCTGGCCCGTTTCGTGGACTATTACTCACCGTGTTGCGGTCTCGTAGTGCTTTCCACGATTGACGAACCCAGAGGTGCCTTTACGTGTCGGTCATCAACACTCGCAGTTTTGGCCGATTCTGGCCCGTTTCGTGGACTATTACTCACTATGTTGCGGTCTCATAGTGCTTCCACGATTGACGAACCCAGACATGCCTTTACGTGTCGGTCATCAACACTCGTAGTTTTGGCCGATTCTGGCCCGTTTCATGGACTATTAGTCACTGTTTTGGGGTCTCGTAGTGCTTTCCACGATTGACGAACCCAGAGGTGCCTTTACGTGTCGGTCATCAACACTCGCAGTTTTGGCCGATTCTGGCCCGTTTTATGGACTATTACTCACTGTTTTGGGGTCTTGGAGTGATTTCCACGATTGACGAACCCAAAGGTGCGTTTACGTGTCGGTCATCAACACTCGTAGTTTTGGCCAATTTTGGCCCGTTTCATGGACTATTACTCACTATTTTGGGGTCTCGGAGTGATTTCCAAGATTGACGAACCCAGAGGTGCGTTTACGCGTCGGTCATCAACACTCGCAGTTTTGGTCGATTCTGGCCCGTTTCATGGACTATTTACTCACTGTTTTGGGGCCTCAGAGTGATTTCCACGATTGACGAACCCCAACGTGCGTTTACGTTTCGGTCGTCAACACTCGCAGTTTTGGCCGATTCTGGCCCGTTTCGTGGACTATTACTCACTGTGTTGCGGTCTCGTAGTGCTTTCCACGATTGACGAACCCAGAGGTGCCTTTACGTGTCGGTCATCAACACTCGTAGTTTTGGCCAATTTTCGCCCGTTTCATGGACTATTACTCACTATTTTGGGGTCTCGGAGTGATTTCCAAGATTGACGAACCCAGAGGTGCGTTTACGTGTCGGTCATCAACACTCGCAGTTTTGGCCGATTCTGGCCCGTTTCGTGGACTATTACTCACTGTGTTGCGGTCTCGTAGTGCTTTCCACGATTGACGAACCCAGAGGTGCCTTTACGTGTCGGTCATCAACACTCGCAGTTTTGGCCGATTCTGGCCCGTTTCGTGGACTATTACTCACTGTGTTGTGGTCTCATAGTGCTTCCGAGATTGACGAACCCAGAGGTGCCTTTACGTGTCGGTCATCAACACTCGCAGTTTTGGCCGATTCTGGCCCGTTTCGTGGACTATTACTCACTGTGTTGCGGTCTCGTAGTGCTTTCCACGATTGACGAACCCAGAGGTGCCTTTACGTGTCGGTCATCAACACTCGCAGTTTTGGCCGATTCTGGCCCGTTTCGTGGACTATTACTCACTGTGTTGCGGTCTCATAGTGCTTCCACGATTGACGAACCCAGACATGCCTTTACGTGTCGGTCATCAACACTCGTAGTTTTGGCCGATTCTGGCCCGTTTCATGGACTATTAGTCACTGTTTTGGGGTCTCGTAGTGCTTTCCACGATTGACGAACCCAGAGGTGCCTTTACGTGTCGGTCATCAACACTCGCAGTTTTGGCCGATTCTGGCCCGTTTCGTGGACTATTACTCACCGTGTTGCGGTCTCGTAGTGCTTTCCACGATTGACGAACCCAGAGGTGCCTTTACGTGTCGGTCATCAACACTCGCAGTTTTGGCCGATTCTGGCCCGTTTCGTGGACTATTACTCACTATGTTGCGGTCTCATAGTGCTTCCACGATTGACGAACCCAGACATGCCTTTACGTGTCGGTCATCAACACTCGTAGTTTTGGCCGATTCTGGCCCGTTTCATGGACTATTAGTCACTGTTTTGGGGTCTCGTAGTGCTTTCCACGATTGACGAACCCAGAGGTGCCTTTACGTGTCGGTCATCAACACTCGCAGTTTTGGCCGATTCTGGCCCGTTTTATGGACTATTACTCACTGTTTTGGGGTCTTGGAGTGATTTCCACGATTGACGAACCCAAAGGTGCGTTTACGTGTCGGTCATCAACACTCGTAGTTTTGGCCAATTTTGGCCCGTTTCATGGACTATTACTCACTATTTTGGGGTCTCGGAGTGATTTCCAAGATTGACGAACCCAGAGGTGCGTTTACGCGTCGGTCATCAACACTCGCAGTTTTGGTCGATTCTGGCCCGTTTCATGGACTATTTACTCACTGTTTTGGGGCCTCAGAGTGATTTCCACGATTGACGAACCCCAACGTGCGTTTACGTTTCGGTCGTCAACACTCGCAGTTTTGGCCGATTCTGGCCCGTTTCGTGGACTATTACTCACTGTGTTGCGGTCTCGTAGTGCTTTCCACGATTGACGAACCCAGAGGTGCCTTTACGTGTCGGTCATCAACACTCGTAGTTTTGGCCAATTTTCGCCCGTTTCATGGACTATTACTCACTATTTTGGGGTCTCGGAGTGATTTCCAAGATTGACGAACCCAGAGGTGCGTTTACGTGTCGGTCATCAACACTCGCAGTTTTGGCCGATTCTGGCCCGTTTCGTGGACTATTACTCACTGTGTTGCGGTCTCGTAGTGCTTTCCACGATTGACGAACCCAGAGGTGCCTTTACGTGTCGGTCATCAACACTCGCAGTTTTGGCCGATTCTGGCCCGTTTCGTGGACTATTACTCACTGTGTTGTGGTCTCATAGTGCTTCCACGATTGACGAACCCAGAGGTGCCTTTACGTGTCGGTCATCAACACTCGCAGTTTTGGCCGATTCTGGCCCGTTTCGTGGACTATTACTCACTGTGTTGCGGTCTCGTAGTGCTTTCCACGATTGACGAACCCAGAGGTGCCTTTACGTGTCGGTCATCAACACTCGCAGTTTTGGCCGATTCTGGCCCGTTTCGTGGACTATTACTCACTGTGTTGCGGTCTCATAGTGCTTCCACGATTGACGAACCCAGACATGCCTTTACGTGTCGGTCATCAACACTCGTAGTTTTGGCCGATTCTGGCCCGTTTCATGGACTATTAGTCACTGTTTTGGGGTCTCGTAGTGCTTTCCACGATTGACGAACCCAGAGGTGCCTTTACGTGTCGGTCATCAACACTCGCAGTTTTGGCCGATTCTGGCCCGTTTCGTGGACTATTACTCACCGTGTTGCGGTCTCGTAGTGCTTTCCACGATTGACGAACCCAGAGGTGCCTTTACGTGTCGGTCATCAACACTCGCAGTTTTGGCCGATTCTGGCCCGTTTCGTGGACTATTACTCACTATGTTGCGGTCTCATAGTGCTTCCACGATTGACGAACCCAGACATGCCTTTACGTGTCGGTCATCAACACTCGTAGTTTTGGCCGATTCTGGCCCGTTTCATGGACTATTAGTCACTGTTTTGGGGTCTCGTAGTGCTTTCCACGATTGACGAACCCAGAGGTGCCTTTACGTGTCGGTCATCAACACTCGCAGTTTTGGCCGATTCTGGCCCGTTTTATGGACTATTACTCACTGTTTTGGGGTCTTGGAGTGATTTCCACGATTGACGAACCCAAAGGTGCGTTTACGTGTCGGTCATCAACACTCGTAGTTTTGGCCAATTTTGGCCCGTTTCATGGACTATTACTCACTATTTTGGGGTCTCGGAGTGATTTCCAAGATTGACGAACCCAGAGGTGCGTTTACGCGTCGGTCATCAACACTCGCAGTTTTGGTCGATTCTGGCCCGTTTCATGGACTATTTACTCACTGTTTTGGGGCCTCAGAGTGATTTCCACGATTGACGAACCCCAACGTGCGTTTACGTTTCGGTCGTCAACACTCGCAGTTTTGGCCGATTCTGGCCCGTTTCGTGGACTATTACTCACTGTGTTGCGGTCTCGTAGTGCTTTCCACGATTGACGAACCCAGAGGTGCCTTTACGTGTCGGTCATCAACACTCGTAGTTTTGGCCAATTTTCGCCCGTTTCATGGACTATTACTCACTATTTTGGGGTCTCGGAGTGATTTCCAAGATTGACGAACCCAGAGGTGCGTTTACGTGTCGGTCATCAACACTCGCAGTTTTGGCCGATTCTGGCCCGTTTCGTGGACTATTACTCACTGTGTTGCGGTCTCGTAGTGCTTTCCACGATTGACGAACCCAGAGGTGCCTTTACGTGTCGGTCATCAACACTCGCAGTTTTGGCCGATTCTGGCCCGTTTCGTGGACTATTACTCACTGTGTTGTGGTCTCATAGTGCTTCCACGATTGACGAACCCAGAGGTGCCTTTACGTGTCGGTCATCAACACTCGCAGTTTTGGCCGATTCTGGCCCGTTTCGTGGACTATTACTCACTGTGTTGCGGTCTCGTAGTGCTTTCCACGATTGACGAACCCAGAGGTGCCTTTACGTGTCGGTCATCAACACTCGCAGTTTTGGCCGATTCTGGCCCGTTTCGTGGACTATTACTCACTGTGTTGCGGTCTCATAGTGCTTCCACGATTGACGAACCCAGACATGCCTTTACGTGTCGGTCATCAACACTCGTAGTTTTGGCCGATTCTGGCCCGTTTCATGGACTATTAGTCACTGTTTTGGGGTCTCGTAGTGCTTTCCACGATTGACGAACCCAGAGGTGCCTTTACGTGTCGGTCATCAACACTCGCAGTTTTGGCCGATTCTGGCCCGTTTCGTGGACTATTACTCACCGTGTTGCGGTCTCGTAGTGCTTTCCACGATTGACGAACCCAGAGGTGCCTTTACGTGTCGGTCATCAACACTCGCAGTTTTGGCCGATTCTGGCCCGTTTCGTGGACTATTACTCACTGTGTTGCGGTCTCATAGTGCTTCCACGATTGACGAACCCAGACATGCCTTTACGTGTCGGTCATCAACACTCGTAGTTTTGGCCGATTCTGGCCCGTTTCATGGACTATTAGTCACTGTTTTGGGGTCTCGTAGTGCTTTCCACGATTGACGAACCCAGAGGTGCCTTTACGTGTCGGTCATCAACACTCGCAGTTTTGGCCGATTCTGGCCCGTTTTATGGACTATTACTCACTGTTTTGGGGTCTTGGAGTGATTTCCACGATTGACGAACCCAAAGGTGCGTTTACGTGTCGGTCATCAACACTCGTAGTTTTGGCCAATTTTGGCCCGTTTCATGGACTATTACTCACTATTTTGGGGTCTCGGAGTGATTTCCAAGATTGATGAACCCAGAGGTGCGTTTACGTGTCGGTCATCAACACTCGCAGTTTTGGTCGATTCTGGCCCGTTTCATGGACTATTTACTCACTGTTTTGGGGCCTCAGAGTGATTTCCACGATTGACGAACCCCAACGTGCGTTTACGTTTCGGTCGTCAACACTCGCAGTTTTGGCCGATTCTGGCCCGTTTCGTGGACTATTACTCACTGTGTTGCTGTCTCGTAGTGCTTTCCACGATTGACGAACCCAGAGGTGCGTTTACGTGTTGGTCATCAACACTCGCAGTTTTGGCCGATTCTGGCCCGTTTCGTGGACTATTACTCACTGTGTTGCGGTCTCGTAGTGCTTTCCACGATTGACGAACCCAGAGGTGCCTTTACGTGTCGGTCATCCACACTCGCAGTTTTGGCCGATTCTGGCCCGTTTCGTGGACTATTACTCACTATGTTGCGGTCTCATAGTGCTTCCACGATTGACGAACCCAGACATGCCTTTACGTGTCGGTCATCAACACTCGTAGTTTTGGCCGATTCTGGCCCGTTTCATGGACTATTAGTCACTGTTTTGGGGTCTCGTAGTGCTTTCCACGATTGACGAACCCAGAGGTGCCTTTACGTGTCGGTCATCAACACTCGCAGTTTTGGCCGATTCTGGCCCGTTTTATGGACTATTACTCACTGTTTTGGGGTCTTGGAGTGATTTCCACGATTGACGAACCCAAAGGTGCGTTTACGTGTCGGTCATCAACACTCGTAGTTTTGGCCAATTTTGGCCCGTTTCATGGACTATTACTCACTATTTTGGGGTCTCGGAGTGATTTCCAAGATTGACGAACCCAGAGGTGCGTTTACGTGTCGGTCATCAACACTCGCAGTTTTGGTCGATTCTGGCCCGTTTCATGGACTATTTACTCACTGTTTTGGGGCCTCAGAGTGATTTCCACGATTGACGAACCCCAACGTGCGTTTACGTTTCGGTCGTCAACACTCGCAGTTTTGGCCGATTCTGGCCCGTTTCGTGGACTATTACTCACTGTGTTGCGGTCTCGTAGTGCTTTCCACGATTGACGAACCCAGAGGTGCGTTTACGTGTTGGTCATCAACACTCGCAGTTTTGGCCGATTCTGGCCCGTTTCGTGGACTATTACTCACTGTGTTGCGGTCTCGTAGTGCTTTCCACGATTGACGAACCCAGAGGTGCCTTTACGTGTCGGTCATCCACACTCGCAGTTTTGGCCGATTCTGGCCCGTTTCGTGGACTATTACTCACTGTGTTGCGGTCTCGTAGTGCTTTCCACGATTGACGAACCCAGAGGTGCCTTTACGTGTCGGTCATCAACACTCGCAGTTTTGGCCGATTCTGGCCCGTTTTATGGACTATTACTCACTGTTTTGGGGTCTTGGAGTGATTTCCACGATTGACGAACCCAAAGGTGCGTTTACGTGTCGGTCATCAACACTCGTAGTTTTGGCCAATTTTGGCCCGTTTCATGGACTATTACTCACTATTTTGGGGTCTCGGAGTGATTTCCAAGATTGACGAACCCAGAGGTGCGTTTACGCGTCGGTCATCAACACTCGCAGTTTTGGTCGATTCTGGCCCGTTTCATGGACTATTTACTCACTGTTTTGGGGCCTCAGAGTGATTTCCACGATTGACGAACCCCAACGTGCGTTTACGTTTCGGTCGTCAACACTCGCAGTTTTGGCCGATTCTGGCCCGTTTCGTGGACTATTACTCACTGTGTTGCGGTCTCGTAGTGCTTTCCACGATTGACGAACCCAGAGGTGCCTTTACGTGTCGGTCATCAACACTCGTAGTTTTGGCCAATTTTCGCCCGTTTCATGGACTATTACTCACTATTTTGGGGTCTCGGAGTGATTTCCAAGATTGACGAACCCAGAGGTGCGTTTACGTGTCGGTCATCAACACTCGCAGTTTTGGCCGATTCTGGCCCGTTTCGTGGACTATTACTCACTGTGTTGCGGTCTCGTAGTGCTTTCCACGATTGACGAACCCAGAGGTGCCTTTACGTGTCGGTCATCAACACTCGCAGTTTTGGCCGATTCTGGCCCGTTTCGTGGACTATTACTCACTGTGTTGTGGTCTCATAGTGCTTCCACGATTGACGAACCCAGAGGTGCCTTTACGTGTCGGTCATCAACACTCGCAGTTTTGGCCGATTCTGGCCCGTTTCGTGGACTATTACTCACTGTGTTGCGGTCTCGTAGTGCTTTCCACGATTGACGAACCCAGAGGTGCCTTTACGTGTCGGTCATCAACACTCGCAGTTTTGGCCGATTCTGGCCCGTTTCGTGGACTATTACTCACTGTGTTGCGGTCTCATAGTGCTTCCACGATTGACGAACCCAGACATGCCTTTACGTGTCGGTCATCAACACTCGTAGTTTTGGCCGATTCTGGCCCGTTTCATGGACTATTAGTCACTGTTTTGGGGTCTCGTAGTGCTTTCCACGATTGACGAACCCAGAGGTGCCTTTACGTGTCGGTCATCAACACCCGCAGTTTTGGCCGATTCTGGCCCGTTTCGTGGACTATTACTCACCGTGTTGCGGTCTCGTAGTGCTTTCCACGATTGACGAACCCAGAGGTGCCTTTACGTGTCGGTCATCAACACTCGCAGTTTTGGCCGATTCTGGCCCGTTTCGTGGACTATTACTCACTATGTTGCGGTCTCATAGTGCTTCCACGATTGACGAACCCAGACATGCCTTTACGTGTCGGTCATCAACACTCGTAGTTTTGGCCGATTCTGGCCCGTTTCATGGACTATTAGTCACTGTTTTGGGGTCTCGTAGTGCTTTCCACGATTGACGAACCCAGAGGTGCCTTTACGTGTCGGTCATCAACACTCGCAGTTTTGGCCGATTCTGGCCCGTTTTATGGACTATTACTCACTGTTTTGGGGTCTTGGAGTGATTTCCACGATTGACGAACCCAAAGGTGCGTTTACGTGTCGGTCATCAACACTCGTAGTTTTGGCCAATTTTGGCCCGTTTCATGGACTATTACTCACTATTTTGGGGTCTCGGAGTGATTTCCAAGATTGACGAACCCAGAGGTGCGTTTACGCGTCGGTCATCAACACTCGCAGTTTTGGTCGATTCTGGCCCGTTTCATGGACTATTTACTCACTGTTTTGGGGCCTCAGAGTGATTTCCACGATTGACGAACCCCAACGTGCGTTTACGTTTCGGTCGTCAACACTCGCAGTTTTGGCCGATTCTGGCCCGTTTCGTGGACTATTACTCACTGTGTTGCGGTCTCGTAGTGCTTTCCACGATTGACGAACCCAGAGGTGCCTTTACGTGTCGGTCATCAACACTCGTAGTTTTGGCCAATTTTCGCCCGTTTCATGGACTATTACTCACTATTTTGGGGTCTCGGAGTGATTTCCAAGATTGACGAACCCAGAGGTGCGTTTACGTGTCGGTCATCAACACTCGCAGTTTTGGCCGATTCTGGCCCGTTTCGTGGACTATTACTCACTGTGTTGCGGTCTCGTAGTGCTTTCCACGATTGACGAACCCAGAGGTGCCTTTACGTGTCGGTCATCAACACTCGCAGTTTTGGCCGATTCTGGCCCGTTTCGTGGACTATTACTCACTGTGTTGTGGTCTCATAGTGCTTCCACGATTGACGAACCCAGAGGTGCCTTTACGTGTCGGTCATCAACACTCGCAGTTTTGGCCGATTCTGGCCCGTTTCGTGGACTATTACTCACTGTGTTGCGGTCTCGTAGTGCTTTCCACGATTGACGAACCCAGAGGTGCCTTTACGTGTCGGTCATCAACACTCGCAGTTTTGGCCGATTCTGGCCCGTTTCGTGGACTATTACTCACTGTGTTGCGGTCTCATAGTGCTTCCACGATTGACGAACCCAGACATGCCTTTACGTGTCGGTCATCAACACTCGTAGTTTTGGCCGATTCTGGCCCGTTTCATGGACTATTAGTCACTGTTTTGGGGTCTCGTAGTGCTTTCCACGATTGACGAACCCAGAGGTGCCTTTACGTGTCGGTCATCAACACTCGCAGTTTTGGCCGATTCTGGCCCGTTTCGTGGACTATTACTCACTGTGTTGCGGTCTCATAGTGCTTCCACGATTGACGAACCCAGACATGCCTTTACGTGTCGGTCATCAACACTCGTAGTTTTGGCCGATTCTGGCCCGTTTCATGGACTATTAGTCACTGTTTTGGGGTCTCGTAGTGCTTTCCACGATTGACGAACCCAGAGGTGCCTTTACGTGTCGGTCATCAACACTCGCAGTTTTGGCCGATTCTGGCCCGTTTCGTGGACTATTACTCA
This sequence comes from Triticum timopheevii, assembly GCA_963921465.1. Classification (NCBI taxonomy): domain Eukaryota; kingdom Viridiplantae; phylum Streptophyta; class Magnoliopsida; order Poales; family Poaceae; genus Triticum; species Triticum timopheevii. The sequence continues at coordinate 670,916,822 of OY997266.1, read as the reverse complement.
CCGTGTTGCGGTCTCGTAGTGCTTTCCACGATTGACGAACCCAGAGGTGCCTTTACGTGTCGGTCATCAACACTCGCAGTTTTGGCCGATTCTGGCCCGTTTCGTGGACTATTACTCACTGTGTTGCGGTCTCATAGTGCTTCCACGATTGACGAACCCAGACATGCCTTTACGTGTCGGTCATCAACACTCGTAGTTTTGGCCGATTCTGGCCCGTTTCATGGACTATTAGTCACTGTTTTGGGGTCTCGTAGTGCTTTCCACGATTGACGAACCCAGAGGTGCCTTTACGTGTCGGTCATCAACACTCGCAGTTTTGGCCGATTCTGGCCCGTTTTATGGACTATTACTCACTGTTTTGGGGTCTTGGAGTGATTTCCACGATTGACGAACCCAAAGGTGCGTTTACGTGTCGGTCATCAACACTCGTAGTTTTGGCCAATTTTGGCCCGTTTCATGGACTATTACTCACTATTTTGGGGTCTCGGAGTGATTTCCAAGATTGATGAACCCAGAGGTGCGTTTACGTGTCGGTCATCAACACTCGCAGTTTTGGTCGATTCTGGCCCGTTTCATGGACTATTTACTCACTGTTTTGGGGCCTCAGAGTGATTTCCACGATTGACGAACCCCAACGTGCGTTTACGTTTCGGTCGTCAACACTCGCAGTTTTGGCCGATTCTGGCCCGTTTCGTGGACTATTACTCACTGTGTTGCTGTCTCGTAGTGCTTTCCACGATTGACGAACCCAGAGGTGCGTTTACGTGTTGGTCATCAACACTCGCAGTTTTGGCCGATTCTGGCCCGTTTCGTGGACTATTACTCACTGTGTTGCGGTCTCGTAGTGCTTTCCACGATTGACGAACCCAGAGGTGCCTTTACGTGTCGGTCATCCACACTCGCAGTTTTGGCCGATTCTGGCCCGTTTCGTGGACTATTACTCACTATGTTGCGGTCTCATAGTGCTTCCACGATTGACGAACCCAGACATGCCTTTACGTGTCGGTCATCAACACTCGTAGTTTTGGCCGATTCTGGCCCGTTTCATGGACTATTAGTCACTGTTTTGGGGTCTCGTAGTGCTTTCCACGATTGACGAACCCAGAGGTGCCTTTACGTGTCGGTCATCAACACTCGCAGTTTTGGCCGATTCTGGCCCGTTTTATGGACTATTACTCACTGTTTTGGGGTCTTGGAGTGATTTCCACGATTGACGAACCCAAAGGTGCGTTTACGTGTCGGTCATCAACACTCGTAGTTTTGGCCAATTTTGGCCCGTTTCATGGACTATTACTCACTATTTTGGGGTCTCGGAGTGATTTCCAAGATTGACGAACCCAGAGGTGCGTTTACGTGTCGGTCATCAACACTCGCAGTTTTGGTCGATTCTGGCCCGTTTCATGGACTATTTACTCACTGTTTTGGGGCCTCAGAGTGATTTCCACGATTGACGAACCCCAACGTGCGTTTACGTGTCGGTCATCAACACTCGTAGTTTTGGCCAATTTTGGCCCGTTTCATGGACTATTACTCACTATTTTGGGGTCTCGGAGTGATTTCCAAGATTGATGAACCCAGAGGTGCGTTTACGTGTCGGTCATCAACACTCGCAGTTTTGGTCGATTCTGGCCCGTTTCATGGACTATTTACTCACTGTTTTGGGGCCTCAGAGTGATTTCCACGATTGACGAACCCCAACGTGCGTTTACGTTTCGGTCGTCAACACTCGCAGTTTTGGCCGATTCTGGCCCGTTTCGTGGACTATTACTCACTGTGTTGCTGTCTCGTAGTGCTTTCCACGATTGACGAACCCAGAGGTGCGTTTACGTGTTGGTCATCAACACTCGCAGTTTTGGCCGATTCTGGCCCGTTTCGTGGACTATTACTCACTGTGTTGCGGTCTCGTAGTGCTTTCCACGATTGACGAACCCAGAGGTGCCTTTACGTGTCGGTCATCCACACTCGCAGTTTTGGCCGATTCTGGCCCGTTTCGTGGACTATTACTCACTATGTTGCGGTCTCATAGTGCTTCCACGATTGACGAACCCAGACATGCCTTTACGTGTCGGTCATCAACACTCGTAGTTTTGGCCGATTCTGGCCCGTTTCATGGACTATTAGTCACTGTTTTGGGGTCTCGTAGTGCTTTCCACGATTGACGAACCCAGAGGTGCCTTTACGTGTCGGTCATCAACACTCGCAGTTTTGGCCGATTCTGGCCCGTTTTATGGACTATTACTCACTGTTTTGGGGTCTTGGAGTGATTTCCACGATTGACGAACCCAAAGGTGCGTTTACGTGTCGGTCATCAACACTCGTAGTTTTGGCCAATTTTGGCCCGTTTCATGGACTATTACTCACTATTTTGGGGTCTCGGAGTGATTTCCAAGATTGACGAACCCAGAGGTGCGTTTACGCGTCGGTCATCAACACTCGCAGTTTTGGTCGATTCTGGCCCGTTTCATGGACTATTTACTCACTGTTTTGGGGCCTCAGAGTGATTTCCACGATTGACGAACCCCAACGTGCGTTTACGTTTCGGTCGTCAACACTCGCAGTTTTGGCCGATTCTGGCCCGTTTCGTGGACTATTACTCACTGTGTTGCGGTCTCGTAGTGCTTTCCACGATTGACGAACCCAGAGGTGCCTTTACGTGTCGGTCATCAACACTCGTAGTTTTGGCCAATTTTCGCCCGTTTCATGGACTATTACTCACTATTTTGGGGTCTCGGAGTGATTTCCAAGATTGACGAACCCAGAGGTGCGTTTACGTGTCGGTCATCAACACTCGCAGTTTTGGCCGATTCTGGCCCGTTTCGTGGACTATTACTCACTGTGTTGCGGTCTCGTAGTGCTTTCCACGATTGACGAACCCAGAGGTGCCTTTACGTGTCGGTCATCAACACTCGCAGTTTTGGCCGATTCTGGCCCGTTTCGTGGACTATTACTCACTGTGTTGTGGTCTCATAGTGCTTCCACGATTGACGAACCCAGAGGTGCCTTTACGTGTCGGTCATCAACACTCGCAGTTTTGGCCGATTCTGGCCCGTTTCGTGGACTATTACTCACTGTGTTGCGGTCTCGTAGTGCTTTCCACGATTGACGAACCCAGAGGTGCCTTTACGTGTCGGTCATCAACACTCGCAGTTTTGGCCGATTCTGGCCCGTTTCGTGGACTATTACTCACTGTGTTGCGGTCTCATAGTGCTTCCACGATTGACGAACCCAGACATGCCTTTACGTGTCGGTCATCAACACTCGTAGTTTTGGCCGATTCTGGCCCGTTTCATGGACTATTAGTCACTGTTTTGGGGTCTCGTAGTGCTTTCCACGATTGACGAACCCAGAGGTGCCTTTACGTGTCGGTCATCAACACTCGCAGTTTTGGCCGATTCTGGCCCGTTTCGTGGACTATTACTCACTGTGTTGCGGTCTCATAGTGCTTCCACGATTGACGAACCCAGACATGCCTTTACGTGTCGGTCATCAACACTCGTAGTTTTGGCCGATTCTGGCCCGTTTCATGGACTATTAGTCACTGTTTTGGGGTCTCGTAGTGCTTTCCACGATTGACGAACCCAGAGGTGCCTTTACGTGTCGGTCATCAACACTCGCAGTTTTGGCCGATTCTGGCCCGTTTCGTGGACTATTACTCACCGTGTTGCGGTCTCGTAGTGCTTTCCACGATTGACGAACCCAGAGGTGCCTTTACGTGTCGGTCATCAACACTCGCAGTTTTGGCCGATTCTGGCCCGTTTCGTGGACTATTACTCACTGTGTTGCGGTCTCATAGTGCTTCCACGATTGACGAACCCAGACATGCCTTTACGTGTCGGTCATCAACACTCGTAGTTTTGGCCGATTCTGGCCCGTTTCATGGACTATTAGTCACTGTTTTGGGGTCTCGTAGTGCTTTCCACGATTGACGAACCCAGAGGTGCCTTTACGTGTCGGTCATCAACACTCGCAGTTTTGGCCGATTCTGGCCCGTTTCGTGGACTATTACTCACTGTGTTGCGGTCTCATAGTGCTTCCACGATTGACGAACCCAGACATGCGTTTACGTGTCGGTCATCAACACTCGTAGTTTTGGCCGATTCTGGCCCGTTTCATGGACTATTAGTCACTGTTTTGGGGTCTCGTAGTGCTTTCCACGATTGACGAACCCAGAGGTGCCTTTACGTGTCGGTCATCAACACTCGCAGTTTTGGCCGATTCTGGCCCGTTTCGTGGACTATTACTCACCGTGTTGCGGTCTCGTAGTGCTTTCCACGATTGACGAACCCAGAGGTGCCTTTACGTGTCGGTCATCAACACTCGCAGTTTTGGCCGATTCTGGCCCGTTTCGTGGACTATTACTCACTGTGTTGCGGTCTCATAGTGCTTCCACGATTGACGAACCCAGACATGCCTTTACGTGTCGGTCATCAACACTCGTAGTTTTGGCCGATTCTGGCCCGTTTCATGGACTATTAGTCACTGTTTTGGGGTCTCGTAGTGCTTTCCACGATTGACGAACCCAGAGGTGCCTTTACGTGTCGGTCATCAACACTCGCAGTTTTGGCCGATTCTGGCCCGTTTTATGGACTATTACTCACTGTTTTGGGGTCTTGGAGTGATTTCCACGATTGACGAACCCAAAGGTGCGTTTACGTGTCGGTCATCAACACTCGTAGTTTTGGCCAATTTTGGCCCGTTTCATGGACTATTACTCACTATTTTGGGGTCTCGGAGTGATTTCCAAGATTGATGAACCCAGAGGTGCGTTTACGTGTCGGTCATCAACACTCGCAGTTTTGGTCGATTCTGGCCCGTTTCATGGACTATTTACTCACTGTTTTGGGGCCTCAGAGTGATTTCCACGATTGACGAACCCCAACGTGCGTTTACGTTTCGGTCGTCAACACTCGCAGTTTTGGCCGATTCTGGCCCGTTTCGTGGACTATTACTCACTGTGTTGCTGTCTCGTAGTGCTTTCCACGATTGACGAACCCAGAGGTGCGTTTACGTGTTGGTCATCAACACTCGCAGTTTTGGCCGATTCTGGCCCGTTTCGTGGACTATTACTCACTGTGTTGCGGTCTCGTAGTGCTTTCCACGATTGACGAACCCAGAGGTGCCTTTACGTGTCGGTCATCCACACTCGCAGTTTTGGCCGATTCTGGCCCGTTTCGTGGACTATTACTCACTATGTTGCGGTCTCATAGTGCTTCCACGATTGACGAACCCAGACATGCCTTTACGTGTCGGTCATCAACACTCGTAGTTTTGGCCGATTCTGGCCCGTTTCATGGACTATTAGTCACTGTTTTGGGGTCTCGTAGTGCTTTCCACGATTGACGAACCCAGAGGTGCCTTTACGTGTCGGTCATCAACACTCGCAGTTTTGGCCGATTCTGGCCCGTTTTATGGACTATTACTCACTGTTTTGGGGTCTTGGAGTGATTTCCACGATTGACGAACCCAAAGGTGCGTTTACGTGTCGGTCATCAACACTCGTAGTTTTGGCCAATTTTGGCCCGTTTCATGGACTATTACTCACTATTTTGGGGTCTCGGAGTGATTTCCAAGATTGACGAACCCAGAGGTGCGTTTACGTGTCGGTCATCAACACTCGCAGTTTTGGTCGATTCTGGCCCGTTTCATGGACTATTTACTCACTGTTTTGGGGCCTCAGAGTGATTTCCACGATTGACGAACCCCAACGTGCGTTTACGTGTCGGTCATCAACACTCGTAGTTTTGGCCAATTTTGGCCCGTTTCATGGACTATTACTCACTATTTTGGGGTCTCGGAGTGATTTCCAAGATTGATGAACCCAGAGGTGCGTTTACGTGTCGGTCATCAACACTCGCAGTTTTGGTCGATTCTGGCCCGTTTCATGGACTATTTACTCACTGTTTTGGGGCCTCAGAGTGATTTCCACGATTGACGAACCCCAACGTGCGTTTACGTTTCGGTCGTCAACACTCGCAGTTTTGGCCGATTCTGGCCCGTTTCGTGGACTATTACTCACTGTGTTGCTGTCTCGTAGTGCTTTCCACGATTGACGAACCCAGAGGTGCGTTTACGTGTTGGTCATCAACACTCGCAGTTTTGGCCGATTCTGGCCCGTTTCGTGGACTATTACTCACTGTGTTGCGGTCTCGTAGTGCTTTCCACGATTGACGAACCCAGAGGTGCCTTTACGTGTCGGTCATCCACACTCGCAGTTTTGGCCGATTCTGGCCCGTTTCGTGGACTATTACTCACTATGTTGCGGTCTCATAGTGCTTCCACGATTGACGAACCCAGACATGCCTTTACGTGTCGGTCATCAACACTCGTAGTTTTGGCCGATTCTGGCCCGTTTCATGGACTATTAGTCACTGTTTTGGGGTCTCGTAGTGCTTTCCACGATTGACGAACCCAGAGGTGCCTTTACGTGTCGGTCATCAACACTCGCAGTTTTGGCCGATTCTGGCCCGTTTTATGGACTATTACTCACTGTTTTGGGGTCTTGGAGTGATTTCCACGATTGACGAACCCAAAGGTGCGTTTACGTGTCGGTCATCAACACTCGTAGTTTTGGCCAATTTTGGCCCGTTTCATGGACTATTACTCACTATTTTGGGGTCTCGGAGTGATTTCCAAGATTGACGAACCCAGAGGTGCGTTTACGTGTCGGTCATCAACACTCGCAGTTTTGGTCGATTCTGGCCCGTTTCATGGACTATTTACTCACTGTTTTGGGGCCTCAGAGTGATTTCCACGATTGACGAACCCCAACGTGCGTTTACGTTTCGGTCGTCAACACTCGCAGTTTTGGCCGATTCTGGCCCGTTTCGTGGACTATTACTCACTGTGTTGCGGTCTCGTAGTGCTTTCCACGATTGACGAACCCAGAGGTGCGTTTACGTGTTGGTCATCAACACTCGCAGTTTTGGCCGATTCTGGCCCGTTTCGTGGACTATTACTCACTGTGTTGCGGTCTCGTAGTGCTTTCCACGATTGACGAACCCAGAGGTGCCTTTACGTGTCGGTCATCCACACTCGCAGTTTTGGCCGATTCTGGCCCGTTTCGTGGACTATTACTCACTGTGTTGCGGTCTCGTAGTGCTTTCCACGATTGACGAACCCAGAGGTGCCTTTACGTGTCGGTCATCAACACTCGCAGTTTTGGCCGATTCTGGCCCGTTTCGTGGACTATTACTCACTGTGTTGCGGTCTCATAGTGCTTCCACGATTGACGAACCCAGACATGCCTTTACGTGTCGGTCATCAACACTCGTAGTTTTGGCCGATTCTGGCCCGTTTCATGGACTATTAGTCACTGTTTTGGGGTCTCGTAGTGCTTTCCACGATTGACGAACCCAGAGGTGCCTTTACGTGTCGGTCATGAACACTCGCAGTTTTGGCCGATTCTGGCCCGTTTTATGGACTATTACTCACTGTTTTGGGGTCTTGGAGTGATTTCCACGATTGACGAACCCAAAGGTGCGTTTACGTGTCGGTCATCAACACTCGTAGTTTTGGCCAATTTTGGCCCGTTTCATGGACTATTACTCACTATTTTGGGGTCTCGGAGTGATTTCCAAGATTGATGAACCCAGAGGTGCGTTTACGTGTCGGTCATCAACACTCGCAGTTTTGGTCGATTCTGGCCCGTTTCATGGACTATTTACTCACTGTTTTGGGGCCTCAGAGTGATTTCCACGATTGACGAACCCCAACGTGCGTTTACGTTTCGATCGTCAACACTCGCAGTTTTGGCCGATTCTGGCCCGTTTCGTGGACTATTACTCACTGTGTTGCGGTCTCGTAGTGCTTTCCACGATTGACGAACCCAGAGGTGCGTTTACGTGTTGGTCATCAACACTCGCAGTTTTGGCCGATTCTGGCCCGTTTCGTGGACTATTACTCACTGTGTTGCGGTCTCGTAGTGCTTTCCACGATTGACGAACCCAGAGGTGCCTTTACGTGTCGGTCATCCACACTCGCAGTTTTGGCCGATTCTGGCCCGTTTCGTGGACTATTACTCACTATGTTGCGGTCTCATAGTGCTTCCACGATTGACGAACCCAGACATGCCTTTACGTGTCGGTCATCAACACTCGTAGTTTTGGCCGATTCTGGCCCGTTTCATGGACTATTAGTCACTGTTTTGGGGTCTCGTAGTGCTTTCCACGATTGACGAACCCAGAGGTGCCTTTACGTGTCGGTCATCAACACTCGCAGTTTTGGCCGATTCTGGCCCGTTTTATGGACTATTACTCACTGTTTTGGGGTCTTGGAGTGATTTCCACGATTGACGAACCCAAAGGTGCGTTTACGTGTCGGTCATCAACACTCGTAGTTTTGGCCAATTTTGGCCCGTTTCATGGACTATTACTCACTATTTTGGGGTCTCGGAGTGATTTCCAAGACTGACGAACCCAGAGGTGCGTTTACGTGTCGGTCATCAACACTCGCAGTTTTGGTCGATTCTGGCCCGTTTCATGGACTATTTACTCACTGTTTTGGGGCCTCAGAGTGATTTCCACGATTGACGAACCCCAACGTGCGTTTACGTTTCGGTCGTCAACACTCGCAGTTTTGGCCGATTCTGGCCCGTTTCGTGGACTATTACTCACTGTGTTGCGGTCTCGTAGTGCTTTCCACGATTGACGAACCCAGAGGTGCCTTTACGTGTCGGTCATCAACACTCGTAGTTTTGGCCAATTTTCGCCCGTTTCATGGACTATTACTCACTATTTTGGGGTCTCGGAGTGATTTCCAAGATTGACGAACCCAGAGGTGCGTTTACGTGTCGGTCATCAACACTCGCAGTTTTGGCCGATTCTGGCCCGTTTCGTGGACTATTACTCACTGTGTTGCGGTCTCGTAGTGCTTTCCACGATTGACGAACCCAGAGGTGCCTTTACGTGTCGGTCATCAACACTCGCAGTTTTGGCCGATTCTGGCCCGTTTCGTGGACTATTACTCACTGTGTTGTGGTCTCATAGTGCTTCCACGATTGACGAACCCAGAGGTGCCTTTACGTGTCGGTCATCAACACTCGCAGTTTTGGCCGATTCTGGCCCGTTTCGTGGACTATTACTCACTGTGTTGCGGTCTCGTAGTGCTTTCCACGATTGACGAACCCAGAGGTGCCTTTACGTGTCGGTCATCAACACTCGCAGTTTTGGCCGATTCTGGCCCGTTTCGTGGACTATTACTCACTGTGTTGCGGTCTCATAGTGCTTCCACGATTGACGAACCCAGACATGCCTTTACGTGTCGGTCATCAACACTCGTAGTTTTGGCCGATTCTGGCCCGTTTCATGGACTATTAGTCACTGTTTTGGGGTCTCGTAGTGCTTTCCACGATTGACGAACCCAGAGGTGCCTTTACGTGTCGGTCATCAACACTCGCAGTTTTGGCCAATTCTGGCCCGTTTCGTGGACTATTACTCACTGTGTTGCGGTCTCGTAGTGCTTTCCACGATTGACGAACCCAGAGGTGCCTTTACGTGTCGGTCATCAACACTCGCGGTTTTGGCCGATTCTGGCCCGTTTCGTGGACTATTACTCACTGTGTTGCGGTCTCATAGTGCTTCCACGATTGACGAACCCAGACATGCCTTTACGTGTCGGTCATCAACACTCGTAGTTTTGGCCGATTCTGGCCCGTTTCATGGACTATTAGTCACTGTTTTGGGGTCTCGTAGTGCTTTCCACGATTGACGAACCCAGAGGTGCCTTTACGTGTCGGTCATCAACACTCGCAGTTTTGGCCGATTCTGGCCCGTTTTATGGACTATTACTCACTGTTTTGGGGTCTTGGAGTGATTTCCACGATTGACGAACCCAAAGGTGCGTTTACGTGTCGGTCATCAACACTCGTAGTTTTGGCCAATTTTGGCCCGTTTCATGGACTATTACTCACTATTTTGGGGTCTCGGAGTGATTTCCAAGATTGATGAACCCAGAGGTGCGTTTACGTGTCGGTCATCAACACTCGCAGTTTTGGTCGATTCTGGCCCGTTTCATGGACTATTTACTCACTGTTTTGGGGCCTCAGAGAGATTTCCACGATTGACGAACCCCAACGTGCGTTTACGTTTCGGTCGTCAACACTCGCAGTTTTTGCCGATTCTGGCCCGTTTCGTGGACTATTACTCACTGTGTTGCGGTCTCGTAGTGCTTTCCACGATTGACGAACCCAGAGGTGCGTTTACGTGTTGGTCATCAACACTCGCAGTTTTGGCCGATTCTGGCCCGTTTCGTGGACTATTACTCACTGTGTTGCGGTCTCGTAGTGCTTTCCACGATTGACGAACCCAGAGGTGCCTTTACGTGTCGGTCATCCACACTCGCAGTTTTGGCCGATTCTGGCCCGTTTCGTGGACTATTACTCACTATGTTGCGGTCTCATAGTGCTTCCACGATTGACGAACCCAGACATGCCTTTACGTGTCGGTCATCAACACTCGTAGTTTTGGCCGATTCTGGCCCGTTTCATGGACTATTAGTCACTGTTTTGGGGTCTCGTAGTGCTTTCCACGATTGACGAACCCAGAGGTGCCTTTACGTGTCGGTCATCAACACTCGCAGTTTTGGCCGATTCTGGCCCGTTTTATGGACTATTACTCACTGTTTTGGGGTCTTGGAGTGATTTCCACGATTGACGAACCCAAAGGTGCGTTTACGTGTCGGTCATCAACACTCGTAGTTTTGGCCAATTTTGGCCCGTTTCATGGACTATTACTCACTATTTTGGGGTCTCGGAGTGATTTCCAAGATTGATGAACCCAGAGGTGCGTTTACGTGTCGGTCATCAACACTCGCAGTTTTGGTCGATTCTGGCCCGTTTCATGGACTATTTACTCACTGTGTTGCGGTCTCATAGTGCTTCCACGATTGACGAACCCAGACATGCCTTTACGTGTCGGTCATCAACACTCGTAGTTTTGGCCGATTCTGGCCCGTTTCATGGACTATTAGTCACTGTTTTGGGGTCTCGTAGTGCTTTCCACGATTGACGAACCCAGAGGTGCCTTTACGTGTCGGTCATCAACACTCGCAGTTTTGGCCGATTCTGGCCCGTTTTATGGACTATTACTCACTGTTTTGGGGTCTTGGAGTGATTTCCACGATTGACGAACCCAAAGGTGCGTTTACGTGTCGGTCATCAACACTCGTAGTTTTGGCCAATTTTGGCCCGTTTCATGGACTATTACTCACTATTTTGGGGTCTCGGAGTGATTTCCAAGACTGACGAACCCAGAGGTGCGTTTACGTGTCGGTCATCAACACTCGCAGTTTTGGTCGATTCTGGCCCGTTTCATGGACTATTTACTCACTGTTTTGGGGCCTCAGAGTGATTTCCACGATTGACGAACCCCAACGTGCGTTTACGTTTCGGTCGTCAACACTCGCAGTTTTGGTCGATTCTGGCCCGTTTCATGGACTATTTACTCACTGTTTTGGGGCCTCAGAGTGATTTCCACGATTGACGAACCCCAACGTGCGTTTACGTGTCGGTCATCAACACTCGCAGTTTTGGCCGATTCTGGCCCGTTTCGTGGACTATTACTCACTGTGTTGCGGTCTCGTAGTGCTTTCCACGATTGACGAACCCAGAGGTGCCTTTACGTGTCGGTCATCAACACTCGCAGTTTTGGCCGATTCTGGCCCGTTTCGTGGACTATTACTCACTGTGTTGTGGTCTCATAGTGCTTCCACGATTGACGAACCCAGAGGTGCCTTTACGTGTCGGTCATCAACACTCGCAGTTTTGGCCGATTCTGGCCCGTTTCGTGGACTATTACTCACTGTGTTGCGGTCTCGTAGTGCTTTCCACGATTGACGAACCCAGAGGTGCCTTTACGTGTCGGTCATCAACACTCGCAGTTTTGGCCGATTCTGGCCCGTTTCGTGGACTATTACTCACTGTGTTGCGGTCTCATAGTGCTTCCACGATTGACGAACCCAGACATGCCTTTACGTGTCGGTCATCAACACTCGTAGTTTTGGCCGATTCTGGCCCGTTTCATGGACTATTAGTCACTGTTTTGGGGTCTCGTAGTGCTTTCCACGATTGACGAACCCAGAGGTGCCTTTACGTGTCGGTCATCAACACTCGCAGTTTTGGCCAATTCTGGCCCGTTTCGTGGACTATTACTCACTGTGTTGCGGTCTCGTAGTGCTTTCCACGATTGACGAACCCAGAGGTGCCTTTACGTGTCGGTCATCAACACTCGCGGTTTTGGCCGATTCTGGCCCGTTTCGTGGACTATTACTCACTGTGTTGCGGTCTCATAGTGCTTCCACGATTGACGAACCCAGACATGCCTTTACGTGTCGGTCATCAACACTCGTAGTTTTGGCCGATTCTGGCCCGTTTCATGGACTATTAGTCACTGTTTTGGGGTCTCGTAGTGCTTTCCACGATTGACGAACCCAGAGGTGCCTTTACGTGTCGGTCATCAACACTCGCAGTTTTGGCCGATTCTGGCCCGTTTTATGGACTATTACTCACTGTTTTGGGGTCTTGGAGTGATTTCCACGATTGACGAACCCAAAGGTGCGTTTACGTGTCGGTCATCAACACTCGTAGTTTTGGCCAATTTTGGCCCGTTTCATGGACTATTACTCACTATTTTGGGGTCTCGGAGTGATTTCCAAGATTGATGAACCCAGAGGTGCGTTTACGTGTCGGTCATCAACACTCGCAGTTTTGGTCGATTCTGGCCCGTTTCATGGACTATTTACTCACTGTTTTGGGGCCTCAGAGAGATTTCCACGATTGACGAACCCCAACGTGCGTTTACGTTTCGGTCGTCAACACTCGCAGTTTTTGCCGATTCTGGCCCGTTTCGTGGACTATTACTCACTGTGTTGCGGTCTCGTAGTGCTTTCCACGATTGACGAACCCAGAGGTGCGTTTACGTGTTGGTCATCAACACTCGCAGTTTTGGCCGATTCTGGCCCGTTTCGTGGACTATTACTCACTGTGTTGCGGTCTCGTAGTGCTTTCCACGATTGACGAACCCAGAGGTGCCTTTACGTGTCGGTCATCCACACTCGCAGTTTTGGCCGATTCTGGCCCGTTTCGTGGACTATTACTCACTATGTTGCGGTCTCATAGTGCTTCCACGATTGACGAACCCAGACATGCCTTTACGTGTCGGTCATCAACACTCGTAGTTTTGGCCGATTCTGGCCCGTTTCATGGACTATTAGTCACTGTTTTGGGGTCTCGTAGTGCTTTCCACGATTGACGAACCCAGAGGTGCCTTTACGTGTCGGTCATCAACACTCGCAGTTTTGGCCGATTCTGGCCCGTTTTATGGACTATTACTCACTGTTTTGGGGTCTTGGAGTGATTTCCACGATTGACGAACCCAAAGGTGCGTTTACGTGTCGGTCATCAACACTCGTAGTTTTGGCCAATTTTGGCCCGTTTCATGCACTATTACTCACTATTTTGGGGTCTCGGAGTGATTTCCAAGACTGACGAACCCAGAGGTGCGTTTACGTGTCGGTCATCAACACTCGCAGTTTTGGTCGATTCTGGCCCGTTTCATGGACTATTTACTCACTGTTTTGGGGCCTCAGAGTGATTTCCACGATTGACGAACCCCAACGTGCGTTTACGTTTCGGTCGTCAACACTCGCAGTTTTGGCCGATTCTGGCCCGTTTCGTGGACTATTACTCACTGTGTTGCGGTCTCGTAGTGCTTTCCACGATTGACGAACCCAGAGGTGCCTTTACGTGTCGGTCATCAACACTCGTAGTTTTGGCCAATTTTCGCCCGTTTCATGGACTATTACTCACTATTTTGGGGTCTCGGAGTGATTTCCAAGATTGACGAACCCAGAGGTGCGTTTACGTGTCGGTCATCAACACTCGCAGTTTTGGCCGATTCTGGCCCGTTTCGTGGACTATTACTCACTGTGTTGCGGTCTCGTAGTGCTTTCCACGATTGACGAACCCAGAGGTGCCTTTACGTGTCGGTCATCAACACTCGCAGTTTTGGCCGATTCTGGCCCGTTTCGTGGACTATTACTCACTGTGTTGTGGTCTCATAGTGCTTCCACGATTGACGAACCCAGAGGTGCCTTTACGTGTCGGTCATCAACACTCGCAGTTTTGGCCGATTCTGGCCCGTTTCGTGGACTATTACTCACTGTGTTGCGGTCTCGTAGTGCTTTCCACGATTGACGAACCCAGAGGTGCCTTTACGTGTCGGTCATCAACACTCGCAGTTTTGGCCGATTCTGGCCCGTTTCGTGGACTATTACTCACTGTGTTGCGGTCTCATAGTGCTTCCACGATTGACGAACCCAGACATGCCTTTACGTGTCGGTCATCAACACTCGTAGTTTTGGCCGATTCTGGCCCGTTTCATGGACTATTAGTCACTGTTTTGGGGTCTCGTAGTGCTTTCCACGATTGACGAACCCAGAGGTGCCTTTACGTGTCGGTCATCAACACTCGCAGTTTTGGCCAATTCTGGCCCGTTTCGTGGACTATTACTCACTGTGTTGCGGTCTCGTAGTGCTTTCCACGATTGACGAACCCAGAGGTGCCTTTACGTGTCGGTCATCAACACTCGCGGTTTTGGCCGATTCTGGCCCGTTTCGTGGACTATTACTCACTGTGTTGCGGTCTCATAGTGCTTCCACGATTGACGAACCCAGACATGCCTTTACGTGTCGGTCATCAACACTCGTAGTTTTGGCCGATTCTGGCCCGTTTCATGGACTATTAGTCACTGTTTTGGGGTCTCGTAGTGCTTTCCACGATTGACGAACCCAGAGGTGCCTTTACGTGTCGGTCATCAACACTCGCAGTTTTGGCCGATTCTGGCCCGTTTTATGGACTATTACTCACTGTTTTGGGGTCTTGGAGTGATTTCCACGATTGACGAACCCAAAGGTGCGTTTACGTGTCGGTCATCAACACTCGTAGTTTTGGCCAATTTTGGCCCGTTTCATGGACTATTACTCACTATTTTGGGGTCTCGGAGTGATTTCCAAGATTGATGAACCCAGAGGTGCGTTTACGTGTCGGTCATCAACACTCGCAGTTTTGGTCGATTCTGGCCCGTTTCATGGACTATTTACTCACTGTTTTGGGGCCTCAGAGAGATTTCCACGATTGACGAACCCCAACGTGCGTTTACGTTTCGGTCGTCAACACTCGCAGTTTTTGCCGATTCTGGCCCGTTTCGTGGACTATTACTCACTGTGTTGCGGTCTCGTAGTGCTTTCCACGATTGACGAACCCAGAGGTGCGTTTACGTGTTGGTCATCAACACTCGCAGTTTTGGCCGATTCTGGCCCGTTTCGTGGACTATTACTCACTGTGTTGCGGTCTCGTAGTGCTTTCCACGATTGACGAACCCAGAGGTGCCTTTACGTGTCGGTCATCCACACTCGCAGTTTTGGCCGATTCTGGCCCGTTTCGTGGACTATTACTCACTATGTTGCGGTCTCATAGTGCTTCCACGATTGACGAACCCAGACATGCCTTTACGTGTCGGTCATCAACACTCGTAGTTTTGGCCGATTCTGGCCCGTTTCATGGACTATTAGTCACTCTTTTGGGGTCTCGTAGTGCTTTCCACGATTGACGAACCCAGAGGTGCCTTTACGTGTCGGTCATCAACACTCGCAGTTTTGGCCGATTCTGGCCCGTTTTATGGACTATTACTCACTGTTTTGGGGTCTTGGAGTGATTTCCACGATTGACGAACCCAAAGGTGCGTTTACGTGTCGGTCATCAACACTCGTAGTTTTGGCCAATTTTGGCCCGTTTCATGGACTATTACTCACTATTTTGGGGTCTCGGAGTGATTTCCAAGATTGATGAACCCAGAGGTGCGTTTACGTGTCGGTCATCAACACTCGCAGTTTTGGTCGATTCTGGCCCGTTTCATGGACTATTTACTCACTGTGTTGCGGTCTCATAGTGCTTCCACGATTGACGAACCCAGACATGCCTTTACGTGTCGGTCATCAACACTCGTAGTTTTGGCCGATTCTGGCCCGTTTCATGGACTATTAGTCACTGTTTTGGGGTCTCGTAGTGCTTTCCACGATTGACGAACCCAGAGGTGCCTTTACGTGTCGGTCATCAACACTCGCAGTTTTGGCCGATTCTGGCCCGTTTTATGGACTATTACTCACTGTTTTGGGGTCTTGGAGTGATTTCCACGATTGACGAACCCAAAGGTGCGTTTACGTGTCGGTCATCAACACTCGTAGTTTTGGCCAATTTTGGCCCGTTTCATGGACTATTACTCACTATTTTGGGGTCTCGGAGTGATTTCCAAGATTGATGAACCCAGAGGTGCGTTTACGTGTCGGTCATCAACACTCGCAGTTTTGGTCGATTCTGGCCCGTTTCATGGACTATTTACTCACTGTTTTGGGGCCTCAGAGTGATTTCCACGATTGACGAACCCCAACGTGCGTTTACGTTTCGGTCGTCAACACTCGCAGTTTTGGCCGATTCTGGCCCGTTTCGTGGACTATTACTCACTGTGTTGCGGTCTCGTAGTGCTTTCCACGATTGACGAACCCAGAGGTGCCTTTACGTGTCGGTCATCAACACTCGCAGTTTTGGCCGATTCTGGCCCGTTTCGTGGACTATTACTCACTGTGTTGCGGTCTCGTAGTGATTTCCACGATTGACGAACCCAGAGGTGCCTTTACGTGTCGGTCATCAACACTCGCAGTTTTGGCCAATTTTGGCCCGTTTCATGGACTATTACTCACTATTTTGGGGTCTCGGAGTGATTTCCAAGATTGACGAACCCAGAGGTGCGTTTACGTGTCGGTCATCAACACTCGCAGTTTTGGCCGATTCTGGCCCGTTTCGTGGACTATTACTCACTGTGTTGCGGTCTCGTAGTGCTTTCCACGATTGACGAACCCAGAGGTGCCTTTACGTGTCGGTCATCAACACTCGCAGTTTTGGCCGATTCTGGCCCGTTTTATGGACTATTACTCACTGTTTTGGGGTCTTGGAGTGATTTCCACGATTGACGAACCCAAAGGTGCGTTTACGTGTCGGTCATCAACACTCGTAGTTTTGGCCAATTTTGGCCCGTTTCATGGACTATTACTCACTATTTTGGGGTCTCGGAGTGATTTCCAAGATTGATGAACCCAGAGGTGCGTTTACGTGTCGGTCATCAACACTCGCAGTTTTGGTCGATTCTGGCCCGTTTCATGGACTATTTACTCACTGTTTTGGGGCCTCAGAGTGATTTCCACGATTGACGAACCCCAACGTGCGTTTACGTTTCGGTCGTCAACACTCGCAGTTTTGGCCGATTCTGGCCCGTTTCGTGGACTATTACTCACTGTGTTGCGGTCTCGTAGTGCTTTCCACGATTGACGAACCCAGAGGTGCCTTTACGTGTCGGTCATCAACACTCGCAGTTTTGGCCGATTCTGGCCCGTTTTATGGACTATTACTCACTGTTTTGGGGTCTTGGAGTGATTTCCACGATTGACGAACCCAAAGGTGCGTTTACGTGTCGGTCATCAACACTCGTAGTTTTGGCCAATTTTGGCCCGTTTCATGGACTATTACTCACTATTTTGGGGTCTCGGAGTGATTTCCAAGATTGATGAACCCAGAGGTGCGTTTACGTGTCGGTCATCAACACTCGCAGTTTTGGTCGATTCTGGCCCGTTTCATGGACTATTTACTCACTGTTTTGGGGCCTCAGAGTGATTTCCACGATTGACGAACCCCAACGTGCGTTTACGTTTCGGTCGTCAACACTCGCAGTTTTGGCCGATTCTGGCCCGTTTCGTGGACTATTACTCACTGTGTTGCGGTCTCGTAGTGCTTTCCACGATTGACGAACCCAGAGGTGCCTTTACGTGTCGGTCATCAACACTCGCAGTTTTGGCCGATTCTGGCCCGTTTCGTGGACTATTACTCACTGTGTTGCGGTCTCGTAGTGATTTCCACGATTGACGAACCCAGAGGTGCCTTTACGTGTCGGTCATCAACACTCGCAGTTTTGGCCAATTTTGGCCCGTTTCATGGACTATTACTCACTATTTTGGGGTCTCGGAGTGATTTCCAAGATTGACGAACCCAGAGGTGCGTTTACGTGTCGGTCATCAACACTCGCAGTTTTGGCCGATTCTGGCCCGTTTCGTGGACTATTACTCACTGTGTTGCGGTCTCGTAGTGCTTTCCACGATTGACGAACCCAGAGGTGCCTTTACGTGTCGGTCATCAACACTCGCAGTTTTGGCCGATTCTGGCCCGTTTTATGGACTATTACTCACTGTTTTGGGGTCTTGGAGTGATTTCCACGATTGACGAACCCAAAGGTGCGTTTACGTGTCGGTCATCAACACTCGTAGTTTTGGCCAATTTTGGCCCGTTTCATGGACTATTACTCACTATTTTGGGGTCTCGGAGTGATTTCCAAGATTGATGAACCCAGAGGTGCGTTTACGTGTCGGTCATCAACACTCGCAGTTTTGGTCGATTCTGGCCCGTTTCATGGACTATTTACTCACTGTTTTGGGGCCTCAGAGTGATTTCCACGATTGACGAACCCCAACGTGCGTTTACGTTTCGGTCGTCAACACTCGCAGTTTTGGCCGATTCTGGCCCGTTTCGTGGACTATTACTCACTGTGTTGCGGTCTCGTAGTGCTTTCCACGATTGACGAACCCAGAGGTGCCTTTACGTGTCGGTCATCAACACTCGCAGTTTTGGCCGATTCTGGCCCGTTTTATGGACTATTACTCACTGTTTTGGGGTCTTGGAGTGATTTCCACGATTGACGAACCCAAAGGTGCGTTTACGTGTCGGTCATCAACACTCGTAGTTTTGGCCAATTTTGGCCCGTTTCATGGACTATTACTCACTATTTTGGGGTCTCGGAGTGATTTCCAAGATTGATGAACCCAGAGGTGCGTTTACGTGTCGGTCATCAACACTCGCAGTTTTGGTCGATTCTGGCCCGTTTCATGGACTATTTACTCACTGTTTTGGGGCCTCAGAGTGATTTCCACGATTGACGAACCCCAACGTGCGTTTACGTTTCGGTCGTCAACACTCGCAGTTTTGGCCGATTCTGGCCCGTTTCGTGGACTATTACTCACTGTGTTGCGGTCTCGTAGTGCTTTCCACGATTGACGAACCCAGAGGTGCCTTTACGTGTCGGTCATCAACACTCGCAGTTTTGGCCGATTCTGGCCCGTTTTATGGACTATTACTCACTGTTTTGGGGTCTTGGAGTGATTTCCACGATTGACGAACCCAAAGGTGCGTTTACGTGTCGGTCATCAACACTCGTAGTTTTGGCCAATTTTGGCCCGTTTCATGGACTATTACTCACTATTTTGGGGTCTCGGAGTGATTTCCAAGATTGATGAACCCAGAGGTGCGTTTACGTGTCGGTCATCAACACTCGCAGTTTTGGTCGATTCTGGCCCGTTTCATGGACTATTTACTCACTGTTTTGGGGCCTCAGAGTGATTTCCACGATTGACGAACCCCAACGTGCGTTTACGTTTCGGTCGTCAACACTCGCAGTTTTGGCCGATTCTGGCCCGTTTCGTGGACTATTACTCACTGTGTTGCGGTCTCGTAGTGCTTTCCACGATTGACGAACCCAGAGGTGCCTTTACGTGTCGGTCATCAACACTCGCAGTTTTGGCCGATTCTGGCCCGTTTTATGGACTATTACTCACTGTTTTGGGGTCTTGGAGTGATTTCCACGATTGACGAACCCAAAGGTGCGTTTACGTGTCGGTCATCAACACTCGTAGTTTTGGCCAATTTTGGCCCGTTTCATGGACTATTACTCACTATTTTGGGGTCTCGGAGTGATTTCCAAGATTGATGAACCCAGAGGTGCGTTTACGTGTCGGTCATCAACACTCGCAGTTTTGGTCGATTCTGGCCCGTTTCATGGACTATTTACTCACTGTTTTGGGGCCTCAGAGTGATTTCCACGATTGACGAACCCCAACGTGCGTTTACGTTTCGGTCGTCAACACTCACAGTTTTGGCCGATTCTGGCCCGTTTCGTGGACTATTACTCACTGTGTTGCGGTCTCGTAGTGCTTTCCACGATTGACGAACCCAGAGGTGCCTTTACGTGTCGGTCATCAACACTCGCAGTTTTGGCCGATTCTGGCCCGTTTCGTGGACTATTACTCACTGTGTTGCGGTCTCGTAGTGATTTCCACGATTGACGAACCCAGAGGTGCCTTTACGTGTCGGTCATCAACACTCGCAGTTTTGGCCAATTTTGGCCCGTTTCATGGACTATTACTCACTATTTTGGGGTCTCGGAGTGATTTCCAAGATTGACGAACCCAGAGGTGCGTTTACGTGTCGGTCATCAACACTCGCAGTTTTGGCCGATTCTGGCCCGTTTCGTGGACTATTACTCACTGTGTTGCGGTCTCGTAGTGCTTTCCACGATTGACGAACCCAGAGGTGCCTTTACGTGTCGGTCATCAACACTCGCAGTTTTGGCCGATTCTGGCCCGTTTTATGGACTATTACTCACTGTTTTGGGGTCTTGGAGTGATTTCCACGATTGACGAACCCAAAGGTGCGTTTACGTGTCGGTCATCAACACTCGTAGTTTTGGCCAATTTTGGCCCGTTTCATGGACTATTACTCACTATTTTGGGGTCTCGGAGTGATTTCCAAGATTGATGAACCCAGAGGTGCGTTTACGTGTCGGTCATCAACACTCGCAGTTTTGGTCGATTCTGGCCCGTTTCATGGACTATTTACTCACTGTTTTGGGGCCTCAGAGTGATTTCCACGATTGACGAACCCCAACGTGCGTTTACGTTTCGGTCGTCAACACTCGCAGTTTTGGCCGATTCTGGCCCGTTTCGTGGACTATTACTCACTTTGTTGCGGTCTCGTAGTGCTTTCCACGATTGACGAACCCAGAGGTGCCTTTACGTGTCGGTCATCAACACTCGCAGTTTTGGCCGATTCTGGCCCGTTTTATGGACTATTACTCACTGTTTTGGGGTCTTGGAGTGATTTCCACGATTGACGAACCCAAAGGTGCGTTTACGTGTCGGTCATCAACACTCGTAGTTTTGGCCAATTTTGGCCCGTTTCATGGACTATTACTCACTATTTTGGGGTCTCGGAGTGATTTCCAAGATTGATGAACCCAGAGGTGCGTTTACGTGTCGGTCATCAACACTCGCAGTTTTGGTCGATTCTGGCCCGTTTCATGGACTATTTACTCACTGTTTTGGGGCCTCAGAGTGATTTCCACGATTGACGAACCCCAACGTGCGTTTACGTTTCGGTCGTCAACACTCGCAGTTTTGGCCGATTCTGGCCCGTTTCGTGGACTATTACTCACTGTGTTGCGGTCTCGTAGTGCTTTCCACGATTGACGAACCCAGAGGTGCCTTTACGTGTCGGTCATCAACACTCGCAGTTTTGGCCGATTCTGGCCCGTTTTATGGACTATTACTCACTGTTTTGGGGTCTTGGAGTGATTTCCACGATTGACGAACCCAAAGGTGCGTTTACGTGTCGGTCATCAACACTCGTAGTTTTGGCCAATTTTGGCCCGTTTCATGGACTATTACTCACTATTTTGGGGTCTCGGAGTGATTTCCAAGATTGATGAACCCAGAGGTGCGTTTACGTGTCGGTCATCAACACTCGCAGTTTTGGTCGATTCTGGCCCGTTTCATGGACTATTTACTCACTGTTTTGGGGCCTCAGAGTGATTTCCACGATTGACGAACCCCAACGTGCGTTTACGTTTCGGTCGTCAACACTCGCAGTTTTGGCCGATTCTGGCCCGTTTCGTGGACTATTACTCACTGTGTTGCGGTCTCGTAGTGCTTTCCACGATTGACGAACCCAGAGGTGCCTTTACGTGTCGGTCATCAACACTCGCAGTTTTGGCCGATTCTGGCCCGTTTCGTGGACTATTACTCACTGTGTTGCGGTCTCGTAGTGATTTCCACGATTGACGAACCCAGAGGTGCCTTTACGTGTCGGTCATCAACACTCGCAGTTTTGGCCAATTTTGGCCCGTTTCATGGACTATTACTCACTATTTTGGGGTCTCGGAGTGATTTCCAAGATTGACGAACCCAGAGGTGCGTTTACGTGTCGGTCATCAACACTCGCAGTTTTGGCCGATTCTGGCCCGTTTCGTGGACTATTACTCACTGTGTTGCGGTCTCGTAGTGCTTTCCACGATTGACGAACCCAGAGGTGCCTTTACGTGTCGGTCATCAACACTCGCAGTTTTGGCCGATTCTGGCCCGTTTTATGGACTATTACTCACTGTTTTGGGGTCTTGGAGTGATTTCCACGATTGACGAACCCAAAGGTGCGTTTACGTGTCGGTCATCAACACTCGTAGTTTTGGCCAATTTTGGCCCGTTTCATGGACTATTACTCACTATTTTGGGGTCTCGGAGTGATTTCCAAGATTGATGAACCCAGAGGTGCGTTTACGTGTCGGTCATCAACACTCGCAGTTTTGGTCGATTCTGGCCCGTTTCATGGACTATTTACTCACTGTTTTGGGGCCTCAGAGTGATTTCCACGATTGACGAACCCCAACGTGCGTTTACGTTTCGGTCGTCAACACTCGCAGTTTTGGCCGATTCTGGCCCGTTTCGTGGACTATTACTCACTGTGTTGCGGTCTCGTAGTGCTTTCCACGATTGACGAACCCAGAGGTGCCTTTACGTGTCGGTCATCAACACTCGCAGTTTTGGCCGATTCTGGCCCGTTTCGTGGACTATTACTCACTGTGTTGCGGTCTCGTAGTGATTTCCACGATTGACGAACCCAGAGGTGCCTTTACGTGTCGGTCATCAACACTCGCAGTTTTGGCCAATTTTGGCCCGTTTCATGGACTATTACTCACTATTTTGGGGTTTCGGAGTGATTTCCAAGATTGACGAACCCAGAGGTGCGTTTACGTGTCGGTCATCAACACTCGCAGTTTTGGCCGATTCTGGCCCGTTTCGTGGACTATTACTCACTGTGTTGCGGTCTCGTAGTGCTTTCCACGATTGACGAACCCAGAGGTGCCTTTACGTGTCGGTCATCAACACTCGCAGTTTTGGCCGATTCTGGCCCGTTTTATGGACTATTACTCACTGTTTTGGGGTCTTGGAGTGATTTCCACGATTGACGAACCCAAAGGTGCGTTTACGTGTCGGTCATCAACACTCGTAGTTTTGGCCAATTTTGGCCCGTTTCATGGACTATTACTCACTATTTTGGGGTCTCGGAGTGATTTCCAAGATTGATGAACCCAGAGGTGCGTTTACGTGTCGGTCATCAACACTCGCAGTTTTGGTCGATTCTGGCCCGTTTCATGGACTATTTACTCACTGTTTTGGGGCCTCAGAGTGATTTCCACGATTGACGAACCCCAACGTGCGTTTACGTTTCGGTCGTCAACACTCGCAGTTTTGGCCGATTCTGGCCCGTTTCGTGGACTATTACTCACTGTGTTGCGGTCTCGTAGTGCTTTCCACGATTGACGAACCCAGAGGTGCCTTTACGTGTCGGTCATCAACACTCGCAGTTTTGGCCGATTCTGGCCCGTTTCGTGGACTATTACTCACTGTGTTGCGGTCTCGTAGTGATTTCCACGATTGACGAACCCAGAGGTGCCTTTACGTGTCGGTCATCAACACTCGCAGTTTTGGCCAATTTTGGCCCGTTTCATGGACTATTACTCACTATTTTGGGGTCTCGGAGTGATTTCCAAGATTGACGAACCCAGAGGTGCGTTTACGTGTCGGTCATCAACACTCGCAGTTTTGGCCGATTCTGGCCCGTTTCGTGGACTATTACTCACTGTGTTGCGGTCTCGTAGTGCTTTCCACGATTGACGAACCCAGAGGTGCCTTTACGTGTCGGTCATCAACACTCGCAGTTTTGGCCGATTCTGGCCCGTTTTATGGACTATTACTCACTGTTTTGGGGTCTTGGAGTGATTTCCACGATTGACGAACCCAAAGGTGCGTTTACGTGTCGGTCATCAACACTCGTAGTTTTGGCCAATTTTGGCCCGTTTCATGGACTATTACTCACTATTTTGGGGTCTCGGAGTGATTTCCAAGATTGATGAACCCAGAGGTGCGTTTACGTGTCGGTCATCAACACTCGCAGTTTTGGTCGATTCTGGCCCGTTTCATGGACTATTTACTCACTGTTTTGGGGCCTCAGAGTGATTTCCACGATTGACGAACCCCAACGTGCGTTTACGTTTCGGTCGTCAACACTCGCAGTTTTGGCCGATTCTGGCCCGTTTCGTGGACTATTACTCACTGTGTTGCGGTCTCGTAGTGCTTTCCACGATTGACGAACCCAGAGGTGCCTTTACGTGTCGGTCATCAACACTCGCAGTTTTGGCCGATTCTGGCCCGTTTCGTGGACTATTACTCACTGTGTTGCGGTCTCGTAGTGATTTCCACGATTGACGAACCCAGAGGTGCCTTTACGTGTCGGTCATCAACACTCGCAGTTTTGGCCAATTTTGGCCCGTTTCATGGACTATTACTCACTATTTTGGGGTTTCGGAGTGATTTCCAAGATTGACGAACCCAGAGGTGCGTTTACGTGTCGGTCATCAACACTCGCAGTTTTGGCCGATTCTGGCCCGTTTCGTGGACTATTACTCACTGTGTTGCGGTCTCGTAGTGCTTTCCACGATTGACGAACCCAGAGGTGCCTTTACGTGTCGGTCATCAACACTCGCAGTTTTGGCCGATTCTGGCCCGTTTTATGGACTATTACTCACTGTTTTGGGGTCTTGGAGTGATTTCCACGATTGACGAACCCAAAGGTGCGTTTACGTGTCGGTCATCAACACTCGTAGTTTTGGCCAATTTTGGCCCGTTTCATGGACTATTACTCACTATTTTGGGGTCTCGGAGTGATTTCCAAGATTGATGAACCCAGAGGTGCGTTTACGTGTCGGTCATCAACACTCGCAGTTTTGGTCGATTCTGGCCCGTTTCATGGACTATTTACTCACTGTTTTGGGGCCTCAGAGTGATTTCCACGATTGACGAACCCCAACGTGCGTTTACGTTTCGGTCGTCAACACTCGCAGTTTTGGCCGATTCTGGCCCGTTTCGTGGACTATTACTCACTGTGTTGCGGTCTCGTAGTGCTTTCCACGATTGACGAACCCAGAGGTGCCTTTACGTGTCGGTCATCAACACTCGCAGTTTTGGCCGATTCTGGCCCGTTTCGTGGACTATTACTCACTGTGTTGCGGTCTCGTAGTGATTTCCACGATTGACGAACCCAGAGGTGCCTTTACGTGTCGGTCATCAACACTCGCAGTTTTGGCCAATTTTGGCCCGTTTCATGGACTATTACTCACTATTTTGGGGTCTCGGAGTGATTTCCAAGATTGACGAACCCAGAGGTGCGTTTACGTGTCGGTCATCAACACTCGCAGTTTTGGCCGATTCTGGCCCGTTTCGTGGACTATTACTCACTGTGTTGCGGTCTCGTAGTGCTTTCCACGATTGACGAACCCAGAGGTGCCTTTACGTGTCGGTCATCAACACTCGCAGTTTTGGCCGATTCTGGCCCGTTTTATGGACTATTACTCACTGTTTTGGGGTCTTGGAGTGATTTCCACGATTGACGAACCCAAAGGTGCGTTTACGTGTCGGTCATCAACACTCGTAGTTTTGGCCAATTTTGGCCCGTTTCATGGACTATTACTCACTATTTTGGGGTCTCGGAGTGATTTCCAAGATTGATGAACCCAGAGGTGCGTTTACGTGTCGGTCATCAACACTCGCAGTTTTGGTCGATTCTGGCCCGTTTCATGGACTATTTACTCACTGTTTTGGGGCCTCAGAGTGATTTCCACGATTGACGAACCCCAACGTGCGTTTACGTTTCGGTCGTCAACACTCGCAGTTTTGGCCGATTCTGGCCCGTTTCGTGGACTATTACTCACTGTGTTGCGGTCTCGTAGTGCTTTCCACGATTGACGAACCCAGAGGTGCCTTTACGTGTCGGTCATCAACACTCGCAGTTTTGGCCGATTCTGGCCCGTTTCGTGGACTATTACTCACTGTGTTGCGGTCTCGTAGTGATTTCCACGATTGACGAACCCAGAGGTGCCTTTACGTGTCGGTCATCAACACTCGCAGTTTTGGCCAATTTTGGCCCGTTTCATGGACTATTACTCACTATTTTGGGGTTTCGGAGTGATTTCCAAGATTGACGAACCCAGAGGTGCGTTTACGTGTCGGTCATCAACACTCGCAGTTTTGGCCGATTCTGGCCCGTTTCGTGGACTATTACTCACTGTGTTGCGGTCTCGTAGTGCTTTCCACGATTGACGAACCCAGAGGTGCCTTTACGTGTCGGTCATCAACACTCGCAGTTTTGGCCGATTCTGGCCCGTTTTATGGACTATTACTCACTGTTTTGGGGTCTTGGAGTGATTTCCACGATTGACGAACCCAAAGGTGCGTTTACGTGTCGGTCATCAACACTCGTAGTTTTGGCCAATTTTGGCCCGTTTCATGGACTATTACTCACTATTTTGGGGTCTCGGAGTGATTTCCAAGATTGATGAACCCAGAGGTGCGTTTACGTGTCGGTCATCAACACTCGCAGTTTTGGTCGATTCTGGCCCGTTTCATGGACTATTTACTCACTGTTTTGGGGCCTCAGAGTGATTTCCACGATTGACGAACCCCAACGTGCGTTTACGTTTCGGTCGTCAACACTCGCAGTTTTGGCCGATTCTGGCCCGTTTCGTGGACTATTACTCACTGTGTTGCGGTCTCGTAGTGCTTTCCACGATTGACGAACCCAGAGGTGCCTTTACGTGTCGGTCATCAACACTCGCAGTTTTGGCCGATTCTGGCCCGTTTCGTGGACTATTACTCACTGTGTTGCGGTCTCGTAGTGATTTCCACGATTGACGAACCCAGAGGTGCCTTTACGTGTCGGTCATCAACACTCGCAGTTTTGGCCAATTTTGGCCCGTTTCATGGACTATTACTCACTATTTTGGGGTCTCGGAGTGATTTCCAAGATTGACGAACCCAGAGGTGCGTTTACGTGTCGGTCATCAACACTCGCAGTTTTGGCCGATTCTGGCCCGTTTCGTGGACTATTACTCACTGTGTTGCGGTCTCGTAGTGCTTTCCACGATTGACGAACCCAGAGGTGCCTTTACGTGTCGGTCATCAACACTCGCAGTTTTGGCCGATTCTGGCCCGTTTTATGGACTATTACTCACTGTTTTGGGGTCTTGGAGTGATTTCCACGATTGACGAACCCAAAGGTGCGTTTACGTGTCGGTCATCAACACTCGTAGTTTTGGCCAATTTTGGCCCGTTTCATGGACTATTACTCACTATTTTGGGGTCTCGGAGTGATTTCCAAGATTGATGAACCCAGAGGTGCGTTTACGTGTCGGTCATCAACACTCGCAGTTTTGGTCGATTCTGGCCCGTTTCATGGACTATTTACTCACTGTTTTGGGGCCTCAGAGTGATTTCCACGATTGACGAACCCCAACGTGCGTTTACGTTTCGGTCGTCAACACTCGCAGTTTTGGCCGATTCTGGCCCGTTTCGTGGACTATTACTCACTGTGTTGCGGTCTCGTAGTGCTTTCCACGATTGACGAACCCAGAGGTGCCTTTACGTGTCGGTCATCAACACTCGCAGTTTTTGCCGATTCTGGCCCGTTTCGTGGACTATTACTCACTGTGTTGCGGTCTCGTAGTGATTTCCACGATTGACGAACCCAGAGGTGCCTTTACGTGTCGGTCATCAACACTCGCAGTTTTGGCCAATTTTGGCCCGTTTCATGGACTATTACTCACTATTTTGGGGTCTCGGAGTGATTTCCAAGATTGACGAACCCAGAGGTGCGTTTACGTGTCGGTCATCAACACTCGCAGTTTTGGCCGATTCTGGCCCGTTTCGTGGACTATTACTCACTGTGTTGCGGTCTCGTAGTGCTTTCCACGATTGACGAACCCAGAGGTGCCTTTACGTGTCGGTCATCAACACTCGCAGTTTTGGCCGATTCTGGCCCGTTTTATGGACTATTACTCACTGTTTTGGGGTCTTGGAGTGATTTCCACGATTGACGAACCCAAAGGTGCGTTTACGTGTCGGTCATCAACACTCGTAGTTTTGGCCAATTTTGGCCCGTTTCATGGACTATTACTCACTATTTTGGGGTCTCGGAGTGATTTCCAAGATTGATGAACCCAGAGGTGCGTTTACGTGTCGGTCATCAACACTCGCAGTTTTGGTCGATTCTGGCCCGTTTCATGGACTATTTACTCACTGTTTTGGGGCCTCAGAGTGATTTCCACGATTGACGAACCCCAACGTGCGTTTACGTTTCGGTCGTCAACACTCGCAGTTTTGGCCGATTCTGGCCCGTTTCGTGGACTATTACTCACTGTGTTGCGGTCTCGTAGTGCTTTCCACGATTGACGAACCCAGAGGTGCCTTTACGTGTCGGTCATCAACACTCGCAGTTTTGGCCGATTCTGGCCCGTTTCGTGGACTATTACTCACTGTGTTGCGGTCTCGTAGTGATTTCCACGATTGACGAACCCAGAGGTGCCTTTACGTGTCGGTCATCAACACTCGCAGTTTTGGCCAATTTTGGCCCGTTTCATGGACTATTACTCACTATTTTGGGGTCTCGGAGTGATTTCCAAGATTGACGAACCCAGAGGTGCGCTTACGTGTCGGTCATCAACACTCGCAGTTTTGGCCGATTCTGGCCCGTTTCGTGGACTATTACTCACTGTGTTGCGGTCTCGTAGTGCTTTCCACGATTGACGAACCCAGAGGTGCCTTTACGTGTCGGTCATCAACACTCGCAGTTTTGGCCGATTCTGGCCCGTTTTATGGACTATTACTCACTGTTTTGGGGTCTTGGAGTGATTTCCACGATTGACGAACCCAAAGGTGCGTTTACGTGTCGGTCATCAACACTCGTAGTTTTGGCCAATTTTGGCCCGTTTCATGGACTATTACTCACTATTTTGGGGTCTCGGAGTGATTTCCAAGATTGATGAACCCAGAGGTGCGTTTACGTGTCGGTCATCAACACTCGCAGTTTTGGTCGATTCTGGCCCGTTTCATGGACTATTTACTCACTGTTTTGGGGCCTCAGAGTGATTTCCACGATTGACGAACCCCAACGTGCGTTTACGTTTCGGTCGTCAACACTCGCAGTTTTGGCCGATTCTGGCCCGTTTCGTGGACTATTACTCACTGTGTTGCGGTCTCGTAGTGCTTTCCACGATTGACGAACCCAGAGGTGCCTTTACGTGTCGGTCATCAACACTCGCAGTTTTGGCCGATTCTGGCCCGTTTCGTGGACTATTACTCACTGTGTTGCGGTCTCGTAGTGATTTCCACGATTGACGAACCCAGAGGTGCCTTTACGTGTCGGTCATCAACACTCGCAGTTTTGGCCAATTTTGGCCCGTTTCATGGACTATTACTCACTATTTTGGGGTCTCGGAGTGATTTCCAAGATTGACGAACCCAGAGGTGCGCTTACGTGTCGGTCATCAACACTCGCAGTTTTGGCCGATTCTGGCCCGTTTCGTGGACTATTACTCACTGTGTTGCGGTCTCGTAGTGCTTTCCACGATTGACGAACCCAGAGGTGCCTTTACGTGTCGGTCATCAACACTCGCAGTTTTGGCCGATTCTGGCCCGTTTTATGGACTATTACTCACTGTTTTGGGGTCTTGGAGTGATTTCCACGATTGACGAACCCAAAGGTGCGTTTACGTGTCGGTCATCAACACTCGTAGTTTTGGCCAATTTTGGCCCGTTTCATGGACTATTACTCACTATTTTGGGGTCTCGGAGTGATTTCCAAGATTGATGAACCCAGAGGTGCGTTTACGTGTCGGTCATCAACACTCGCAGTTTTGGTCGATTCTGGCCCGTTTCATGGACTATTTACTCACTGTTTTGGGGCCTCAGAGTGATTTCCACGATTGACGAACCCCAACGTGCGTTTACGTTTCGGTCGTCAACACTCGCAGTTTTGGCCGATTCTGGCCCGTTTCGTGGACTATTACTCACTGTGTTGCGGTCTCGTAGTGCTTTCCACGATTGACGAACCCAGAGGTGCCTTTACGTGTCGGTCATCAACACTCGCAGTTTTGGCCGATTCTGGCCCGTTTCATGGACTATTACTCACTGTGTTGCGGTCTCGTAGTGATTTCCACGATTGACGAACCCAGAGGTGCCTTTACGTGTCGGTCATCAACACTCGCAGTTTTGGCCAATTTTGGCCCGTTTCATGGACTATTACTCACTATTTTGGGGTCTCGGAGTGATTTCCAAGATTGACGAACCCAGAGGTGCGTTTACGTGTCGGTCATCAACACTCGCAGTTTTGGCCGATTCTGGCCCGTTTCGTGGACTATTACTCACTGTGTTGCGGTCTCGTAGTGCTTTCCACGATTGACGAACCCAGAGGTGCCTTTACGTGTCGGTCATCAACACTCGCAGTTTTGGCCGATTCTGGCCCGTTTTATGGACTATTACTCACTGTTTTGGG
This sequence comes from Triticum timopheevii, assembly GCA_963921465.1. NCBI lineage: Eukaryota > Viridiplantae > Streptophyta > Magnoliopsida > Poales > Poaceae > Triticum > Triticum timopheevii. Next base: position 670,886,239 of record OY997266.1, on the reverse strand, counting down.
GTCTTGGAGTGATTTCCACGATTGACGAACCCAAAGGTGCGTTTACGTGTCGGTCATCAACACTCGTAGTTTTGGCCAATTTTGGCCCGTTTCATGGACTATTACTCACTATTTTGGGGTCTCGGAGTGATTTCCAAGATTGATGAACCCAGAGGTGCGTTTACGTGTCGGTCATCAACACTCGCAGTTTTGGTCGATTCTGGCCCGTTTCATGGACTATTTACTCACTGTTTTGGGGCCTCAGAGTGATTTCCACGATTGACGAACCCCAACGTGCGTTTACGTTTCGGTCGTCAACACTCGCAGTTTTGGCCGATTCTGGCCCGTTTCGTGGACTATTACTCACTGTGTTGCGGTCTCGTAGTGCTTTCCACGATTGACGAACCCAGAGGTGCCTTTACGTGTCGGTCATCAACACTCGCAGTTTTGGCCGATTCTGGCCCGTTTCGTGGACTATTACTCACTGTGTTGCGGTCTCGTAGTGATTTCCACGATTGACGAACCCAGAGGTGCCTTTACGTGTCGGTCATCAACACTCGCAGTTTTGGCCAATTTTGGCCCGTTTCATGGACTATTACTCACTATTTTGGGGTCTCGGAGTGATTTCCAAGATTGACGAACCCAGAGGTGCGCTTACGTGTCGGTCATCAACACTCGCAGTTTTGGCCGATTCTGGCCCGTTTCGTGGACTATTACTCACTGTGTTGCGGTCTCGTAGTGCTTTCCACGATTGACGAACCCAGAGGTGCCTTTACGTGTCGGTCATCAACACTCGCAGTTTTGGCCGATTCTGGCCCGTTTTATGGACTATTACTCACTGTTTTGGGGTCTTGGAGTGATTTCCACGATTGACGAACCCAAAGGTGCGTTTACGTGTCGGTCATCAACACTCGTAGTTTTGGCCAATTTTGGCCCGTTTCATGGACTATTACTCACTATTTTGGGGTCTCGGAGTGATTTCCAAGATTGATGAACCCAGAGGTGCGTTTACGTGTCGGTCATCAACACTCGCAGTTTTGGTCGATTCTGGCCCGTTTCATGGACTATTTACTCACTGTTTTGGGGCCTCAGAGTGATTTCCACGATTGACGAACCCCAACGTGCGTTTACGTTTCGGTCGTCAACACTCGCAGTTTTGGCCGATTCTGGCCCGTTTCGTGGACTATTACTCACTGTGTTGCGGTCTCGTAGTGCTTTCCACGATTGACGAACCCAGAGGTGCCTTTACGTGTCGGTCATCAACACTCGCAGTTTTGGCCGATTCTGGCCCGTTTCGTGGACTATTACTCACTGTGTTGCGGTCTCGTAGTGATTTCCACGATTGACGAACCCAGAGGTGCCTTTACGTGTCGGTCATCAACACTCGCAGTTTTGGCCAATTTTGGCCCGTTTCATGGACTATTACTCACTATTTTGGGGTCTCGGAGTGATTTCCAAGATTGACGAACCCAGAGGTGCGCTTACGTGTCGGTCATCAACACTCGCAGTTTTGGCCGATTCTGGCCCGTTTCGTGGACTATTACTCACTGTGTTGCGGTCTCGTAGTGCTTTCCACGATTGACGAACCCAGAGGTGCCTTTACGTGTCGGTCATCAACACTCGCAGTTTTGGCCGATTCTGGCCCGTTTTATGGACTATTACTCACTGTTTTGGGGTCTTGGAGTGATTTCCACGATTGACGAACCCAAAGGTGCGTTTACGTGTCGGTCATCAACACTCGTAGTTTTGGCCAATTTTGGCCCGTTTCATGGACTATTACTCACTATTTTGGGGTCTCGGAGTGATTTCCAAGATTGATGAACCCAGAGGTGCGTTTACGTGTCGGTCATCAACACTCGCAGTTTTGGTCGATTCTGGCCCGTTTCATGGACTATTTACTCACTGTTTTGGGGCCTCAGAGTGATTTCCACGATTGACGAACCCCAACGTGCGTTTACGTTTCGGTCGTCAACACTCGCAGTTTTGGCCGATTCTGGCCCGTTTCGTGGACTATTACTCACTGTGTTGCGGTCTCGTAGTGCTTTCCACGATTGACGAACCCAGAGGTGCCTTTACGTGTCGGTCATCAACACTCGCAGTTTTGGCCGATTCTGGCCCGTTTCGTGGACTATTACTCACTGTGTTGCGGTCTCGTAGTGATTTCCACGATTGACGAACCCAGAGGTGCCTTTACGTGTCGGTCATCAACACTCGCAGTTTTGGCCAATTTTGGCCCGTTTCATGGACTATTACTCACTATTTTGGGGTCTCGGAGTGATTTCCAAGATTGACGAACCCAGAGGTGCGCTTACGTGTCGGTCATCAACACTCGCAGTTTTGGCCGATTCTGGCCCGTTTCGTGGACTATTACTCACTGTGTTGCGGTCTCGTAGTGCTTTCCACGATTGACGAACCCAGAGGTGCCTTTACGTGTCGGTCATCAACACTCGCAGTTTTGGCCGATTCTGGCCCGTTTTATGGACTATTACTCACTGTTTTGGGGTCTTGGAGTGATTTCCACGATTGACGAACCCAAAGGTGCGTTTACGTGTCGGTCATCAACACTCGTAGTTTTGGCCAATTTTGGCCCGTTTCATGGACTATTACTCACTATTTTGGGGTCTCGGAGTGATTTCCAAGATTGATGAACCCAGAGGTGCGTTTACGTGTCGGTCATCAACACTCGCAGTTTTGGTCGATTCTGGCCCGTTTCATGGACTATTTACTCACTGTTTTGGGGCCTCAGAGTGATTTCCACGATTGACGAACCCCAACGTGCGTTTACGTTTCGGTCGTCAACACTCGCAGTTTTGGCCGATTCTGGCCCGTTTCGTGGACTATTACTCACTGTGTTGCGGTCTCGTAGTGCTTTCCACGATTGACGAACCCAGAGGTGCCTTTACGTGTCGGTCATCAACACTCGCAGTTTTGGCCGATTCTGGCCCGTTTCATGGACTATTACTCACTGTGTTGCGGTCTCGTAGTGATTTCCACGATTGACGAACCCAGAGGTGCCTTTACGTGTCGGTCATCAACACTCGCAGTTTTGGCCAATTTTGGCCCGTTTCATGGACTATTACTCACTATTTTGGGGTCTCGGAGTGATTTCCAAGATTGACGAACCCAGAGGTGCGTTTACGTGTCGGTCATCAACACTCGCAGTTTTGGCCGATTCTGGCCCGTTTCGTGGACTATTACTCACTGTGTTGCGGTCTCGTAGTGCTTTCCACGATTGACGAACCCAGAGGTGCCTTTACGTGTCGGTCATCAACACTCGCAGTTTTGGCCGATTCTGGCCCGTTTTATGGACTATTACTCACTGTTTTGGGGTCTTGGAGTGATTTCCACGATTGACGAACCCAAAGGTGCGTTTACGTGTCGGTCATCAACACTCGTAGTTTTGGCCAATTTTGGCCCGTTTCATGGACTATTACTCACTATTTTGGGGTCTCGGAGTGATTTCCAAGATTGATGAACCCAGAGGTGCGTTTACGTGTCGGTCATCAACACTCGCAGTTTTGGTCGATTCTGGCCCGTTTCATGGACTATTTACTCACTGTTTTGGGGCCTCAGAGTGATTTCCACGATTGACGAACCCCAACGTGCGTTTACGTTTCGGTCGTCAACACTCGCAGTTTTGGCCGATTCTGGCCCGTTTCGTGGACTATTACTCACTGTGTTGCGGTCTCGTAGTGCTTTCCACGATTGACGAACCCAGAGGTGCCTTTACGTGTCGGTCATCAACACTCGCAGTTTTGGCCGATTCTGGCCCGTTTCGTGGACTATTACTCACTGTGTTGCGGTCTCGTAGTGATTTCCACGATTGACGAACCCAGAGGTGCCTTTACGTGTCGGTCATCAACACTCGCAGTTTTGGCCAATTTTGGCCCGTTTCATGGACTATTACTCACTATTTTGGGGTCTCGGAGTGATTTCCAAGATTGACGAACCCAGAGGTGCGCTTACGTGTCGGTCATCAACACTCGCAGTTTTGGCCGATTCTGGCCCGTTTCGTGGACTATTACTCACTGTGTTGCGGTCTCGTAGTGCTTTCCACGATTGACGAACCCAGAGGTGCCTTTACGTGTCGGTCATCAACACTCGCAGTTTTGGCCGATTCTGGCCCGTTTTATGGACTATTACTCACTGTTTTGGGGTCTTGGAGTGATTTCCACGATTGACGAACCCAAAGGTGCGTTTACGTGTCGGTCATCAACACTCGTAGTTTTGGCCAATTTTGGCCCGTTTCATGGACTATTACTCACTATTTTGGGGTCTCGGAGTGATTTCCAAGATTGATGAACCCAGAGGTGCGTTTACGTGTCGGTCATCAACACTCGCAGTTTTGGTCGATTCTGGCCCGTTTCATGGACTATTTACTCACTGTTTTGGGGCCTCAGAGTGATTTCCACGATTGACGAACCCCAACGTGCGTTTACGTTTCGGTCGTCAACACTCGCAGTTTTGGCCGATTCTGGCCCGTTTCGTGGACTATTACTCACTGTGTTGCGGTCTCGTAGTGCTTTCCACGATTGACGAACCCAGAGGTGCCTTTACGTGTCGGTCATCAACACTCGCAGTTTTGGCCGATTCTGGCCCGTTTCATGGACTATTACTCACTGTGTTGCGGTCTCGTAGTGATTTCCACGATTGACGAACCCAGAGGTGCCTTTACGTGTCGGTCATCAACACTCGCAGTTTTGGCCAATTTTGGCCCGTTTCATGGACTATTACTCACTATTTTGGGGTCTCGGAGTGATTTCCAAGATTGACGAACCCAGAGGTGCGTTTACGTGTCGGTCATCAACACTCGCAGTTTTGGCCGATTCTGGCCCGTTTCGTGGACTATTACTCACTGTGTTGCGGTCTCGTAGTGCTTTCCACGATTGACGAACCCAGAGGTGCCTTTACGTGTCGGTCATCAACACTCGCAGTTTTGGCCGATTCTGGCCCGTTTTATGGACTATTACTCACTGTTTTGGGGTCTTGGAGTGATTTCCACGATTGACGAACCCAAAGGTGCGTTTACGTGTCGGTCATCAACACTCGTAGTTTTGGCCAATTTTGGCCCGTTTCATGGACTATTACTCACTATTTTGGGGTCTCGGAGTGATTTCCAAGATTGATGAACCCAGAGGTGCGTTTACGTGTCGGTCATCAACACTCGCAGTTTTGGTCGATTCTGGCCCGTTTCATGGACTATTTACTCACTGTTTTGGGGCCTCAGAGTGATTTCCACGATTGACGAACCCCAACGTGCGTTTACGTTTCGGTCGTCAACACTCGCAGTTTTGGCCGATTCTGGCCCGTTTCGTGGACTATTACTCACTGTGTTGCGGTCTCGTAGTGCTTTCCACGATTGACGAACCCAGAGGTGCCTTTACGTGTCGGTCATCAACACTCGCAGTTTTTGCCGATTCTGGCCCGTTTCGTGGACTATTACTCACTGTGTTGCGGTCTCGTAGTGATTTCCACGATTGACGAACCCAGAGGTGTCTTTACGTGTCGGTCATCAACACTCGCAGTTTTGGCCAATTTTGGCCCGTTTCATGGACTATTACTCACTATTTTGGGGTCTCGGAGTGATTTCCAAGATTGACGAACCCAGAGGTGCGTTTACGTGTCGGTCATCAACACTCGCAGTTTTGGCCGATTCTGGCCCGTTTCGTGGACTATTACTCACTGTGTTGCGGTCTCGTAGTGCTTTCCACGATTGACGAACCCAGAGGTGCCTTTACGTGTCGGTCATCAACACTCGCAGTTTTGGCCGATTCTGGCCCGTTTTATGGACTATTACTCACTGTTTTGGGGTCTTGGAGTGATTTCCACGATTGACGAACCCAAAGGTGCGTTTACGTGTCGGTCATCAACACTCGTAGTTTTGGCCAATTTTGGCCCGTTTCATGGACTATTACTCACTATTTTGGGGTCTCGGAGTGATTTCCAAGATTGATGAACCCAGAGGTGCGTTTACGTGTCGGTCATCAACACTCGCAGTTTTGGTCGATTCTGGCCCGTTTCATGGACTATTTACTCACTGTTTTGGGGCCTCAGAGTGATTTCCACGATTGACGAACCCCAACGTGCGTTTACGTTTCGGTCGTCAACACTCGCAGTTTTGGCCGATTCTGGCCCGTTTCGTGGACTATTACTCACTGTGTTGCGGTCTCGTAGTGCTTTCCACGATTGACGAACCCAGAGGTGCCTTTACGTGTCGGTCATCAACACTCGCAGTTTTGGCCGATTCTGGCCCGTTTTATGGACTATTACTCACTGTTTTGGGGTCTTGGAGTGATTTCCACGATTGACGAACCCAAAGGTGCGTTTACGTGTCGGTCATCAACACTCGTAGTTTTGGCCAATTTTGGCCCGTTTCATGGACTATTACTCACTATTTTGGGGTCTCGGAGTGATTTCCAAGATTGATGAACCCAGAGGTGCGTTTACGTGTCGGTCATCAACACTCGCAGTTTTGGTCGATTCTGGCCCGTTTCATGGACTATTTACTCACTGTTTTGGGGCCTCAGAGTGATTTCCACGATTGACGAACCCCAACGTGCGTTTACGTTTCGGTCGTCAACACTCGCAGTTTTGGCCGATTCTGGCCCGTTTCGTGGACTATTACTCACTGTGTTGCGGTCTCGTAGTGCTTTCCACGATTGACGAACCCAGAGGTGCCTTTACGTGTCGGTCATCAACACTCGCAGTTTTGGCCGATTCTGGCCCGTTTCGTGGACTATTACTCACTGTGTTGCGGTCTCGTAGTGATTTCCACGATTGACGAACCCAGAGGTGCCTTTACGTGTCGGTCATCAACACTCGCAGTTTTGGCCAATTTTGGCCCGTTTCATGGACTATTACTCACTATTTTGGGGTCTCGGAGTGATTTCCAAGATTGACGAACCCAGAGGTGCGTTTACGTGTCGGTCATCAACACTCGCAGTTTTGGCCGATTCTGGCCCGTTTCGTGGACTATTACTCACTGTGTTGCGGTCTCGTAGTGCTTTCCACGATTGACGAACCCAGAGGTGCCTTTACGTGTCGGTCATCAACACTCGCAGTTTTGGCCGATTCTGGCCCGTTTTATGGACTATTACTCACTGTTTTGGGGTCTTGGAGTGATTTCCACGATTGACGAACCCAAAGGTGCGTTTACGTGTCGGTCATCAACACTCGTAGTTTTGGCCAATTTTGGCCCGTTTCATGGACTATTACTCACTATTTTGGGGTCTCGGAGTGATTTCCAAGATTGATGAACCCAGAGGTGCGTTTACGTGTCGGTCATCAACACTCGCAGTTTTGGTCGATTCTGGCCCGTTTCATGGACTATTTACTCACTGTTTTGGGGCCTCAGAGTGATTTCCACGATTGACGAACCCCAACGTGCGTTTACGTTTCGGTCGTCAACACTCGCAGTTTTGGCCGATTCTGGCCCGTTTCGTGGACTATTACTCACTGTGTTGCGGTCTCGTAGTGCTTTCCACGATTGACGAACCCAGAGGTGCCTTTACGTGTCGGTCATCAACACTCGTAGTTTTGGCCAATTTTCGCCCGTTTCATGGACTATTACTCACTATTTTGGGGTCTCGGAGTGATTTCCAAGATTGACGAACCCAGAGGTGCGTTTACGTGTCGGTCATCAACACTCGCAGTTTTGGCCGATTCTGGCCCGTTTCGTGGACTATTACTCACTGTGTTGCGGTCTCGTAGTGCTTTCCACGATTGACGAACCCAGAGGTGCCTTTACGTGTCGGTCATCAACACTCGCAGTTTTGGCCGATTCTGGCCCGTTTCGTGGACTATTACTCACTGTGTTGTGGTCTCATAGTGCTTCCACGATTGACGAACCCAGAGGTGCCTTTACGTGTCGGTCATCAACACTCGCAGTTTTGGCCGATTCTGGCCCGTTTTATGGACTATTACTCACTGTTTTGGGGTCTTGGAGTGATTTCCACGATTGACGAACCCAAAGGTGCGTTTACGTGTCGGTCATCAACACTCGTAGTTTTGGCCAATTTTGGCCCGTTTCATGGACTATTACTCACTATTTTGGGGTCTCGGAGTGATTTCCAAGATTGATGAACCCAGAGGTGCGTTTACGTGTCGGTCATCAACACTCGCAGTTTTGGTCGATTCTGGCCCGTTTCATGGACTATTTACTCACTGTTTTGGGGCCTCAGAGTGATTTCCACGATTGACGAACCCCAACGTGCGTTTACGTTTCGGTCGTCAACACTCGCAGTTTTGGCCGATTCTGGCCCGTTTCGTGGACTATTACTCACTGTGTTGCGGTCTCGTAGTGCTTTCCACGATTGACGAACCCAGAGGTGCCTTTACGTGTCGGTCATCAACACTCGCAGTTTTGGCCGATTCTGGCCCGTTTTATGGACTATTACTCACTGTTTTGGGGTCTTGGAGTGATTTCCACGATTGACGAACCCAAAGGTGCGTTTACGTGTCGGTCATCAACACTCGTAGTTTTGGCCAATTTTGGCCCGTTTCATGGACTATTACTCACTATTTTGGGGTCTCGGAGTGATTTCCAAGATTGATGAACCCAGAGGTGCGTTTACGTGTCGGTCATCAACACTCGCAGTTTTGGTCGATTCTGGCCCGTTTCATGGACTATTTACTCACTGTTTTGGGGCCTCAGAGTGATTTCCACGATTGACGAACCCCAACGTGCGTTTACGTTTCGGTCGTCAACACTCGCAGTTTTGGCCGATTCTGGCCCGTTTCGTGGACTATTACTCACTGTGTTGCGGTCTCGTAGTGCTTTCCACGATTGACGAACCCAGAGGTGCCTTTACGTGTCGGTCATCAACACTCGCAGTTTTGGCCGATTCTGGCCCGTTTCGTGGACTATTACTCACTGTGTTGCGGTCTCGTAGTGATTTCCACGATTGACGAACCCAGAGGTGCCTTTACGTGTCGGTCATCAACACTCGCAGTTTTGGCCAATTTTGGCCCGTTTCATGGACTATTACTCACTATTTTGGGGTCTCGGAGTGATTTCCAAGATTGACGAACCCAGAGGTGCGTTTACGTGTCGGTCATCAACACTCGCAGTTTTGGCCGATTCTGGCCCGTTTCGTGGACTATTACTCACTGTGTTGCGGTCTCGTAGTGCTTTCCACGATTGACGAACCCAGAGGTGCCTTTACGTGTCGGTCATCAACACTCGCAGTTTTGGCCGATTCTGGCCCGTTTTATGGACTATTACTCACTGTTTTGGGGTCTTGGAGTGATTTCCACGATTGACGAACCCAAAGGTGCGTTTACGTGTCGGTCATCAACACTCGTAGTTTTGGCCAATTTTGGCCCGTTTCATGGACTATTACTCACTATTTTGGGGTCTCGGAGTGATTTCCAAGATTGATGAACCCAGAGGTGCGTTTACGTGTCGGTCATCAACACTCGCAGTTTTGGTCGATTCTGGCCCGTTTCATGGACTATTTACTCACTGTTTTGGGGCCTCAGAGTGATTTCCACGATTGACGAACCCCAACGTGCGTTTACGTTTCGGTCGTCAACACTCGCAGTTTTGGCCGATTCTGGCCCGTTTCGTGGACTATTACTCACTGTGTTGCGGTCTCGTAGTGCTTTCCACGATTGACGAACCCAGAGGTGCCTTTACGTGTCGGTCATCAACACTCGCAGTTTTTGCCGATTCTGGCCCGTTTCGTGGACTATTACTCACTGTGTTGCGGTCTCGTAGTGATTTCCACGATTGACGAACCCAGAGGTGTCTTTACGTGTCGGTCATCAACACTCGCAGTTTTGGCCAATTTTGGCCCGTTTCATGGACTATTACTCACTATTTTGGGGTCTCGGAGTGATTTCCAAGATTGACGAACCCAGAGGTGCGTTTACGTGTCGGTCATCAACACTCGCAGTTTTGGCCGATTCTGGCCCGTTTCGTGGACTATTACTCACTGTGTTGCGGTCTCGTAGTGCTTTCCACGATTGACGAACCCAGAGGTGCCTTTACGTGTCGGTCATCAACACTCGCAGTTTTGGCCGATTCTGGCCCGTTTTATGGACTATTACTCACTGTTTTGGGGTCTTGGAGTGATTTCCACGATTGACGAACCCAAAGGTGCGTTTACGTGTCGGTCATCAACACTCGTAGTTTTGGCCAATTTTGGCCCGTTTCATGGACTATTACTCACTATTTTGGGGTCTCGGAGTGATTTCCAAGATTGATGAACCCAGAGGTGCGTTTACGTGTCGGTCATCAACACTCGCAGTTTTGGTCGATTCTGGCCCGTTTCATGGACTATTTACTCACTGTTTTGGGGCCTCAGAGTGATTTCCACGATTGACGAACCCCAACGTGCGTTTACGTTTCGGTCGTCAACACTCGCAGTTTTGGCCGATTCTGGCCCGTTTCGTGGACTATTACTCACTGTGTTGCGGTCTCGTAGTGCTTTCCACGATTGACGAACCCAGAGGTGCCTTTACGTGTCGGTCATCAACACTCGCAGTTTTGGCCGATTCTGGCCCGTTTTATGGACTATTACTCACTGTTTTGGGGTCTTGGAGTGATTTCCACGATTGACGAACCCAAAGGTGCGTTTACGTGTCGGTCATCAACACTCGTAGTTTTGGCCAATTTTGGCCCGTTTCATGGACTATTACTCACTATTTTGGGGTCTCGGAGTGATTTCCAAGATTGATGAACCCAGAGGTGCGTTTACGTGTCGGTCATCAACACTCGCAGTTTTGGTCGATTCTGGCCCGTTTCATGGACTATTTACTCACTGTTTTGGGGCCTCAGAGTGATTTCCACGATTGACGAACCCCAACGTGCGTTTACGTTTCGGTCGTCAACACTCGCAGTTTTGGCCGATTCTGGCCCGTTTCGTGGACTATTACTCACTGTGTTGCGGTCTCGTAGTGCTTTCCACGATTGACGAACCCAGAGGTGCCTTTACGTGTCGGTCATCAACACTCGCAGTTTTGGCCGATTCTGGCCCGTTTCGTGGACTATTACTCACTGTGTTGCGGTCTCGTAGTGATTTCCACGATTGACGAACCCAGAGGTGCCTTTACGTGTCGGTCATCAACACTCGCAGTTTTGGCCAATTTTGGCCCGTTTCATGGACTATTACTCACTATTTTGGGGTCTCGGAGTGATTTCCAAGATTGACGAACCCAGAGGTGCGTTTACGTGTCGGTCATCAACACTCGCAGTTTTGGCCGATTCTGGCCCGTTTCGTGGACTATTACTCACTGTGTTGCGGTCTCGTAGTGCTTTCCACGATTGACGAACCCAGAGGTGCCTTTACGTGTCGGTCATCAACACTCGCAGTTTTGGCCGATTCTGGCCCGTTTTATGGACTATTACTCACTGTTTTGGGGTCTTGGAGTGATTTCCACGATTGACGAACCCAAAGGTGCGTTTACGTGTCGGTCATCAACACTCGTAGTTTTGGCCAATTTTGGCCCGTTTCATGGACTATTACTCACTATTTTGGGGTCTCGGAGTGATTTCCAAGATTGATGAACCCAGAGGTGCGTTTACGTGTCGGTCATCAACACTCGCAGTTTTGGTCGATTCTGGCCCGTTTCATGGACTATTTACTCACTGTTTTGGGGCCTCAGAGTGATTTCCACGATTGACGAACCCCAACGTGCGTTTACGTTTCGGTCGTCAACACTCGCAGTTTTGGCCGATTCTGGCCCGTTTCGTGGACTATTACTCACTGTGTTGCGGTCTCGTAGTGCTTTCCACGATTGACGAACCCAGAGGTGCCTTTACGTGTCGGTCATCAACACTCGTAGTTTTGGCCAATTTTCGCCCGTTTCATGGACTATTACTCACTATTTTGGGGTCTCGGAGTGATTTCCAAGATTGACGAACCCAGAGGTGCGTTTACGTGTCGGTCATCAACACTCGCAGTTTTGGCCGATTCTGGCCCGTTTCGTGGACTATTACTCACTGTGTTGCGGTCTCGTAGTGCTTTCCACGATTGACGAACCCAGAGGTGCCTTTACGTGTCGGTCATCAACACTCGCAGTTTTGGCCGATTCTGGCCCGTTTCGTGGACTATTACTCACTGTGTTGTGGTCTCATAGTGCTTCCACGATTGACGAACCCAGAGGTGCCTTTACGTGTCGGTCATCAACACTCGCAGTTTTGGCCGATTCTGGCCCGTTTTATGGACTATTACTCACTGTTTTGGGGTCTTGGAGTGATTTCCACGATTGACGAACCCAAAGGTGCGTTTACGTGTCGGTCATCAACACTCGTAGTTTTGGCCAATTTTGGCCCGTTTCATGGACTATTACTCACTATTTTGGGGTCTCGGAGTGATTTCCAAGATTGATGAACCCAGAGGTGCGTTTACGTGTCGGTCATCAACACTCGCAGTTTTGGTCGATTCTGGCCCGTTTCATGGACTATTTACTCACTGTTTTGGGGCCTCAGAGTGATTTCCACGATTGACGAACCCCAACGTGCGTTTACGTTTCGGTCGTCAACACTCGCAGTTTTGGCCGATTCTGGCCCGTTTCGTGGACTATTACTCACTGTGTTGCGGTCTCGTAGTGCTTTCCACGATTGACGAACCCAGAGGTGCCTTTACGTGTCGGTCATCAACACTCGCAGTTTTGGCCGATTCTGGCCCGTTTTATGGACTATTACTCACTGTTTTGGGGTCTTGGAGTGATTTCCACGATTGACGAACCCAAAGGTGCGTTTACGTGTCGGTCATCAACACTCGTAGTTTTGGCCAATTTTGGCCCGTTTCATGGACTATTACTCACTATTTTGGGGTCTCGGAGTGATTTCCAAGATTGATGAACCCAGAGGTGCGTTTACGTGTCGGTCATCAACACTCGCAGTTTTGGTCGATTCTGGCCCGTTTCATGGACTATTTACTCACTGTTTTGGGGCCTCAGAGTGATTTCCACGATTGACGAACCCCAACGTGCGTTTACGTTTCGGTCGTCAACACTCGCAGTTTTGGCCGATTCTGGCCCGTTTCGTGGACTATTACTCACTGTGTTGCGGTCTCGTAGTGCTTTCCACGATTGACGAACCCAGAGGTGCCTTTACGTGTCGGTCATCAACACTCGCAGTTTTGGCCGATTCTGGCCCGTTTCGTGGACTATTACTCACTGTGTTGCGGTCTCGTAGTGATTTCCACGATTGACGAACCCAGAGGTGCCTTTACGTGTCGGTCATCAACACTCGCAGTTTTGGCCAATTTTGGCCCGTTTCATGGACTATTACTCACTATTTTGGGGTCTCGGAGTGATTTCCAAGATTGACGAACCCAGAGGTGCGTTTACGTGTCGGTCATCAACACTCGCAGTTTTGGCCGATTCTGGCCCGTTTCGTGGACTATTACTCACTGTGTTGCGGTCTCGTAGTGCTTTCCACGATTGACGAACCCAGAGGTGCCTTTACGTGTCGGTCATCAACACTCGCAGTTTTGGCCGATTCTGGCCCGTTTTATGGACTATTACTCACTGTTTTGGGGTCTTGGAGTGATTTCCACGATTGACGAACCCAAAGGTGCGTTTACGTGTCGGTCATCAACACTCGTAGTTTTGGCCAATTTTGGCCCGTTTCATGGACTATTACTCACTATTTTGGGGTCTCGGAGTGATTTCCAAGATTGATGAACCCAGAGGTGCGTTTACGTGTCGGTCATCAACACTCGCAGTTTTGGTCGATTCTGGCCCGTTTCATGGACTATTTACTCACTGTTTTGGGGCCTCAGAGTGATTTCCACGATTGACGAACCCCAACGTGCGTTTACGTTTCGGTCGTCAACACTCGCAGTTTTGGCCGATTCTGGCCCGTTTCGTGGACTATTACTCACTGTGTTGCGGTCTCGTAGTGCTTTCCACGATTGACGAACCCAGAGGTGCCTTTACGTGTCGGTCATCAACACTCGCAGTTTTGGCCGATTCTGGCCCGTTTCGTGGACTATTACTCACTGTGTTGCGGTCTCGTAGTGATTTCCACGATTGACGAACCCAGAGGTGCCTTTACGTGTCGGTCATCAACACTCGCAGTTTTGGCCAATTTTGGCCCGTTTCATGGACTATTACTCACTATTTTGGGGTCTCGGAGTGATTTCCAAGATTGACGAACCCAGAGGTGCGTTTACGTGTCGGTCATCAACACTCGCAGTTTTGGCCGATTCTGGCCCGTTTCGTGGACTATTACTCACTGTGTTGCGGTCTCGTAGTGCTTTCCACGATTGACGAACCCAGAGGTGCCTTTACGTGTCGGTCATCAACACTCGCAGTTTTGGCCGATTCTGGCCCGTTTTATGGACTATTACTCACTGTTTTGGGGTCTTGGAGTGATTTCCACGATTGACGAACCCAAAGGTGCGTTTACGTGTCGGTCATCAACACTCGTAGTTTTGGCCAATTTTGGCCCGTTTCATGGACTATTACTCACTATTTTGGGGTCTCGGAGTGATTTCCAAGATTGATGAACCCAGAGGTGCGTTTACGTGTCGGTCATCAACACTCGCAGTTTTGGTCGATTCTGGCCCGTTTCATGGACTATTTACTCACTGTTTTGGGGCCTCAGAGTGATTTCCACGATTGACGAACCCCAACGTGCGTTTACGTTTCGGTCGTCAACACTCGCAGTTTTGGCCGATTCTGGCCCGTTTCGTGGACTATTACTCACTGTGTTGCGGTCTCGTAGTGATTTCCACGATTGACGAACCCAGAGGTGCCTTTACGTGTCGGTCATCAACACTCGCAGTTTTGGCCAATTTTGGCCCGTTTCATGGACTATTACTCACTATTTTGGGGTCTCGGAGTGATTTCCAAGATTGACGAACCCAGAGGTGCGTTTACGTGTCGGTCATCAACACTCGCAGTTTTGGCCGATTCTGGCCCGTTTCGTGGACTATTACTCACTGTGTTGCGGTCTCGTAGTGCTTTCCACGATTGACGAACCCAGAGGTGCCTTTACGTGTCGGTCATCAACACTCGCAGTTTTGGCCGATTCTGGCCCGTTTTATGGACTATTACTCACTGTTTTGGGGTCTTGGAGTGATTTCCACGATTGACGAACCCAAAGGTGCGTTTACGTGTCGGTCATCAACACTCGTAGTTTTGGCCAATTTTGGCCCGTTTCATGGACTATTACTCACTATTTTGGGGTCTCGGAGTGATTTCCAAGATTGATGAACCCAGAGGTGCGTTTACGTGTCGGTCATCAACACTCGCAGTTTTGGTCGATTCTGGCCCGTTTCATGGACTATTTACTCACTGTTTTGGGGCCTCAGAGTGATTTCCACGATTGACGAACCCCAACGTGCGTTTACATTTCGGTCGTCAACACTCGCAGTTTTGGCCGATTCTGGCCCGTTTCGTGGACTATTACTCACTGTGTTGCGGTCTCGTAGTGCTTTCCACGATTGACGAACCCAGAGGTGCCTTTACGTGTCGGTCATCAACACTCGCAGTTTTGGCCGATTCTGGCCCGTTTCGTGGACTATTACTCACTGTGTTGCGGTCTCGTAGTGATTTCCACGATTGACGAACCCAGAGGTGCCTTTACGTGTCGGTCATCAACACTCGCAGTTTTGGCCAATTTTGGCCCGTTTCATGGACTATTACTCACTATTTTGGGGTCTCGGAGTGATTTCCAAGATTGACGAACCCAGAGGTGCGTTTACGTGTCGGTCATCAACACTCGCAGTTTTGGCCGATTCTGGCCCGTTTCGTGGACTATTACTCACTGTGTTGCGGTCTCGTAGTGCTTTCCACGATTGACGAACCCAGAGGTGCCTTTACGTGTCGGTCATCAACACTCGCAGTTTTGGCCGATTCTGGCCCGTTTTATGGACTATTACTCACTGTTTTGGGGTCTTGGAGTGATTTCCACGATTGACGAACCCAAAGGTGCGTTTACGTGTCGGTCATCAACACTCGTAGTTTTGGCCAATTTTGGCCCGTTTCATGGACTATTACTCACTATTTTGGGGTCTCGGAGTGATTTCCAAGATTGATGAACCCAGAGGTGCGTTTACGTGTCGGTCATCAACACTCGCAGTTTTGGTCGATTCTGGCCCGTTTCATGGACTATTTACTCACTGTTTTGGGGCCTCAGAGTGATTTCCACGATTGACGAACCCCAACGTGCGTTTACGTTTCGGTCGTCAACACTCGCAGTTTTGGCCGATTCTGGCCCGTTTCGTGGACTATTACTCACTGTGTTGCGGTCTCGTAGTGATTTCCACGATTGACGAACCCAGAGGTGCCTTTACGTGTCGGTCATCAACACTCGCAGTTTTGGCCAATTTTGGCCCGTTTCATGGACTATTACTCACTATTTTGGGGTCTCGGAGTGATTTCCAAGATTGACGAACCCAGAGGTGCGTTTACGTGTCGGTCATCAACACTCGCAGTTTTGGCCGATTCTGGCCCGTTTCGTGGACTATTACTCACTGTGTTGCGGTCTCGTAGTGCTTTCCACGATTGACGAACCCAGAGGTGCCTTTACGTGTCGGTCATCAACACTCGCAGTTTTGGCCGATTCTGGCCCGTTTTATGGACTATTACTCACTGTTTTGGGGTCTTGGAGTGATTTCCACGATTGACGAACCCAAAGGTGCGTTTACGTGTCGGTCATCAACACTCGTAGTTTTGGCCAATTTTGGCCCGTTTCATGGACTATTACTCACTATTTTGGGGTCTCGGAGTGATTTCCAAGATTGATGAACCCAGAGGTGCGTTTACGTGTCGGTCATCAACACTCGCAGTTTTGGTCGATTCTGGCCCGTTTCATGGACTATTTACTCACTGTTTTGGGGCCTCAGAGTGATTTCCACGATTGACGAACCCCAACGTGCGTTTACATTTCGGTCGTCAACACTCGCAGTTTTGGCCGATTCTGGCCCGTTTCGTGGACTATTACTCACTGTGTTGCGGTCTCGTAGTGCTTTCCACGATTGACGAACCCAGAGGTGCCTTTACGTGTCGGTCATCAACACTCGCAGTTTTGGCCGATTCTGGCCCGTTTCGTGGACTATTACTCACTGTGTTGCGGTCTCGTAGTGATTTCCACGATTGACGAACCCAGAGGTGCCTTTACGTGTCGGTCATCAACACTCGCAGTTTTGGCCAATTTTGGCCCGTTTCATGGACTATTACTCACTATTTTGGGGTCTCGGAGTGATTTCCAAGATTGACGAACCCAGAGGTGCGTTTACGTGTCGGTCATCAACACTCGCAGTTTTGGCCGATTCTGGCCCGTTTCGTGGACTATTACTCACTGTGTTGCGGTCTCGTAGTGCTTTCCACGATTGACGAACCCAGAGGTGCCTTTACGTGTCGGTCATCAACACTCGCAGTTTTGGCCGATTCTGGCCCGTTTTATGGACTATTACTCACTGTTTTGGGGTCTTGGAGTGATTTCCACGATTGACGAACCCAAAGGTGCGTTTACGTGTCGGTCATCAACACTCGTAGTTTTGGCCAATTTTGGCCCGTTTCATGGACTATTACTCACTATTTTGGGGTCTCGGAGTGATTTCCAAGATTGATGAACCCAGAGGTGCGTTTACGTGTCGGTCATCAACACTCGCAGTTTTGGTCGATTCTGGCCCGTTTCATGGACTATTTACTCACTGTTTTGGGGCCTCAGAGTGATTTCCACGATTGACGAACCCCAACGTGCGTTTACGTTTCGGTCGTCAACACTCGCAGTTTTGGCCGATTCTGGCCCGTTTCGTGGACTATTACTCACTGTGTTGCGGTCTCGTAGTGCTTTCCACGATTGACGAACCCAGAGGTGCCTTTACGTGTCGGTCATCAACACTCGTAGTTTTGGCCAATTTTCGCCCGTTTCATGGACTATTACTCACTATTTTGGGGTCTCGGAGTGATTTCCAAGATTGACGAACCCAGAGGTGCGTTTACGTGTCGGTCATCAACACTCGCAGTTTTGGCCGATTCTGGCCCGTTTCGTGGACTATTACTCACTGTGTTGCGGTCTCGTAGTGCTTTCCACGATTGACGAACCCAGAGGTGCCTTTACGTGTCGGTCATCAACACTCGCAGTTTTGGCCGATTCTGGCCCGTTTCGTGGACTATTACTCACTGTGTTGTGGTCTCATAGTGCTTCCACGATTGACGAACCCAGAGGTGCCTTTACGTGTCGGTCATCAACACTCGCAGTTTTGGCCGATTCTGGCCCGTTTTATGGACTATTACTCACTGTTTTGGGGTCTTGGAGTGATTTCCACGATTGACGAACCCAAAGGTGCGTTTACGTGTCGGTCATCAACACTCGTAGTTTTGGCCAATTTTGGCCCGTTTCATGGACTATTACTCACTATTTTGGGGTCTCGGAGTGATTTCCAAGATTGATGAACCCAGAGGTGCGTTTACGTGTCGGTCATCAACACTCGCAGTTTTGGTCGATTCTGGCCCGTTTCATGGACTATTTACTCACTGTTTTGGGGCCTCAGAGTGATTTCCACGATTGACGAACCCCAACGTGCGTTTACGTTTCGGTCGTCAACACTCGCAGTTTTGGCCGATTCTGGCCCGTTTCGTGGACTATTACTCACTGTGTTGCGGTCTCGTAGTGCTTTCCACGATTGACGAACCCAGAGGTGCCTTTACGTGTCGGTCATCAACACTCGCAGTTTTGGCCGATTCTGGCCCGTTTTATGGACTATTACTCACTGTTTTGGGGTCTTGGAGTGATTTCCACGATTGACGAACCCAAAGGTGCGTTTACGTGTCGGTCATCAACACTCGTAGTTTTGGCCAATTTTGGCCCGTTTCATGGACTATTACTCACTATTTTGGGGTCTCGGAGTGATTTCCAAGATTGATGAACCCAGAGGTGCGTTTACGTGTCGGTCATCAACACTCGCAGTTTTGGTCGATTCTGGCCCGTTTCATGGACTATTTACTCACTGTTTTGGGGCCTCAGAGTGATTTCCACGATTGACGAACCCCAACGTGCGTTTACGTTTCGGTCGTCAACACTCGCAGTTTTGGCCGATTCTGGCCCGTTTCGTGGACTATTACTCACTGTGTTGCGGTCTCGTAGTGCTTTCCACGATTGACGAACCCAGAGGTGCCTTTACGTGTCGGTCATCAACACTCGCAGTTTTGGCCGATTCTGGCCCGTTTCGTGGACTATTACTCACTGTGTTGCGGTCTCGTAGTGATTTCCACGATTGACGAACCCAGAGGTGCCTTTACGTGTCGGTCATCAACACTCGCAGTTTTGGCCAATTTTGGCCCGTTTCATGGACTATTACTCACTATTTTGGGGTCTCGGAGTGATTTCCAAGATTGACGAACCCAGAGGTGCGTTTACGTGTCGGTCATCAACACTCGCAGTTTTGGCCGATTCTGGCCCGTTTCGTGGACTATTACTCACTGTGTTGCGGTCTCGTAGTGCTTTCCACGATTGACGAACCCAGAGGTGCCTTTACGTGTCGGTCATCAACACTCGCAGTTTTGGCCGATTCTGGCCCGTTTTATGGACTATTACTCACTGTTTTGGGGTCTTGGAGTGATTTCCACGATTGACGAACCCAAAGGTGCGTTTACGTGTCGGTCATCAACACTCGTAGTTTTGGCCAATTTTGGCCCGTTTCATGGACTATTACTCACTATTTTGGGGTCTCGGAGTGATTTCCAAGATTGATGAACCCAGAGGTGCGTTTACGTGTCGGTCATCAACACTCGCAGTTTTGGTCGATTCTGGCCCGTTTCATGGACTATTTACTCACTGTTTTGGGGCCTCAGAGTGATTTCCACGATTGACGAACCCCAACGTGCGTTTACGTTTCGGTCGTCAACACTCGCAGTTTTGGCCGATTCTGGCCCGTTTCGTGGACTATTACTCACTGTGTTGCGGTCTCGTAGTGATTTCCACGATTGACGAACCCAGAGGTGCCTTTACGTGTCGGTCATCAACACTCGCAGTTTTGGCCAATTTTGGCCCGTTTCATGGACTATTACTCACTATTTTGGGGTCTCGGAGTGATTTCCAAGATTGACGAACCCAGAGGTGCGTTTACGTGTCGGTCATCAACACTCGCAGTTTTGGCCGATTCTGGCCCGTTTCGTGGACTATTACTCACTGTGTTGCGGTCTCGTAGTGCTTTCCACGATTGACGAACCCAGAGGTGCCTTTACGTGTCGGTCATCAACACTCGCAGTTTTGGCCGATTCTGGCCCGTTTTATGGACTATTACTCACTGTTTTGGGGTCTTGGAGTGATTTCCACGATTGACGAACCCAAAGGTGCGTTTACGTGTCGGTCATCAACACTCGTAGTTTTGGCCAATTTTGGCCCGTTTCATGGACTATTACTCACTATTTTGGGGTCTCGGAGTGATTTCCAAGATTGATGAACCCAGAGGTGCGTTTACGTGTCGGTCATCAACACTCGCAGTTTTGGTCGATTCTGGCCCGTTTCATGGACTATTTACTCACTGTTTTGGGGCCTCAGAGTGATTTCCACGATTGACGAACCCCAACGTGCGTTTACGTTTCGGTCGTCAACACTCGCAGTTTTGGCCGATTCTGGCCCGTTTCGTGGACTATTACTCACTGTGTTGCGGTCTCGTAGTGCTTTCCACGATTGACGAACCCAGAGGTGCCTTTACGTGTCGGTCATCAACACTCGCAGTTTTGGCCGATTCTGGCCCGTTTCGTGGACTATTACTCACTGTGTTGCGGTCTCGTAGTGATTTCCACGATTGACGAACCCAGAGGTGCCTTTACGTGTCGGTCATCAACACTCGCAGTTTTGGCCAATTTTGGCCCGTTTCATGGACTATTACTCACTATTTTGGGGTCTCGGAGTGATTTCCAAGATTGACGAACCCAGAGGTGCGTTTACGTGTCGGTCATCAACACTCGCAGTTTTGGCCGATTCTGGCCCGTTTCGTGGACTATTACTCACTGTGTTGCGGTCTCGTAGTGCTTTCCACGATTGACGAACCCAGAGGTGCCTTTACGTGTCGGTCATCAACACTCGCAGTTTTGGCCGATTCTGGCCCGTTTTATGGACTATTACTCACTGTTTTGGGGTCTTGGAGTGATTTCCACGATTGACGAACCCAAAGGTGCGTTTACGTGTCGGTCATCAACACTCGTAGTTTTGGCCAATTTTGGCCCGTTTCATGGACTATTACTCACTATTTTGGGGTCTCGGAGTGATTTCCAAGATTGATGAACCCAGAGGTGCGTTTACGTGTCGGTCATCAACACTCGCAGTTTTGGTCGATTCTGGCCCGTTTCATGGACTATTTACTCACTGTTTTGGGGCCTCAGAGTGATTTCCACGATTGACGAACCCCAACGTGCGTTTACGTTTCGGTCGTCAACACTCGCAGTTTTGGCCGATTCTGGCCCGTTTCGTGGACTATTACTCACTGTGTTGCGGTCTCGTAGTGATTTCCACGATTGACGAACCCAGAGGTGCCTTTACGTGTCGGTCATCAACACTCGCAGTTTTGGCCAATTTTGGCCCGTTTCATGGACTATTACTCACTATTTTGGGGTCTCGGAGTGATTTCCAAGATTGACGAACCCAGAGGTGCGTTTACGTGTCGGTCATCAACACTCGCAGTTTTGGCCGATTCTGGCCCGTTTCGTGGACTATTACTCACTGTGTTGCGGTCTCGTAGTGCTTTCCACGATTGACGAACCCAGAGGTGCCTTTACGTGTCGGTCATCAACACTCGCAGTTTTGGCCGATTCTGGCCCGTTTTATGGACTATTACTCACTGTTTTGGGGTCTTGGAGTGATTTCCACGATTGACGAACCCAAAGGTGCGTTTACGTGTCGGTCATCAACACTCGTAGTTTTGGCCAATTTTGGCCCGTTTCATGGACTATTACTCACTATTTTGGGGTCTCGGAGTGATTTCCAAGATTGATGAACCCAGAGGTGCGTTTACGTGTCGGTCATCAACACTCGCAGTTTTGGTCGATTCTGGCCCGTTTCATGGACTATTTACTCACTGTTTTGGGGCCTCAGAGTGATTTCCACGATTGACGAACCCCAACGTGCGTTTACATTTCGGTCGTCAACACTCGCAGTTTTGGCCGATTCTGGCCCGTTTCGTGGACTATTACTCACTGTGTTGCGGTCTCGTAGTGCTTTCCACGATTGACGAACCCAGAGGTGCCTTTACGTGTCGGTCATCAACACTCGCAGTTTTGGCCGATTCTGGCCCGTTTCGTGGACTATTACTCACTGTGTTGCGGTCTCGTAGTGATTTCCACGATTGACGAACCCAGAGGTGCCTTTACGTGTCGGTCATCAACACTCGCAGTTTTGGCCAATTTTGGCCCGTTTCATGGACTATTACTCACTATTTTGGGGTCTCGGAGTGATTTCCAAGATTGACGAACCCAGAGGTGCGTTTACGTGTCGGTCATCAACACTCGCAGTTTTGGCCGATTCTGGCCCGTTTCGTGGACTATTACTCACTGTGTTGCGGTCTCGTAGTGCTTTCCACGATTGACGAACCCAGAGGTGCCTTTACGTGTCGGTCATCAACACTCGCAGTTTTGGCCGATTCTGGCCCGTTTTATGGACTATTACTCACTGTTTTGGGGTCTTGGAGTGATTTCCACGATTGACGAACCCAAAGGTGCGTTTACGTGTCGGTCATCAACACTCGTAGTTTTGGCCAATTTTGGCCCGTTTCATGGACTATTACTCACTATTTTGGGGTCTCGGAGTGATTTCCAAGATTGATGAACCCAGAGGTGCGTTTACGTGTCGGTCATCAACACTCGCAGTTTTGGTCGATTCTGGCCCGTTTCATGGACTATTTACTCACTGTTTTGGGGCCTCAGAGTGATTTCCACGATTGACGAACCCCAACGTGCGTTTACGTTTCGGTCGTCAACACTCGCAGTTTTGGCCGATTCTGGCCCGTTTCGTGGACTATTACTCACTGTGTTGCGGTCTCGTAGTGCTTTCCACGATTGACGAACCCAGAGGTGCCTTTACGTGTCGGTCATCAACACTCGTAGTTTTGGCCAATTTTCGCCCGTTTCATGGACTATTACTCACTATTTTGGGGTCTCGGAGTGATTTCCAAGATTGACGAACCCAGAGGTGCGTTTACGTGTCGGTCATCAACACTCGCAGTTTTGGCCGATTCTGGCCCGTTTCGTGGACTATTACTCACTGTGTTGCGGTCTCGTAGTGCTTTCCACGATTGACGAACCCAGAGGTGCCTTTACGTGTCGGTCATCAACACTCGCAGTTTTGGCCGATTCTGGCCCGTTTCGTGGACTATTACTCACTGTGTTGTGGTCTCATAGTGCTTCCACGATTGACGAACCCAGAGGTGCCTTTACGTGTCGGTCATCAACACTCGCAGTTTTGGCCGATTCTGGCCCGTTTTATGGACTATTACTCACTGTTTTGGGGTCTTGGAGTGATTTCCACGATTGACGAACCCAAAGGTGCGTTTACGTGTCGGTCATCAACACTCGTAGTTTTGGCCAATTTTGGCCCGTTTCATGGACTATTACTCACTATTTTGGGGTCTCGGAGTGATTTCCAAGATTGATGAACCCAGAGGTGCGTTTACGTGTCGGTCATCAACACTCGCAGTTTTGGTCGATTCTGGCCCGTTTCATGGACTATTTACTCACTGTTTTGGGGCCTCAGAGTGATTTCCACGATTGACGAACCCCAACGTGCGTTTACGTTTCGGTCGTCAACACTCGCAGTTTTGGCCGATTCTGGCCCGTTTCGTGGACTATTACTCACTGTGTTGCGGTCTCGTAGTGCTTTCCACGATTGACGAACCCAGAGGTGCCTTTACGTGTCGGTCATCAACACTCGCAGTTTTGGCCGATTCTGGCCCGTTTTATGGACTATTACTCACTGTTTTGGGGTCTTGGAGTGATTTCCACGATTGACGAACCCAAAGGTGCGTTTACGTGTCGGTCATCAACACTCGTAGTTTTGGCCAATTTTGGCCCGTTTCATGGACTATTACTCACTATTTTGGGGTCTCGGAGTGATTTCCAAGATTGATGAACCCAGAGGTGCGTTTACGTGTCGGTCATCAACACTCGCAGTTTTGGTCGATTCTGGCCCGTTTCATGGACTATTTACTCACTGTTTTGGGGCCTCAGAGTGATTTCCACGATTGACGAACCCCAACGTGCGTTTACGTTTCGGTCGTCAACACTCGCAGTTTTGGCCGATTCTGGCCCGTTTCGTGGACTATTACTCACTGTGTTGCGGTCTCGTAGTGCTTTCCACGATTGACGAACCCAGAGGTGCCTTTACGTGTCGGTCATCAACACTCGCAGTTTTGGCCGATTCTGGCCCGTTTCGTGGACTATTACTCACTGTGTTGCGGTCTCGTAGTGATTTCCACGATTGACGAACCCAGAGGTGCCTTTACGTGTCGGTCATCAACACTCGCAGTTTTGGCCAATTTTGGCCCGTTTCATGGACTATTACTCACTATTTTGGGGTCTCGGAGTGATTTCCAAGATTGACGAACCCAGAGGTGCGTTTACGTGTCGGTCATCAACACTCGCAGTTTTGGCCGATTCTGGCCCGTTTCGTGGACTATTACTCACTGTGTTGCGGTCTCGTAGTGCTTTCCACGATTGACGAACCCAGAGGTGCCTTTACGTGTCGGTCATCAACACTCGCAGTTTTGGCCGATTCTGGCCCGTTTTATGGACTATTACTCACTGTTTTGGGGTCTTGGAGTGATTTCCACGATTGACGAACCCAAAGGTGCGTTTACGTGTCGGTCATCAACACTCGTAGTTTTGGCCAATTTTGGCCCGTTTCATGGACTATTACTCACTATTTTGGGGTCTCGGAGTGATTTCCAAGATTGATGAACCCAGAGGTGCGTTTACGTGTCGGTCATCAACACTCGCAGTTTTGGTCGATTCTGGCCCGTTTCATGGACTATTTACTCACTGTTTTGGGGCCTCAGAGTGATTTCCACGATTGACGAACCCCAACGTGCGTTTACGTTTCGGTCGTCAACACTCGCAGTTTTGGCCGATTCTGGCCCGTTTCGTGGACTATTACTCACTGTGTTGCGGTCTCGTAGTGATTTCCACGATTGACGAACCCAGAGGTGCCTTTACGTGTCGGTCATCAACACTCGCAGTTTTGGCCAATTTTGGCCCGTTTCATGGACTATTACTCACTATTTTGGGGTCTCGGAGTGATTTCCAAGATTGACGAACCCAGAGGTGCGTTTACGTGTCGGTCATCAACACTCGCAGTTTTGGCCGATTCTGGCCCGTTTCGTGGACTATTACTCACTGTGTTGCGGTCTCGTAGTGCTTTCCACGATTGACGAACCCAGAGGTGCCTTTACGTGTCGGTCATCAACACTCGCAGTTTTGGCCGATTCTGGCCCGTTTTATGGACTATTACTCACTGTTTTGGGGTCTTGGAGTGATTTCCACGATTGACGAACCCAAAGGTGCGTTTACGTGTCGGTCATCAACACTCGTAGTTTTGGCCAATTTTGGCCCGTTTCATGGACTATTACTCACTATTTTGGGGTCTCGGAGTGATTTCCAAGATTGATGAACCCAGAGGTGCGTTTACGTGTCGGTCATCAACACTCGCAGTTTTGGTCGATTCTGGCCCGTTTCATGGACTATTTACTCACTGTTTTGGGGCCTCAGAGTGATTTCCACGATTGACGAACCCCAACGTGCGTTTACGTTTCGGTCGTCAACACTCGCAGTTTTGGCCGATTCTGGCCCGTTTCGTGGACTATTACTCACTGTGTTGCGGTCTCGTAGTGCTTTCCACGATTGACGAACCCAGAGGTGCCTTTACGTGTCGGTCATCAACACTCGCAGTTTTGGCCGATTCTGGCCCGTTTCGTGGACTATTACTCACTGTGTTGCGGTCTCGTAGTGATTTCCACGATTGACGAACCCAGAGGTGCCTTTACGTGTCGGTCATCAACACTCGCAGTTTTGGCCAATTTTGGCCCGTTTCATGGACTATTACTCACTATTTTGGGGTCTCGGAGTGATTTCCAAGATTGACGAACCCAGAGGTGCGTTTACGTGTCGGTCATCAACACTCGCAGTTTTGGCCGATTCTGGCCCGTTTCGTGGACTATTACTCACTGTGTTGCGGTCTCGTAGTGCTTTCCACGATTGACGAACCCAGAGGTGCCTTTACGTGTCGGTCATCAACACTCGCAGTTTTGGCCGATTCTGGCCCGTTTTATGGACTATTACTCACTGTTTTGGGGTCTTGGAGTGATTTCCACGATTGACGAACCCAAAGGTGCGTTTACGTGTCGGTCATCAACACTCGTAGTTTTGGCCAATTTTGGCCCGTTTCATGGACTATTACTCACTATTTTGGGGTCTCGGAGTGATTTCCAAGATTGATGAACCCAGAGGTGCGTTTACGTGTCGGTCATCAACACTCGCAGTTTTGGTCGATTCTGGCCCGTTTCATGGACTATTTACTCACTGTTTTGGGGCCTCAGAGTGATTTCCACGATTGACGAACCCCAACGTGCGTTTACGTTTCGGTCGTCAACACTCGCAGTTTTGGCCGATTCTGGCCCGTTTCGTGGACTATTACTCACTGTGTTGCGGTCTCGTAGTGCTTTCCACGATTGACGAACCCAGAGGTGCCTTTACGTGTCGGTCATCAACACTCGCAGTTTTTGCCGATTCTGGCCCGTTTCGTGGACTATTACTCACTGTGTTGCGGTCTC
Organism: Triticum timopheevii; assembly: GCA_963921465.1. Lineage (NCBI taxonomy): Eukaryota > Viridiplantae > Streptophyta > Magnoliopsida > Poales > Poaceae > Triticum > Triticum timopheevii. The sequence continues at coordinate 670,859,534 of OY997266.1, read as the reverse complement.
GTAGTGATTTCCACGATTGACGAACCCAGAGGTGTCTTTACGTGTCGGTCATCAACACTCGCAGTTTTGGCCAATTTTGGCCCGTTTCATGGACTATTACTCACTATTTTGGGGTCTCGGAGTGATTTCCAAGATTGACGAACCCAGAGGTGCGTTTACGTGTCGGTCATCAACACTCGCAGTTTTGGCCGATTCTGGCCCGTTTCGTGGACTATTACTCACTGTGTTGCGGTCTCGTAGTGCTTTCCACGATTGACGAACCCAGAGGTGCCTTTACGTGTCGGTCATCAACACTCGCAGTTTTGGCCGATTCTGGCCCGTTTTATGGACTATTACTCACTGTTTTGGGGTCTTGGAGTGATTTCCACGATTGACGAACCCAAAGGTGCGTTTACGTGTCGGTCATCAACACTCGTAGTTTTGGCCAATTTTGGCCCGTTTCATGGACTATTACTCACTATTTTGGGGTCTCGGAGTGATTTCCAAGATTGATGAACCCAGAGGTGCGTTTACGTGTCGGTCATCAACACTCGCAGTTTTGGTCGATTCTGGCCCGTTTCATGGACTATTTACTCACTGTTTTGGGGCCTCAGAGTGATTTCCACGATTGACGAACCCCAACGTGCGTTTACGTTTCGGTCGTCAACACTCGCAGTTTTGGCCGATTCTGGCCCGTTTCGTGGACTATTACTCACTGTGTTGCGGTCTCGTAGTGCTTTCCACGATTGACGAACCCAGAGGTGCCTTTACGTGTCGGTCATCAACACTCGCAGTTTTGGCCGATTCTGGCCCGTTTTATGGACTATTACTCACTGTTTTGGGGTCTTGGAGTGATTTCCACGATTGACGAACCCAAAGGTGCGTTTACGTGTCGGTCATCAACACTCGTAGTTTTGGCCAATTTTGGCCCGTTTCATGGACTATTACTCACTATTTTGGGGTCTCGGAGTGATTTCCAAGATTGATGAACCCAGAGGTGCGTTTACGTGTCGGTCATCAACACTCGCAGTTTTGGTCGATTCTGGCCCGTTTCATGGACTATTTACTCACTGTTTTGGGGCCTCAGAGTGATTTCCACGATTGACGAACCCCAACGTGCGTTTACGTTTCGGTCGTCAACACTCGCAGTTTTGGCCGATTCTGGCCCGTTTCGTGGACTATTACTCACTGTGTTGCGGTCTCGTAGTGCTTTCCACGATTGACGAACCCAGAGGTGCCTTTACGTGTCGGTCATCAACACTCGCAGTTTTGGCCGATTCTGGCCCGTTTCGTGGACTATTACTCACTGTGTTGCGGTCTCGTAGTGATTTCCACGATTGACGAACCCAGAGGTGCCTTTACGTGTCGGTCATCAACACTCGCAGTTTTGGCCAATTTTGGCCCGTTTCATGGACTATTACTCACTATTTTGGGGTCTCGGAGTGATTTCCAAGATTGACGAACCCAGAGGTGCGTTTACGTGTCGGTCATCAACACTCGCAGTTTTGGCCGATTCTGGCCCGTTTCGTGGACTATTACTCACTGTGTTGCGGTCTCGTAGTGCTTTCCACGATTGACGAACCCAGAGGTGCCTTTACGTGTCGGTCATCAACACTCGCAGTTTTGGCCGATTCTGGCCCGTTTTATGGACTATTACTCACTGTTTTGGGGTCTTGGAGTGATTTCCACGATTGACGAACCCAAAGGTGCGTTTACGTGTCGGTCATCAACACTCGTAGTTTTGGCCAATTTTGGCCCGTTTCATGGACTATTACTCACTATTTTGGGGTCTCGGAGTGATTTCCAAGATTGATGAACCCAGAGGTGCGTTTACGTGTCGGTCATCAACACTCGCAGTTTTGGTCGATTCTGGCCCGTTTCATGGACTATTTACTCACTGTTTTGGGGCCTCAGAGTGATTTCCACGATTGACGAACCCCAACGTGCGTTTACGTTTCGGTCGTCAACACTCGCAGTTTTGGCCGATTCTGGCCCGTTTCGTGGACTATTACTCACTGTGTTGCGGTCTCGTAGTGCTTTCCACGATTGACGAACCCAGAGGTGCCTTTACGTGTCGGTCATCAACACTCGCAGTTTTTGCCGATTCTGGCCCGTTTCGTGGACTATTACTCACTGTGTTGCGGTCTCGTAGTGATTTCCACGATTGACGAACCCAGAGGTGTCTTTACGTGTCGGTCATCAACACTCGCAGTTTTGGCCAATTTTGGCCCGTTTCATGGACTATTACTCACTATTTTGGGGTCTCGGAGTGATTTCCAAGATTGACGAACCCAGAGGTGCGTTTACGTGTCGGTCATCAACACTCGCAGTTTTGGCCGATTCTGGCCCGTTTCGTGGACTATTACTCACTGTGTTGCGGTCTCGTAGTGCTTTCCACGATTGACGAACCCAGAGGTGCCTTTACGTGTCGGTCATCAACACTCGCAGTTTTGGCCGATTCTGGCCCGTTTTATGGACTATTACTCACTGTTTTGGGGTCTTGGAGTGATTTCCACGATTGACGAACCCAAAGGTGCGTTTACGTGTCGGTCATCAACACTCGTAGTTTTGGCCAATTTTGGCCCGTTTCATGGACTATTACTCACTATTTTGGGGTCTCGGAGTGATTTCCAAGATTGATGAACCCAGAGGTGCGTTTACGTGTCGGTCATCAACACTCGCAGTTTTGGTCGATTCTGGCCCGTTTCATGGACTATTTACTCACTGTTTTGGGGCCTCAGAGTGATTTCCACGATTGACGAACCCCAACGTGCGTTTACGTTTCGGTCGTCAACACTCGCAGTTTTGGCCGATTCTGGCCCGTTTCGTGGACTATTACTCACTGTGTTGCGGTCTCGTAGTGCTTTCCACGATTGACGAACCCAGAGGTGCCTTTACGTGTCGGTCATCAACACTCGCAGTTTTGGCCGATTCTGGCCCGTTTTATGGACTATTACTCACTGTTTTGGGGTCTTGGAGTGATTTCCACGATTGACGAACCCAAAGGTGCGTTTACGTGTCGGTCATCAACACTCGTAGTTTTGGCCAATTTTGGCCCGTTTCATGGACTATTACTCACTATTTTGGGGTCTCGGAGTGATTTCCAAGATTGATGAACCCAGAGGTGCGTTTACGTGTCGGTCATCAACACTCGCAGTTTTGGTCGATTCTGGCCCGTTTCATGGACTATTTACTCACTGTTTTGGGGCCTCAGAGTGATTTCCACGATTGACGAACCCCAACGTGCGTTTACGTTTCGGTCGTCAACACTCGCAGTTTTGGCCGATTCTGGCCCGTTTCGTGGACTATTACTCACTGTGTTGCGGTCTCGTAGTGCTTTCCACGATTGACGAACCCAGAGGTGCCTTTACGTGTCGGTCATCAACACTCGCAGTTTTGGCCGATTCTGGCCCGTTTCGTGGACTATTACTCACTGTGTTGCGGTCTCGTAGTGATTTCCACGATTGACGAACCCAGAGGTGCCTTTACGTGTCGGTCATCAACACTCGCAGTTTTGGCCAATTTTGGCCCGTTTCATGGACTATTACTCACTATTTTGGGGTCTCGGAGTGATTTCCAAGATTGACGAACCCAGAGGTGCGTTTACGTGTCGGTCATCAACACTCGCAGTTTTGGCCGATTCTGGCCCGTTTCGTGGACTATTACTCACTGTGTTGCGGTCTCGTAGTGCTTTCCACGATTGACGAACCCAGAGGTGCCTTTACGTGTCGGTCATCAACACTCGCAGTTTTGGCCGATTCTGGCCCGTTTTATGGACTATTACTCACTGTTTTGGGGTCTTGGAGTGATTTCCACGATTGACGAACCCAAAGGTGCGTTTACGTGTCGGTCATCAACACTCGTAGTTTTGGCCAATTTTGGCCCGTTTCATGGACTATTACTCACTATTTTGGGGTCTCGGAGTGATTTCCAAGATTGATGAACCCAGAGGTGCGTTTACGTGTCGGTCATCAACACTCGCAGTTTTGGTCGATTCTGGCCCGTTTCATGGACTATTTACTCACTGTTTTGGGGCCTCAGAGTGATTTCCACGATTGACGAACCCCAACGTGCGTTTACGTTTCGGTCGTCAACACTCGCAGTTTTGGCCGATTCTGGCCCGTTTCGTGGACTATTACTCACTGTGTTGCGGTCTCGTAGTGCTTTCCACGATTGACGAACCCAGAGGTGCCTTTACGTGTCGGTCATCAACACTCGCAGTTTTGGCCGATTCTGGCCCGTTTTATGGACTATTACTCACTGTTTTGGGGTCTTGGAGTGATTTCCACGATTGACGAACCCAAAGGTGCGTTTACGTGTCGGTCATCAACACTCGTAGTTTTGGCCAATTTTGGCCCGTTTCATGGACTATTACTCACTATTTTGGGGTCTCGGAGTGATTTCCAAGATTGATGAACCCAGAGGTGCGTTTACGTGTCGGTCATCAACACTCGCAGTTTTGGTCGATTCTGGCCCGTTTCATGGACTATTTACTCACTGTTTTGGGGCCTCAGAGTGATTTCCACGATTGACGAACCCCAACGTGCGTTTACGTTTCGGTCGTCAACACTCGCAGTTTTGGCCGATTCTGGCCCGTTTCGTGGACTATTACTCACTGTGTTGCGGTCTCGTAGTGCTTTCCACGATTGACGAACCCAGAGGTGCCTTTACGTGTCGGTCATCAACACTCGCAGTTTTGGCCGATTCTGGCCCGTTTCGTGGACTATTACTCACTGTGTTGCGGTCTCGTAGTGATTTCCACGATTGACGAACCCAGAGGTGCCTTTACGTGTCGGTCATCAACACTCGCAGTTTTGGCCAATTTTGGCCCGTTTCATGGACTATTACTCACTATTTTGGGGTCTCGGAGTGATTTCCAAGATTGACGAACCCAGAGGTGCGTTTACGTGTCGGTCATCAACACTCGCAGTTTTGGCCGATTCTGGCCCGTTTCGTGGACTATTACTCACTGTGTTGCGGTCTCGTAGTGCTTTCCACGATTGACGAACCCAGAGGTGCCTTTACGTGTCGGTCATCAACACTCGCAGTTTTGGCCGATTCTGGCCCGTTTTATGGACTATTACTCACTGTTTTGGGGTCTTGGAGTGATTTCCACGATTGACGAACCCAAAGGTGCGTTTACGTGTCGGTCATCAACACTCGTAGTTTTGGCCAATTTTGGCCCGTTTCATGGACTATTACTCACTATTTTGGGGTCTCGGAGTGATTTCCAAGATTGATGAACCCAGAGGTGCGTTTACGTGTCGGTCATCAACACTCGCAGTTTTGGTCGATTCTGGCCCGTTTCATGGACTATTTACTCACTGTTTTGGGGCCTCAGAGTGATTTCCACGATTGACGAACCCCAACGTGCGTTTACGTTTCGGTCGTCAACACTCGCAGTTTTGGCCGATTCTGGCCCGTTTCGTGGACTATTACTCACTGTGTTGCGGTCTCGTAGTGCTTTCCACGATTGACGAACCCAGAGGTGCCTTTACGTGTCGGTCATCAACACTCGCAGTTTTGGCCGATTCTGGCCCGTTTTATGGACTATTACTCACTGTTTTGGGGTCTTGGAGTGATTTCCACGATTGACGAACCCAAAGGTGCGTTTACGTGTCGGTCATCAACACTCGTAGTTTTGGCCAATTTTGGCCCGTTTCATGGACTATTACTCACTATTTTGGGGTCTCGGAGTGATTTCCAAGATTGATGAACCCAGAGGTGCGTTTACGTGTCGGTCATCAACACTCGCAGTTTTGGTCGATTCTGGCCCGTTTCATGGACTATTTACTCACTGTTTTGGGGCCTCAGAGTGATTTCCACGATTGACGAACCCCAACGTGCGTTTACGTTTCGGTCGTCAACACTCGCAGTTTTGGCCGATTCTGGCCCGTTTCGTGGACTATTACTCACTGTGTTGCGGTCTCGTAGTGCTTTCCACGATTGACGAACCCAGAGGTGCCTTTACGTGTCGGTCATCAACACTCGCAGTTTTGGCCGATTCTGGCCCGTTTCGTGGACTATTACTCACTGTGTTGCGGTCTCGTAGTGATTTCCACGATTGACGAACCCAGAGGTGCCTTTACGTGTCGGTCATCAACACTCGCAGTTTTGGCCAATTTTGGCCCGTTTCATGGACTATTACTCACTATTTTGGGGTCTCGGAGTGATTTCCAAGATTGACGAACCCAGAGGTGCGTTTACGTGTCGGTCATCAACACTCGCAGTTTTGGCCGATTCTGGCCCGTTTCGTGGACTATTACTCACTGTGTTGCGGTCTCGTAGTGCTTTCCACGATTGACGAACCCAGAGGTGCCTTTACGTGTCGGTCATCAACACTCGCAGTTTTGGCCGATTCTGGCCCGTTTTATGGACTATTACTCACTGTTTTGGGGTCTTGGAGTGATTTCCACGATTGACGAACCCAAAGGTGCGTTTACGTGTCGGTCATCAACACTCGTAGTTTTGGCCAATTTTGGCCCGTTTCATGGACTATTACTCACTATTTTGGGGTCTCGGAGTGATTTCCAAGATTGATGAACCCAGAGGTGCGTTTACGTGTCGGTCATCAACACTCGCAGTTTTGGTCGATTCTGGCCCGTTTCATGGACTATTTACTCACTGTTTTGGGGCCTCAGAGTGATTTCCACGATTGACGAACCCCAACGTGCGTTTACGTTTCGGTCGTCAACACTCGCAGTTTTGGCCGATTCTGGCCCGTTTCGTGGACTATTACTCACTGTGTTGCGGTCTCGTAGTGCTTTCCACGATTGACGAACCCAGAGGTGCCTTTACGTGTCGGTCATCAACACTCGCAGTTTTGGCCGATTCTGGCCCGTTTTATGGACTATTACTCACTGTTTTGGGGTCTTGGAGTGATTTCCACGATTGACGAACCCAAAGGTGCGTTTACGTGTCGGTCATCAACACTCGTAGTTTTGGCCAATTTTGGCCCGTTTCATGGACTATTACTCACTATTTTGGGGTCTCGGAGTGATTTCCAAGATTGATGAACCCAGAGGTGCGTTTACGTGTCGGTCATCAACACTCGCAGTTTTGGTCGATTCTGGCCCGTTTCATGGACTATTTACTCACTGTTTTGGGGCCTCAGAGTGATTTCCACGATTGACGAACCCAACGTGCGTTTACGTTTCGGTCGTCAACACTCGCAGTTTTGGCCGATTCTGGCCCGTTTCGTGGACTATTACTCACTGTGTTGCGGTCTCGTAGTGCTTTCCACGATTGACGAACCCAGAGGTGCCTTTACGTGTCGGTCATCAACACTCGCAGTTTTGGCCGATTCTGGCCCGTTTTATGGACTATTACTCACTGTTTTGGGGTCTTGGAGTGATTTCCACGATTGACGAACCCAAAGGTGCGTTTACGTGTCGGTCATCAACACTCGTAGTTTTGGCCAATTTTGGCCCGTTTCATGGACTATTACTCACTATTTTGGGGTCTCGGAGTGATTTCCAAGATTGATGAACCCAGAGGTGCGTTTACGTGTCGGTCATCAACACTCGCAGTTTTGGTCGATTCTGGCCCGTTTCATGGACTATTTACTCACTGTTTTGGGGCCTCAGAGTGATTTCCACGATTGACGAACCCCAACGTGCGTTTACGTTTCGGTCGTCAACACTCGCAGTTTTGGCCGATTCTGGCCCGTTTCATGGACTATTACTCACTGTGTTGCGGTCTCATAGTGCTTTCCACGATTGACGAACCCAGAGGTGCCTTTACGTGTCGGTCATCAACACTCGCAGTTTTGGCCGATTCTGGCCCGTTTCGTGGACTATTACTCACTGTGTTGCGGTCTCGTAGTGATTTCCACGATTGACGAACCCAGAGGTGCCTTTACGTGTCGGTCATCAACACTCGCAGTTTTGGCCAATTTTGGCCCGTATCATGGACTATTACTCACTATTTTGGGGTCTCGGAGTGATTTCCAAGATTGACGAACCCAGAGGTGCGTTTACGTGTCGGTCATCAACACTCGCAGTTTTGGCCGATTCTGGCCCGTTTCGTGGACTATTACTCACTGTGTTGCGGTCTCGTAGTGCTTTCCACGATTGACGAACCCAGAGGTGCCTTTACGTGTCGGTCATCAACACTCGCAGTTTTGGCCGATTCTGGCCCGTTTTATGGACTATTACTCACTGTTTTGGGGTCTTGGAGTGATTTCCACGATTGACGAACCCAAAGGTGCGTTTACGTGTCGGTCATCAACACTCGTAGTTTTGGCCAATTTTGGCCCGTTTCATGGACTATTACTCACTATTTTGGGGTCTCGGAGTGATTTCCAAGATTGATGAACCCAGAGGTGCGTTTACGTGTCGGTCATCAACACTCGCAGTTTTGGTCGATTCTGGCCCGTTTCATGGACTATTTACTCACTGTTTTGGGGCCTCAGAGTGATTTCCACGATTGACGAACCCCAACGTGCGTTTACGTTTCGGTCGTCAACACTCGCAGTTTTGGCCGATTCTGGCCCGTTTCGTGGACTATTACTCACTGTGTTGCGGTCTCGTAGTGCTTTCCACGATTGACGAACCCAGAGGTGCCTTTACGTGTCGGTCATCAACACTCGCAGTTTTGGCCGATTCTGGCCCGTTTCGTGGACTATTACTCACTGTGTTGCGGTCTCGTAGTGATTTCCACGATTGACGAACCCAGAGGTGCCTTTACGTGTCGGTCATCAACACTCGCAGTTTTGGCCAATTTTGGCCCGTTTCATGGACTATTAGTCACTATTTTGGGGTCTCGGAGTGATTTCCAAGATTGACGAACCCAGAGGTGCGTTTACGTGTCGGTCATCAACACTCGCAGTTTTGGCCGATTCTGGCCCGTTTCGTGGACTATTACTCACTGTGTTGCGGTCTCGTAGTGCTTTCCACGATTGACGAACCCAGAGGTGCCTTTACGTGTCGGTCATCAACACTCGCAGTTTTGGCCGATTCTGGCCCGTTTTATGGACTATTACTCACTGTTTTGGGGTCTTGGAGTGATTTCCACGATTGACGAACCCAAAGGTGCGTTTACGTGTCGGTCATCAACACTCGTAGTTTTGGCCAATTTTGGCCCGTTTCATGGACTATTACTCACTATTTTGGGGTCTCGGAGTGATTTCCAAGATTGATGAACCCAGAGGTGCGTTTACGTGTCGGTCATCAACACTCGCAGTTTTGGTCGATTCTGGCCCGTTTCATGGACTATTTACTCACTGTTTTGGGGCCTCAGAGTGATTTCCACGATTGACGAACCCCAACGTGCGTTTACGTTTCGGTCGTCAACACTCGCAGTTTTGGCCGATTCTGGCCCGTTTCGTGGACTATTACTCACTGTGTTGCGGTCTCGTAGTGCTTTCCACGATTGACGAACCCAGAGGTGCCTTTACGTGTCGGTCATCAACACTCGCAGTTTTGGCCGATTCTGGCCCGTTTTATGGACTATTACTCACTGTTTTGGGGTCTTGGAGTGATTTCCACGATTGACGAACCCAAAGGTGCGTTTACGTGTCGGTCATCAACACTCGTAGTTTTGGCCAATTTTGGCCCGTTTCATGGACTATTACTCACTATTTTGGGGTCTCGGAGTGATTTCCAAGATTGATGAACCCAGAGGTGCGTTTACGTGTCGGTCATCAACACTCGCAGTTTTGGTCGATTCTGGCCCGTTTCATGGACTATTTACTCACTGTTTTGGGGCCTCAGAGTGATTTCCACGATTGACGAACCCCAACGTGCGTTTACGTTTCGGTCGTCAACACTCGCAGTTTTGGCCGATTCTGGCCCGTTTCGTGGACTATTACTCACTGTGTTGCGGTCTCGTAGTGCTTTCCACGATTGACGAACCCAGAGGTGCCTTTACGTGTCGGTCATCAACACTCGCAGTTTTGGCCGATTCTGGCCCGTTTCGTGGACTATTACTCACTGTGTTGCGGTCTCGTAGTGATTTCCACGATTGACGAACCCAGAGGTGCCTTTACGTGTCGGTCATCAACACTCGCAGTTTTGGCCAATTTTGGCCCGTTTCATGGACTATTACTCACTATTTTGGGGTCTCGGAGTGATTTCCAAGATTGACGAACCCAGAGGTGCGTTTACGTGTCGGTCATCAACACTCGCAGTTTTGGCCGATTCTGGCCCGTTTCGTGGACTATTACTCACTGTGTTGCGGTCTCGTAGTGCTTTCCACGATTGACGAACCCAGAGGTGCCTTTACGTGTCGGTCATCAACACTCGCAGTTTTGGCCGATTCTGGCCCGTTTTATGGACTATTACTCACTGTTTTGGGGTCTTGGAGTGATTTCCACGATTGACGAACCCAAAGGTGCGTTTACGTGTCGGTCATCAACACTCGTAGTTTTGGCCAATTTTGGCCCGTTTCATGGACTATTACTCACTATTTTGGGGTCTCGGAGTGATTTCCAAGATTGATGAACCCAGAGGTGCGTTTACGTGTCGGTCATCAACACTCGCAGTTTTGGTCGATTCTGGCCCGTTTCATGGACTATTTACTCACTGTTTTGGGGCCTCAGAGTGATTTCCACGATTGACGAACCCCAACGTGCGTTTACGTTTCGGTCGTCAACACTCGCAGTTTTGGCCGATTCTGGCCCGTTTCGTGGACTATTACTCACTGTGTTGCGGTCTCGTAGTGCTTTCCACGATTGACGAACCCAGAGGTGCCTTTACGTGTCGGTCATCAACACTCGCAGTTTTGGCCGATTCTGGCCCGTTTTATGGACTATTACTCACTGTTTTGGGGTCTTGGAGTGATTTCCACGATTGACGAACCCAAAGGTGCGTTTACGTGTCGGTCATCAACACTCGTAGTTTTGGCCAATTTTGGCCCGTTTCATGGACTATTACTCACTATTTTGGGGTCTCGGAGTGATTTCCAAGATTGATGAACCCAGAGGTGCGTTTACGTGTCGGTCATCAACACTCGCAGTTTTGGTCGATTCTGGCCCGTTTCATGGACTATTTACTCACTGTTTTGGGGCCTCAGAGTGATTTCCACGATTGACGAACCCCAACGTGCGTTTACGTTTCGGTCGTCAACACTCGCAGTTTTGGCCGATTCTGGCCCGTTTCATGGACTATTACTCACTGTGTTGCGGTCTCATAGTGCTTTCCACGATTGACGAACCCAGAGGTGCCTTTACGTGTCGGTCATCAACACTCGCAGTTTTGGCCGATTCTGGCCCGTTTCGTGGACTATTACTCACTGTGTTGCGGTCTCGTAGTGATTTCCACGATTGACGAACCCAGAGGTGCCTTTACGTGTCGGTCATCAACACTCGCAGTTTTGGCCAATTTTGGCCCGTTTCATGGACTATTACTCACTATTTTGGGGTCTCGGAGTGATTTCCAAGATTGACGAACCCAGAGGTGCGTTTACGTGTCGGTCATCAACACTCGCAGTTTTGGCCGATTCTGGCCCGTTTCGTGGACTATTACTCACTGTGTTGCGGTCTCGTAGTGCTTTCCACGATTGACGAACCCAGAGGTGCCTTTACGTGTCGGTCATCAACACTCGCAGTTTTGGCCGATTCTGGCCCGTTTTATGGACTATTACTCACTGTTTTGGGGTCTTGGAGTGATTTCCACGATTGACGAACCCAAAGGTGCGTTTACGTGTCGGTCATCAACACTCGTAGTTTTGGCCAATTTTGGCCCGTTTCATGGACTATTACTCACTATTTTGGGGTCTCGGAGTGATTTCCAAGATTGATGAACCCAGAGGTGCGTTTACGTGTCGGTCATCAACACTCGCAGTTTTGGTCGATTCTGGCCCGTTTCATGGACTATTTACTCACTGTTTTGGGGCCTCAGAGTGATTTCCACGATTGACGAACCCCAACGTGCGTTTACGTTTCGGTCGTCAACACTCGCAGTTTTGGCCGATTCTGGCCCGTTTCATGGACTATTACTCACTGTGTTGCGGTCTCATAGTGCTTTCCACGATTGACGAACCCAGAGGTGCCTTTACGTGTCGGTCATCAACACTCGCAGTTTTGGCCGATTCTGGCCCGTTTCGTGGACTATTACTCACTGTGTTGCGGTCTCGTAGTGATTTCCACGATTGACGAACCCAGAGGTGCCTTTACGTGTCGGTCATCAACACTCGCAGTTTTGGCCAATTTTGGCCCGTTTCATGGACTATTACTCACTATTTTGGGGTCTCGGAGTGATTTCCAAGATTGACGAACCCAGAGGTGCGTTTACGTGTCGGTCATCAACACTCGCAGTTTTGGCCGATTCTGGCCCGTTTCGTGGACTATTACTCACTGTGTTGCGGTCTCGTAGTGCTTTCCACGATTGACGAACCCAGAGGTGCCTTTACGTGTCGGTCATCAACACTCGCAGTTTTGGCCGATTCTGGCCCGTTTTATGGACTATTACTCACTGTTTTGGGGTCTTGGAGTGATTTCCACGATTGACGAACCCAAAGGTGCGTTTACGTGTCGGTCATCAACACTCGTAGTTTTGGCCAATTTTGGCCCGTTTCATGGACTATTACTCACTATTTTGGGGTCTCGGAGTGATTTCCAAGATTGATGAACCCAGAGGTGCGTTTACGTGTCGGTCATCAACACTCGCAGTTTTGGTCGATTCTGGCCCGTTTCATGGACTATTTACTCACTGTTTTGGGGCCTCAGAGTGATTTCCACGATTGACGAACCCCAACGTGCGTTTACGTTTCGGTCGTCAACACTCGCAGTTTTGGCCGATTCTGGCCCGTTTCGTGGACTATTACTCACTGTGTTGCGGTCTCGTAGTGCTTTCCACGATTGACGAACCCAGAGGTGCCTTTACGTGTCGGTCATCAACACTCGCAGTTTTGGCCGATTCTGGCCCGTTTCGTGGACTATTACTCACTGTGTTGCGGTCTCGTAGTGATTTCCACGATTGACGAACCCAGAGGTGCCTTTACGTGTCGGTCATCAACACTCGCAGTTTTGGCCAATTTTGGCCCGTTTCATGGACTATTACTCACTATTTTGGGGTCTCGGAGTGATTTCCAAGATTGACGAACCCAGAGGTGCGTTTACGTGTCGGTCATCAACACTCGCAGTTTTGGCCGATTCTGGCCCGTTTCGTGGACTATTACTCACTGTGTTGCGGTCTCGTAGTGCTTTCCACGATTGACGAACCCAGAGGTGCCTTTACGTGTCGGTCATCAACACTCGCAGTTTTGGCCGATTCTGGCCCGTTTTATGGACTATTACTCACTGTTTTGGGGTCTTGGAGTGATTTCCACGATTGACGAACCCAAAGGTGCGTTTACGTGTCGGTCATCAACACTCGTAGTTTTGGCCAATTTTGGCCCGTTTCATGGACTATTACTCACTATTTTGGGGTCTCGGAGTGATTTCCAAGATTGATGAACCCAGAGGTGCGTTTACGTGTCGGTCATCAACACTCGCAGTTTTGGTCGATTCTGGCCCGTTTCATGGACTATTTACTCACTGTTTTGGGGCCTCAGAGTGATTTCCACGATTGACGAACCCCAACGTGCGTTTACGTTTCGGTCGTCAACACTCGCAGTTTTGGCCGATTCTGGCCCGTTTCGTGGACTATTACTCACTGTGTTGCGGTCTCGTAGTGCTTTCCACGATTGACGAACCCAGAGGTGCCTTTACGTGTCGGTCATCAACACTCGCAGTTTTGGCCGATTCTGGCCCGTTTTATGGACTATTACTCACTGTTTTGGGGTCTTGGAGTGATTTCCACGATTGACGAACCCAAAGGTGCGTTTACGTGTCGGTCATCAACACTCGTAGTTTTGGCCAATTTTGGCCCGTTTCATGGACTATTACTCACTATTTTGGGGTCTCGGAGTGATTTCCAAGATTGATGAACCCAGAGGTGCGTTTACGTGTCGGTCATCAACACTCGCAGTTTTGGTCGATTCTGGCCCGTTTCATGGACTATTTACTCACTGTTTTGGGGCCTCAGAGTGATTTCCACGATTGACGAACCCCAACGTGCGTTTACGTTTCGGTCGTCAACACTCGCAGTTTTGGCCGATTCTGGCCCGTTTCGTGGACTATTACTCACTGTGTTGCGGTCTCATAGTGCTTTCCACGATTGACGAACCCAGAGGTGCCTTTACGTGTCGGTCATCAACACTCGCAGTTTTGGCCGATTCTGGCCCGTTTCGTGGACTATTACTCACTGTGTTGCGGTCTCGTAGTGATTTCCACGATTGACGAACCCAGAGGTGCCTTTACGTGTCGGTCATCAACACTCGCAGTTTTGGCCAATTTTGGCCCGTTTCATGGACTATTACTCACTATTTTGGGGTCTCGGAGTGATTTCCAAGATTGACGAACCCAGAGGTGCGTTTACGTGTCGGTCATCAACACTCGCAGTTTTGGCCGATTCTGGCCCGTTTCGTGGACTATTACTCACTGTGTTGCGGTCTCGTAGTGCTTTCCACGATTGACGAACCCAGAGGTGCCTTTACGTGTCGGTCATCAACACTCGCAGTTTTGGCCGATTCTGGCCCGTTTTATGGACTATTACTCACTGTTTTGGGGTCTTGGAGTGATTTCCACGATTGACGAACCCAAAGGTGCGTTTACGTGTCGGTCATCAACACTCGTAGTTTTGGCCAATTTTGGCCCGTTTCATGGACTATTACTCACTATTTTGGGGTCTCGGAGTGATTTCCAAGATTGATGAACCCAGAGGTGCGTTTACGTGTCGGTCATCAACACTCGCAGTTTTGGTCGATTCTGGCCCGTTTCATGGACTATTTACTCACTGTTTTGGGGCCTCAGAGTGATTTCCACGATTGACGAACCCCAACGTGCGTTTACGTTTCGGTCGTCAACACTCGCAGTTTTGGCCGATTCTGGCCCGTTTCGTGGACTATTACTCACTGTGTTGCGGTCTCGTAGTGCTTTCCACGATTGACGAACCCAGAGGTGCCTTTACGTGTCGGTCATCAACACTCGCAGTTTTGGCCGATTCTGGCCCGTTTCGTGGACTATTACTCACTGTGTTGCGGTCTCGTAGTGATTTCCACGATTGACGAACCCAGAGGTGCCTTTACGTGTCGGTCATCAACACTCGCAGTTTTGGCCAATTTTGGCCCGTTTCATGGACTATTACTCACTATTTTGGGGTCTCGGAGTGATTTCCAAGATTGACGAACCCAGAGGTGCGTTTACGTGTCGGTCATCAACACTCGCAGTTTTGGCCGATTCTGGCCCGTTTCGTGGACTATTACTCACTGTGTTGCGGTCTCGTAGTGCTTTCCACGATTGACGAACCCAGAGGTGCCTTTACGTGTCGGTCATCAACACTCGCAGTTTTGGCCGATTCTGGCCCGTTTTATGGACTATTACTCACTGTTTTGGGGTCTTGGAGTGATTTCCACGATTGACGAACCCAAAGGTGCGTTTACGTGTCGGTCATCAACACTCGTAGTTTTGGCCAATTTTGGCCCGTTTCATGGACTATTACTCACTATTTTGGGGTCTCGGAGTGATTTCCAAGATTGATGAACCCAGAGGTGCGTTTACGTGTCGGTCATCAACACTCGCAGTTTTGGTCGATTCTGGCCCGTTTCATGGACTATTTACTCACTGTTTTGGGGCCTCAGAGTGATTTCCACGATTGACGAACCCCAACGTGCGTTTACGTTTCGGTCGTCAACACTCGCAGTTTTGGCCGATTCTGGCCCGTTTCGTGGACTATTACTCACTGTGTTGCGGTCTCGTAGTGCTTTCCACGATTGACGAACCCAGAGGTGCCTTTACGTGTCGGTCATCAACACTCGCAGTTTTGGCCGATTCTGGCCCGTTTCGTGGACTATTACTCACTGTGTTGCGGTCTCGTAGTGATTTCCACGATTGACGAACCCAGAGGTGCCTTTACGTGTCGGTCATCAACACTCGCAGTTTTGGCCAATTTTGGCCCGTTTCATGGACTATTACTCACTATTTTGGGGTCTCGGAGTGATTTCCAAGATTGACGAACCCAAAGGTGCGTTTACGTGTCGGTCATCAACACTCGCAGTTTTGGCCGATTCTGGCCCGTTTCGTGGACTATTACTCACTGTGTTGCGGTCTCGTAGTGCTTTCCACGATTGACGAACCCAGAGGTGCCTTTACGTGTCGGTCATCAACACTCGCAGTTTTGGCCGATTCTGGCCCGTTTTATGGACTATTACTCACTGTTTTGGGGTCTTGGAGTGATTTCCACGATTGACGAACCCAAAGGTGCGTTTACGTGTCGGTCATCAACACTCGTAGTTTTGGCCAATTTTGGCCCGTTTCATGGACTATTACTCACTATTTTGGGGTCTCGGAGTGATTTCCAAGATTGATGAACCCAGAGGTGCGTTTACGTGTCGGTCATCAACACTCGCAGTTTTGGTCGATTCTGGCCCGTTTCATGGACTATTTACTCACTGTTTTGGGGCCTCAGAGTGATTTCCACGATTGACGAACCCCAACGTGCGTTTACGTTTCGGTCGTCAACACTCGCAGTTTTGGCCGATTCTGGCCCGTTTCGTGGACTATTACTCACTGTGTTGCGGTCTCGTAGTGATTTCCACGATTGACGAACCCAGAGGTGCCTTTACGTGTCGGTCATCAACACTCGCAGTTTTGGCCAATTTTGGCCCGTTTCATGGACTATTACTCACTATTTTGGGGTCTCGGAGTGATTTCCAAGATTGACGAACCCAGAGGTGCGTTTACGTGTCGGTCATCAACACTCGCAGTTTTGGCCGATTCTGGCCCGTTTCGTGGACTATTACTCACTGTGTTGCGGTCTCGTAGTGCTTTCCACGATTGACGAACCCAGAGGTGCCTTTACGTGTCGGTCATCAACACTCGCAGTTTTGGCCGATTCTGGCCCGTTTTATGGACTATTACTCACTGTTTTGGGGTCTTGGAGTGATTTCCACGATTGACGAACCCAAAGGTGCGTTTACGTGTCGGTCATCAACACTCGTAGTTTTGGCCAATTTTGGCCCGTTTCATGGACTATTACTCACTATTTTGGGGTCTCGGAGTGATTTCCAAGATTGATGAACCCAGAGGTGCGTTTACGTGTCGGTCATCAACACTCGCAGTTTTGGTCGATTCTGGCCCGTTTCATGGACTATTTACTCACTGTTTTGGGGCCTCAGAGTGATTTCCACGATTGACGAACCCCAACGTGCGTTTACGTTTCGGTCGTCAACACTCGCAGTTTTGGCCGATTCTGGCCCGTTTCGTGGACTATTACTCACTGTGTTGCGGTCTCGTAGTGCTTTCCACGATTGACGAACCCAGAGGTGCCTTTACGTGTCGGTCATCAACACTCGCAGTTTTGGCCGATTCTGGCCCGTTTCGTGGACTATTACTCACTGTGTTGCGGTCTCGTAGTGATTTCCACGATTGACGAACCCAGAGGTGCCTTTACGTGTCGGTCATCAACACTCGCAGTTTTGGCCAATTTTGGCCCGTTTCATGGACTATTACTCACTATTTTGGGGTCTCGGAGTGATTTCCAAGATTGACGAACCCAGAGGTGCGTTTACGTGTCGGTCATCAACACTCGCAGTTTTGGCCGATTCTGGCCCGTTTCGTGGACTATTACTCACTGTGTTGCGGTCTCGTAGTGCTTTCCACGATTGACGAACCCAGAGGTGCCTTTACGTGTCGGTCATCAACACTCGCAGTTTTGGCCGATTCTGGCCCGTTTTATGGACTATTACTCACTGTTTTGGGGTCTTGGAGTGATTTCCACGATTGACGAACCCAAAGGTGCGTTTACGTGTCGGTCATCAACACTCGTAGTTTTGGCCAATTTTGGCCCGTTTCATGGACTATTACTCACTATTTTGGGGTCTCGGAGTGATTTCCAAGATTGATGAACCTAGAGGTGCGTTTACGTGTCGGTCATCAACACTCGCAGTTTTGGTCGATTCTGGCCCGTTTCATGGACTATTTACTCACTGTTTTGGGGCCTCAGAGTGATTTCCACGATTGACGAACCCCAACGTGCGTTTACGTTTCGGTCGTCAACACTCGCAGTTTTGGCCGATTCTGGCCCGTTTCGTGGACTATTACTCACTGTGTTGCGGTCTCGTAGTGCTTTCCACGATTGACGAACCCAGAGGTGCCTTTACGTGTCGGTCATCAACACTCGCAGTTTTGGCCGATTCTGGCCCGTTTCGTGGACTATTACTCACTGTGTTGCGGTCTCGTAGTGATTTCCACGATTGACGAACCCAGAGGTGCCTTTACGTGTCGGTCATCAACACTCGCAGTTTTGGCCAATTTTGGCCCGTTTCATGGACTATTACTCACTATTTTGGGGTCTCGGAGTGATTTCCAAGATTGACGAACCCAAAGGTGCGTTTACGTGTCGGTCATCAACACTCGCAGTTTTGGCCGATTCTGGCCCGTTTCGTGGACTATTACTCACTGTGTTGCGGTCTCGTAGTGCTTTCCACGATTGACGAACCCAGAGGTGCCTTTACGTGTCGGTCATCAACACTCGCAGTTTTGGCCGATTCTGGCCCGTTTTATGGACTATTACTCACTGTTTTGGGGTCTTGGAGTGATTTCCACGATTGACGAACCCAAAGGTGCGTTTACGTGTCGGTCATCAACACTCGTAGTTTTGGCCAATTTTGGCCCGTTTCATGGACTATTACTCACTATTTTGGGGTCTCGGAGTGATTTCCAAGATTGATGAACCCAGAGGTGCGTTTACGTGTCGGTCATCAACACTCGCAGTTTTGGTCGATTCTGGCCCGTTTCATGGACTATTTACTCACTGTTTTGGGGCCTCAGAGTGATTTCCACGATTGACGAACCCCAACGTGCGTTTACGTTTCGGTCGTCAACACTCGCAGTTTTGGCCGATTCTGGCCCGTTTCGTGGACTATTACTCACTGTGTTGCGGTCTCGTAGTGATTTCCACGATTGACGAACCCAGAGGTGCCTTTACGTGTCGGTCATCAACACTCGCAGTTTTGGCCAATTTTGGCCCGTTTCATGGACTATTGCTCACTATTTTGGGGTCTCGGAGTGATTTCCAAGATTGACGAACCCAGAGGTGCGTTTACGTGTCGGTCATCAACACTCGCAGTTTTGGCCGATTCTGGCCCGTTTCGTGGACTATTACTCACTGTGTTGCGGTCTCGTAGTGCTTTCCACGATTGACGAACCCAGAGGTGCCTTTACGTGTCGGTCATCAACACTCGCAGTTTTGGCCGATTCTGGCCCGTTTTATGGACTATTACTCACTGTTTTGGGGTCTTGGAGTGATTTCCACGATTGACGAACCCAAAGGTGCGTTTACGTGTCGGTCATCAACACTCGTAGTTTTGGCCAATTTTGGCCCGTTTCATGGACTATTACTCACTATTTTGGGGTCTCGGAGTGATTTCCAAGATTGATGAACCCAGAGGTGCGTTTACGTGTCGGTCATCAACACTCGCAGTTTTGGTCGATTCTGGCCCGTTTCATGGACTATTTACTCACTGTTTTGGGGCCTCAGAGTGATTTCCACGATTGACGAACCCCAACGTGCGTTTACGTTTCGGTCGTCAACACTCGCAGTTTTGGCCGATTCTGGCCCGTTTCGTGGACTATTACTCACTGTGTTGTGGTCTCATAGTGCTTCCACGATTGACGAACCCAGAGGTGCCTTTACGTGTCGGTCATCAACACTCGTAGTTTTGGCCGATTCTGGCCCGTTTCATGGACTATTAGTCACTGTTTTGGGGTCTCGTAGTGCTTTCCATGATTGACGAACCCAGAGGTGCCTTTACGTGTCGGTCATCAACACTCGCAGTTTTGGCCGATTCTGGCCCGTTTTATGGACAATTACTCACTGTTTTGGGGTCTTGGAGTGATTTCCACGATTGACGAACCCAAAGGTGCGTTTACGTGTCGGTCATCAACACTCGTAGTTTTGGCCAATTTTGGCCCGTTTCATGGACTATTACTCACTATTTTGGGGTCTCGGAGTGATTTCCAAGATTGATGAACCCAGAGGTGCGTTTACGTGTCGGTCATCAACACTCGCAGTTTTGGTCGATTCTGGCCCGTTTCATGGACTATTTACTCACTGTTTTGGGGCCTCAGAGTGATTTCCACGATTGACGAACCCCAACGTGCGTTTACGTTTCGGTCGTCAACACTCGCAGTTTTGGCCGATTCTGGCCCGTTTCGTGGACTATTACTCACTGTGTTGCGGTCTCGTAGTGATTTCCACGATTGACGAACCCAGAGGTGCCTTTACGTGTCGGTCATCAACACTCGCAGTTTTGGCCGATTCTGGCCCGTTTCATGGACTATTACTCACTATTTTGGGGTCTCGGAGTGATTTCCAAGATTGACGAACCCAGAGGTGCGTTTACGTGTCGGTCATCAACACTCGCAGTTTTGGCCGATTCTGGCCCGTTTCGTGGACTATTACTCACTGTGTTGCGGTCTCGTAGTGCTTTCCACGATTGACGAACCCAGAGGTGCCTTTACGTGTCGGTCATCAACACTCGCAGTTTTGGCCGATTCTGGCCCGTTTCGTGGACTATTACTCACTGTGTTGCGGTCTCGTAGTGATTTCCACGATTGACGAACCCAGAGGTGCCTTTACGTGTCGGTCATCAACACTCGCAGTTTTGGCCGATTCTGGCCCGTTTCATGGACTATTACTCACTATTTTGGGGTCTCGGAGTGATTTCCAAGATTGACGAACCCAGAGGTGCGTTTACGTGTCGGTCATCAACACTCGCAGTTTTGGCCGATTCTGGCCCGTTTCGTGGACTATTACTCACTGTGTTGCGGTCTCGTAGTGATTTCCACGATTGACGAACCCAGAGGTGCCTTTACGTGTCGGTCATCAACACTCGCAGTTTTGGCCGATTCTGGCCCGTTTCATGGACTATTACTCACTATTTTGGGGTCTCGGAGTGATTTCCAAGATTGACGAACCCAGAGGTGCGTTTACGTGTCGGTCATCAACACTCGCAGTTTTGGCCGATTCTGGCCCGTTTCGTGGACTATTACTCACTGTGTTGCGGTCTCGTAGTGCTTTCCACGATTGACGAACCCCAACGTGCGTTTACGTTTCGGTCGTCAACACTCGCAGTTTTGGCCGATTCTGGCCCGTTTCGTGGACTATTACTCACTGTGTTGCGGTCTCGTAGTGCTTTCCACGATTGACGAACCCAGAGGTGCCTTTACGTGTCGGTCATCAACACTCGCAGTTTTGGCCGATTCTGGCCCGTTTCGTGGACTATTACTCACTGTGTTGCGGTCTCGTAGTGATTTCCACGATTGACGAACCCAGAGGTGCCTTTACGTGTCGGTCATCAACACTCGCAGTTTTGGCCAATTTTGGCCCGTTTCATGGACTATTACTCACTATTTTGGGGTCTCGGAGTGATTTCCAAGATTGACGAACCCAGAGGTGCGTTTACGTGTCGGTCATCAACACTCGCAGTTTTGGCCGATTCTGGCCCGTTTCGTGGACTATTACTCACTGTGTTGCGGTCTCGTAGTGCTTTCCACGATTGACGAACCCAGAGGTGCCTTTACGTGTCGGTCATCAACACTCGCAGTTTTGGCCGATTCTGGCCCGTTTTATGGACTATTACTCACTGTTTTGGGGTCTTGGAGTGATTTCCACGATTGACGAACCCAAAGGTGCGTTTACGTGTCGGTCATCAACACTCGTAGTTTTGGCCAATTTTGGCCCGTTTCATGGACTATTACTCACTATTTTGGGGTCTCGGAGTGATTTCCAAGATTGATGAACCCAGAGGTGCGTTTACGTGTCGGTCATCAACACTCGCAGTTTTGGTCGATTCTGGCCCGTTTCATGGACTATTTACTCACTGTTTTGGGGCCTCAGAGTGATTTCCACGATTGACGAACCCCAACGTGCGTTTACGTTTCGGTCGTCAACACTCGCAGTTTTGGCCGATTCTGGCCCGTTTCGTGGACTATTACTCACTGTGTTGTGGTCTCATAGTGCTTCCACGATTGACGAACCCAGAGGTGCCTTTACGTGTCGGTCATCAACACTCGTAGTTTTGGCCGATTCTGGCCCGTTTCATGGACTATTAGTCACTGTTTTGGGGTCTCGTAGTGCTTTCCATGATTGACGAACCCAGAGGTGCCTTTACGTGTCGGTCATCAACACTCGCAGTTTTGGCCGATTCTGGCCCGTTTTATGGACAATTACTCACTGTTTTGGGGTCTTGGAGTGATTTCCACGATTGACGAACCCAAAGGTGCGTTTACGTGTCGGTCATCAACACTCGTAGTTTTGGCCAATTTTGGCCCGTTTCATGGACTATTACTCACTATTTTGGGGTCTCGGAGTGATTTCCAAGATTGATGAACCCAGAGGTGCGTTTACGTGTCGGTCATCAACACTCGCAGTTTTGGTCGATTCTGGCCCGTTTCATGGACTATTTACTCACTGTTTTGGGGCCTCAGAGTGATTTCCACGATTGACGAACCCCAACGTGCGTTTACGTTTCGGTCGTCAACACTCGCAGTTTTGGCCGATTCTGGCCCGTTTCGTGGACTATTACTCACTGTGTTGCGGTCTCGTAGTGCTTTCCACGATTGACGAACCCAGAGGTGCCTTTACGTGTCGGTCATCAACACTCGCAGTTTTGGCCGATTCTGGCCCGTTTCGTGGACTATTACTCACTGTGTTGCGGTCTCGTAGTGATTTCCACGATTGACGAACCCAGAGGTGCCTTTACGTGTCGGTCATCAACACTCGCAGTTTTGGCCGATTCTGGCCCGTTTCATGGACTATTACTCACTATTTTGGGGTCTCGGAGTGATTTCCAAGATTGACGAACCCAGAGGTGCGTTTACGTGTCGGTCATCAACACTCGCAGTTTTGGCCGATTCTGGCCCGTTTCGTGGACTATTACTCACTGTGTTGCGGTCTCGTAGTGCTTTCCACGATTGACGAACCCAGAGGTGCCTTTACGTGTCGGTCATCAACACTCGCAGTTTTGGCCGATTCTGGCCCGTTTTATGGACTATTACTCACTGTTTTGGGGTCTTGGAGTGATTTCCACGATTGACGAACCCAAAGGTGCGTTTACGTGTCGGTCATCAACACTCGTAGTTTTGGCCAATTTTGGCCCGTTTCATGGACTATTACTCACTATTTTGGGGTCTCGGAGTGATTTCCAAGATTGATGAACCCAGAGGTGCGTTTACGTGTCGGTCATCAACACTCGCAGTTTTGGTCGATTCTGGCCCGTTTCATGGACTATTTACTCACTGTTTTGGGGCCTCAGAGTGATTTCCACGATTGACGAACCCCAACGTGCGTTTACGTTTCGGTCGTCAACACTCGCAGTTTTGGCCGATTCTGGCCCGTTTCGTGGACTATTACTCACTGTGTTGTGGTCTCATAGTGCTTCCACGATTGACGAACCCAGAGGTGCCTTTACGTGTCGGTCATCAACACTCGTAGTTTTGGCCGATTCTGGCCCGTTTCATGGACTATTAGTCACTGTTTTGGGGTCTCGTAGTGCTTTCCATGATTGACGAACCCAGAGGTGCCTTTACGTGTCGGTCATCAACACTCGCAGTTTTGGCCGATTCTGGCCCGTTTTATGGACAATTACTCACTGTTTTGGGGTCTTGGAGTGATTTCCACGATTGACGAACCCAAAGGTGCGTTTACGTGTCGGTCATCAACACTCGTAGTTTTGGCCAATTTTGGCCCGTTTCATGGACTATTACTCACTATTTTGGGGTCTCGGAGTGATTTCCAAGATTGATGAACCCAGAGGTGCGTTTACGTGTCGGTCATCAACACTCGCAGTTTTGGTCGATTCTGGCCCGTTTCATGGACTATTTACTCACTGTTTTGGGGCCTCAGAGTGATTTCCACGATTGACGAACCCCAACGTGCGTTTACGTTTCGGTCGTCAACACTCGCAGTTTTGGCCGATTCTGGCCCGTTTCGTGGACTATTACTCACTGTGTTGCGGTCTCGTAGTGCTTTCCACGATTGACGAACCCAGAGGTGCCTTTACGTGTCGGTCATCAACACTCGCAGTTTTGGCCGATTCTGGCCCGTTTCGTGGACTATTACTCACTGTGTTGCGGTCTCGTAGTGATTTCCACGATTGACGAACCCAGAGGTGCCTTTACGTGTCGGTCATCAACACTCGCAGTTTTGGCCGATTCTGGCCCGTTTCATGGACTATTACTCACTATTTTGGGGTCTCGGAGTGATTTCCAAGATTGACGAACCCAGAGGTGCGTTTACGTGTCGGTCATCAACACTCGCAGTTTTGGCCGATTCTGGCCCGTTTCGTGGACTATTACTCACTGTGTTGCGGTCTCGTAGTGCTTTCCACGATTGACGAACCCAGAGGTGCCTTTACGTGTCGGTCATCAACACTCGCAGTTTTGGCCGATTCTGGCCCGTTTTATGGACTATTACTCACTGTTTTGGGGTCTTGGAGTGATTTCCACGATTGACGAACCCAAAGGTGCGTTTACGTGTCGGTCATCAACACTCGTAGTTTTGGCCAATTTTGGCCCGTTTCATGGACTATTACTCACTATTTTGGGGTCTCGGAGTGATTTCCAAGATTGATGAACCCAGAGGTGCGTTTACGTGTCGGTCATCAACACTCGCAGTTTTGGTCGATTCTGGCCCGTTTCATGGACTATTTACTCACTGTTTTGGGGCCTCAGAGTGATTTCCACGATTGACGAACCCCAACGTGCGTTTACGTTTCGGTCGTCAACACTCGCAGTTTTGGCCGATTCTGGCCCGTTTCGTGGACTATTACTCACTGTGTTGTGGTCTCATAGTGCTTCCACGATTGACGAACCCAGAGGTGCCTTTACGTGTCGGTCATCAACACTCGTAGTTTTGGCCGATTCTGGCCCGTTTCATGGACTATTAGTCACTGTTTTGGGGTCTCGTAGTGCTTTCCATGATTGACGAACCCAGAGGTGCCTTTACGTGTCGGTCATCAACACTCGCAGTTTTGGCCGATTCTGGCCCGTTTTATGGACAATTACTCACTGTTTTGGGGTCTTGGAGTGATTTCCACGATTGACGAACCCAAAGGTGCGTTTACGTGTCGGTCATCAACACTCGTAGTTTTGGCCAATTTTGGCCCGTTTCATGGACTATTACTCACTATTTTGGGGTCTCGGAGTGATTTCCAAGATTGATGAACCCAGAGGTGCGTTTACGTGTCGGTCATCAACACTCGCAGTTTTGGTCGATTCTGGCCCGTTTCATGGACTATTTACTCACTGTTTTGGGGCCTCAGAGTGATTTCCACGATTGACGAACCCCAACGTGCGTTTACGTTTCGGTCGTCAACACTCGCAGTTTTGGCCGATTCTGGCCCGTTTCGTGGACTATTACTCACTGTGTTGTGGTCTCATAGTGCTTCCACGATTGACGAACCCAGAGGTGCCTTTACGTGTCGGTCATCAACACTCGTAGTTTTGGCCGATTCTGGCCCGTTTCATGGACTATTAGTCACTGTTTTGGGGTCTCGTAGTGCTTTCCATGATTGACGAACCCAGAGGTGCCTTTACGTGTCGGTCATCAACACTCGCAGTTTTGGCCGATTCTGGCCCGTTTTATGGACAATTACTCACTGTTTTGGGGTCTTGGAGTGATTTCCACGATTGACGAACCCAAAGGTGCGTTTACGTGTCGGTCATCAACACTCGTAGTTTTGGCCAATTTTGGCCCGTTTCATGGACTATTACTCACTATTTTGGGGTCTCGGAGTGATTTCCAAGATTGATGAACCCAGAGGTGCGTTTACGTGTCGGTCATCAACACTCGCAGTTTTGGTCGATTCTGGCCCGTTTCATGGACTATTTACTCACTGTTTTGGGGCCTCAGAGTGATTTCCACGATTGACGAACCCCAACGTGCGTTTACGTTTCGGTCGTCAACACTCGCAGTTTTGGCCGATTCTGGCCCGTTTCGTGGACTATTACTCACTGTGTTGCGGTCTCGTAGTGCTTTCCACGATTGACGAACCCAGAGGTGCCTTTACGTGTCGGTCATCAACACTCGCAGTTTTGGCCGATTCTGGCCCGTTTCGTGGACTATTACTCACTGTGTTGCGGTCTCGTAGTGATTTCCACGATTGACGAACCCAGAGGTGCCTTTACGTGTCGGTCATCAACACTCGCAGTTTTGGCCGATTCTGGCCCGTTTCATGGACTATTACTCACTATTTTGGGGTCTCGGAGTGATTTCCAAGATTGACGAACCCAGAGGTGCGTTTACGTGTCGGTCATCAACACTCGCAGTTTTGGCCGATTCTGGCCCGTTTCGTGGACTATTACTCACTGTGTTGCGGTCTCGTAGTGCTTTCCACGATTGACGAACCCAGAGGTGCCTTTACGTGTCGGTCATCAACACTCGCAGTTTTGGCCGATTCTGGCCCGTTTTATGGACTATTACTCACTGTTTTGGGGTCTTGGAGTGATTTCCACGATTGACGAACCCAAAGGTGCGTTTACGTGTCGGTCATCAACACTCGTAGTTTTGGCCAATTTTGGCCCGTTTCATGGACTATTACTCACTATTTTGGGGTCTCGGAGTGATTTCCAAGATTGATGAACCCAGAGGTGCGTTTACGTGTCGGTCATCAACACTCGCAGTTTTGGTCGATTCTGGCCCGTTTCATGGACTATTTACTCACTGTTTTGGGGCCTCAGAGTGATTTCCACGATTGACGAACCCCAACGTGCGTTTACGTTTCGGTCGTCAACACTCGCAGTTTTGGCCGATTCTGGCCCGTTTCGTGGACTATTACTCACTGTGTTGTGGTCTCATAGTGCTTCCACGATTGACGAACCCAGAGGTGCCTTTACGTGTCGGTCATCAACACTCGTAGTTTTGGCCGATTCTGGCCCGTTTCATGGACTATTAGTCACTGTTTTGGGGTCTCGTAGTGCTTTCCATGATTGACGAACCCAGAGGTGCCTTTACGTGTCGGTCATCAACACTCGCAGTTTTGGCCGATTCTGGCCCGTTTTATGGACAATTACTCACTGTTTTGGGGTCTTGGAGTGATTTCCACGATTGACGAACCCAAAGGTGCGTTTACGTGTCGGTCATCAACACTCGTAGTTTTGGCCAATTTTGGCCCGTTTCATGGACTATTACTCACTATTTTGGGGTCTCGGAGTGATTTCCAAGATTGATGAACCCAGAGGTGCGTTTACGTGTCGGTCATCAACACTCGCAGTTTTGGTCGATTCTGGCCCGTTTCATGGACTATTTACTCACTGTTTTGGGGCCTCAGAGTGATTTCCACGATTGACGAACCCCAACGTGCGTTTACGTTTCGGTCGTCAACACTCGCAGTTTTGGCCGATTCTGGCCCGTTTCGTGGACTATTACTCACTGTGTTGTGGTCTCATAGTGCTTCCACGATTGACGAACCCAGAGGTGCCTTTACGTGTCGGTCATCAACACTCGTAGTTTTGGCCGATTCTGGCCCGTTTCATGGACTATTAGTCACTGTTTTGGGGTCTCGTAGTGCTTTCCATGATTGACGAACCCAGAGGTGCCTTTACGTGTCGGTCATCAACACTCGCAGTTTTGGCCGATTCTGGCCCGTTTTATGGACAATTACTCACTGTTTTGGGGTCTTGGAGTGATTTCCACGATTGACGAACCCAAAGGTGCGTTTACGTGTCGGTCATCAACACTCGTAGTTTTGGCCAATTTTGGCCCGTTTCATGGACTATTACTCACTATTTTGGGGTCTCGGAGTGATTTCCAAGATTGATGAACCCAGAGGTGCGTTTACGTGTCGGTCATCAACACTCGCAGTTTTGGTCGATTCTGGCCCGTTTCATGGACTATTTACTCACTGTTTTGGGGCCTCAGAGTGATTTCCACGATTGACGAACCCCAACGTGCGTTTACGTTTCGGTCGTCAACACTCGCAGTTTTGGCCGATTCTGGCCCGTTTCGTGGACTATTACTCACTGTGTTGCGGTCTCGTAGTGCTTTCCACGATTGACGAACCCAGAGGTGCCTTTACGTGTCGGTCATCAACACTCGCAGTTTTGGCCGATTCTGGCCCGTTTCGTGGACTATTACTCACTGTGTTGCGGTCTCGTAGTGATTTCCACGATTGACGAACCCAGAGGTGCCTTTACGTGTCGGTCATCAACACTCGCAGTTTTGGCCGATTCTGGCCCGTTTCATGGACTATTACTCACTATTTTGGGGTCTCGGAGTGATTTCCAAGATTGACGAACCCAGAGGTGCGTTTACGTGTCGGTCATCAACACTCGCAGTTTTGGCCGATTCTGGCCCGTTTCGTGGACTATTACTCACTGTGTTGCGGTCTCGTAGTGCTTTCCACGATTGACGAACCCAGAGGTGCCTTTACGTGTCGGTCATCAACACTCGCAGTTTTGGCCGATTCTGGCCCGTTTTATGGACTATTACTCACTGTTTTGGGGTCTTGGAGTGATTTCCACGATTGACGAACCCAAAGGTGCGTTTACGTGTCGGTCATCAACACTCGTAGTTTTGGCCAATTTTGGCCCGTTTCATGGACTATTACTCACTATTTTGGGGTCTCGGAGTGATTTCCAAGATTGATGAACCCAGAGGTGCGTTTACGTGTCGGTCATCAACACTCGCAGTTTTGGTCGATTCTGGCCCGTTTCATGGACTATTTACTCACTGTTTTGGGGCCTCAGAGTGATTTCCACGATTGACGAACCCCAACGTGCGTTTACGTTTCGGTCGTCAACACTCGCAGTTTTGGCCGATTCTGGCCCGTTTCGTGGACTATTACTCACTGTGTTGTGGTCTCATAGTGCTTCCACGATTGACGAACCCAGAGGTGCCTTTACGTGTCGGTCATCAACACTCGTAGTTTTGGCCGATTCTGGCCCGTTTCATGGACTATTAGTCACTGTTTTGGGGTCTCGTAGTGCTTTCCATGATTGACGAACCCAGAGGTGCCTTTACGTGTCGGTCATCAACACTCGCAGTTTTGGCCGATTCTGGCCCGTTTTATGGACAATTACTCACTGTTTTGGGGTCTTGGAGTGATTTCCACGATTGACGAACCCAAAGGTGCGTTTACGTGTCGGTCATCAACACTCGTAGTTTTGGCCAATTTTGGCCCGTTTCATGGACTATTACTCACTATTTTGGGGTCTCGGAGTGATTTCCAAGATTGATGAACCCAGAGGTGCGTTTACGTGTCGGTCATCAACACTCGCAGTTTTGGTCGATTCTGGCCCGTTTCATGGACTATTTACTCACTGTTTTGGGGCCTCAGAGTGATTTCCACGATTGACGAACCCCAACGTGCGTTTACGTTTCGGTCGTCAACACTCGCAGTTTTGGCCGATTCTGGCCCGTTTCGTGGACTATTACTCACTGTGTTGCGGTCTCGTAGTGCTTTCCACGATTGACGAACCCAGAGGTGCCTTTACGTGTCGGTCATCAACACTCGCAGTTTTGGCCGATTCTGGCCCGTTTCGTGGACTATTACTCACTGTGTTGCGGTCTCGTAGTGATTTCCACGATTGACGAACCCAGAGGTGCCTTTACGTGTCGGTCATCAACACTCGCAGTTTTGGCCGATTCTGGCCCGTTTCATGGACTATTACTCACTATTTTGGGGTCTCGGAGTGATTTCCAAGATTGACGAACCCAGAGGTGCCTTTACGTGTCGGTCATCAACACTCGCAGTTTTGGCCGATTCTGGCCCGTTTCGTGGACTATTACTCACTGTGTTGCGGTCTCGTAGTGCTTTCCACGATTGACGAACCCAGAGGTGCCTTTACGTGTCGGTCATCAACACTCGCAGTTTTGGCCGATTCTGGCCCGTTTTATGGACTATTACTCACTGTTTTGGGGTCTTGGAGTGATTTCCACGATTGACGAACCCAAAGGTGCGTTTACGTGTCGGTCATCAACACTCGTAGTTTTGGCCAATTTTGGCCCGTTTCATGGACTATTACTCACTATTTTGGGGTCTCGGAGTGATTTCCAAGATTGATGAACCCAGAGGTGCGTTTACGTGTCGGTCATCAACACTCGCAGTTTTGGTCGATTCTGGCCCGTTTCATGGACTATTTACTCACTGTTTTGGGGCCTCAGAGTGATTTCCACGATTGACGAACCCCAACGTGCGTTTACGTTTCGGTCGTCAACACTCGCAGTTTTGGCCGATTCTGGCCCGTTTCGTGGACTATTACTCACTGTGTTGTGGTCTCATAGTGCTTCCACGATTGACGAACCCAGAGGTGCCTTTACGTGTCGGTCATCAACACTCGTAGTTTTGGCCGATTCTGGCCCGTTTCATGGACTATTAGTCACTGTTTTGGGGTCTCGTAGTGCTTTCCATGATTGACGAACCCAGAGGTGCCTTTACGTGTCGGTCATCAACACTCGCAGTTTTGGCCGATTCTGGCCCGTTTTATGGACAATTACTCACTGTTTTGGGGTCTTGGAGTGATTTCCACGATTGACGAACCCAAAGGTGCGTTTACGTGTCGGTCATCAACACTCGTAGTTTTGGCCAATTTTGGCCCGTTTCATGGACTATTACTCACTATTTTGGGGTCTCGGAGTGATTTCCAAGATTGATGAACCCAGAGGTGCGTTTACGTGTCGGTCATCAACACTCGCAGTTTTGGTCGATTCTGGCCCGTTTCATGGACTATTTACTCACTGTTTTGGGGCCTCAGAGTGATTTCCACGATTGACGAACCCCAACGTGCGTTTACGTTTCGGTCGTCAACACTCGCAGTTTTGGCCGATTCTGGCCCGTTTCGTGGACTATTACTCACTGTGTTGCGGTCTCGTAGTGCTTTCCACGATTGACGAACCCAGAGGTGCCTTTACGTGTCGGTCATCAACACTCGCAGTTTTGGCCGATTCTGGCCCGTTTCGTGGACTATTACTCACTGTGTTGCGGTCTCGTAGTGATTTCCACGATTGACGAACCCAGAGGTGCCTTTACGTGTCGGTCATCAACACTCGTAGTTTTGGCCGATTCTGGCCCGTTTCATGGACTATTAGTCACTGTTTTGGGGTCTCGTAGTGCTTTCCATGATTGACGAACCCAGAGGTGCCTTTACGTGTCGGTCATCAACACTCGCAGTTTTGGCCGATTCTGGCCCGTTTTATGGACAATTACTCACTGTTTTGGGGTCTTGGAGTGATTTCCACGATTGACGAACCCAAAGGTGCGTTTACGTGTCGGTCATCAACACTCGTAGTTTTGGCCAATTTTGGCCCGTTTCATGGACTATTACTCACTATTTTGGGGTCTCGGAGTGATTTCCAAGATTGATGAACCCAGAGGTGCGTTTACGTGTCGGTCATCAACACTCGCAGTTTTGGTCGATTCTGGCCCGTTTCATGGACTATTTACTCACTGTTTTGGGGCCTCAGAGTGATTTCCACGATTGACGAACCCCAACGTGCGTTTACGTTTCGGTCGTCAACACTCGCAGTTTTGGCCGATTCTGGCCCGTTTCGTGGACTATTACTCACTGTGTTGCGGTCTCGTAGTGCTTTCCACGATTGACGAACCCAGAGGTGCCTTTACGTGTCGGTCATCAACACTCGCAGTTTTGGCCGATTCTGGCCCGTTTCGTGGACTATTACTCACTGTGTTGCGGTCTCGTAGTGATTTCCACGATTGACGAACCCAGAGGTGCCTTTACGTGTCGGTCATCAACACTCGCAGTTTTGGCCGATTCTGGCCCGTTTCATGGACTATTACTCACTATTTTGGGGTCTCGGAGTGATTTCCAAGATTGACGAACCCAGAGGTGCGTTTACGTGTCGGTCATCAACACTCGCAGTTTTGGCCGATTCTGGCCCGTTTCGTGGACTATTACTCACTGTGTTGCGGTCTCGTAGTGCTTTCCACGATTGACGAACCCAGAGGTGCCTTTACGTGTCGGTCATCAACACTCGCAGTTTTGGCCGATTCTGGCCCGTTTTATGGACTATTACTCACTGTTTTGGGGTCTTGGAGTGATTTCCACGATTGACGAACCCAAAGGTGCGTTTACGTGTCGGTCATCAACACTCGTAGTTTTGGCCAATTTTGGCCCGTTTCATGGACTATTACTCACTATTTTGGGGTCTCGGAGTGATTTCCAAGATTGATGAACCCAGAGGTGCGTTTACGTGTCGGTCATCAACACTCGCAGTTTTGGTCGATTCTGGCCCGTTTCATGGACTATTTACTCACTGTTTTGGGGCCTCAGAGTGATTTCCACGATTGACGAACCCCAACGTGCGTTTACGTTTCGGTCGTCAACACTCGCAGTTTTGGCCGATTCTGGCCCGTTTCGTGGACTATTACTCACTGTGTTGTGGTCTCATAGTGCTTCCACGATTGACGAACCCAGAGGTGCCTTTACGTGTCGGTCATCAACACTCGTAGTTTTGGCCGATTCTGGCCCGTTTCATGGACTATTAGTCACTGTTTTGGGGTCTCGTAGTGCTTTCCATGATTGACGAACCCAGAGGTGCCTTTACGTGTCGGTCATCAACACTCGCAGTTTTGGCCGATTCTGGCCCGTTTTATGGACAATTACTCACTGTTTTGGGGTCTTGGAGTGATTTCCACGATTGACGAACCCAAAGGTGCGTTTACGTGTCGGTCATCAACACTCGTAGTTTTGGCCAATTTTGGCCCGTTTCATGGACTATTACTCACTATTTTGGGGTCTCGGAGTGATTTCCAAGATTGATGAACCCAGAGGTGCGTTTACGTGTCGGTCATCAACACTCGCAGTTTTGGTCGATTCTGGCCCGTTTCATGGACTATTTACTCACTGTTTTGGGGCCTCAGAGTGATTTCCACGATTGACGAACCCCAACGTGCGTTTACGTTTCGGTCGTCAACACTCGCAGTTTTGGCCGATTCTGGCCCGTTTCGTGGACTATTACTCACTGTGTTGCGGTCTCGTAGTGCTTTCCACGATTGACGAACCCAGAGGTGCCTTTACGTGTCGGTCATCAACACTCGCAGTTTTGGTCGATTCTGGCCCGTTTCATGGACTATTTACTCACTGTTTTGGGGCCTCAGAGTGATTTCCACGATTGACGAACCCCAACGTGCGTTTACGTTTCGGTCGTCAACACTCGCAGTTTTGGCCGATTCTGGCCCGTTTCGTGGACTATTACTCACTGTGTTGTGGTCTCATAGTGCTTCCACGATTGACGAACCCAGAGGTGCCTTTACGTGTCGGTCATCAACACTCGTAGTTTTGGCCGATTCTGGCCCGTTTCATGGACTATTAGTCACTGTTTTGGGGTCTCGTAGTGCTTTCCATGATTGACGAACCCAGAGGTGCCTTTACGTGTCGGTCATCAACACTCGCAGTTTTGGCCGATTCTGGCCCGTTTTATGGACAATTACTCACTGTTTTGGGGTCTTGGAGTGATTTCCACGATTGACGAACCCAAAGGTGCGTTTACGTGTCGGTCATCAACACTCGTAGTTTTGGCCAATTTTGGCCCGTTTCATGGACTATTACTCAGTATTTTGGGGTCTCGGAGTGATTTCCAAGATTGATGAACCCAGAGGTGCGTTTACGTGTCGGTCATCAACACTCGCAGTTTTGGTCGATTCTGGCCCGTTTCATGGACTATTTACTCACTGTTTTGGGGCCTCAGAGTGATTTCCACGATTGACGAACCCCAACGTGCGTTTACGTTTCGGTCGTCAACACTCGCAGTTTTGGCCGATTCTGGCCCGTTTCGTGGACTATTACTCACTGTGTTGCGGTCTCGTAGTGCTTTCCACGATTGACGAACCCAGAGGTGCCTTTACGTGTCGGTCATCAACACTCGCAGTTTTGGCCGATTCTGGCCCGTTTCGTGGACTATTACTCACTGTGTTGCGGTCTCGTAGTGATTTCCACGATTGACGAACCCAGAGGTGCCTTTACGTGTCGGTCATCAACACTCGCAGTTTTGGCCGATTCTGGCCCGTTTCATGGACTATTACTCACTATTTTGGGGTCTCGGAGTGATTTCCAAGATTGACGAACCCAGAGGTGCGTTTACGTGTCGGTCATCAACACTCGCAGTTTTGGCCGATTCTGGCCCGTTTCGTGGACTATTACTCACTGTGTTGCGGTCTCGTAGTGCTTTCCACGATTGACGAACCCAGAGGTGCCTTTACGTGTCGGTCATCAACACTCGCAGTTTTGGCCGATTCTGGCCCGTTTCGTGGACTATTACTCACTGTGTTGCGGTCTCGTAGTGATTTCCACGATTGACGAACCCAGAGGTGCCTTTACGTGTCGGTCATCAACACTCGCAGTTTTGGCCGATTCTGGCCCGTTTCATGGACTATTACTCACTATTTTGGGGTCTCGGAGTGATTTCCAAGATTGACGAACCCAGAGGTGCGTTTACGTGTCGGTC
Source organism: Triticum timopheevii (assembly GCA_963921465.1). NCBI lineage: Eukaryota > Viridiplantae > Streptophyta > Magnoliopsida > Poales > Poaceae > Triticum > Triticum timopheevii. The sequence goes on along the minus strand of OY997266.1, from coordinate 670,825,110 downwards.
ATCAACACTCGCAGTTTTGGCCGATTCTGGCCCGTTTCGTGGACTATTACTCACTGTGTTGCGGTCTCGTAGTGCTTTCCACGATTGACGAACCCAGAGGTGCCTTTACGTGTCGGTCATCAACACTCGCAGTTTTGGCCGATTCTGGCCCGTTTTATGGACTATTACTCACTGTTTTGGGGTCTTGGAGTGATTTCCACGATTGACGAACCCAAAGGTGCGTTTACGTGTCGGTCATCAACACTCGTAGTTTTGGCCAATTTTGGCCCGTTTCATGGACTATTACTCACTATTTTGGGGTCTCGGAGTGATTTCCAAGATTGATGAACCCAGAGGTGCGTTTACGTGTCGGTCATCAACACTCGCAGTTTTGGTCGATTCTGGCCCGTTTCATGGACTATTTACTCACTGTTTTGGGGCCTCAGAGTGATTTCCACGATTGACGAACCCCAACGTGCGTTTACGTTTCGGTCGTCAACACTCGCAGTTTTGGCCGATTCTGGCCCGTTTCGTGGACTATTACTCACTGTGTTGTGGTCTCATAGTGCTTCCACGATTGACGAACCCAGAGGTGCCTTTACGTGTCGGTCATCAACACTCGTAGTTTTGGCCGATTCTGGCCCGTTTCATGGACTATTAGTCACTGTTTTGGGGTCTCGTAGTGCTTTCCATGATTGACGAACCCAGAGGTGCCTTTACGTGTCGGTCATCAACACTCGCAGTTTTGGCCGATTCTGGCCCGTTTTATGGACAATTACTCACTGTTTTGGGGTCTTGGAGTGATTTCCACGATTGACGAACCCAAAGGTGCGTTTACGTGTCGGTCATCAACACTCGTAGTTTTGGCCAATTTTGGCCCGTTTCATGGACTATTACTCACTATTTTGGGGTCTCGGAGTGATTTCCAAGATTGATGAACCCAGAGGTGCGTTTACGTGTCGGTCATCAACACTCGCAGTTTTGGTCGATTCTGGCCCGTTTCATGGACTATTTACTCACTGTTTTGGGGCCTCAGAGTGATTTCCACGATTGACGAACCCCAACGTGCGTTTACGTTTCGGTCGTCAACACTCGCAGTTTTGGCCGATTCTGGCCCGTTTCGTGGACTATTACTCACTGTGTTGCGGTCTCGTAGTGCTTTCCACGATTGACGAACCCAGAGGTGCCTTTACGTGTCGGTCATCAACACTCGCAGTTTTGGTCGATTCTGGCCCGTTTCATGGACTATTTACTCACTGTTTTGGGGCCTCAGAGTGATTTCCACGATTGACGAACCCCAACGTGCGTTTACGTTTCGGTCGTCAACACTCGCAGTTTTGGCCGATTCTGGCCCGTTTCGTGGACTATTACTCACTGTGTTGTGGTCTCATAGTGCTTCCACGATTGACGAACCCAGAGGTGCCTTTACGTGTCGGTCATCAACACTCGTAGTTTTGGCCGATTCTGGCCCGTTTCATGGACTATTAGTCACTGTTTTGGGGTCTCGTAGTGCTTTCCATGATTGACGAACCCAGAGGTGCCTTTACGTGTCGGTCATCAACACTCGCAGTTTTGGCCGATTCTGGCCCGTTTTATGGACAATTACTCACTGTTTTGGGGTCTTGGAGTGATTTCCACGATTGACGAACCCAAAGGTGCGTTTACGTGTCGGTCATCAACACTCGTAGTTTTGGCCAATTTTGGCCCGTTTCATGGACTATTACTCAGTATTTTGGGGTCTCGGAGTGATTTCCAAGATTGATGAACCCAGAGGTGCGTTTACGTGTCGGTCATCAACACTCGCAGTTTTGGTCGATTCTGGCCCGTTTCATGGACTATTTACTCACTGTTTTGGGGCCTCAGAGTGATTTCCACGATTGACGAACCCCAACGTGCGTTTACGTTTCGGTCGTCAACACTCGCAGTTTTGGCCGATTCTGGCCCGTTTCGTGGACTATTACTCACTGTGTTGCGGTCTCGTAGTGCTTTCCACGATTGACGAACCCAGAGGTGCCTTTACGTGTCGGTCATCAACACTCGCAGTTTTGGCCGATTCTGGCCCGTTTCGTGGACTATTACTCACTGTGTTGCGGTCTCGTAGTGATTTCCACGATTGACGAACCCAGAGGTGCCTTTACGTGTCGGTCATCAACACTCGCAGTTTTGGCCGATTCTGGCCCGTTTCATGGACTATTACTCACTATTTTGGGGTCTCGGAGTGATTTCCAAGATTGACGAACCCAGAGGTGCGTTTACGTGTCGGTCATCAACACTCGCAGTTTTGGCCGATTCTGGCCCGTTTCGTGGACTATTACTCACTGTGTTGCGGTCTCGTAGTGCTTTCCACGATTGACGAACCCAGAGGTGCCTTTACGTGTCGGTCATCAACACTCGCAGTTTTGGCCGATTCTGGCCCGTTTTATGGACTATTACTCACTGTTTTGGGGTCTTGGAGTGATTTCCACGATTGACGAACCCAAAGGTGCGTTTACGTGTCGGTCATCAACACTCGTAGTTTTGGCCAATTTTGGCCCGTTTCATGGACTATTACTCACTATTTTGGGGTCTCGGAGTGATTTCCAAGATTGATGAACCCAGAGGTGCGTTTACGTGTCGGTCATCAACACTCGCAGTTTTGGTCGATTCTGGCCCGTTTCATGGACTATTTACTCACTGTTTTGGGGCCTCAGAGTGATTTCCACGATTGACGAACCCCAACGTGCGTTTACGTTTCGGTCGTCAACACTCGCAGTTTTGGCCGATTCTGGCCCGTTTCGTGGACTATTACTCACTGTGTTGCGGTCTCGTAGTGCTTTCCACGATTGACGAACCCAGAGGTGCCTTTACGTGTCGGTCATCAACACTCGCAGTTTTGGCCGATTCTGGCCCGTTTCGTGGACTATTACTCACTGTGTTGCGGTCTCGTAGTGATTTCCACGATTGACGAACCCAGAGGTGCCTTTACGTGTCGGTCATCAACACTCGCAGTTTTGGCCAATTTTGGCCCGTTTCATGGACTATTACTCACTATTTTGGGGTCTCGGAGTGATTTCCAAGATTGACGAACCCAGAGGTGCGTTTACGTGTCGGTCATCAACACTCGCAGTTTTGGCCGATTCTGGCCCGTTTCGTGGACTATTACTCACTGTGTTGCGGTCTCGTAGTGCTTTCCACGATTGACGAACCCAGAGGTGCCTTTACGTGTCGGTCATCAACACTCGCAGTTTTGGCCGATTCTGGCCCGTTTTATGGACTATTACTCACTGTTTTGGGGTCTTGGAGTGATTTCCACGATTGACGAACCCAAAGGTGCGTTTACGTGTCGGTCATCAACACTCGTAGTTTTGGCCAATTTTGGCCCGTTTCATGGACTATTACTCACTATTTTGGGGTCTCGGAGTGATTTCCAAGATTGATGAACCCAGAGGTGCGTTTACGTGTCGGTCATCAACACTCGCAGTTTTGGTCGATTCTGGCCCGTTTCATGGACTATTTACTCACTGTTTTGGGGCCTCAGAGTGATTTCCACGATTGACGAACCCCAACGTGCGTTTACGTTTCGGTCGTCAACACTCGCAGTTTTGGCCGATTCTGGCCCGTTTCGTGGACTATTACTCACTGTGTTGCGGTCTCGTAGTGCTTTCCACGATTGACGAACCCAGAGGTGCCTTTACGTGTCGGTCATCAACACTCGCAGTTTTGGCCGATTCTGGCCCGTTTTATGGACTATTACTCACTGTTTTGGGGTCTTGGAGTGATTTCCACGATTGACGAACCCAAAGGTGCGTTTACGTGTCGGTCATCAACACTCGTAGTTTTGGCCAATTTTGGCCCGTTTCATGGACTATTACTCACTATTTTGGGGTCTCGGAGTGATTTCCAAGATTGATGAACCCAGAGGTGCGTTTACGTGTCGGTCATCAACACTCGCAGTTTTGGTCGATTCTGGCCCGTTTCATGGACTATTTACTCACTGTTTTGGGGCCTCAGAGTGATTTCCACGATTGACGAACCCCAACGTGCGTTTACGTTTCGGTCGTCAACACTCGCAGTTTTGGCCGATTCTGGCCCGTTTCGTGGACTATTACTCACTGTGTTGCGGTCTCGTAGTGCTTTCCACGATTGACGAACCCAGAGGTGCCTTTACGTGTCGGTCATCAACACTCGCAGTTTTGGCCGATTCTGGCCCGTTTTATGGACTATTACTCACTGTTTTGGGGTCTTGGAGTGATTTCCACGATTGACGAACCCAAAGGTGCGTTTACGTGTCGGTCATCAACACTCGTAGTTTTGGCCAATTTTGGCCCGTTTCATGGACTATTACTCACTATTTTGGGGTCTCGGAGTGATTTCCAAGATTGATGAACCCAGAGGTGCGTTTACGTGTCGGTCATCAACACTCGCAGTTTTGGTCGATTCTGGCCCGTTTCATGGACTATTTACTCACTGTTTTGGGGCCTCAGAGTGATTTCCACGATTGACGAACCCCAACGTGCGTTTACGTTTCGGTCGTCAACACTCGCAGTTTTGGCCGATTCTGGCCCGTTTCGTGGACTATTACTCACTGTGTTGCGGTCTCGTAGTGCTTTCCACGATTGACGAACCCAGAGGTGCCTTTACGTGTCGGTCATCAACACTCGCAGTTTTGGCCGATTCTGGCCCGTTTTATGGACTATTACTCACTGTTTTGGGGTCTTGGAGTGATTTCCACGATTGACGAACCCAAAGGTGCGTTTACGTGTCGGTCATCAACACTCGTAGTTTTGGCCAATTTTGGCCCGTTTCATGGACTATTACTCACTATTTTGGGGTCTCGGAGTGATTTCCAAGATTGATGAACCCAGAGGTGCGTTTACGTGTCGGTCATCAACACTCGCAGTTTTGGTCGATTCTGGCCCGTTTCATGGACTATTTACTCACTGTTTTGGGGCCTCAGAGTGATTTCCACGATTGACGAACCCCAACGTGCGTTTACGTTTCGGTCGTCAACACTCGCAGTTTTGGCCGATTCTGGCCCGTTTCGTGGACTATTACTCACTGTGTTGCGGTCTCGTAGTGCTTTCCACGATTGACGAACCCAGAGGTGCCTTTACGTGTCGGTCATCAACACTCGCAGTTTTGGCCGATTCTGGCCCGTTTTATGGACTATTACTCACTGTTTTGGGGTCTTGGAGTGATTTCCACGATTGACGAACCCAAAGGTGCGTTTACGTGTCGGTCATCAACACTCGTAGTTTTGGCCAATTTTGGCCCGTTTCATGGACTATTACTCACTATTTTGGGGTCTCGGAGTGATTTCCAAGATTGATGAACCCAGAGGTGCGTTTACGTGTCGGTCATCAACACTCGCAGTTTTGGTCGATTCTGGCCCGTTTCATGGACTATTTACTCACTGTTTTGGGGCCTCAGAGTGATTTCCACGATTGACGAACCCCAACGTGCGTTTACGTTTCGGTCGTCAACACTCGCAGTTTTGGCCGATTCTGGCCCGTTTCGTGGACTATTACTCACTGTGTTGCGGTCTCGTAGTGCTTTCCACGATTGACGAACCCAGAGGTGCCTTTACGTGTCGGTCATCAACACTCGCAGTTTTGGCCGATTCTGGCCCGTTTCGTGGACTATTACTCACTGTGTTGCGGTCTCGTAGTGATTTCCACGATTGACGAACCCAGAGGTGCCTTTACGTGTCGGTCATCAACACTCGCAGTTTTGGCCAATTTTGGCCCGTTTCATGGACTATTACTCACTATTTTGGGGTCTCGGAGTGATTTCCAAGATTGACGAACCCAGAGGTGCGTTTACGTGTCGGTCATCAACACTCGCAGTTTTGGCCGATTCTGGCCCGTTTCGTGGACTATTACTCACTGTGTTGCGGTCTCGTAGTGATTTCCACGATTGACGAACCCAGAGGTGCCTTTACGTGTCGGTCATCAACACTCGCAGTTTTGGCCAATTTTGGCCCGTTTCATGGACTATTACTCACTATTTTGGGGTCTCGGAGTGATTTCCAAGATTGACGAACCCAGAGGTGCGTTTACGTGTCGGTCATCAACACTCGCAGTTTTGGCCGATTCTGGCCCGTTTCGTGGACTATTACTCACTGTGTTGCGGTCTCGTAGTGCTTTCCACGATTGACGAACCCAGAGGTGCCTTTACGTGTCGGTCATCAACACTCGCAGTTTTGGCCGATTCTGGCCCGTTTTATGGACTATTACTCACTGTTTTGGGGTCTTGGAGTGATTTCCACGATTGACGAACCCAAAGGTGCGTTTACGTGTCGGTCATCAACACTCGTAGTTTTGGCCAATTTTGGCCCGTTTCATGGACTATTACTCACTATTTTGGGGTCTCGGAGTGATTTCCAAGATTGATGAACCCAGAGGTGCGTTTACGTGTCGGTCATCAACACTCGCAGTTTTGGTCGATTCTGGCCCGTTTCATGGACTATTTACTCACTGTTTTGGGGCCTCAGAGTGATTTCCACGATTGACGAACCCCAACGTGCGTTTACGTTTCGGTCGTCAACACTCGCAGTTTTGGCCGATTCTGGCCCGTTTCGTGGACTATTACTCACTGTGTTGCGGTCTCGTAGTGCTTTCCACGATTGACGAACCCAGAGGTGCCTTTACGTGTCGGTCATCAACACTCGCAGTTTTGGCCGATTCTGGCCCGTTTTATGGACTATTACTCACTGTTTTGGGGTCTTGGAGTGATTTCCACGATTGACGAACCCAAAGGTGCGTTTACGTGTCGGTCATCAACACTCGTAGTTTTGGCCAATTTTGGCCCGTTTCATGGACTATTACTCACTATTTTGGGGTCTCGGAGTGATTTCCAAGATTGATGAACCCAGAGGTGCGTTTACGTGTCGGTCATCAACACTCGCAGTTTTGGTCGATTCTGGCCCGTTTCATGGACTATTTACTCACTGTTTTGGGGCCTCAGAGTGATTTCCACGATTGACGAACCCCAACGTGCGTTTACGTTTCGGTCGTCAACACTCGCAGTTTTGGCCGATTCTGGCCCGTTTCGTGGACTATTACTCACTGTGTTGCGGTCTCGTAGTGCTTTCCACGATTGACGAACCCAGAGGTGCCTTTACGTGTCGGTCATCAACACTCGCAGTTTTGGCCGATTCTGGCCCGTTTTATGGACTATTACTCACTGTTTTGGGGTCTTGGAGTGATTTCCACGATTGACGAACCCAAAGGTGCGTTTACGTGTCGGTCATCAACACTCGTAGTTTTGGCCAATTTTGGCCCGTTTCATGGACTATTACTCACTATTTTGGGGTCTCGGAGTGATTTCCAAGATTGATGAACCCAGAGGTGCGTTTACGTGTCGGTCATCAACACTCGCAGTTTTGGTCGATTCTGGCCCGTTTCATGGACTATTTACTCACTGTTTTGGGGCCTCAGAGTGATTTCCACGATTGACGAACCCCAACGTGCGTTTACGTTTCGGTCGTCAACACTCGCAGTTTTGGCCGATTCTGGCCCGTTTCGTGGACTATTACTCACTGTGTTGCGGTCTCGTAGTGCTTTCCACGATTGACGAACCCAGAGGTGCCTTTACGTGTCGGTCATCAACACTCGCAGTTTTGGTCGATTCTGGCCCGTTTCATGGACTATTTACTCACTGTTTTGGGGCCTCAGAGTGATTTCCACGATTGACGAACCCCAACGTGCGTTTACGTTTCGGTCGTCAACACTCGCAGTTTTGGCCGATTCTGGCCCGTTTCGTGGACTATTACTCACTGTGTTGTGGTCTCATAGTGCTTCCACGATTGACGAACCCAGAGGTGCCTTTACGTGTCGGTCATCAACACTCGTAGTTTTGGCCGATTCTGGCCCGTTTCATGGACTATTAGTCACTGTTTTGGGGTCTCGTAGTGCTTTCCATGATTGACGAACCCAGAGGTGCCTTTACGTGTCGGTCATCAACACTCGCAGTTTTGGCCGATTCTGGCCCGTTTTATGGACAATTACTCACTGTTTTGGGGTCTTGGAGTGATTTCCACGATTGACGAACCCAAAGGTGCGTTTACGTGTCGGTCATCAACACTCGTAGTTTTGGCCAATTTTGGCCCGTTTCATGGACTATTACTCAGTATTTTGGGGTCTCGGAGTGATTTCCAAGATTGATGAACCCAGAGGTGCGTTTACGTGTCGGTCATCAACACTCGCAGTTTTGGTCGATTCTGGCCCGTTTCATGGACTATTTACTCACTGTTTTGGGGCCTCAGAGTGATTTCCACGATTGACGAACCCCAACGTGCGTTTACGTTTCGGTCGTCAACACTCGCAGTTTTGGCCGATTCTGGCCCGTTTCGTGGACTATTACTCACTGTGTTGCGGTCTCGTAGTGCTTTCCACGATTGACGAACCCAGAGGTGCCTTTACGTGTCGGTCATCAACACTCGCAGTTTTGGCCGATTCTGGCCCGTTTCGTGGACTATTACTCACTGTGTTGCGGTCTCGTAGTGATTTCCACGATTGACGAACCCAGAGGTGCCTTTACGTGTCGGTCATCAACACTCGCAGTTTTGGCCGATTCTGGCCCGTTTCATGGACTATTACTCACTATTTTGGGGTCTCGGAGTGATTTCCAAGATTGACGAACCCAGAGGTGCGTTTACGTGTCGGTCATCAACACTCGCAGTTTTGGCCGATTCTGGCCCGTTTCGTGGACTATTACTCACTGTGTTGCGGTCTCGTAGTGCTTTCCACGATTGACGAACCCAGAGGTGCCTTTACGTGTCGGTCATCAACACTCGCAGTTTTGGCCGATTCTGGCCCGTTTCGTGGACTATTACTCACTGTGTTGCGGTCTCGTAGTGATTTCCACGATTGACGAACCCAGAGGTGCCTTTACGTGTCGGTCATCAACACTCGCAGTTTTGGCCGATTCTGGCCCGTTTCATGGACTATTACTCACTATTTTGGGGTCTCGGAGTGATTTCCAAGATTGACGAACCCAGAGGTGCGTTTACGTGTCGGTCATCAACACTCGCAGTTTTGGCCGATTCTGGCCCGTTTCGTGGACTATTACTCACTGTGTTGCGGTCTCGTAGTGCTTTCCACGATTGACGAACCCAGAGGTGCCTTTACGTGTCGGTCATCAACACTCGCAGTTTTGGCCGATTCTGGCCCGTTTTATGGACTATTACTCACTGTTTTGGGGTCTTGGAGTGATTTCCACGATTGACGAACCCAAAGGTGCGTTTACGTGTCGGTCATCAACACTCGTAGTTTTGGCCAATTTTGGCCCGTTTCATGGACTATTACTCACTATTTTGGGGTCTCGGAGTGATTTCCAAGATTGATGAACCCAGAGGTGCGTTTACGTGTCGGTCATCAACACTCGCAGTTTTGGTCGATTCTGGCCCGTTTCATGGACTATTTACTCACTGTTTTGGGGCCTCAGAGTGATTTCCACGATTGACGAACCCCAACGTGCGTTTACGTTTCGGTCGTCAACACTCGCAGTTTTGGCCGATTCTGGCCCGTTTCGTGGACTATTACTCACTGTGTTGTGGTCTCATAGTGCTTCCACGATTGACGAACCCAGAGGTGCCTTTACGTGTCGGTCATCAACACTCGTAGTTTTGGCCGATTCTGGCCCGTTTCATGGACTATTAGTCACTGTTTTGGGGTCTCGTAGTGCTTTCCATGATTGACGAACCCAGAGGTGCCTTTACGTGTCGGTCATCAACACTCGCAGTTTTGGCCGATTCTGGCCCGTTTTATGGACAATTACTCACTGTTTTGGGGTCTTGGAGTGATTTCCACGATTGACGAACCCAAAGGTGCGTTTACGTGTCGGTCATCAACACTCGTAGTTTTGGCCAATTTTGGCCCGTTTCATGGACTATTACTCACTATTTTGGGGTCTCGGAGTGATTTCCAAGATTGATGAACCCAGAGGTGCGTTTACGTGTCGGTCATCAACACTCGCAGTTTTGGTCGATTCTGGCCCGTTTCATGGACTATTTACTCACTGTTTTGGGGCCTCAGAGTGATTTCCACGATTGACGAACCCCAACGTGCGTTTACGTTTCGGTCGTCAACACTCGCAGTTTTGGCCGATTCTGGCCCGTTTCGTGGACTATTACTCACTGTGTTGCGGTCTCGTAGTGCTTTCCACGATTGACGAACCCAGAGGTGCCTTTACGTGTCGGTCATCAACACTCGCAGTTTTGGTCGATTCTGGCCCGTTTCATGGACTATTTACTCACTGTTTTGGGGCCTCAGAGTGATTTCCACGATTGACGAACCCCAACGTGCGTTTACGTTTCGGTCGTCAACACTCGCAGTTTTGGCCGATTCTGGCCCGTTTCGTGGACTATTACTCACTGTGTTGTGGTCTCATAGTGCTTCCACGATTGACGAACCCAGAGGTGCCTTTACGTGTCGGTCATCAACACTCGTAGTTTTGGCCGATTCTGGCCCGTTTCATGGACTATTAGTCACTGTTTTGGGGTCTCGTAGTGCTTTCCATGATTGACGAACCCAGAGGTGCCTTTACGTGTCGGTCATCAACACTCGCAGTTTTGGCCGATTCTGGCCCGTTTTATGGACAATTACTCACTGTTTTGGGGTCTTGGAGTGATTTCCACGATTGACGAACCCAAAGGTGCGTTTACGTGTCGGTCATCAACACTCGTAGTTTTGGCCAATTTTGGCCCGTTTCATGGACTATTACTCAGTATTTTGGGGTCTCGGAGTGATTTCCAAGATTGATGAACCCAGAGGTGCGTTTACGTGTCGGTCATCAACACTCGCAGTTTTGGTCGATTCTGGCCCGTTTCATGGACTATTTACTCACTGTTTTGGGGCCTCAGAGTGATTTCCACGATTGACGAACCCCAACGTGCGTTTACGTTTCGGTCGTCAACACTCGCAGTTTTGGCCGATTCTGGCCCGTTTCGTGGACTATTACTCACTGTGTTGCGGTCTCGTAGTGCTTTCCACGATTGACGAACCCAGAGGTGCCTTTACGTGTCGGTCATCAACACTCGCAGTTTTGGCCGATTCTGGCCCGTTTCGTGGACTATTACTCACTGTGTTGCGGTCTCGTAGTGATTTCCACGATTGACGAACCCAGAGGTGCCTTTACGTGTCGGTCATCAACACTCGCAGTTTTGGCCGATTCTGGCCCGTTTCATGGACTATTACTCACTATTTTGGGGTCTCGGAGTGATTTCCAAGATTGACGAACCCAGAGGTGCGTTTACGTGTCGGTCATCAACACTCGCAGTTTTGGCCGATTCTGGCCCGTTTCGTGGACTATTACTCACTGTGTTGCGGTCTCGTAGTGCTTTCCACGATTGACGAACCCAGAGGTGCCTTTACGTGTCGGTCATCAACACTCGCAGTTTTGGCCGATTCTGGCCCGTTTTATGGACTATTACTCACTGTTTTGGGGTCTTGGAGTGATTTCCACGATTGACGAACCCAAAGGTGCGTTTACGTGTCGGTCATCAACACTCGTAGTTTTGGCCAATTTTGGCCCGTTTCATGGACTATTACTCACTATTTTGGGGTCTCGGAGTGATTTCCAAGATTGATGAACCCAGAGGTGCGTTTACGTGTCGGTCATCAACACTCGCAGTTTTGGTCGATTCTGGCCCGTTTCATGGACTATTTACTCACTGTTTTGGGGCCTCAGAGTGATTTCCACGATTGACGAACCCCAACGTGCGTTTACGTTTCGGTCGTCAACACTCGCAGTTTTGGCCGATTCTGGCCCGTTTCGTGGACTATTACTCACTGTGTTGCGGTCTCGTAGTGCTTTCCACGATTGACGAACCCAGAGGTGCCTTTACGTGTCGGTCATCAACACTCGCAGTTTTGGCCGATTCTGGCCCGTTTCGTGGACTATTACTCACTGTGTTGCGGTCTCGTAGTGATTTCCACGATTGACGAACCCAGAGGTGCCTTTACGTGTCGGTCATCAACACTCGCAGTTTTGGCCAATTTTGGCCCGTTTCATGGACTATTACTCACTATTTTGGGGTCTCGGAGTGATTTCCAAGATTGACGAACCCAGAGGTGCGTTTACGTGTCGGTCATCAACACTCGCAGTTTTGGCCGATTCTGGCCCGTTTCGTGGACTATTACTCACTGTGTTGCGGTCTCGTAGTGCTTTCCACGATTGACGAACCCAGAGGTGCCTTTACGTGTCGGTCATCAACACTCGCAGTTTTGGCCGATTCTGGCCCGTTTTATGGACTATTACTCACTGTTTTGGGGTCTTGGAGTGATTTCCACGATTGACGAACCCAAAGGTGCGTTTACGTGTCGGTCATCAACACTCGTAGTTTTGGCCAATTTTGGCCCGTTTCATGGACTATTACTCACTATTTTGGGGTCTCGGAGTGATTTCCAAGATTGATGAACCCAGAGGTGCGTTTACGTGTCGGTCATCAACACTCGCAGTTTTGGTCGATTCTGGCCCGTTTCATGGACTATTTACTCACTGTTTTGGGGCCTCAGAGTGATTTCCACGATTGACGAACCCCAACGTGCGTTTACGTTTCGGTCGTCAACACTCGCAGTTTTGGCCGATTCTGGCCCGTTTCGTGGACTATTACTCACTGTGTTGCGGTCTCGTAGTGCTTTCCACGATTGACGAACCCAGAGGTGCCTTTACGTGTCGGTCATCAACACTCGCAGTTTTGGCCGATTCTGGCCCGTTTTATGGACTATTACTCACTGTTTTGGGGTCTTGGAGTGATTTCCACGATTGACGAACCCAAAGGTGCGTTTACGTGTCGGTCATCAACACTCGTAGTTTTGGCCAATTTTGGCCCGTTTCATGGACTATTACTCACTATTTTGGGGTCTCGGAGTGATTTCCAAGATTGATGAACCCAGAGGTGCGTTTACGTGTCGGTCATCAACACTCGCAGTTTTGGTCGATTCTGGCCCGTTTCATGGACTATTTACTCACTGTTTTGGGGCCTCAGAGTGATTTCCACGATTGACGAACCCCAACGTGCGTTTACGTTTCGGTCGTCAACACTCGCAGTTTTGGCCGATTCTGGCCCGTTTCGTGGACTATTACTCACTGTGTTGCGGTCTCGTAGTGCTTTCCACGATTGACGAACCCAGAGGTGCCTTTACGTGTCGGTCATCAACACTCGCAGTTTTGGCCGATTCTGGCCCGTTTTATGGACTATTACTCACTGTTTTGGGGTCTTGGAGTGATTTCCACGATTGACGAACCCAAAGGTGCGTTTACGTGTCGGTCATCAACACTCGTAGTTTTGGCCAATTTTGGCCCGTTTCATGGACTATTACTCACTATTTTGGGGTCTCGGAGTGATTTCCAAGATTGATGAACCCAGAGGTGCGTTTACGTGTCGGTCATCAACACTCGCAGTTTTGGTCGATTCTGGCCCGTTTCATGGACTATTTACTCACTGTTTTGGGGCCTCAGAGTGATTTCCACGATTGACGAACCCCAACGTGCGTTTACGTTTCGGTCGTCAACACTCGCAGTTTTGGCCGATTCTGGCCCGTTTCGTGGACTATTACTCACTGTGTTGCGGTCTCGTAGTGCTTTCCACGATTGACGAACCCAGAGGTGCCTTTACGTGTCGGTCATCAACACTCGCAGTTTTGGCCGATTCTGGCCCGTTTTATGGACTATTACTCACTGTTTTGGGGTCTTGGAGTGATTTCCACGATTGACGAACCCAAAGGTGCGTTTACGTGTCGGTCATCAACACTCGTAGTTTTGGCCAATTTTGGCCCGTTTCATGGACTATTACTCACTATTTTGGGGTCTCGGAGTGATTTCCAAGATTGATGAACCCAGAGGTGCGTTTACGTGTCGGTCATCAACACTCGCAGTTTTGGTCGATTCTGGCCCGTTTCATGGACTATTTACTCACTGTTTTGGGGCCTCAGAGTGATTTCCACGATTGACGAACCCCAACGTGCGTTTACGTTTCGGTCGTCAACACTCGCAGTTTTGGCCGATTCTGGCCCGTTTCGTGGACTATTACTCACTGTGTTGCGGTCTCGTAGTGCTTTCCACGATTGACGAACCCAGAGGTGCCTTTACGTGTCGGTCATCAACACTCGCAGTTTTGGCCGATTCTGGCCCGTTTCGTGGACTATTACTCACTGTGTTGCGGTCTCGTAGTGATTTCCACGATTGACGAACCCAGAGGTGCCTTTACGTGTCGGTCATCAACACTCGCAGTTTTGGCCAATTTTGGCCCGTTTCATGGACTATTACTCACTATTTTGGGGTCTCGGAGTGATTTCCAAGATTGACGAACCCAGAGGTGCGTTTACGTGTCGGTCATCAACACTCGCAGTTTTGGCCGATTCTGGCCCGTTTCGTGGACTATTACTCACTGTGTTGCGGTCTCGTAGTGATTTCCACGATTGACGAACCCAGAGGTGCCTTTACGTGTCGGTCATCAACACTCGCAGTTTTGGCCAATTTTGGCCCGTTTCATGGACTATTACTCACTATTTTGGGGTCTCGGAGTGATTTCCAAGATTGACGAACCCAGAGGTGCGTTTACGTGTCGGTCATCAACACTCGCAGTTTTGGCCGATTCTGGCCCGTTTCGTGGACTATTACTCACTGTGTTGCGGTCTCGTAGTGCTTTCCACGATTGACGAACCCAGAGGTGCCTTTACGTGTCGGTCATCAACACTCGCAGTTTTGGCCGATTCTGGCCCGTTTTATGGACTATTACTCACTGTTTTGGGGTCTTGGAGTGATTTCCACGATTGACGAACCCAAAGGTGCGTTTACGTGTCGGTCATCAACACTCGTAGTTTTGGCCAATTTTGGCCCGTTTCATGGACTATTACTCACTATTTTGGGGTCTCGGAGTGATTTCCAAGATTGATGAACCCAGAGGTGCGTTTACGTGTCGGTCATCAACACTCGCAGTTTTGGTCGATTCTGGCCCGTTTCATGGACTATTTACTCACTGTTTTGGGGCCTCAGAGTGATTTCCACGATTGACGAACCCCAACGTGCGTTTACGTTTCGGTCGTCAACACTCGCAGTTTTGGCCGATTCTGGCCCGTTTCGTGGACTATTACTCACTGTGTTGCGGTCTCGTAGTGCTTTCCACGATTGACGAACCCAGAGGTGCCTTTACGTGTCGGTCATCAACACTCGCAGTTTTGGCCGATTCTGGCCCGTTTTATGGACTATTACTCACTGTTTTGGGGTCTTGGAGTGATTTCCACGATTGACGAACCCAAAGGTGCGTTTACGTGTCGGTCATCAACACTCGTAGTTTTGGCCAATTTTGGCCCGTTTCATGGACTATTACTCACTATTTTGGGGTCTCGGAGTGATTTCCAAGATTGATGAACCCAGAGGTGCGTTTACGTGTCGGTCATCAACACTCGCAGTTTTGGTCGATTCTGGCCCGTTTCATGGACTATTTACTCACTGTTTTGGGGCCTCAGAGTGATTTCCACGATTGACGAACCCCAACGTGCGTTTACGTTTCGGTCGTCAACACTCGCAGTTTTGGCCGATTCTGGCCCGTTTCGTGGACTATTACTCACTGTGTTGCGGTCTCGTAGTGCTTTCCACGATTGACGAACCCAGAGGTGCCTTTACGTGTCGGTCATCAACACTCGCAGTTTTGGCCGATTCTGGCCCGTTTTATGGACTATTACTCACTGTTTTGGGGTCTTGGAGTGATTTCCACGATTGACGAACCCAAAGGTGCGTTTACGTGTCGGTCATCAACACTCGTAGTTTTGGCCAATTTTGGCCCGTTTCATGGACTATTACTCACTATT
This sequence comes from Triticum timopheevii, assembly GCA_963921465.1. Lineage (NCBI taxonomy): Eukaryota > Viridiplantae > Streptophyta > Magnoliopsida > Poales > Poaceae > Triticum > Triticum timopheevii. Next base: position 670,809,337 of record OY997266.1, on the reverse strand, counting down.
TTGGGGTCTCGGAGTGATTTCCAAGATTGATGAACCCAGAGGTGCGTTTACGTGTCGGTCATCAACACTCGCAGTTTTGGTCGATTCTGGCCCGTTTCATGGACTATTTACTCACTGTTTTGGGGCCTCAGAGTGATTTCCACGATTGACGAACCCCAACGTGCGTTTACGTTTCGGTCGTCAACACTCGCAGTTTTGGCCGATTCTGGCCCGTTTCGTGGACTATTACTCACTGTGTTGCGGTCTCGTAGTGCTTTCCACGATTGACGAACCCAGAGGTGCCTTTACGTGTCGGTCATCAACACTCGCAGTTTTGGCCGATTCTGGCCCGTTTTATGGACTATTACTCACTGTTTTGGGGTCTTGGAGTGATTTCCACGATTGACGAACCCAAAGGTGCGTTTACGTGTCGGTCATCAACACTCGTAGTTTTGGCCAATTTTGGCCCGTTTCATGGACTATTACTCACTATTTTGGGGTCTCGGAGTGATTTCCAAGATTGATGAACCCAGAGGTGCGTTTACGTGTCGGTCATCAACACTCGCAGTTTTGGTCGATTCTGGCCCGTTTCATGGACTATTTACTCACTGTTTTGGGGCCTCAGAGTGATTTCCACGATTGACGAACCCCAACGTGCGTTTACGTTTCGGTCGTCAACACTCGCAGTTTTGGCCGATTCTGGCCCGTTTCGTGGACTATTACTCACTGTGTTGCGGTCTCGTAGTGCTTTCCACGATTGACGAACCCAGAGGTGCCTTTACGTGTCGGTCATCAACACTCGCAGTTTTGGCCGATTCTGGCCCGTTTCGTGGACTATTACTCACTGTGTTGCGGTCTCGTAGTGATTTCCACGATTGACGAACCCAGAGGTGCCTTTACGTGTCGGTCATCAACACTCGCAGTTTTGGCCAATTTTGGCCCGTTTCATGGACTATTACTCACTATTTTGGGGTCTCGGAGTGATTTCCAAGATTGACGAACCCAGAGGTGCGTTTACGTGTCGGTCATCAACACTCGCAGTTTTGGCCGATTCTGGCCCGTTTCGTGGACTATTACTCACTGTGTTGCGGTCTCGTAGTGCTTTCCACGATTGACGAACCCAGAGGTGCCTTTACGTGTCGGTCATCAACACTCGCAGTTTTGGCCGATTCTGGCCCGTTTTATGGACTATTACTCACTGTTTTTGGGGTCTTGGAGTGATTTCCACGATTGACGAACCCAAAGGTGCGTTTACGTGTCGGTCATCAACACTCGTAGTTTTGGCCAATTTTGGCCCGTTTCATGGACTATTACTCACTATTTTGGGGTCTCGGAGTGATTTCCAAGATTGATGAACCCAGAGGTGCGTTTACGTGTCGGTCATCAACACTCGCAGTTTTGGTCGATTCTGGCCCGTTTCATGGACTATTTACTCACTGTTTTGGGGCCTCAGAGTGATTTCCACGATTGACGAACCCCAACGTGCGTTTACGTTTCGGTCGTCAACACTCGCAGTTTTGGCCGATTCTGGCCCGTTTCGTGGACTATTACTCACTGTGTTGCGGTCTCGTAGTGCTTTCCACGATTGACGAACCCAGAGGTGCCTTTACGTGTCGGTCATCAACACTCGCAGTTTTGGCCGATTCTGGCCCGTTTTATGGACTATTACTCACTGTTTTGGGGTCTTGGAGTGATTTCCACGATTGACGAACCCAAAGGTGCGTTTACGTGTCGGTCATCAACACTCGTAGTTTTGGCCAATTTTGGCCCGTTTCATGGACTATTACTCACTATTTTGGGGTCTCGGAGTGATTTCCAAGATTGATGAACCCAGAGGTGCGTTTACGTGTCGGTCATCAACACTCGCAGTTTTGGTCGATTCTGGCCCGTTTCATGGACTATTTACTCACTGTTTTGGGGCCTCAGAGTGATTTCCACGATTGACGAACCCCAACGTGCGTTTACGTTTCGGTCGTCAACACTCGCAGTTTTGGCCGATTCTGGCCCGTTTCGTGGACTATTACTCACTGTGTTGCGGTCTCGTAGTGCTTTCCACGATTGACGAACCCAGAGGTGCCTTTACGTGTCGGTCATCAACACTCGCAGTTTTGGCCGATTCTGGCCCGTTTTATGGACTATTACTCACTGTTTTGGGGTCTTGGAGTGATTTCCACGATTGACGAACCCAAAGGTGCGTTTACGTGTCGGTCATCAACACTCGTAGTTTTGGCCAATTTTGGCCCGTTTCATGGACTATTACTCACTATTTTGGGGTCTCGGAGTGATTTCCAAGATTGATGAACCCAGAGGTGCGTTTACGTGTCGGTCATCAACACTCGCAGTTTTGGTCGATTCTGGCCCGTTTCATGGACTATTTACTCACTGTTTTGGGGCCTCAGAGTGATTTCCACGATTGACGAACCCCAACGTGCGTTTACGTTTCGGTCGTCAACACTCGCAGTTTTGGCCGATTCTGGCCCGTTTCGTGGACTATTACTCACTGTGTTGCGGTCTCGTAGTGCTTTCCACGATTGACGAACCCAGAGGTGCCTTTACGTGTCGGTCATCAACACTCGCAGTTTTGGCCGATTCTGGCCCGTTTCGTGGACTATTACTCACTGTGTTGCGGTCTCGTAGTGATTTCCACGATTGACGAACCCAGAGGTGCCTTTACGTGTCGGTCATCAACACTCGCAGTTTTGGCCAATTTTGGCCCGTTTCATGGACTATTACTCACTATTTTGGGGTCTCGGAGTGATTTCCAAGATTGACGAACCCAGAGGTGCGTTTACGTGTCGGTCATCAACACTCGCAGTTTTGGCCGATTCTGGCCCGTTTCGTGGACTATTACTCACTGTGTTGCGGTCTCGTAGTGCTTTCCACGATTGACGAACCCAGAGGTGCCTTTACGTGTCGGTCATCAACACTCGCAGTTTTGGCCGATTCTGGCCCGTTTTATGGACTATTACTCACTGTTTTGGGGTCTTGGAGTGATTTCCACGATTGACGAACCCAAAGGTGCGTTTACGTGTCGGTCATCAACACTCGCAGTTTTGGCCGATTCTGGCCCGTTTTATGGACTATTACTCACTGTTTTGGGGTCTTGGAGTGATTTCCACGATTGACGAACCCAAAGGTGCGTTTACGTGTCGGTCATCAACACTCGTAGTTTTGGCCAATTTTGGCCCGTTTCATGGACTATTACTCACTATTTTGGGGTCTCGGAGTGATTTCCAAGATTGATGAACCCAGAGGTGCGTTTACGTGTCGGTCATCAACACTCGCAGTTTTGGTCGATTCTGGCCCGTTTCATGGACTATTTACTCACTGTTTTGGGGCCTCAGAGTGATTTCCACGATTGACGAACCCCAACGTGCGTTTACGTTTCGGTCGTCAACACTCGCAGTTTTGGCCGATTCTGGCCCGTTTCGTGGACTATTACTCACTGTGTTGCGGTCTCGTAGTGCTTTCCACGATTGACGAACCCAGAGGTGCCTTTACGTGTCGGTCATCAACACTCGCAGTTTTGGCCGATTCTGGCCCGTTTCGTGGACTATTACTCACTGTGTTGCGGTCTCGTAGTGATTTCCACGATTGACGAACCCAGAGGTGCCTTTACGTGTCGGTCATCAACACTCGCAGTTTTGGCCAATTTTGGCCCGTTTCATGGACTATTACTCACTATTTTGGGGTCTCGGAGTGATTTCCAAGATTGACGAACCCAGAGGTGCGTTTACGTGTCGGTCATCAACACTCGCAGTTTTGGCCGATTCTGGCCCGTTTCGTGGACTATTACTCACTGTGTTGCGGTCTCGTAGTGCTTTCCACGATTGACGAACCCAGAGGTGCCTTTACGTGTCGGTCATCAACACTCGCAGTTTTGGCCGATTCTGGCCCGTTTTATGGACTATTACTCACTGTTTTGGGGTCTTGGAGTGATTTCCACGATTGACGAACCCAAAGGTGCGTTTACGTGTCGGTCATCAACACTCGTAGTTTTGGCCAATTTTGGCCCGTTTCATGGACTATTACTCACTATTTTGGGGTCTCGGAGTGATTTCCAAGATTGATGAACCCAGAGGTGCGTTTACGTGTCGGTCATCAACACTCGCAGTTTTGGTCGATTCTGGCCCGTTTCATGGACTATTTACTCACTGTTTTGGGGCCTCAGAGTGATTTCCACGATTGACGAACCCCAACGTGCGTTTACGTTTCGGTCGTCAACACTCGCAGTTTTGGCCGATTCTGGCCCGTTTCGTGGACTATTACTCACTGTGTTGCGGTCTCGTAGTGCTTTCCACGATTGACGAACCCAGAGGTGCCTTTACGTGTCGGTCATCAACACTCGCAGTTTTGGCCGATTCTGGCCCGTTTCGTGGACTATTACTCACTGTGTTGCGGTCTCGTAGTGATTTCCACGATTGACGAACCCAGAGGTGCCTTTACGTGTCGGTCATCAACACTCGCAGTTTTGGCCAATTTTGGCCCGTTTCATGGACTATTACTCACTATTTTGGGGTCTCGGAGTGATTTCCAAGATTGACGAACCCAGAGGTGCGTTTACGTGTCGGTCATCAACACTCGCAGTTTTGGCCGATTCTGGCCCGTTTCGTGGACTATTACTCACTGTGTTGCGGTCTCGTAGTGCTTTCCACGATTGACGAACCCAGAGGTGCCTTTACGTGTCGGTCATCAACACTCGCAGTTTTGGCCGATTCTGGCCCGTTTTATGGACTATTACTCACTGTTTTGGGGTCTTGGAGTGATTTCCACGATTGACGAACCCAAAGGTGCGTTTACGTGTCGGTCATCAACACTCGTAGTTTTGGCCAATTTTGGCCCGTTTCATGGACTATTACTCACTATTTTGGGGTCTCGGAGTGATTTCCAAGATTGATGAACCCAGAGGTGCGTTTACGTGTCGGTCATCAACACTCGCAGTTTTGGTCGATTCTGGCCCGTTTCATGGACTATTTACTCACTGTTTTGGGGCCTCAGAGTGATTTCCACGATTGACGAACCCCAACGTGCGTTTACGTTTCGGTCGTCAACACTCGCAGTTTTGGCCGATTCTGGCCCGTTTCGTGGACTATTACTCACTGTGTTGCGGTCTCGTAGTGCTTTCCACGATTGACGAACCCAGAGGTGCCTTTACGTGTCGGTCATCAACACTCGCAGTTTTGGCCGATTCTGGCCCGTTTCGTGGACTATTACTCACTGTGTTGCGGTCTCGTAGTGATTTCCACGATTGACGAACCCAGAGGTGCCTTTACGTGTCGGTCATCAACACTCGCAGTTTTGGCCAATTTTGGCCCGTTTCATGGACTATTACTCACTATTTTGGGGTCTCGGAGTGATTTCCAAGATTGACGAACCCAGAGGTGCGTTTACGTGTCGGTCATCAACACTCGCAGTTTTGGCCGATTCTGGCCCGTTTCGTGGACTATTACTCACTGTGTTGCGGTCTCGTAGTGCTTTCCACGATTGACGAACCCAGAGGTGCCTTTACGTGTCGGTCATCAACACTCGCAGTTTTGGCCGATTCTGGCCCGTTTTATGGACTATTACTCACTGTTTTGGGGTCTTGGAGTGATTTCCACGATTGACGAACCCAAAGGTGCGTTTACGTGTCGGTCATCAACACTCGTAGTTTTGGCCAATTTTGGCCCGTTTCATGGACTATTACTCACTATTTTGGGGTCTCGGAGTGATTTCCAAGATTGATGAACCCAGAGGTGCGTTTACGTGTCGGTCATCAACACTCGCAGTTTTGGTCGATTCTGGCCCGTTTCATGGACTATTTACTCACTGTTTTGGGGCCTCAGAGTGATTTCCACGATTGACGAACCCCAACGTGCGTTTACGTTTCGGTCGTCAACACTCGCAGTTTTGGCCGATTCTGGCCCGTTTCGTGGACTATTACTCACTGTGTTGCGGTCTCGTAGTGCTTTCCACGATTGACGAACCCAGAGGTGCCTTTACGTGTCGGTCATCAACACTCGCAGTTTTGGCCGATTCTGGCCCGTTTCGTGGACTATTACTCACTGTGTTGCGGTCTCGTAGTGATTTCCACGATTGACGAACCCAGAGGTGCCTTTACGTGTCGGTCATCAACACTCGCAGTTTTGGCCAATTTTGGCCCGTTTCATGGACTATTACTCACTATTTTGGGGTCTCGGAGTGATTTCCAAGATTGACGAACCCAGAGGTGCGTTTACGTGTCGGTCATCAACACTCGCAGTTTTGGCCGATTCTGGCCCGTTTCGTGGACTATTACTCACTGTGTTGCGGTCTCGTAGTGCTTTCCACGATTGACGAACCCAGAGGTGCCTTTACGTGTCGGTCATCAACACTCGCAGTTTTGGCCGATTCTGGCCCGTTTTATGGACTATTACTCACTGTTTTGGGGTCTTGGAGTGATTTCCACGATTGACGAACCCAAAGGTGCGTTTACGTGTCGGTCATCAACACTCGTAGTTTTGGCCAATTTTGGCCCGTTTCATGGACTATTACTCACTATTTTGGGGTCTCGGAGTGATTTCCAAGATTGATGAACCCAGAGGTGCGTTTACGTGTCGGTCATCAACACTCGCAGTTTTGGTCGATTCTGGCCCGTTTCATGGACTATTTACTCACTGTTTTGGGGCCTCAGAGTGATTTCCACGATTGACGAACCCCAACGTGCGTTTACGTTTCGGTCGTCAACACTCGCAGTTTTGGCCGATTCTGGCCCGTTTCGTGGACTATTACTCACTGTGTTGCGGTCTCGTAGTGCTTTCCACGATTGACGAACCCAGAGGTGCCTTTACGTGTCGGTCATCAACACTCGCAGTTTTGGCCGATTCTGGCCCGTTTCGTGGACTATTACTCACTGTGTTGCGGTCTCGTAGTGATTTCCACGATTGACGAACCCAGAGGTGCCTTTACGTGTCGGTCATCAACACTCGCAGTTTTGGCCAATTTTGGCCCGTTTCATGGACTATTACTCACTATTTTGGGGTCTCGGAGTGATTTCCAAGATTGACGAACCCAGAGGTGCGTTTACGTGTCGGTCATCAACACTCGCAGTTTTGGCCGATTCTGGCCCGTTTCGTGGACTATTACTCACTGTGTTGCGGTCTCGTAGTGCTTTCCACGATTGACGAACCCAGAGGTGCCTTTACGTGTCGGTCATCAACACTCGCAGTTTTGGCCGATTCTGGCCCGTTTTATGGACTATTACTCACTGTTTTGGGGTCTTGGAGTGATTTCCACGATTGACGAACCCAAAGGTGCGTTTACGTGTCGGTCATCAACACTCGTAGTTTTGGCCAATTTTGGCCCGTTTCATGGACTATTACTCACTATTTTGGGGTCTCGGAGTGATTTCCAAGATTGATGAACCCAGAGGTGCGTTTACGTGTCGGTCATCAACACTCGCAGTTTTGGTCGATTCTGGCCCGTTTCATGGACTATTTACTCACTGTTTTGGGGCCTCAGAGTGATTTCCACGATTGACGAACCCCAACGTGCGTTTACGTTTCGGTCGTCAACACTCGCAGTTTTGGCCGATTCTGGCCCGTTTCGTGGACTATTACTCACTGTGTTGCGGTCTCGTAGTGCTTTCCACGATTGACGAACCCAGAGGTGCCTTTACGTGTCGGTCATCAACACTCGCAGTTTTGGCCGATTCTGGCCCGTTTCGTGGACTATTACTCACTGTGTTGCGGTCTCGTAGTGATTTCCACGATTGACGAACCCAGAGGTGCCTTTACGTGTCGGTCATCAACACTCGCAGTTTTGGCCAATTTTGGCCCGTTTCATGGACTATTACTCACTATTTTGGGGTCTCGGAGTGATTTCCAAGATTGACGAACCCAGAGGTGCGTTTACGTGTCGGTCATCAACACTCGCAGTTTTGGCCGATTCTGGCCCGTTTCGTGGACTATTACTCACTGTGTTGCGGTCTCGTAGTGCTTTCCACGATTGACGAACCCAGAGGTGCCTTTACGTGTCGGTCATCAACACTCGCAGTTTTGGCCGATTCTGGCCCGTTTTATGGACTATTACTCACTGTTTTGGGGTCTTGGAGTGATTTCCACGATTGACGAACCCAAAGGTGCGTTTACGTGTCGGTCATCAACACTCGTAGTTTTGGCCAATTTTGGCCCGTTTCATGGACTATTACTCACTATTTTGGGGTCTCGGAGTGATTTCCAAGATTGATGAACCCAGAGGTGCGTTTACGTGTCGGTCATCAACACTCGCAGTTTTGGTCGATTCTGGCCCGTTTCATGGACTATTTACTCACTGTTTTGGGGCCTCAGAGTGATTTCCACGATTGACGAACCCCAACGTGCGTTTACGTTTCGGTCGTCAACACTCGCAGTTTTGGCCGATTCTGGCCCGTTTCGTGGACTATTACTCACTGTGTTGCGGTCTCGTAGTGCTTTCCACGATTGACGAACCCAGAGGTGCCTTTACGTGTCGGTCATCAACACTCGCAGTTTTGGCCGATTCTGGCCCGTTTCGTGGACTATTACTCACTGTGTTGCGGTCTCGTAGTGATTTCCACGATTGACGAACCCAGAGGTGCCTTTACGTGTCGGTCATCAACACTCGCAGTTTTGGCCAATTTTGGCCCGTTTCATGGACTATTACTCACTATTTTGGGGTCTCGGAGTGATTTCCAAGATTGACGAACCCAGAGGTGCGTTTACGTGTCGGTCATCAACACTCGCAGTTTTGGCCGATTCTGGCCCGTTTCGTGGACTATTACTCACTGTGTTGCGGTCTCGTAGTGCTTTCCACGATTGACGAACCCAGAGGTGCCTTTACGTGTCGGTCATCAACACTCGCAGTTTTGGCCGATTCTGGCCCGTTTTATGGACTATTACTCACTGTTTTGGGGTCTTGGAGTGATTTCCACGATTGACGAACCCAAAGGTGCGTTTACGTGTCGGTCATCAACACTCGTAGTTTTGGCCAATTTTGGCCCGTTTCATGGACTATTACTCACTATTTTGGGGTCTCGGAGTGATTTCCAAGATTGATGAACCCAGAGGTGCGTTTACGTGTCGGTCATCAACACTCGCAGTTTTGGTCGATTCTGGCCCGTTTCATGGACTATTTACTCACTGTTTTGGGGCCTCAGAGTGATTTCCACGATTGACGAACCCCAACGTGCGTTTACGTTTCGGTCGTCAACACTCGCAGTTTTGGCCGATTCTGGCCCGTTTCGTGGACTATTACTCACTGTGTTGCGGTCTCGTAGTGCTTTCCACGATTGACGAACCCAGAGGTGCCTTTACGTGTCGGTCATCAACACTCGCAGTTTTGGCCGATTCTGGCCCGTTTCGTGGACTATTACTCACTGTGTTGCGGTCTCGTAGTGATTTCCACGATTGACGAACCCAGAGGTGCCTTTACGTGTCGGTCATCAACACTCGCAGTTTTGGCCAATTTTGGCCCGTTTCATGGACTATTACTCACTATTTTGGGGTCTCGGAGTGATTTCCAAGATTGACGAACCCAGAGGTGCGTTTACGTGTCGGTCATCAACACTCGCAGTTTTGGCCGATTCTGGCCCGTTTCGTGGACTATTACTCACTGTGTTGCGGTCTCGTAGTGCTTTCCACGATTGACGAACCCAGAGGTGCCTTTACGTGTCGGTCATCAACACTCGCAGTTTTGGCCGATTCTGGCCCGTTTTATGGACTATTACTCACTGTTTTGGGGTCTTGGAGTGATTTCCACGATTGACGAACCCAAAGGTGCGTTTACGTGTCGGTCATCAACACTCGTAGTTTTGGCCAATTTTGGCCCGTTTCATGGACTATTACTCACTATTTTGGGGTCTCGGAGTGATTTCCAAGATTGATGAACCCAGAGGTGCGTTTACGTGTCGGTCATCAACACTCGCAGTTTTGGTCGATTCTGGCCCGTTTCATGGACTATTTACTCACTGTTTTGGGGCCTCAGAGTGATTTCCACGATTGACGAACCCCAACGTGCGTTTACGTTTCGGTCGTCAACACTCGCAGTTTTGGCCGATTCTGGCCCGTTTCGTGGACTATTACTCACTGTGTTGCGGTCTCGTAGTGCTTTCCACGATTGACGAACCCAGAGGTGCCTTTACGTGTCGGTCATCAACACTCGCAGTTTTGGCCGATTCTGGCCCGTTTCGTGGACTATTACTCACTGTGTTGCGGTCTCGTAGTGATTTCCACGATTGACGAACCCAGAGGTGCCTTTACGTGTCGGTCATCAACACTCGCAGTTTTGGCCAATTTTGGCCCGTTTCATGGACTATTACTCACTATTTTGGGGTCTCGGAGTGATTTCCAAGATTGACGAACCCAGAGGTGCGTTTACGTGTCGGTCATCAACACTCGCAGTTTTGGCCGATTCTGGCCCGTTTCGTGGACTATTACTCACTGTGTTGCGGTCTCGTAGTGCTTTCCACGATTGACGAACCCAGAGGTGCCTTTACGTGTCGGTCATCAACACTCGCAGTTTTGGCCGATTCTGGCCCGTTTTATGGACTATTACTCACTGTTTTGGGGTCTTGGAGTGATTTCCACGATTGACGAACCCAAAGGTGCGTTTACGTGTCGGTCATCAACACTCGTAGTTTTGGCCAATTTTGGCCCGTTTCATGGACTATTACTCACTATTTTGGGGTCTCGGAGTGATTTCCAAGATTGATGAACCCAGAGGTGCGTTTACGTGTCGGTCATCAACACTCGCAGTTTTGGTCGATTCTGGCCCGTTTCATGGACTATTTACTCACTGTTTTGGGGCCTCAGAGTGATTTCCACGATTGACGAACCCCAACGTGCGTTTACGTTTCGGTCGTCAACACTCGCAGTTTTGGCCGATTCTGGCCCGTTTCGTGGACTATTACTCACTGTGTTGCGGTCTCGTAGTGCTTTCCACGATTGACGAACCCAGAGGTGCCTTTACGTGTCGGTCATCAACACTCGCAGTTTTGGCCGATTCTGGCCCGTTTTATGGACTATTACTCACTGTTTTGGGGTCTTGGAGTGATTTCCACGATTGACGAACCCAAAGGTGCGTTTACGTGTCGGTCATCAACACTCGTAGTTTTGGCCAATTTTGGCCCGTTTCATGGACTATTACTCACTATTTTGGGGTCTCGGAGTGATTTCCAAGATTGATGAACCCAGAGGTGCGTTTACGTGTCGGTCATCAACACTCGCAGTTTTGGTCGATTCTGGCCCGTTTCATGGACTATTTACTCACTGTTTTGGGGCCTCAGAGTGATTTCCACGATTGACGAACCCCAACGTGCGTTTACGTTTCGGTCGTCAACACTCGCAGTTTTGGCCGATTCTGGCCCGTTTCGTGGACTATTACTCACTGTGTTGCGGTCTCGTAGTGCTTTCCACGATTGACGAACCCAGAGGTGCCTTTACGTGTCGGTCATCAACACTCGCAGTTTTGGCCGATTCTGGCCCGTTTCGTGGACTATTACTCACTGTGTTGCGGTCTCGTAGTGATTTCCACGATTGACGAACCCAGAGGTGCCTTTACGTGTCGGTCATCAACACTCGCAGTTTTGGCCAATTTTGGCCCGTTTCATGGACTATTACTCACTATTTTGGGGTCTCGGAGTGATTTCCAAGATTGACGAACCCAGAGGTGCGTTTACGTGTCGGTCATCAACACTCGCAGTTTTGGCCGATTCTGGCCCGTTTCGTGGACTATTACTCACTGTGTTGCGGTCTCGTAGTGCTTTCCACGATTGACGAACCCAGAGGTGCCTTTACGTGTCGGTCATCAACACTCGCAGTTTTGGCCGATTCTGGCCCGTTTTATGGACTATTACTCACTGTTTTGGGGTCTTGGAGTGATTTCCACGATTGACGAACCCAAAGGTGCGTTTACGTGTCGGTCATCAACACTCGTAGTTTTGGCCAATTTTGGCCCGTTTCATGGACTATTACTCACTATTTTGGGGTCTCGGAGTGATTTCCAAGATTGATGAACCCAGAGGTGCGTTTACGTGTCGGTCATCAACACTCGCAGTTTTGGTCGATTCTGGCCCGTTTCATGGACTATTTACTCACTGTTTTGGGGCCTCAGAGTGATTTCCACGATTGACGAACCCCAACGTGCGTTTACGTTTCGGTCGTCAACACTCGCAGTTTTGGCCGATTCTGGCCCGTTTCGTGGACTATTACTCACTGTGTTGCGGTCTCGTAGTGCTTTCCACGATTGACGAACCCAGAGGTGCCTTTACGTGTCGGTCATCAACACTCGCAGTTTTGGCCGATTCTGGCCCGTTTCGTGGACTATTACTCACTGTGTTGCGGTCTCGTAGTGATTTCCACGATTGACGAACCCAGAGGTGCCTTTACGTGTCGGTCATCAACACTCGCAGTTTTGGCCAATTTTGGCCCGTTTCATGGACTATTACTCACTATTTTGGGGTCTCGGAGTGATTTCCAAGATTGACGAACCCAGAGGTGCGTTTACGTGTCGGTCATCAACACTCGCAGTTTTGGCCGATTCTGGCCCGTTTCGTGGACTATTACTCACTGTGTTGCGGTCTCGTAGTGCTTTCCACGATTGACGAACCCAGAGGTGCCTTTACGTGTCGGTCATCAACACTCGCAGTTTTGGCCGATTCTGGCCCGTTTTATGGACTATTACTCACTGTTTTGGGGTCTTGGAGTGATTTCCACGATTGACGAACCCAAAGGTGCGTTTACGTGTCGGTCATCAACACTCGTAGTTTTGGCCAATTTTGGCCCGTTTCATGGACTATTACTCACTATTTTGGGGTCTCGGAGTGATTTCCAAGATTGATGAACCCAGAGGTGCGTTTACGTGTCGGTCATCAACACTCGCAGTTTTGGTCGATTCTGGCCCGTTTCATGGACTATTTACTCACTGTTTTGGGGCCTCAGAGTGATTTCCACGATTGACGAACCCCAACGTGCGTTTACGTTTCGGTCGTCAACACTCGCAGTTTTGGCCGATTCTGGCCCGTTTCGTGGACTATTACTCACTGTGTTGCGGTCTCGTAGTGCTTTCCACGATTGACGAACCCAGAGGTGCCTTTACGTGTCGGTCATCAACACTCGCAGTTTTGGCCGATTCTGGCCCGTTTTATGGACTATTACTCACTGTTTTGGGGTCTTGGAGTGATTTCCACGATTGACGAACCCAAAGGTGCGTTTACGTGTCGGTCATCAACACTCGTAGTTTTGGCCAATTTTGGCCCGTTTCATGGACTATTACTCACTATTTTGGGGTCTCGGAGTGATTTCCAAGATTGATGAACCCAGAGGTGCGTTTACGTGTCGGTCATCAACACTCGCAGTTTTGGTCGATTCTGGCCCGTTTCATGGACTATTTACTCACTGTTTTGGGGCCTCAGAGTGATTTCCACGATTGACGAACCCCAACGTGCGTTTACGTTTCGGTCGTCAACACTCGCAGTTTTGGCCGATTCTGGCCCGTTTCGTGGACTATTACTCACTGTGTTGCGGTCTCGTAGTGCTTTCCACGATTGACGAACCCAGAGGTGCCTTTACGTGTCGGTCATCAACACTCGCAGTTTTGGCCGATTCTGGCCCGTTTCGTGGACTATTACTCACTGTGTTGCGGTCTCGTAGTGATTTCCACGATTGACGAACCCAGAGGTGCCTTTACGTGTCGGTCATCAACACTCGCAGTTTTGGCCAATTTTGGCCCGTTTCATGGACTATTACTCACTATTTTGGGGTCTCGGAGTGATTTCCAAGATTGACGAACCCAGAGGTGCGTTTACGTGTCGGTCATCAACACTCGCAGTTTTGGCCGATTCTGGCCCGTTTCGTGGACTATTACTCACTGTGTTGCGGTCTCGTAGTGCTTTCCACGATTGACGAACCCAGAGGTGCCTTTACGTGTCGGTCATCAACACTCGCAGTTTTGGCCGATTCTGGCCCGTTTTATGGACTATTACTCACTGTTTTGGGGTCTTGGAGTGATTTCCACGATTGACGAACCCAAAGGTGCGTTTACGTGTCGGTCATCAACACTCGTAGTTTTGGCCAATTTTGGCCCGTTTCATGGACTATTACTCACTATTTTGGGGTCTCGGAGTGATTTCCAAGATTGATGAACCCAGAGGTGCGTTTACGTGTCGGTCATCAACACTCGCAGTTTTGGTCGATTCTGGCCCGTTTCATGGACTATTTACTCACTGTTTTGGGGCCTCAGAGTGATTTCCACGATTGACGAACCCCAACGTGCGTTTACGTTTCGGTCGTCAACACTCGCAGTTTTGGCCGATTCTGGCCCGTTTCGTGGACTATTACTCACTGTGTTGCGGTCTCGTAGTGCTTTCCACGATTGACGAACCCAGAGGTGCCTTTACGTGTCGGTCATCAACACTCGCAGTTTTGGCCGATTCTGGCCCGTTTCGTGGACTATTACTCACTGTGTTGCGGTCTCGTAGTGATTTCCACGATTGACGAACCCAGAGGTGCCTTTACGTGTCGGTCATCAACACTCGCAGTTTTGGCCAATTTTGGCCCGTTTCATGGACTATTACTCACTATTTTGGGGTCTCGGAGTGATTTCCAAGATTGATGAACCCAGAGGTGCGTTTACGTGTCGGTCATCAACACTCGCAGTTTTGGTCGATTCTGGCCCGTTTCATGGACTATTTACTCACTGTTTTGGGGCCTCAGAGTGATTTCCACGATTGACGAACCCCAACGTGCGTTTACGTTTCGGTCGTCAACACTCGCAGTTTTGGCCGATTCTGGCCCGTTTCGTGGACTATTACTCACTGTGTTGCGGTCTCGTAGTGCTTTCCACGATTGACGAACCCAGAGGTGCCTTTACGTGTCGGTCATCAACACTCGCAGTTTTGGCCGATTCTGGCCCGTTTTATGGACTATTACTCACTGTTTTGGGGTCTTGGAGTGATTTCCACGATTGACGAACCCAAAGGTGCGTTTACGTGTCGGTCATCAACACTCGTAGTTTTGGCCAATTTTGGCCCGTTTCATGGACTATTACTCACTATTTTGGGGTCTCGGAGTGATTTCCAAGATTGATGAACCCAGAGGTGCGTTTACGTGTCGGTCATCAACACTCGCAGTTTTGGTCGATTCTGGCCCGTTTCATGGACTATTTACTCACTGTTTTGGGGCCTCAGAGTGATTTCCACGATTGACGAACCCCAACGTGCGTTTACGTTTCGGTCGTCAACACTCGCAGTTTTGGCCGATTCTGGCCCGTTTCGTGGACTATTACTCACTGTGTTGCGGTCTCGTAGTGCTTTCCACGATTGACGAACCCAGAGGTGCCTTTACGTGTCGGTCATCAACACTCGCAGTTTTGGCCGATTCTGGCCCGTTTCGTGGACTATTACTCACTGTGTTGCGGTCTCGTAGTGATTTCCACGATTGACGAACCCAGAGGTGCCTTTACGTGTCGGTCATCAACACTCGCAGTTTTGGCCAATTTTGGCCCGTTTCATGGACTATTACTCACTATTTTGGGGTCTCGGAGTGATTTCCAAGATTGACGAACCCAGAGGTGCGTTTACGTGTCGGTCATCAACACTCGCAGTTTTGGCCGATTCTGGCCCGTTTCGTGGACTATTACTCACTGTGTTGCGGTCTCGTAGTGCTTTCCACGATTGACGAACCCAGAGGTGCCTTTACGTGTCGGTCATCAACACTCGCAGTTTTGGCCGATTCTGGCCCGTTTTATGGACTATTACTCACTGTTTTGGGGTCTTGGAGTGATTTCCACGATTGACGAACCCAAAGGTGCGTTTACGTGTCGGTCATCAACACTCGTAGTTTTGGCCAATTTTGGCCCGTTTCATGGACTATTACTCACTATTTTGGGGTCTCGGAGTGATTTCCAAGATTGATGAACCCAGAGGTGCGTTTACGTGTCGGTCATCAACACTCGCAGTTTTGGTCGATTCTGGCCCGTTTCATGGACTATTTACTCACTGTTTTGGGGCCTCAGAGTGATTTCCACGATTGACGAACCCCAACGTGCGTTTACGTTTCGGTCGTCAACACTCGCAGTTTTGGCCGATTCTGGCCCGTTTCGTGGACTATTACTCACTGTGTTGCGGTCTCGTAGTGCTTTCCACGATTGACGAACCCAGAGGTGCCTTTACGTGTCGGTCATCAACACTCGCAGTTTTGGCCGATTCTGGCCCGTTTCGTGGACTATTACTCACTGTGTTGCGGTCTCGTAGTGATTTCCACGATTGACGAACCCAGAGGTGCCTTTACGTGTCGGTCATCAACACTCGCAGTTTTGGCCAATTTTGGCCCGTTTCATGGACTATTACTCACTATTTTGGGGTCTCGGAGTGATTTCCAAGATTGACGAACCCAGAGGTGCGTTTACGTGTCGGTCATCAACACTCGCAGTTTTGGCCGATTCTGGCCCGTTTCGTGGACTATTACTCACTGTGTTGCGGTCTCGTAGTGCTTTCCACGATTGACGAACCCAGAGGTGCCTTTACGTGTCGGTCATCAACACTCGCAGTTTTGGCCGATTCTGGCCCGTTTTATGGACTATTACTCACTGTTTTGGGGTCTTGGAGTGATTTCCACGATTGACGAACCCAAAGGTGCGTTTACGTGTCGGTCATCAACACTCGTAGTTTTGGCCAATTTTGGCCCGTTTCATGGACTATTACTCACTATTTTGGGGTCTCGGAGTGATTTCCAAGATTGATGAACCCAGAGGTGCGTTTACGTGTCGGTCATCAACACTCGCAGTTTTGGTCGATTCTGGCCCGTTTCATGGACTATTTACTCACTGTTTTGGGGCCTCAGAGTGATTTCCACGATTGACGAACCCCAACGTGCGTTTACGTTTCGGTCGTCAACACTCGCAGTTTTGGCCGATTCTGGCCCGTTTCGTGGACTATTACTCACTGTGTTGCGGTCTCGTAGTGCTTTCCACGATTGACGAACCCAGAGGTGCCTTTACGTGTCGGTCATCAACACTCGCAGTTTTGGCCGATTCTGGCCCGTTTCGTGGACTATTACTCACTGTGTTGCGGTCTCGTAGTGATTTCCACGATTGACGAACCCAGAGGTGCCTTTACGTGTCGGTCATCAACACTCGCAGTTTTGGCCAATTTTGGCCCGTTTCATGGACTATTACTCACTATTTTGGGGTCTCGGAGTGATTTCCAAGATTGACGAACCCAGAGGTGCGTTTACGTGTCGGTCATCAACACTCGCAGTTTTGGCCGATTCTGGCCCGTTTCGTGGACTATTACTCACTGTGTTGCGGTCTCGTAGTGCTTTCCACGATTGACGAACCCAGAGGTGCCTTTACGTGTCGGTCATCAACACTCGCAGTTTTGGCCGATTCTGGCCCGTTTTATGGACTATTACTCACTGTTTTGGGGTCTTGGAGTGATTTCCACGATTGACGAACCCAAAGGTGCGTTTACGTGTCGGTCATCAACACTCGTAGTTTTGGCCAATTTTGGCCCGTTTCATGGACTATTACTCACTATTTTGGGGTCTCGGAGTGATTTCCAAGATTGATGAACCCAGAGGTGCGTTTACGTGTCGGTCATCAACACTCGCAGTTTTGGTCGATTCTGGCCCGTTTCATGGACTATTTACTCACTGTTTTGGGGCCTCAGAGTGATTTCCACGATTGACGAACCCCAACGTGCGTTTACGTTTCGGTCGTCAACACTCGCAGTTTTGGCCGATTCTGGCCCGTTTCGTGGACTATTACTCACTGTGTTGCGGTCTCGTAGTGCTTTCCACGATTGACGAACCCAGAGGTGCCTTTACGTGTCGGTCATCAACACTCGCAGTTTTGGCCGATTCTGGCCCGTTTTATGGACTATTACTCACTGTTTTGGGGTCTTGGAGTGATTTCCACGATTGACGAACCCAAAGGTGCGTTTACGTGTCGGTCATCAACACTCGTAGTTTTGGCCAATTTTGGCCCGTTTCATGGACTATTACTCACTATTTTGGGGTCTCGGAGTGATTTCCAAGATTGATGAACCCAGAGGTGCGTTTACGTGTCGGTCATCAACACTCGCAGTTTTGGTCGATTCTGGCCCGTTTCATGGACTATTTACTCACTGTTTTGGGGCCTCAGAGTGATTTCCACGATTGACGAACCCCAACGTGCGTTTACGTTTCGGTCGTCAACACTCGCAGTTTTGGCCGATTCTGGCCCGTTTCGTGGACTATTACTCACTGTGTTGCGGTCTCGTAGTGCTTTCCACGATTGACGAACCCAGAGGTGCCTTTACGTGTCGGTCATCAACACTCGCAGTTTTGGCCGATTCTGGCCCGTTTCGTGGACTATTACTCACTGTGTTGCGGTCTCGTAGTGATTTCCACGATTGACGAACCCAGAGGTGCCTTTACGTGTCGGTCATCAACACTCGCAGTTTTGGCCAATTTTGGCCCGTTTCATGGACTATTACTCACTATTTTGGGGTCTCGGAGTGATTTCCAAGATTGACGAACCCAGAGGTGCGTTTACGTGTCGGTCATCAACACTCGCAGTTTTGGCCGATTCTGGCCCGTTTCGTGGACTATTACTCACTGTGTTGCGGTCTCGTAGTGCTTTCCACGATTGACGAACCCAGAGGTGCCTTTACGTGTCGGTCATCAACACTCGCAGTTTTGGCCGATTCTGGCCCGTTTTATGGACTATTACTCACTGTTTTGGGGTCTTGGAGTGATTTCCACGATTGACGAACCCAAAGGTGCGTTTACGTGTCGGTCATCAACACTCGTAGTTTTGGCCAATTTTGGCCCGTTTCATGGACTATTACTCACTATTTTGGGGTCTCGGAGTGATTTCCAAGATTGATGAACCCAGAGGTGCGTTTACGTGTCGGTCATCAACACTCGCAGTTTTGGTCGATTCTGGCCCGTTTCATGGACTATTTACTCACTGTTTTGGGGCCTCAGAGTGATTTCCACGATTGACGAACCCCAACGTGCGTTTACGTTTCGGTCGTCAACACTCGCAGTTTTGGCCGATTCTGGCCCGTTTCGTGGACTATTACTCACTGTGTTGCGGTCTCGTAGTGCTTTCCACGATTGACGAACCCAGAGGTGCCTTTACGTGTCGGTCATCAACACTCGCAGTTTTGGCCGATTCTGGCCCGTTTTATGGACTATTACTCACTGTTTTGGGGTCTTGGAGTGATTTCCACGATTGACGAACCCAAAGGTGCGTTTACGTGTCGGTCATCAACACTCGTAGTTTTGGCCAATTTTGGCCCGTTTCATGGACTATTACTCACTATTTTGGGGTCTCGGAGTGATTTCCAAGATTGATGAACCCAGAGGTGCGTTTACGTGTCGGTCATCAACACTCGCAGTTTTGGTCGATTTTGGCCCGTTTCATGGACTATTTACTCACTGTTTTGGGGCCTCAGAGTGATTTCCACGATTGACGAACCCCAACGTGCGTTTACGTTTCGGTCGTCAACACTCGCAGTTTTGGCCGATTCTGGCCCGTTTCGTGGACTATTACTCACTGTGTTGCGGTCTCGTAGTGCTTTCCACGATTGACGAACCCAGAGGTGCCTTTACGTGTCGGTCATCAACACTCGCAGTTTTGGCCGATTCTGGCCCGTTTCGTGGACTATTACTCACTGTGTTGCGGTCTCGTAGTGATTTCCACGATTGACGAACCCAGAGGTGCCTTTACGTGTCGGTCATCAACACTCGCAGTTTTGGCCAATTTTGGCCCGTTTCATGGACTATTACTCACTATTTTGGGGTCTCGGAGTGATTTCCAAGATTGACGAACCCAGAGGTGCGTTTACGTGTCGGTCATCAACACTCGCAGTTTTGGCCGATTCTGGCCCGTTTCGTGGACTATTACTCACTGTGTTGCGGTCTCGTAGTGCTTTCCACGATTGACGAACCCAGAGGTGCCTTTACGTGTCGGTCATCAACACTCGCAGTTTTGGCCGATTCTGGCCCGTTTTATGGACTATTACTCACTGTTTTGGGGTCTTGGAGTGATTTCCACGATTGACGAACCCAAAGGTGCGTTTACGTGTCGGTCATCAACACTCGTAGTTTTGGCCAATTTTGGCCCGTTTCATGGACTATTACTCACTATTTTGGGGTCTCGGAGTGATTTCCAAGATTGATGAACCCAGAGGTGCGTTTACGTGTCGGTCATCAACACTCGCAGTTTTGGTCGATTCTGGCCCGTTTCATGGACTATTTACTCACTGTTTTGGGGCCTCAGAGTGATTTCCACGATTGACGAACCCCAACGTGCGTTTACGTTTCGGTCGTCAACACTCGCAGTTTTGGCCGATTCTGGCCCGTTTCGTGGACTATTACTCACTGTGTTGCGGTCTCGTAGTGCTTTCCACGATTGACGAACCCAGAGGTGCCTTTACGTGTCGGTCATCAACACTCGCAGTTTTGGCCGATTCTGGCCCGTTTTATGGACTATTACTCACTGTTTTGGGGTCTTGGAGTGATTTCCACGATTGACGAACCCAAAGGTGCGTTTACGTGTCGGTCATCAACACTCGTAGTTTTGGCCAATTTTGGCCCGTTTCATGGACTATTACTCACTATTTTGGGGTCTCGGAGTGATTTCCAAGATTGATGAACCCAGAGGTGCGTTTACGTGTCGGTCATCAACACTCGCAGTTTTGGTCGATTCTGGCCCGTTTCATGGACTATTTACTCACTGTTTTGGGGCCTCAGAGTGATTTCCACGATTGACGAACCCCAACGTGCGTTTACGTTTCGGTCGTCAACACTCGCAGTTTTGGCCGATTCTGGCCCGTTTCGTGGACTATTACTCACTGTGTTGCGGTCTCGTAGTGCTTTCCACGATTGACGATCCCAGAGGTGCCTTTACGTGTCGGTCATCAACACTCGCAGTTTTGGCCGATTCTGGCCCGTTTCGTGGACTATTACTCACTGTGTTGCGGTCTCGTAGTGATTTCCACGATTGACGAACCCAGAGGTGCCTTTACGTGTCGGTCATCAACACTCGCAGTTTTGGCCAATTTTGGCCCGTTTCATGGACTATTACTCACTATTTTGGGGTCTCGGAGTGATTTCCAAGATTGACGAACCCAGAGGTGCGTTTACGTGTCGGTCATCAACACTCGCAGTTTTGGCCGATTCTGGCCCGTTTCGTGGACTATTACTCACTGTGTTGCGGTCTCGTAGTGCTTTCCACGATTGACGAACCCAGAGGTGCCTTTACGTGTCGGTCATCAACACTCGCAGTTTTGGCCGATTCTGGCCCGTTTTATGGACTATTACTCACTGTTTTGGGGTCTTGGAGTGATTTCCACGATTGACGAACCCAAAGGTGCGTTTACGTGTCGGTCATCAACACTCGTAGTTTTGGCCAATTTTGGCCCGTTTCATGGACTATTACTCACTATTTTGGGGTCTCGGAGTGATTTCCAAGATTGATGAACCCAGAGGTGCGTTTACGTGTCGGTCATCAACACTCGCAGTTTTGGTCGATTCTGGCCCGTTTCATGGACTATTTACTCACTGTTTTGGGGCCTCAGAGTGATTTCCACGATTGACGAACCCCAACGTGCGTTTACGTTTCGGTCGTCAACACTCGCAGTTTTGGCCGATTCTGGCCCGTTTCGTGGACTATTACTCACTGTGTTGCGGTCTCGTAGTGCTTTCCACGATTGACGATCCCAGAGGTGCCTTTACGTGTCGGTCATCAACACTCGCAGTTTTGGCCGATTCTGGCCCGTTTCGTGGACTATTACTCACTGTGTTGCGGTCTCGTAGTGATTTCCACGATTGACGAACCCAGAGGTGCCTTTACGTGTCGGTCATCAACACTCGCAGTTTTGGCCAATTTTGGCCCGTTTCATGGACTATTACTCACTATTTTGGGGTCTCGGAGTGATTTCCAAGATTGACGAACCCAGAGGTGCGTTTACGTGTCGGTCATCAACACTCGCAGTTTTGGCCGATTCTGGCCCGTTTCGTGGACTATTACTCACTGTGTTGCGGTCTCGTAGTGCTTTCCACGATTGACGAACCCAGAGGTGCCTTTACGTGTCGGTCATCAACACTCGCAGTTTTGGCCGATTCTGGCCCGTTTTATGGACTATTACTCACTGTTTTGGGGTCTTGGAGTGATTTCCACGATTGACGAACCCAAAGGTGCGTTTACGTGTCGGTCATCAACACTCGTAGTTTTGGCCAATTTTGGCCCGTTTCATGGACTATTACTCACTATTTTGGGGTCTCGGAGTGATTTCCAAGATTGATGAACCCAGAGGTGCGTTTACGTGTCGGTCATCAACACTCGCAGTTTTGGTCGATTCTGGCCCGTTTCATGGACTATTTACTCACTGTTTTGGGGCCTCAGAGTGATTTCCACGATTGACGAACCCCAACGTGCGTTTACGTTTCGGTCGTCAACACTCGCAGTTTTGGCCGATTCTGGCCCGTTTCGTGGACTATTACTCACTGTGTTGCGGTCTCGTAGTGCTTTCCACGATTGACGAACCCAGAGGTGCCTTTACGTGTCGGTCATCAACACTCGCAGTTTTGGCCGATTCTGGCCCGTTTCGTGGACTATTACTCACTGTGTTGCGGTCTCGTAGTGATTTCCACGATTGACGAACCCAGAGGTGCCTTTACGTGTCGGTCATCAACACTCGCAGTTTTGGCCGATTCTGGCCCGTTTCGTGGACTATTACTCACTGTGTTGCGGTCTCGTAGTGCTTTCCACGATTGACGAACCCAGAGGTGCCTTTACGTGTCGGTCATCAACACTCGCAGTTTTGGCCGATTCTGGCCCGTTTTATGGACTATTACTCACTGTTTTGGGGTCTTGGAGTGATTTCCACGATTGACGAACCCAAAGGTGCGTTTACGTGTCGGTCATCAACACTCGTAGTTTTGGCCAATTTTGGCCCGTTTCATGGACTATTACTCACTATTTTGGGGTCTCGGAGTGATTTCCAAGATTGATGAACCCAGAGGTGCGTTTACGTGTCGGTCATCAACACTCGCAGTTTTGGCCGATTCTGGCCCGTTTCATGGACTATTAGTCACTGTTTTGGGGTCTCGTAGTGCTTTCCACGATTGACGAACCCAGAGGTGCCTTTACGTGTCGGTCATCAACACTCGCAGTTTTGGCCGATTCTGGCCCGTTTCGTGGACTATTACTCACTGTGTTGCGGTCTCGTAGTGCTTTCCACGATTGACGAACCCAGAGGTGCCTTTACGTGTCGGTCATCAACACTCGCAGTTTTGGCCGATTCTGGCCCGTTTCGTGGACTATTACTCACTGTGTTGCGGTCTCGTAGTGCTTTCCACGATTGACGAACCCAGAGGTGCCTTTACGTGTCGGTCATCAACACTCGCAGTTTTGGCCGATTCTGGCCCGTTTCGTGGACTATTACTCACTGTGTTGCGGTCTCGTAGTGATTTCCACGATTGACGAACCCAGAGGTGCCTTTACGTGTCGGTCATCAACACTCGCAGTTTTGGCCAATTTTGGCCCGTTTCATGGACTATTACTCACTATTTTGGGGTCTCGGAGTGATTTCCAAGATTGACGAACCCAGAGGTGCGTTTACGTGTCGGTCATCAACACTCGCAGTTTTGGCCGATTCTGGCCCGTTTCGTGGACTATTACTCACTGTGTTGCGGTCTCGTAGTGCTTTCCACGATTGACGAACCCAGAGGTGCCTTTACGTGTCGGTCATCAACACTCGCAGTTTTGGCCGATTCTGGCCCGTTTTATGGACTATTACTCACTGTTTTGGGGTCTTGGAGTGATTTCCACGATTGACGAACCCAAAGGTGCGTTTACGTGTCGGTCATCAACACTCGTAGTTTTGGCCAATTTTGGCCCGTTTCATGGACTATTACTCACTATTTTGGGGTCTCGGAGTGATTTCCAAGATTGATGAACCCAGAGGTGCGTTTACGTGTCGGTCATCAACACTCGCAGTTTTGGTCGATTCTGGCCCGTTTCATGGACTATTTACTCACTGTTTTGGGGCCTCAGAGTGATTTCCACGATTGACGAACCCCAACGTGCGTTTACGTTTCGGTCGTCAACACTCGCAGTTTTGGCCGATTCTGGCCCGTTTCGTGGACTATTACTCACTGTGTTGCGGTCTCGTAGTGCTTTCCACGATTGACGAACCCAGAGGTGCCTTTACGTGTCGGTCATCAACACTCGCAGTTTTGGCCGATTCTGGCCCGTTTCGTGGACTATTACTCACTGTGTTGCGGTCTCGTAGTGATTTCCACGATTGACGAACCCAGAGGTGCCTTTACGTGTCGGTCATCAACACTCGCAGTTTTGGCCAATTTTGGCCCGTTTCATGGACTATTACTCACTATTTTGGGGTCTCGGAGTGATTTCCAAGATTGACGAACCCAGAGGTGCGTTTACGTGTCGGTCATCAACACTCGCAGTTTTGGCCGATTCTGGCCCGTTTCGTGGACTATTACTCACTGTGTTGCGGTCTCGTAGTGCTTTCCACGATTGACGAACCCAGAGGTGCCTTTACGTGTCGGTCATCAACACTCGCAGTTTTGGCCGATTCTGGCCCGTTTTATGGACTATTACTCACTGTTTTGGGGTCTTGGAGTGATTTCCACGATTGACGAACCCAAAGGTGCGTTTACGTGTCGGTCATCAACACTCGTAGTTTTGGCCAATTTTGGCCCGTTTCATGGACTATTACTCACTATTTTGGGGTCTCGGAGTGATTTCCAAGATTGATGAACCCAGAGGTGCGTTTACGTGTCGGTCATCAACACTCGCAGTTTTGGTCGATTCTGGCCCGTTTCATGGACTATTTACTCACTGTTTTGGGGCCTCAGAGTGATTTCCACGATTGACGAACCCCAACGTGCGTTTACGTTTCGGTCGTCAACACTCGCAGTTTTGGCCGATTCTGGCCCGTTTCGTGGACTATTACTCACTGTGTTGCGGTCTCGTAGTGCTTTCCACGATTGACGATCCCAGAGGTGCCTTTACGTGTCGGTCATCAACACTCGCAGTTTTGGCCGATTCTGGCCCGTTTCGTGGACTATTACTCACTGTGTTGCGGTCTCGTAGTGATTTCCACGATTGACGAACCCAGAGGTGCCTTTACGTGTCGGTCATCAACACTCGCAGTTTTGGCCAATTTTGGCCCGTTTCATGGACTATTACTCACTATTTTGGGGTCTCGGAGTGATTTCCAAGATTGACGAACCCAGAGGTGCGTTTACGTGTCGGTCATCAACACTCGCAGTTTTGGCCGATTCTGGCCCGTTTCGTGGACTATTACTCACTGTGTTGCGGTCTCGTAGTGCTTTCCACGATTGACGAACCCAGAGGTGCCTTTACGTGTCGGTCATCAACACTCGCAGTTTTGGCCGATTCTGGCCCGTTTTATGGACTATTACTCACTGTTTTGGGGTCTTGGAGTGATTTCCACGATTGACGAACCCAAAGGTGCGTTTACGTGTCGGTCATCAACACTCGTAGTTTTGGCCAATTTTGGCCCGTTTCATGGACTATTACTCACTATTTTGGGGTCTCGGAGTGATTTCCAAGATTGATGAACCCAGAGGTGCGTTTACGTGTCGGTCATCAACACTCGCAGTTTTGGTCGATTCTGGCCCGTTTCATGGACTATTTACTCACTGTTTTGGGGCCTCAGAGTGATTTCCACGATTGACGAACCCCAACGTGCGTTTACGTTTCGGTCGTCAACACTCGCAGTTTTGGCCGATTCTGGCCCGTTTCGTGGACTATTACTCACTGTGTTGCGGTCTCGTAGTGCTTTCCACGATTGACGAACCCAGAGGTGCCTTTACGTGTCGGTCATCAACACTCGCAGTTTTGGCCGATTCTGGCCCGTTTCGTGGACTATTACTCACTGTGTTGCGGTCTCGTAGTGATTTCCACGATTGACGAACCCAGAGGTGCCTTTACGTGTCGGTCATCAACACTCGCAGTTTTGGCCAATTTTGGCCCGTTTCATGGACTATTACTCACTATTTTGGGGTCTCGGAGTGATTTCCAAGATTGACGAACCCAGAGGTGCGTTTACGTGTCGGTCATCAACACTCGCAGTTTTGGCCGATTCTGGCCCGTTTCGTGGACTATTACTCACTGTGTTGCGGTCTCGTAGTGCTTTCCACGATTGACGAACCCAGAGGTGCCTTTACGTGTCGGTCATCAACACTCGCAGTTTTGGCCGATTCTGGCCCGTTTTATGGACTATTACTCACTGTTTTGGGGTCTTGGAGTGATTTCCACGATTGACGAACCCAAAGGTGCGTTTACGTGTCGGTCATCAACACTCGTAGTTTTGGCCAATTTTGGCCCGTTTCATGGACTATTACTCACTATTTTGGGGTCTCGGAGTGATTTCCAAGATTGATGAACCCAGAGGTGCGTTTACGTGTCGGTCATCAACACTCGCAGTTTTGGTCGATTCTGGCCCGTTTCATGGACTATTTACTCACTGTTTTGGGGCCTCAGAGTGATTTCCACGATTGACGAACCCCAACGTGCGTTTACGTTTCGGTCGTCAACACTCGCAGTTTTGGCCGATTCTGGCCCGTTTCGTGGACTATTACTCACTGTGTTGCGGTCTCGTAGTGCTTTCCACGATTGACGATCCCAGAGGTGCCTTTACGTGTCGGTCATCAACACTCGCAGTTTTGGCCGATTCTGGCCCGTTTCGTGGACTATTACTCACTGTGTTGCGGTCTCGTAGTGATTTCCACGATTGACGAACCCAGAGGTGCCTTTACGTGTCGGTCATCAACACTCGCAGTTTTGGCCAATTTTGGCCCGTTTCATGGACTATTACTCACTATTTTGGGGTCTCGGAGTGATTTCCAAGATTGACGAACCCAGAGGTGCGTTTACGTGTCGGTCATCAACACTCGCAGTTTTGGCCGATTCTGGCCCGTTTCGTGGACTATTACTCACTGTGTTGCGGTCTCGTAGTGCTTTCCACGATTGACGAACCCAGAGGTGCCTTTACGTGTCGGTCATCAACACTCGCAGTTTTGGCCGATTCTGGCCCGTTTTATGGACTATTACTCACTGTTTTGGGGTCTTGGAGTGATTTCCACGATTGACGAACCCAAAGGTGCGTTTACGTGTCGGTCATCAACACTCGTAGTTTTGGCCAATTTTGGCCCGTTTCATGGACTATTACTCACTATTTTGGGGTCTCGGAGTGATTTCCAAGATTGATGAACCCAGAGGTGCGTTTACGTGTCGGTCATCAACACTCGCAGTTTTGGTCGATTCTGGCCCGTTTCATGGACTATTTACTCACTGTTTTGGGGCCTCAGAGTGATTTCCACGATTGACGAACCCCAACGTGCGTTTACGTTTCGGTCGTCAACACTCGCAGTTTTGGCCGATTCTGGCCCGTTTCGTGGACTATTACTCACTGTGTTGCGGTCTCGTAGTGCTTTCCACGATTGACGAACCCAGAGGTGCCTTTACGTGTCGGTCATCAACACTCGCAGTTTTGGCCGATTCTGGCCCGTTTCGTGGACTATTACTCACTGTGTTGCGGTCTCGTAGTGATTTCCACGATTGACGAACCCAGAGGTGCCTTTACGTGTCGGTCATCAACACTCGCAGTTTTGGCCGATTCTGGCCCGTTTCGTGGACTATTACTCACTGTGTTGCGGTCTCGTAGTGCTTTCCACGATTGACGAACCCAGAGGTGCCTTTACGTGTCGGTCATCAACACTCGCAGTTTTGGCCGATTCTGGCCCGTTTTATGGACTATTACTCACTGTTTTGGGGTCTTGGAGTGATTTCCACGATTGACGAACCCAAAGGTGCGTTTACGTGTCGGTCATCAACACTCGTAGTTTTGGCCAATTTTGGCCCGTTTCATGGACTATTACTCACTATTTTGGGGTCTCGGAGTGATTTCCAAGATTGATGAACCCAGAGGTGCGTTTACGTGTCGGTCATCAACACTCGCAGTTTTGGCCAATTTTGGCCCGTTTCATGGACTATTACTCACTATTTTGGGGTCTCGGAGTGATTTCCAAGATTGACGAACCCAGAGGTGCGTTTACGTGTCGGTCATCAACACTCGCAGTTTTGGCCGATTCTGGCCCGTTTCGTGGACTATTACTCACTGTGTTGCGGTCTCGTAGTGCTTTCCACGATTGACGAACCCAGAGGTGCCTTTACGTGTCGGTCATCAACACTCGCAGTTTTGGCCGATTCTGGCCCGTTTTATGGACTATTACTCACTGTTTTGGGGTCTTGGAGTGATTTCCACGATTGACGAACCCAAAGGTGCGTTTACGTGTCGGTCATCAACACTCGTAGTTTTGGCCAATTTTGGCCCGTTTCATGGACTATTACTCACTATTTTGGGGTCTCGGAGTGATTTCCAAGATTGATGAACCCAGAGGTGCGTTTACGTGTCGGTCATCAACACTCGCAGTTTTGGTCGATTCTGGCCCGTTTCATGGACTATTTACTCACTGTTTTGGGGCCTCAGAGTGATTTCCACGATTGACGAACCCCAACGTGCGTTTACGTTTCGGTCGTCAACACTCGCAGTTTTGGCCGATTCTGGCCCGTTTCGTGGACTATTACTCACTGTGTTGCGGTCTCGTAGTGCTTTCCACGATTGACGATCCCAGAGGTGCCTTTACGTGTCGGTCATCAACACTCGCAGTTTTGGCCGATTCTGGCCCGTTTCGTGGACTATTACTCACTGTGTTGCGGTCTCGTAGTGATTTCCACGATTGACGAACCCAGAGGTGCCTTTACGTGTCGGTCATCAACACTCGCAGTTTTGGCCAATTTTGGCCCGTTTCATGGACTATTACTCACTATTTTGGGGTCTCGGAGTGATTTCCAAGATTGACGAACCCAGAGGTGCGTTTACGTGTCGGTCATCAACACTCGCAGTTTTGGCCGATTCTGGCCCGTTTCGTGGACTATTACTCACTGTGTTGCGGTCTCGTAGTGCTTTCCACGATTGACGAACCCAGAGGTGCCTTTACGTGTCGGTCATCAACACTCGCAGTTTTGGCCGATTCTGGCCCGTTTTATGGACTATTACTCACTGTTTTGGGGTCTTGGAGTGATTTCCACGATTGACGAACCCAAAGGTGCGTTTACGTGTCGGTCATCAACACTCGTAGTTTTGGCCAATTTTGGCCCGTTTCATGGACTATTACTCACTATTTTGGGGTCTCGGAGTGATTTCCAAGATTGATGAACCCAGAGGTGCGTTTACGTGTCGGTCATCAACACTCGCAGTTTTGGTCGATTCTGGCCCGTTTCATGGACTATTTACTCACTGTTTTGGGGCCTCAGAGTGATTTCCACGATTGACGAACCCCAACGTGCGTTTACGTTTCGGTCGTCAACACTCGCAGTTTTGGCCGATTCTGGCCCGTTTCGTGGACTATTACTCACTGTGTTGCGGTCTCGTAGTGCTTTCCACGATTGACGAACCCAGAGGTGCCTTTACGTGTCGGTCATCAACACTCGCAGTTTTGGCCGATTCTGGCCCGTTTCGTGGACTATTACTCACTGTGTTGCGGTCTCGTAGTGATTTCCACGATTGACGAACCCAGAGGTGCCTTTACGTGTCGGTCATCAACACTCGCAGTTTTGGCCGATTCTGGCCCGTTTCGTGGACTATTACTCACTGTGTTGCGGTCTCGTAGTGCTTTCCACGATTGACGAACCCAGAGGTGCCTTTACGTGTCGGTCATCAACACTCGCAGTTTTGGCCGATTCTGGCCCGTTTTATGGACTATTACTCACTGTTTTGGGGTCTTGGAGTGATTTCCACGATTGACGAACCCAAAGGTGCGTTTACGTGTCGGTCATCAACACTCGTAGTTTTGGCCAATTTTGGCCCGTTTCATGGACTATTACTCACTATTTTGGGGTCTCGGAGTGATTTCCAAGATTGATGAACCCAGAGGTGCGTTTACGTGTCGGTCATCAACACTCGCAGTTTTGGCCGATTCTGGCCCGTTTCATGGACTATTAGTCACTGTTTTGGGGTCTCGTAGTGCTTTCCACGATTGACGAACCCAGAGGTGCCTTTACGTGTCGGTCATCAACACTCGCAGTTTTGGCCGATTCTGGCCCGTTTCGTGGACTATTACTCACTGTGTTGCGGTCTCGTAGTGCTTTCCACGATTGACGAACCCAGAGGTGCCTTTACGTGTCGGTCATCAACACTCGCAGTTTTGGCCGATTCTGGCCCGTTTCGTGGACTATTACTCACTGTGTTGCGGTCTCGTAGTGCTTTCCACGATTGACGAACCCAGAGGTGCCTTTACGTGTCGGTCATCAACACTCGCAGTTTTGGCCGATTCTGGCCCGTTTCGTGGACTATTACTCACTGTGTTGCGGTCTCGTAGTGATTTCCACGATTGACGAACCCAGAGGTGCCTTTACGTGTCGGTCATCAACACTCGCAGTTTTGGCCAATTTTGGCCCGTTTCATGGACTATTACTCACTATTTTGGGGTCTCGGAGTGATTTCCAAGATTGACGAACCCAGAGGTGCGTTTACGTGTCGGTCATCAACACTCGCAGTTTTGGCCGA
Source organism: Triticum timopheevii (assembly GCA_963921465.1). NCBI lineage: Eukaryota > Viridiplantae > Streptophyta > Magnoliopsida > Poales > Poaceae > Triticum > Triticum timopheevii. The sequence goes on along the minus strand of OY997266.1, from coordinate 670,778,769 downwards.
TTCTGGCCCGTTTCGTGGACTATTACTCACTGTGTTGCGGTCTCGTAGTGCTTTCCACGATTGACGAACCCAGAGGTGCCTTTACGTGTCGGTCATCAACACTCGCAGTTTTGGCCGATTCTGGCCCGTTTTATGGACTATTACTCACTGTTTTGGGGTCTTGGAGTGATTTCCACGATTGACGAACCCAAAGGTGCGTTTACGTGTCGGTCATCAACACTCGTAGTTTTGGCCAATTTTGGCCCGTTTCATGGACTATTACTCACTATTTTGGGGTCTCGGAGTGATTTCCAAGATTGATGAACCCAGAGGTGCGTTTACGTGTCGGTCATCAACACTCGCAGTTTTGGTCGATTCTGGCCCGTTTCATGGACTATTTACTCACTGTTTTGGGGCCTCAGAGTGATTTCCACGATTGACGAACCCCAACGTGCGTTTACGTTTCGGTCGTCAACACTCGCAGTTTTGGCCGATTCTGGCCCGTTTCGTGGACTATTACTCACTGTGTTGCGGTCTCGTAGTGCTTTCCACGATTGACGAACCCAGAGGTGCCTTTACGTGTCGGTCATCAACACTCGCAGTTTTGGCCGATTCTGGCCCGTTTCGTGGACTATTACTCACTGTGTTGCGGTCTCGTAGTGATTTCCACGATTGACGAACCCAGAGGTGCCTTTACGTGTCGGTCATCAACACTCGCAGTTTTGGCCAATTTTGGCCCGTTTCATGGACTATTACTCACTATTTTGGGGTCTCGGAGTGATTTCCAAGATTGACGAACCCAGAGGTGCGTTTACGTGTCGGTCATCAACACTCGCAGTTTTGGCCGATTCTGGCCCGTTTCGTGGACTATTACTCACTGTGTTGCGGTCTCGTAGTGCTTTCCACGATTGACGAACCCAGAGGTGCCTTTACGTGTCGGTCATCAACACTCGCAGTTTTGGCCGATTCTGGCCCGTTTTATGGACTATTACTCACTGTTTTGGGGTCTTGGAGTGATTTCCACGATTGACGAACCCAAAGGTGCGTTTACGTGTCGGTCATCAACACTCGTAGTTTTGGCCAATTTTGGCCCGTTTCATGGACTATTACTCACTATTTTGGGGTCTCGGAGTGATTTCCAAGATTGATGAACCCAGAGGTGCGTTTACGTGTCGGTCATCAACACTCGCAGTTTTGGTCGATTCTGGCCCGTTTCATGGACTATTTACTCACTGTTTTGGGGCCTCAGAGTGATTTCCACGATTGACGAACCCCAACGTGCGTTTACGTTTCGGTCGTCAACACTCGCAGTTTTGGCCGATTCTGGCCCGTTTCGTGGACTATTACTCACTGTGTTGCGGTCTCGTAGTGCTTTCCACGATTGACGAACCCAGAGGTGCCTTTACGTGTCGGTCATCAACACTCGCAGTTTTGGCCGATTCTGGCCCGTTTCGTGGACTATTACTCACTGTGTTGCGGTCTCGTAGTGATTTCCACGATTGACGAACCCAGAGGTGCCTTTACGTGTCGGTCATCAACACTCGCAGTTTTGGCCAATTTTGGCCCGTTTCATGGACTATTACTCACTATTTTGGGGTCTCGGAGTGATTTCCAAGATTGACGAACCCAGAGGTGCGTTTACGTGTCGGTCATCAACACTCGCAGTTTTGGCCGATTCTGGCCCGTTTCGTGGACTATTACTCACTGTGTTGCGGTCTCGTAGTGCTTTCCACGATTGACGAACCCAGAGGTGCCTTTACGTGTCGGTCATCAACACTCGCAGTTTTGGCCGATTCTGGCCCGTTTTATGGACTATTACTCACTGTTTTGGGGTCTTGGAGTGATTTCCACGATTGACGAACCCAAAGGTGCGTTTACGTGTCGGTCATCAACACTCGTAGTTTTGGCCAATTTTGGCCCGTTTCATGGACTATTACTCACTATTTTGGGGTCTCGGAGTGATTTCCAAGATTGATGAACCCAGAGGTGCGTTTACGTGTCGGTCATCAACACTCGCAGTTTTGGTCGATTCTGGCCCGTTTCATGGACTATTTACTCACTGTTTTGGGGCCTCAGAGTGATTTCCACGATTGACGAACCCCAACGTGCGTTTACGTTTCGGTCGTCAACACTCGCAGTTTTGGCCGATTCTGGCCCGTTTCGTGGACTATTACTCACTGTGTTGCGGTCTCGTAGTGCTTTCCACGATTGACGAACCCAGAGGTGCCTTTACGTGTCGGTCATCAACACTCGCAGTTTTGGCCGATTCTGGCCCGTTTCGTGGACTATTACTCACTGTGTTGCGGTCTCGTAGTGATTTCCACGATTGACGAACCCAGAGGTGCCTTTACGTGTCGGTCATCAACACTCGCAGTTTTGGCCAATTTTGGCCCGTTTCATGGACTATTACTCACTATTTTGGGGTCTCGGAGTGATTTCCAAGATTGACGAACCCAGAGGTGCGTTTACGTGTCGGTCATCAACACTCGCAGTTTTGGCCGATTCTGGCCCGTTTCGTGGACTATTACTCACTGTGTTGCGGTCTCGTAGTGCTTTCCACGATTGACGAACCCAGAGGTGCCTTTACGTGTCGGTCATCAACACTCGCAGTTTTGGCCGATTCTGGCCCGTTTTATGGACTATTACTCACTGTTTTGGGGTCTTGGAGTGATTTCCACGATTGACGAACCCAAAGGTGCGTTTACGTGTCGGTCATCAACACTCGTAGTTTTGGCCAATTTTGGCCCGTTTCATGGACTATTACTCACTATTTTGGGGTCTCGGAGTGATTTCCAAGATTGATGAACCCAGAGGTGCGTTTACGTGTCGGTCATCAACACTCGCAGTTTTGGTCGATTCTGGCCCGTTTCATGGACTATTTACTCACTGTTTTGGGGCCTCAGAGTGATTTCCACGATTGACGAACCCCAACGTGCGTTTACGTTTCGGTCGTCAACACTCGCAGTTTTGGCCGATTCTGGCCCGTTTCGTGGACTATTACTCACTGTGTTGCGGTCTCGTAGTGCTTTCCACGATTGACGAACCCAGAGGTGCCTTTACGTGTCGGTCATCAACACTCGCAGTTTTGGCCGATTCTGGCCCGTTTCGTGGACTATTACTCACTGTGTTGCGGTCTCGTAGTGATTTCCACGATTGACGAACCCAGAGGTGCCTTTACGTGTCGGTCATCAACACTCGCAGTTTTGGCCAATTTTGGCCCGTTTCATGGACTATTACTCACTATTTTGGGGTCTCGGAGTGATTTCCAAGATTGACGAACCCAGAGGTGCGTTTACGTGTCGGTCATCAACACTCGCAGTTTTGGCCGATTCTGGCCCGTTTCGTGGACTATTACTCACTGTGTTGCGGTCTCGTAGTGCTTTCCACGATTGACGAACCCAGAGGTGCCTTTACGTGTCGGTCATCAACACTCGCAGTTTTGGCCGATTCTGGCCCGTTTTATGGACTATTACTCACTGTTTTGGGGTCTTGGAGTGATTTCCACGATTGACGAACCCAAAGGTGCGTTTACGTGTCGGTCATCAACACTCGTAGTTTTGGCCAATTTTGGCCCGTTTCATGGACTATTACTCACTATTTTGGGGTCTCGGAGTGATTTCCAAGATTGATGAACCCAGAGGTGCGTTTACGTGTCGGTCATCAACACTCGCAGTTTTGGTCGATTCTGGCCCGTTTCATGGACTATTTACTCACTGTTTTGGGGCCTCAGAGTGATTTCCACGATTGACGAACCCCAACGTGCGTTTACGTTTCGGTCGTCAACACTCGCAGTTTTGGCCGATTCTGGCCCGTTTCGTGGACTATTACTCACTGTGTTGCGGTCTCGTAGTGCTTTCCACGATTGACGAACCCAGAGGTGCCTTTACGTGTCGGTCATCAACACTCGCAGTTTTGGCCGATTCTGGCCCGTTTTATGGACTATTACTCACTGTTTTGGGGTCTTGGAGTGATTTCCACGATTGACGAACCCAAAGGTGCGTTTACGTGTCGGTCATCAACACTCGTAGTTTTGGCCAATTTTGGCCCGTTTCATGGACTATTACTCACTATTTTGGGGTCTCGGAGTGATTTCCAAGATTGATGAACCCAGAGGTGCGTTTACGTGTCGGTCATCAACACTCGCAGTTTTGGTCGATTCTGGCCCGTTTCATGGACTATTTACTCACTGTTTTGGGGCCTCAGAGTGATTTCCACGATTGACGAACCCCAACGTGCGTTTACGTTTCGGTCGTCAACACTCGCAGTTTTGGCCGATTCTGGCCCGTTTCGTGGACTATTACTCACTGTGTTGCGGTCTCGTAGTGCTTTCCACGATTGACGAACCCAGAGGTGCCTTTACGTGTCGGTCATCAACACTCGCAGTTTTGGCCGATTCTGGCCCGTTTCGTGGACTATTACTCACTGTGTTGCGGTCTCGTAGTGATTTCCACGATTGACGAACCCAGAGGTGCCTTTACGTGTCGGTCATCAACACTCGCAGTTTTGGCCAATTTTGGCCCGTTTCATGGACTATTACTCACTATTTTGGGGTCTCGGAGTGATTTCCAAGATTGACGAACCCAGAGGTGCGTTTACGTGTCGGTCATCAACACTCGCAGTTTTGGCCGATTCTGGCCCGTTTCGTGGACTATTACTCACTGTGTTGCGGTCTCGTAGTGCTTTCCACGATTGACGAACCCAGAGGTGCCTTTACGTGTCGGTCATCAACACTCGCAGTTTTGGCCGATTCTGGCCCGTTTTATGGACTATTACTCACTGTTTTGGGGTCTTGGAGTGATTTCCACGATTGACGAACCCAAAGGTGCGTTTACGTGTCGGTCATCAACACTCGTAGTTTTGGCCAATTTTGGCCCGTTTCATGGACTATTACTCACTATTTTGGGGTCTCGGAGTGATTTCCAAGATTGATGAACCCAGAGGTGCGTTTACGTGTCGGTCATCAACACTCGCAGTTTTGGTCGATTCTGGCCCGTTTCATGGACTATTTACTCACTGTTTTGGGGCCTCAGAGTGATTTCCACGATTGACGAACCCCAACGTGCGTTTACGTTTCGGTCGTCAACACTCGCAGTTTTGGCCGATTCTGGCCCGTTTCGTGGACTATTACTCACTGTGTTGCGGTCTCGTAGTGCTTTCCACGATTGACGAACCCAGAGGTGCCTTTACGTGTCGGTCATCAACACTCGCAGTTTTGGCCGATTCTGGCCCGTTTTATGGACTATTACTCACTGTTTTGGGGTCTTGGAGTGATTTCCACGATTGACGAACCCAAAGGTGCGTTTACGTGTCGGTCATCAACACTCGTAGTTTTGGCCAATTTTGGCCCGTTTCATGGACTATTACTCACTATTTTGGGGTCTCGGAGTGATTTCCAAGATTGATGAACCCAGAGGTGCGTTTACGTGTCGGTCATCAACACTCGCAGTTTTGGTCGATTCTGGCCCGTTTCATGGACTATTTACTCACTGTTTTGGGGCCTCAGAGTGATTTCCACGATTGACGAACCCCAACGTGCGTTTACGTTTCGGTCGTCAACACTCGCAGTTTTGGCCGATTCTGGCCCGTTTCGTGGACTATTACTCACTGTGTTGCGGTCTCGTAGTGCTTTCCACGATTGACGATCCCAGAGGTGCCTTTACGTGTCGGTCATCAACACTCGCAGTTTTGGCCGATTCTGGCCCGTTTCGTGGACTATTACTCACTGTGTTGCGGTCTCGTAGTGATTTCCACGATTGACGAACCCAGAGGTGCCTTTACGTGTCGGTCATCAACACTCGCAGTTTTGGCCAATTTTGGCCCGTTTCATGGACTATTACTCACTATTTTGGGGTCTCGGAGTGATTTCCAAGATTGACGAACCCAGAGGTGCGTTTACGTGTCGGTCATCAACACTCGCAGTTTTGGCCGATTCTGGCCCGTTTCGTGGACTATTACTCACTGTGTTGCGGTCTCGTAGTGCTTTCCACGATTGACGAACCCAGAGGTGCCTTTACGTGTCGGTCATCAACACTCGCAGTTTTGGCCGATTCTGGCCCGTTTTATGGACTATTACTCACTGTTTTGGGGTCTTGGAGTGATTTCCACGATTGACGAACCCAAAGGTGCGTTTACGTGTCGGTCATCAACACTCGTAGTTTTGGCCAATTTTGGCCCGTTTCATGGACTATTACTCACTATTTTGGGGTCTCGGAGTGATTTCCAAGATTGATGAACCCAGAGGTGCGTTTACGTGTCGGTCATCAACACTCGCAGTTTTGGTCGATTCTGGCCCGTTTCATGGACTATTTACTCACTGTTTTGGGGCCTCAGAGTGATTTCCACGATTGACGAACCCCAACGTGCGTTTACGTTTCGGTCGTCAACACTCGCAGTTTTGGCCGATTCTGGCCCGTTTCGTGGACTATTACTCACTGTGTTGCGGTCTCGTAGTGCTTTCCACGATTGACGAACCCAGAGGTGCCTTTACGTGTCGGTCATCAACACTCGCAGTTTTGGCCGATTCTGGCCCGTTTTATGGACTATTACTCACTGTTTTGGGGTCTTGGAGTGATTTCCACGATTGACGAACCCAAAGGTGCGTTTACGTGTCGGTCATCAACACTCGTAGTTTTGGCCAATTTTGGCCCGTTTCATGGACTATTACTCACTATTTTGGGGTCTCGGAGTGATTTCCAAGATTGATGAACCCAGAGGTGCGTTTACGTGTCGGTCATCAACACTCGCAGTTTTGGTCGATTCTGGCCCGTTTCATGGACTATTTACTCACTGTTTTGGGGCCTCAGAGTGATTTCCACGATTGACGAACCCCAACGTGCGTTTACGTTTCGGTCGTCAACACTCGCAGTTTTGGCCGATTCTGGCCCGTTTCGTGGACTATTACTCACTGTGTTGCGGTCTCGTAGTGCTTTCCACGATTGACGATCCCAGAGGTGCCTTTACGTGTCGGTCATCAACACTCGCAGTTTTGGCCGATTCTGGCCCGTTTCGTGGACTATTACTCACTGTGTTGCGGTCTCGTAGTGATTTCCACGATTGACGAACCCAGAGGTGCCTTTACGTGTCGGTCATCAACACTCGTAGTTTTGGCCAATTTTGGCCCGTTTCATGGACTATTACTCACTATTTTGGGGTCTCGGAGTGATTTCCAAGATTGATGAACCCAGAGGTGCGTTTACGTGTCGGTCATCAACACTCGCAGTTTTGGTCGATTCTGGCCCGTTTCATGGACTATTTACTCACTGTTTTGGGGCCTCAGAGTGATTTCCACGATTGACGAACCCCAACGTGCGTTTACGTTTCGGTCGTCAACACTCGCAGTTTTGGCCGATTCTGGCCCGTTTCGTGGACTATTACTCACTGTGTTGCGGTCTCGTAGTGCTTTCCACGATTGACGAACCCAGAGGTGCCTTTACGTGTCGGTCATCAACACTCGCAGTTTTGGCCGATTCTGGCCCGTTTTATGGACTATTACTCACTGTTTTGGGGTCTTGGAGTGATTTCCACGATTGACGAACCCAAAGGTGCGTTTACGTGTCGGTCATCAACACTCGTAGTTTTGGCCAATTTTGGCCCGTTTCATGGACTATTACTCACTATTTTGGGGTCTCGGAGTGATTTCCAAGATTGATGAACCCAGAGGTGCGTTTACGTGTCGGTCATCAACACTCGCAGTTTTGGTCGATTCTGGCCCGTTTCATGGACTATTTACTCACTGTTTTGGGGCCTCAGAGTGATTTCCACGATTGACGAACCCCAACGTGCGTTTACGTTTCGGTCGTCAACACTCGCAGTTTTGGCCGATTCTGGCCCGTTTCGTGGACTATTACTCACTGTGTTGCGGTCTCGTAGTGCTTTCCACGATTGACGATCCCAGAGGTGCCTTTACGTGTCGGTCATCAACACTCGCAGTTTTGGCCGATTCTGGCCCGTTTCGTGGACTATTACTCACTGTGTTGCGGTCTCGTAGTGATTTCCACGATTGACGAACCCAGAGGTGCCTTTACGTGTCGGTCATCAACACTCGCAGTTTTGGCCAATTTTGGCCCGTTTCATGGACTATTACTCACTATTTTGGGGTCTCGGAGTGATTTCCAAGATTGACGAACCCAGAGGTGCGTTTACGTGTCGGTCATCAACACTCGCAGTTTTGGCCGATTCTGGCCCGTTTCGTGGACTATTACTCACTGTGTTGCGGTCTCGTAGTGCTTTCCACGATTGACGAACCCAGAGGTGCCTTTACGTGTCGGTCATCAACACTCGCAGTTTTGGCCGATTCTGGCCCGTTTTATGGACTATTACTCACTGTTTTGGGGTCTTGGAGTGATTTCCACGATTGACGAACCCAAAGGTGCGTTTACGTGTCGGTCATCAACACTCGTAGTTTTGGCCAATTTTGGCCCGTTTCATGGACTATTACTCACTATTTTGGGGTCTCGGAGTGATTTCCAAGATTGATGAACCCAGAGGTGCGTTTACGTGTCGGTCATCAACACTCGCAGTTTTGGTCGATTCTGGCCCGTTTCATGGACTATTTACTCACTGTTTTGGGGCCTCAGAGTGATTTCCACGATTGACGAACCCCAACGTGCGTTTACGTTTCGGTCGTCAACACTCGCAGTTTTGGCCGATTCTGGCCCGTTTCGTGGACTATTACTCACTGTGTTGCGGTCTCGTAGTGCTTTCCACGATTGACGAACCCAGAGGTGCCTTTACGTGTCGGTCATCAACACTCGCAGTTTTGGCCGATTCTGGCCCGTTTCGTGGACTATTACTCACTGTGTTGCGGTCTCGTAGTGATTTCCACGATTGACGAACCCAGAGGTGCCTTTACGTGTCGGTCATCAACACTCGCAGTTTTGGCCGATTCTGGCCCGTTTCGTGGACTATTACTCACTGTGTTGCGGTCTCGTAGTGCTTTCCACGATTGACGAACCCAGAGGTGCCTTTACGTGTCGGTCATCAACACTCGCAGTTTTGGCCGATTCTGGCCCGTTTTATGGACTATTACTCACTGTTTTGGGGTCTTGGAGTGATTTCCACGATTGACGAACCCAAAGGTGCGTTTACGTGTCGGTCATCAACACTCGTAGTTTTGGCCAATTTTGGCCCGTTTCATGGACTATTACTCACTATTTTGGGGTCTCGGAGTGATTTCCAAGATTGATGAACCCAGAGGTGCGTTTACGTGTCGGTCATCAACACTCGCAGTTTTGGTCGATTCTGGCCCGTTTCATGGACTATTTACTCACTGTTTTGGGGCCTCAGAGTGATTTCCACGATTGACGAACCCCAACGTGCGTTTACGTTTCGGTCGTCAACACTCGCAGTTTTGGCCGATTCTGGCCCGTTTCGTGGACTATTACTCACTGTGTTGCGGTCTCGTAGTGCTTTCCACGATTGACGAACCCAGAGGTGCCTTTACGTGTCGGTCATCAACACTCGCAGTTTTGGCCGATTCTGGCCCGTTTCGTGGACTATTACTCACTGTGTTGCGGTCTCGTAGTGATTTCCACGATTGACGAACCCAGAGGTGCCTTTACGTGTCGGTCATCAACACTCGCAGTTTTGGCCGATTCTGGCCCGTTTCGTGGACTATTACTCACTGTGTTGCGGTCTCGTAGTGCTTTCCACGATTGACGAACCCAGAGGTGCCTTTACGTGTCGGTCATCAACACTCGCAGTTTTGGCCGATTCTGGCCCGTTTTATGGACTATTACTCACTGTTTTGGGGTCTTGGAGTGATTTCCACGATTGACGAACCCAAAGGTGCGTTTACGTGTCGGTCATCAACACTCGTAGTTTTGGCCAATTTTGGCCCGTTTCATGGACTATTACTCACTATTTTGGGGTCTCGGAGTGATTTCCAAGATTGATGAACCCAGAGGTGCGTTTACGTGTCGGTCATCAACACTCGCAGTTTTGGCCGATTCTGGCCCGTTTCATGGACTATTAGTCACTGTTTTGGGGTCTCGTAGTGCTTTCCACGATTGACGAACCCAGAGGTGCCTTTACGTGTCGGTCATCAACACTCGCAGTTTTGGCCGATTCTGGCCCGTTTCGTGGACTATTACTCACTGTGTTGCGGTCTCGTAGTGCTTTCCACGATTGACGAACCCAGAGGTGCCTTTACGTGTCGGTCATCAACACTCGCAGTTTTGGCCGATTCTGGCCCGTTTCGTGGACTATTACTCACTGTGTTGCGGTCTCGTAGTGCTTTCCACGATTGACGAACCCAGAGGTGCCTTTACGTGTCGGTCATCAACACTCGCAGTTTTGGCCGATTCTGGCCCGTTTCGTGGACTATTACTCACTGTGTTGCGGTCTCGTAGTGATTTCCACGATTGACGAACCCAGAGGTGCCTTTACGTGTCGGTCATCAACACTCGCAGTTTTGGCCAATTTTGGCCCGTTTCATGGACTATTACTCACTATTTTGGGGTCTCGGAGTGATTTCCAAGATTGACGAACCCAGAGGTGCGTTTACGTGTCGGTCATCAACACTCGCAGTTTTGGCCGATTCTGGCCCGTTTCGTGGACTATTACTCACTGTGTTGCGGTCTCGTAGTGCTTTCCACGATTGACGAACCCAGAGGTGCCTTTACGTGTCGGTCATCAACACTCGCAGTTTTGGCCGATTCTGGCCCGTTTTATGGACTATTACTCACTGTTTTGGGGTCTTGGAGTGATTTCCACGATTGACGAACCCAAAGGTGCGTTTACGTGTCGGTCATCAACACTCGTAGTTTTGGCCAATTTTGGCCCGTTTCATGGACTATTACTCACTATTTTGGGGTCTCGGAGTGATTTCCAAGATTGATGAACCCAGAGGTGCGTTTACGTGTCGGTCATCAACACTCGCAGTTTTGGTCGATTCTGGCCCGTTTCATGGACTATTTACTCACTGTTTTGGGGCCTCAGAGTGATTTCCACGATTGACGAACCCCAACGTGCGTTTACGTTTCGGTCGTCAACACTCGCAGTTTTGGCCGATTCTGGCCCGTTTCGTGGACTATTACTCACTGTGTTGCGGTCTCGTAGTGCTTTCCACGATTGACGAACCCAGAGGTGCCTTTACGTGTCGGTCATCAACACTCGCAGTTTTGGCCGATTCTGGCCCGTTTCGTGGACTATTACTCACTGTGTTGCGGTCTCGTAGTGCTTTCCACGATTGACGAACCCAGAGGTGCCTTTACGTGTCGGTCATCAACACTCGCAGTTTTGGCCGATTCTGGCCCGTTTCGTGGACTATTACTCACTGTGTTGCGGTCTCGTAGTGCTTTCCACGATTGACGAACCCAGAGGTGCCTTTACGTGTCGGTCATCAACACTCGCAGTTTTGGCCGATTCTGGCCCGTTTTATGGACTATTACTCACTGTTTTGGGGTCTTGGAGTGATTTCCACGATTGACGAACCCAAAGGTGCGTTTACGTGTCGGTCATCAACACTCGTAGTTTTGGCCAATTTTGGCCCGTTTCATGGACTATTACTCACTATTTTGGGGTCTCGGAGTGATTTCCAAGATTGATGAACCCAGAGGTGCGTTTACGTGTCGGTCATCAACACTCGCAGTTTTGGCCGATTCTGGCCCGTTTCATGGACTATTAGTCACTGTTTTGGGGTCTCGTAGTGCTTTCCACGATTGACGAACCCAGAGGTGCCTTTACGTGTCGGTCATCAACACTCGCAGTTTTGGCCGATTCTGGCCCGTTTCGTGGACTATTACTCACTGTGTTGCGGTCTCGTAGTGCTTTCCACGATTGACGAACCCAGAGGTGCCTTTACGTGTCGGTCATCAACACTCGCAGTTTTGGCCGATTCTGGCCCGTTTCGTGGACTATTACTCACTGTGTTGCGGTCTCGTAGTGCTTTCCACGATTGACGAACCCAGAGGTGCCTTTACGTGTCGGTCATCAACACTCGCAGTTTTGGCCGATTCTGGCCCGTTTCGTGGACTATTACTCACTGTGTTGCGGTCTCGTAGTGATTTCCACGATTGACGAACCCAGAGGTGCCTTTACGTGTCGGTCATCAACACTCGCAGTTTTGGCCAATTTTGGCCCGTTTCATGGACTATTACTCACTATTTTGGGGTCTCGGAGTGATTTCCAAGATTGACGAACCCAGAGGTGCGTTTACGTGTCGGTCATCAACACTCGCAGTTTTGGCCGATTCTGGCCCGTTTCGTGGACTATTACTCACTGTGTTGCGGTCTCGTAGTGCTTTCCACGATTGACGAACCCAGAGGTGCCTTTACGTGTCGGTCATCAACACTCGCAGTTTTGGCCGATTCTGGCCCGTTTCGTGGACTATTACTCACTGTGTTGCGGTCTCGTAGTGATTTCCACGATTGACGAACCCAGAGGTGCCTTTACGTGTCGGTCATCAACACTCGCAGTTTTGGCCAATTTTGGCCCGTTTCATGGACTATTACTCACTATTTTGGGGTCTCGGAGTGATTTCCAAGATTGACGAACCCAGAGGTGCGTTTACGTGTCGGTCATCAACACTCGCAGTTTTGGCCGATTCTGGCCCGTTTCGTGGACTATTACTCACTGTGTTGCGGTCTCGTAGTGCTTTCCACGATTGACGAACCCAGAGGTGCCTTTACGTGTCGGTCATCAACACTCGCAGTTTTGGCCGATTCTGGCCCGTTTTATGGACTATTACTCACTGTTTTGGGGTCTTGGAGTGATTTCCACGATTGACGAACCCAAAGGTGCGTTTACGTGTCGGTCATCAACACTCGTAGTTTTGGCCAATTTTGGCCCGTTTCATGGACTATTACTCACTATTTTGGGGTCTCGGAGTGATTTCCAAGATTGATGAACCCAGAGGTGCGTTTACGTGTCGGTCATCAACACTCGCAGTTTTGGTCGATTCTGGCCCGTTTCATGGACTATTTACTCACTGTTTTGGGGCCTCAGAGTGATTTCCACGATTGACGAACCCCAACGTGCGTTTACGTTTCGGTCGTCAACACTCGCAGTTTTGGCCGATTCTGGCCCGTTTCATGGACTATTACTCACTGTGTTGCGGTCTCGTAGTGCTTTCCACGATTGACGAACCCAGAGGTGCCTTTACGTGTCGGTCATCAACACTCGCAGTTTTGGCCGATTCTGGCCCGTTTCGTGGACTATTACTCACTGTGTTGCGGTCTCGTAGTGATTTCCACGATTGACGAACCCAGAGGTGCCTTTACGTGTCGGTCATCAACACTCGCAGTTTTGGCCAATTTTGGCCCGTTTCATGGACTATTACTCACTATTTTGGGGTCTCGGAGTGATTTCCAAGATTGACGAACCCAGAGGTGCGTTTACGTGTCGGTCATCAACACTCGCAGTTTTGGCCGATTCTGGCCCGTTTCGTGGACTATTACTCACTGTGTTGCGGTCTCGTAGTGCTTTCCACGATTGACGAACCCAGAGGTGCCTTTACGTGTCGGTCATCAACACTCGCAGTTTTGGCCGATTCTGGCCCGTTTTATGGACTATTACTCACTGTTTTGGGGTCTTGGAGTGATTTCCACGATTGACGAACCCAAAGGTGCGTTTACGTGTCGGTCATCAACACTCGTAGTTTTGGCCAATTTTGGCCCGTTTCATGGACTATTACTCACTATTTTGGGGTCTCGGAGTGATTTCCAAGATTGATGAACCCAGAGGTGCGTTTACGTGTCGGTCATCAACACTCGCAGTTTTGGTCGATTCTGGCCCGTTTCATGGACTATTTACTCACTGTTTTGGGGCCTCAGAGTGATTTCCACGATTGACGAACCCCAACGTGCGTTTACGTTTCGGTCGTCAACACTCGCAGTTTTGGCCGATTCTGGCCCGTTTCGTGGACTATTACTCACTGTGTTGCGGTCTCGTAGTGATTTCCACGATTGACGAACCCAGAGGTGCCTTTACGTGTCGGTCATCAACACTCGCAGTTTTGGCCGATTCTGGCCCGTTTCGTGGACTATTACTCACTGTGTTGCGGTCTCGTAGTGCTTTCCACGATTGACGAACCCAGAGGTGCCTTTACGTGTCGGTCATCAACACTCGCAGTTTTGGCCGATTCTGGCCCGTTTTATGGACTATTACTCACTGTTTTGGGGTCTTGGAGTGATTTCCACGATTGACGAACCCAAAGGTGCGTTTACGTGTCGGTCATCAACACTCGTAGTTTTGGCCAATTTTGGCCCGTTTCATGGACTATTACTCACTATTTTGGGGTCTCGGAGTGATTTCCAAGATTGATGAACCCAGAGGTGCGTTTACGTGTCGGTCATCAACACTCGCAGTTTTGGCCGATTCTGGCCCGTTTCATGGACTATTAGTCACTGTTTTGGGGTCTCGTAGTGCTTTCCACGATTGACGAACCCAGAGGTGCCTTTACGTGTCGGTCATCAACACTCGCAGTTTTGGCCGATTCTGGCCCGTTTCGTGGACTATTACTCACTGTGTTGCGGTCTCGTAGTGCTTTCCACGATTGACGAACCCAGAGGTGCCTTTACGTGTCGGTCATCAACACTCGCAGTTTTGGCCGATTCTGGCCCGTTTCGTGGACTATTACTCACTGTGTTGCGGTCTCGTAGTGCTTTCCACGATTGACGAACCCAGAGGTGCCTTTACGTGTCGGTCATCAACACTCGCAGTTTTGGCCGATTCTGGCCCGTTTCGTGGACTATTACTCACTGTGTTGCGGTCTCGTAGTGATTTCCACGATTGACGAACCCAGAGGTGCCTTTACGTGTCGGTCATCAACACTCGCAGTTTTGGCCAATTTTGGCCCGTTTCATGGACTATTACTCACTATTTTGGGGTCTCGGAGTGATTTCCAAGATTGACGAACCCAGAGGTGCGTTTACGTGTCGGTCATCAACACTCGCAGTTTTGGCCGATTCTGGCCCGTTTCGTGGACTATTACTCACTGTGTTGCGGTCTCGTAGTGCTTTCCACGATTGACGAACCCAGAGGTGCCTTTACGTGTCGGTCATCAACACTCGCAGTTTTGGCCGATTCTGGCCCGTTTTATGGACTATTACTCACTGTTTTGGGGTCTTGGAGTGATTTCCACGATTGACGAACCCAAAGGTGCGTTTACGTGTCGGTCATCAACACTCGTAGTTTTGGCCAATTTTGGCCCGTTTCATGGACTATTACTCACTATTTTGGGGTCTCGGAGTGATTTCCAAGATTGATGAACCCAGAGGTGCGTTTACGTGTCGGTCATCAACACTCGCAGTTTTGGTCGATTCTGGCCCGTTTCATGGACTATTTACTCACTGTTTTGGGGCCTCAGAGTGATTTCCACGATTGACGAACCCCAACGTGCGTTTACGTTTCGGTCGTCAACACTCGCAGTTTTGGCCGATTCTGGCCCGTTTCGTGGACTATTACTCACTGTGTTGCGGTCTCGTAGTGCTTTCCACGATTGACGAACCCAGAGGTGCCTTTACGTGTCGGTCATCAACACTCGCAGTTTTGGCCGATTCTGGCCCGTTTCGTGGACTATTACTCACTGTGTTGTGGTCTCATAGTGCTTCCACGATTGACGAACCCAGAGGTGCCTTTACGTGTCGGTCATCAACACTCGTAGTTTTGGCCGATTCTGGCCCGTTTCGTGGACTATTACTCACTGTGTTGCGGTCTCGTAGTGATTTCCACGATTGACGAACCCAGAGGTGCCTTTACGTGTCGGTCATCAACACTCGCAGTTTTGGCCGATTCTGGCCCGTTTCGTGGACTATTACTCACTGTGTTGCGGTCTCGTAGTGCTTTCCACGATTGACGAACCCAGAGGTGCCTTTACGTGTCGGTCATCAACACTCGCAGTTTTGGCCGATTCTGGCCCGTTTTATGGACTATTACTCACTGTTTTGGGGTCTTGGAGTGATTTCCACGATTGACGAACCCAAAGGTGCGTTTACGTGTCGGTCATCAACACTCGTAGTTTTGGCCAATTTTGGCCCGTTTCATGGACTATTACTCACTATTTTGGGGTCTCGGAGTGATTTCCAAGATTGATGAACCCAGAGGTGCGTTTACGTGTCGGTCATCAACACTCGCAGTTTTGGCCGATTCTGGCCCGTTTCATGGACTATTAGTCACTGTTTTGGGGTCTCGTAGTGCTTTCCACGATTGACGAACCCAGAGGTGCCTTTACGTGTCGGTCATCAACACTCGCAGTTTTGGCCGATTCTGGCCCGTTTCGTGGACTATTACTCACTGTGTTGCGGTCTCGTAGTGCTTTCCACGATTGACGAACCCAGAGGTGCCTTTACGTGTCGGTCATCAACACTCGCAGTTTTGGCCGATTCTGGCCCGTTTCGTGGACTATTACTCACTGTGTTGCGGTCTCGTAGTGCTTTCCACGATTGACGAACCCAGAGGTGCCTTTACGTGTCGGTCATCAACACTCGCAGTTTTGGCCGATTCTGGCCCGTTTCGTGGACTATTACTCACTGTGTTGCGGTCTCGTAGTGATTTCCACGATTGACGAACCCAGAGGTGCCTTTACGTGTCGGTCATCAACACTCGCAGTTTTGGCCAATTTTGGCCCGTTTCATGGACTATTACTCACTATTTTGGGGTCTCGGAGTGATTTCCAAGATTGACGAACCCAGAGGTGCGTTTACGTGTCGGTCATCAACACTCGCAGTTTTGGTCGATTCTGGCCCGTTTCATGGACTATTTACTCACTGTTTTGGGGCCTCAGAGTGATTTCCACGATTGACGAACCCCAACGTGCGTTTACGTTTCGGTCGTCAACACTCGCAGTTTTGGCCGATTCTGGCCCGTTTCGTGGACTATTACTCACTGTGTTGCGGTCTCGTAGTGCTTTCCACGATTGACGAACCCAGAGGTGCCTTTACGTGTCGGTCATCAACACTCGCAGTTTTGGCCGATTCTGGCCCGTTTCGTGGACTATTACTCACTGTGTTGTGGTCTCATAGTGCTTCCACGATTGACGAACCCAGAGGTGCCTTTACGTGTCGGTCATCAACACTCGTAGTTTTGGCCGATTCTGGCCCGTTTCGTGGACTATTACTCACTGTGTTGCGGTCTCGTAGTGATTTCCACGATTGACGAACCCAGAGGTGCCTTTACGTGTCGGTCATCAACACTCGCAGTTTTGGCCGATTCTGGCCCGTTTCGTGGACTATTACTCACTGTGTTGCGGTCTCGTAGTGCTTTCCACGATTGACGAACCCAGAGGTGCCTTTACGTGTCGGTCATCAACACTCGCAGTTTTGGCCGATTCTGGCCCGTTTTATGGACTATTACTCACTGTTTTGGGGTCTTGGAGTGATTTCCACGATTGACGAACCCAAAGGTGCGTTTACGTGTCGGTCATCAACACTCGTAGTTTTGGCCAATTTTGGCCCGTTTCATGGACTATTACTCACTATTTTGGGGTCTCGGAGTGATTTCCAAGATTGATGAACCCAGAGGTGCGTTTACGTGTCGGTCATCAACACTCGCAGTTTTGGCCGATTCTGGCCCGTTTCATGGACTATTAGTCACTGTTTTGGGGTCTCGTAGTGCTTTCCACGATTGACGAACCCAGAGGTGCCTTTACGTGTCGGTCATCAACACTCGCAGTTTTGGCCGATTCTGGCCCGTTTCGTGGACTATTACTCACTGTGTTGCGGTCTCGTAGTGCTTTCCACGATTGACGAACCCAGAGGTGCCTTTACGTGTCGGTCATCAACACTCGCAGTTTTGGCCGATTCTGGCCCGTTTCGTGGACTATTACTCACTGTGTTGCGGTCTCGTAGTGCTTTCCACGATTGACGAACCCAGAGGTGCCTTTACGTGTCGGTCATCAACACTCGCAGTTTTGGCCGATTCTGGCCCGTTTCGTGGACTATTACTCACTGTGTTGCGGTCTCGTAGTGATTTCCACGATTGACGAACCCAGAGGTGCCTTTACGTGTCGGTCATCAACACTCGCAGTTTTGGCCAATTTTGGCCCGTTTCATGGACTATTACTCACTATTTTGGGGTCTCGGAGTGATTTCCAAGATTGACGAACCCAGAGGTGCGTTTACGTGTCGGTCATCAACACTCGCAGTTTTGGCCGATTCTGGCCCGTTTCGTGGACTATTACTCACTGTGTTGCGGTCTCGTAGTGCTTTCCACGATTGACGAACCCAGAGGTGCCTTTACGTGTCGGTCATCAACACTCGCAGTTTTGGCCGATTCTGGCCCGTTTTATGGACTATTACTCACTGTTTTGGGGTCTTGGAGTGATTTCCACGATTGACGAACCCAAAGGTGCGTTTACGTGTCGGTCATCAACACTCGTAGTTTTGGCCAATTTTGGCCCGTTTCATGGACTATTACTCACTATTTTGGGGTCTCGGAGTGATTTCCAAGATTGATGAACCCAGAGGTGCGTTTACGTGTCGGTCATCAACACTCGCAGTTTTGGTCGATTCTGGCCCGTTTCATGGACTATTTACTCACTGTTTTGGGGCCTCAGAGTGATTTCCACGATTGACGAACCCCAACGTGCGTTTACGTTTCGGTCGTCAACACTCGCAGTTTTGGCCGATTCTGGCCCGTTTCGTGGACTATTACTCACTGTGTTGCGGTCTCGTAGTGCTTTCCACGATTGACGAACCCAGAGGTGCCTTTACGTGTCGGTCATCAACACTCGCAGTTTTGGCCGATTCTGGCCCGTTTCGTGGACTATTACTCACTGTGTTGCGGTCTCGTAGTGATTTCCACGATTGACGAACCCAGAGGTGCCTTTACGTGTCGGTCATCAACACTCGCAGTTTTGGCCGATTCTGGCCCGTTTCGTGGACTATTACTCACTGTGTTGCGGTCTCGTAGTGCTTTCCACGATTGACGAACCCAGAGGTGCCTTTACGTGTCGGTCATCAACACTCGCAGTTTTGGCCGATTCTGGCCCGTTTTATGGACTATTACTCACTGTTTTGGGGTCTTGGAGTGATTTCCACGATTGACGAACCCAAAGGTGCGTTTACGTGTCGGTCATCAACACTCGTAGTTTTGGCCAATTTTGGCCCGTTTCATGGACTATTACTCACTATTTTGGGGTCTCGGAGTGATTTCCAAGATTGATGAACCCAGAGGTGCGTTTACGTGTCGGTCATCAACACTCGCAGTTTTGGCCGATTCTGGCCCGTTTCATGGACTATTAGTCACTGTTTTGGGGTCTCGTAGTGCTTTCCACGATTGACGAACCCAGAGGTGCCTTTACGTGTCGGTCATCAACACTCGCAGTTTTGGCCGATTCTGGCCCGTTTCGTGGACTATTACTCACTGTGTTGCGGTCTCGTAGTGCTTTCCACGATTGACGAACCCAGAGGTGCCTTTACGTGTCGGTCATCAACACTCGCAGTTTTGGCCGATTCTGGCCCGTTTCGTGGACTATTACTCACTGTGTTGCGGTCTCGTAGTGCTTTCCACGATTGACGAACCCAGAGGTGCCTTTACGTGTCGGTCATCAACACTCGCAGTTTTGGCCGATTCTGGCCCGTTTCGTGGACTATTACTCACTGTGTTGCGGTCTCGTAGTGATTTCCACGATTGACGAACCCAGAGGTGCCTTTACGTGTCGGTCATCAACACTCGCAGTTTTGGCCAATTTTGGCCCGTTTCATGGACTATTACTCACTATTTTGGGGTCTCGGAGTGATTTCCAAGATTGACGAACCCAGAGGTGCGTTTACGTGTCGGTCATCAACACTCGCAGTTTTGGCCGATTCTGGCCCGTTTCGTGGACTATTACTCACTGTGTTGCGGTCTCGTAGTGCTTTCCACGATTGACGAACCCAGAGGTGCCTTTACGTGTCGGTCATCAACACTCGCAGTTTTGGCCGATTCTGGCCCGTTTTATGGACTATTACTCACTGTTTTGGGGTCTTGGAGTGATTTCCACGATTGACGAACCCAAAGGTGCGTTTACGTGTCGGTCATCAACACTCGTAGTTTTGGCCAATTTTGGCCCGTTTCATGGACTATTACTCACTATTTTGGGGTCTCGGAGTGATTTCCAAGATTGATGAACCCAGAGGTGCGTTTACGTGTCGGTCATCAACACTCGCAGTTTTGGTCGATTCTGGCCCGTTTCATGGACTATTTACTCACTGTTTTGGGGCCTCAGAGTGATTTCCACGATTGACGAACCCCAACGTGCGTTTACGTTTCGGTCGTCAACACTCGCAGTTTTGGCCGATTCTGGCCCGTTTCGTGGACTATTACTCACTGTGTTGCGGTCTCGTAGTGCTTTCCACGATTGACGAACCCAGAGGTGCCTTTACGTGTCGGTCATCAACACTCGCAGTTTTGGCCGATTCTGGCCCGTTTCGTGGACTATTACTCACTGTGTTGCGGTCTCGTAGTGATTTCCACGATTGACGAACCCAGAGGTGCCTTTACGTGTCGGTCATCAACACTCGCAGTTTTGGCCGATTCTGGCCCGTTTCGTGGACTATTACTCACTGTGTTGCGGTCTCGTAGTGCTTTCCACGATTGACGAACCCAGAGGTGCCTTTACGTGTCGGTCATCAACACTCGCAGTTTTGGCCGATTCTGGCCCGTTTTATGGACTATTACTCACTGTTTTGGGGTCTTGGAGTGATTTCCACGATTGACGAACCCAAAGGTGCGTTTACGTGTCGGTCATCAACACTCGTAGTTTTGGCCAATTTTGGCCCGTTTCATGGACTATTACTCACTATTTTGGGGTCTCGGAGTGATTTCCAAGATTGATGAACCCAGAGGTGCGTTTACGTGTCGGTCATCAACACTCGCAGTTTTGGCCGATTCTGGCCCGTTTCATGGACTATTAGTCACTGTTTTGGGGTCTCGTAGTGCTTTCCACGATTGACGAACCCAGAGGTGCCTTTACGTGTCGGTCATCAACACTCGCAGTTTTGGCCGATTCTGGCCCGTTTCGTGGACTATTACTCACTGTGTTGCGGTCTCGTAGTGCTTTCCACGATTGACGAACCCAGAGGTGCCTTTACGTGTCGGTCATCAACACTCGCAGTTTTGGCCGATTCTGGCCCGTTTCGTGGACTATTACTCACTGTGTTGCGGTCTCGTAGTGCTTTCCACGATTGACGAACCCAGAGGTGCCTTTACGTGTCGGTCATCAACACTCGCAGTTTTGGCCGATTCTGGCCCGTTTCGTGGACTATTACTCACTGTGTTGCGGTCTCGTAGTGATTTCCACGATTGACGAACCCAGAGGTGCCTTTACGTGTCGGTCATCAACACTCGCAGTTTTGGCCAATTTTGGCCCGTTTCATGGACTATTACTCACTATTTTGGGGTCTCGGAGTGATTTCCAAGATTGACGAACCCAGAGGTGCGTTTACGTGTCGGTCATCAACACTCGCAGTTTTGGCCGATTCTGGCCCGTTTCGTGGACTATTACTCACTGTGTTGCGGTCTCGTAGTGCTTTCCACGATTGACGAACCCAGAGGTGCCTTTACGTGTCGGTCATCAACACTCGCAGTTTTGGCCGATTCTGGCCCGTTTCGTGGACTATTACTCACTGTGTTGCGGTCTCGTAGTGATTTCCACGATTGACGAACCCAGAGGTGCCTTTACGTGTCGGTCATCAACACTCGCAGTTTTGGCCAATTTTGGCCCGTTTCATGGACTATTACTCACTATTTTGGGGTCTCGGAGTGATTTCCAAGATTGACGAACCCAGAGGTGCGTTTACGTGTCGGTCATCAACACTCGCAGTTTTGGCCGATTCTGGCCCGTTTCGTGGACTATTACTCACTGTGTTGCGGTCTCGTAGTGCTTTCCACGATTGACGAACCCAGAGGTGCCTTTACGTGTCGGTCATCAACACTCGCAGTTTTGGCCGATTCTGGCCCGTTTTATGGACTATTACTCACTGTTTTGGGGTCTTGGAGTGATTTCCACGATTGACGAACCCAAAGGTGCGTTTACGTGTCGGTCATCAACACTCGTAGTTTTGGCCAATTTTGGCCCGTTTCATGGACTATTACTCACTATTTTGGGGTCTCGGAGTGATTTCCAAGATTGATGAACCCAGAGGTGCGTTTACGTGTCGGTCATCAACACTCGCAGTTTTGGTCGATTCTGGCCCGTTTCATGGACTATTTACTCACTGTTTTGGGGCCTCAGAGTGATTTCCACGATTGACGAACCCCAACGTGCGTTTACGTTTCGGTCGTCAACACTCGCAGTTTTGGCCGATTCTGGCCCGTTTCATGGACTATTACTCACTGTGTTGCGGTCTCGTAGTGCTTTCCACGATTGACGAACCCAGAGGTGCCTTTACGTGTCGGTCATCAACACTCGCAGTTTTGGCCGATTCTGGCCCGTTTCGTGGACTATTACTCACTGTGTTGCGGTCTCGTAGTGATTTCCACGATTGACGAACCCAGAGGTGCCTTTACGTGTCGGTCATCAACACTCGCAGTTTTGGCCAATTTTGGCCCGTTTCATGGACTATTACTCACTATTTTGGGGTCTCGGAGTGATTTCCAAGATTGACGAACCCAGAGGTGCGTTTACGTGTCGGTCATCAACACTCGCAGTTTTGGCCGATTCTGGCCCGTTTCGTGGACTATTACTCACTGTGTTGCGGTCTCGTAGTGCTTTCCACGATTGACGAACCCAGAGGTGCCTTTACGTGTCGGTCATCAACACTCGCAGTTTTGGCCGATTCTGGCCCGTTTTATGGACTATTACTCACTGTTTTGGGGTCTTGGAGTGATTTCCACGATTGACGAACCCAAAGGTGCGTTTACGTGTCGGTCATCAACACTCGTAGTTTTGGCCAATTTTGGCCCGTTTCATGGACTATTACTCACTATTTTGGGGTCTCGGAGTGATTTCCAAGATTGATGAACCCAGAGGTGCGTTTACGTGTCGGTCATCAACACTCGCAGTTTTGGTCGATTCTGGCCCGTTTCATGGACTATTTACTCACTGTTTTGGGGCCTCAGAGTGATTTCCACGATTGACGAACCCCAACGTGCGTTTACGTTTCGGTCGTCAACACTCGCAGTTTTGGCCGATTCTGGCCCGTTTCGTGGACTATTACTCACTGTGTTGCGGTCTCGTAGTGCTTTCCACGATTGACGAACCCAGAGGTGCCTTTACGTGTCGGTCATCAACACTCGCAGTTTTGGCCGATTCTGGCCCGTTTCGTGGACTATTACTCACTGTGTTGCGGTCTCGTAGTGATTTCCACGATTGACGAACCCAGAGGTGCCTTTACGTGTCGGTCATCAACACTCGCAGTTTTGGCCGATTCTGGCCCGTTTCGTGGACTATTACTCACTGTGTTGCGGTCTCGTAGTGCTTTCCACGATTGACGAACCCAGAGGTGCCTTTACGTGTCGGTCATCAACACTCGCAGTTTTGGCCGATTCTGGCCCGTTTTATGGACTATTACTCACTGTTTTGGGGTCTTGGAGTGATTTCCACGATTGACGAACCCAAAGGTGCGTTTACGTGTCGGTCATCAACACTCGTAGTTTTGGCCAATTTTGGCCCGTTTCATGGACTATTACTCACTATTTTGGGGTCTCGGAGTGATTTCCAAGATTGATGAACCCAGAGGTGCGTTTACGTGTCGGTCATCAACACTCGCAGTTTTGGCCGATTCTGGCCCGTTTCATGGACTATTAGTCACTGTTTTGGGGTCTCGTAGTGCTTTCCACGATTGACGAACCCAGAGGTGCCTTTACGTGTCGGTCATCAACACTCGCAGTTTTGGCCGATTCTGGCCCGTTTCGTGGACTATTACTCACTGTGTTGCGGTCTCGTAGTGCTTTCCACGATTGACGAACCCAGAGGTGCCTTTACGTGTCGGTCATCAACACTCGCAGTTTTGGCCGATTCTGGCCCGTTTCGTGGACTATTACTCACTGTGTTGCGGTCTCGTAGTGCTTTCCACGATTGACGAACCCAGAGGTGCCTTTACGTGTCGGTCATCAACACTCGCAGTTTTGGCCGATTCTGGCCCGTTTCGTGGACTATTACTCACTGTGTTGCGGTCTCGTAGTGATTTCCACGATTGACGAACCCAGAGGTGCCTTTACGTGTCGGTCATCAACACTCGCAGTTTTGGCCAATTTTGGCCCGTTTCATGGACTATTACTCACTATTTTGGGGTCTCGGAGTGATTTCCAAGATTGACGAACCCAGAGGTGCGTTTACGTGTCGGTCATCAACACTCGCAGTTTTGGCCGATTCTGGCCCGTTTCGTGGACTATTACTCACTGTGTTGCGGTCTCGTAGTGCTTTCCACGATTGACGAACCCAGAGGTGCCTTTACGTGTCGGTCATCAACACTCGCAGTTTTGGCCGATTCTGGCCCGTTTCGTGGACTATTACTCACTGTGTTGCGGTCTCGTAGTGATTTCCACGATTGACGAACCCAGAGGTGCCTTTACGTGTCGGTCATCAACACTCGCAGTTTTGGCCAATTTTGGCCCGTTTCATGGACTATTACTCACTATTTTGGGGTCTCGGAGTGATTTCCAAGATTGACGAACCCAGAGGTGCGTTTACGTGTCGGTCATCAACACTCGCAGTTTTGGCCGATTCTGGCCCGTTTCGTGGACTATTACTCACTGTGTTGCGGTCTCGTAGTGCTTTCCACGATTGACGAACCCAGAGGTGCCTTTACGTGTCGGTCATCAACACTCGCAGTTTTGGCCGATTCTGGCCCGTTTTATGGACTATTACTCACTGTTTTGGGGTCTTGGAGTGATTTCCACGATTGACGAACCCAAAGGTGCGTTTACGTGTCGGTCATCAACACTCGTAGTTTTGGCCAATTTTGGCCCGTTTCATGGACTATTACTCACTATTTTGGGGTCTCGGAGTGATTTCCAAGATTGATGAACCCAGAGGTGCGTTTACGTGTCGGTCATCAACACTCGCAGTTTTGGTCGATTCTGGCCCGTTTCATGGACTATTTACTCACTGTTTTGGGGCCTCAGAGTGATTTCCACGATTGACGAACCCCAACGTGCGTTTACGTTTCGGTCGTCAACACTCGCAGTTTTGGCCGATTCTGGCCCGTTTCATGGACTATTACTCACTGTGTTGCGGTCTCGTAGTGCTTTCCACGATTGACGAACCCAGAGGTGCCTTTACGTGTCGGTCATCAACACTCGCAGTTTTGGCCGATTCTGGCCCGTTTCGTGGACTATTACTCACTGTGTTGCGGTCTCGTAGTGATTTCCACGATTGACGAACCCAGAGGTGCCTTTACGTGTCGGTCATCAACACTCGCAGTTTTGGCCAATTTTGGCCCGTTTCATGGACTATTACTCACTATTTTGGGGTCTCGGAGTGATTTCCAAGATTGACGAACCCAGAGGTGCGTTTACGTGTCGGTCATCAACACTCGCAGTTTTGGCCGATTCTGGCCCGTTTCGTGGACTATTACTCACTGTGTTGCGGTCTCGTAGTGCTTTCCACGATTGACGAACCCAGAGGTGCCTTTACGTGTCGGTCATCAACACTCGCAGTTTTGGCCGATTCTGGCCCGTTTTATGGACTATTACTCACTGTTTTGGGGTCTTGGAGTGATTTCCACGATTGACGAACCCAAAGGTGCGTTTACGTGTCGGTCATCAACACTCGTAGTTTTGGCCAATTTTGGCCCGTTTCATGGACTATTACTCACTATTTTGGGGTCTCGGAGTGATTTCCAAGATTGATGAACCCAGAGGTGCGTTTACGTGTCGGTCATCAACACTCGCAGTTTTGGTCGATTCTGGCCCGTTTCATGGACTATTTACTCACTGTTTTGGGGCCTCAGAGTGATTTCCACGATTGACGAACCCCAACGTGCGTTTACGTTTCGGTCGTCAACACTCGCAGTTTTGGCCGATTCTGGCCCGTTTCGTGGACTATTACTCACTGTGTTGCGGTCTCGTAGTGCTTTCCACGATTGACGAACCCAGAGGTGCCTTTACGTGTCGGTCATCAACACTCGCAGTTTTGGCCGATTCTGGCCCGTTTCGTGGACTATTACTCACTGTGTTGCGGTCTCGTAGTGATTTCCACGATTGACGAACCCAGAGGTGCCTTTACGTGTCGGTCATCAACACTCGCAGTTTTGGCCGATTCTGGCCCGTTTCGTGGACTATTACTCACTGTGTTGCGGTCTCGTAGTGCTTTCCACGATTGACGAACCCAGAGGTGCCTTTACGTGTCGGTCATCAACACTCGCAGTTTTGGCCGATTCTGGCCCGTTTTATGGACTATTACTCACTGTTTTGGGGTCTTGGAGTGATTTCCACGATTGACGAACCCAAAGGTGCGTTTACGTGTCGGTCATCAACACTCGTAGTTTTGGCCAATTTTGGCCCGTTTCATGGACTATTACTCACTATTTTGGGGTCTCGGAGTGATTTCCAAGATTGATGAACCCAGAGGTGCGTTTACGTGTCGGTCATCAACACTCGCAGTTTTGGTCGATTCTGGCCCGTTTCATGGACTATTTACTCACTGTTTTGGGGCCTCAGAGTGATTTCCACGATTGACGAACCCCAACGTGCGTTTACGTTTCGGTCGTCAACACTCGCAGTTTTGGCCGATTCTGGCCCGTTTCGTGGACTATTACTCACTGTGTTGCGGTCTCGTAGTGCTTTCCACGATTGACGAACCCAGAGGTGCCTTTACGTGTCGGTCATCAACACTCGCAGTTTTGGCCGATTCTGGCCCGTTTCGTGGACTATTACTCACTGTGTTGCGGTCTCGTAGTGATTTCCACGATTGACGAACCCAGAGGTGCCTTTACGTGTCGGTCATCAACACTCGCAGTTTTGGCCAATTTTGGCCCGTTTCATGGACTATTACTCACTATTTTGGGGTCTCGGAGTGATTTCCAAGATTGACGAACCCAGAGGTGCGTTTACGTGTCGGTCATCAACACTCGCAGTTTTGGCCGATTCTGGCCCGTTTCGTGGACTATTACTCACTGTGTTGCGGTCTCGTAGTGCTTTCCACGATTGACGAACCCAGAGGTGCCTTTACGTGTCGGTCATCAACACTCGCAGTTTTGGCCGATTCTGGCCCGTTTTATGGACTATTACTCACTGTTTTGGGGTCTTGGAGTGATTTCCACGATTGACGAACCCAAAGGTGCGTTTACGTGTCGGTCATCAACACTCGTAGTTTTGGCCAATTTTGGCCCGTTTCATGGACTATTACTCACTATTTTGGGGTCTCGGAGTGATTTCCAAGATTGATGAACCCAGAGGTGCGTTTACGTGTCGGTCATCAACACTCGCAGTTTTGGTCGATTCTGGCCCGTTTCATGGACTATTTACTCACTGTTTTGGGGCCTCAGAGTGATTTCCACGATTGACGAACCCCAACGTGCGTTTACGTTTCGGTCGTCAACACTCGCAGTTTTGGCCGATTCTGGCCCGTTTCATGGACTATTACTCACTGTGTTGCGGTCTCGTAGTGCTTTCCACGATTGACGAACCCAGAGGTGCCTTTACGTGTCGGTCATCAACACTCGCAGTTTTGGCCGATTCTGGCCCGTTTCGTGGACTATTACTCACTGTGTTGCGGTCTCGTAGTGATTTCCACGATTGACGAACCCAGAGGTGCCTTTACGTGTCGGTCATCAACACTCGCAGTTTTGGCCAATTTTGGCCCGTTTCATGGACTATTACTCACTATTTTGGGGTCTCGGAGTGATTTCCAAGATTGACGAACCCAGAGGTGCGTTTACGTGTCGGTCATCAACACTCGCAGTTTTGGCCGATTCTGGCCCGTTTCGTGGACTATTACTCACTGTGTTGCGGTCTCGTAGTGCTTTCCACGATTGACGAACCCAGAGGTGCCTTTACGTGTCGGTCATCAACACTCGCAGTTTTGGCCGATTCTGGCCCGTTTTATGGACTATTACTCACTGTTTTGGGGTCTTGGAGTGATTTCCACGATTGACGAACCCAAAGGTGCGTTTACGTGTCGGTCATCAACACTCGTAGTTTTGGCCAATTTTGGCCCGTTTCATGGACTATTACTCACTATTTTGGGGTCTCGGAGTGATTTCCAAGATTGATGAACCCAGAGGTGCGTTTACGTGTCGGTCATCAACACTCGCAGTTTTGGTCGATTCTGGCCCGTTTCATGGACTATTTACTCACTGTTTTGGGGCCTCAGAGTGATTTCCACGATTGACGAACCCCAACGTGCGTTTACGTTTCGGTCGTCAACACTCGCAGTTTTGGCCGATTCTGGCCCGTTTCGTGGACTATTACTCACTGTGTTGCGGTCTCGTAGTGCTTTCCACGATTGACGAACCCAGAGGTGCCTTTACGTGTCGGTCATCAACACTCGCAGTTTTGGCCGATTCTGGCCCGTTTCGTGGACTATTACTCACTGTGTTGCGGTCTCGTAGTGATTTCCACGATTGACGAACCCAGAGGTGCCTTTACGTGTCGGTCATCAACACTCGCAGTTTTGGCCGATTCTGGCCCGTTTCGTGGACTATTACTCACTGTGTTGCGGTCTCGTAGTGCTTTCCACGATTGACGAACCCAGAGGTGCCTTTACGTGTCGGTCATCAACACTCGCAGTTTTGGCCGATTCTGGCCCGTTTTATGGACTATTACTCACTGTTTTGGGGTCTTGGAGTGATTTCCACGATTGACGAACCCAAAGGTGCGTTTACGTGTCGGTCATCAACACTCGTAGTTTTGGCCAATTTTGGCCCGTTTCATGGACTATTACTCACTATTTTGGGGTCTCGGAGTGATTTCCAAGATTGATGAACCCAGAGGTGCGTTTACGTGTCGGTCATCAACACTCGCAGTTTTGGTCGATTCTGGCCCGTTTCATGGACTATTTACTCACTGTTTTGGGGCCTCAGAGTGATTTCCACGATTGACGAACCCCAACGTGCGTTTACGTTTCGGTCGTCAACACTCGCAGTTTTGGCCGATTCTGGCCCGTTTCGTGGACTATTACTCACTGTGTTGCGGTCTCGTAGTGCTTTCCACGATTGACGAACCCAGAGGTGCCTTTACGTGTCGGTCATCAACACTCGCAGTTTTGGCCGATTCTGGCCCGTTTCGTGGACTATTACTCACTGTGTTGCGGTCTCGTAGTGATTTCCACGATTGACGAACCCAGAGGTGCCTTTACGTGTCGGTCATCAACACTCGCAGTTTTGGCCAATTTTGGCCCGTTTCATGGACTATTACTCACTATTTTGGGGTCTCGGAGTGATTTCCAAGATTGACGAACCCAGAGGTGCGTTTACGTGTCGGTCATCAACACTCGCAGTTTTGGCCGATTCTGGCCCGTTTCGTGGACTATTACTCACTGTGTTGCGGTCTCGTAGTGCTTTCCACGATTGACGAACCCAGAGGTGCCTTTACGTGTCGGTCATCAACACTCGCAGTTTTGGCCGATTCTGGCCCGTTTCGTGGACTATTACTCACTGTGTTGTGGTCTCATAGTGCTTCCACGATTGACGAACCCAGAGGTGCCTTTACGTGTCGGTCATCAACACTCGTAGTTTTGGCCGATTCTGGCCCGTTTCATGGACTATTAGTCACTGTTTTGGGGTCTCGTAGTGCTTTCCATGATTGACGAACCCAGAGGTGCCTTTACGTGTCGGTCATCAACACTCGCAGTTTTGGCCGATTCTGGCCCGTTTCGTGGACTATTACTCACTGTGTTGCGGTCTCGTAGTGATTTCCACGATTGACGAACCCAGAGGTGCCTTTACGTGTCGGTCATCAACACTCGCAGTTTTGGCCGATTCTGGCCCGTTTCGTGGACTATTACTCACTGTGTTGCGGTCTCGTAGTGCTTTCCACGATTGACGAACCCAGAGGTGCCTTTACGTGTCGGTCATCAACACTCGCAGTTTTGGCCGATTCTGGCCCGTTTTATGGACTATTACTCACTGTTTTGGGGTCTTGGAGTGATTTCCACGATTGACGAACCCAAAGGTGCGTTTACGTGTCGGTCATCAACACTCGTAGTTTTGGCCAATTTTGGCCCGTTTCATGGACTATTACTCACTATTTTGGGGTCTCGGAGTGATTTCCAAGATTGATGAACCCAGAGGTGCGTTTACGTGTCGGTCATCAACACTCGCAGTTTTGGTCGATTCTGGCCCGTTTCATGGACTATTTACTCACTGTTTTGGGGCCTCAGAGTGATTTCCACGATTGACGAACCCCAACGTGCGTTTACGTTTCGGTCGTCAACACTCGCAGTTTTGGCCGATTCTGGCCCGTTTCGTGGACTATTACTCACTGTGTTGCGGTCTCGTAGTGCTTTCCACGATTGACGAACCCAGAGGTGCCTTTACGTG
Organism: Triticum timopheevii; assembly: GCA_963921465.1. NCBI lineage: Eukaryota > Viridiplantae > Streptophyta > Magnoliopsida > Poales > Poaceae > Triticum > Triticum timopheevii. Next base: position 670,748,446 of record OY997266.1, on the reverse strand, counting down.
TCGGTCATCAACACTCGCAGTTTTGGCCAATTTTGGCCCGTTTCATGGACTATTACTCACTATTTTGGGGTCTCGGAGTGATTTCCAAGATTGACGAACCCAGAGGTGCGTTTACGTGTCGGTCATCAACACTCGCAGTTTTGGCCGATTCTGGCCCGTTTCGTGGACTATTACTCACTGTGTTGCGGTCTCGTAGTGCTTTCCACGATTGACGAACCCAGAGGTGCCTTTACGTGTCGGTCATCAACACTCGCAGTTTTGGCCGATTCTGGCCCGTTTCGTGGACTATTACTCACTGTGTTGTGGTCTCATAGTGCTTCCACGATTGACGAACCCAGAGGTGCCTTTACGTGTCGGTCATCAACACTCGTAGTTTTGGCCGATTCTGGCCCGTTTCATGGACTATTAGTCACTGTTTTGGGGTCTCGTAGTGCTTTCCATGATTGACGAACCCAGAGGTGCCTTTACGTGTCGGTCATCAACACTCGCAGTTTTGGCCGATTCTGGCCCGTTTCGTGGACTATTACTCACTGTGTTGCGGTCTCGTAGTGATTTCCACGATTGACGAACCCAGAGGTGCCTTTACGTGTCGGTCATCAACACTCGCAGTTTTGGCCGATTCTGGCCCGTTTCGTGGACTATTACTCACTGTGTTGCGGTCTCGTAGTGCTTTCCACGATTGACGAACCCAGAGGTGCCTTTACGTGTCGGTCATCAACACTCGCAGTTTTGGCCGATTCTGGCCCGTTTTATGGACTATTACTCACTGTTTTGGGGTCTTGGAGTGATTTCCACGATTGACGAACCCAAAGGTGCGTTTACGTGTCGGTCATCAACACTCGTAGTTTTGGCCAATTTTGGCCCGTTTCATGGACTATTACTCACTATTTTGGGGTCTCGGAGTGATTTCCAAGATTGATGAACCCAGAGGTGCGTTTACGTGTCGGTCATCAACACTCGCAGTTTTGGTCGATTCTGGCCCGTTTCATGGACTATTTACTCACTGTTTTGGGGCCTCAGAGTGATTTCCACGATTGACGAACCCCAACGTGCGTTTACGTTTCGGTCGTCAACACTCGCAGTTTTGGCCGATTCTGGCCCGTTTCGTGGACTATTACTCACTGTGTTGCGGTCTCGTAGTGCTTTCCACGATTGACGAACCCAGAGGTGCCTTTACGTGTCGGTCATCAACACTCGCAGTTTTGGCCAATTTTGGCCCGTTTCATGGACTATTACTCACTATTTTGGGGTCTCGGAGTGATTTCCAAGATTGACGAACCCAGAGGTGCGTTTACGTGTCGGTCATCAACACTCGCAGTTTTGGCCGATTCTGGCCCGTTTCGTGGACTATTACTCACTGTGTTGCGGTCTCGTAGTGCTTTCCACGATTGACGAACCCAGAGGTGCCTTTACGTGTCGGTCATCAACACTCGCAGTTTTGGCCGATTCTGGCCCGTTTCGTGGACTATTACTCACTGTGTTGTGGTCTCATAGTGCTTCCACGATTGACGAACCCAGAGGTGCCTTTACGTGTCGGTCATCAACACTCGTAGTTTTGGCCGATTCTGGCCCGTTTCATGGACTATTAGTCACTGTTTTGGGGTCTCGTAGTGCTTTCCATGATTGACGAACCCAGAGGTGCCTTTACGTGTCGGTCATCAACACTCGCAGTTTTGGCCGATTCTGGCCCGTTTCGTGGACTATTACTCACTGTGTTGCGGTCTCGTAGTGATTTCCACGATTGACGAACCCAGAGGTGCCTTTACGTGTCGGTCATCAACACTCGCAGTTTTGGCCGATTCTGGCCCGTTTCGTGGACTATTACTCACTGTGTTGCGGTCTCGTAGTGCTTTCCACGATTGACGAACCCAGAGGTGCCTTTACGTGTCGGTCATCAACACTCGCAGTTTTGGCCGATTCTGGCCCGTTTTATGGACTATTACTCACTGTTTTGGGGTCTTGGAGTGATTTCCACGATTGACGAACCCAAAGGTGCGTTTACGTGTCGGTCATCAACACTCGTAGTTTTGGCCAATTTTGGCCCGTTTCATGGACTATTACTCACTATTTTGGGGTCTCGGAGTGATTTCCAAGATTGATGAACCCAGAGGTGCGTTTACGTGTCGGTCATCAACACTCGCAGTTTTGGTCGATTCTGGCCCGTTTCATGGACTATTTACTCACTGTTTTGGGGCCTCAGAGTGATTTCCACGATTGACGAACCCCAACGTGCGTTTACGTTTCGGTCGTCAACACTCGCAGTTTTGGCCGATTCTGGCCCGTTTCGTGGACTATTACTCACTGTGTTGCGGTCTCGTAGTGCTTTCCACGATTGACGAACCCAGAGGTGCCTTTACGTGTCGGTCATCAACACTCGCAGTTTTGGCCAATTTTGGCCCGTTTCATGGACTATTACTCACTATTTTGGGGTCTCGGAGTGATTTCCAAGATTGACGAACCCAGAGGTGCGTTTACGTGTCGGTCATCAACACTCGCAGTTTTGGCCGATTCTGGCCCGTTTCGTGGACTATTACTCACTGTGTTGCGGTCTCGTAGTGCTTTCCACGATTGACGAACCCAGAGGTGCCTTTACGTGTCGGTCATCAACACTCGCAGTTTTGGCCGATTCTGGCCCGTTTCGTGGACTATTACTCACTGTGTTGTGGTCTCATAGTGCTTCCACGATTGACGAACCCAGAGGTGCCTTTACGTGTCGGTCATCAACACTCGTAGTTTTGGCCGATTCTGGCCCGTTTCATGGACTATTAGTCACTGTTTTGGGGTCTCGTAGTGCTTTCCATGATTGACGAACCCAGAGGTGCCTTTACGTGTCGGTCATCAACACTCGCAGTTTTGGCCGATTCTGGCCCGTTTCGTGGACTATTACTCACTGTGTTGCGGTCTCGTAGTGATTTCCACGATTGACGAACCCAGAGGTGCCTTTACGTGTCGGTCATCAACACTCGCAGTTTTGGCCGATTCTGGCCCGTTTCGTGGACTATTACTCACTGTGTTGCGGTCTCGTAGTGCTTTCCACGATTGACGAACCCAGAGGTGCCTTTACGTGTCGGTCATCAACACTCGCAGTTTTGGCCGATTCTGGCCCGTTTTATGGACTATTACTCACTGTTTTGGGGTCTTGGAGTGATTTCCACGATTGACGAACCCAAAGGTGCGTTTACGTGTCGGTCATCAACACTCGTAGTTTTGGCCAATTTTGGCCCGTTTCATGGACTATTACTCACTATTTTGGGGTCTCGGAGTGATTTCCAAGATTGATGAACCCAGAGGTGCGTTTACGTGTCGGTCATCAACACTCGCAGTTTTGGTCGATTCTGGCCCGTTTCATGGACTATTTACTCACTGTTTTGGGGCCTCAGAGTGATTTCCACGATTGACGAACCCCAACGTGCGTTTACGTTTCGGTCGTCAACACTCGCAGTTTTGGCCGATTCTGGCCCGTTTCGTGGACTATTACTCACTGTGTTGCGGTCTCGTAGTGCTTTCCACGATTGACGAACCCAGAGGTGCCTTTACGTGTCGGTCATCAACACTCGCAGTTTTGGTCGATTTTGGCCCGTTTCATGGACTATTACTCACTGTGTTGCGGTCTCGTAGTGATTTCCACGATTGACGAACCCAGAGGTGCCTTTACGTGTCGGTCATCAACACTCGCAGTTTTGGCCAATTCTGGCCCGTTTCATGGACTATTTACTCACTGTTTTGGGGCCTCAGAGTGATTTCCACGATTGACGAACCCCAACGTGCGTTTACGTTTCGGTCGTCAACACTCGCAGTTTTGGCCGATTCTGGCCCGTTTCGTGGACTATTACTCACTGTGTTGCGGTCTCGTAGTGCTTTCCACGATTGACGAACCCAGAGGTGCCTTTACGTGTCGGTCATCAACACTCGCAGTTTTGGCCGATTCTGGCCCGTTTCGTGGACTATTACTCACTGTGTTGCGGTCTCGTAGTGATTTCCACGATTGACGAACCCAGAGGTGCCTTTACGTGTCGGTCATCAACACTCGCAGTTTTGGCCGATTCTGGCCCGTTTCATGGACTATTACTCACTATTTTGGGGTCTCGGAGTGATTTCCAAGATTGACGAACCCAGAGGTGCGTTTACGTGTCGGTCATCAACACTCGCAGTTTTGGCCGATTCTGGCCCGTTTCGTGGACTATTACTCACTGTGTTGCGGTCTCGTAGTGCTTTCCACGATTGACGAACCCAGAGGTGCCTTTACGTGTCGGTCATCAACACTCGCAGTTTTGGCCGATTCTGGCCCGTTTCGTGGACTATTACTCACTGTGTTGTGGTCTCATAGTATTTCCACGATTGACGAACCCAGAGGTGCCTTTACGTGTCGGTCATCAACACTCGCAGTTTTGGCCAATTCTGGCCCGTTTCATGGACTATTTACTCACTGTTTTGGGGCCTCAGAGTGATTTCCACGATTGACGAACCCCAACGTGCGTTTACGTTTCGGTCGTCAACACTCGCAGTTTTGGCCGATTCTGGCCCGTTTCATGGACTATTACTCACTGTGTTGCGGTCTCGTAGTGCTTTCCACGATTGACGAACCCAGAGGTGCCTTTACGTGTCGGTCATCAACACTCGCAGTTTTGGCCGATTCTGGCCCGTTTCGTGGACTATTACTCACTGTGTTGCGGTCTCGTAGTGCTTTCCACGATTGACGAACCCAGAGGTGCCTTTACGTGTCGGTCATCAACACTCGCAGTTTTGGCCGATTCTGGCCCGTTTCGTGGACTATTACTCACTGTGTTGTGGTCTCATAGTGCTTCCACGATTGACGAACCCAGAGGTGCCTTTACGTGTCGGTCATCAACACTCGTAGTTTTGGCCGATTCTGGCCCGTTTCGTGGACTATTAGTCACTGTTTTGGGGTCTCGTAGTGCTTTCCATGATTGACGAACCCAGAGGTGCCTTTACGTGTCGGTCATCAACACTCGCAGTTTTGGCCGATTCTGGCCCGTTTCGTGGACTATTACTCACTGTGTTGCGGTCTCGTAGTGATTTCCACGATTGACGAACCCAGAGGTGCCTTTACGTGTCGGTCATCAACACTCGTAGTTTTGGCCAATTTTCGCCCGTTTCATGGACTATTACTCACTATTTTGGGGTCTCGGAGTGATTTCCAAGATTGACGAACCCAGAGGTGCGTTTACGTGTCGGTCATCAACACTCGCAGTTTTGGCCGATTCTGGCCCGTTTTATGGACTATTACTCACTGTTTTGGGGTCTTGGAGTGATTTCCACGATTGACGAACCCAAAGGTGCGTTTACGTGTCGGTCATCAACACTCGTAGTTTTGGCCAATTTTGGCCCGTTTCATGGACTATTACTCACTATTTTGGGGTCTCGGAGTGATTTCCAAGATTGATGAACCCAGAGGTGCGTTTACGTGTCGGTCATCAACACTCGCAGTTTTGGTCGATTCTGGCCCGTTTCATGGACTATTTACTCACTGTTTTGGGGCCTCAGAGTGATTTCCACGATTGACGAACCCCAACGTGCGTTTACGTTTCGGTCGTCAACACTCGCAGTTTTGGCCGATTCTGGCCCGTTTCATGGACTATTACTCACTGTGTTGCGGTCTCGTAGTGCTTTCCACGATTGACGAACCCAGAGGTGCCTTTACGTGTCGGTCATCAACACTCGCAGTTTTGGCCGATTCTGGCCCGTTTCGTGGACTATTACTCACTGTGTTGCGGTCTCGTAGTGCTTTCCACGATTGACGAACCCAGAGGTGCCTTTACGTGTCGGTCATCAACACTCGCAGTTTTGGCCGATTCTGGCCCGTTTCGTGGACTATTACTCACTGTGTTGTGGTCTCATAGTGCTTCCACGATTGACGAACCCAGAGGTGCCTTTACGTGTCGGTCATCAACACTCGTAGTTTTGGCCGATTCTGGCCCGTTTCGTGGACTATTAGTCACTGTTTTGGGGTCTCGTAGTGCTTTCCATGATTGACGAACCCAGAGGTGCCTTTACGTGTCGGTCATCAACACTCGCAGTTTTGGCCGATTCTGGCCCGTTTCGTGGACTATTACTCACTGTGTTGCGGTCTCGTAGTGATTTCCACGATTGACGAACCCAGAGGTGCCTTTACGTGTCGGTCATCAACACTCGTAGTTTTGGCCAATTTTCGCCCGTTTCATGGACTATTACTCACTATTTTGGGGTCTCGGAGTGATTTCCAAGATTGACGAACCCAGAGGTGCGTTTACGTGTCGGTCATCAACACTCGCAGTTTTGGCCGATTCTGGCCCGTTTTATGGACTATTACTCACTGTTTTGGGGTCTTGGAGTGATTTCCACGATTGACGAACCCAAAGGTGCGTTTACGTGTCGGTCATCAACACTCGTAGTTTTGGCCAATTTTGGCCCGTTTCATGGACTATTACTCACTATTTTGGGGTCTCGGAGTGATTTCCAAGATTGATGAACCCAGAGGTGCGTTTACGTGTCGGTCATCAACACTCGCAGTTTTGGTCGATTCTGGCCCGTTTCATGGACTATTTACTCACTGTTTTGGGGCCTCAGAGTGATTTCCACGATTGACGAACCCCAACGTGCGTTTACGTTTCGGTCGTCAACACTCGCAGTTTTGGCCGATTCTGGCCCGTTTCATGGACTATTACTCACTGTGTTGCGGTCTCGTAGTGCTTTCCACGATTGACGAACCCAGAGGTGCCTTTACGTGTCGGTCATCAACACTCGCAGTTTTGGCCGATTCTGGCCCGTTTCGTGGACTATTACTCACTGTGTTGCGGTCTCGTAGTGATTTCCACGATTGACGAACCCAGAGGTGCCTTTACGTGTCGGTCATCAACACTCGCAGTTTTGGCCGATTCTGGCCCGTTTCGTGGACTATTACTCACTGTGTTGCGGTCTCGTAGTGCTTTCCACGATTGACGAACCCAGAGGTGCCTTTACGTGTCGGTCATCAACACTCGCAGTTTTGGCCGATTCTGGCCCGTTTTATGGACTATTACTCACTGTTTTGGGGTCTTGGAGTGATTTCCACGATTGACGAACCCAAAGGTGCGTTTACGTGTCGGTCATCAACACTCGTAGTTTTGGCCAATTTTGGCCCGTTTCATGGACTATTACTCACTATTTTGGGGTCTCGGAGTGATTTCCAAGATTGATGAACCCAGAGGTGCGTTTACGTGTCGGTCATCAACACTCGCAGTTTTGGTCGATTCTGGCCCGTTTCATGGACTATTTACTCACTGTTTTGGGGCCTCAGAGTGATTTCCACGATTGACGAACCCCAACGTGCGTTTACGTTTCGGTCGTCAACACTCGCAGTTTTGGCCGATTCTGGCCCGTTTCGTGGACTATTACTCACTGTGTTGCGGTCTCGTAGTGCTTTCCACGATTGACGAACCCAGAGGTGCCTTTACGTGTCGGTCATCAACACTCGCAGTTTTGGCCAATTTTGGCCCGTTTCATGGACTATTACTCACTATTTTGGGGTCTCGGAGTGATTTCCAAGATTGACGAACCCAGAGGTGCGTTTACGTGTCGGTCATCAACACTCGCAGTTTTGGCCGATTCTGGCCCGTTTCGTGGACTATTACTCACTGTGTTGCGGTCTCGTAGTGCTTTCCACGATTGACGAACCCAGAGGTGCCTTTACGTGTCGGTCATCAACACTCGCAGTTTTGGCCGATTCTGGCCCGTTTCGTGGACTATTACTCACTGTGTTGTGGTCTCATAGTGCTTCCACGATTGACGAACCCAGAGGTGCCTTTACGTGTCGGTCATCAACACTCGTAGTTTTGGCCGATTCTGGCCCGTTTCATGGACTATTAGTCACTGTTTTGGGGTCTCGTAGTGCTTTCCATGATTGACGAACCCAGAGGTGCCTTTACGTGTCGGTCATCAACACTCGCAGTTTTGGCCGATTCTGGCCCGTTTCGTGGACTATTACTCACTGTGTTGCGGTCTCGTAGTGATTTCCACGATTGACGAACCCAGAGGTGCCTTTACGTGTCGGTCATCAACACTCGCAGTTTTGGCCGATTCTGGCCCGTTTCGTGGACTATTACTCACTGTGTTGCGGTCTCGTAGTGCTTTCCACGATTGACGAACCCAGAGGTGCCTTTACGTGTCGGTCATCAACACTCGCAGTTTTGGCCGATTCTGGCCCGTTTTATGGACTATTACTCACTGTTTTGGGGTCTTGGAGTGATTTCCACGATTGACGAACCCAAAGGTGCGTTTACGTGTCGGTCATCAACACTCGTAGTTTTGGCCAATTTTGGCCCGTTTCATGGACTATTACTCACTATTTTGGGGTCTCGGAGTGATTTCCAAGATTGATGAACCCAGAGGTGCGTTTACGTGTCGGTCATCAACACTCGCAGTTTTGGTCGATTCTGGCCCGTTTCATGGACTATTTACTCACTGTTTTGGGGCCTCAGAGTGATTTCCACGATTGACGAACCCCAACGTGCGTTTACGTGTCGGTCATCAACACTCGCAGTTTTGGCCGATTCTGGCCCGTTTCGTGGACTATTACTCACTGTGTTGCGGTCTCGTAGTGATTTCCACGATTGACGAACCCAGAGGTGCCTTTACGTGTCGGTCATCAACACTCGCAGTTTTGGCCGATTCTGGCCCGTTTCGTGGACTATTACTCACTGTGTTGCGGTCTCGTAGTGCTTTCCACGATTGACGAACCCAGAGGTGCCTTTACGTGTCGGTCATCAACACTCGCAGTTTTGGCCGATTCTGGCCCGTTTTATGGACTATTACTCACTGTTTTGGGGTCTTGGAGTGATTTCCACGATTGACGAACCCAAAGGTGCGTTTACGTGTCGGTCATCAACACTCGTAGTTTTGGCCAATTTTGGCCCGTTTCATGGACTATTACTCACTATTTTGGGGTCTCGGAGTGATTTCCAAGATTGATGAACCCAGAGGTGCGTTTACGTGTCGGTCATCAACACTCGCAGTTTTGGTCGATTCTGGCCCGTTTCATGGACTATTTACTCACTGTTTTGGGGCCTCAGAGTGATTTCCACGATTGACGAACCCCAACGTGCGTTTACGTTTCGGTCGTCAACACTCGCAGTTTTGGCCGATTCTGGCCCGTTTCGTGGACTATTACTCACTGTGTTGCGGTCTCGTAGTGCTTTCCACGATTGACGAACCCAGAGGTGCCTTTACGTGTCGGTCATCAACACTCGCAGTTTTGGTCGATTTTGGCCCGTTTCATGGACTATTACTCACTGTGTTGCGGTCTCGTAGTGATTTCCACGATTGACGAACCCAGAGGTGCCTTTACGTGTCGGTCATCAACACTCGCAGTTTTGGCCAATTCTGGCCCGTTTCATGGACTATTTACTCACTGTTTTGGGGCCTCAGAGTGATTTCCACGATTGACGAACCCCAACGTGCGTTTACGTTTCGGTCGTCAACACTCGCAGTTTTGGCCGATTCTGGCCCGTTTCGTGGACTATTACTCACTGTGTTGCGGTCTCGTAGTGCTTTCCACGATTGACGAACCCAGAGGTGCCTTTACGTGTCGGTCATCAACACTCGCAGTTTTGGCCAATTTTGGCCCGTTTCATGGACTATTACTCACTATTTTGGGGTCTCGGAGTGATTTCCAAGATTGACGAACCCAGAGGTGCGTTTACGTGTCGGTCATCAACACTCGCAGTTTTGGCCGATTCTGGCCCGTTTCGTGGACTATTACTCACTGTGTTGCGGTCTCGTAGTGCTTTCCACGATTGACGAACCCAGAGGTGCCTTTACGTGTCGGTCATCAACACTCGCAGTTTTGGCCGATTCTGGCCCGTTTCGTGGACTATTACTCACTGTGTTGTGGTCTCATAGTGCTTCCACGATTGACGAACCCAGAGGTGCCTTTACGTGTCGGTCATCAACACTCGTAGTTTTGGCCGATTCTGGCCCGTTTCATGGACTATTAGTCACTGTTTTGGGGTCTCGTAGTGCTTTCCATGATTGACGAACCCAGAGGTGCCTTTACGTGTCGGTCATCAACACTCGCAGTTTTGGCCGATTCTGGCCCGTTTCGTGGACTATTACTCACTGTGTTGCGGTCTCGTAGTGATTTCCACGATTGACGAACCCAGAGGTGCCTTTACGTGTCGGTCATCAACACTCGCAGTTTTGGCCGATTCTGGCCCGTTTCGTGGACTATTACTCACTGTGTTGCGGTCTCGTAGTGCTTTCCACGATTGACGAACCCAGAGGTGCCTTTACGTGTCGGTCATCAACACTCGCAGTTTTGGCCGATTCTGGCCCGTTTTATGGACTATTACTCACTGTTTTGGGGTCTTGGAGTGATTTCCACGATTGACGAACCCAAAGGTGCGTTTACGTGTCGGTCATCAACACTCGTAGTTTTGGCCAATTTTGGCCCGTTTCATGGACTATTACTCACTATTTTGGGGTCTCGGAGTGATTTCCAAGATTGATGAACCCAGAGGTGCGTTTACGTGTCGGTCATCAACACTCGCAGTTTTGGTCGATTCTGGCCCGTTTCATGGACTATTTACTCACTGTTTTGGGGCCTCAGAGTGATTTCCACGATTGACGAACCCCAACGTGCGTTTACGTTTCGGTCGTCAACACTCGCAGTTTTGGCCGATTCTGGCCCGTTTCGTGGACTATTACTCACTGTGTTGCGGTCTCGTAGTGCTTTCCACGATTGACGAACCCAGAGGTGCCTTTACGTGTCGGTCATCAACACTCGCAGTTTTGGTCGATTTTGGCCCGTTTCATGGACTATTACTCACTGTGTTGCGGTCTCGTAGTGATTTCCACGATTGACGAACCCAGAGGTGCCTTTACGTGTCGGTCATCAACACTCGCAGTTTTGGCCAATTCTGGCCCGTTTCATGGACTATTTACTCACTGTTTTGGGGCCTCAGAGTGATTTCCACGATTGACGAACCCCAACGTGCGTTTACGTTTCGGTCGTCAACACTCGCAGTTTTGGCCGATTCTGGCCCGTTTCGTGGACTATTACTCACTGTGTTGCGGTCTCGTAGTGCTTTCCACGATTGACGAACCCAGAGGTGCCTTTACGTGTCGGTCATCAACACTCGCAGTTTTGGCCGATTCTGGCCCGTTTCGTGGACTATTACTCACTGTGTTGCGGTCTCGTAGTGATTTCCACGATTGACGAACCCAGAGGTGCCTTTACGTGTCGGTCATCAACACTCGCAGTTTTGGCCGATTCTGGCCCGTTTCATGGACTATTACTCACTATTTTGGGGTCTCGGAGTGATTTCCAAGATTGACGAACCCAGAGGTGCGTTTACGTGTCGGTCATCAACACTCGCAGTTTTGGCCGATTCTGGCCCGTTTCGTGGACTATTACTCACTGTGTTGCGGTCTCGTAGTGCTTTCCACGATTGACGAACCCAGAGGTGCCTTTACGTGTCGGTCATCAACACTCGCAGTTTTGGCCGATTCTGGCCCGTTTCGTGGACTATTACTCACTGTGTTGTGGTCTCATAGTATTTCCACGATTGACGAACCCAGAGGTGCCTTTACGTGTCGGTCATCAACACTCGCAGTTTTGGCCAATTCTGGCCCGTTTCATGGACTATTTACTCACTGTTTTGGGGCCTCAGAGTGATTTCCACGATTGACGAACCCCAACGTGCGTTTACGTTTCGGTCGTCAACACTCGCAGTTTTGGCCGATTCTGGCCCGTTTCATGGACTATTACTCACTGTGTTGCGGTCTCGTAGTGCTTTCCACGATTGACGAACCCAGAGGTGCCTTTACGTGTCGGTCATCAACACTCGCAGTTTTGGCCGATTCTGGCCCGTTTCGTGGACTATTACTCACTGTGTTGCGGTCTCGTAGTGCTTTCCACGATTGACGAACCCAGAGGTGCCTTTACGTGTCGGTCATCAACACTCGCAGTTTTGGCCGATTCTGGCCCGTTTCGTGGACTATTACTCACTGTGTTGTGGTCTCATAGTGCTTCCACGATTGACGAACCCAGAGGTGCCTTTACGTGTCGGTCATCAACACTCGTAGTTTTGGCCGATTCTGGCCCGTTTCGTGGACTATTAGTCACTGTTTTGGGGTCTCGTAGTGCTTTCCATGATTGACGAACCCAGAGGTGCCTTTACGTGTCGGTCATCAACACTCGCAGTTTTGGCCGATTCTGGCCCGTTTCGTGGACTATTACTCACTGTGTTGCGGTCTCGTAGTGATTTCCACGATTGACGAACCCAGAGGTGCCTTTACGTGTCGGTCATCAACACTCGTAGTTTTGGCCAATTTTCGCCCGTTTCATGGACTATTACTCACTATTTTGGGGTCTCGGAGTGATTTCCAAGATTGACGAACCCAGAGGTGCGTTTACGTGTCGGTCATCAACACTCGCAGTTTTGGCCGATTCTGGCCCGTTTTATGGACTATTACTCACTGTTTTGGGGTCTTGGAGTGATTTCCACGATTGACGAACCCAAAGGTGCGTTTACGTGTCGGTCATCAACACTCGTAGTTTTGGCCAATTTTGGCCCGTTTCATGGACTATTACTCACTATTTTGGGGTCTCGGAGTGATTTCCAAGATTGATGAACCCAGAGGTGCGTTTACGTGTCGGTCATCAACACTCGCAGTTTTGGTCGATTCTGGCCCGTTTCATGGACTATTTACTCACTGTTTTGGGGCCTCAGAGTGATTTCCACGATTGACGAACCCCAACGTGCGTTTACGTTTCGGTCGTCAACACTCGCAGTTTTGGCCGATTCTGGCCCGTTTCATGGACTATTACTCACTGTGTTGCGGTCTCGTAGTGCTTTCCACGATTGACGAACCCAGAGGTGCCTTTACGTGTCGGTCATCAACACTCGCAGTTTTGGCCGATTCTGGCCCGTTTTATGGACTATTACTCACTGTTTTGGGGTCTCGTAGTGCTTTCCATGATTGACGAACCCAGAGGTGCCTTTACGTGTCGGTCATCAACACTCGCAGTTTTGGCCGATTCTGGCCCGTTTCGTGGACTATTACTCACTGTGTTGCGGTCTCGTAGTGATTTCCACGATTGACGAACCCAGAGGTGCCTTTACGTGTCGGTCATCAACACTCGTAGTTTTGGCCAATTTTCGCCCGTTTCATGGACTATTACTCACTATTTTGGGGTCTCGGAGTGATTTCCAAGATTGACGAACCCAGAGGTGCGTTTACGTGTCGGTCATCAACACTCGCAGTTTTGGCCGATTCTGGCCCGTTTTATGGACTATTACTCACTGTTTTGGGGTCTTGGAGTGATTTCCACGATTGACGAACCCAAAGGTGCGTTTACGTGTCGGTCATCAACACTCGTAGTTTTGGCCAATTTTGGCCCGTTTCATGGACTATTACTCACTATTTTGGGGTCTCGGAGTGATTTCCAAGATTGATGAACCCAGAGGTGCGTTTACGTGTCGGTCATCAACACTCGCAGTTTTGGTCGATTCTGGCCCGTTTCATGGACTATTTACTCACTGTTTTGGGGCCTCAGAGTGATTTCCACGATTGACGAACCCCAACGTGCGTTTACGTTTCGGTCGTCAACACTCGCAGTTTTGGCCGATTCTGGCCCGTTTCATGGACTATTACTCACTGTGTTGCGGTCTCGTAGTGCTTTCCACGATTGACGAACCCAGAGGTGCCTTTACGTGTCGGTCATCAACACTCGCAGTTTTGGCCGATTCTGGCCCGTTTCGTGGACTATTACTCACTGTGTTGCGGTCTCGTAGTGCTTTCCACGATTGACGAACCCAGAGGTGCCTTTACGTGTCGGTCATCAACACTCGCAGTTTTGGCCGATTCTGGCCCGTTTCGTGGACTATTACTCACTGTGTTGTGGTCTCATAGTGCTTCCACGATTGACGAACCCAGAGGTGCCTTTACGTGTCGGTCATCAACACTCGCAGTTTTGGCCGATTCTGGCCCGTTTCGTGGACTATTACTCACTGTGTTGCGGTCTCGTAGTGCTTTCCACGATTGACGAACCCAGAGGTGCCTTTACGTGTCGGTCATCAACACTCGCAGTTTTGGCCGATTCTGGCCCGTTTTATGGACTATTACTCACTGTTTTGGGGTCTTGGAGTGATTTCCACGATTGACGAACCCAAAGGTGCGTTTACGTGTCGGTCATCAACACTCGTAGTTTTGGCCAATTTTGGCCCGTTTCATGGACTATTACTCACTATTTTGGGGTCTCGGAGTGATTTCCAAGATTGATGAACCCAGAGGTGCGTTTACGTGTCGGTCATCAACACTCGCAGTTTTGGTCGATTCTGGCCCGTTTCATGGACTATTTACTCACTGTTTTGGGGCCTCAGAGTGATTTCCACGATTGACGAACCCCAACGTGCGTTTACGTTTCGGTCGTCAACACTCGCAGTTTTGGCCGATTCTGGCCCGTTTCATGGACTATTACTCACTGTGTTGCGGTCTCGTAGTGCTTTCCACGATTGACGAACCCAGAGGTGCCTTTACGTGTCGGTCATCAACACTCGCAGTTTTGGCCGATTCTGGCCCGTTTCGTGGACTATTACTCACTGTGTTGCGGTCTCGTAGTGCTTTCCACGATTGACGAACCCAGAGGTGCCTTTACGTGTCGGTCATCAACACTCGCAGTTTTGGCCGATTCTGGCCCGTTTCGTGGACTATTACTCACTGTGTTGTGGTCTCATAGTGCTTCCACGATTGACGAACCCAGAGGTGCCTTTACGTGTCGGTCATCAACACTCGTAGTTTTGGCCGATTCTGGCCCGTTTCGTGGACTATTAGTCACTGTTTTGGGGTCTCGTAGTGCTTTCCATGATTGACGAACCCAGAGGTGCCTTTACGTGTCGGTCATCAACACTCGCAGTTTTGGCCGATTCTGGCCCGTTTCGTGGACTATTACTCACTGTGTTGCGGTCTCGTAGTGATTTCCACGATTGACGAACCCAGAGGTGCCTTTACGTGTCGGTCATCAACACTCGTAGTTTTGGCCAATTTTCGCCCGTTTCATGGACTATTACTCACTATTTTGGGGTCTCGGAGTGATTTCCAAGATTGACGAACCCAGAGGTGCGTTTACGTGTCGGTCATCAACACTCGCAGTTTTGGCCGATTCTGGCCCGTTTTATGGACTATTACTCACTGTTTTGGGGTCTTGGAGTGATTTCCACGATTGACGAACCCAAAGGTGCGTTTACGTGTCGGTCATCAACACTCGTAGTTTTGGCCAATTTTGGCCCGTTTCATGGACTATTACTCACTATTTTGGGGTCTCGGAGTGATTTCCAAGATTGATGAACCCAGAGGTGCGTTTACGTGTCGGTCATCAACACTCGCAGTTTTGGTCGATTCTGGCCCGTTTCATGGACTATTTACTCACTGTTTTGGGGCCTCAGAGTGATTTCCACGATTGACGAACCCCAACGTGCGTTTACGTTTCGGTCGTCAACACTCGCAGTTTTGGCCGATTCTGGCCCGTTTCGTGGACTATTACTCACTGTGTTGCGGTCTCGTAGTGCTTTCCACGATTGACGAACCCAGAGGTGCCTTTACGTGTCGGTCATCAACACTCGCAGTTTTGGCCGATTCTGGCCCGTTTCGTGGACTATTACTCACTGTGTTGCGGTCTCGTAGTGATTTCCACGATTGACGAACCCAGAGGTGCCTTTACGTGTCGGTCATCAACACTCGCAGTTTTGGCCAATTTTGGCCCGTTTCATGGACTATTACTCACTATTTTGGGGTCTCGGAGTGATTTCCAAGATTGACGAACCCAGAGGTGCGTTTACGTGTCGGTCATCAACACTCGCAGTTTTGGCCGATTCTGGCCCGTTTCGTGGACTATTACTCACTGTGTTGCGGTCTCGTAGTGCTTTCCACGATTGACGAACCCAGAGGTGCCTTTACGTGTCGGTCATCAACACTCGCAGTTTTGGCCGATTCTGGCCCGTTTTATGGACTATTACTCACTGTTTTGGGGTCTTGGAGTGATTTCCACGATTGACGAACCCAAAGGTGCGTTTACGTGTCGGTCATCAACACTCGTAGTTTTGGCCAATTTTGGCCCGTTTCATGGACTATTACTCACTATTTTGGGGTCTCGGAGTGATTTCCAAGATTGATGAACCCAGAGGTGCGTTTACGTGTCGGTCATCAACACTCGCAGTTTTGGTCGATTCTGGCCCGTTTCATGGACTATTACTCACTGTGTTGCGGTCTCGTAGTGCTTTCCACGATTGACGAACCCAGAGGTGCCTTTACGTGTCGGTCATCAACACTCGCAGTTTTGGCCGATTCTGGCCCGTTTCGTGGACTATTACTCACTGTGTTGCGGTCTCGTAGTGCTTTCCACGATTGACGAACCCAGAGGTGCCTTTACGTGTCGGTCATCAACACTCGCAGTTTTGGCCGATTCTGGCCCGTTTCGTGGACTATTACTCACTGTGTTGTGGTCTCATAGTGCTTCCACGATTGACGAACCCAGAGGTGCCTTTACGTGTCGGTCATCAACACTCGTAGTTTTGGCCGATTCTGGCCCGTTTCGTGGACTATTAGTCACTGTTTTGGGGTCTCGTAGTGCTTTCCATGATTGACGAACCCAGAGGTGCCTTTACGTGTCGGTCATCAACACTCGCAGTTTTGGCCGATTCTGGCCCGTTTCGTGGACTATTACTCACTGTGTTGCGGTCTCGTAGTGATTTCCACGATTGACGAACCCAGAGGTGCCTTTACGTGTCGGTCATCAACACTCGTAGTTTTGGCCAATTTTCGCCCGTTTCATGGACTATTACTCACTATTTTGGGGTCTCGGAGTGATTTCCAAGATTGACGAACCCAGAGGTGCGTTTACGTGTCGGTCATCAACACTCGCAGTTTTGGCCGATTCTGGCCCGTTTTATGGACTATTACTCACTGTTTTGGGGTCTTGGAGTGATTTCCACGATTGACGAACCCAAAGGTGCGTTTACGTGTCGGTCATCAACACTCGTAGTTTTGGCCAATTTTGGCCCGTTTCATGGACTATTACTCACTATTTTGGGGTCTCGGAGTGATTTCCAAGATTGATGAACCCAGAGGTGCGTTTACGTGTCGGTCATCAACACTCGCAGTTTTGGTCGATTCTGGCCCGTTTCATGGACTATTTACTCACTGTTTTGGGGCCTCAGAGTGATTTCCACGATTGACGAACCCCAACATGCGTTTACGTTTCGGTCGTCAACACTCGCAGTTTTGGCCGATTCTGGCCCGTTTCATGGACTATTACTCACTGTGTTGCGGTCTCGTAGTGCTTTCCACGATTGACGAACCCAGAGGTGCCTTTACGTGTCGGTCATCAACACTCGCAGTTTTGGCCGATTCTGGCCCGTTTCGTGGACTATTACTCACTGTGTTGCGGTCTCGTAGTGATTTCCACGATTGACGAACCCAGAGGTGCCTTTACGTGTCGGTCATCAACACTCGCAGTTTTGGCCAATTTTGGCCCGTTTCATGGACTATTACTCACTATTTTGGGGTCTCGGAGTGATTTCCAAGATTGACGAACCCAGAGGTGCGTTTACGTGTCGGTCATCAACACTCGCAGTTTTGGCCGATTCTGGCCCGTTTCGTGGACTATTACTCACTGTGTTGCGGTCTCGTAGTGCTTTCCACGATTGACGAACCCAGAGGTGCCTTTACGTGTCGGTCATCAACACTCGCAGTTTTGGCCGATTCTGGCCCGTTTTATGGACTATTACTCACTGTTTTGGGGTCTTGGAGTGATTTCCACGATTGACGAACCCAAAGGTGCGTTTACGTGTCGGTCATCAACACTCGTAGTTTTGGCCAATTTTGGCCCGTTTCATGGACTATTACTCACTATTTTGGGGTCTCGGAGTGATTTCCAAGATTGATGAACCCAGAGGTGCGTTTACGTGTCGGTCATCAACACTCGCAGTTTTGGTCGATTCTGGCCCGTTTCATGGACTATTTACTCACTGTTTTGGGGCCTCAGAGTGATTTCCACGATTGACGAACCCCAACGTGCGTTTACGTTTCGGTCGTCAACACTCGCAGTTTTGGCCGATTCTGGCCCGTTTCGTGGACTATTACTCACTGTGTTGCGGTCTCGTAGTGCTTTCCACGATTGACGAACCCAGAGGTGCCTTTACGTGTCGGTCATCAACACTCGCAGTTTTGGCCGATTCTGGCCCGTTTCGTGGACTATTACTCACTGTGTTGCGGTCTCGTAGTGATTTCCACGATTGACGAACCCAGAGGTGCCTTTACGTGTCGGTCATCAACACTCGCAGTTTTGGCCGATTCTGGCCCGTTTCGTGGACTATTACTCACTGTGTTGCGGTCTCGTAGTGCTTTCCACGATTGACGAACCCAGAGGTGCCTTTACGTGTCGGTCATCAACACTCGCAGTTTTGGCCGATTCTGGCCCGTTTTATGGACTATTACTCACTGTTTTGGGGTCTTGGAGTGATTTCCACGATTGACGAACCCAAAGGTGCGTTTACGTGTCGGTCATCAACACTCATAGTTTTGGCCAATTTTGGCCCGTTTCATGGACTATTACTCACTATTTTGGGGTCTCGGAGTGATTTCCAAGATTGATGAACCCAGAGGTGCGTTTACGTGTCGGTCATCAACACTCGCAGTTTTGGTCGATTCTGGCCCGTTTCATGGACTATTTACTCACTGTTTTGGGGCCTCAGAGTGATTTCCACGATTGACGAACCCCAACGTGCGTTTACGTTTCGGTCGTCAACACTCGCAGTTTTGGCCGATTCTGGCCCGTTTCGTGGACTATTACTCACTGTGTTGCGGTCTCGTAGTGCTTTCCACGATTGACGAACCCAGAGGTGCCTTTACGTGTCGGTCATCAACACTCGCAGTTTTGGCCGATTCTGGCCCGTTTCGTGGACTATTACTCACTGTGTTGCGGTCTCGTAGTGATTTCCACGATTGACGAACCCAGAGGTGCCTTTACGTGTCGGTCATCAACACTCGCAGTTTTGGCCAATTTTGGCCCGTTTCATGGACTATTACTCACTATTTTGGGGTCTCGGAGTGATTTCCAAGATTGACGAACCCAGAGGTGCGTTTACGTGTCGGTCATCAACACTCGCAGTTTTGGCCGATTCTGGCCCGTTTCGTGGACTATTACTCACTGTGTTGCGGTCTCGTAGTGCTTTCCACGATTGACGAACCCAGAGGTGCCTTTACGTGTCGGTCATCAACACTCGCAGTTTTGGCCGATTCTGGCCCGTTTCGTGGACTATTACTCACTGTGTTGTGGTCTCATAGTGCTTCCACGATTGACGAACCCAGAGGTGCCTTTACGTGTCGGTCATCAACACTCGTAGTTTTGGCCGATTCTGGCCCGTTTCATGGACTATTAGTCACTGTTTTGGGGTCTCGTAGTGCTTTCCATGATTGACGAACCCAGAGGTGCCTTTACGTGTCGGTCATCAACACTCGCAGTTTTGGCCGATTCTGGCCCGTTTCGTGGACTATTACTCACTGTGTTGCGGTCTCGTAGTGATTTCCACGATTGACGAACCCAGAGGTGCCTTTACGTGTCGGTCATCAACACTCGTAGTTTTGGCCAATTTTCGCCCGTTTCATGGACTATTACTCACTATTTTGGGGTCTCGGAGTGATTTCCAAGATTGACGAACCCAGAGGTGCGTTTACGTGTCGGTCATCAACACTCGCAGTTTTGGCCGATTCTGGCCCGTTTCGTGGACTATTACTCACTGTGTTGCGGTCTCGTAGTGCTTTCCACGATTGACGAACCCAGAGGTGCCTTTACGTGTCGGTCATCAACACTCGCAGTTTTGGCCGATTCTGGCCCGTTTCGTGGACTATTACTCACTGTGTTGTGGTCTCATAGTGCTTCCACGATTGACGAACCCAGAGGTGCCTTTACGTGTCGGTCATCAACACTCGTAGTTTTGGCCGATTCTGGCCCGTTTCATGGACTATTAGTCACTGTGTTGCGGTCTCGTAGTGCTTTCCACGATTGACGAACCCAGAGGTGCCTTTACGTGTCGGTCATCAACACTCGCAGTTTTGGCCGATTCTGGCCCGTTTCGTGGACTATTACTCACTGTGTTGCGGTCTCGTAGTGATTTCCACGATTGACGAACCCAGAGGTGCCTTTACGTGTCGGTCATCAACACTCGCAGTTTTGGCCAATTTTGGCCCGTTTCATGGACTATTACTCACTATTTTGGGGTCTCGGAGTGATTTCCAAGATTGACGAACCCAGAGGTGCGTTTACGTGTCGGTCGTCAACACTCGCAGTTTTGGCCGATTCTGGCCCGTTTCGTGGACTATTACTCACTGTGTTGCGGTCTCGTAGTGCTTTCCACGATTGACGAACCCAGAGGTGCCTTTACGTGTCGGTCATCAACACTCGCAGTTTTGGCCGATTCTGGCCCGTTTCGTGGACTATTACTCACTGTGTTGCGGTCTCGTAGTGATTTCCACGATTGACGAACCCAGAGGTGCCTTTACGTGTCGGTCATCAACACTCGCAGTTTTGGCCGATTCTGGCCCGTTTCGTGGACTATTACTCACTGTGTTGCGGTCTCGTAGTGCTTTCCACGATTGACGAACCCAGAGGTGCCTTTACGTGTCGGTCATCAACACTCGCAGTTTTGGCCGATTCTGGCCCGTTTTATGGACTATTACTCACTGTTTTGGGGTCTTGGAGTGATTTCCACGATTGACGAACCCAAAGGTGCGTTTACGTGTCGGTCATCAACACTCATAGTTTTGGCCAATTTTGGCCCGTTTCATGGACTATTACTCACTATTTTGGGGTCTCGGAGTGATTTCCAAGATTGATGAACCCAGAGGTGCGTTTACGTGTCGGTCATCAACACTCGCAGTTTTGGTCGATTCTGGCCCGTTTCATGGACTATTTACTCACTGTTTTGGGGCCTCAGAGTGATTTCCACGATTGACGAACCCCAACGTGCGTTTACGTTTCGGTCGTCAACACTCGCAGTTTTGGCCGATTCTGGCCCGTTTCGTGGACTATTACTCACTGTGTTGCGGTCTCGTAGTGCTTTCCACGATTGACGAACCCAGAGGTGCCTTTACGTGTCGGTCATCAACACTCGCAGTTTTGGCCGATTCTGGCCCGTTTCGTGGACTATTACTCACTGTGTTGCGGTCTCGTAGTGATTTCCACGATTGACGAACCCAGAGGTGCCTTTACGTGTCGGTCATCAACACTCGCAGTTTTGGCCAATTTTGGCCCGTTTCATGGACTATTACTCACTATTTTGGGGTCTCGGAGTGATTTCCAAGATTGACGAACCCAGAGGTGCGTTTACGTGTCGGTCATCAACACTCGCAGTTTTGGCCGATTCTGGCCCGTTTCGTGGACTATTACTCACTGTGTTGCGGTCTCGTAGTGCTTTCCACGATTGACGAACCCAGAGGTGCCTTTACGTGTCGGTCATCAACACTCGCAGTTTTGGCCGATTCTGGCCCGTTTCGTGGACTATTACTCACTGTGTTGTGGTCTCATAGTGCTTCCACGATTGACGAACCCAGAGGTGCCTTTACGTGTCGGTCATCAACACTCGTAGTTTTGGCCGATTCTGGCCCGTTTCATGGACTATTAGTCACTGTTTTGGGGTCTCGTAGTGCTTTCCATGATTGACGAACCCAGAGGTGCCTTTACGTGTCGGTCATCAACACTCGCAGTTTTGGCCGATTCTGGCCCGTTTCGTGGACTATTACTCACTGTGTTGCGGTCTCGTAGTGATTTCCACGATTGACGAACCCAGAGGTGCCTTTACGTGTCGGTCATCAACACTCGTAGTTTTGGCCAATTTTCGCCCGTTTCATGGACTATTACTCACTATTTTGGGGTCTCGGAGTGATTTCCAAGATTGACGAACCCAGAGGTGCGTTTACGTGTCGGTCATCAACACTCGCAGTTTTGGCCGATTCTGGCCCGTTTCGTGGACTATTACTCACTGTGTTGCGGTCTCGTAGTGCTTTCCACGATTGACGAACCCAGAGGTGCCTTTACGTGTCGGTCATCAACACTCGCAGTTTTGGCCGATTCTGGCCCGTTTCGTGGACTATTACTCACTGTGTTGTGGTCTCATAGTGCTTCCACGATTGACGAACCCAGAGGTGCCTTTACGTGTCGGTCATCAACACTCGTAGTTTTGGCCGATTCTGGCCCGTTTCATGGACTATTAGTCACTGTGTTGCGGTCTCGTAGTGCTTTCCACGATTGACGAACCCAGAGGTGCCTTTACGTGTCGGTCATCAACACTCGCAGTTTTGGCCGATTCTGGCCCGTTTCGTGGACTATTACTCACTGTGTTGCGGTCTCGTAGTGATTTCCACGATTGACGAACCCAGAGGTGCCTTTACGTGTCGGTCATCAACACTCGCAGTTTTGGCCAATTTTGGCCCGTTTCATGGACTATTACTCACTATTTTGGGGTCTCGGAGTGATTTCCAAGATTGACGAACCCAGAGGTGCGTTTACGTGTCGGTCATCAACACTCGCAGTTTTGGCCGATTCTGGCCCGTTTCGTGGACTATTACTCACTGTGTTGCGGTCTCGTAGTGCTTTCCACGATTGACGAACCCAGAGGTGCCTTTACGTGTCGGTCATCAACACTCGCAGTTTTGGCCGATTCTGGCCCGTTTCGTGGACTATTACTCACTGTGTTGTGGTCTCATAGTGCTTCCACGATTGACGAACCCAGAGGTGCCTTTACGTGTCGGTCATCAACACTCGTAGTTTTGGCCGATTCTGGCCCGTTTCATGGACTATTAGTCACTGTTTTGGGGTCTCGTAGTGCTTTCCATGATTGACGAACCCAGAGGTGCCTTTACGTGTCGGTCATCAACACTCGCAGTTTTGGCCGATTCTGGCCCGTTTCGTGGACTATTACTCACTGTGTTGCGGTCTCGTAGTGATTTCCACGATTGACGAACCCAGAGGTGCCTTTACGTGTCGGTCATCAACACTCGCAGTTTTGGCCGATTCTGGCCCGTTTTATGGACTATTACTCACTGTTTTGGGGTCTTGGAGTGATTTCCACGATTGACGAACCCAAAGGTGCGTTTACGTGTCGGTCATCAACACTCGTAGTTTTGGCCAATTTTGGCCCGTTTCATGGACTATTACTCACTATTTTGGGGTCTCGGAGTGATTTCCAAGATTGATGAACCCAGAGGTGCGTTTACGTGTCGGTCATCAACACTCGCAGTTTTGGTCGATTCTGGCCCGTTTCATGGACTATTTACTCACTGTTTTGGGGCCTCAGAGTGATTTCCACGATTGACGAACCCCAACGTGCGTTTACGTTTCGGTCGTCAACACTCGCAGTTTTGGCCGATTCTGGCCCGTTTCGTGGACTATTACTCACTGTGTTGCGGTCTCGTAGTGCTTTCCACGATTGACGAACCCAGAGGTGCCTTTACGTGTCGGTCATCAACACTCGCAGTTTTGGCCGATTCTGGCCCGTTTCGTGGACTATTACTCACTGTGTTGCGGTCTCGTAGTGATTTCCACGATTGACGAACCCAGAGGTGCCTTTACGTGTCGGTCATCAACACTCGCAGTTTTGGCCAATTTTGGCCCGTTTCATGGACTATTACTCACTATTTTGGGGTCTCGGAGTGATTTCCAAGATTGACGAACCCAGAGGTGCGTTTACGTGTCGGTCATCAACACTCGCAGTTTTGGCCGATTCTGGCCCGTTTCGTGGACTATTACTCACTGTGTTGCGGTCTCGTAGTGATTTCCACGATTGACGAACCCAGAGGTGCCTTTACGTGTCGGTCATCAACACTCGCAGTTTTGGCCGATTCTGGCCCGTTTTATGGACTATTACTCACTGTTTTGGGGTCTTGGAGTGATTTCCACGATTGACGAACCCAAAGGTGCGTTTACGTGTCGGTCATCAACACTCGTAGTTTTGGCCAATTTTGGCCCGTTTCATGGACTATTACTCACTATTTTGGGGTCTCGGAGTGATTTCCAAGATTGATGAACCCAGAGGTGCGTTTACGTGTCGGTCATCAACACTCGCAGTTTTGGTCGATTCTGGCCCGTTTCATGGACTATTTACTCACTGTTTTGGGGCCTCAGAGTGATTTCCACGATTGACGAACCCCAACGTGCGTTTACGTTTCGGTCGTCAACACTCGCAGTTTTGGCCGATTCTGGCCCGTTTCGTGGACTATTACTCACTGTGTTGCGGTCTCGTAGTGCTTTCCACGATTGACGAACCCAGAGGTGCCTTTACGTGTCGGTCATCAACACTCGCAGTTTTGGCCGATTCTGGCCCGTTTCGTGGACTATTACTCACTGTGTTGCGGTCTCGTAGTGATTTCCACGATTGACGAACCCAGAGGTGCCTTTACGTGTCGGTCATCAACACTCGCAGTTTTGGCCAATTTTGGCCCGTTTCATGGACTATTACTCACTATTTTGGGGTCTCGGAGTGATTTCCAAGATTGACGAACCCAGAGGTGCGTTTACGTGTCGGTCATCAACACTCGCAGTTTTGGCCGATTCTGGCCCGTTTCGTGGACTATTACTCACTGTGTTGCGGTCTCGTAGTGCTTTCCACGATTGACGAACCCAGAGGTGCCTTTACGTGTCGGTCATCAACACTCGCAGTTTTGGCCGATTCTGGCCCGTTTCGTGGACTATTACTCACTGTGTTGTGGTCTCATAGTGCTTCCACGATTGACGAACCCAGAGGTGCCTTTACGTGTCGGTCATCAACACTCGTAGTTTTGGCCGATTCTGGCCCGTTTCATGGACTATTAGTCACTGTTTTGGGGTCTCGTAGTGCTTTCCATGATTGACGAACCCAGAGGTGCCTTTACGTGTCGGTCATCAACACTCGCAGTTTTGGCCGATTCTGGCCCGTTTCGTGGACTATTACTCACTGTGTTGCGGTCTCGTAGTGATTTCCACGATTGACGAACCCAGAGGTGCCTTTACGTGTCGGTCATCAACACTCGCAGTTTTGGCCGATTCTGGCCCGTTTCGTGGACTATTACTCACTGTGTTGCGGTCTCGTAGTGCTTTCCACGATTGACGAACCCAGAGGTGCCTTTACGTGTCGGTCATCAACACTCGCAGTTTTGGCCGATTCTGGCCCGTTTTATGGACTATTACTCACTGTTTTGGGGTCTTGGAGTGATTTCCACGATTGACGAACCCAAAGGTGCGTTTACGTGTCGGTCATCAACACTCGTAGTTTTGGCCAATTTTGGCCCGTTTCATGGACTATTACTCACTATTTTGGGGTCTCGGAGTGATTTCCAAGATTGATGAACCCAGAGGTGCGTTTACGTGTCGGTCATCAACACTCGCAGTTTTGGTCGATTCTGGCCCGTTTCATGGACTATTTACTCACTGTTTTGGGGCCTCAGAGTGATTTCCACGATTGACGAACCCCAACGTGCGTTTACGTTTCGGTCGTCAACACTCGCAGTTTTGGCCGATTCTGGCCCGTTTCGTGGACTATTACTCACTGTGTTGCGGTCTCGTAGTGCTTTCCACGATTGACGAACCCAGAGGTGCCTTTACGTGTCGGTCATCAACACTCGCAGTTTTGGCCGATTCTGGCCCGTTTCGTGGACTATTACTCACTGTGTTGCGGTCTCGTAGTGATTTCCACGATTGACGAACCCAGAGGTGCCTTTACGTGTCGGTCATCAACACTCGCAGTTTTGGCCAATTTTGGCCCGTTTCATGGACTATTACTCACTATTTTGGGGTCTCGGAGTGATTTCCAAGATTGACGAACCCAGAGGTGCGTTTACGTGTCGGTCATCAACACTCGCAGTTTTGGCCGATTCTGGCCCGTTTCGTGGACTATTACTCACTGTGTTGCGGTCTCGTAGTGCTTTCCACGATTGACGAACCCAGAGGTGCCTTTACGTGTCGGTCATCAACACTCGCAGTTTTGGCCGATTCTGGCCCGTTTCGTGGACTATTACTCACTGTGTTGTGGTCTCATAGTGCTTCCACGATTGACGAACCCAGAGGTGCCTTTACGTGTCGGTCATCAACACTCGTAGTTTTGGCCGATTCTGGCCCGTTTCATGGACTATTAGTCACTGTTTTGGGGTCTCGTAGTGCTTTCCATGATTGACGAACCCAGAGGTGCCTTTACGTGTCGGTCATCAACACTCGCAGTTTTGGCCGATTCTGGCCCGTTTCGTGGACTATTACTCACTGTGTTGCGGTCTCGTAGTGATTTCCACGATTGACGAACCCAGAGGTGCCTTTACGTGTCGGTCATCAACACTCGCAGTTTTGGCCGATTCTGGCCCGTTTCGTGGACTATTACTCACTGTGTTGCGGTCTCGTAGTGCTTTCCACGATTGACGAACCCAGAGGTGCCTTTACGTGTCGGTCATCAACACTCGCAGTTTTGGCCGATTCTGGCCCGTTTTATGGACAATTACTCACTGTTTTGGGGTCTTGGAGTGATTTCCACGATTGACGAACCCAAAGGTGCGTTTACGTGTCGGTCATCAACACTCGTAGTTTTGGCCAATTTTGGCCCGTTTCATGGACTATTACTCACTATTTTGGGGTCTCGGAGTGATTTCCAAGATTGATGAACCCAGAGGTGCGTTTACGTGTCGGTCATCAACACTCGCAGTTTTGGTCGATTCTGGCCCGTTTCATGGACTATTTACTCACTGTTTTGGGGCCTCAGAGTGATTTCCACGATTGACGAACCCCAACGTGCGTTTACGTTTCGGTCGTCAACACTCGCAGTTTTGGCCGATTCTGGCCCGTTTCGTGGACTATTACTCACTGTGTTGCGGTCTCGTAGTGCTTTCCACGATTGACGAACCCAGAGGTGCCTTTACGTGTCGGTCATCAACACTCGCAGTTTTGGCCGATTCTGGCCCGTTTCGTGGACTATTACTCACTGTGTTGCGGTCTCGTAGTGATTTCCACGATTGACGAACCCAGAGGTGCCTTTACGTGTCGGTCATCAACACTCGCAGTTTTGGCCAATTTTGGCCCGTTTCATGGACTATT
The DNA here is from genome assembly GCA_963921465.1 of Triticum timopheevii. Classification (NCBI taxonomy): domain Eukaryota; kingdom Viridiplantae; phylum Streptophyta; class Magnoliopsida; order Poales; family Poaceae; genus Triticum; species Triticum timopheevii. The sequence goes on along the minus strand of OY997266.1, from coordinate 670,721,364 downwards.
ACTCACTATTTTGGGGTCTCGGAGTGATTTCCAAGATTGACGAACCCAGAGGTGCGTTTACGTGTCGGTCATCAACACTCGCAGTTTTGGCCGATTCTGGCCCGTTTCGTGGACTATTACTCACTGTGTTGCGGTCTCGTAGTGCTTTCCACGATTGACGAACCCAGAGGTGCCTTTACGTGTCGGTCATCAACACTCGCAGTTTTGGCCGATTCTGGCCCGTTTTATGGACTATTACTCACTGTTTTGGGGTCTTGGAGTGATTTCCACGATTGACGAACCCAAAGGTGCGTTTACGTGTCGGTCATCAACACTCGTAGTTTTGGCCAATTTTGGCCCGTTTCATGGACTATTACTCACTATTTTGGGGTCTCGGAGTGATTTCCAAGATTGATGAACCCAGAGGTGCGTTTACGTGTCGGTCATCAACACTCGCAGTTTTGGTCGATTCTGGCCCGTTTCATGGACTATTTACTCACTGTTTTGGGGCCTCAGAGTGATTTCCACGATTGACGAACCCCAACGTGCGTTTACGTTTCGGTCGTCAACACTCGCAGTTTTGGCCGATTCTGGCCCGTTTCGTGGACTATTACTCACTGTGTTGCGGTCTCGTAGTGCTTTCCACGATTGACGAACCCAGAGGTGCCTTTACGTGTCGGTCATCAACACTCGCAGTTTTGGCCGATTCTGGCCCGTTTCGTGGACTATTACTCACTGTGTTGCGGTCTCGTAGTGATTTCCACGATTGACGAACCCAGAGGTGCCTTTACGTGTCTGTCATCAACACTCGCAGTTTTGGCCAATTTTGGCCCGTTTCATGGACTATTACTCACTATTTTGGGGTCTCGGAGTGATTTCCAAGATTGACGAACCCAGAGGTGCGTTTACGTGTCGGTCATCAACACTCGCAGTTTTGGCCGATTCTGGCCCGTTTCGTGGACTATTACTCACTGTGTTGCGGTCTCGTAGTGCTTTCCACGATTGACGAACCCAGAGGTGCCTTTACGTGTCGGTCATCAACACTCGCAGTTTTGGCCGATTCTGGCCCGTTTTATGGACTATTACTCACTGTTTTGGGGTCTTGGAGTGATTTCCACGATTGACGAACCCAAAGGTGCGTTTACGTGTCGGTCATCAACACTCGTAGTTTTGGCCAATTTTGGCCCGTTTCATGGACTATTACTCACTATTTTGGGGTCTCGGAGTGATTTCCAAGATTGATGAACCCAGAGGTGCGTTTACGTGTCGGTCATCAACACTCGCAGTTTTGGTCGATTCTGGCCCGTTTCATGGACTATTTACTCACTGTTTTGGGGCCTCAGAGTGATTTCCACGATTGACGAACCCCAACGTGCGTTTACGTTTCGGTCGTCAACACTCGCAGTTTTGGCCGATTCTGGCCCGTTTCGTGGACTATTACTCACTGTGTTGCGGTCTCGTAGTGCTTTCCACGATTGACGAACCCAGAGGTGCCTTTACGTGTCGGTCATCAACACTCGCAGTTTTGGCCGATTCTGGCCCGTTTCGTGGACTATTACTCACTGTGTTGCGGTCTCGTAGTGATTTCCACGATTGACGAACCCAGAGGTGCCTTTACGTGTCGGTCATCAACACTCGCAGTTTTGGCCAATTTTGGCCCGTTTCATGGACTATTACTCACTATTTTGGGGTCTCGGAGTGATTTCCAAGATTGACGAACCCAGAGGTGCGTTTACGTGTCGGTCATCAACACTCGCAGTTTTGGCCGATTCTGGCCCGTTTCGTGGACTATTACTCACTGTGTTGCGGTCTCGTAGTGCTTTCCACGATTGACGAACCCAGAGGTGCCTTTACGTGTCGGTCATCAACACTCGCAGTTTTGGCCGATTCTGGCCCGTTTCGTGGACTATTACTCACTGTGTTGTGGTCTCATAGTGCTTCCACGATTGACGAACCCAGAGGTGCCTTTACGTGTCGGTCATCAACACTCGTAGTTTTGGCCGATTCTGGCCCGTTTCATGGACTATTAGTCACTGTTTTGGGGTCTCGTAGTGCTTTCCATGATTGACGAACCCAGAGGTGCCTTTACGTGTCGGTCATCAACACTCGCAGTTTTGGCCGATTCTGGCCCGTTTTATGGACAATTACTCACTGTTTTGGGGTCTTGGAGTGATTTCCACGATTGACGAACCCAAAGGTGCGTTTACGTGTCGGTCATCAACACTCGTAGTTTTGGCCAATTTTGGCCCGTTTCATGGACTATTACTCACTATTTTGGGGTCTCGGAGTGATTTCCAAGATTGATGAACCCAGAGGTGCGTTTACGTGTCGGTCATCAACACTCGCAGTTTTGGTCGATTCTGGCCCGTTTCATGGACTATTTACTCACTGTTTTGGGGCCTCAGAGTGATTTCCACGATTGACGAACCCCAACGTGCGTTTACGTTTCGGTCGTCAACACTCGCAGTTTTGGCCGATTCTGGCCCGTTTCGTGGACTATTACTCACTGTGTTGCGGTCTCGTAGTGCTTTCCACGATTGACGAACCCAGAGGTGCCTTTACGTGTCGGTCATCAACACTCGCAGTTTTGGCCGATTCTGGCCCGTTTCGTGGACTATTACTCACTGTGTTGCGGTCTCGTAGTGATTTCCACGATTGACGAACCCAGAGGTGCCTTTACGTGTCGGTCATCAACACTCGCAGTTTTGGCCAATTTTGGCCCGTTTCATGGACTATTACTCACTATTTTGGGGTCTCGGAGTGATTTCCAAGATTGACGAACCCAGAGGTGCGTTTACGTGTCGGTCATCAACACTCGCAGTTTTGGCCGATTCTGGCCCGTTTCGTGGACTATTACTCACTGTGTTGCGGTCTCGTAGTGCTTTCCACGATTGACGAACCCAGAGGTGCCTTTACGTGTCGGTCATCAACACTCGCAGTTTTGGCCGATTCTGGCCCGTTTTATGGACTATTACTCACTGTTTTGGGGTCTTGGAGTGATTTCCACGATTGACGAACCCAAAGGTGCGTTTACGTGTCGGTCATCAACACTCGTAGTTTTGGCCAATTTTGGCCCGTTTCATGGACTATTACTCACTATTTTGGGGTCTCGGAGTGATTTCCAAGATTGATGAACCCAGAGGTGCGTTTACGTGTCGGTCATCAACACTCGCAGTTTTGGTCGATTCTGGCCCGTTTCATGGACTATTTACTCACTGTTTTGGGGCCTCAGAGTGATTTCCACGATTGACGAACCCCAACGTGCGTTTACGTTTCGGTCGTCAACACTCGCAGTTTTGGCCGATTCTGGCCCGTTTCGTGGACTATTACTCACTGTGTTGCGGTCTCGTAGTGCTTTCCACGATTGACGAACCCAGAGGTGCCTTTACGTGTCGGTCATCAACACTCGCAGTTTTGGCCGATTCTGGCCCGTTTCGTGGACTATTACTCACTGTGTTGCGGTCTCGTAGTGATTTCCACGATTGACGAACCCAGAGGTGCCTTTACGTGTCTGTCATCAACACTCGCAGTTTTGGCCAATTTTGGCCCGTTTCATGGACTATTACTCACTATTTTGGGGTCTCGGAGTGATTTCCAAGATTGACGAACCCAGAGGTGCGTTTACGTGTCGGTCATCAACACTCGCAGTTTTGGCCGATTCTGGCCCGTTTCGTGGACTATTACTCACTGTGTTGCGGTCTCGTAGTGCTTTCCACGATTGACGAACCCAGAGGTGCCTTTACGTGTCGGTCATCAACACTCGCAGTTTTGGCCGATTCTGGCCCGTTTTATGGACTATTACTCACTGTTTTGGGGTCTTGGAGTGATTTCCACGATTGACGAACCCAAAGGTGCGTTTACGTGTCGGTCATCAACACTCGTAGTTTTGGCCAATTTTGGCCCGTTTCATGGACTATTACTCACTATTTTGGGGTCTCGGAGTGATTTCCAAGATTGATGAACCCAGAGGTGCGTTTACGTGTCGGTCATCAACACTCGCAGTTTTGGTCGATTCTGGCCCGTTTCATGGACTATTTACTCACTGTTTTGGGGCCTCAGAGTGATTTCCACGATTGACGAACCCCAACGTGCGTTTACGTTTCGGTCGTCAACACTCGCAGTTTTGGCCGATTCTGGCCCGTTTCGTGGACTATTACTCACTGTGTTGCGGTCTCGTAGTGCTTTCCACGATTGACGAACCCAGAGGTGCCTTTACGTGTCGGTCATCAACACTCGCAGTTTTGGCCGATTCTGGCCCGTTTCGTGGACTATTACTCACTGTGTTGCGGTCTCGTAGTGATTTCCACGATTGACGAACCCAGAGGTGCCTTTACGTGTCGGTCATCAACACTCGCAGTTTTGGCCAATTTTGGCCCGTTTCATGGACTATTACTCACTATTTTGGGGTCGCGGAGTGATTTCCAAGATTGACGAACCCAGAGGTGCGTTTACGTGTCGGTCATCAACACTCGTAGTTTTGGCCAATTTTGGCCCGTTTCATGGACTATTACTCACTATTTTGGGGTCTCGGAGTGATTTCCAAGATTGATGAACCCAGAGGTGCGTTTACGTGTCGGTCATCAACACTCGTAGTTTTGGCCAATTTTGGCCCGTTTCATGGACTATTACTCACTATTTTGGGGTCTCGGAGTGATTTCCAAGATTGATGAACCCAGAGGTGCGTTTACGTGTCGGTCATCAACACTCGCAGTTTTGGCCGATTCTGGCCCGTTTCGTGGACTATTACTCACTGTGTTGCGGTCTCGTAGTGCTTTCCACGATTGACGAACCCAGAGGTGCCTTTACGTGTCGGTCATCAACACTCGCAGTTTTGGCCGATTCTGGCCCGTTTCGTGGACTATTACTCACTGTGTTGTGGTCTCATAGTGCTTCCACGATTGACGAACCCAGAGGTGCCTTTACGTGTCGGTCATCAACACTCGTAGTTTTGGCCGATTCTGGCCCGTTTCATGGACTATTAGTCACTGTTTTGGGGTCTCGTAGTGCTTTCCATGATTGACGAACCCAGAGGTGCCTTTACGTGTCGGTCATCAACACTCGCAGTTTTGGCCGATTCTGGCCCGTTTTATGGACAATTACTCACTGTTTTGGGGTCTTGGAGTGATTTCCACGATTGACGAACCCAAAGGTGCGTTTACGTGTCGGTCATCAACACTCGTAGTTTTGGCCAATTTTGGCCCGTTTCATGGACTATTACTCACTATTTTGGGGTCTCGGAGTGATTTCCAAGATTGATGAACCCAGAGGTGCGTTTACGTGTCGGTCATCAACACTCGCAGTTTTGGTCGATTCTGGCCCGTTTCATGGACTATTTACTCACTGTTTTGGGGCCTCAGAGTGATTTCCACGATTGACGAACCCCAACGTGCGTTTACGTTTCGGTCGTCAACACTCGCAGTTTTGGCCGATTCTGGCCCGTTTCGTGGACTATTACTCACTGTGTTGCGGTCTCGTAGTGCTTTCCACGATTGACGAACCCAGAGGTGCCTTTACGTGTCGGTCATCAACACTCGCAGTTTTGGCCGATTCTGGCCCGTTTCGTGGACTATTACTCACTGTGTTGCGGTCTCGTAGTGATTTCCACGATTGACGAACCCAGAGGTGCCTTTACGTGTCGGTCATCAACACTCGCAGTTTTGGCCAATTTTGGCCCGTTTCATGGACTATTACTCACTATTTTGGGGTCTCGGAGTGATTTCCAAGATTGACGAACCCAGAGGTGCGTTTACGTGTCGGTCATCAACACTCGCAGTTTTGGCCGATTCTGGCCCGTTTCGTGGACTATTACTCACTGTGTTGCGGTCTCGTAGTGCTTTCCACGATTGACGAACCCAGAGGTGCCTTTACGTGTCGGTCATCAACACTCGCAGTTTTGGCCGATTCTGGCCCGTTTTATGGACTATTACTCACTGTTTTGGGGTCTTGGAGTGATTTCCACGATTGACGAACCCAAAGGTGCGTTTACGTGTCGGTCATCAACACTCGTAGTTTTGGCCAATTTTGGCCCGTTTCATGGACTATTACTCACTATTTTGGGGTCTCGGAGTGATTTCCAAGATTGATGAACCCAGAGGTGCGTTTACGTGTCGGTCATCAACACTCGCAGTTTTGGTCGATTCTGGCCCGTTTCATGGACTATTTACTCACTGTTTTGGGGCCTCAGAGTGATTTCCACGATTGACGAACCCCAACGTGCGTTTACGTTTCGGTCGTCAACACTCGCAGTTTTGGCCGATTCTGGCCCGTTTCGTGGACTATTACTCACTGTGTTGCGGTCTCGTAGTGCTTTCCACGATTGACGAACCCAGAGGTGCCTTTACGTGTCGGTCATCAACACTCGCAGTTTTGGCCGATTCTGGCCCGTTTCGTGGACTATTACTCACTGTGTTGTGGTCTCATAGTGCTTCCACGATTGACGAACCCAGAGGTGCCTTTACGTGTCGGTCATCAACACTCGTAGTTTTGGCCGATTCTGGCCCGTTTCATGGACTATTAGTCACTGTTTTGGGGTCTCGTAGTGCTTTCCATGATTGACGAACCCAGAGGTGCCTTTACGTGTCGGTCATCAACACTCGCAGTTTTGGCCGATTCTGGCCCGTTTCGTGGACTATTACTCACTGTGTTGCGGTCTCGTAGTGATTTCCACGATTGACGAACCCAGAGGTGCCTTTACGTGTCGGTCATCAACACTCGCAGTTTTGGCCGATTCTGGCCCGTTTCGTGGACTATTACTCACTGTGTTGCGGTCTCGTAGTGCTTTCCACGATTGACGAACCCAGAGGTGCCTTTACGTGTCGGTCATCAACACTCGCAGTTTTGGCCGATTCTGGCCCGTTTTATGGACTATTACTCACTGTTTTGGGGTCTTGGAGTGATTTCCACGATTGACGAACCCAAAGGTGCGTTTACGTGTCGGTCATCAACACTCGTAGTTTTGGCCAATTTTGGCCCGTTTCATGGACTATTACTCACTATTTTGGGGTCTCGGAGTGATTTCCAAGATTGATGAACCCAGAGGTGCGTTTACGTGTCGGTCATCAACACTCGCAGTTTTGGTCGATTCTGGCCCGTTTCATGGACTATTTACTCACTGTTTTGGGGCCTCAGAGTGATTTCCACGATTGACGAACCCCAACGTGCGTTTACGTTTCGGTCGTCAACACTCGCAGTTTTGGCCGATTCTGGCCCGTTTCGTGGACTATTACTCACTGTGTTGCGGTCTCGTAGTGCTTTCCACGATTGACGAACCCAGAGGTGCCTTTACGTGTCGGTCATCAACACTCGCAGTTTTGGCCGATTCTGGCCCGTTTCGTGGACTATTACTCACTGTGTTGCGGTCTCGTAGTGATTTCCACGATTGACGAACCCAGAGGTGCCTTTACGTGTCGGTCATCAACACTCGCAGTTTTGGCCAATTTTGGCCCGTTTCATGGACTATTACTCACTATTTTGGGGTCTCGGAGTGATTTCCAAGATTGACGAACCCAGAGGTGCGTTTACGTGTCGGTCATCAACACTCGCAGTTTTGGCCGATTCTGGCCCGTTTCGTGGACTATTACTCACTGTGTTGCGGTCTCGTAGTGCTTTCCACGATTGACGAACCCAGAGGTGCCTTTACGTGTCGGTCATCAACACTCGCAGTTTTGGCCGATTCTGGCCCGTTTCGTGGACTATTACTCACTGTGTTGTGGTCTCATAGTGCTTCCACGATTGACGAACCCAGAGGTGCCTTTACGTGTCGGTCATCAACACTCGTAGTTTTGGCCGATTCTGGCCCGTTTCATGGACTATTAGTCACTGTTTTGGGGTCTCGTAGTGCTTTCCATGATTGACGAACCCAGAGGTGCCTTTACGTGTCGGTCATCAACACTCGCAGTTTTGGCCGATTCTGGCCCGTTTTATGGACAATTACTCACTGTTTTGGGGTCTTGGAGTGATTTCCACGATTGACGAACCCAAAGGTGCGTTTACGTGTCGGTCATCAACACTCGTAGTTTTGGCCAATTTTGGCCCGTTTCATGGACTATTACTCACTATTTTGGGGTCTCGGAGTGATTTCCAAGATTGATGAACCCAGAGGTGCGTTTACGTGTCGGTCATCAACACTCGCAGTTTTGGTCGATTCTGGCCCGTTTCATGGACTATTTACTCACTGTTTTGGGGCCTCAGAGTGATTTCCACGATTGACGAACCCCAACGTGCGTTTACGTTTCGGTCGTCAACACTCGCAGTTTTGGCCGATTCTGGCCCGTTTCGTGGACTATTACTCACTGTGTTGCGGTCTCGTAGTGCTTTCCACGATTGACGAACCCAGAGGTGCCTTTACGTGTCGGTCATCAACACTCGCAGTTTTGGCCGATTCTGGCCCGTTTCGTGGACTATTACTCACTGTGTTGCGGTCTCGTAGTGATTTCCACGATTGACGAACCCAGAGGTGCCTTTACGTGTCGGTCATCAACACTCGCAGTTTTGGCCAATTTTGGCCCGTTTCATGGACTATTACTCACTATTTTGGGGTCTCGGAGTGATTTCCAAGATTGACGAACCCAGAGGTGCGTTTACGTGTCGGTCATCAACACTCGCAGTTTTGGCCGATTCTGGCCCGTTTCGTGGACTATTACTCACTGTGTTGCGGTCTCGTAGTGCTTTCCACGATTGACGAACCCAGAGGTGCCTTTACGTGTCGGTCATCAACACTCGCAGTTTTGGCCGATTCTGGCCCGTTTTATGGACTATTACTCACTGTTTTGGGGTCTTGGAGTGATTTCCACGATTGACGAACCCAAAGGTGCGTTTACGTGTCGGTCATCAACACTCGTAGTTTTGGCCAATTTTGGCCCGTTTCATGGACTATTACTCACTATTTTGGGGTCTCGGAGTGATTTCCAAGATTGATGAACCCAGAGGTGCGTTTACGTGTCGGTCATCAACACTCGCAGTTTTGGTCGATTCTGGCCCGTTTCATGGACTATTTACTCACTGTTTTGGGGCCTCAGAGTGATTTCCACGATTGACGAACCCCAACGTGCGTTTACGTTTCGGTCGTCAACACTCGCAGTTTTGGCCGATTCTGGCCCGTTTCGTGGACTATTACTCACTGTGTTGCGGTCTCGTAGTGCTTTCCACGATTGACGAACCCAGAGGTGCCTTTACGTGTCGGTCATCAACACTCGCAGTTTTGGCCGATTCTGGCCCGTTTCGTGGACTATTACTCACTGTGTTGCGGTCTCGTAGTGATTTCCACGATTGACGAACCCAGAGGTGCCTTTACGTGTCGGTCATCAACACTCGCAGTTTTGGCCAATTTTGGCCCGTTTCATGGACTATTACTCACTATTTTGGGGTCTCGGAGTGATTTCCAAGATTGACGAACCCAGAGGTGCGTTTACGTGTCGGTCATCAACACTCGCAGTTTTGGCCGATTCTGGCCCGTTTCGTGGACTATTACTCACTGTGTTGCGGTCTCGTAGTGCTTTCCACGATTGACGAACCCAGAGGTGCCTTTACGTGTCGGTCATCAACACTCGCAGTTTTGGCCGATTCTGGCCCGTTTTATGGACTATTACTCACTGTTTTGGGGTCTTGGAGTGATTTCCACGATTGACGAACCCAAAGGTGCGTTTACGTGTCGGTCATCAACACTCGTAGTTTTGGCCAATTTTGGCCCGTTTCATGGACTATTACTCACTATTTTGGGGTCTCGGAGTGATTTCCAAGATTGATGAACCCAGAGGTGCGTTTACGTGTCGGTCATCAACACTCGCAGTTTTGGTCGATTCTGGCCCGTTTCATGGACTATTTACTCACTGTTTTGGGGCCTCAGAGTGATTTCCACGATTGACGAACCCCAACGTGCGTTTACGTTTCGGTCGTCAACACTCGCAGTTTTGGCCGATTCTGGCCCGTTTCGTGGACTATTACTCACTGTGTTGCGGTCTCGTAGTGCTTTCCACGATTGACGAACCCAGAGGTGCCTTTACGTGTCGGTCATCAACACTCGCAGTTTTGGCCGATTCTGGCCCGTTTCGTGGACTATTACTCACTGTGTTGCGGTCTCGTAGTGATTTCCACGATTGACGAACCCAGAGGTGCCTTTACGTGTCGGTCATCAACACTCGCAGTTTTGGCCAATTTTGGCCCGTTTCATGGACTATTACTCACTATTTTGGGGTCTCGGAGTGATTTCCAAGATTGACGAACCCAGAGGTGCGTTTACGTGTCGGTCATCAACACTCGCAGTTTTGGCCGATTCTGGCCCGTTTCGTGGACTATTACTCACTGTGTTGCGGTCTCGTAGTGCTTTCCACGATTGACGAACCCAGAGGTGCCTTTACGTGTCGGTCATCAACACTCGCAGTTTTGGCCAATTTTGGCCCGTTTCATGGACTATTACTCACTATTTTGGGGTCTCGGAGTGATTTCCAAGATTGACGAACCCAGAGGTGCGTTTACGTGTCGGTCATCAACACTCGCAGTTTTGGCCGATTCTGGCCCGTTTCGTGGACTATTACTCACTGTGTTGCGGTCTCGTAGTGCTTTCCACGATTGACGAACCCAGAGGTGCCTTTACGTGTCGGTCATCAACACTCGCAGTTTTGGCCGATTCTGGCCCGTTTTATGGACTATTACTCACTGTTTTGGGGTCTTGGAGTGATTTCCACGATTGACGAACCCAAAGGTGCGTTTACGTGTCGGTCATCAACACTCGTAGTTTTGGCCAATTTTGGCCCGTTTCATGGACTATTACTCACTATTTTGGGGTCTCGGAGTGATTTCCAAGATTGATGAACCCAGAGGTGCGTTTACGTGTCGGTCATCAACACTCGCAGTTTTGGTCGATTCTGGCCCGTTTCATGGACTATTTACTCACTGTTTTGGGGCCTCAGAGTGATTTCCACGATTGACGAACCCCAACGTGCGTTTACGTTTCGGTCGTCAACACTCGCAGTTTTGGCCGATTCTGGCCCGTTTCGTGGACTATTACTCACTGTGTTGCGGTCTCGTAGTGCTTTCCACGATTGACGAACCCAGAGGTGCCTTTACGTGTCGGTCATCAACACTCGCAGTTTTGGCCGATTCTGGCCCGTTTCGTGGACTATTACTCACTGTGTTGCGGTCTCGTAGTGATTTCCACGATTGACGAACCCAGAGGTGCCTTTACGTGTCGGTCATCAACACTCGCAGTTTTGGCCAATTTTGGCCCGTTTCATGGACTATTACTCACTATTTTGGGGTCTCGGAGTGATTTCCAAGATTGACGAACCCAGAGGTGCGTTTACGTGTCGGTCATCAACACTCGCAGTTTTTGCCGATTCTGGCCCGTTTCGTGGACTATTACTCACTGTGTTGCGGTCTCGTAGTGCTTTCCACGATTGACGAACCCAGAGGTGCCTTTACGTGTCGGTCATCAACACTCGCAGTTTTGGCCGATTCTGGCCCGTTTTATGGACTATTACTCACTGTTTTGGGGTCTTGGAGTGATTTCCACGATTGACGAACCCAAAGGTGCGTTTACGTGTCGGTCATCAACACTCGTAGTTTTGGCCAATTTTGGCCCGTTTCATGGACTATTACTCACTATTTTGGGGTCTCGGAGTGATTTCCAAGATTGATGAACCCAGAGGTGCGTTTACGTGTCGGTCATCAACACTCGCAGTTTTGGTCGATTCTGGCCCGTTTCATGGACTATTTACTCACTGTTTTGGGGCCTCAGAGTGATTTCCACGATTGACGAACCCCAACGTGCGTTTACGTTTCGGTCGTCAACACTCGCAGTTTTGGCCGATTCTGGCCCGTTTCGTGGACTATTACTCACTGTGTTGCGGTCTCGTAGTGATTTCCACGATTGACGAACCCAGAGGTGCCTTTACGTGTCGGTCATCAACACTCGCAGTTTTGGCCAATTTTGGCCCGTTTCATGGACTATTACTCACTATTTTGGGGTCTCGGAGTGATTTCCAAGATTGACGAACCCAGAGGTGCGTTTACGTGTCGGTCATCAACACTCGCAGTTTTGGCCGATTCTGGCCCGTTTCGTGGACTATTACTCACTGTGTTGCGGTCTCGTAGTGCTTTCCACGATTGACGAACCCAGAGGTGCCTTTACGTGTCGGTCATCAACACTCGCAGTTTTGGCCGATTCTGGCCCGTTTTATGGACTATTACTCACTGTGTTGGGGTCTTGGAGTGATTTCCACGATTGACGAACCCAAAGGTGCGTTTACGTGTCGGTCATCAACACTCGTAGTTTTGGCCAATTTTGGCCCGTTTCATGGACTATTACTCACTATTTTGGGGTCTCGGAGTGATTTCCAAGATTGATGAACCCAGAGGTGCGTTTACGTGTCGGTCATCAACACTCGCAGTTTTGGTCGATTCTGGCCCGTTTCATGGACTATTTACTCACTGTTTTGGGGCCTCAGAGTGATTTCCACGATTGACGAACCCCAACGTGCGTTTACGTTTCGGTCGTCAACACTCGCAGTTTTGGCCGATTCTGGCCCGTTTCGTGGACTATTACTCACTGTGTTGCGGTCTCGTAGTGCTTTCCACGATTGACGAACCCAGAGGTGCCTTTACGTGTCGGTCATCAACACTCGCAGTTTTGGCCGATTCTGGCCCGTTTCGTGGACTATTACTCACTGTGTTGCGGTCTCGTAGTGATTTCCACGATTGACGAACCCAGAGGTGCCTTTACGTGTCGGTCATCAACACTCGCAGTTTTGGCCAATTTTGGCCCGTTTCATGGACTATTACTCACTATTTTGGGGTCTCGGAGTGATTTCCAAGATTGACGAACCCAGAGGTGCGTTTACGTGTCGGTCATCAACACTCGCAGTTTTGGCCGATTCTGGCCCGTTTCGTGGACTATTACTCACTGTGTTGCGGTCTCGTAGTGCTTTCCACGATTGACGAACCCAGAGGTGCCTTTACGTGTCGGTCATCAACACTCGCAGTTTTGGCCGATTCTGGCCCGTTTTATGGACTATTACTCACTGTGTTGGGGTCTTGGAGTGATTTCCACGATTGACGAACCCAAAGGTGCGTTTACGTGTCGGTCATCAACACTCGTAGTTTTGGCCAATTTTGGCCCGTTTCATGGACTATTACTCACTATTTTGGGGTCTCGGAGTGATTTCCAAGATTGATGAACCCAGAGGTGCGTTTACGTGTCGGTCATCAACACTCGCAGTTTTGGTCGATTCTGGCCCGTTTCATGGACTATTTACTCACTGTTTTGGGGCCTCAGAGTGATTTCCACGATTGACGAACCCCAACGTGCGTTTACGTTTCGGTCGTCAACACTCGCAGTTTTGGCCGATTCTGGCCCGTTTCGTGGACTATTACTCACTGTGTTGCGGTCTCGTAGTGATTTCCACGATTGACGAACCCAGAGGTGCCTTTACGTGTCGGTCATCAACACTCGCAGTTTTGGCCAATTTTGGCCCGTTTCATGGACTATTACTCACTATTTTGGGGTCTCGGAGTGATTTCCAAGATTGACGAACCCAGAGGTGCGTTTACGTGTCGGTCATCAACACTCGCAGTTTTGGCCGATTCTGGCCCGTTTCGTGGACTATTACTCACTGTGTTGCGGTCTCGTAGTGCTTTCCACGATTGACGAACCCAGAGGTGCCTTTACGTGTCGGTCATCAACACTCGCAGTTTTGGCCGATTCTGGCCCGTTTTATGGACTATTACTCACTGTGTTGGGGTCTTGGAGTGATTTCCACGATTGACGAACCCAAAGGTGCGTTTACGTGTCGGTCATCAACACTCGTAGTTTTGGCCAATTTTGGCCCGTTTCATGGACTATTACTCACTATTTTGGGGTCTCGGAGTGATTTCCAAGATTGATGAACCCAGAGGTGCGTTTACGTGTCGGTCATCAACACTCGCAGTTTTGGTCGATTCTGGCCCGTTTCATGGACTATTTACTCACTGTTTTGGGGCCTCAGAGTGATTTCCACGATTGACGAACCCCAACGTGCGTTTACGTTTCGGTCGTCAACACTCGCAGTTTTGGCCGATTCTGGCCCGTTTCGTGGACTATTACTCACTGTGTTGCGGTCTCGTAGTGCTTTCCACGATTGACGAACCCAGAGGTGCCTTTACGTGTCGGTCATCAACACTCGCAGTTTTGGCCGATTCTGGCCCGTTTCGTGGACTATTACTCACTGTGTTGCGGTCTCGTAGTGATTTCCACGATTGACGAACCCAGAGGTGCCTTTACGTGTCGGTCATCAACACTCGCAGTTTTGGCCAATTTTGGCCCGTTTCATGGACTATTACTCACTATTTTGGGGTCTCGGAGTGATTTCCAAGATTGACGAACCCAGAGGTGCGTTTACGTGTCGGTCATCAACACTCGCAGTTTTGGCCGATTCTGGCCCGTTTCGTGGACTATTACTCACTGTGTTGCGGTCTCGTAGTGCTTTCCACGATTGACGAACCCAGAGGTGCCTTTACGTGTCGGTCATCAACACTCGCAGTTTTGGCCGATTCTGGCCCGTTTTATGGACTATTACTCACTGTTTTGGGGTCTTGGAGTGATTTCCACGATTGACGAACCCAAAGGTGCGTTTACGTGTCGGTCATCAACACTCGTAGTTTTGGCCAATTTTGGCCCGTTTCATGGACTATTACTCACTATTTTGGGGTCTCGGAGTGATTTCCAAGATTGATGAACCCAGAGGTGCGTTTACGTGTCGGTCATCAACACTCGCAGTTTTGGTCGATTCTGGCCCGTTTCATGGACTATTTACTCACTGTTTTGGGGCCTCAGAGTGATTTCCACGATTGACGAACCCCAACGTGCGTTTACGTTTCGGTCGTCAACACTCGCAGTTTTGGCCGATTCTGGCCCGTTTCGTGGACTATTACTCACTGTGTTGCGGTCTCGTAGTGCTTTCCACGATTGACGAACCCAGAGGTGCCTTTACGTGTCGGTCATCAACACTCGCAGTTTTGGCCGATTCTGGCCCGTTTCGTGGACTATTACTCACTGTGTTGCGGTCTCGTAGTGATTTCCACGATTGACGAACCCAGAGGTGCCTTTACGTGTCGGTCATCAACACTCGCAGTTTTGGCCAATTTTGGCCCGTTTCATGGACTATTACTCACTATTTTGGGGTCTCGGAGTGATTTCCAAGATTGACGAACCCAGAGGTGCGTTTACGTGTCGGTCATCAACACTCGCAGTTTTGGCCGATTCTGGCCCGTTTCGTGGACTATTACTCACTGTGTTGCGGTCTCGTAGTGCTTTCCACGATTGACGAACCCAGAGGTGCCTTTACGTGTCGGTCATCAACACTCGCAGTTTTGGCCGATTCTGGCCCGTTTTATGGACTATTACTCACTGTGTTGGGGTCTTGGAGTGATTTCCACGATTGACGAACCCAAAGGTGCGTTTACGTGTCGGTCATCAACACTCGTAGTTTTGGCCAATTTTGGCCCGTTTCATGGACTATTACTCACTATTTTGGGGTCTCGGAGTGATTTCCAAGATTGATGAACCCAGAGGTGCGTTTACGTGTCGGTCATCAACACTCGCAGTTTTGGTCGATTCTGGCCCGTTTCATGGACTATTTACTCACTGTTTTGGGGCCTCAGAGTGATTTCCACGATTGACGAACCCCAACGTGCGTTTACGTTTCGGTCGTCAACACTCGCAGTTTTGGCCGATTCTGGCCCGTTTCGTGGACTATTACTCACTGTGTTGCGGTCTCGTAGTGCTTTCCACGATTGACGAACCCAGAGGTGCCTTTACGTGTCGGTCATCAACACTCGCAGTTTTGGCCGATTCTGGCCCGTTTCGTGGACTATTACTCACTGTGTTGCGGTCTCGTAGTGATTTCCACGATTGACGAACCCAGAGGTGCCTTTACGTGTCGGTCATCAACACTCGCAGTTTTGGCCAATTTTGGCCCGTTTCATGGACTATTACTCACTATTTTGGGGTCTCGGAGTGATTTCCAAGATTGACGAACCCAGAGGTGCGTTTACGTGTCGGTCATCAACACTCGCAGTTTTGGCCGATTCTGGCCCGTTTCGTGGACTATTACTCACTGTGTTGCGGTCTCGTAGTGCTTTCCACGATTGACGAACCCAGAGGTGCCTTTACGTGTCGGTCATCAACACTCGCAGTTTTGGCCGATTCTGGCCCGTTTTATGGACTATTACTCACTGTGTTGGGGTCTTGGAGTGATTTCCACGATTGACGAACCCAAAGGTGCGTTTACGTGTCGGTCATCAACACTCGTAGTTTTGGCCAATTTTGGCCCGTTTCATGGACTATTACTCACTATTTTGGGGTCTCGGAGTGATTTCCAAGATTGATGAACCCAGAGGTGCGTTTACGTGTCGGTCATCAACACTCGCAGTTTTGGTCGATTCTGGCCCGTTTCATGGACTATTTACTCACTGTTTTGGGGCCTCAGAGTGATTTCCACGATTGACGAACCCCAACGTGCGTTTACGTTTCGGTCGTCAACACTCGCAGTTTTGGCCGATTCTGGCCCGTTTCGTGGACTATTACTCACTGTGTTGCGGTCTCGTAGTGCTTTCCACGATTGACGAACCCAGAGGTGCCTTTACGTGTCGGTCATCAACACTCGCAGTTTTGGCCGATTCTGGCCCGTTTCGTGGACTATTACTCACTGTGTTGCGGTCTCGTAGTGATTTCCACGATTGACGAACCCAGAGGTGCCTTTACGTGTCGGTCATCAACACTCGCAGTTTTGGCCGATTCTGGCCCGTTTCGTGGACTATTACTCACTGTGTTGCGGTCTCGTAGTGCTTTCCACGATTGACGAACCCAGAGGTGCCTTTACGTGTCGGTCATCAACACTCGCAGTTTTGGCCGATTCTGGCCCGTTTTATGGACTATTACTCACTGTTTTGGGGTCTTGGAGTGATTTCCACGATTGACGAACCCAAAGGTGCGTTTACGTGTCGGTCATCAACACTCGTAGTTTTGGCCAATTTTGGCCCGTTTCATGGACTATTACTCACTATTTTGGGGTCTCGGAGTGATTTCCAAGATTGATGAACCCAGAGGTGCGTTTACGTGTCGGTCATCAACACTCGCAGTTTTGGTCGATTCTGGCCCGTTTCATGGACTATTTACTCACTGTTTTGGGGC
The DNA here is from genome assembly GCA_963921465.1 of Triticum timopheevii. Classification (NCBI taxonomy): domain Eukaryota; kingdom Viridiplantae; phylum Streptophyta; class Magnoliopsida; order Poales; family Poaceae; genus Triticum; species Triticum timopheevii. The sequence continues at coordinate 670,704,221 of OY997266.1, read as the reverse complement.
CTCAGAGTGATTTCCACGATTGACGAACCCCAACGTGCGTTTACGTTTCGGTCGTCAACACTCGCAGTTTTGGCCGATTCTGGCCCGTTTCGTGGACTATTACTCACTGTGTTGCGGTCTCGTAGTGCTTTCCACGATTGACGAACCCAGAGGTGCCTTTACGTGTCGGTCATCAACACTCGCAGTTTTGGCCGATTCTGGCCCGTTTCGTGGACTATTACTCACTGTGTTGCGGTCTCGTAGTGATTTCCACGATTGACGAACCCAGAGGTGCCTTTACGTGTCGGTCATCAACACTCGCAGTTTTGGCCAATTTTGGCCCGTTTCATGGACTATTACTCACTATTTTGGGGTCTCGGAGTGATTTCCAAGATTGACGAACCCAGAGGTGCGTTTACGTGTCGGTCATCAACACTCGCAGTTTTGGCCGATTCTGGCCCGTTTCGTGGACTATTACTCACTGTGTTGCGGTCTCGTAGTGCTTTCCACGATTGACGAACCCAGAGGTGCCTTTACGTGTCGGTCATCAACACTCGCAGTTTTGGTCGATTCTGGCCCGTTTCATGGACTATTTACTCACTGTTTTGGGGCCTCAGAGTGATTTCCACGATTGACGAACCCCAACGTGCGTTTACGTTTCGGTCGTCAACACTCGCAGTTTTGGCCGATTCTGGCCCGTTTCGTGGACTATTACTCACTGTGTTGCGGTCTCGTAGTGCTTTCCACGATTGACGAACCCAGAGGTGCCTTTACGTGTCGGTCATCAACACTCGCAGTTTTGGCCGATTCTGGCCCGTTTTATGGACTATTACTCACTGTGTTGGGGTCTTGGAGTGATTTCCACGATTGACGAACCCAAAGGTGCGTTTACGTGTCGGTCATCAACACTCGTAGTTTTGGCCAATTTTGGCCCGTTTCATGGACTATTACTCACTATTTTGGGGTCTCGGAGTGATTTCCAAGATTGATGAACCCAGAGGTGCGTTTACGTGTCGGTCATCAACACTCGCAGTTTTGGTCGATTCTGGCCCGTTTCATGGACTATTTACTCACTGTTTTGGGGCCTCAGAGTGATTTCCACGATTGACGAACCCCAACGTGCGTTTACGTTTCGGTCGTCAACACTCGCAGTTTTGGCCGATTCTGGCCCGTTTCGTGGACTATTACTCACTGTGTTGCGGTCTCGTAGTGCTTTCCACGATTGACGAACCCAGAGGTGCCTTTACGTGTCGGTCATCAACACTCGCAGTTTTGGCCGATTCTGGCCCGTTTCGTGGACTATTACTCACTGTGTTGCGGTCTCGTAGTGATTTCCACGATTGACGAACCCAGAGGTGCCTTTACGTGTCGGTCATCAACACTCGCAGTTTTGGCCGATTCTGGCCCGTTTCGTGGACTATTACTCACTGTGTTGCGGTCTCGTAGTGCTTTCCACGATTGACGAACCCAGAGGTGCCTTTACGTGTCGGTCATCAACACTCGCAGTTTTGGCCGATTCTGGCCCGTTTTATGGACTATTACTCACTGTTTTGGGGTCTTGGAGTGATTTCCACGATTGACGAACCCAAAGGTGCGTTTACGTGTCGGTCATCAACACTCGTAGTTTTGGCCAATTTTGGCCCGTTTCATGGACTATTACTCACTATTTTGGGGTCTCGGAGTGATTTCCAAGATTGATGAACCCAGAGGTGCGTTTACGTGTCGGTCATCAACACTCGCAGTTTTGGTCGATTCTGGCCCGTTTCATGGACTATTTACTCACTGTTTTGGGGCCTCAGAGTGATTTCCACGATTGACGAACCCCAACGTGCGTTTACGTTTCGGTCGTCAACACTCGCAGTTTTGGCCGATTCTGGCCCGTTTCGTGGACTATTACTCACTGTGTTGCGGTCTCGTAGTGCTTTCCACGATTGACGAACCCAGAGGTGCCTTTACGTGTCGGTCATCAACACTCGCAGTTTTGGCCGATTCTGGCCCGTTTCGTGGACTATTACTCACTGTGTTGCGGTCTCGTAGTGATTTCCACGATTGACGAACCCAGAGGTGCCTTTACGTGTCGGTCATCAACACTCGCAGTTTTGGCCAATTTTGGCCCGTTTCATGGACTATTACTCACTATTTTGGGGTCTCGGAGTGATTTCCAAGATTGACGAACCCAGAGGTGCGTTTACGTGTCGGTCATCAACACTCGCAGTTTTGGCCGATTCTGGCCCGTTTCGTGGACTATTACTCACTGTGTTGCGGTCTCGTAGTGCTTTCCACGATTGACGAACCCAGAGGTGCCTTTACGTGTCGGTCATCAACACTCGCAGTTTTGGTCGATTCTGGCCCGTTTCATGGACTATTTACTCACTGTTTTGGGGCCTCAGAGTGATTTCCACGATTGACGAACCCCAACGTGCGTTTACGTTTCGGTCGTCAACACTCGCAGTTTTGGCCGATTCTGGCCCGTTTCGTGGACTATTACTCACTGTGTTGCGGTCTCGTAGTGCTTTCCACGATTGACGAACCCAGAGGTGCCTTTACGTGTCGGTCATCAACACTCGCAGTTTTGGCCGATTCTGGCCCGTTTCGTGGACTATTACTCACTGTGTTGCGGTCTCGTAGTGATTTCCACGATTGACGAACCCAGAGGTGCCTTTACGTGTCGGTCATCAACACTCGCAGTTTTGGCCAATTTTGGCCCGTTTCATGGACTATTACTCACTATTTTGGGGTCTCGGAGTGATTTCCAAGATTGACGAACCCAGAGGTGCGTTTACGTGTCGGTCATCAACACTCGCAGTTTTGGCCGATTCTGGCCCGTTTCGTGGACTATTACTCACTGTGTTGCGGTCTCGTAGTGCTTTCCACGATTGACGAACCCAGAGGTGCCTTTACGTGTCGGTCATCAACACTCGCAGTTTTGGCCGATTCTGGCCCGTTTTATGGACTATTACTCACTGTGTTGGGGTCTTGGAGTGATTTCCACGATTGACGAACCCAAAGGTGCGTTTACGTGTCGGTCATCAACACTCGTAGTTTTGGCCAATTTTGGCCCGTTTCATGGACTATTACTCACTATTTTGGGGTCTCGGAGTGATTTCCAAGATTGATGAACCCAGAGGTGCGTTTACGTGTCGGTCATCAACACTCGCAGTTTTGGTCGATTCTGGCCCGTTTCATGGACTATTTACTCACTGTTTTGGGGCCTCAGAGTGATTTCCACGATTGACGAACCCCAACGTGCGTTTACGTTTCGGTCGTCAACACTCGCAGTTTTGGCCGATTCTGGCCCGTTTCGTGGACTATTACTCACTGTGTTGCGGTCTCGTAGTGCTTTCCACGATTGACGAACCCAGAGGTGCCTTTACGTGTCGGTCATCAACACTCGCAGTTTTGGCCGATTCTGGCCCGTTTCGTGGACTATTACTCACTGTGTTGCGGTCTCGTAGTGATTTCCACGATTGACGAACCCAGAGGTGCCTTTACGTGTCGGTCATCAACACTCGCAGTTTTGGCCAATTTTGGCCCGTTTCATGGACTATTACTCACTATTTTGGGGTCTCGGAGTGATTTCCAAGATTGACGAACCCAGAGGTGCGTTTACGTGTCGGTCATCAACACTCGCAGTTTTGGCCGATTCTGGCCCGTTTCGTGGACTATTACTCACTGTGTTGCGGTCTCGTAGTGCTTTCCACGATTGACGAACCCAGAGGTGCCTTTACGTGTCGGTCATCAACACTCGCAGTTTTGGCCGATTCTGGCCCGTTTTATGGACTATTACTCACTGTGTTGGGGTCTTGGAGTGATTTCCACGATTGACGAACCCAAAGGTGCGTTTACGTGTCGGTCATCAACACTCGTAGTTTTGGCCAATTTTGGCCCGTTTCATGGACTATTACTCACTATTTTGGGGTCTCGGAGTGATTTCCAAGATTGATGAACCCAGAGGTGCGTTTACGTGTCGGTCATCAACACTCGCAGTTTTGGTCGATTCTGGCCCGTTTCATGGACTATTTACTCACTGTTTTGGGGCCTCAGAGTGATTTCCACGATTGACGAACCCCAACGTGCGTTTACGTTTCGGTCGTCAACACTCGCAGTTTTGGCCGATTCTGGCCCGTTTCGTGGACTATTACTCACTGTGTTGCGGTCTCGTAGTGCTTTCCACGATTGACGAACCCAGAGGTGCCTTTACGTGTCGGTCATCAACACTCGCAGTTTTGGCCGATTCTGGCCCGTTTCGTGGACTATTACTCACTGTGTTGCGGTCTCGTAGTGATTTCCACGATTGACGAACCCAGAGGTGCCTTTACGTGTCGGTCATCAACACTCGCAGTTTTGGCCGATTCTGGCCCGTTTCGTGGACTATTACTCACTGTGTTGCGGTCTCGTAGTGCTTTCCACGATTGACGAACCCAGAGGTGCCTTTACGTGTCGGTCATCAACACTCGCAGTTTTGGCCGATTCTGGCCCGTTTTATGGACTATTACTCACTGTTTTGGGGTCTTGGAGTGATTTCCACGATTGACGAACCCAAAGGTGCGTTTACGTGTCGGTCATCAACACTCGTAGTTTTGGCCAATTTTGGCCCGTTTCATGGACTATTACTCACTATTTTGGGGTCTCGGAGTGATTTCCAAGATTGATGAACCCAGAGGTGCGTTTACGTGTCGGTCATCAACACTCGCAGTTTTGGTCGATTCTGGCCCGTTTCATGGACTATTTACTCACTGTTTTGGGGCCTCAGAGTGATTTCCACGATTGACGAACCCCAACGTGCGTTTACGTTTCGGTCGTCAACACTCGCAGTTTTGGCCGATTCTGGCCCGTTTCGTGGACTATTACTCACTGTGTTGCGGTCTCGTAGTGCTTTCCACGATTGACGAACCCAGAGGTGCCTTTACGTGTCGGTCATCAACACTCGCAGTTTTGGCCGATTCTGGCCCGTTTCGTGGACTATTACTCACTGTGTTGCGGTCTCGTAGTGATTTCCACGATTGACGAACCCAGAGGTGCCTTTACGTGTCGGTCATCAACACTCGCAGTTTTGGCCAATTTTGGCCCGTTTCATGGACTATTACTCACTATTTTGGGGTCTCGGAGTGATTTCCAAGATTGACGAACCCAGAGGTGCGTTTACGTGTCGGTCATCAACACTCGCAGTTTTGGCCGATTCTGGCCCGTTTCGTGGACTATTACTCACTGTGTTGCGGTCTCGTAGTGCTTTCCACGATTGACGAACCCAGAGGTGCCTTTACGTGTCGGTCATCAACACTCGCAGTTTTGGCCGATTCTGGCCCGTTTTATGGACTATTACTCACTGTGTTGGGGTCTTGGAGTGATTTCCACGATTGACGAACCCAAAGGTGCGTTTACGTGTCGGTCATCAACACTCGTAGTTTTGGCCAATTTTGGCCCGTTTCATGGACTATTACTCACTATTTTGGGGTCTCGGAGTGATTTCCAAGATTGATGAACCCAGAGGTGCGTTTACGTGTCGGTCATCAACACTCGCAGTTTTGGTCGATTCTGGCCCGTTTCATGGACTATTTACTCACTGTTTTGGGGCCTCAGAGTGATTTCCACGATTGACGAACCCCAACGTGCGTTTACGTTTCGGTCGTCAACACTCGCAGTTTTGGCCGATTCTGGCCCGTTTCGTGGACTATTACTCACTGTGTTGCGGTCTCGTAGTGCTTTCCACGATTGACGAACCCAGAGGTGCCTTTACGTGTCGGTCATCAACACTCGCAGTTTTGGCCGATTCTGGCCCGTTTCGTGGACTATTACTCACTGTGTTGCGGTCTCGTAGTGATTTCCACGATTGACGAACCCAGAGGTGCCTTTACGTGTCGGTCATCAACACTCGCAGTTTTGGCCGATTCTGGCCCGTTTCGTGGACTATTACTCACTGTGTTGCGGTCTCGTAGTGCTTTCCACGATTGACGAACCCAGAGGTGCCTTTACGTGTCGGTCATCAACACTCGCAGTTTTGGCCGATTCTGGCCCGTTTTATGGACTATTACTCACTGTTTTGGGGTCTTGGAGTGATTTCCACGATTGACGAACCCAAAGGTGCGTTTACGTGTCGGTCATCAACACTCGTAGTTTTGGCCAATTTTGGCCCGTTTCATGGACTATTACTCACTATTTTGGGGTCTCGGAGTGATTTCCAAGATTGATGAACCCAGAGGTGCGTTTACGTGTCGGTCATCAACACTCGCAGTTTTGGTCGATTCTGGCCCGTTTCATGGACTATTTACTCACTGTTTTGGGGCCTCAGAGTGATTTCCACGATTGACGAACCCCAACGTGCGTTTACGTTTCGGTCGTCAACACTCGCAGTTTTGGCCGATTCTGGCCCGTTTCGTGGACTATTACTCACTGTGTTGCGGTCTCGTAGTGCTTTCCACGATTGACGAACCCAGAGGTGCCTTTACGTGTCGGTCATCAACACTCGCAGTTTTGGCCGATTCTGGCCCGTTTCGTGGACTATTACTCACTGTGTTGCGGTCTCGTAGTGATTTCCACGATTGACGAACCCAGAGGTGCCTTTACGTGTCGGTCATCAACACTCGCAGTTTTGGCCGATTCTGGCCCGTTTCGTGGACTATTACTCACTGTGTTGCGGTCTCGTAGTGCTTTCCACGATTGACGAACCCAGAGGTGCCTTTACGTGTCGGTCATCAACACTCGCAGTTTTGGCCGATTCTGGCCCGTTTTATGGACTATTACTCACTGTTTTGGGGTCTTGGAGTGATTTCCACGATTGACGAACCCAAAGGTGCGTTTACGTGTCGGTCATCAACACTCGTAGTTTTGGCCAATTTTGGCCCGTTTCATGGACTATTACTCACTATTTTGGGGTCTCGGAGTGATTTCCAAGATTGATGAACCCAGAGGTGCGTTTACGTGTCGGTCATCAACACTCGCAGTTTTGGTCGATTCTGGCCCGTTTCATGGACTATTTACTCACTGTTTTGGGGCCTCAGAGTGATTTCCACGATTGACGAACCCCAACGTGCGTTTACGTTTCGGTCGTCAACACTCACAGTTTTGGCCGATTCTGGCCCGTTTCGTGGACTATTACTCACTGTGTTGCGGTCTCGTAGTGCTTTCCACGATTGACGAACCCAGAGGTGCCTTTACGTGTCGGTCATCAACACTCGCAGTTTTGGCCGATTCTGGCCCGTTTCGTGGACTATTACTCACTGTGTTGCGGTCTCGTAGTGATTTCCACGATTGACGAACCCAGAGGTGCCTTTACGTGTCGGTCATCAACACTCGCAGTTTTGGCCAATTTTGGCCCGTTTCATGGACTATTACTCACTATTTTGGGGTCTCGGAGTGATTTCCAAGATTGACGAACCCAGAGGTGCGTTTACGTGTCGGTCATCAACACTCGCAGTTTTGGCCGATTCTGGCCCGTTTCGTGGACTATTACTCACTGTGTTGCGGTCTCGTAGTGCTTTCCACGATTGACGAACCCAGAGGTGCCTTTACGTGTCGGTCATCAACACTCGCAGTTTTGGCCGATTCTGGCCCGTTTCGTGGACTATTACTCACTGTGTTGTGGTCTCATAGTGCTTCCACGATTGACGAACCCAGAGGTGCCTTTACGTGTCGGTCATCAACACTCGTAGTTTTGGCCAATTTTGGCCCGTTTCATGGACTATTACTCACTATTTTGGGGTCTCGGAGTGATTTCCAAGATTGATGAACCCAGAGGTGCGTTTACATGTCGGTCATCAACACTCGCAGTTTTGGTCGATTCTGGCCCGTTTCATGGACTATTTACTCACTGTTTTGGGGCCTCAGAGTGATTTCCACGATTGACGAACCCCAACGTGCGTTTACGTTTCGGTCGTCAACACTCACAGTTTTGGCCGATTCTGGCCCGTTTCGTGGACTATTACTCACTGTGTTGCGGTCTCGTAGTGCTTTCCACGATTGACGAACCCAGAGGTGCCTTTACGTGTCGGTCATCAACACTCGCAGTTTTGGCCGATTCTGGCCCGTTTCGTGGACTATTACTCACTGTGTTGCGGTCTCGTAGTGATTTCCACGATTGACGAACCCAGAGGTGCCTTTACGTGTCGGTCATCAACACTCGCAGTTTTGGCCAATTTTGGCCCGTTTCATGGACTATTACTCACTATTTTGGGGTCTCGGAGTGATTTCCAAGATTGACGAACCCAGAGGTGCGTTTACGTGTCGGTCATCAACACTCGCAGTTTTGGCCGATTCTGGCCCGTTTCGTGGACTATTACTCACTGTGTTGCGGTCTCGTAGTGCTTTCCACGATTGACGAACCCAGAGGTGCCTTTACGTGTCGGTCATCAACACTCGCAGTTTTGGCCGATTCTGGCCCGTTTCGTGGACTATTACTCACTGTGTTGTGGTCTCATAGTGCTTCCACGATTGACGAACCCAGAGGTGCCTTTACGTGTCGGTCATCAACACTCGTAGTTTTGGCCGATTCTGGCCCGTTTCATGGACTATTAGTCACTGTTTTGGGGTCTCGTAGTGCTTTCCATGATTGACGAACCCAGAGGTGCCTTTACGTGTCGGTCATCAACACTCGCAGTTTTGGCCGATTCTGGCCCGTTTTATGGACAATTACTCACTGTTTTGGGGTCTTGGAGTGATTTCCACGATTGACGAACCCAAAGGTGCGTTTACGTGTCGGTCATCAACACTCGTAGTTTTGGCCAATTTTGGCCCGTTTCATGGACTATTACTCACTATTTTGGGGTCTCGGAGTGATTTCCAAGATTGATGAACCCAGAGGTGCGTTTACGTGTCGGTCATCAACACTCGCAGTTTTGGTCGATTCTGGCCCGTTTCATGGACTATTTACTCACTGTTTTGGGGCCTCAGAGTGATTTCCACGATTGACGAACCCCAACGTGCGTTTACGTTTCGGTCGTCAACACTCGCAGTTTTGGCCGATTCTGGCCCGTTTCGTGGACTATTACTCACTGTGTTGCGGTCTCGTAGTGCTTTCCACGATTGACGAACCCAGAGGTGCCTTTACGTGTCGGTCATCAACACTCGCAGTTTTGGCCGATTCTGGCCCGTTTCGTGGACTATTACTCACTGTGTTGCGGTCTCGTAGTGATTTCCACGATTGACGAACCCAGAGGTGCCTTTACGTGTCGGTCATCAACACTCGCAGTTTTGGCCGATTCTGGCCCGTTTTATGGACTATTACTCACTGTGTTGGGGTCTTGGAGTGATTTCCACGATTGACGAACCCAAAGGTGCGTTTACGTGTCGGTCATCAACACTCGTAGTTTTGGCCAATTTTGGCCCGTTTCATGGACTATTACTCACTATTTTGGGGTCTCGGAGTGATTTCCAAGATTGATGAACCCAGAGGTGCGTTTACGTGTCGGTCATCAACACTCGCAGTTTTGGTCGATTCTGGCCCGTTTCATGGACTATTTACTCACTGTTTTGGGGCCTCAGAGTGATTTCCACGATTGACGAACCCCAACGTGCGTTTACGTTTCGGTCGTCAACACTCGCAGTTTTGGCCGATTCTGGCCCGTTTCGTGGACTATTACTCACTGTGTTGCGGTCTCGTAGTGCTTTCCACGATTGACGAACCCAGAGGTGCCTTTACGTGTCGGTCATCAACACTCGCAGTTTTGGCCGATTCTGGCCCGTTTCGTGGACTATTACTCACTGTGTTGCGGTCTCGTAGTGATTTCCACGATTGACGAACCCAGAGGTGCCTTTACGTGTCGGTCATCAACACTCGCAGTTTTGGCCGATTCTGGCCCGTTTCGTGGACTATTACTCACTGTGTTGCGGTCTCGTAGTGATTTCCACGATTGACGAACCCCAACGTGCGTTTACGTTTCGGTCGTCAACACTCGCAGTTTTGGCCGATTCTGGCCCGTTTCGTGGACTATTACTCACTGTGTTGCGGTCTCGTAGTGATTTCCACGATTGACGAACCCAGAGGTGCCTTTACGTGTCGGTCATCAACACTCGCAGTTTTGGCCGATTCTGGCCCGTTTTATGGACTATTACTCACTGTGTTGGGGTCTTGGAGTGATTTCCACGATTGACGAACCCAAAGGTGCGTTTACGTGTCGGTCATCAACACTCGTAGTTTTGGCCAATTTTGGCCCGTTTCATGGACTATTACTCACTATTTTGGGGTCTCGGAGTGATTTCCAAGATTGATGAACCCAGAGGTGCGTTTACGTGTCGGTCATCAACACTCGCAGTTTTGGTCGATTCTGGCCCGTTTCATGGACTATTTACTCACTGTTTTGGGGCCTCAGAGTGATTTCCACGATTGACGAACCCCAACGTGCGTTTACGTTTCGGTCGTCAACACTCGCAGTTTTGGCCGATTCTGGCCCGTTTCGTGGACTATTACTCACTGTGTTGCGGTCTCGTAGTGCTTTCCACGATTGACGAACCCAGAGGTGCCTTTACGTGTCGGTCATCAACACTCGCAGTTTTGGCCGATTCTGGCCCGTTTCGTGGACTATTACTCACTGTGTTGCGGTCTCGTAGTGATTTCCACGATTGACGAACCCAGAGGTGCCTTTACGTGTCGGTCATCAACACTCGCAGTTTTGGCCGATTCTGGCCCGTTTCGTGGACTATTACTCACTGTGTTGCGGTCTCGTAGTGCTTTCCACGATTGACGAACCCAGAGGTGCCTTTACGTGTCGGTCATCAACACTCGCAGTTTTGGCCGATTCTGGCCCGTTTTATGGACTATTACTCACTGTTTTGGGGTCTTGGAGTGATTTCCACGATTGACGAACCCAAAGGTGCGTTTACGTGTCGGTCATCAACACTCGTAGTTTTGGCCAATTTTGGCCCGTTTCATGGACTATTACTCACTATTTTGGGGTCTCGGAGTGATTTCCAAGATTGATGAACCCAGAGGTGCGTTTACGTGTCGGTCATCAACACTCGCAGTTTTGGTCGATTCTGGCCCGTTTCATGGACTATTTACTCACTGTTTTGGGGCCTCAGAGTGATTTCCACGATTGACGAACCCCAACGTGCGTTTACGTTTCGGTCGTCAACACTCGCAGTTTTGGCCGATTCTGGCCCGTTTCGTGGACTATTACTCACTGTGTTGCGGTCTCGTAGTGCTTTCCACGATTGACGAACCCAGAGGTGCCTTTACGTGTCGGTCATCAACACTCGCAGTTTTGGCCGATTCTGGCCCGTTTCGTGGACTATTACTCACTGTGTTGCGGTCTCGTAGTGATTTCCACGATTGACGAACCCAGAGGTGCCTTTACGTGTCGGTCATCAACACTCGCAGTTTTGGCCGATTCTGGCCCGTTTTATGGACTATTACTCACTGTGTTGGGGTCTTGGAGTGATTTCCACGATTGACGAACCCAAAGGTGCGTTTACGTGTCGGTCATCAACACTCGTAGTTTTGGCCAATTTTGGCCCGTTTCATGGACTATTACTCACTATTTTGGGGTCTCGGAGTGATTTCCAAGATTGATGAACCCAGAGGTGCGTTTACGTGTCGGTCATCAACACTCGCAGTTTTGGTCGATTCTGGCCCGTTTCATGGACTATTTACTCACTGTTTTGGGGCCTCAGAGTGATTTCCACGATTGACGAACCCCAACGTGCGTTTACGTTTCGGTCGTCAACACTCGCAGTTTTGGCCGATTCTGGCCCGTTTCGTGGACTATTACTCACTGTGTTGCGGTCTCGTAGTGCTTTCCACGATTGACGAACCCAGAGGTGCCTTTACGTGTCGGTCATCAACACTCGCAGTTTTGGCCGATTCTGGCCCGTTTCGTGGACTATTACTCACTGTGTTGCGGTCTCGTAGTGATTTCCACGATTGACGAACCCAGAGGTGCCTTTACGTGTCGGTCATCAACACTCGCAGTTTTGGCCGATTCTGGCCCGTTTCGTGGACTATTACTCACTGTGTTGCGGTCTCGTAGTGATTTCCACGATTGACGAACCCCAACGTGCGTTTACGTTTCGGTCGTCAACACTCGCAGTTTTGGCCGATTCTGGCCCGTTTCGTGGACTATTACTCACTGTGTTGCGGTCTCGTAGTGATTTCCACGATTGACGAACCCAGAGGTGCCTTTACGTGTCGGTCATCAACACTCGCAGTTTTGGCCGATTCTGGCCCGTTTTATGGACTATTACTCACTGTGTTGGGGTCTTGGAGTGATTTCCACGATTGACGAACCCAAAGGTGCGTTTACGTGTCGGTCATCAACACTCGTAGTTTTGGCCAATTTTGGCCCGTTTCATGGACTATTACTCACTATTTTGGGGTCTCGGAGTGATTTCCAAGATTGATGAACCCAGAGGTGCGTTTACGTGTCGGTCATCAACACTCGCAGTTTTGGTCGATTCTGGCCCGTTTCATGGACTATTTACTCACTGTTTTGGGGCCTCAGAGTGATTTCCACGATTGACGAACCCCAACGTGCGTTTACGTTTCGGTCGTCAACACTCGCAGTTTTGGCCGATTCTGGCCCGTTTCGTGGACTATTACTCACTGTGTTGCGGTCTCGTAGTGCTTTCCACGATTGACGAACCCAGAGGTGCCTTTACGTGTCGGTCATCAACACTCGCAGTTTTGGCCGATTCTGGCCCGTTTCGTGGACTATTACTCACTGTGTTGCGGTCTCGTAGTGATTTCCACGATTGACGAACCCAGAGGTGCCTTTACGTGTCGGTCATCAACACTCGCAGTTTTGGCCGATTCTGGCCCGTTTCGTGGACTATTACTCACTGTGTTGCGGTCTCGTAGTGCTTTCCACGATTGACGAACCCAGAGGTGCCTTTACGTGTCGGTCATCAACACTCGCAGTTTTGGCCGATTCTGGCCCGTTTTATGGACTATTACTCACTGTTTTGGGGTCTTGGAGTGATTTCCACGATTGACGAACCCAAAGGTGCGTTTACGTGTCGGTCATCAACACTCGTAGTTTTGGCCAATTTTGGCCCGTTTCATGGACTATTACTCACTATTTTGGGGTCTCGGAGTGATTTCCAAGATTGATGAACCCAGAGGTGCGTTTACGTGTCGGTCATCAACACTCGCAGTTTTGGTCGATTCTGGCCCGTTTCATGGACTATTTACTCACTGTTTTGGGGCCTCAGAGTGATTTCCACGATTGACGAACCCCAACGTGCGTTTACGTTTCGGTCGTCAACACTCGCAGTTTTGGCCGATTCTGGCCCGTTTCGTGGACTATTACTCACTGTGTTGCGGTCTCGTAGTGCTTTCCACGATTGACGAACCCAGAGGTGCCTTTACGTGTCGGTCATCAACACTCGCAGTTTTGGCCGATTCTGGCCCGTTTCGTGGACTATTACTCACTGTGTTGCGGTCTCGTAGTGATTTCCACGATTGACGAACCCAGAGGTGCCTTTACGTGTCGGTCATCAACACTCGCAGTTTTGGCCGATTCTGGCCCGTTTCGTGGACTATTACTCACTGTGTTGCGGTCTCGTAGTGCTTTCCACGATTGACGAACCCAGAGGTGCCTTTACGTGTCGGTCATCAACACTCGCAGTTTTGGCCGATTCTGGCCCGTTTTATGGACTATTACTCACTGTTTTGGGGTCTTGGAGTGATTTCCACGATTGACGAACCCAAAGGTGCGTTTACGTGTCGGTCATCAACACTCGTAGTTTTGGCCAATTTTGGCCCGTTTCATGGACTATTACTCACTATTTTGGGGTCTCGGAGTGATTTCCAAGATTGATGAACCCAGAGGTGCGTTTACGTGTCGGTCATCAACACTCGCAGTTTTGGTCGATTCTGGCCCGTTTCATGGACTATTTACTCACTGTTTTGGGGCCTCAGAGTGATTTCCACGATTGACGAACCCCAACGTGCGTTTACGTTTCGGTCGTCAACACTCGCAGTTTTGGCCGATTCTGGCCCGTTTCGTGGACTATTACTCACTGTGTTGCGGTCTCGTAGTGCTTTCCACGATTGACGAACCCAGAGGTGCCTTTACGTGTCGGTCATCAACACTCGCAGTTTTGGCCGATTCTGGCCCGTTTCGTGGACTATTACTCACTGTGTTGCGGTCTCGTAGTGATTTCCACGATTGACGAACCCAGAGGTGCCTTTACGTGTCGGTCATCAACACTCGCAGTTTTGGCCGATTCTGGCCCGTTTCGTGGACTATTACTCACTGTGTTGCGGTCTCGTAGTGCTTTCCACGATTGACGAACCCAGAGGTGCCTTTACGTGTCGGTCATCAACACTCGCAGTTTTGGCCGATTCTGGCCCGTTTTATGGACTATTACTCACTGTTTTGGGGTCTTGGAGTGATTTCCACGATTGACGAACCCAAAGGTGCGTTTACGTGTCGGTCATCAACACTCGTAGTTTTGGCCAATTTTGGCCCGTTTCATGGACTATTACTCACTATTTTGGGGTCTCGGAGTGATTTCCAAGATTGATGAACCCAGAGGTGCGTTTACGTGTCGGTCATCAACACTCGCAGTTTTGGTCGATTCTGGCCCGTTTCATGGACTATTTACTCACTGTTTTGGGGCCTCAGAGTGATTTCCACGATTGACGAACCCCAACGTGCGTTTACGTTTCGGTCGTCAACACTCGCAGTTTTGGCCGATTCTGGCCCGTTTCGTGGACTATTACTCACTGTGTTGCGGTCTCGTAGTGCTTTCCACGATTGACGAACCCAGAGGTGCCTTTACGTGTCGGTCATCAACACTCGCAGTTTTGGCCGATTCTGGCCCGTTTCGTGGACTATTACTCACTGTGTTGCGGTCTCGTAGTGATTTCCACGATTGACGAACCCAGAGGTGCCTTTACGTGTCGGTCATCAACACTCGCAGTTTTGGCCGATTCTGGCCCGTTTCGTGGACTATTACTCACTGTGTTGCGGTCTCGTAGTGCTTTCCACGATTGACGAACCCAGAGGTGCCTTTACGTGTCGGTCATCAACACTCGCAGTTTTGGCCGATTCTGGCCCGTTTTATGGACTATTACTCACTGTTTTGGGGTCTTGGAGTGATTTCCACGATTGACGAACCCAAAGGTGCGTTTACGTGTCGGTCATCAACACTCGTAGTTTTGGCCAATTTTGGCCCGTTTCATGGACTATTACTCACTATTTTGGGGTCTCGGAGTGATTTCCAAGATTGATGAACCCAGAGGTGCGTTTACGTGTCGGTCATCAACACTCGCAGTTTTGGTCGATTCTGGCCCGTTTCATGGACTATTTACTCACTGTTTTGGGGCCTCAGAGTGATTTCCACGATTGACGAACCCCAACGTGCGTTTACGTTTCGGTCGTCAACACTCGCAGTTTTGGCCGATTCTGGCCCGTTTCGTGGACTATTACTCACTGTGTTGCGGTCTCGTAGTGCTTTCCACGATTGACGAACCCAGAGGTGCCTTTACGTGTCGGTCATCAACACTCGCAGTTTTGGCCGATTCTGGCCCGTTTCGTGGACTATTACTCACTGTGTTGCGGTCTCGTAGTGATTTCCACGATTGACGAACCCAGAGGTGCCTTTACGTGTCGGTCATCAACACTCGCAGTTTTGGCCAATTTTGGCCCGTTTCATGGACTATTACTCACTATTTTGGGGTCTCGGAGTGATTTCCAAGATTGACGAACCCAGAGGTGCGTTTACGTGTCGGTCATCAACACTCGCAGTTTTGGCCGATTCTGGCCCGTTTCGTGGACTATTACTCACTGTGTTGCGGTCTCGTAGTGCTTTCCACGATTGACGAACCCAGAGGTGCCTTTACGTGTCGGTCATCAACACTCGCAGTTTTGGCCGATTCTGGCCCGTTTCGTGGACTATTACTCACTGTGTTGTGGTCTCATAGTGCTTCCACGATTGACGAACCCAGAGGTGCCTTTACGTGTCGGTCATCAACACTCGCAGTTTTGGCCGATTCTGGCCCGTTTCGTGGACTATTACTCACTGTGTTGCGGTCTCGTAGTGATTTCCACGATTGACGAACCCAGAGGTGCCTTTACGTGTCGGTCATCAACACTCGCAGTTTTGGCCAATTTTGGCCCGTTTCATGGACTATTACTCACTATTTTGGGGTCTCGGAGTGATTTCCAAGATTGACGAACCCAGAGGTGCGTTTACGTGTCGGTCATCAACACTCGCAGTTTTGGCCGATTCTGGCCCGTTTCGTGGACTATTACTCACTGTGTTGCGGTCTCGTAGTGCTTTCCACGATTGACGAACCCAGAGGTGCCTTTACGTGTCGGTCATCAACACTCGCAGTTTTGGCCGATTCTGGCCCGTTTCGTGGACTATTACTCACTGTGTTGTGGTCTCATAGTGCTTCCACGATTGACGAACCCAGAGGTGCCTTTACGTGTCGGTCATCAACACTCGTAGTTTTGGCCGATTCTGGCCCGTTTCATGGACTATTAGTCACTGTTTTGGGGTCTCGTAGTGCTTTCCATGATTGACGAACCCAGAGGTGCCTTTACGTGTCGGTCATCAACACTCGCAGTTTTGGCCGATTCTGGCCCGTTTTATGGACAATTACTCACTGTTTTGGGGTCTTGGAGTGATTTCCACGATTGACGAACCCAAAGGTGCGTTTACGTGTCGGTCATCAACACTCGTAGTTTTGGCCAATTTTGGCCCGTTTCATGGACTATTACTCACTATTTTGGGGTCTCGGAGTGATTTCCAAGATTGATGAACCCAGAGGTGCGTTTACGTGTCGGTCATCAACACTCGCAGTTTTGGTCGATTCTGGCCCGTTTCATGGACTATTTACTCACTGTTTTGGGGCCTCAGAGTGATTTCCACGATTGACGAACCCCAACGTGCGTTTACGTTTCGGTCGTCAACACTCGCAGTTTTGGCCGATTCTGGCCCGTTTCGTGGACTATTACTCACTGTGTTGCGGTCTCGTAGTGCTTTCCACGATTGACGAACCCAGAGGTGCCTTTACGTGTCGGTCATCAACACTCGCAGTTTTGGCCGATTCTGGCCCGTTTCGTGGACTATTACTCACTGTGTTGCGGTCTCGTAGTGATTTCCACGATTGACGAACCCAGAGGTGCCTTTACGTGTCGGTCATCAACACTCGCAGTTTTGGCCAATTTTGGCCCGTTTCATGGACTATTACTCACTATTTTGGGGTCTCGGAGTGATTTCCAAGATTGACGAACCCAGAGGTGCGTTTACGTGTCGGTCATCAACACTCGCAGTTTTGGCCGATTCTGGCCCGTTTCGTGGACTATTACTCACTGTGTTGCGGTCTCGTAGTGCTTTCCACGATTGACGAACCCAGAGGTGCCTTTACGTGTCGGTCATCAACACTCGCAGTTTTGGCCGATTCTGGCCCGTTTCGTGGACTATTACTCACTGTGTTGTGGTCTCATAGTGCTTCCACGATTGACGAACCCAGAGGTGCCTTTACGTGTCGGTCATCAACACTCGTAGTTTTGGCCGATTCTGGCCCGTTTCATGGACTATTAGTCACTGTTTTGGGGTCTCGTAGTGCTTTCCATGATTGACGAACCCAGAGGTGCCTTTACGTGTCGGTCATCAACACTCGCAGTTTTGGCCGATTCTGGCCCGTTTTATGGACAATTACTCACTGTTTTGGGGTCTTGGAGTGATTTCCACGATTGACGAACCCAAAGGTGCGTTTACGTGTCGGTCATCAACACTCGTAGTTTTGGCCAATTTTGGCCCGTTTCATGGACTATTACTCACTATTTTGGGGTCTCGGAGTGATTTCCAAGATTGATGAACCCAGAGGTGCGTTTACGTGTCGGTCATCAACACTCGCAGTTTTGGTCGATTCTGGCCCGTTTCATGGACTATTTACTCACTGTTTTGGGGCCTCAGAGTGATTTCCACGATTGACGAACCCCAACGTGCGTTTACGTTTCGGTCGTCAACACTCGCAGTTTTGGCCGATTCTGGCCCGTTTCGTGGACTATTACTCACTGTGTTGCGGTCTCGTAGTGCTTTCCACGATTGACGAACCCAGAGGTGCCTTTACGTGTCGGTCATCAACACTCGCAGTTTTGGCCGATTCTGGCCCGTTTCGTGGACTATTACTCACTGTGTTGCGGTCTCGTAGTGATTTCCACGATTGACGAACCCAGAGGTGCCTTTACGTGTCGGTCATCAACACTCGCAGTTTTGGCCAATTTTGGCCCGTTTCATGGACTATTACTCACTATTTTGGGGTCTCGGAGTGATTTCCAAGATTGACGAACCCAGAGGTGCGTTTACGTGTCGGTCATCAACACTCGCAGTTTTGGCCGATTCTGGCCCGTTTCGTGGACTATTACTCACTGTGTTGCGGTCTCGTAGTGCTTTCCACGATTGACGAACCCAGAGGTGCCTTTACGTGTCGGTCATCAACACTCGCAGTTTTGGCCGATTCTGGCCCGTTTCGTGGACTATTACTCACTGTGTTGTGGTCTCATAGTGCTTCCACGATTGACGAACCCAGAGGTGCCTTTACGTGTCGGTCATCAACACTCGTAGTTTTGGCCGATTCTGGCCCGTTTCATGGACTATTAGTCACTGTTTTGGGGTCTCGTAGTGCTTTCCATGATTGACGAACCCAGAGGTGCCTTTACGTGTCGGTCATCAACACTCGCAGTTTTGGCCGATTCTGGCCCGTTTTATGGACAATTACTCACTGTTTTGGGGTCTTGGAGTGATTTCCACGATTGACGAACCCAAAGGTGCGTTTACGTGTCGGTCATCAACACTCGTAGTTTTGGCCAATTTTGGCCCGTTTCATGGACTATTACTCACTATTTTGGGGTCTCGGAGTGATTTCCAAGATTGATGAACCCAGAGGTGCGTTTACGTGTCGGTCATCAACACTCGCAGTTTTGGTCGATTCTGGCCCGTTTCATGGACTATTTACTCACTGTTTTGGGGCCTCAGAGTGATTTCCACGATTGACGAACCCCAACGTGCGTTTACGTTTCGGTCGTCAACACTCGCAGTTTTGGCCGATTCTGGCCCGTTTCGTGGACTATTACTCACTGTGTTGCGGTCTCGTAGTGCTTTCCACGATTGACGAACCCAGAGGTGCCTTTACGTGTCGGTCATCAACACTCGCAGTTTTGGCCGATTCTGGCCCGTTTCGTGGACTATTACTCACTGTGTTGCGGTCTCGTAGTGATTTCCACGATTGACGAACCCAGAGGTGCCTTTACGTGTCGGTCATCAACACTCGCAGTTTTGGCCAATTTTGGCCCGTTTCATGGACTATTACTCACTATTTTGGGGTCTCGGAGTGATTTCCAAGATTGACGAACCCAGAGGTGCGTTTACGTGTCGGTCATCAACACTCGCAGTTTTGGCCGATTCTGGCCCGTTTCGTGGACTATTACTCACTGTGTTGCGGTCTCGTAGTGCTTTCCACGATTGACGAACCCAGAGGTGCCTTTACGTGTCGGTCATCAACACTCGCAGTTTTGGCCGATTCTGGCCCGTTTCGTGGACTATTACTCACTGTGTTGTGGTCTCATAGTGCTTCCACGATTGACGAACCCAGAGGTGCCTTTACGTGTCGGTCATCAACACTCGTAGTTTTGGCCGATTCTGGCCCGTTTCATGGACTATTAGTCACTGTTTTGGGGTCTCGTAGTGCTTTCCATGATTGACGAACCCAGAGGTGCCTTTACGTGTCGGTCATCAACACTCGCAGTTTTGGCCGATTCTGGCCCGTTTTATGGACAATTACTCACTGTTTTGGGGTCTTGGAGTGATTTCCACGATTGACGAACCCAAAGGTGCGTTTACGTGTCGGTCATCAACACTCGTAGTTTTGGCCAATTTTGGCCCGTTTCATGGACTATTACTCACTATTTTGGGGTCTCGGAGTGATTTCCAAGATTGATGAACCCAGAGGTGCGTTTACGTGTCGGTCATCAACACTCGCAGTTTTGGTCGATTCTGGCCCGTTTCATGGACTATTTACTCACTGTTTTGGGGCCTCAGAGTGATTTCCACGATTGACGAACCCCAACGTGCGTTTACGTTTCGGTCGTCAACACTCGCAGTTTTGGCCGATTCTGGCCCGTTTCGTGGACTATTACTCACTGTGTTGCGGTCTCGTAGTGCTTTCCACGATTGACGAACCCAGAGGTGCCTTTACGTGTCGGTCATCAACACTCGCAGTTTTGGCCGATTCTGGCCCGTTTCGTGGACTATTACTCACTGTGTTGCGGTCTCGTAGTGATTTCCACGATTGACGAACCCAGAGGTGCCTTTACGTGTCGGTCATCAACACTCGCAGTTTTGGCCAATTTTGGCCCGTTTCATGGACTATTACTCACTATTTTGGGGTCTCGGAGTGATTTCCAAGATTGACGAACCCAGAGGTGCGTTTACGTGTCGGTCATCAACACTCGCAGTTTTGGCCGATTCTGGCCCGTTTCGTGGACTATTACTCACTGTGTTGCGGTCTCGTAGTGCTTTCCACGATTGACGAACCCAGAGGTGCCTTTACGTGTCGGTCATCAACACTCGCAGTTTTGGCCGATTCTGGCCCGTTTTATGGACTATTACTCACTGTGTTGGGGTCTTGGAGTGATTTCCACGATTGACGAACCCAAAGGTGCGTTTACGTGTCGGTCATCAACACTCGTAGTTTTGGCCAATTTTGGCCCGTTTCATGGACTATTACTCACTATTTTGGGGTCTCGGAGTGATTTCCAAGATTGGTGAACCCAGAGGTGCGTTTACGTGTCGGTCATCAACACTCGCAGTTTTGGTCGATTCTGGCCCGTTTCATGGACTATTTACTCACTGTTTTGGGGCCTCAGAGTGATTTCCACGATTGACGAACCCCAACGTGCGTTTACGTTTCGGTCGTCAACACTCGCAGTTTTGGCCGATTCTGGCCCGTTTCGTGGACTATTACTCACTGTGTTGCGGTCTCGTAGTGCTTTCCACGATTGACGAACCCAGAGGTGCCTTTACGTGTCGGTCATCAACACTCGCAGTTTTGGCCGATTCTGGCCCGTTTCGTGGACTATTACTCACTGTGTTGCGGTCTCGTAGTGATTTCCACGATTGACGAACCCAGAGGTGCCTTTACGTGTCGGTCATCAACACTCGCAGTTTTGGCCAATTTTGGCCCGTTTCATGGACTATTACTCACTATTTTGGGGTCTCGGAGTGATTTCCAAGATTGACGAACCCAGAGGTGCGTTTACGTGTCGGTCATCAACACTCGCAGTTTTGGCCGATTCTGGCCCGTTTCGTGGACTATTACTCACTGTGTTGCGGTCTCGTAGTGCTTTCCACGATTGACGAACCCAGAGGTGCCTTTACGTGTCGGTCATCAACACTCGCAGTTTTGGCCGATTCTGGCCCGTTTTATGGACTATTACTCACTGTGTTGGGGTCTTGGAGTGATTTCCACGATTGACGAACCCAAAGGTGCGTTTACGTGTCGGTCATCAACACTCGTAGTTTTGGCCAATTTTGGCCCGTTTCATGGACTATTACTCACTATTTTGGGGTCTCGGAGTGATTTCCAAGATTGGTGAACCCAGAGGTGCGTTTACGTGTCGGTCATCAACACTCGCAGTTTTGGTCGATTCTGGCCCGTTTCATGGACTATTTACTCACTGTTTTGGGGCCTCAGAGTGATTTCCACGATTGACGAACCCCAACGTGCGTTTACGTTTCGGTCGTCAACACTCGCAGTTTTGGCCGATTCTGGCCCGTTTCGTGGACTATTACTCACTGTGTTGCGGTCTCGTAGTGCTTTCCACGATTGACGAACCCAGAGGTGCCTTTACGTGTCGGTCATCAACACTCGCAGTTTTGGCCGATTCTGGCCCGTTTCGTGGACTATTACTCACTGTGTTGCGGTCTCGTAGTGATTTCCACGATTGACGAACCCAGAGGTGCCTTTACGTGTCGGTCATCAACACTCGCAGTTTTGGCCGATTCTGGCCCGTTTCGTGGACTATTACTCACTGTGTTGCGGTCTCGTAGTGCTTTCCACGATTGACGAACCCAGAGGTGCCTTTACGTGTCGGTCATCAACACTCGCAGTTTTGGCCGATTCTGGCCCGTTTTATGGACTATTACTCACTGTTTTGGGGTCTTGGAGTGATTTCCACGATTGACGAACCCAAAGGTGCGTTTACGTGTCGGTCATCAACACTCGTAGTTTTGGCCAATTTTGGCCCGTTTCATGGACTATTACTCACTATTTTGGGGTCTCGGAGTGATTTCCAAGATTGATGAACCCAGAGGTGCGTTTACGTGTCGGTCATCAACACTCGCAGTTTTGGTCGATTCTGGCCCGTTTCATGGACTATTTACTCACTGTTTTGGGGCCTCAGAGTGATTTCCACGATTGACGAACCCCAACGTGCGTTTACGTTTCGGTCGTCAACACTCGCAGTTTTGGCCGATTCTGGCCCGTTTCGTGGACTATTACTCACTGTGTTGCGGTCTCGTAGTGCTTTCCACGATTGACGAACCCAGAGGTGCCTTTACGTGTCGGTCATCAACACTCGCAGTTTTGGCCGATTCTGGCCCGTTTCGTGGACTATTACTCACTGTGTTGCGGTCTCGTAGTGATTTCCACGATTGACGAACCCAGAGGTGCCTTTACGTGTCGGTCATCAACACTCGCAGTTTTGGCCAATTTTGGCCCGTTTCATGGACTATTACTCACTATTTTGGGGTCTCGGAGTGATTTCCAAGATTGACGAACCCAGAGGTGCGTTTACGTGTCGGTCATCAACACTCGCAGTTTTGGCCGATTCTGGCCCGTTTCGTGGACTATTACTCACTGTGTTGCGGTCTCGTAGTGCTTTCCACGATTGACGAACCCAGAGGTGCCTTTACGTGTCGGTCATCAACACTCGCAGTTTTGGCCGATTCTGGCCCGTTTCGTGGACTATTACTCACTGTGTTGTGGTCTCATAGTGCTTCCACGATTGACGAACCCAGAGGTGCCTTTACGTGTCGGTCATCAACACTCGTAGTTTTGGCCGATTCTGGCCCGTTTCATGGACTATTAGTCACTGTTTTGGGGTCTCGTAGTGCTTTCCATGATTGACGAACCCAGAGGTGCCTTTACGTGTCGGTCATCAACACTCGCAGTTTTGGCCGATTCTGGCCCGTTTTATGGACAATTACTCACTGTTTTGGGGTCTTGGAGTGATTTCCACGATTGACGAACCCAAAGGTGCGTTTACGTGTCGGTCATCAACACTCGTAGTTTTGGCCAATTTTGGCCCGTTTCATGGACTATTACTCACTATTTTGGGGTCTCGGAGTGATTTCCAAGATTGATGAACCCAGAGGTGCGTTTACGTGTCGGTCATCAACACTCGCAGTTTTGGTCGATTCTGGCCCGTTTCATGGACTATTTACTCACTGTTTTGGGGCCTCAGAGTGATTTCCACGATTGACGAACCCCAACGTGCGTTTACGTTTCGGTCGTCAACACTCGCAGTTTTGGCCGATTCTGGCCCGTTTCGTGGACTATTACTCACTGTGTTGCGGTCTCGTAGTGCTTTCCACGATTGACGAACCCAGAGGTGCCTTTACGTGTCGGTCATCAACACTCGCAGTTTTGGCCGATTCTGGCCCGTTTCGTGGACTATTACTCACTGTGTTGCGGTCTCGTAGTGATTTCCACGATTGACGAACCCAGAGGTGCCTTTACGTGTCGGTCATCAACACTCGCAGTTTTGGCCAATTTTGGCCCGTTTCATGGACTATTACTCACTATTTTGGGGTCTCGGAGTGATTTCCAAGATTGACGAACCCAGAGGTGCGTTTACGTGTCGGTCATCAACACTCGCAGTTTTGGCCGATTCTGGCCCGTTTCGTGGACTATTACTCACTGTGTTGCGGTCTCGTAGTGCTTTCCACGATTGACGAACCCAGAGGTGCCTTTACGTGTCGGTCATCAACACTCGCAGTTTTGGCCGATTCTGGCCCGTTTTATGGACTATTACTCACTGTGTTGGGGTCTTGGAGTGATTTCCACGATTGACGAACCCAAAGGTGCGTTTACGTGTCGGTCATCAACACTCGTAGTTTTGGCCAATTTTGGCCCGTTTCATGGACTATTACTCACTATTTTGGGGTCTCGGAGTGATTTCCAAGATTGGTGAACCCAGAGGTGCGTTTACGTGTCGGTCATCAACACTCGCAGTTTTGGTCGATTCTGGCCCGTTTCATGGACTATTTACTCACTGTTTTGGGGCCTCAGAGTGATTTCCACGATTGACGAACCCCAACGTGCGTTTACGTTTCGGTCGTCAACACTCGCAGTTTTGGCCGATTCTGGCCCGTTTCGTGGACTATTACTCACTGTGTTGCGGTCTCGTAGTGCTTTCCACGATTGACGAACCCAGAGGTGCCTTTACGTGTCGGTCATCAACACTCGCAGTTTTGGCCGATTCTGGCCCGTTTTATGGACTATTACTCACTGTTTTGGGGTCTTGGAGTGATTTCCACGATTGACGAACCCAAAGGTGCGTTTACGTGTCGGTCATCAACACTCGTAGTTTTGGCCAATTTTGGCCCGTTTCATGGACTATTACTCACTATTTTGGGGTCTCGGAGTGATTTCCAAGATTGATGAACCCAGAGGTGCGTTTACGTGTCGGTCATCAACACTCGCAGTTTTGGTCGATTCTGGCCCGTTTCATGGACTATTTACTCACTGTTTTGGGGCCTCAGAGTGATTTCCACGATTGACGAACCCCAACGTGCGTTTACGTTTCGGTCGTCAACACTCGCAGTTTTGGCCGATTCTGGCCCGTTTCGTGGACTATTACTCACTGTGTTGCGGTCTCGTAGTGCTTTCCACGATTGACGAACCCAGAGGTGCCTTTACGTGTCGGTCATCAACACTCGCAGTTTTGGCCGATTCTGGCCCGTTTCGTGGACTATTACTCACTGTGTTGCGGTCTCGTAGTGATTTCCACGATTGACGAACCCAGAGGTGCCTTTACGTGTCGGTCATCAACACTCGCAGTTTTGGCCAATTTTGGCCCGTTTCATGGACTATTACTCACTATTTTGGGGTCTCGGAGTGATTTCCAAGATTGACGAACCCAGAGGTGCGTTTACGTGTCGGTCATCAACACTCGCAGTTTTGGCCGATTCTGGCCCGTTTCGTGGACTATTACTCACTGTGTTGCGGTCTCGTAGTGCTTTCCACGATTGACGAACCCAGAGGTGCCTTTACGTGTCGGTCATCAACACTCGCAGTTTTGGCCGATTCTGGCCCGTTTCGTGGACTATTACTCACTGTGTTGTGGTCTCATAGTGCTTCCACGATTGACGAACCCAGAGGTGCCTTTACGTGTCGGTCATCAACACTCGTAGTTTTGGCCGATTCTGGCCCGTTTCATGGACTATTAGTCACTGTTTTGGGGTCTCGTAGTGCTTTCCATGATTGACGAACCCAGAGGTGCCTTTACGTGTCGGTCATCAACACTCGCAGTTTTGGCCGATTCTGGCCCGTTTTATGGACAATTACTCACTGTTTTGGGGTCT
This sequence comes from Triticum timopheevii, assembly GCA_963921465.1. Lineage (NCBI taxonomy): Eukaryota > Viridiplantae > Streptophyta > Magnoliopsida > Poales > Poaceae > Triticum > Triticum timopheevii. Next base: position 670,678,709 of record OY997266.1, on the reverse strand, counting down.
TGGAGTGATTTCCACGATTGACGAACCCAAAGGTGCGTTTACGTGTCGGTCATCAACACTCGTAGTTTTGGCCAATTTTGGCCCGTTTCATGGACTATTACTCACTATTTTGGGGTCTCGGAGTGATTTCCAAGATTGATGAACCCAGAGGTGCGTTTACGTGTCGGTCATCAACACTCGCAGTTTTGGTCGATTCTGGCCCGTTTCATGGACTATTTACTCACTGTTTTGGGGCCTCAGAGTGATTTCCACGATTGACGAACCCCAACGTGCGTTTACGTTTCGGTCGTCAACACTCGCAGTTTTGGCCGATTCTGGCCCGTTTCGTGGACTATTACTCACTGTGTTGCGGTCTCGTAGTGCTTTCCACGATTGACGAACCCAGAGGTGCCTTTACGTGTCGGTCATCAACACTCGCAGTTTTGGCCGATTCTGGCCCGTTTCGTGGACTATTACTCACTGTGTTGCGGTCTCGTAGTGATTTCCACGATTGACGAACCAAGAGGTGCCTTTACGTGTCGGTCATCAACACTCGCAGTTTTGGCCAATTTTGGCCCGTTTCATGGACTATTACTCACTATTTTGGGGTCTCGGAGTGATTTCCAAGATTGACGAACCCAGAGGTGCGTTTACGTGTCGGTCATCAACACTCGCAGTTTTGGCCGATTCTGGCCCGTTTCGTGGACTATTACTCACTGTGTTGCGGTCTCGTAGTGCTTTCCACGATTGACGAACCCAGAGGTGCCTTTACGTGTCGGTCATCAACACTCGCAGTTTTGGCCGATTCTGGCCCGTTTTATGGACTATTACTCACTGTGTTGGGGTCTTGGAGTGATTTCCACGATTGACGAACCCAAAGGTGCGTTTACGTGTCGGTCATCAACACTCGTAGTTTTGGCCAATTTTGGCCCGTTTCATGGACTATTACTCACTATTTTGGGGTCTCGGAGTGATTTCCAAGATTGGTGAACCCAGAGGTGCGTTTACGTGTCGGTCATCAACACTCGCAGTTTTGGTCGATTCTGGCCCGTTTCATGGACTATTTACTCACTGTTTTGGGGCCTCAGAGTGATTTCCACGATTGACGAACCCCAACGTGCGTTTACGTTTCGGTCGTCAACACTCGCAGTTTTGGCCGATTCTGGCCCGTTTCGTGGACTATTACTCACTGTGTTGCGGTCTCGTAGTGCTTTCCACGATTGACGAACCCAGAGGTGCCTTTACGTGTCGGTCATCAACACTCGCAGTTTTGGCCGATTCTGGCCCGTTTCGTGGACTATTACTCACTGTGTTGCGGTCTCGTAGTGATTTCCACGATTGACGAACCCAGAGGTGCCTTTACGTGTCGGTCATCAACACTCGCAGTTTTGGCCGATTCTGGCCCGTTTCGTGGACTATTACTCACTGTGTTGCGGTCTCGTAGTGCTTTCCACGATTGACGAACCCAGAGGTGCCTTTACGTGTCGGTCATCAACACTCGCAGTTTTGGCCGATTCTGGCCCGTTTTATGGACTATTACTCACTGTTTTGGGGTCTTGGAGTGATTTCCACGATTGACGAACCCAAAGGTGCGTTTACGTGTCGGTCATCAACACTCGTAGTTTTGGCCAATTTTGGCCCGTTTCATGGACTATTACTCACTATTTTGGGGTCTCGGAGTGATTTCCAAGATTGATGAACCCAGAGGTGCGTTTACGTGTCGGTCATCAACACTCGCAGTTTTGGTCGATTCTGGCCCGTTTCATGGACTATTTACTCACTGTTTTGGGGCCTCAGAGTGATTTCCACGATTGACGAACCCCAACGTGCGTTTACGTTTCGGTCGTCAACACTCGCAGTTTTGGCCGATTCTGGCCCGTTTCGTGGACTATTACTCACTGTGTTGCGGTCTCGTAGTGCTTTCCACGATTGACGAACCCAGAGGTGCCTTTACGTGTCGGTCATCAACACTCGCAGTTTTGGCCGATTCTGGCCCGTTTCGTGGACTATTACTCACTGTGTTGCGGTCTCGTAGTGATTTCCACGATTGACGAACCCAGAGGTGCCTTTACGTGTCGGTCATCAACACTCGCAGTTTTGGCCAATTTTGGCCCGTTTCATGGACTATTACTCACTATTTTGGGGTCTCGGAGTGATTTCCAAGATTGACGAACCCAGAGGTGCGTTTACGTGTCGGTCATCAACACTCGCAGTTTTGGCCGATTCTGGCCCGTTTCGTGGACTATTACTCACTGTGTTGCGGTCTCGTAGTGCTTTCCACGATTGACGAACCCAGAGGTGCCTTTACGTGTCGGTCATCAACACTCGCAGTTTTGGCCGATTCTGGCCCGTTTCGTGGACTATTACTCACTGTGTTGTGGTCTCATAGTGCTTCCACGATTGACGAACCCAGAGGTGCCTTTACGTGTCGGTCATCAACACTCGTAGTTTTGGCCGATTCTGGCCCGTTTCATGGACTATTAGTCACTGTTTTGGGGTCTCGTAGTGCTTTCCATGATTGACGAACCCAGAGGTGCCTTTACGTGTCGGTCATCAACACTCGCAGTTTTGGCCGATTCTGGCCCGTTTTATGGACAATTACTCACTGTTTTGGGGTCTTGGAGTGATTTCCACGATTGACGAACCCAAAGGTGCGTTTACGTGTCGGTCATCAACACTCGTAGTTTTGGCCAATTTTGGCCCGTTTCATGGACTATTACTCACTATTTTGGGGTCTCGGAGTGATTTCCAAGATTGATGAACCCAGAGGTGCGTTTACGTGTCGGTCATCAACACTCGCAGTTTTGGTCGATTCTGGCCCGTTTCATGGACTATTTACTCACTGTTTTGGGGCCTCAGAGTGATTTCCACGATTGACGAACCCCAACGTGCGTTTACGTTTCGGTCGTCAACACTCGCAGTTTTGGCCGATTCTGGCCCGTTTCGTGGACTATTACTCACTGTGTTGCGGTCTCGTAGTGCTTTCCACGATTGACGAACCCAGAGGTGCCTTTACGTGTCGGTCATCAACACTCGCAGTTTTGGCCGATTCTGGCCCGTTTCGTGGACTATTACTCACTGTGTTGCGGTCTCGTAGTGATTTCCACGATTGACGAACCAAGAGGTGCCTTTACGTGTCGGTCATCAACACTCGCAGTTTTGGCCAATTTTGGCCCGTTTCATGGACTATTACTCACTATTTTGGGGTCTCGGAGTGATTTCCAAGATTGACGAACCCAGAGGTGCGTTTACGTGTCGGTCATCAACACTCGCAGTTTTGGCCGATTCTGGCCCGTTTCGTGGACTATTACTCACTGTGTTGCGGTCTCGTAGTGCTTTCCACGATTGACGAACCCAGAGGTGCCTTTACGTGTCGGTCATCAACACTCGCAGTTTTGGCCGATTCTGGCCCGTTTTATGGACTATTACTCACTGTGTTGGGGTCTTGGAGTGATTTCCACGATTGACGAACCCAAAGGTGCGTTTACGTGTCGGTCATCAACACTCGTAGTTTTGGCCAATTTTGGCCCGTTTCATGGACTATTACTCACTATTTTGGGGTCTCGGAGTGATTTCCAAGATTGGTGAACCCAGAGGTGCGTTTACGTGTCGGTCATCAACACTCGCAGTTTTGGTCGATTCTGGCCCGTTTCATGGACTATTTACTCACTGTTTTGGGGCCTCAGAGTGATTTCCACGATTGACGAACCCCAACGTGCGTTTACGTTTCGGTCGTCAACACTCGCAGTTTTGGCCGATTCTGGCCCGTTTCGTGGACTATTACTCACTGTGTTGCGGTCTCGTAGTGCTTTCCACGATTGACGAACCCAGAGGTGCCTTTACGTGTCGGTCATCAACACTCGCAGTTTTGGCCGATTCTGGCCCGTTTCGTGGACTATTACTCACTGTGTTGCGGTCTCGTAGTGATTTCCACGATTGACGAACCCAGAGGTGCCTTTACGTGTCGGTCATCAACACTCGCAGTTTTGGCCGATTCTGGCCCGTTTCGTGGACTATTACTCACTGTGTTGCGGTCTCGTAGTGCTTTCCACGATTGACGAACCCAGAGGTGCCTTTACGTGTCGGTCATCAACACTCGCAGTTTTGGCCGATTCTGGCCCGTTTTATGGACTATTACTCACTGTTTTGGGGTCTTGGAGTGATTTCCACGATTGACGAACCCAAAGGTGCGTTTACGTGTCGGTCATCAACACTCGTAGTTTTGGCCAATTTTGGCCCGTTTCATGGACTATTACTCACTATTTTGGGGTCTCGGAGTGATTTCCAAGATTGATGAACCCAGAGGTGCGTTTACGTGTCGGTCATCAACACTCGCAGTTTTGGTCGATTCTGGCCCGTTTCATGGACTATTTACTCACTGTTTTGGGGCCTCAGAGTGATTTCCACGATTGACGAACCCCAACGTGCGTTTACGTTTCGGTCGTCAACACTCGCAGTTTTGGCCGATTCTGGCCCGTTTCGTGGACTATTACTCACTGTGTTGCGGTCTCGTAGTGCTTTCCACGATTGACGAACCCAGAGGTGCCTTTACGTGTCGGTCATCAACACTCGCAGTTTTGGCCGATTCTGGCCCGTTTCGTGGACTATTACTCACTGTGTTGCGGTCTCGTAGTGATTTCCACGATTGACGAACCCAGAGGTGCCTTTACGTGTCGGTCATCAACACTCGCAGTTTTGGCCAATTTTGGCCCGTTTCATGGACTATTACTCACTATTTTGGGGTCTCGGAGTGATTTCCAAGATTGACGAACCCAGAGGTGCGTTTACGTGTCGGTCATCAACACTCGCAGTTTTGGCCGATTCTGGCCCGTTTCGTGGACTATTACTCACTGTGTTGCGGTCTCGTAGTGCTTTCCACGATTGACGAACCCAGAGGTGCCTTTACGTGTCGGTCATCAACACTCGCAGTTTTGGCCGATTCTGGCCCGTTTCGTGGACTATTACTCACTGTGTTGTGGTCTCATAGTGCTTCCACGATTGACGAACCCAGAGGTGCCTTTACGTGTCGGTCATCAACACTCGTAGTTTTGGCCGATTCTGGCCCGTTTCATGGACTATTAGTCACTGTTTTGGGGTCTCGTAGTGCTTTCCATGATTGACGAACCCAGAGGTGCCTTTACGTGTCGGTCATCAACACTCGCAGTTTTGGCCGATTCTGGCCCGTTTTATGGACAATTACTCACTGTTTTGGGGTCTTGGAGTGATTTCCACGATTGACGAACCCAAAGGTGCGTTTACGTGTCGGTCATCAACACTCGTAGTTTTGGCCAATTTTGGCCCGTTTCATGGACTATTACTCACTATTTTGGGGTCTCGGAGTGATTTCCAAGATTGATGAACCCAGAGGTGCGTTTACGTGTCGGTCATCAACACTCGCAGTTTTGGTCGATTCTGGCCCGTTTCATGGACTATTTACTCACTGTTTTGGGGCCTCAGAGTGATTTCCACGATTGACGAACCCCAACGTGCGTTTACGTTTCGGTCGTCAACACTCGCAGTTTTGGCCGATTCTGGCCCGTTTCGTGGACTATTACTCACTGTGTTGCGGTCTCGTAGTGCTTTCCACGATTGACGAACCCAGAGGTGCCTTTACGTGTCGGTCATCAACACTCGCAGTTTTGGCCGATTCTGGCCCGTTTCGTGGACTATTACTCACTGTGTTGCGGTCTCGTAGTGATTTCCACGATTGACGAACCCAGAGGTGCCTTTACGTGTCGGTCATCAACACTCGCAGTTTTGGCCAATTTTGGCCCGTTTCATGGACTATTACTCACTATTTTGGGGTCTCGGAGTGATTTCCAAGATTGACGAACCCAGAGGTGCGTTTACGTGTCGGTCATCAACACTCGCAGTTTTGGCCGATTCTGGCCCGTTTCGTGGACTATTACTCACTGTGTTGCGGTCTCGTAGTGCTTTCCACGATTGACGAACCCAGAGGTGCCTTTACGTGTCGGTCATCAACACTCGCAGTTTTGGCCGATTCTGGCCCGTTTCGTGGACTATTACTCACTGTGTTGTGGTCTCATAGTGCTTCCACGATTGACGAACCCAGAGGTGCCTTTACGTGTCGGTCATCAACACTCGTAGTTTTGGCCGATTCTGGCCCGTTTCATGGACTATTAGTCACTGTTTTGGGGTCTCGTAGTGCTTTCCATGATTGACGAACCCAGAGGTGCCTTTACATGTCGGTCATCAACACTCGCAGTTTTGGCCGATTCTGGCCCGTTTTATGGACAATTACTCACTGTTTTGGGGTCTTGGAGTGATTTCCACGATTGACGAACCCAAAGGTGCGTTTACGTGTCGGTCATCAACACTCGTAGTTTTGGCCAATTTTGGCCCGTTTCATGGACTATTACTCACTATTTTGGGGGTCTCGGAGTGATTTCCAAGATTGATGAACCCAGAGGTGCGTTTACGTGTCGGTCATCAACACTCGCAGTTTTGGTCGATTCTGGCCCGTTTCATGGACTATTTACTCACTGTTTTGGGGCCTCAGAGTGATTTCCACGATTGACGAACCCCAACGTGCGTTTACGTGTCGGTCGTCAACACTCGCAGTTTTGGCCGATTCTGGCCCGTTTCGTGGACTATTACTCACTGTGTTGCGGTCTCGTAGTGCTTTCCACGATTGACGAACCCAGAGGTGCCTTTACGTGTCGGTCATCAACACTCGCAGTTTTGGCCGATTCTGGCCCGTCTCGTGGACTATTACTCACTGTGTTGCGGTCTCGTAGTGATTTCCACGATTGACGAACCCAGAGGTGCCTTTACGTGTCGGTCATCAACACTCGCAGTTTTGGCCAATTTTGGCCCGTTTCATGGACTATTACTCACTATTTTGGGGTCTCGGAGTGATTTCCAAGATTGACGAACCCAGAGGTGCGTTTACGTGTCGGTCATCAACACTCGCAGTTTTGGCCGATTCTGGCCCGTTTCGTGGACTATTACTCACTGTGTTGCGGTCTCGTAGTGCTTTCCACGATTGACGAACCCAGAGGTGCCTTTACGTGTCGGTCATCAACACTCGCAGTTTTGGCCGATTCTGGCCCGTTTTATGGACTATTACTCACTGTTTTGGGGTCTTGGAGTGATTTCCACGATTGACGAACCCAAAGGTGCGTTTACGTGTCGGTCATCAACACTCGTAGTTTTGGCCAATTTTGGCCCGTTTCATGGACTATTACTCACTATTTTGGGGTCTCGGAGTGATTTCCAAGATTGATGAACCCAGAGGTGCGTTTACGTGTCGGTCATCAACACTCGCAGTTTTGGTCGATTCTGGCCCGTTTCATGGACTATTTACTCACTGTTTTGGGGCCTCAGAGTGATTTCCACGATTGACGAACCCAAAGGTGCGTTTACGTGTCGGTCATCAACACTCGTAGTTTTGGCCAATTTTGGCCCGTTTCATGGACTATTACTCACTATTTTGGGGTCTCGGAGTGATTTCCAAGATTGATGAACCCAGAGGTGCGTTTACGTGTCGGTCATCAACACTCGCAGTTTTGGTCGATTCTGGCCCGTTTCATGGACTATTTACTCACTGTTTTGGGGCCTCAGAGTGATTTCCACGATTGACGAACCCCAACGTGCGTTTACGTTTCGGTCGTCAACACTCGCAGTTTTGGCCGATTCTGGCCCGTTTCGTGGACTATTACTCACTGTGTTGCGGTCTCGTAGTGCTTTCCACGATTGACGAACCCAGAGGTGCCTTTACGTGTCGGTCATCAACACTCGCAGTTTTGGCCGATTCTGGCCCGTTTCGTGGACTATTACTCACTGTGTTGCGGTCTCGTAGTGATTTCCACGATTGACGAACCCAGAGGTGCCTTTACGTGTCGGTCATCAACACTCGCAGTTTTGGCCGATTCTGGCCCGTTTCGTGGACTATTACTCACTGTGTTGCGGTCTCGTAGTGATTTCCACGATTGACGAACCCAGAGGTGCCTTTACGTGTCGGTCATCAACACTCGCAGTTTTGGCCAATTTTGGCCCGTTTCATGGACTATTACTCACTATTTTGGGGTCTCGGAGTGATTTCCAAGATTGACGAACCCAGAGGTGCGTTTACGTGTCGGTCATCAACACTCGCAGTTTTGGCCGATTCTGGCCCGTTTCGTGGACTATTACTCACTGTGTTGCGGTCTCGTAGTGATTTCCACGATTGACGAACCCAGAGGTGCCTTTACGTGTCGGTCATCAACACTCGCAGTTTTGGCCAATTTTGGCCCGTTTCATGGACTATTACTCACTATTTTGGGGTCTCGGAGTGATTTCCAAGATTGACGAACCCAGAGGTGCGTTTACGTGTCGGTCATCAACACTCGCAGTTTTGGCCGATTCTGGCCCGTTTCGTGGACTATTACTCACTGTGTTGCGGTCTCGTAGTGCTTTCCACGATTGACGAACCCAGAGGTGCCTTTACGTGTCGGTCATCAACACTCGCAGTTTTGGCCGATTCTGGCCCGTTTCGTGGACTATTACTCACTGTGTTGTGGTCTCATAGTGCTTCCACGATTGACGAACCCAGAGGTGCCTTTACGTGTCGGTCATCAACACTCGTAGTTTTGGCCGATTCTGGCCCGTTTCATGGACTATTAGTCACTGTTTTGGGGTCTCGTAGTGCTTTCCATGATTGACGAACCCAGAGGTGCCTTTACATGTCGGTCATCAACACTCGCAGTTTTGGCCGATTCTGGCCCGTTTTATGGACAATTACTCACTGTTTTGGGGTCTTGGAGTGATTTCCACGATTGACGAACCCAAAGGTGCGTTTACGTGTCGGTCATCAACACTCGTAGTTTTGGCCAATTTTGGCCCGTTTCATGGACTATTACTCACTATTTTGGGGTCTCGGAGTGATTTCCAAGATTGATGAACCCAGAGGTGCGTTTACGTGTCGGTCATCAACACTCGCAGTTTTGGTCGATTCTGGCCCGTTTCATGGACTATTTACTCACTGTTTTGGGGCCTCAGAGTGATTTCCACGATTGACGAACCCCAACGTGCGTTTACGTGTCGGTCGTCAACACTCGCAGTTTTGGCCGATTCTGGCCCGTTTCGTGGACTATTACTCACTGTGTTGCGGTCTCGTAGTGCTTTCCACGATTGACGAACCCAGAGGTGCCTTTACGTGTCGGTCATCAACACTCGCAGTTTTGGCCGATTCTGGCCCGTCTCGTGGACTATTACTCACTGTGTTGCGGTCTCGTAGTGATTTCCACGATTGACGAACCCAGAGGTGCCTTTACGTGTCGGTCATCAACACTCGCAGTTTTGGCCAATTTTGGCCCGTTTCATGGACTATTACTCACTATTTTGGGGTCTCGGAGTGATTTCCAAGATTGACGAACCCAGAGGTGCGTTTACGTGTCGGTCATCAACACTCGCAGTTTTGGCCGATTCTGGCCCGTTTCGTGGACTATTACTCACTGTGTTGCGGTCTCGTAGTGCTTTCCACGATTGACGAACCCAGAGGTGCCTTTACGTGTCGGTCATCAACACTCGCAGTTTTGGCCGATTCTGGCCCGTTTTATGGACTATTACTCACTGTTTTGGGGTCTTGGAGTGATTTCCACGATTGACGAACCCAAAGGTGCGTTTACGTGTCGGTCATCAACACTCGTAGTTTTGGCCAATTTTGGCCCGTTTCATGGACTATTACTCACTATTTTGGGGTCTCGGAGTGATTTCCAAGATTGATGAACCCAGAGGTGCGTTTACGTGTCGGTCATCAACACTCGCAGTTTTGGTCGATTCTGGCCCGTTTCATGGACTATTTACTCACTGTTTTGGGGCCTCAGAGTGATTTCCACGATTGACGAACCCAAAGGTGCGTTTACGTGTCGGTCATCAACACTCGTAGTTTTGGCCAATTTTGGCCCGTTTCATGGACTATTACTCACTATTTTGGGGTCTCGGAGTGATTTCCAAGATTGATGAACCCAGAGGTGCGTTTACGTGTCGGTCATCAACACTCGCAGTTTTGGTCGATTCTGGCCCGTTTCATGGACTATTTACTCACTGTTTTGGGGCCTCAGAGTGATTTCCACGATTGACGAACCCCAACGTGCGTTTACGTTTCGGTCGTCAACACTCGCAGTTTTGGCCGATTCTGGCCCGTTTCGTGGACTATTACTCACTGTGTTGCGGTCTCGTAGTGCTTTCCACGATTGACGAACCCAGAGGTGCCTTTACGTGTCGGTCATCAACACTCGCAGTTTTGGCCGATTCTGGCCCGTTTCGTGGACTATTACTCACTGTGTTGCGGTCTCGTAGTGATTTCCACGATTGACGAACCCAGAGGTGCCTTTACGTGTCGGTCATCAACACTCGCAGTTTTGGCCGATTCTGGCCCGTTTCGTGGACTATTACTCACTGTGTTGCGGTCTCGTAGTGATTTCCACGATTGACGAACCCAGAGGTGCCTTTACGTGTCGGTCATCAACACTCGCAGTTTTGGCCAATTTTGGCCCGTTTCATGGACTATTACTCACTATTTTGGGGTCTCGGAGTGATTTCCAAGATTGACGAACCCAGAGGTGCGTTTACGTGTCGGTCATCAACACTCGCAGTTTTGGCCGATTCTGGCCCGTTTCGTGGACTATTACTCACTGTGTTGCGGTCTCGTAGTGATTTCCACGATTGACGAACCCAGAGGTGCCTTTACGTGTCGGTCATCAACACTCGCAGTTTTGGCCGATTCTGGCCCGTTTCGTGGACTATTACTCACTGTGTTGCGGTCTCGTAGTGATTTCCACGATTGACGAACCCAGAGGTGCCTTTACGTGTCGGTCATCAACACTCGCAGTTTTGGCCAATTTTGGCCCGTTTCATGGACTATTACTCACTATTTTGGGCTCTCGGAGTGATTTCCAAGATTGACGAACCCAGAGGTGCGTTTACGTGTCGGTCATCAACACTCGCAGTTTTGGCCGATTCTGGCCCGTTTCGTGGACTATTACTCACTGTGTTGCGGTCTCGTAGTGCTTTCCACGATTGACGAACCCAGAGGTGCCTTTACGTGTCGGTCATCAACACTCGCAGTTTTGGCCGATTCTGGCCCGTTTCGTGGACTATTACTCACTGTGTTGTGGTCTCATAGTGCTTCCACGATTGACGAACCCAGAGGTGCCTTTACGTGTCGGTCATCAACACTCGTAGTTTTGGCCGATTCTGGCCCGTTTCATGGACTATTAGTCACTGTTTTGGGGTCTCGTAGTGCTTTCCATGATTGACGAACCCAGAGGTGCCTTTACGTGTCGGTCATCAACACTCGCAGTTTTGGCCGATTCTGGCCCGTTTTATGGACAATTACTCACTGTTTTGGGGTCTTGGAGTGATTTCCACGATTGACGAACCCAAAGGTGCGTTTACGTGTCGGTCATCAACACTCGTAGTTTTGGCCAATTTTGGCCCGTTTCATGGACTATTACTCACTATTTTGGGGTCTCGGAGTGATTTCCAAGATTGACGAACCCAGAGGTGCGTTTACGTGTCGGTCATCAACACTCGCAGTTTTGGCCGATTCTGGCCCGTTTCGTGGACTATTACTCACTGTGTTGCGGTCTCGTAGTGCTTTCCACGATTGACGAACCCAGAGGTGCCTTTACGTGTCGGTCATCAACACTCGCAGTTTTGGCCGATTCTGGCCCGTTTTATGGACTATTACTCACTGTTTTGGGGTCTTGGAGTGATTTCCACGATTGACGAACCCAAAGGTGCGTTTACGTGTCGGTCATCAACACTCGTAGTTTTGGCCAATTTTGGCCCGTTTCATGGACTATTACTCACTATTTTGGGGTCTCGGAGTGATTTCCAAGATTGATGAACCCAGAGGTGCGTTTACGTGTCGGTCATCAACACTCGCAGTTTTGGTCGATTCTGGCCCGTTTCATGGACTATTTACTCACTGTTTTGGGGCCTCAGAGTGATTTCCACGATTGACGAACCCAAAGGTGCGTTTACGTGTCGGTCATCAACACTCGTAGTTTTGGCCAATTTTGGCCCGTTTCATGGACTATTACTCACTATTTTGGGGTCTCGGAGTGATTTCCAAGATTGATGAACCCAGAGGTGCGTTTACGTGTCGGTCATCAACACTCGCAGTTTTGGTCGATTCTGGCCCGTTTCATGGACTATTTACTCACTGTTTTGGGGCCTCAGAGTGATTTCCACGATTGACGAACCCCAACGTGCGTTTACGTTTCGGTCGTCAACACTCGCAGTTTTGGCCGATTCTGGCCCGTTTCGTGGACTATTACTCACTGTGTTGCGGTCTCGTAGTGCTTTCCACGATTGACGAACCCAGAGGTGCCTTTACGTGTCGGTCATCAACACTCGCAGTTTTGGCCGATTCTGGCCCGTTTCGTGGACTATTACTCACTGTGTTGCGGTCTCGTAGTGATTTCCACGATTGACGAACCCAGAGGTGCCTTTACGTGTCGGTCATCAACACTCGCAGTTTTGGCCAATTTTGGCCCGTTTCATGGACTATTACTCACTATTTTGGGGTCTCGGAGTGATTTCCAAGATTGACGAACCCAGAGGTGCGTTTACGTGTCGGTCATCAACACTCGCAGTTTTGGCCGATTCTGGCCCGTTTCGTGGACTATTACTCACTGTGTTGCGGTCTCGTAGTGATTTCCACGATTGACGAACCCAGAGGTGCCTTTACGTGTCGGTCATCAACACTCGCAGTTTTGGCCAATTTTGGCCCGTTTCATGGACTATTACTCACTATTTTGGGCTCTCGGAGTGATTTCCAAGATTGACGAACCCAGAGGTGCGTTTACGTGTCGGTCATCAACACTCGCAGTTTTGGCCGATTCTGGCCCGTTTCGTGGACTATTACTCACTGTGTTGCGGTCTCGTAGTGCTTTCCACGATTGACGAACCCAGAGGTGCCTTTACGTGTCGGTCATCAACACTCGCAGTTTTGGCCGATTCTGGCCCGTTTCGTGGACTATTACTCACTGTGTTGTGGTCTCATAGTGCTTCCACGATTGACGAACCCAGAGGTGCCTTTACGTGTCGGTCATCAACACTCGTAGTTTTGGCCGATTCTGGCCCGTTTCATGGACTATTAGTCACTGTTTTGGGGTCTCGTAGTGCTTTCCATGATTGACGAACCCAGAGGTGCCTTTACGTGTCGGTCATCAACACTCGCAGTTTTGGCCGATTCTGGCCCGTTTTATGGACAATTACTCACTGTTTTGGGGTCTTGGAGTGATTTCCACGATTGACGAACCCAAAGGTGCGTTTACGTGTCGGTCATCAACACTCGTAGTTTTGGCCAATTTTGGCCCGTTTCATGGACTATTACTCACTATTTTGGGGTCTCGGAGTGATTTCCAAGATTGACGAACCCAGAGGTGCGTTTACGTGTCGGTCATCAACACTCGCAGTTTTGGCCGATTCTGGCCCGTTTCGTGGACTATTACTCACTGTGTTGCGGTCTCGTAGTGCTTTCCACGATTGACGAACCCAGAGGTGCCTTTACGTGTCGGTCATCAACACTCGCAGTTTTGGCCGATTCTGGCCCGTTTTATGGACTATTACTCACTGTTTTGGGGTCTTGGAGTGATTTCCACGATTGACGAACCCAAAGGTGCGTTTACGTGTCGGTCATCAACACTCGTAGTTTTGGCCAATTTTGGCCCGTTTCATGGACTATTACTCACTATTTTGGGGTCTCGGAGTGATTTCCAAGATTGATGAACCCAGAGGTGCGTTTACGTGTCGGTCATCAACACTCGCAGTTTTGGTCGATTCTGGCCCGTTTCATGGACTATTTACTCACTGTTTTGGGGCCTCAGAGTGATTTCCACGATTGACGAACCCAAAGGTGCGTTTACGTGTCGGTCATCAACACTCGTAGTTTTGGCCAATTTTGGCCCGTTTCATGGACTATTACTCACTATTTTGGGGTCTCGGAGTGATTTCCAAGATTGATGAACCCAGAGGTGCGTTTACGTGTCGGTCATCAACACTCGCAGTTTTGGTCGATTCTGGCCCGTTTCATGGACTATTTACTCACTGTTTTGGGGCCTCAGAGTGATTTCCACGATTGACGAACCCCAACGTGCGTTTACGTTTCGGTCGTCAACACTCGCAGTTTTGGCCGATTCTGGCCCGTTTCGTGGACTATTACTCACTGTGTTGCGGTCTCGTAGTGCTTTCCACGATTGACGAACCCAGAGGTGCCTTTACGTGTCGGTCATCAACACTCGCAGTTTTGGCCGATTCTGGCCCGTTTCGTGGACTATTACTCACTGTGTTGCGGTCTCGTAGTGATTTCCACGATTGACGAACCCAGAGGTGCCTTTACGTGTCGGTCATCAACACTCGCAGTTTTGGCCAATTTTGGCCCGTTTCATGGACTATTACTCACTATTTTGGGGTCTCGGAGTGATTTCCAAGATTGACGAACCCAGAGGTGCGTTTACGTGTCGGTCATCAACACTCGCAGTTTTGGCCGATTCTGGCCCGTTTCGTGGACTATTACTCACTGTGTTGCGGTCTCGTAGTGATTTCCACGATTGACGAACCCAGAGGTGCCTTTACGTGTCGGTCATCAACACTCGCAGTTTTGGCCAATTTTGGCCCGTTTCATGGACTATTACTCACTATTTTGGGCTCTCGGAGTGATTTCCAAGATTGACGAACCCAGAGGTGCGTTTACGTGTCGGTCATCAACACTCGCAGTTTTGGCCGATTCTGGCCCGTTTTATGGACAATTACTCACTGTTTTGGGGTCTTGGAGTGATTTCCACGATTGACGAACCCAAAGGTGCGTTTACGTGTCGGTCATCAACACTCGTAGTTTTGGCCAATTTTGGCCCGTTTCATGGACTATTACTCACTATTTTGGGGTCTCGGAGTGATTTCCAAGATTGATGAACCCAGAGGTGCGTTTACGTGTCGGTCATCAACACTCGCAGTTTTGGTCGATTCTGGCCCGTTTCATGGACTATTTACTCACTGTTTTGGGGCCTCAGAGTGATTTCCACGATTGACGAACCCCAACGTGCGTTTACGTTTCGGTCGTCAACACTCGCAGTTTTGGCCGATTCTGGCCCGTTTCGTGGACTATTACTCACTGTGTTGCGGTCTCGTAGTGCTTTCCACGATTGACGAACCCAGAGGTGCCTTTACGTGTCGGTCATCAACACTCGCAGTTTTGGCCGATTCTGGCCCGTTTCGTGGACTATTACTCACTGTGTTGCGGTCTCGTAGTGATTTCCACGATTGACGAACCCAGAGGTGCCTTTACGTGTCGGTCATCAACACTCGCAGTTTTGGCCAATTTTGGCCCGTTTCGTGGACTATTACTCACTATTTTGGGGTCTCGGAGTGATTTCCAAGATTGACGAACCCAGAGGTGCGTTTACGTGTCGGTCATCAACACTCGCAGTTTTGGCCGATTCTGGCCCGTTTCGTGGACTATTACTCACTGTGTTGCGGTCTCGTAGTGATTTCCACGATTGACGAACCCAGAGGTGCCTTTACGTGTCGGTCATCAACACTCGCAGTTTTGGCCAATTTTGGCCCGTTTCATGGACTATTACTCACTATTTTGGGCTCTCGGAGTGATTTCCAAGATTGACGAACCCAGAGGTGCGTTTACGTGTCGGTCATCAACACTCGCAGTTTTGGCCGATTCTGGCCCGTTTCGTGGACTATTACTCACTGTGTTGCGGTCTCGTAGTGCTTTCCACGATTGACGAACCCAGAGGTGCCTTTACGTGTCGGTCATCAACACTCGCAGTTTTGGCCGATTCTGGCCCGTTTCGTGGACTATTACTCACTGTGTTGTGGTCTCATAGTGCTTCCACGATTGACGAACCCAGAGGTGCCTTTACGTGTCGGTCATCAACACTCGTAGTTTTGGCCGATTCTGGCCCGTTTCATGGACTATTAGTCACTGTTTTGGGGTCTCGTAGTGCTTTCCATGATTGACGAACCCAGAGGTGCCTTTACGTGTCGGTCATCAACACTCGCAGTTTTGGCCGATTCTGGCCCGTTTTATGGACAATTACTCACTGTTTTGGGGTCTTGGAGTGATTTCCACGATTGACGAACCCAAAGGTGCGTTTACGTGTCGGTCATCAACACTCGTAGTTTTGGCCAATTTTGGCCCGTTTCATGGACTATTACTCACTATTTTGGGGTCTCGGAGTGATTTCCAAGATTGATGAACCCAGAGGTGCGTTTACGTGTCGGTCATCAACACTCGCAGTTTTGGTCGATTCTGGCCCGTTTCATGGACTATTTACTCACTGTTTTGGGGCCTCAGAGTGATTTCCACGATTGACGAACCCCAACGTGCGTTTACGTTTCGGTCGTCAACACTCGCAGTTTTGGCCGATTCTGGCCCGTTTCGTGGACTATTACTCACTGTGTTGCGGTCTCGTAGTGCTTTCCACGATTGACGAACCCAGAGGTGCCTTTACGTGTCGGTCATCAACACTCGCAGTTTTGGCCGATTCTGGCCCGTTTCGTGGACTATTACTCACTGTGTTGCGGTCTCGTAGTGATTTCCACGATTGACGAACCCAGAGGTGCCTTTACGTGTCGGTCATCAACACTCGCAGTTTTGGCCAATTTTGGCCCGTTTCATGGACTATTACTCACTATTTTGGGGTCTCGGAGTGATTTCCAAGATTGACGAACCCAGAGGTGCGTTTACGTGTCGGTCATCAACACTCGCAGTTTTGGCCGATTCTGGCCCGTTTCGTGGACTATTACTCACTGTGTTGCGGTCTCGTAGTGCTTTCCACGATTGACGAACCCAGAGGTGCCTTTACGTGTCGGTCATCAACACTCGCAGTTTTGGCCGATTCTGGCCCGTTTTATGGACTATTACTCACTGTTTTGGGGTCTTGGAGTGATTTCCACGATTGACGAACCCAAAGGTGCGTTTACGTGTCGGTCATCAACACTCGTAGTTTTGGCCAATTTTGGCCCGTTTCATGGACTATTACTCACTATTTTGGGGTCTCGGAGTGATTTCCAAGATTGATGAACCCAGAGGTGCGTTTACGTGTCGGTCATCAACACTCGCAGTTTTGGTCGATTCTGGCCCGTTTCATGGACTATTTACTCACTGTTTTGGGGCCTCAGAGTGATTTCCACGATTGACGAACCCCAACGTGCGTTTACGTTTCGGTCGTCAACACTCGCAGTTTTGGCCGATTCTGGCCCGTTTCGTGGACTATTACTCACTGTGTTGCGGTCTCGTAGTGCTTTCCACGATTGACGAACCCAGAGGTGCCTTTACGTGTCGGTCATCAACACTCGCAGTTTTGGCCGATTCTGGCCCGTTTCGTGGACTATTACTCACTGTGTTGCGGTCTCGTAGTGATTTCCACGATTGACGAACCCAGAGGTGCCTTTACGTGTCGGTCATCAACACTCGCAGTTTTGGCCAATTTTGGCCCGTTTCATGGACTATTACTCACTATTTTGGGGTCTCGGAGTGATTTCCAAGATTGATGAACCCAGAGGTGCGTTTACGTGTCGGTCATCAACACTCGCAGTTTTGGTCGATTCTGGCCCGTTTCATGGACTATTTACTCACTGTTTTGGGGCCTCAGAGTGATTTCCACGATTGACGAACCCCAACGTGCGTTTACGTTTCGGTCGTCAACACTCGCAGTTTTGGCCGATTCTGGCCCGTTTCGTGGACTATTACTCACTGTGTTGCGGTCTCGTAGTGCTTTCCACGATTGACGAACCCAGAGGTGCCTTTACGTGTCGGTCATCAACACTCGCAGTTTTGGCCGATTCTGGCCCGTTTCGTGGACTATTACTCACTGTGTTGCGGTCTCGTAGTGATTTCCACGATTGACGAACCCAGAGGTGCCTTTACGTGTCGGTCATCAACACTCGCAGTTTTGGCCAATTTTGGCCCGTTTCATGGACTATTACTCACTATTTTGGGGTCGCGGAGTGATTTCCAAGATTGACGAACCCAGAGGTGCGTTTACGTGTCGGTCATCAACACTCGCAGTTTTGGCCGATTCTGGCCCGTTTCGTGGACTATTACTCACTGTGTTGCGGTCTCGTAGTGCTTTCCACGATTGACGAACCCAGAGGTGCCTTTACGTGTCGGTCATCAACACTCGCAGTTTTGGCCGATTCTGGCCCGTTTTATGGACTATTACTCACTGTTTTGGGGTCTTGGAGTGATTTCCACGATTGACGAACCCAAAGGTGCGTTTACGTGTCGGTCATCAACACTCGTAGTTTTGGCCAATTTTGGCCCGTTTCATGGACTATTACTCACTATTTTGGGGTCTCGGAGTGATTTCCAAGATTGATGAACCCAGAGGTGCGTTTACGTGTCGGTCATCAACACTCGTAGTTTTGGCCAATTTTGGCCCGTTTCATGGACTATTACTCACTATTTTGGGGTCTCGGAGTGATTTCCAAGATTGATGAACCCAGAGGTGCGTTTACGTGTCGGTCATCAACACTCGCAGTTTTGGCCGATTCTGGCCCGTTTCGTGGACTATTACTCACTGTGTTGCGGTCTCGTAGTGCTTTCCACGATTGACGAACCCAGAGGTGCCTTTACGTGTCGGTCATCAACACTCGCAGTTTTGGCCGATTCTGGCCCGTTTCGTGGACTATTACTCACGGTGTTGCGGTCTCGTAGTGATTTCCACGATTGACGAACCCAGAGGTGCCTTTACGTGTCGGTCATCAACACTCGCAGTTTTGGCCAATTTTGGCCCGTTTCATGGACTATTACTCACTATTTTGGGGTCGCGGAGTGATTTCCAAGATTGACGAACCCAGAGGTGCGTTTACGTGTCAGTCATCAACACTCGCAGTTTTGGCCGATTCTGGCCCGTTTCGTGGACTATTACTCACTGTGTTGCGGTCTCGTAGTGCTTTCCACGATTGACGAACCCAGAGGTGCCTTTACGTGTCGGTCATCAACACTCGTAGTTTTGGCCAATTTTGGCCCGTTTCATGGACTATTACTCACTATTTTGGGGTCTCGGAGTGATTTCCGAGATTGATGAACCCAGAGGTGCGTTTACGTGTCGGTCATCAACACTCGCAGTTTTGGTCGATTCTGGCCCGTTTCATGGACTATTTACTCACTGTTTTGGGGCCTCAGAGTGATTTCCACGATTGACGAACCCCAACGTGCGTTTACGTTTCGGTCGTCAACACTCGCAGTTTTGGCCGATTCTGGCCCGTTTCGTGGACTATTACTCACTGTGTTGCGGTCTCGTAGTGCTTTCCACGATTGACGAACCCAGAGGTGCCTTTACGTGTCGGTCATCAACACTCGCAGTTTTGGCCGATTCTGGCCCGTTTCGTGGACTATTACTCACTGTGTTGCGGTCTCGTAGTGATTTCCACGATTGACGAACCCAGAGGTGCCTTTACGTGTCGGTCATCAACACTCGCAGTTTTGGCCAATTTTGGCCCGTTTCATGGACTATTACTCACTATTTTGGGGTCTCGGAGTGATTTCCAAGATTGACGAACCCAGAGGTGCGTTTACGTGTCGGTCATCAACACTCGCAGTTTTGGTCGATTCTGGCCCGTTTCATGGACTATTTACTCACTGTTTTGGGGCCTCAGAGTGATTTCCACGATTGACGAACCCCAACGTGCGTTTACGTTTCGGTCGTCAACACTCGCAGTTTTGGCCGATTCTGGCCCGTTTCGTGGACTATTACTCACTGTGTTGCGGTCTCGTAGTGCTTTCCACGATTGACGAACCCAGAGGTGCCTTTACGTGTCGGTCATCAACACTCGCAGTTTTGGCCGATTCTGGCCCGTTTCGTGGACTATTACTCACTGTGTTGCGGTCTCGTAGTGATTTCCACGATTGACGAACCCAGAGGTGCCTTTACGTGTCGGTCATCAACACTCGCAGTTTTGGCCAATTTTGGCCCGTTTCATGGACTATTACTCACTATTTTGGGGTCTCGGAGTGATTTCCAAGATTGACGAACCCAGAGGTGCGTTTACGTGTCGGTCATCAACACTCGCAGTTTTGGCCGATTCTGGCCCGTTTCGTGGACTATTACTCACTGTGTTGCGGTCTCGTAGTGCTTTCCACGATTGACGAACCCAGAGGTGCCTTTACGTGTCGGTCATCAACACTCGCAGTTTTGGCCGATTCTGGCCCGTTTTATGGACTATTACTCACTGTTTTGGGGTCTTGGAGTGATTTCCACGATTGACGAACCCAAAGGTGCGTTTACGTGTCGGTCATCAACACTCGTAGTTTTGGCCAATTTTGGCCCGTTTCATGGACTATTACTCACTATTTTGGGGTCTCGGAGTGATTTCCAAGATTGATGAACCCAGAGGTGCGTTTACGTGTCGGTCATCAACACTCGCAGTTTTGGTCGATTCTGGCCCGTTTCATGGACTATTTACTCACTGTTTTGGGGCCTCAGAGTGATTTCCACGATTGACGAACCCCAACGTGCGTTTACGTTTCGGTCGTCAACACTCGCAGTTTTGGCCGATTCTGGCCCGTTTCGTGGACTATTACTCACTGTGTTGCGGTCTCGTAGTGCTTTCCACGATTGACGAACCCAGAGGTGCCTTTACGTGTCGGTCATCAACACTCGCAGTTTTGGCCGATTCTGGCCCGTTTCGTGGACTATTACTCACTGTGTTGCGGTCTCGTAGTGATTTCCACGATTGACGAACCCAGAGGTGCCTTTACGTGTCGGTCATCAACACTCGCAGTTTTGGCCAATTTTGGCCCGTTTCATGGACTATTACTCACTATTTTGGGGTCTCGGAGTGATTTCCAAGATTGATGAACCCAGAGGTGCGTTTACGTGTCGGTCATCAACACTCGCAGTTTTGGTCGATTCTGGCCCGTTTCATGGACTATTTACTCACTGTTTTGGGGCCTCAGAGTGATTTCCACGATTGACGAACCCCAACGTGCGTTTACGTTTCGGTCGTCAACACTCGCAGTTTTGGCCGATTCTGGCCCGTTTCGTGGACTATTACTCACTGTGTTGCGGTCTCGTAGTGCTTTCCACGATTGACGAACCCAGAGGTGCCTTTACGTGTCGGTCATCAACACTCGCAGTTTTGGCCGATTCTGGCCCGTTTCGTGGACTATTACTCACTGTGTTGCGGTCTCGTAGTGATTTCCACGATTGACGAACCCAGAGGTGCCTTTACGTGTCGGTCATCAACACTCGCAGTTTTGGCCAATTTTGGCCCGTTTCATGGACTATTACTCACTATTTTGGGGTCGCGGAGTGATTTCCAAGATTGACGAACCCAGAGGTGCGTTTACGTGTCGGTCATCAACACTCGCAGTTTTGGCCGATTCTGGCCCGTTTCGTGGACTATTACTCACTGTGTTGCGGTCTCGTAGTGCTTTCCACGATTGACGAACCCAGAGGTGCCTTTACGTGTCGGTCATCAACACTCGCAGTTTTGGCCGATTCTGGCCCGTTTTATGGACTATTACTCACTGTTTTGGGGTCTTGGAGTGATTTCCATGATTGACGAACCCAAAGGTGCGTTTACGTGTCGGTCATCAACACTCGTAGTTTTGGCCAATTTTGGCCCGTTTCATGGACTATTACTCACTATTTTGGGGTCTCGGAGTGATTTCCAAGATTGATGAACCCAGAGGTGCGTTTACGTGTCGGTCATCAACACTCGTAGTTTTGGCCAATTTTGGCCCGTTTCATGGACTATTACTCACTATTTTGGGGTCTCGGAGTGATTTCCAAGATTGATGAACCCAGAGGTGCGTTTACGTGTCGGTCATCAACACTCGCAGTTTTGGCCGATTCTGGCCCGTTTCGTGGACTATTACTCACTGTGTTGCGGTCTCGTAGTGCTTTCCACGATTGACGAACCCAGAGGTGCCTTTACGTGTCGGTCATCAACACTCGCAGTTTTGGCCGATTCTGGCCCGTTTCGTGGACTATTACTCACGGTGTTGCGGTCTCGTAGTGATTTCCACGATTGACGAACCCAGAGGTGCCTTTACGTGTCGGTCATCAACACTCGCAGTTTTGGCCAATTTTGGCCCGTTTCATGGACTATTACTCACTATTTTGGGGTCGCGGAGTGATTTCCAAGATTGACGAACCCAGAGGTGCGTTTACGTGTCAGTCATCAACACTCGCAGTTTTGGCCGATTCTGGCCCGTTTCGTGGACTATTACTCACTGTGTTGCGGTCTCGTAGTGCTTTCCACGATTGACGAACCCAGAGGTGCCTTTACGTGTCGGTCATCAACACTCGTAGTTTTGGCCAATTTTGGCCCGTTTCATGGACTATTACTCACTATTTTGGGGTCTCGGAGTGATTTCCGAGATTGATGAACCCAGAGGTGCGTTTACGTGTCGGTCATCAACACTCGCAGTTTTGGTCGATTCTGGCCCGTTTCATGGACTATTTACTCACTGTTTTGGGGCCTCAGAGTGATTTCCACGATTGACGAACCCCAACGTGCGTTTACGTTTCGGTCGTCAACACTCGCAGTTTTGGCCGATTCTGGCCCGTTTCGTGGACTATTACTCACTGTGTTGCGGTCTCGTAGTGCTTTCCACGATTGACGAACCCAGAGGTGCCTTTACGTGTCGGTCATCAACACTCGCAGTTTTGGCCGATTCTGGCCCGTTTCGTGGACTATTACTCACTGTGTTGCGGTCTCGTAGTGATTTCCACGATTGACGAACCCAGAGGTGCCTTTACGTGTCGGTCATCAACACTCGCAGTTTTGGCCAATTTTGGCCCGTTTCATGGACTATTACTCACTATTTTGGGGTCTCGGAGTGATTTCCAAGATTGACGAACCCAGAGGTGCGTTTACGTGTCGGTCATCAACACTCGCAGTTTTGGCCGATTCTGGCCCGTTTCGTGGACTATTACTCACTGTGTTGCGGTCTCGTAGTGCTTTCCACGATTGACGAACCCAGAGGTGCCTTTACGTGTCGGTCATCAACACTCGCAGTTTTGGCCGATTCTGGCCCGTTTTATGGACTATTACTCACTGTTTTGGGGTCTTGGAGTGATTTCCACGATTGACGAACCCAAAGGTGCGTTTACGTGTCGGTCATCAACACTCGTAGTTTTGGCCAATTTTGGCCCGTTTCATGGACTATTACTCACTATTTTGGGGTCTCGGAGTGATTTCCAAGATTGATGAACCCAGAGGTGCGTTTACGTGTCGGTCATCAACACTCGCAGTTTTGGTCGATTCTGGCCCGTTTCATGGACTATTTACTCACTGTTTTGGGGCCTCAGAGTGATTTCCACGATTGACGAACCCCAACGTGCGTTTACGTTTCGGTCGTCAACACTCGCAGTTTTGGCCGATTCTGGCCCGTTTCGTGGACTATTACTCACTGTGTTGCGGTCTCGTAGTGATTTCCACGATTGACGAACCCAGAGGTGCCTTTACGTGTCGGTCATCAACACTCGCAGTTTTGGCCAATTTTGGCCCGTTTCATGGACTATTACTCACTATTTTGGGGTCTCGGAGTGATTTCCAAGATTGACGAACCCAGAGGTGCGTTTACGTGTCGGTCATCAACACTCGCAGTTTTGGCCGATTCTGGCCCGTTTCGTGGACTATTACTCACTGTGTTGCGGTCTCGTAGTGCTTTCCACGATTGACGAACCCAGAGGTGCCTTTACGTGTCGGTCATCAACACTCGCAGTTTTGGCCGATTCTGGCCCGTTTTATGGACTATTACTCACTGTTTTGGGGTCTTGGAGTGATTTCCACGATTGACGAACCCAAAGGTGCGTTTACGTGTCGGTCATCAACACTCGTAGTTTTGGCCAATTTTGGCCCGTTTCATGGACTATTACTCACTATTTTGGGGTCTCGGAGTGATTTCCAAGATTGATGAACCCAGAGGTGCGTTTACGTGTCGGTCATCAACACTCGCAGTTTTGGTCGATTCTGGCCCGTTTCATGGACTATTTACTCACTGTTTTGGGGCCTCAGAGTGATTTCCACGATTGACGAACCCCAACGTGCGTTTACGTTTCGGTCGTCAACACTCGCAGTTTTGGCCGATTCTGGCCCGTTTCGTGGACTATTACTCACTGTGTTGCGGTCTCGTAGTGCTTTCCACGATTGACGAACCCAGAGGTGCCTTTACGTGTCGGTCATCAACACTCGCAGTTTTGGCCGATTCTGGCCCGTTTCGTGGACTATTACTCACTGTGTTGCGGTCTCGTAGTGATTTCCACGATTGACGAACCCAGAGGTGCCTTTACGTGTCGGTCATCAACACTCGCAGTTTTGGCCAATTTTGGCCCGTTTCATGGACTATTACTCACTATTTTGGGGTCTCGGAGTGATTTCCAAGATTGACGAACCCAGAGGTGCGTTTACGTGTCGGTCATCAACACTCGCAGTTTTGGCCGATTCTGGCCCGTTTCGTGGACTATTACTCACTGTGTTGCGGTCTCGTAGTGCTTTCCACGATTGACGAACCCAGAGGTGCCTTTACGTGTCGGTCATCAACACTCGCAGTTTTGGCCGATTCTGGCCCGTTTTATGGACTATTACTCACTGTTTTGGGGTCTTGGAGTGATTTCCACGATTGACGAACCCAAAGGTGCGTTTACGTGTCGGTCATCAACACTCGTAGTTTTGGCCAATTTTGGCCCGTTTCATGGACTATTACTCACTATTTTGGGGTCTCGGAGTGATTTCCAAGATTGATGAACCCAGAGGTGCGTTTACGTGTCGGTCATCAACACTCGCAGTTTTGGTCGATTCTGGCCCGTTTCATGGACTATTTACTCACTGTTTTGGGGCCTCAGAGTGATTTCCACGATTGACGAACCCCAACGTGCGTTTACGTTTCGGTCGTCAACACTCGCAGTTTTGGCCGATTCTGGCCCGTTTCGTGGACTATTACTCACTGTGTTGCGGTCTCGTAGTGCTTTCCACGATTGACGAACCCAGAGGTGCCTTTACGTGTCGGTCATCAACACTCGCAGTTTTGGCCGATTCTGGCCCGTTTCGTGGACTATTACTCACTGTGTTGCGGTCTCGTAGTGATTTCCACGATTGACGAACCCAGAGGTGCCTTTACGTGTCGGTCATCAACACTCGCAGTTTTGGCCAATTTTGGCCCGTTTCATGGACTATTACTCACTATTTTGGGGTCTCGGAGTGATTTCCAAGATTGACGAACCCAGAGGTGCGTTTACGTGTCGGTCATCAACACTCGCAGTTTTGGCCGATTCTGGCCCGTTTCGTGGACTATTACTCACTGTGTTGCGGTCTCGTAGTGCTTTCCACGATTGACGAACCCAGAGGTGCCTTTACGTGTCGGTCATCAACACTCGCAGTTTTGGCCGATTCTGGCCCGTTTTATGGACTATTACTCACTGTTTTGGGGTCTTGGAGTGATTTCCACGATTGACGAACCCAAAGGTGCGTTTACGTGTCGGTCATCAACACTCGTAGTTTTGGCCAATTTTGGCCCGTTTCATGGACTATTACTCACTATTTTGGGGTCTCGGAGTGATTTCCAAGATTGATGAACCCAGAGGTGCGTTTACGTGTCGGTCATCAACACTCGCAGTTTTGGTCGATTCTGGCCCGTTTCATGGACTATTTACTCACTGTTTTGGGGCCTCAGAGTGATTTCCACGATTGACGAACCCCAACGTGCGTTTACGTTTCGGTCGTCAACACTCGCAGTTTTGGCCGATTCTGGCCCGTTTCGTGGACTATTACTCACTGTGTTGCGGTCTCGTAGTGATTTCCACGATTGACGAACCCAGAGGTGCCTTTACGTGTCGGTCATCAACACTCGCAGTTTTGGCCAATTTTGGCCCGTTTCATGGACTATTACTCACTATTTTGGGGTCTCGGAGTGATTTCCAAGATTGACGAACCCAGAGGTGCGTTTACGTGTCGGTCATCAACACTCGCAGTTTTGGCCGATTCTGGCCCGTTTCGTGGACTATTACTCACTGTGTTGCGGTCTCGTAGTGCTTTCCACGATTGACGAACCCAGAGGTGCCTTTACGTGTCGGTCATCAACACTCGCAGTTTTGGCCGATTCTGGCCCGTTTTATGGACTATTACTCACTGTTTTGGGGTCTTGGAGTGATTTCCACGATTGACGAACCCAAAGGTGCGTTTACGTGTCGGTCATCAACACTCGTAGTTTTGGCCAATTTTGGCCCGTTTCATGGACTATTACTCACTATTTTGGGGTCTCGGAGTGATTTCCAAGATTGATGAACCCAGAGGTGCGTTTACGTGTCGGTCATCAACACTCGCAGTTTTGGTCGATTCTGGCCCGTTTCATGGACTATTTACTCACTGTTTTGGGGCCTCAGAGTGATTTCCACGATTGACGAACCCCAACGTGCGTTTACGTTTCGGTCGTCAACACTCGCAGTTTTGGCCGATTCTGGCCCGTTTCGTGGACTATTACTCACTGTGTTGCGGTCTCGTAGTGCTTTCCACGATTGACGAACCCAGAGGTGCCTTTACGTGTCGGTCATCAACACTCGCAGTTTTGGCCGATTCTGGCCCGTTTCGTGGACTATTACTCACTGTGTTGCGGTCTCGTAGTGATTTCCACGATTGACGAACCCAGAGGTGCCTTTACGTGTCGGTCATCAACACTCGCAGTTTTGGCCAATTTTGGCCCGTTTCATGGACTATTACTCACTATTTTGGGGTCGCGGAGTGATTTCCAAGATTGACGAACCCAGAGGTGCGTTTACGTGTCGGTCATCAACACTCGCAGTTTTGGCCGATTCTGGCCCGTTTCGTGGACTATTACTCACTGTGTTGCGGTCTCGTAGTGCTTTCCACGATTGACGAACCCAGAGGTGCCTTTACGTGTCGGTCATCAACACTCGCAGTTTTGGCCGATTCTGGCCCGTTTTATGGACTATTACTCACTGTTTTGGGGTCTTGGAGTGATTTCCACGATTGACGAACCCAAAGGTGCGTTTACGTGTCGGTCATCAACACTCGTAGTTTTGGCCAATTTTGGCCCGTTTCATGGACTATTACTCACTATTTTGGGGTCTCGGAGTGATTTCCAAGATTGATGAACCCAGAGGTGCGTTTACGTGTCGGTCATCAACACTCGTAGTTTTGGCCAATTTTGGCCCGTTTCATGGACTATTACTCACTATTTTGGGGTCTCGGAGTGATTTCCAAGATTGATGAACCCAGAGGTGCGTTTACGTGTCGGTCATCAACACTCGCAGTTTTGGCCGATTCTGGCCCGTTTCGTGGACTATTACTCACTGTGTTGCGGTCTCGTAGTGCTTTCCACGATTGACGAACCCAGAGGTGCCTTTACGTGTCGGTCATCAACACTCGCAGTTTTGGCCGATTCTGGCCCGTTTCGTGGACTATTACTCACTGTGTTGCGGTCTCGTAGTGATTTCCACGATTGACGAACCCAGAGGTGCCTTTACGTGTCGGTCATCAACACTCGCAGTTTTGGCCAATTTTGGCCCGTTTCATGGACTATTACTCACTATTTTGGGGTCGCGGAGTGATTTCCAAGATTGACGAACCCAGAGGTGCGTTTACGTGTCAGTCATCAACACTCGCAGTTTTGGCCGATTCTGGCCCGTTTCGTGGACTATTACTCACTGTGTTGCGGTCTCGTAGTGCTTTCCACGATTGACGAACCCAGAGGTGCCTTTACGTGTCGGTCATCAACACTCGTAGTTTTGGCCAATTTTGGCCCGTTTCATGGACTATTACTCACTATTTTGGGGTCTCGGAGTGATTTCCAAGATTGATGAACCCAGAGGTGCGTTTACGTGTCGGTCATCAACACTCGCAGTTTTGGTCGATTCTGGCCCGTTTCATGGACTATTTACTCACTGTTTTGGGGCCTCAGAGTGATTTCCACGATTGACGAACCCCAACGTGCGTTTACGTTTCGGTCGTCAACACTCGCAGTTTTGGCCGATTCTGGCCCGTTTCGTGGACTATTACTCACTGTGTTGCGGTCTCGTAGTGCTTTCCACGATTGACGAACCCAGAGGTGCCTTTACGTGTCGGTCATCAACACTCGCAGTTTTGGCCGATTCTGGCCCGTTTCGTGGACTATTACTCACTGTGTTGCGGTCTCGTAGTGATTTCCACGATTGACGAACCCAGAGGTGCCTTTACGTGTCGGTCATCAACACTCGCAGTTTTGGCCAATTTTGGCCCGTTTCATGGACTATTACTCACTATTTTGGGGTCTCGGAGTGATTTCCAAGATTGACGAACCCAGAGGTGCGTTTACGTGTCGGTCATCAACACTCGCAGTTTTGGCCGATTCTGGCCCGTTTCGTGGACTATTACTCACTGTGTTGCGGTCTCGTAGTGCTTTCCACGATTGACGAACCCAGAGGTGCCTTTACGTGTCGGTCATCAACACTCGCAGTTTTGGCCGATTCTGGCCCGTTTTATGGACTATTACTCACTGTTTTGGGGTCTTGGAGTGATTTCCACGATTGACGAACCCAAAGGTGCGTTTACGTGTCGGTCATCAACACTCGTAGTTTTGGCCAATTTTGGCCCGTTTCATGGACTATTACTCACTATTTTGGGGTCTCGGAGTGATTTCCAAGATTGATGAACCCAGAGGTGCGTTTACGTGTCGGTCATCAACACTCGCAGTTTTGGTCGATTCTGGCCCGTTTCATGGACTATTTACTCACTGTTTTGGGGCCTCAGAGTGATTTCCACGATTGACGAACCCCAACGTGCGTTTACGTTTCGGTCGTCAACACTCGCAGTTTTGGCCGATTCTGGCCCGTTTCGTGGACTATTACTCACTGTGTTGCGGTCTCGTAGTGCTTTCCACGATTGACGAACCCAGAGGTGCCTTTACGTGTCGGTCATCAACACTCGCAGTTTTGGCCGATTCTGGCCCGTTTCGTGGACTATTACTCACTGTGTTGCGGTCTCGTAGTGATTTCCACGATTGACGAACCCAGAGGTGCCTTTACGTGTCGGTCATCAACACTCGCAGTTTTGGCCAATTTTGGCCCGTTTCATGGACTATTACTCACTATTTTGGGGTCTCGGAGTGATTTCCAAGATTGACGAACCCAGAGGTGCGTTTACGTGTCGGTCATCAACACTCGCAGTTTTGGCCGATTCTGGCCCGTTTCGTGGACTATTACTCACTGTGTTGCGGTCTCGTAGTGCTTTCCACGATTGACGAACCCAGAGGTGCCTTTACGTGTCGGTCATCAACACTCGCAGTTTTGGCCGATTCTGGCCCGTTTTATGGACTATTACTCACTGTTTTGGGGTCTTGGAGTGATTTCCACGATTGACGAACCCAAAGGTGCGTTTACGTGTCGGTCATCAACACTCGTAGTTTTGGCCAATTTTGGCCCGTTTCATGGACTATTACTCACTATTTTGGGGTCTCGGAGTGATTTCCAAGATTGATGAACCCAGAGGTGCGTTTACGTGTCGGTCATCAACACTCGCAGTTTTGGTCGATTCTGGCCCGTTTCATGGACTATTTACTCACTGTTTTGGGGCCTCAGAGTGATTTCCACGATTGACGAACCCCAACGTGCGTTTACGTTTCGGTCGTCAACACTCGCAGTTTTGGCCGATTCTGGCCCGTTTCGTGGACTATTACTCACTGTGTTGCGGTCTCGTAGTGCTTTCCACGATTGACGAACCCAGAGGTGCCTTTACGTGTCGGTCATCAACACTCGCAGTTTTGGCCGATTCTGGCCCGTTTCGTGGACTATTACTCACTGTGTTGCGGTCTCGTAGTGATTTCCACGATTGACGAACCCAGAGGTGCCTTTACGTGTCGGTCATCAACACTCGCAGTTTTGGCCAATTTTGGCCCGTTTCATGGACTATTACTCACTATTTTGGGGTCGCGGAGTGATTTCCAAGATTGACGAACCCAGAGGTGCGTTTACGTGTCGGTCATCAACACTCGCAGTTTTGGCCGATTCTGGCCCGTTTCGTGGACTATTACTCACTGTGTTGCGGTCTCGTAGTGCTTTCCACGATTGACGAACCCAGAGGTGCCTTTACGTGTCGGTCATCAACACTCGCAGTTTTGGCCGATTCTGGCCCGTTTTATGGACTATTACTCACTGTTTTGGGGTCTTGGAGTGATTTCCACGATTGACGAACCCAAAGGTGCGTTTACGTGTCGGTCATCAACACTCGTAGTTTTGGCCAATTTTGGCCCGTTTCATGGACTATTACTCACTATTTTGGGGTCTCGGAGTGATTTCCAAGATTGATGAACCCAGAGGTGCGTTTACGTGTCGGTCATCAACACTCGCAGTTTTGGTCGATTCTGGCCCGTTTCATGGACTATTTACTCACTGTTTTGGGGCCTCAGAGTGATTTCCACGATTGACGAACCCCAACGTGCGTTTACGTTTCGGTCGTCAACACTCGCAGTTTTGGCCGATTCTGGCCCGTTTCGTGGACTATTACTCACTGTGTTGCGGTCTCGTAGTGCTTTCCACGATTGACGAACCCAGAGGTGCCTTTACGTGTCGGTCATCAACACTCGCAGTTTTGGCCGATTCTGGCCCGTTTCGTGGACTATTACTCACTGTGTTGCGGTCTCGTAGTGATTTCCACGATTGACGAACCCAGAGGTGCCTTTACGTGTCGGTCATCAACACTCGCAGTTTTGGCCAATTTTGGCCCGTTTCATGGACTATTACTCACTATTTTGGGGTCTCGGAGTGATTTCCAAGATTGACGAACCCAGAGGTGCGTTTACGTGTCGGTCATCAACACTCGCAGTTTTGGCCGATTCTGGCCCGTTTCGTGGACTATTACTCACTGTGTTGCGGTCTCGTAGTGCTTTCCACGATTGACGAACCCAGAGGTGCCTTTACGTGTCGGTCATCAACACTCGCAGTTTTGGCCGATTCTGGCCCGTTTTATGGACTATTACTCACTGTTTTGGGGTCTTGGAGTGATTTCCACGATTGACGAACCCAAAGGTGCGTTTACGTGTCGGTCATCAACACTCGTAGTTTTGGCCAATTTTGGCCCGTTTCATGGACTATTACTCACTATTTTGGGGTCTCGGAGTGATTTCCAAGATTGATGAACCCAGAGGTGCGTTTACGTGTCGGTCATCAACACTCGCAGTTTTGGTCGATTCTGGCCCGTTTCATGGACTATTTACTCACTGTTTTGGGGCCTCAGAGTGATTTCCACGATTGACGAACCCCAACGTGCGTTTACGTTTCGGTCGTCAACACTCGCAGTTTTGGCCGATTCTGGCCCGTTTCGTGGACTATTACTCACTGTGTTGCGGTCTCGTAGTGCTTTCCACGATTGACGAACCCAGAGGTGCCTTTACGTGTCGGTCATCAACACTCGCAGTTTTGGCCGATTCTGGCCCGTTTCGTGGACTATTACTCACTGTGTTGCGGTCTCGTAGTGATTTCCACGATTGACGAACCCAGAGGTGCCTTTACGTGTCGGTCATCAACACTCGCAGTTTTGGCCAATTTTGGCCCGTTTCATGGACTATTACTCACTATTTTGGGGTCGCGGAGTGATTTCCAAGATTGACGAACCCAGAGGTGCGTTTACGTGTCGGTCATCAACACTCGCAGTTTTGGCCGATTCTGGCCCGTTTCGTGGACTATTACTCACTGTGTTGCGGTCTCGTAGTGCTTTCCACGATTGACGAACCCAGAGGTGCCTTTACGTGTCGGTCATCAACACTCGCAGTTTTGGCCGATTCTGGCCCGTTTTATGGACTATTACTCACTGTTTTGGGGTCTTGGAGTGATTTCCACGATTGACGAACCCAAAGGTGCGTTTACGTGTCGGTCATCAACACTCGTAGTTTTGGCCAATTTTGGCCCGTTTCATGGACTATTACTCACTATTTTGGGGTCTCGGAGTGATTTCCAAGATTGATGAACCCAGAGGTGCGTTTACGTGTCGGTCATCAACACTCGCAGTTTTGGTCGATTCTGGCCCGTTTCATGGACTATTTACTCACTGTTTTGGGGCCTCAGAGTGATTTCCACGATTGACGAACCCCAACGTGCGTTTACGTTTCGGTCGTCAACACTCGCAGTTTTGGCCGATTCTGGCCCGTTTCGTGGACTATTACTCACTGTGTTGCGGTCTCGTAGTGCTTTCCACGATTGACGAACCCAGAGGTGCCTTTACGTGTCGGTCATCAACACTCGCAGTTTTGGCCGATTCTGGCCCGTTTCGTGGACTATTACTCACTGTGTTGCGGTCTCGTAGTGATTTCCACGATTGACGAACCCAGAGGTGCCTTTACGTGTCGGTCATCAACACTCGCAGTTTTGGCCAATTTTGGCCCGTTTCATGGACTATTACTCACTATTTTGGGGTCTCGGAGTGATTTCCAAGATTGACGAACCCAGAGGTGCGTTTACGTGTCGGTCATCAACACTCGCAGTTTTGGCCGATTCTGGCCCGTTTCGTGGACTATTACTCACTGTGTTGCGGTCTCGTAGTGCTTTCCACGATTGACGAACCCAGAGGTGCCTTTACGTGTCGGTCATCAACACTCGCAGTTTTGGCCGATTCTGGCCCGTTTTATGGACTATTACTCACTGTTTTGGGGTCTTGGAGTGATTTCCACGATTGACGAACCCAAAGGTGCGTTTACGTGTCGGTCATCAACACTCGTAGTTTTGGCCAATTTTGGCCCGTTTCATGGACTATTACTCACTATTTTGGGGTCTCGGAGTGATTTCCAAGATTGATGAACCCAGAGGTGCGTTTACGTGTCGGTCATCAACACTCGCAGTTTTGGTCGATTCTGGCCCGTTTCATGGACTATTTACTCACTGTTTTGGGGCCTCAGAGTGATTTCCACGATTGACGAACCCCAACGTGCGTTTACGTTTCGGTCGTCAACACTCGCAGTTTTGGCCGATTCTGGCCCGTTTCGTGGACTATTACTCACTGTGTTGCGGTCTCGTAGTGCTTTCCACGATTGACGAACCCAGAGGTGCCTTTACGTGTCGGTCATCAACACTCGCAGTTTTGGCCGATTCTGGCCCGTTTCGTGGACTATTACTCACTGTGTTGCGGTCTCGTAGTGATTTCCACGATTGACGAACCCAGAGGTGCCTTTACGTGTCGGTCATCAACACTCGCAGTTTTGGCCAATTTTGGCCCGTTTCATGGACTATTACTCACTATTTTGGGGTCGCGGAGTGATTTCCAAGATTGACGAACCCAGAGGTGCGTTTACGTGTCGGTCATCAACACTCGCAGTTTTGGCCGATTCTGGCCCGTTTCGTGGACTATTACTCACTGTGTTGCGGTCTCGTAGTGCTTTCCACGATTGACGAACCCAGAGGTGCCTTTACGTGTCGGTCATCAACACTCGCAGTTTTGGCCGATTCTGGCCCGTTTTATGGACTATTACTCACTGTTTTGGGGTCTTGGAGTGATTTCCACGATTGACGAACCCAAAGGTGCGTTTACGTGTCGGTCATCAACACTCGTAGTTTTGGCCAATTTTGGCCCGTTTCATGGACTATTACTCACTATTTTGGGGTCTCGGAGTGATTTCCAAGATTGATGAACCCAGAGGTGCGTTTACGTGTCGGTCATCAACACTCGTAGTTTTGGCCAATTTTGGCCCGTTTCATGGACTATTACTCACTATTTTGGGGTCTCGGAGTGATTTCCAAGATTGATGAACCCAGAGGTGCGTTTACGTGTCGGTCATCAACACTCGCAGTTTTGGCCGATTCTGGCCCGTTTCGTGGACTATTACTCACTGTGTTGCGGTCTCGTAGTGCTTTCCATGATTGACGAACCCAGAGGTGCCTTTACGTGTCGGTCATCAACACTCGCAGTTTTGGCCGATTCTGGCCCGTTTCGTGGACTATTACTCACTGTGTTGCGGTCTCGTAGTGATTTCCACGATTGACGAACCCAGAGGTGCCTTTACGTGTCGGTCATCAACACTCGCAGTTTTGGCCAATTTTGGCCCGTTTCATGGACTATTACTCACTATTTTGGGGTCGCGGAGTGATTTCCAAGATTGACGAACCCAGAGGTGCGTTTACGTGTCAGTCATCAACACTCGCAGTTTTGGCCGATTCTGGCCCGTTTCGTGGACTATTACTCACTGTGTTGCGGTCTCGTAGTGCTTTCCACGATTGACGAACCCAGAGGTGCCTTTACGTGTCGGTCATCAACACTCGTAGTTTTGGCCAATTTTGGCCCGTTTCATGGACTATTACTCACTATTTTGGGGTCTCGGAGTGATTTCCAAGATTGATGAACCCAGAGGTGCCTTTACGTGTCGGTCATCAACACTCGCAGTTTTGGTCGATTCTGGCCCGTTTCATGGACTATTTACTCACTGTTTTGGGGCCTCAGAGTGATTTCCACGATTGACGAACCCCAACGTGCGTTTACGTTTCGGTCGTCAACACTCGCAGTTTTGGCCGATTCTGGCCCGTTTCGTGGACTATTACTCACTGTGTTGCGGTCTCGTAGTGCTTTCCACGATTGACGAACCCAGAGGTGCCTTTACGTGTCGGTCATCAACACTCGCAGTTTTGGCCGATTCTGGCCCGTTTCGTGGACTATTACTCACTGTGTTGCGGTCTCGTAGTGATTTCCACGATTGACGAACCCAGAGGTGCCTTTACGTGTCGGTCATCAACACTCGCAGTTTTGGCCAATTTTGGCCCGTTTCATGGACTATTACTCACTATTTTGGGGTCTCGGAGTGATTTCCAAGATTGACGAACCCAGAGGTGCGTTTACGTGTCGGTCATCAACACTCGCAGTTTTGGCCGATTCTGGCCCGTTTCGTGGACTATTACTCACTGTGTTGCGGTCTCGTAGTGCTTTCCACGATTGACGAACCCAGAGGTGCCTTTACGTGTCGGTCATCAACACTCGCAGTTTTGGCCGATTCTGGCCCGTTTTATGGACTATTACTCACTGTTTTGGGGTCTTGGAGTGATTTCCACGATTGACGAACCCAAAGGTGCGTTTACGTGTCGGTCATCAACACTCGTAGTTTTGGCCAATTTTGGCCCGTTTCATGGACTATTACTCACTATTTTGGGGTCTCGGAGTGATTTCCAAGATTGATGAACCCAGAGGTGCGTTTACGTGTCGGTCATCAACACTCGCAGTTTTGGTCGATTCTGGCCCGTTTCATGGACTATTTACTCACTGTTTTGGGGCCTCAGAGTGATTTCCACGATTGACGAACCCCAACGTGCGTTTACGTTTCGGTCGTCAACACTCGCAGTTTTGGCCGATTCTGGCCCGTTTCGTGGACTATTACTCACTGTGTTGCGGTCTCGTAGTGCTTTCCACGATTGACGAACCCAGAGGTGCCTTTACGTGTCGGTCATCAACACTCGCAGTTTTGGCCGATTCTGGCCCGTTTCGTGGACTATTACTCACTGTGTTGCGGTCTCGTAGTGATTTCCACGATTGACGAACCCAGAGGTGCCTTTACGTGTCGGTCATCAACACTCGCAGTTTTGGCCAATTTTGGCCCGTTTCATGGACTATTACTCACTATTTTGGGGTCTCGGAGTGATTTCCAAGATTGACGAACCCAGAGGTGCGTTTACGTGTCGGTCATCAACACTCGCAGTTTTGGCCGATTCTGGCCCGTTTCGTGGACTATTACTCACTGTGTTGCGGTCTCGTAGTGCTTTCCACGATTGACGAACCCAGAGGTGCCTTTACGTGTCGGTCATCAACACTCGCAGTTTTGGCCGATTCTGGCCCGTTTTATGGACTATTACTCACTGTTTTGGGGTCTTGGAGTGATTTCCACGATTGACGAACCCAAAGGTGCGTTTACGTGTCGGTCATCAACACTCGTAGTTTTGGCCAATTTTGGCCCGTTTCATGGACTATTACTCACTATTTTGGGGTCTCGGAGTGATTTCCAAGATTGATGAACCCAGAGGTGCGTTTACGTGTCGGTCATCAACACTCGCAGTTTTGGTCGATTCTGGCCCGTTTCATGGACTATTTACTCACTGTTTTGGGGCCTCAGAGTGATTTCCACGATTGACGAACCCCAACGTGCGTTTACGTTTCGGTCGTCAACACTCGCAGTTTTGGCCGATTCTGGCCCGTTTCGTGGACTATTACTCACTGTGTTGCGGTCTCGTAGTGCTTTCCACGATTGACGAACCCAGAGGTGCCTTTACGTGTCGGTCATCAACACTCGCAGTTTTGGCCGATTCTGGCCCGTTTCGTGGACTATTACTCACTGTGTTGCGGTCTCGTAGTGATTTCCACGATTGACGAACCCAGAGGTGCCTTTACGTGTCGGTCATCAACACTCGCAGTTTTGGCCAATTTTGGCCCGTTTCATGGACTATTACTCACTATTTTGGGGTCGCGGAGTGATTTCCAAGATTGACGAACCCAGAGGTGCGTTTACGTGTCGGTCATCAACACTCGCAGTTTTGGCCGATTCTGGCCCGTTTCGTGGACTATTACTCACTGTGTTGCGGTCTCGTAGTGCTTTCCACGATTGACGAACCCAGAGGTGCCTTTACGTGTCGGTCATCAACACTCGTAGTTTTGGCCAATTTTGGCCCGTTTCATGGACTATTACTCACTATTTTGGGGTCTCGGAGTGATTTCCAAGATTGATGAACCCAGAGGTGCGTTTACGTGTCGGTCATCAACACTCGCAGTTTTGGTCGATTCTGGCCCGTTTCATGGACTATTTACTCACTGTTTTGGGGCCTCAGAGTGATTTCCACGATTGACGAACCCCAACGTGCGTTTACGTTTCGGTCGTCAACACTCGCAGTTTTGGCCGATTCTGGCCCGTTTCGTGGACTATTACTCACTGTGTTGCGGTCTCGTAGTGCTTTCCACGATTGACGAACCCAGAGGTGCCTTTACGTGTCGGTCATCAACACTCGCAGTTTTGGCCGATTCTGGCCCGTTTCGTGGACTATTACTCACTGTGTTGCGGTCTCGTAGTGATTTCCACGATTGACGAACCCAGAGGTGCCTTTACGTGTCGGTCATCAACACTCGCAGTTTTGGCCAATTTTGGCCCGTTTCATGGACTATTACTCACTATTTTGGGGTCGCGGAGTGATTTCCAAGATTGACGAACCCAGAGGTGCGTTTACGTGTCGGTCATCAACACTCGCAGTTTTGGCCGATTCTGGCCCGTTTCGTGGACTATTACTCACTGTGTTGCGGTCTCGTAGTGCTTTCCACGATTGACGAACCCAGAGGTGCCTTTACGTGTCGGTCATCAACACTCGCAGTTTTGGCCGATTCTGGCCCGTTTTATGGACTATTACTCACTGTTTTGGGGTCTTGGAGTGATTTCCACGATTGACGAACCCAAAGGTGCGTTTACGTGTCGGTCATCAACACTCGTAGTTTTGGCCAATTTTGGCCCGTTTCATGGACTATTACTCACTATTTTGGGGTCTCGGAGTGATTTCCAAGATTGATGAACCCAGAGGTGCGTTTACGTGTCGGTCATCAACACTCGCAGTTTTGGTCGATTCTGGCCCGTTTCATGGACTATTTACTCACTGTTTTGGGGCCTCAGAGTGATTTCCACGATTGACGAACCCCAACGTGCGTTTACGTTTCGGTCGTCAACACTCGCAGTTTTGGCCGATTCTGGCCCGTTTCGTGGACTATTACTCACTGTGTTGCGGTCTCGTAGTGCTTTCCACGATTGACGAACCCAGAGGTGCCTTTACGTGTCGGTCATCAACACTCGCAGTTTTGGCCGATTCTGGCCCGTTTCGTGGACTATTACTCACTGTGTTGCGGTCTCGTAGTGATTTCCACGATTGACGAACCCAGAGGTGCCTTTACGTGTCGGTCATCAACACTCGCAGTTTTGGCCAATTTTGGCCCGTTTCATGGACTATTACTCACTATTTTGGGGTCGCGGAGTGATTTCCAAGATTGACGAACCCAGAGGTGCGTTTACGTGTCGGTCATCAACACTCGCAGTTTTGGCCGATTCTGGCCCGTTTCGTGGACTATTACTCACTGTGTTGCGGTCTCGTAGTGCTTTCCACGATTGACGAACCCAGAGGTGCCTTTACGTGTCGGTCATCAACACTCGTAGTTTTGGCCAATTTTGGCCCGTTTCATGGACTATTACTCACTATTTTGGGGTCTCGGAGTGATTTCCAAGATTGATGAACCCAGAGGTGCGTTTACGTGTCGGTCATCAACACTCGCAGTTTTGGTCGATTCTGGCCCGTTTCATGGACTATTTACTCACTGTTTTGGGGCCTCAGAGTGATTTCCACGATTGACGAACCCCAACGTGCGTTTACGTTTCGGTCGTCAACACTCGCAGTTTTGGCCGATTCTGGCCCGTTTCGTGGACTATTACTCACTGTGTTGCGGTCTCGTAGTGCTTTCCACGATTGACGAACCCAGAGGTGCCTTTACGTGTCGGTCATCAACACTCGCAGTTTTGGCCGATTCTGGCCCGTTTCGTGGACTATTACTCACTGTGTTGCGGTCTCGTAGTGATTTCCACGATTGACGAACCCAGAGGTGCCTTTACGTGTCGGTCATCAACACTCGCAGTTTTGGCCAATTTTGGCCCGTTTCATGGACTATTACTCACTATTTTGGGGTCGCGGAGTGATTTCCAAGATTGACGAACCCAGAGGTGCGTTTACGTGTCGGTCATCAACACTCGCAGTTTTGGCCGATTCTGGCCCGTTTCGTGGACTATTACTCACTGTGTTGCGGTCTCGTAGTGCTTTCCACGATTGACGAACCCAGAGGTGCCTTTACGTGTCGGTCATCAACACTCGTAGTTTTGGCCAATTTTGGCCCGTTTCATGGACTATTACTCACTATTTTGGGGTCTCGGAGTGATTTCCAAGATTGATGAACCCAGAGGTGCGTTTACGTGTCGGTCATCAACACTCGCAGTTTTGGTCGATTCTGGCCCGTTTCATGGACTATTTACTCACTGTTTTGGGGCCTCAGAGTGATTTCCACGATTGACGAACCCCAACGTGCGTTTACGTTTCGGTCGTCAACACTCGCAGTTTTGGCCGATTCTGGCCCGTTTCGTGGACTATTACTCACTGTGTTGCGGTCTCGTAGTGCTTTCCACGATTGACGAACCCAGAGGTGCCTTTACGTGTCGGTCATCAACACTCGCAGTTTTGGCCGATTCTGGCCCGTTTCGTGGACTATTACTCACTGTGTTGCGGTCTCGTAGTGATTTCCACGATTGACGAACCCAGAGGTGCCTTTACGTGTCGGTCATCAACACTCGCAGTTTTGGCCAATTTTGGCCCGTTTCATGGACTATTACTCACTATTTTGGGGTCTCGGAGTGATTTCCAAGATTGACGAACCCAGAGGTGCGTTTACGTGTCGGTCATCAACACTCGCAGTTTTGGCCGATTCTGGCCCGTTTCGTGGACTATTACTCACTGTGTTGCGGTCTCGTAGTGCTTTCCACGATTGACGAACCCAGAGGTGCGTTTACGTGTCGGTCATCAACACTCGCAGTTTTGGCCGATTCTGGCCCGTTTCGTGGACTATTACTCACTGTGTTGCGGTCTCGTAGTGCTTTCCACGATTGACGAACCCAGAGGTGCCTTTACGTGTCGGTCATCAACACTCGCAGTTTTGGCCGATTCTGGCCCGTTTTATGGACTATTACTCACTGTTTTGGGGTCTTGGAGTGATTTCCACGATTGACGAACCCAAAGGTGCGTTTACGTGTCGGTCATCAACACTCGTAGTTTTGGCCAATTTTGGCCCGTTTCATGGACTATTACTCACTATTTTGGGGTCTCGGAGTGATTTCCAAGATTGATGAACCCAGAGGTGCGTTTACGTGTCGGTCATCAACACTCGCAGTTTTGGTCGATTCTGGCCCGTTTCATGGACTATTTACTCACTGTTTTGGGGCCTCAGAGTGATTTCCACGATTGACGAACCCCAACGTGCGTTTACGTTTCGGTCGTCAACACTCGCAGTTTTGGCCGATTCTGGCCCGTTTCGTGGACTATTACTCACTGTGTTGCGGTCTCGTAGTGCTTTCCACGATTGACGAACCCAGAGGTGCCTTTACGTGTCGGTCATCAACACTCGCAGTTTTGGCCGATTCTGGCCCGTTTCGTGGACTATTACTCACTGTGTTGCGGTCTCGTAGTGATTTCCACGATTGACGAACCCAGAGGTGCCTTTACGTGTCGGTCATCAACACTCGCAGTTTTGGCCAATTTTGGCCCGTTTCATGGACTATTACTCACTATTTTGGGGTCGCGGAGTGATTTCCAAGATTGACGAACCCAGAGGTGCGTTTACGTGTCGGTCATCAACACTCGCAGTTTTGGCCGATTCTGGCCCGTTTCGTGGACTATTACTCACTGTGTTGCGGTCTCGTAGTGCTTTCCACGATTGACGAACCCAGAGGTGCCTTTACGTGTCGGTCATCAACACTCGTAGTTTTGGCCAATTTTGGCCCGTTTCATGGACTATTACTCACTATTTTGGGGTCTCGGAGTGATTTCCAAGATTGATGAACCCAGAGGTGCGTTTACGTGTCGGTCATCAACACTCGCAGTTTTGGTCGATTCTGGCCCGTTTCATGGACTATTTACTCACTGTTTTGGGGCCTCAGAGTGATTTCCACGATTGACGAACCCCAACGTGCGTTTACGTTTCGGTCGTCAACACTCGCAGTTTTGGCCGATTCTGGCCCGTTTCGTGGACTATTACTCACTGTGTTGCGGTCTCGTAGTGCTTTCCACGATTGACGAACCCAGAGGTGCCTTTACGTGTCGGTCATCAACACTCGCAGTTTTGGCCGATTCTGGCCCGTTTCGTGGACTATTACTCACTGTGTTGCGGTCTCGTAGTGATTTCCACGATTGACGAACCCAGAGGTGCCTTTACGTGTCGGTCATCAACACTCGCAGTTTTGGCCAATTTTGGCCCGTTTCATGGACTATTACTCACTATTTTGGGGTCGCGGAGTGATTTCCAAG
This sequence comes from Triticum timopheevii, assembly GCA_963921465.1. NCBI lineage: Eukaryota > Viridiplantae > Streptophyta > Magnoliopsida > Poales > Poaceae > Triticum > Triticum timopheevii. Next base: position 670,637,706 of record OY997266.1, on the reverse strand, counting down.
ATTGACGAACCCAGAGGTGCGTTTACGTGTCGGTCATCAACACTCGCAGTTTTGGCCGATTCTGGCCCGTTTCGTGGACTATTACTCACTGTGTTGCGGTCTCGTAGTGCTTTCCACGATTGACGAACCCAGAGGTGCCTTTACGTGTCGGTCATCAACACTCGTAGTTTTGGCCAATTTTGGCCCGTTTCATGGACTATTACTCACTATTTTGGGGTCTCGGAGTGATTTCCAAGGTTGATGAACCCAGAGGTGCGTTTACGTGTCGGTCATCAACACTCGCAGTTTTGGTCGATTCTGGCCCGTTTCATGGACTATTTACTCACTGTTTTGGGGCCTCAGAGTGATTTCCACGATTGACGAACCCCAACGTGCGTTTACGTTTCGGTCGTCAACACTCGCAGTTTTGGCCGATTCTGGCCCGTTTCGTGGACTATTACTCACTGTGTTGCGGTCTCGTAGTGCTTTCCACGATTGACGAACCCAGAGGTGCCTTTACGTGTCGGTCATCAACACTCGCAGTTTTGGCCGATTCTGGCCCGTTTCGTGGACTATTACTCACTGTGTTGCGGTCTCGTAGTGATTTCCACGATTGACGAACCCAGAGGTGCCTTTACGTGTCGGTCATCAACACTCGCAGTTTTGGCCAATTTTGGCCCGTTTCATGGACTATTACTCACTATTTTGGGGTCTCGGAGTGATTTCCAAGATTGACGAACCCAGAGGTGCGTTTACGTGTCGGTCATCAACACTCGCAGTTTTGGCCGATTCTGGCCCGTTTCGTGGACTATTACTCACTGTGTTGCGGTCTCGTAGTGCTTTCCACGATTGACGAACCCAGAGGTGCCTTTACGTGTCGGTCATCAACACTCGCAGTTTTGGCCGATTCTGGCCCGTTTTATGGACTATTACTCACTGTTTTGGGGTCTTGGAGTGATTTCCACGATTGACGAACCCAAAGGTGCGTTTACGTGTCGGTCATCAACACTCGTAGTTTTGGCCAATTTTGGCCCGTTTCATGGACTATTACTCACTATTTTGGGGTCTCGGAGTGATTTCCAAGATTGATGAACCCAGAGGTGCGTTTACGTGTCGGTCATCAACACTCGCAGTTTTGGTCGATTCTGGCCCGTTTCATGGACTATTTACTCACTGTTTTGGGGCCTCAGAGTGATTTCCACGATTGACGAACCCCAACGTGCGTTTACGTTTCGGTCGTCAACACTCGCAGTTTTGGCCGATTCTGGCCCGTTTCGTGGACTATTACTCACTGTGTTGCGGTCTCGTAGTGCTTTCCACGATTGACGAACCCAGAGGTGCCTTTACGTGTCGGTCATCAACACTCGCAGTTTTGGCCGATTCTGGCCCGTTTCGTGGACTATTACTCACTGTGTTGCGGTCTCGTAGTGATTTCCACGATTGACGAACCCAGAGGTGCCTTTACGTGTCGGTCATCAACACTCGCAGTTTTGGCCAATTTTGGCCCGTTTCATGGACTATTACTCACTATTTTGGGGTCGCGGAGTGATTTCCAAGATTGACGAACCCAGAGGTGCGTTTACGTGTCAGTCATCAACACTCGCAGTTTTGGCCGATTCTGGCCCGTTTCGTGGACTATTACTCACTGTGTTGCGGTCTCGTAGTGCTTTCCACGATTGACGAACCCAGAGGTGCCTTTACGTGTCGGTCATCAACACTCGTAGTTTTGGCCAATTTTGGCCCGTTTCATGGACTATTACTCACTATTTTGGGGTCTCGGAGTGATTTCCAAGATTGATGAACCCAGAGGTGCGTTTACGTGTCGGTCATCAACACTCGCAGTTTTGGTCGATTCTGGCCCGTTTCATGGACTATTTACTCACTGTTTTGGGGCCTCAGAGTGATTTCCACGATTGACGAACCCCAACGTGCGTTTACGTTTCGGTCGTCAACACTCGCAGTTTTGGCCGATTCTGGCCCGTTTCGTGGACTATTACTCACTGTGTTGCGGTCTCGTAGTGCTTTCCACGATTGACGAACCCAGAGGTGCCTTTACGTGTCGGTCATCAACACTCGCAGTTTTGGCCGATTCTGGCCCGTTTCGTGGACTATTACTCACTGTGTTGCGGTCTCGTAGTGATTTCCACGATTGACGAACCCAGAGGTGCCTTTACGTGTCGGTCATCAACACTCGCAGTTTTGGCCAATTTTGGCCCGTTTCATGGACTATTACTCACTATTTTGGGGTCTCGGAGTGATTTCCAAGATTGACGAACCCAGAGGTGCGTTTACGTGTCGGTCATCAACACTCGCAGTTTTGGCCGATTCTGGCCCGTTTCGTGGACTATTACTCACTGTGTTGCGGTCTCGTAGTGCTTTCCACGATTGACGAACCCAGAGGTGCCTTTACGTGTCGGTCATCAACACTCGCAGTTTTGGCCGATTCTGGCCCGTTTTATGGACTATTACTCACTGTTTTGGGGTCTTGGAGTGATTTCCACGATTGACGAACCCAAAGGTGCGTTTACGTGTCGGTCATCAACACTCGTAGTTTTGGCCAATTTTGGCCCGTTTCATGGACTATTACTCACTATTTTGGGGTCTCGGAGTGATTTCCAAGATTGATGAACCCAGAGGTGCGTTTACGTGTCGGTCATCAACACTCGCAGTTTTGGTCGATTCTGGCCCGTTTCATGGACTATTTACTCACTGTTTTGGGGCCTCAGAGTGATTTCCACGATTGACGAACCCCAACGTGCGTTTACGTTTCGGTCGTCAACACTCGCAGTTTTGGCCGATTCTGGCCCGTTTCGTGGACTATTACTCACTGTGTTGCGGTCTCGTAGTGCTTTCCACGATTGACGAACCCAGAGGTGCCTTTACGTGTCGGTCATCAACACTCGCAGTTTTGGCCGATTCTGGCCCGTTTCGTGGACTATTACTCACTGTGTTGCGGTCTCGTAGTGATTTCCACGATTGACGAACCCAGAGGTGCCTTTACGTGTCGGTCATCAACACTCGCAGTTTTGGCCAATTTTGGCCCGTTTCATGGACTATTACTCACTATTTTGGGGTCGCGGAGTGATTTCCAAGATTGACGAACCCAGAGGTGCGTTTACGTGTCAGTCATCAACACTCGCAGTTTTGGCCGATTCTGGCCCGTTTCGTGGACTATTACTCACTGTGTTGCGGTCTCGTAGTGCTTTCCACGATTGACGAACCCAGAGGTGCCTTTACGTGTCGGTCATCAACACTCGCAGTTTTGGCCGATTCTGGCCCGTTTCGTGGACTATTACTCACTGTGTTGCGGTCTCGTAGTGATTTCCACGATTGACGAACCCAGAGGTGCCTTTACGTGTCGGTCATCAACACTCGCAGTTTTGGCCAATTTTGGCCCGTTTCATGGACTATTACTCACTATTTTGGGGTCTCGGAGTGATTTCCAAGATTGACGAACCCAGAGGTGCGTTTACGTGTCGGTCATCAACACTCGCAGTTTTGGCCGATTCTGGCCCGTTTCGTGGACTATTACTCACTGTGTTGCGGTCTCGTAGTGCTTTCCACGATTGACGAACCCAGAGGTGCCTTTACGTGTCGGTCATCAACACTCGTAGTTTTGGCCGATTCTGGCCCGTTTTATGGACTATTACTCACTGTTTTGGGGTCTTGGAGTGATTTCCACGATTGACGAACCCAAAGGTGCGTTTACGTGTCGGTCATCAACACTCGCAGTTTTGGCCAATTTTGGCCCGTTTCATGGACTATTACTCACTATTTTGGGGTCTCGGAGTGATTTCCAAGATTGATGAACCCAGAGGTGCGTTTACGTGTCGGTCATCAACACTCGCAGTTTTGGTCGATTCTGGCCCGTTTCATGGACTATTTACTCACTGTTTTGGGGCCTCAGAGTGATTTCCACGATTGACGAACCCCAACGTGCGTTTACGTTTCGGTCGTCAACACTCGCAGTTTTGGCCGATTCTGGCCCGTTTCGTGGACTATTACTCACTGTGTTGCGGTCTCGTAGTGCTTTCCACGATTGACGAACCCAGAGGTGCCTTTACGTGTCGGTCATCAACACTCGCAGTTTTGGCCGATTCTGGCCCGTTTCGTGGACTATTACTCACTGTGTTGCGGTCTCGTAGTGATTTCCACGATTGACGAACCCAGAGGTGCCTTTACGTGTCGGTCATCAACACTCGCAGTTTTGGCCAATTTTGGCCCGTTTCATGGACTATTACTCACTATTTTGGGGTCGCGGAGTGATTTCCAAGATTGACGAACCCAGAGGTGCGTTTACGTGTCAGTCATCAACACTCGCAGTTTTGGCCGATTCTGGCCCGTTTCGTGGACTATTACTCACTGTGTTGCGGTCTCGTAGTGCTTTCCACGATTGACGAACCCAGAGGTGCCTTTACGTGTCGGTCATCAACACTCGCAGTTTTGGCCGATTCTGGCCCGTTTCGTGGACTATTACTCACTGTGTTGCGGTCTCGTAGTGATTTCCACGATTGACGAACCCAGAGGTGCCTTTACGTGTCGGTCATCAACACTCGCAGTTTTGGCCAATTTTGGCCCGTTTCATGGACTATTACTCACTATTTTGGGGTCTCGGAGTGATTTCCAAGATTGACGAACCCAGAGGTGCGTTTACGTGTCGGTCATCAACACTCGCAGTTTTGGCCGATTCTGGCCCGTTTCGTGGACTATTACTCACTGTGTTGCGGTCTCGTAGTGCTTTCCACGATTGACGAACCCAGAGGTGCCTTTACGTGTCGGTCATCAACACTCGCAGTTTTGGCCGATTCTGGCCCGTTTTATGGACTATTACTCACTGTTTTGGGGTCTTGGAGTGATTTCCACGATTGACGAACCCAAAGGTGCGTTTACGTGTCGGTCATCAACACTCGTAGTTTTGGCCAATTTTGGCCCGTTTCATGGACTATTACTCACTATTTTGGGGTCTCGGAGTGATTTCCAAGATTGATGAACCCAGAGGTGCGTTTACGTGTCGGTCATCAACACTCGCAGTTTTGGTCGATTCTGGCCCGTTTCATGGACTATTTACTCACTGTTTTGGGGCCTCAGAGTGATTTCCACGATTGACGAACCCCAACGTGCGTTTACGTTTCGGTCGTCAACACTCGCAGTTTTGGCCGATTCTGGCCCGTTTCGTGGACTATTACTCACTGTGTTGCGGTCTCGTAGTGCTTTCCACGATTGACGAACCCAGAGGTGCCTTTACGTGTCGGTCATCAACACTCGCAGTTTTGGCCGATTCTGGCCCGTTTCGTGGACTATTACTCACTGTGTTGCGGTCTCGTAGTGATTTCCACGATTGACGAACCCAGAGGTGCCTTTACGTGTCGGTCATCAACACTCGCAGTTTTGGCCAATTTTGGCCCGTTTCATGGACTATTACTCACTATTTTGGGGTCGCGGAGTGATTTCCAAGATTGACGAACCCAGAGGTGCGTTTACGTGTCAGTCATCAACACTCGCAGTTTTGGCCGATTCTGGCCCGTTTCGTGGACTATTACTCACTGTGTTGCGGTCTCGTAGTGCTTTCCACGATTGACGAACCCAGAGGTGCCTTTACGTGTCGGTCATCAACACTCGTAGTTTTGGCCAATTTTGGCCCGTTTCATGGACTATTACTCACTATTTTGGGGTCTCGGAGTGATTTCCAAGATTGATGAACCCAGAGGTGCGTTTACGTGTCGGTCATCAACACTCGCAGTTTTGGTCGATTCTGGCCCGTTTCATGGACTATTTACTCACTGTTTTGGGGCCTCAGAGTGATTTCCACGATTGACGAACCCCAACGTGCGTTTACGTTTCGGTCGTCAACACTCGCAGTTTTGGCCGATTCTGGCCCGTTTCGTGGACTATTACTCACTGTGTTGCGGTCTCGTAGTGCTTTCCACGATTGACGAACCCAGAGGTGCCTTTACGTGTCGGTCATCAACACTCGCAGTTTTGGCCGATTCTGGCCCGTTTCGTGGACTATTACTCACTGTGTTGCGGTCTCGTAGTGATTTCCACGATTGACGAACCCAGAGGTGCCTTTACGTGTCGGTCATCAACACTCGCAGTTTTGGCCAATTTTGGCCCGTTTCATGGACTATTACTCACTATTTTGGGGTCTCGGAGTGATTTCCAAGATTGACGAACCCAGAGGTGCGTTTACGTGTCGGTCATCAACACTCGCAGTTTTGGCCGATTCTGGCCCGTTTCGTGGACTATTACTCACTGTGTTGCGGTCTCGTAGTGCTTTCCACGATTGACGAACCCAGAGGTGCCTTTACGTGTCGGTCATCAACACTCGCAGTTTTGGCCGATTCTGGCCCGTTTTATGGACTATTACTCACTGTTTTGGGGTCTTGGAGTGATTTCCACGATTGACGAACCCAAAGGTGCGTTTACGTGTCGGTCATCAACACTCGTAGTTTTGGCCAATTTTGGCCCGTTTCATGGACTATTACTCACTATTTTGGGGTCTCGGAGTGATTTCCAAGATTGATGAACCCAGAGGTGCGTTTACGTGTCGGTCATCAACACTCGCAGTTTTGGTCGATTCTGGCCCGTTTCATGGACTATTTACTCACTGTTTTGGGGCCTCAGAGTGATTTCCACGATTGACGAACCCCAACGTGCGTTTACGTTTCGGTCGTCAACACTCGCAGTTTTGGCCGATTCTGGCCCGTTTCGTGGACTATTACTCACTGTGTTGCGGTCTCGTAGTGCTTTCCACGATTGACGAACCCAGAGGTGCCTTTACGTGTCGGTCATCAACACTCGCAGTTTTGGCCGATTCTGGCCCGTTTCGTGGACTATTACTCACTGTGTTGCGGTCTCGTAGTGATTTCCACGATTGACGAACCCAGAGGTGCCTTTACGTGTCGGTCATCAACACTCGCAGTTTTGGCCAATTTTGGCCCGTTTCATGGACTATTACTCACTATTTTGGGGTCGCGGAGTGATTTCCAAGATTGACGAACCCAGAGGTGCGTTTACGTGTCGGTCATCAACACTCGCAGTTTTGGCCGATTCTGGCCCGTTTCGTGGACTATTACTCACTGTGTTGCGGTCTCGTAGTGCTTTCCACGATTGACGAACCCAGAGGTGCCTTTACGTGTCGGTCATCAACACTCGTAGTTTTGGCCAATTTTGGCCCGTTTCATGGACTATTACTCACTATTTTGGGGTCTCGGAGTGATTTCCAAGATTGATGAACCCAGAGGTGCGTTTACGTGTCGGTCATCAACACTCGCAGTTTTGGTCGATTCTGGCCCGTTTCATGGACTATTTACTCACTGTTTTGGGGCCTCAGAGTGATTTCCACGATTGACGAACCCCAACGTGCGTTTACGTTTCGGTCGTCAACACTCGCAGTTTTGGCCGATTCTGGCCCGTTTCGTGGACTATTACTCACTGTGTTGCGGTCTCGTAGTGCTTTCCACGATTGACGAACCCAGAGGTGCCTTTACGTGTCGGTCATCAACACTCGCAGTTTTGGCCGATTCTGGCCCGTTTCGTGGACTATTACTCACTGTGTTGCGGTCTCGTAGTGATTTCCACGATTGACGAACCCAGAGGTGCCTTTACGTGTCGGTCATCAACACTCGCAGTTTTGGCCAATTTTGGCCCGTTTCATGGACTATTACTCACTATTTTGGGGTCTCGGAGTGATTTCCAAGATTGACGAACCCAGAGGTGCGTTTACGTGTCGGTCATCAACACTCGCAGTTTTGGCCGATTCTGGCCCGTTTCGTGGACTATTACTCACTGTGTTGCGGTCTCGTAGTGCTTTCCACGATTGACGAACCCAGAGGTGCCTTTACGTGTCGGTCATCAACACTCGCAGTTTTGGCCGATTCTGGCCCGTTTTATGGACTATTACTCACTGTTTTGGGGTCTTGGAGTGATTTCCACGATTGACGAACCCAAAGGTGCGTTTACGTGTCGGTCATCAACACTCGTAGTTTTGGCCAATTTTGGCCCGTTTCATGGACTATTACTCACTATTTTGGGGTCTCGGAGTGATTTCCAAGATTGATGAACCCAGAGGTGCGTTTACGTGTCGGTCATCAACACTCGCAGTTTTGGTCGATTCTGGCCCGTTTCATGGACTATTTACTCACTGTTTTGGGGCCTCAGAGTGATTTCCACGATTGACGAACCCCAACGTGCGTTTACGTTTCGGTCGTCAACACTCGCAGTTTTGGCCGATTCTGGCCCGTTTCGTGGACTATTACTCACTGTGTTGCGGTCTCGTAGTGCTTTCCACGATTGACGAACCCAGAGGTGCCTTTACGTGTCGGTCATCAACACTCGCAGTTTTGGCCGATTCTGGCCCGTTTTATGGACTATTACTCACTGTTTTGGGGTCTTGGAGTGATTTCCACGATTGACGAACCCAAAGGTGCGTTTACGTGTCGGTCATCAACACTCGTAGTTTTGGCCAATTTTGGCCCGTTTCATGGACTATTACTCACTATTTTGGGGTCTCGGAGTGATTTCCAAGATTGATGAACCCAGAGGTGCGTTTACGTGTCGGTCATCAACACTCGCAGTTTTGGTCGATTCTGGCCCGTTTCATGGACTATTTACTCACTGTTTTGGGGCCTCAGAGTGATTTCCACGATTGACGAACCCCAACGTGCGTTTACGTTTCGGTCGTCAACACTCGCAGTTTTGGCCGATTCTGGCCCGTTTCGTGGACTATTACTCACTGTGTTGCGGTCTCGTAGTGCTTTCCACGATTGACGAACCCAGAGGTGCCTTTACGTGTCGGTCATCAACACTCGCAGTTTTGGCCGATTCTGGCCCGTTTCGTGGACTATTACTCACTGTGTTGCGGTCTCGTAGTGATTTCCACGATTGACGAACCCAGAGGTGCCTTTACGTGTCGGTCATCAACACTCGCAGTTTTGGCCAATTTTGGCCCGTTTCATGGACTATTACTCACTATTTTGGGGTCGCGGAGTGATTTCCAAGATTGACGAACCCAGAGGTGCGTTTACGTGTCAGTCATCAACACTCGCAGTTTTGGCCGATTCTGGCCCGTTTCGTGGACTATTACTCACTGTGTTGCGGTCTCGTAGTGCTTTCCACGATTGACGAACCCAGAGGTGCCTTTACGTGTCGGTCATCAACACTCGTAGTTTTGGCCAATTTTGGCCCGTTTCATGGACTATTACTCACTATTTTGGGGTCTCGGAGTGATTTCCAAGATTGATGAACCCAGAGGTGCGTTTACGTGTCGGTCATCAACACTCGCAGTTTTGGTCGATTCTGGCCCGTTTCATGGACTATTTACTCACTGTTTTGGGGCCTCAGAGTGATTTCCACGATTGACGAACCCCAACGTGCGTTTACGTTTCGGTCGTCAACACTCGCAGTTTTGGCCGATTCTGGCCCGTTTCGTGGACTATTACTCACTGTGTTGCGGTCTCGTAGTGCTTTCCACGATTGACGAACCCAGAGGTGCCTTTACGTGTCGGTCATCAACACTCGCAGTTTTGGCCGATTCTGGCCCGTTTCGTGGACTATTACTCACTGTGTTGCGGTCTCGTAGTGATTTCCACGATTGACGAACCCAGAGGTGCCTTTACGTGTCGGTCATCAACACTCGCAGTTTTGGCCAATTTTGGCCCGTTTCATGGACTATTACTCACTATTTTGGGGTCTCGGAGTGATTTCCAAGATTGACGAACCCAGAGGTGCGTTTACGTGTCGGTCATCAACACTCGCAGTTTTGGCCGATTCTGGCCCGTTTCGTGGACTATTACTCACTGTGTTGCGGTCTCGTAGTGCTTTCCACGATTGACGAACCCAGAGGTGCCTTTACGTGTCGGTCATCAACACTCGCAGTTTTGGCCGATTCTGGCCCGTTTTATGGACTATTACTCACTGTTTTGGGGTCTTGGAGTGATTTCCACGATTGACGAACCCAAAGGTGCGTTTACGTGTCGGTCATCAACACTCGTAGTTTTGGCCAATTTTGGCCCGTTTCATGGACTATTACTCACTATTTTGGGGTCTCGGAGTGATTTCCAAGATTGATGAACCCAGAGGTGCGTTTACGTGTCGGTCATCAACACTCGCAGTTTTGGTCGATTCTGGCCCGTTTCATGGACTATTTACTCACTGTTTTGGGGCCTCAGAGTGATTTCCACGATTGACGAACCCCAACGTGCGTTTACGTTTCGGTCGTCAACACTCGCAGTTTTGGCCGATTCTGGCCCGTTTCGTGGACTATTACTCACTGTGTTGCGGTCTCGTAGTGCTTTCCACGATTGACGAACCCAGAGGTGCCTTTACGTGTCGGTCATCAACACTCGCAGTTTTGGCCGATTCTGGCCCGTTTCGTGGACTATTACTCACTGTGTTGCGGTCTCGTAGTGATTTCCACGATTGACGAACCCAGAGGTGCCTTTACGTGTCGGTCATCAACACTCGCAGTTTTGGCCAATTTTGGCCCGTTTCATGGACTATTACTCACTATTTTGGGGTCTCGGAGTGATTTCCAAGATTGACGAACCCAGAGGTGCGTTTACGTGTCGGTCATCAACACTCGCAGTTTTGGCCGATTCTGGCCCGTTTCGTGGACTATTACTCACTGTGTTGCGGTCTCGTAGTGCTTTCCACGATTGACGAACCCAGAGGTGCCTTTACGTGTCGGTCATCAACACTCGCAGTTTTGGCCGATTCTGGCCCGTTTTATGGACTATTACTCACTGTTTTGGGGTCTTGGAGTGATTTCCACGATTGACGAACCCAAAGGTGCGTTTACGTGTCGGTCATCAACACTCGTAGTTTTGGCCAATTTTGGCCCGTTTCATGGACTATTACTCACTATTTTGGGGTCTCGGAGTGATTTCCAAGATTGATGAACCCAGAGGTGCGTTTACGTGTCGGTCATCAACACTCGCAGTTTTGGTCGATTCTGGCCCGTTTCATGGACTATTTACTCACTGTTTTGGGGCCTCGGAGTGATTTCCACGATTGACGAACCCCAACGTGCGTTTACGTTTCGGTCGTCAACACTCGCAGTTTTGGCCGATTCTGGCCCGTTTCGTGGACTATTACTCACTGTGTTGCGGTCTCGTAGTGCTTTCCACGATTGACGAACCCAGAGGTGCCTTTACGTGTCGGTCATCAACACTCGCAGTTTTGGCCGATTCTGGCCCGTTTCGTGGACTATTACTCACTGTGTTGCGGTCTCGTAGTGATTTCCACGATTGACGAACCCAGAGGTGCCTTTACGTGTCGGTCATCAACACTCGCAGTTTTGGCCAATTTTGGCCCGTTTCATGGACTATTACTCACTATTTTGGGGTCGCGGAGTGATTTCCAAGATTGACGAACCCAGAGGTGCGTTTACGTGTCGGTCATCAACACTCGCAGTTTTGGCCGATTCTGGCCCGTTTCGTGGACTATTACTCACTGTGTTGCGGTCTCGTAGTGCTTTCCACGATTGACGAACCCAGAGGTGCCTTTACGTGTCGGTCATCAACACTCGTAGTTTTGGCCAATTTTGGCCCGTTTCATGGACTATTACTCACTATTTTGGGGTCTCGGAGTGATTTCCAAGATTGATGAACCCAGAGGTGCGTTTACGTGTCGGTCATCAACACTCGCAGTTTTGGTCGATTCTGGCCCGTTTCATGGACTATTTACTCACTGTTTTGGGGCCTCAGAGTGATTTCCACGATTGACGAACCCCAACGTGCGTTTACGTTTCGGTCGTCAACACTCGCAGTTTTGGCCGATTCTGGCCCGTTTCGTGGACTATTACTCACTGTGTTGCGGTCTCGTAGTGCTTTCCACGATTGACGAACCCAGAGGTGCCTTTACGTGTCGGTCATCAACACTCGCAGTTTTGGCCGATTCTGGCCCGTTTCGTGGACTATTACTCACTGTGTTGCGGTCTCGTAGTGATTTCCACGATTGACGAACCCAGAGGTGCCTTTACGTGTCGGTCATCAACACTCGCAGTTTTGGCCAATTTTGGCCCGTTTCATGGACTATTACTCACTATTTTGGGGTCTCGGAGTGATTTCCAAGATTGACGAACCCAGAGGTGCGTTTACGTGTCGGTCATCAACACTCGCAGTTTTGGCCGATTCTGGCCCGTTTCGTGGACTATTACTCACTGTGTTGCGGTCTCGTAGTGCTTTCCACGATTGACGAACCCAGAGGTGCCTTTACGTGTCGGTCATCAACACTCGCAGTTTTGGCCGATTCTGGCCCGTTTTATGGACTATTACTCACTGTTTTGGGGTCTTGGAGTGATTTCCACGATTGACGAACCCAAAGGTGCGTTTACGTGTCGGTCATCAACACTCGTAGTTTTGGCCAATTTTGGCCCGTTTCATGGACTATTACTCACTATTTTGGGGTCTCGGAGTGATTTCCAAGATTGATGAACCCAGAGGTGCGTTTACGTGTCGGTCATCAACACTCGCAGTTTTGGTCGATTCTGGCCCGTTTCATGGACTATTTACTCACTGTTTTGGGGCCTCAGAGTGATTTCCACGATTGACGAACCCCAACGTGCGTTTACGTTTCGGTCGTCAACACTCGCAGTTTTGGCCGATTCTGGCCCGTTTCGTGGACTATTACTCACTGTGTTGCGGTCTCGTAGTGCTTTCCACGATTGACGAACCCAGAGGTGCCTTTACGTGTCGGTCATCAACACTCGCAGTTTTGGCCGATTCTGGCCCGTTTCGTGGACTATTACTCACTGTGTTGCGGTCTCGTAGTGATTTCCACGATTGACGAACCCAGAGGTGCCTTTACGTGTCGGTCATCAACACTCGCAGTTTTGGCCAATTTTGGCCCGTTTCATGGACTATTACTCACTATTTTGGGGTCTCGGAGTGATTTCCAAGATTGACGAACCCAGAGGTGCGTTTACGTGTCGGTCATCAACACTCGCAGTTTTGGCCGATTCTGGCCCGTTTCGTGGACTATTACTCACTGTGTTGCGGTCTCGTAGTGCTTTCCACGATTGACGAACCCAGAGGTGCCTTTACGTGTCGGTCATCAACACTCGCAGTTTTGGCCGATTCTGGCCCGTTTTATGGACTATTACTCACTGTTTTGGGGTCTTGGAGTGATTTCCACGATTGACGAACCCAAAGGTGCGTTTACGTGTCGGTCATCAACACTCGTAGTTTTGGCCAATTTTGGCCCGTTTCATGGACTATTACTCACTATTTTGGGGTCTCGGAGTGATTTCCAAGATTGATGAACCCAGAGGTGCGTTTACGTGTCGGTCATCAACACTCGCAGTTTTGGTCGATTCTGGCCCGTTTCATGGACTATTTACTCACTGTTTTGGGGCCTCAGAGTGATTTCCACGATTGACGAACCCCAACGTGCGTTTACGTTTCGGTCGTCAACACTCGCAGTTTTGGCCGATTCTGGCCCGTTTCGTGGACTATTACTCACTGTGTTGCGGTCTCGTAGTGCTTTCCACGATTGACGAACCCAGAGGTGCCTTTACGTGTCGGTCATCAACACTCGCAGTTTTGGCCGATTCTGGCCCGTTTCGTGGACTATTACTCACTGTGTTGCGGTCTCGTAGTGATTTCCACGATTGACGAACCCAGAGGTGCCTTTACGTGTCGGTCATCAACACTCGCAGTTTTGGCCAATTTTGGCCCGTTTCATGGACTATTACTCACTATTTTGGGGTCTCGGAGTGATTTCCAAGATTGACGAACCCAGAGGTGCGTTTACGTGTCGGTCATCAACACTCGCAGTTTTGGCCGATTCTGGCCCGTTTCGTGGACTATTACTCACTGTGTTGCGGTCTCGTAGTGCTTTCCACGATTGACGAACCCAGAGGTGCCTTTACGTGTCGGTCATCAACACTCGCAGTTTTGGCCGATTCTGGCCCGTTTTATGGACTATTACTCACTGTTTTGGGGTCTTGGAGTGATTTCCACGATTGACGAACCCAAAGGTGCGTTTACGTGTCGGTCATCAACACTCGTAGTTTTGGCCAATTTTGGCCCGTTTCATGGACTATTACTCACTATTTTGGGGTCTCGGAGTGATTTCCAAGATTGATGAACCCAGAAGTGCGTTTACGTGTCGGTCATCAACACTCGCAGTTTTGGTCGATTCTGGCCCGTTTCATGGACTATTTACTCACTGTTTTGGGGCCTCAGAGTGATTTCCACGATTGACGAACCCCAACGTGCGTTTACGTTTCGGTCGTCAACACTCGCAGTTTTGGCCGATTCTGGCCCGTTTCGTGGACTATTACTCACTGTGTTGCGGTCTCGTAGTGCTTTCCACGATTGACGAACCCAGAGGTGCCTTTACGTGTCGGTCATCAACACTCGCAGTTTTGGCCGATTCTGGCCCGTTTCGTGGACTATTACTCACTGTGTTGCGGTCTCGTAGTGATTTCCACGATTGACGAACCCAGAGGTGCCTTTACGTGTCGGTCATCAACACTCGCAGTTTTGGCCAATTTTGGCCCGTTTCATGGACTATTACTCACTATTTTGGGGTCGCGGAGTGATTTCCAAGATTGACGAACCCAGAGGTGCGTTTACGTGTCGGTCATCAACACTCGCAGTTTTGGCCGATTCTGGCCCGTTTCGTGGACTATTACTCACTGTGTTGCGGTCTCGTAGTGCTTTCCACGATTGACGAACCCAGAGGTGCCTTTACGTGTCGGTCATCAACACTCGTAGTTTTGGCCAATTTTGGCCCGTTTCATGGACTATTACTCACTATTTTGGGGTCTCGGAGTGATTTCCAAGATTGATGAACCCAGAGGTGCGTTTACGTGTCGGTCATCAACACTCGCAGTTTTGGTCGATTCTGGCCCGTTTCATGGACTATTTACTCACTGTTTTGGGGCCTCAGAGTGATTTCCACGATTGACGAACCCCAACGTGCGTTTACGTTTCGGTCGTCAACACTCGCAGTTTTGGCCGATTCTGGCCCGTTTCGTGGACTATTACTCACTGTGTTGCGGTCTCGTAGTGCTTTCCACGATTGACGAACCCAGAGGTGCCTTTACGTGTCGGTCATCAACACTCGCAGTTTTGGCCGATTCTGGCCCGTTTCGTGGACTATTACTCACTGTGTTGCGGTCTCGTAGTGATTTCCACGATTGACGAACCCAGAGGTGCCTTTACGTGTCGGTCATCAACACTCGCAGTTTTGGCCAATTTTGGCCCGTTTCATGGACTATTACTCACTATTTTGGGGTCTCGGAGTGATTTCCAAGATTGACGAACCCAGAGGTGCGTTTACGTGTCGGTCATCAACACTCGCAGTTTTGGCCGATTCTGGCCCGTTTCGTGGACTATTACTCACTGTGTTGCGGTCTCGTAGTGCTTTCCACGATTGACGAACCCAGAGGTGCCTTTACGTGTCGGTCATCAACACTCGCAGTTTTGGCCGATTCTGGCCCGTTTCGTGGACTATTACTCACTGTGTTGCGGTCTCGTAGTGCTTTCCACGATTGACGAACCCAGAGGTGCCTTTACGTGTCGGTCATCAACACTCGCAGTTTTGGCCGATTCTGGCCCGTTTCGTGGACTATTACTCACTGTGTTGCGGTCTCGTAGTGATTTCCACGATTGACGAACCCAGAGGTGCCTTTACGTGTCGGTCATCAACACTCGCAGTTTTGGCCAATTTTGGCCCGTTTCATGGACTATTACTCACTATTTTGGGGTCTCGGAGTGATTTCCAAGATTGACGAACCCAGAGGTGCGTTTACGTGTCGGTCATCAACACTCGCAGTTTTGGCCGATTCTGGCCCGTTTCGTGGACTATTACTCACTGTGTTGCGGTCTCGTAGTGCTTTCCACGATTGACGAACCCAGAGGTGCCTTTACGTGTCGGTCATCAACACTCGCAGTTTTGGCCGATTCTGGCCCGTTTTATGGACTATTACTCACTGTTTTGGGGTCTTGGAGTGATTTCCACGATTGACGAACCCAAAGGTGCGTTTACGTGTCGGTCATCAACACTCGTAGTTTTGGCCAATTTTGGCCCGTTTCATGGACTATTACTCACTATTTTGGGGTCTCGGAGTGATTTCCAAGATTGATGAACCCAGAGGTGCGTTTACGTGTCGGTCATCAACACTCGCAGTTTTGGTCGATTCTGGCCCGTTTCATGGACTATTTACTCACTGTTTTGGGGCCTCAGAGTGATTTCCACGATTGACGAACCCCAACGTGCGTTTACGTTTCGGTCGTCAACACTCGCAGTTTTGGCCGATTCTGGCCCGTTTCGTGGACTATTACTCACTGTGTTGCGGTCTCGTAGTGCTTTCCACGATTGACGAACCCAGAGGTGCCTTTACGTGTCGGTCATCAACACTCGCAGTTTTGGCCGATTCTGGCCCGTTTCGTGGACTATTACTCACTGTGTTGCGGTCTCGTAGTGATTTCCACGATTGACGAACCCAGAGGTGCCTTTACGTGTCGGTCATCAACACTCGCAGTTTTGGCCAATTTTGGCCCGTTTCATGGACTATTACTCACTATTTTGGGGTCGCGGAGTGATTTCCAAGATTGACGAACCCAGAGGTGCGTTTACGTGTCGGTCATCAACACTCGCAGTTTTGGCCGATTCTGGCCCGTTTCGTGGACTATTACTCACTGTGTTGCGGTCTCGTAGTGCTTTCCACGATTGACGAACCCAGAGGTGCCTTTACGTGTCGGTCATCAACACTCGTAGTTTTGGCCAATTTTGGCCCGTTTCATGGACTATTACTCACTATTTTGGGGTCTCGGAGTGATTTCCAAGATTGATGAACCCAGAGGTGCGTTTACGTGTCGGTCATCAACACTCGCAGTTTTGGTCGATTCTGGCCCGTTTCATGGACTATTTACTCACTGTTTTGGGGCCTCAGAGTGATTTCCACGATTGACGAACCCCAACGTGCGTTTACGTTTCGGTCGTCAACACTCGCAGTTTTGGCCGATTCTGGCCCGTTTCGTGGACTATTACTCACTGTGTTGCGGTCTCGTAGTGCTTTCCACGATTGACGAACCCAGAGGTGCCTTTACGTGTCGGTCATCAACACTCGCAGTTTTGGCCGATTCTGGCCCGTTTCGTGGACTATTACTCACTGTGTTGCGGTCTCGTAGTGATTTCCACGATTGACGAACCCAGAGGTGCCTTTACGTGTCGGTCATCAACACTCGCAGTTTTGGCCAATTTTGGCCCGTTTCATGGACTATTACTCACTATTTTGGGGTCTCGGAGTGATTTCCAAGATTGACGAACCCAGAGGTGCGTTTACGTGTCGGTCATCAACACTCGCAGTTTTGGCCGATTCTGGCCCGTTTCGTGGACTATTACTCACTGTGTTGCGGTCTCGTAGTGCTTTCCACGATTGACGAACCCAGAGGTGCCTTTACGTGTCGGTCATCAACACTCGCAGTTTTGGCCGATTCTGGCCCGTTTCGTGGACTATTACTCACTGTGTTGCGGTCTCGTAGTGCTTTCCACGATTGACGAACCCAGAGGTGCCTTTACGTGTCGGTCATCAACACTCGCAGTTTTGGCCGATTCTGGCCCGTTTCGTGGACTATTACTCACTGTGTTGCGGTCTCGTAGTGATTTCCACGATTGACGAACCCAGAGGTGCCTTTACGTGTCGGTCATCAACACTCGCAGTTTTGGCCAATTTTGGCCCGTTTCATGGACTATTACTCACTATTTTGGGGTCTCGGAGTGATTTCCAAGATTGACGAACCCAGAGGTGCGTTTACGTGTCGGTCATCAACACTCGCAGTTTTGGCCGATTCTGGCCCGTTTCGTGGACTATTACTCACTGTGTTGCGGTCTCGTAGTGCTTTCCACGATTGACGAACCCAGAGGTGCCTTTACGTGTCGGTCATCAACACTCGCAGTTTTGGCCGATTCTGGCCCGTTTTATGGACTATTACTCACTGTTTTGGGGTCTTGGAGTGATTTCCACGATTGACGAACCCAAAGGTGCGTTTACGTGTCGGTCATCAACACTCGTAGTTTTGGCCAATTTTGGCCCGTTTCATGGACTATTACTCACTATTTTGGGGTCTCGGAGTGATTTCCAAGATTGATGAACCCAGAGGTGCGTTTACGTGTCGGTCATCAACACTCGCAGTTTTGGTCGATTCTGGCCCGTTTCATGGACTATTTACTCACTGTTTTGGGGCCTCAGAGTGATTTCCACGATTGACGAACCCCAACGTGCGTTTACGTTTCGGTCGTCAACACTCGCAGTTTTGGCCGATTCTGGCCCGTTTCGTGGACTATTACTCACTGTGTTGCGGTCTCGTAGTGCTTTCCACGATTGACGAACCCAGAGGTGCCTTTACGTGTCGGTCATCAACACTCGCAGTTTTGGCCGATTCTGGCCCGTTTCGTGGACTATTACTCACTGTGTTGCGGTCTCGTAGTGATTTCCACGATTGACGAACCCAGAGGTGCCTTTACGTGTCGGTCATCAACACTCGCAGTTTTGGCCAATTTTGGCCCGTTTCATGGACTATTACTCACTATTTTGGGGTCTCGGAGTGATTTCCAAGATTGACGAACCCAGAGGTGCGTTTACGTGTCGGTCATCAACACTCGCAGTTTTGGCCGATTCTGGCCCGTTTCGTGGACTATTACTCACTGTGTTGCGGTCTCGTAGTGCTTTCCACGATTGACGAACCCAGAGGTGCCTTTACGTGTCGGTCATCAACACTCGCAGTTTTGGCCGATTCTGGCCCGTTTTATGGACTATTACTCACTGTTTTGGGGTCTTGGAGTGATTTCCACGATTGACGAACCCAAAGGTGCGTTTACGTGTCGGTCATCAACACTCGTAGTTTTGGCCAATTTTGGCCCGTTTCATGGACTATTACTCACTATTTTGGGGTCTCGGAGTGATTTCCAAGATTGATGAACCCAGAGGTGCGTTTACGTGTCGGTCATCAACACTCGCAGTTTTGGTCGATTCTGGCCCGTTTCATGGACTATTTACTCACTGTTTTGGGGCCTCAGAGTGATTTCCACGATTGACGAACCCCAACGTGCGTTTACGTTTCGGTCGTCAACACTCGCAGTTTTGGCCGATTCTGGCCCGTTTCGTGGACTATTACTCACTGTGTTGCGGTCTCGTAGTGCTTTCCACGATTGACGAACCCAGAGGTGCCTTTACGTGTCGGTCATCAACACTCGCAGTTTTGGCCGATTCTGGCCCGTTTCGTGGACTATTACTCACTGTGTTGCGGTCTCGTAGTGATTTCCACGATTGACGAACCCAGAGGTGCCTTTACGTGTCGGTCATCAACACTCGCAGTTTTGGCCAATTTTGGCCCGTTTCATGGACTATTACTCACTATTTTGGGGTCTCGGAGTGATTTCCAAGATTGACGAACCCAGAGGTGCGTTTACGTGTCGGTCATCAACACTCGCAGTTTTGGCCGATTCTGGCCCGTTTCGTGGACTATTACTCACTGTGTTGCGGTCTCGTAGTGCTTTCCACGATTGACGAACCCAGAGGTGCCTTTACGTGTCGGTCATCAACACTCGCAGTTTTGGCCGATTCTGGCCCGTTTCGTGGACTATTACTCACTGTGTTGCGGTCTCGTAGTGCTTTCCACGATTGACGAACCCAGAGGTGCCTTTACGTGTCGGTCATCAACACTCGCAGTTTTGGCCGATTCTGGCCCGTTTCGTGGACTATTACTCACTGTGTTGCGGTCTCGTAGTGATTTCCACGATTGACGAACCCAGAGGTGCCTTTACGTGTCGGTCATCAACACTCGCAGTTTTGGCCAATTTTGGCCCGTTTCATGGACTATTACTCACTATTTTGGGGTCTCGGAGTGATTTCCAAGATTGACGAACCCAGAGGTGCGTTTACGTGTCGGTCATCAACACTCGCAGTTTTGGCCGATTCTGGCCCGTTTCGTGGACTATTACTCACTGTGTTGCGGTCTCGTAGTGCTTTCCACGATTGACGAACCCAGAGGTGCCTTTACGTGTCGGTCATCAACACTCGCAGTTTTGGCCGATTCTGGCCCGTTTTATGGACTATTACTCACTGTTTTGGGGTCTTGGAGTGATTTCCACGATTGACGAACCCAAAGGTGCGTTTACGTGTCGGTCATCAACACTCGTAGTTTTGGCCAATTTTGGCCCGTTTCATGGACTATTACTCACTATTTTGGGGTCTCGGAGTGATTTCCAAGATTGATGAACCCAGAGGTGCGTTTACGTGTCGGTCATCAACACTCGCAGTTTTGGTCGATTCTGGCCCGTTTCATGGACTATTTACTCACTGTTTTGGGGCCTCAGAGTGATTTCCACGATTGACGAACCCCAACGTGCGTTTACGTTTCGGTCGTCAACACTCGCAGTTTTGGCCGATTCTGGCCCGTTTCGTGGACTATTACTCACTGTGTTGCGGTCTCGTAGTGCTTTCCACGATTGACGAACCCAGAGGTGCCTTTACGTGTCGGTCATCAACACTCGCAGTTTTGGCCGATTCTGGCCCGTTTCGTGGACTATTACTCACTGTGTTGCGGTCTCGTAGTGATTTCCACGATTGACGAACCCAGAGGTGCCTTTACGTGTCGGTCATCAACACTCGCAGTTTTGGCCAATTTTGGCCCGTTTCATGGACTATTACTCACTATTTTGGGGTCTCGGAGTGATTTCCAAGATTGACGAACCCAGAGGTGCGTTTACGTGTCGGTCATCAACACTCGCAGTTTTGGCCGATTCTGGCCCGTTTCGTGGACTATTACTCACTGTGTTGCGGTCTCGTAGTGCTTTCCACGATTGACGAACCCAGAGGTGCCTTTACGTGTCGGTCATCAACACTCGCAGTTTTGGCCGATTCTGGCCCGTTTTATGGACTATTACTCACTGTTTTGGGGTCTTGGAGTGATTTCCACGATTGACGAACCCAAAGGTGCGTTTACGTGTCGGTCATCAACACTCGTAGTTTTGGCCAATTTTGGCCCGTTTCATGGACTATTACTCACTATTTTGGGGTCTCGGAGTGATTTCCAAGATTGATGAACCCAGAGGTGCGTTTACGTGTCGGTCATCAACACTCGCAGTTTTGGTCGATTCTGGCCCGTTTCATGGACTATTTACTCACTGTTTTGGGGCCTCAGAGTGATTTCCACGATTGACGAACCCCAACGTGCGTTTACGTTTCGGTCGTCAACACTCGCAGTTTTGGCCGATTCTGGCCCGTTTCGTGGACTATTACTCACTGTGTTGCGGTCTCGTAGTGCTTTCCACGATTGACGAACCCAGAGGTGCCTTTACGTGTCGGTCATCAACACTCGCAGTTTTGGCCGATTCTGGCCCGTTTCGTGGACTATTACTCACTGTGTTGCGGTCTCGTAGTGATTTCCACGATTGACGAACCCAGAGGTGCCTTTACGTGTCGGTCATCAACACTCGCAGTTTTGGCCAATTTTGGCCCGTTTCATGGACTATTACTCACTATTTTGGGGTCTCGGAGTGATTTCCAAGATTGACGAACCCAGAGGTGCGTTTACGTGTCGGTCATCAACACTCGCAGTTTTGGCCGATTCTGGCCCGTTTCGTGGACTATTACTCACTGTGTTGCGGTCTCGTAGTGCTTTCCACGATTGACGAACCCAGAGGTGCCTTTACGTGTCGGTCATCAACACTCGCAGTTTTGGCCGATTCTGGCCCGTTTTATGGACTATTACTCACTGTTTTGGGGTCTTGGAGTGATTTCCACGATTGACGAACCCAAAGGTGCGTTTACGTGTCGGTCATCAACACTCGTAGTTTTGGCCAATTTTGGCCCGTTTCATGGACTATTACTCACTATTTTGGGGTCTCGGAGTGATTTCCAAGATTGATGAACCCAGAGGTGCGTTTACGTGTCGGTCATCAACACTCGCAGTTTTGGTCGATTCTGGCCCGTTTCATGGACTATTTACTCACTGTTTTGGGGCCTCAGAGTGATTTCCACGATTGACGAACCCCAACGTGCGTTTACGTTTCGGTCGTCAACACTCGCAGTTTTGGCCGATTCTGGCCCGTTTCGTGGACTATTACTCACTGTGTTGCGGTCTCGTAGTGCTTTCCACGATTGACGAACCCAGAGGTGCCTTTACGTGTCGGTCATCAACACTCGCAGTTTTGGCCGATTCTGGCCCGTTTCGTGGACTATTACTCACTGTGTTGCGGTCTCGTAGTGATTTCCACGATTGACGAACCCAGAGGTGCCTTTACGTGTCGGTCATCAACACTCGCAGTTTTGGCCAATTTTGGCCCGTTTCATGGACTATTACTCACTATTTTGGGGTCTCGGAGTGATTTCCAAGATTGACGAACCCAGAGGTGCGTTTACGTGTCGGTCATCAACACTCGCAGTTTTGGCCGATTCTGGCCCGTTTCGTGGACTATTACTCACTGTGTTGCGGTCTCGTAGTGCTTTCCACGATTGACGAACCCAGAGGTGCCTTTACGTGTCGGTCATCAACACTCGCAGTTTTGGCCGATTCTGGCCCGTTTCGTGGACTATTACTCACTGTGTTGCGGTCTCGTAGTGCTTTCCACGATTGACGAACCCAGAGGTGCCTTTACGTGTCGGTCATCAACACTCGCAGTTTTGGCCGATTCTGGCCCGTTTCGTGGACTATTACTCACTGTGTTGCGGTCTCGTAGTGATTTCCACGATTGACGAACCCAGAGGTGCCTTTACGTGTCGGTCATCAACACTCGCAGTTTTGGCCAATTTTGGCCCGTTTCATGGACTATTACTCACTATTTTGGGGTCTCGGAGTGATTTCCAAGATTGACGAACCCAGAGGTGCGTTTACGTGTCGGTCATCAACACTCGCAGTTTTGGCCGATTCTGGCCCGTTTCGTGGACTATTACTCACTGTGTTGCGGTCTCGTAGTGCTTTCCACGATTGACGAACCCAGAGGTGCCTTTACGTGTCGGTCATCAACACTCGCAGTTTTGGCCGATTCTGGCCCGTTTTATGGACTATTACTCACTGTTTTGGGGTCTTGGAGTGATTTCCACGATTGACG
This sequence comes from Triticum timopheevii, assembly GCA_963921465.1. Taxonomy (NCBI): domain Eukaryota; kingdom Viridiplantae; phylum Streptophyta; class Magnoliopsida; order Poales; family Poaceae; genus Triticum; species Triticum timopheevii. Next base: position 670,614,663 of record OY997266.1, on the reverse strand, counting down.
AACCCAAAGGTGCGTTTACGTGTCGGTCATCAACACTCGTAGTTTTGGCCAATTTTGGCCCGTTTCATGGACTATTACTCACTATTTTGGGGTCTCGGAGTGATTTCCAAGATTGATGAACCCAGAGGTGCGTTTACGTGTCGGTCATCAACACTCGCAGTTTTGGTCGATTCTGGCCCGTTTCATGGACTATTTACTCACTGTTTTGGGGCCTCAGAGTGATTTCCACGATTGACGAACCCCAACGTGCGTTTACGTTTCGGTCGTCAACACTCGCAGTTTTGGCCGATTCTGGCCCGTTTCGTGGACTATTACTCACTGTGTTGCGGTCTCGTAGTGCTTTCCACGATTGACGAACCCAGAGGTGCCTTTACGTGTCGGTCATCAACACTCGCAGTTTTGGCCGATTCTGGCCCGTTTCGTGGACTATTACTCACTGTGTTGCGGTCTCGTAGTGATTTCCACGATTGACGAACCCAGAGGTGCCTTTACGTGTCGGTCATCAACACTCGCAGTTTTGGCCAATTTTGGCCCGTTTCATGGACTATTACTCACTATTTTGGGGTCTCGGAGTGATTTCCAAGATTGACGAACCCAGAGGTGCGTTTACGTGTCGGTCATCAACACTCGCAGTTTTGGCCGATTCTGGCCCGTTTCGTGGACTATTACTCACTGTGTTGCGGTCTCGTAGTGATTTCCACGATTGACGAACCCAGAGGTGCCTTTACGTGTCGGTCATCAACACTCGCAGTTTTGGCCAATTTTGGCCCGTTTCATGGACTATTACTCACTATTTTGGGGTCTCGGAGTGATTTCCAAGATTGACGAACCCAGAGGTGCGTTTACGTGTCGGTCATCAACACTCGCAGTTTTGGCCGATTCTGGCCCGTTTCGTGGACTATTACTCACTGTGTTGCGGTCTCGTAGTGCTTTCCACGATTGACGAACCCAGAGGTGCCTTTACGTGTCGGTCATCAACACTCGCAGTTTTGGCCGATTCTGGCCCGTTTCGTGGACTATTACTCACTGTGTTGCGGTCTCGTAGTGCTTTCCACGATTGACGAACCCAGAGGTGCCTTTACGTGTCGGTCATCAACACTCGCAGTTTTGGCCGATTCTGGCCCGTTTCGTGGACTATTACTCACTGTGTTGCGGTCTCGTAGTGATTTCCACGATTGACGAACCCAGAGGTGCCTTTACGTGTCGGTCATCAACACTCGCAGTTTTGGCCAATTTTGGCCCGTTTCATGGACTATTACTCACTATTTTGGGGTCTCGGAGTGATTTCCAAGATTGACGAACCCAGAGGTGCGTTTACGTGTCGGTCATCAACACTCGCAGTTTTGGCCGATTCTGGCCCGTTTCGTGGACTATTACTCACTGTGTTGCGGTCTCGTAGTGCTTTCCACGATTGACGAACCCAGAGGTGCCTTTACGTGTCGGTCATCAACACTCGCAGTTTTGGCCGATTCTGGCCCGTTTCGTGGTGTGTTGCGGTCTCGTAGTGATTTCCACGATTGACGAACCCAGAGGTGCCTTTACGTGTCGGTCATCAACACTCGCAGTTTTGGCCAATTTTGGCCCGTTTCGTGGACTATTACTCACTGTGTTGCGGTCTCGTAGTGCTTTCCACGATTGACGAACCCAGAGGTGCCTTTACGTGTCGGTCATCAACACTCGCAGTTTTGGCCGATTCTGGCCCGTTTCGTGGACTATTACTCACTGTGTTGCGGTCTCGTAGTGATTTCCACGATTGACGAACCCAGAGGTGCCTTTACGTGTCGGTCATCAACACTCGCAGTTTTGGCCAATTTTGGCCCGTTTCATGGACTATTACTCACTATTTTGGGGTCTCGGAGTGATTTCCAAGATTGACGAACCCAGAGGTGCGTTTACGTGTCGGTCATCAACACTCGCAGTTTTGGCCGATTCTGGCCCGTTTCGTGGACTATTACTCACTGTGTTGCGGTCTCGTAGTGCTTTCCACGATTGACGAACCCAGAGGTGCCTTTACGTGTCGGTCATCAACACTCGCAGTTTTGGCCGATTCTGGCCCGTTTCGTGGACTATTACTCACTGTGTTGCGGTCTCGTAGTGCTTTCCACGATTGACGAACCCAGAGGTGCCTTTACGTGTCGGTCATCAACACTCGCAGTTTTGGCCGATTCTGGCCCGTTTCGTGGACTATTACTCACTGTGTTGCGGTCTCGTAGTGATTTCCACGATTGACGAACCCAGAGGTGCCTTTACGTGTCGGTCATCAACACTCGCAGTTTTGGCCAATTTTGGCCCGTTTCATGGACTATTACTCACTATTTTGGGGTCTCGGAGTGATTTCCAAGATTGACGAACCCAGAGGTGCGTTTACGTGTCGGTCATCAACACTCGCAGTTTTGGCCGATTCTGGCCCGTTTCGTGGACTATTACTCACTGTGTTGCGGTCTCGTAGTGCTTTCCACGATTGACGAACCCAGAGGTGCCTTTACGTGTCGGTCATCAACACTCGCAGTTTTGGCCGATTCTGGCCCGTTTTATGGACTATTACTCACTGTTTTGGGGTCTTGGAGTGATTTCCACGATTGACGAACCCAAAGGTGCGTTTACGTGTCGGTCATCAACACTCGTAGTTTTGGCCAATTTTGGCCCGTTTCATGGACTATTACTCACTATTTTGGGGTCTCGGAGTGATTTCCAAGATTGATGAACCCAGAGGTGCGTTTACGTGTCGGTCATCAACACTCGCAGTTTTGGTCGATTCTGGCCCGTTTCATGGACTATTTACTCACTGTTTTGGGGCCTCAGAGTGATTTCCACGATTGACGAACCCCAACGTGCGTTTACGTTTCGGTCGTCAACACTCGCAGTTTTGGCCGATTCTGGCCCGTTTCGTGGACTATTACTCACTGTGTTGCGGTCTCGTAGTGCTTTCCACGATTGACGAACCCAGAGGTGCCTTTACGTGTCGGTCATCAACACTCGCAGTTTTGGCCGATTCTGGCCCGTTTCGTGGACTATTACTCACTGTGTTGCGGTCTCGTAGTGATTTCCACGATTGACGAACCCAGAGGTGCCTTTACGTGTCGGTCATCAACACTCGCAGTTTTGGCCAATTTTGGCCCGTTTCATGGACTATTACTCACTATTTTGGGGTCTCGGAGTGATTTCCAAGATTGACGAACCCAGAGGTGCGTTTACGTGTCGGTCATCAACACTCGCAGTTTTGGCCGATTCTGGCCCGTTTCGTGGACTATTACTCACTGTGTTGCGGTCTCGTAGTGCTTTCCACGATTGACGAACCCAGAGGTGCCTTTACGTGTCGGTCATCAACACTCGCAGTTTTGGCCGATTCTGGCCCGTTTTATGGACTATTACTCACTGTTTTGGGGTCTTGGAGTGATTTCCACGATTGACGAACCCAAAGGTGCGTTTACGTGTCGGTCATCAACACTCGTAGTTTTGGCCAATTTTGGCCCGTTTCATGGACTATTACTCACTATTTTGGGGTCTCGGAGTGATTTCCAAGATTGATGAACCCAGAGGTGCGTTTACGTGTCGGTCATCAACACTCGCAGTTTTGGTCGATTCTGGCCCGTTTCATGGACTATTTACTCACTGTTTTGGGGCCTCAGAGTGATTTCCACGATTGACGAACCCCAACGTGCGTTTACGTTTCGGTCGTCAACACTCGCAGTTTTGGCCGATTCTGGCCCGTTTCGTGGACTATTACTCACTGTGTTGCGGTCTCGTAGTGCTTTCCACGATTGACGAACCCAGAGGTGCCTTTACGTGTCGGTCATCAACACTCGCAGTTTTGGCCGATTCTGGCCCGTTTCGTGGACTATTACTCACTGTGTTGCGGTCTCGTAGTGATTTCCACGATTGACGAACCCAGAGGTGCCTTTACGTGTCGGTCATCAACACTCGCAGTTTTGGCCAATTTTGGCCCGTTTCATGGACTATTACTCACTATTTTGGGGTCTCGGAGTGATTTCCAAGATTGACGAACCCAGAGGTGCGTTTACGTGTCGGTCATCAACACTCGCAGTTTTGGCCGATTCTGGCCCGTTTCGTGGACTATTACTCACTGTGTTGCGGTCTCGTAGTGCTTTCCACGATTGACGAACCCAGAGGTGCCTTTACGTGTCGGTCATCAACACTCGCAGTTTTGGCCGATTCTGGCCCGTTTTATGGACTATTACTCACTGTTTTGGGGTCTTGGAGTGATTTCCACGATTGACGAACCCAAAGGTGCGTTTACGTGTCGGTCATCAACACTCGTAGTTTTGGCCAATTTTGGCCCGTTTCATGGACTATTACTCACTATTTTGGGGTCTCGGAGTGATTTCCAAGATTGATGAACCCAGAGGTGCGTTTACGTGTCGGTCATCAACACTCGCAGTTTTGGTCGATTCTGGCCCGTTTCATGGACTATTTACTCACTGTTTTGGGGCCTCAGAGTGATTTCCACGATTGACGAACCCCAACGTGCGTTTACGTTTCGGTCGTCAACACTCGCAGTTTTGGCCGATTCTGGCCCGTTTCGTGGACTATTACTCACTGTGTTGCGGTCTCGTAGTGCTTTCCACGATTGACGAACCCAGAGGTGCCTTTACGTGTCGGTCATCAACACTCGCAGTTTTGGCCGATTCTGGCCCGTTTCGTGGACTATTACTCACTGTGTTGCGGTCTCGTAGTGATTTCCACGATTGACGAACCCAGAGGTGCCTTTACGTGTCGGTCATCAACACTCGCAGTTTTGGCCGATTCTGGCCCGTTTTATGGACTATTACTCACTGTTTTGGGGTCTTGGAGTGATTTCCACGATTGACGAACCCAAAGGTGCGTTTACGTGTCGGTCATCAACACTCGTAGTTTTGGCCAATTTTGGCCCGTTTCATGGACTATTACTCACTATTTTGGGGTCTCGGAGTGATTTCCAAGATTGATGAACCCAGAGGTGCGTTTACGTGTCGGTCATCAACACTCGCAGTTTTGGCCGATTCTGGCCCGTTTCGTGGACTATTACTCACTGTGTTGCGGTCTCGTAGTGCTTTCCACGATTGACGAACCCAGAGGTGCCTTTACGTGTCGGTCATCAACACTCGCAGTTTTGGCCGATTCTGGCCCGTTTCGTGGACTATTACTCACTGTGTTGCGGTCTCGTAGTGCTTTCCACGATTGACGAACCCAGAGGTGCCTTTACGTGTCGGTCATCAACACTCGCAGTTTTGGCCGATTCTGGCCCGTTTCGTGGACTATTACTCACTGTGTTGCGGTCTCGTAGTGATTTCCACGATTGACGAACCCAGAGGTGCCTTTACGTGTCGGTCATCAACACTCGCAGTTTTGGCCAATTTTGGCCCGTTTCATGGACTATTACTCACTATTTTGGGGTCTCGGAGTGATTTCCAAGATTGACGAACCCAGAGGTGCGTTTACGTGTCGGTCATCAACACTCGCAGTTTTGGCCGATTCTGGCCCGTTTCGTGGACTATTACTCACTGTGTTGCGGTCTCGTAGTGCTTTCCACGATTGACGAACCCAGAGGTGCCTTTACGTGTCGGTCATCAACACTCGCAGTTTTGGCCGATTCTGGCCCGTTTCGTGGTGTGTTGCGGTCTCGTAGTGATTTCCACGATTGACGAACCCAGAGGTGCCTTTACGTGTCGGTCATCAACACTCGCAGTTTTGGCCAATTTTGGCCCGTTTCGTGGACTATTACTCACTGTGTTGCGGTCTCGTAGTGCTTTCCACGATTGACGAACCCAGAGGTGCCTTTACGTGTCGGTCATCAACACTCGCAGTTTTGGCCGATTCTGGCCCGTTTCGTGGACTATTACTCACTGTGTTGCGGTCTCGTAGTGATTTCCACGATTGACGAACCCAGAGGTGCCTTTACGTGTCGGTCATCAACACTCGCAGTTTTGGCCAATTTTGGCCCGTTTCATGGACTATTACTCACTATTTTGGGGTCTCAGAGTGATTTCCAAGATTGACGAACCCAGAGGTGCGTTTACGTGTCGGTCATCAACACTCGCAGTTTTGGCCGATTCTGGCCCGTTTCGTGGACTATTACTCACTGTGTTGCGGTCTCGTAGTGCTTTCCACGATTGACGAACCCAGAGGTGCCTTTACGTGTCGGTCATCAACACTCGCAGTTTTGGCCGATTCTGGCCCGTTTCGTGGACTATTACTCACTGTGTTGCGGTCTCGTAGTGCTTTCCACGATTGACGAACCCAGAGGTGCCTTTACGTGTCGGTCATCAACACTCGCAGTTTTGGCCGATTCTGGCCCGTTTCGTGGACTATTACTCACTGTGTTGCGGTCTCGTAGTGATTTCCACGATTGACGAACCCAGAGGTGCCTTTACGTGTCGGTCATCAACACTCGCAGTTTTGGCCAATTTTGGCCCGTTTCATGGACTATTACTCACTATTTTGGGGTCTCGGAGTGATTTCCAAGATTGACGAACCCAGAGGTGCGTTTACGTGTCGGTCATCAACACTCGCAGTTTTGGCCGATTCTGGCCCGTTTCGTGGACTATTACTCACTGTGTTGCGGTCTCGTAGTGCTTTCCACGATTGACGAACCCAGAGGTGCCTTTACGTGTCGGTCATCAACACTCGCAGTTTTGGCCGATTCTGGCCCGTTTTATGGACTATTACTCACTGTTTTGGGGTCTTGGAGTGATTTCCACGATTGACGAACCCAAAGGTGCGTTTACGTGTCGGTCATCAACACTCGTAGTTTTGGCCAATTTTGGCCCGTTTCATGGACTATTACTCACTATTTTGGGGTCTCGGAGTGATTTCCAAGATTGATGAACCCAGAGGTGCGTTTACGTGTCGGTCATCAACACTCGCAGTTTTGGTCGATTCTGGCCCGTTTCATGGACTATTTACTCACTGTTTTGGGGCCTCAGAGTGATTTCCACGATTGACGAACCCCAACGTGCGTTTACGTTTCGGTCGTCAACACTCGCAGTTTTGGCCGATTCTGGCCCGTTTCGTGGACTATTACTCACTGTGTTGCGGTCTCGTAGTGCTTTCCACGATTGACGAACCCAGAGGTGCCTTTACGTGTCGGTCATCAACACTCGCAGTTTTGGCCGATTCTGGCCCGTTTCGTGGACTATTACTCACTGTGTTGCGGTCTCGTAGTGATTTCCACGATTGACGAACCCAGAGGTGCCTTTACGTGTCGGTCATCAACACTCGCAGTTTTGGCCAATTTTGGCCCGTTTCATGGACTATTACTCACTATTTTGGGGTCTCGGAGTGATTTCCAAGATTGACGAACCCAGAGGTGCGTTTACGTGTCGGTCATCAACACTCGCAGTTTTGGCCGATTCTGGCCCGTTTCGTGGACTATTACTCACTGTGTTGCGGTCTCGTAGTGCTTTCCACGATTGACGAACCCAGAGGTGCCTTTACGTGTCGGTCATCAACACTCGCAGTTTTGGCCGATTCTGGCCCGTTTTATGGACTATTACTCACTGTTTTGGGGTCTTGGAGTGATTTCCACGATTGACGAACCCAAAGGTGCGTTTACGTGTCGGTCATCAACACTCGTAGTTTTGGCCAATTTTGGCCCGTTTCATGGACTATTACTCACTATTTTGGGGTCTCGGAGTGATTTCCAAGATTGATGAACCCAGAGGTGCGTTTACGTGTCGGTCATCAACACTCGCAGTTTTGGTCGATTCTGGCCCGTTTCATGGACTATTTACTCACTGTTTTGGGGCCTCAGAGTGATTTCCACGATTGACGAACCCCAACGTGCGTTTACGTTTCGGTCGTCAACACTCGCAGTTTTGGCCGATTCTGGCCCGTTTCGTGGACTATTACTCACTGTGTTGCGGTCTCGTAGTGCTTTCCACGATTGACGAACCCAGAGGTGCCTTTACGTGTCGGTCATCAACACTCGCAGTTTTGGCCGATTCTGGCCCGTTTCGTGGACTATTACTCACTGTGTTGCGGTCTCGTAGTGATTTCCACGATTGACGAACCCAGAGGTGCCTTTACGTGTCGGTCATCAACACTCGCAGTTTTGGCCGATTCTGGCCCGTTTTATGGACTATTACTCACTGTTTTGGGGTCTTGGAGTGATTTCCACGATTGACGAACCCAAAGGTGCGTTTACGTGTCGGTCATCAACACTCGTAGTTTTGGCCAATTTTGGCCCGTTTCATGGACTATTACTCACTATTTTGGGGTCTCGGAGTGATTTCCAAGATTGATGAACCCAGAGGTGCGTTTACGTGTCGGTCATCAACACTCGCAGTTTTGGTCGATTCTGGCCCGTTTCATGGACTATTTACTCACTGTTTTGGGGCCTCAGAGTGATTTCCACGATTGACGAACCCCAACGTGCGTTTACGTTTCGGTCGTCAACACTCGCAGTTTTGGCCGATTCTGGCCCGTTTCGTGGACTATTACTCACTGTGTTGCGGTCTCGTAGTGCTTTCCACGATTGACGAACCCAGAGGTGCCTTTACGTGTCGGTCATCAACACTCGCAGTTTTGGCCGATTCTGGCCCGTTTCGTGGACTATTACTCACTGTGTTGCGGTCTCGTAGTGATTTCCACGATTGACGAACCCAGAGGTGCCTTTACGTGTCGGTCATCAACACTCGCAGTTTTGGCCAATTTTGGCCCGTTTCATGGACTATTACTCACTATTTTGGGGTCTCGGAGTGATTTCCAAGATTGACGAACCCAGAGGTGCGTTTACGTGTCGGTCATCAACACTCGCAGTTTTGGCCGATTCTGGCCCGTTTCGTGGACTATTACTCACTGTGTTGCGGTCTCGTAGTGCTTTCCACGATTGACGAACCCAGAGGTGCCTTTACGTGTCGGTCATCAACACTCGCAGTTTTGGCCGATTCTGGCCCGTTTCGTGGACTATTACTCACTGTGTTGCGGTCTCGTAGTGCTTTCCACGATTGACGAACCCAGAGGTGCCTTTACGTGTCGGTCATCAACACTCGCAGTTTTGGCCGATTCTGGCCCGTTTCGTGGACTATTACTCACTGTGTTGCGGTCTCGTAGTGATTTCCACGATTGACGAACCCAGAGGTGCCTTTACGTGTCGGTCATCAACACTCGCAGTTTTGGCCAATTTTGGCCCGTTTCATGGACTATTACTCACTATTTTGGGGTCTCGGAGTGATTTCCAAGATTGACGAACCCAGAGGTGCGTTTACGTGTCGGTCATCAACACTCGCAGTTTTGGCCGATTCTGGCCCGTTTCGTGGACTATTACTCACTGTGTTGCGGTCTCGTAGTGCTTTCCACGATTGACGAACCCAGAGGTGCCTTTACGTGTCGGTCATCAACACTCGCAGTTTTGGCCGATTCTGGCCCGTTTTATGGACTATTACTCACTGTTTTGGGGTCTTGGAGTGATTTCCACGATTGACGAACCCAAAGGTGCGTTTACGTGTCGGTCATCAACACTCGTAGTTTTGGCCAATTTTGGCCCGTTTCATGGACTATTACTCACTATTTTGGGGTCTCGGAGTGATTTCCAAGATTGATGAACCCAGAGGTGCGTTTACGTGTCGGTCATCAACACTCGCAGTTTTGGTCGATTCTGGCCCGTTTCATGGACTATTTACTCACTGTTTTGGGGCCTCAGAGTGATTTCCACGATTGACGAACCCCAACGTGCGTTTACGTTTCGGTCGTCAACACTCGCAGTTTTGGCCGATTCTGGCCCGTTTCGTGGACTATTACTCACTGTGTTGCGGTCTCGTAGTGCTTTCCACGATTGACGAACCCAGAGGTGCCTTTACGTGTCGGTCATCAACACTCGCAGTTTTGGCCGATTCTGGCCCGTTTCGTGGACTATTACTCACTGTGTTGCGGTCTCGTAGTGATTTCCACGATTGACGAACCCAGAGGTGCCTTTACGTGTCGGTCATCAACACTCGCAGTTTTGGCCAATTTTGGCCCGTTTCATGGACTATTACTCACTATTTTGGGGTCTCGGAGTGATTTCCAAGATTGACGAACCCAGAGGTGCGTTTACGTGTCGGTCATCAACACTCGCAGTTTTGGCCGATTCTGGCCCGTTTCGTGGACTATTACTCACTGTGTTGCGGTCTCGTAGTGCTTTCCACGATTGACGAACCCAGAGGTGCCTTTACGTGTCGGTCATCAACACTCGCAGTTTTGGCCGATTCTGGCCCGTTTTATGGACTATTACTCACTGTTTTGGGGTCTTGGAGTGATTTCCACGATTGACGAACCCAAAGGTGCGTTTACGTGTCGGTCATCAACACTCGTAGTTTTGGCCAATTTTGGCCCGTTTCATGGACTATTACTCACTATTTTGGGGTCTCGGAGTGATTTCCAAGATTGATGAACCCAGAGGTGCGTTTACGTGTCGGTCATCAACACTCGCAGTTTTGGTCGATTCTGGCCCGTTTCATGGACTATTTACTCACTGTTTTGGGGCCTCAGAGTGATTTCCACGATTGACGAACCCCAACGTGCGTTTACGTTTCGGTCGTCAACACTCGCAGTTTTGGCCGATTCTGGCCCGTTTCGTGGACTATTACTCACTGTGTTGCGGTCTCGTAGTGCTTTCCACGATTGACGAACCCAGAGGTGCCTTTACGTGTCGGTCATCAACACTCGCAGTTTTGGCCGATTCTGGCCCGTTTCGTGGACTATTACTCACTGTGTTGCGGTCTCGTAGTGATTTCCACGATTGACGAACCCAGAGGTGCCTTTACGTGTCGGTCATCAACACTCGCAGTTTTGGCCAATTTTGGCCCGTTTCATGGACTATTACTCACTATTTTGGGGTCTCGGAGTGATTTCCAAGATTGACGAACCCAGAGGTGCGTTTACGTGTCGGTCATCAACACTCGCAGTTTTGGCCGATTCTGGCCCGTTTCGTGGACTATTACTCACTGTGTTGCGGTCTCGTAGTGCTTTCCACGATTGACGAACCCAGAGGTGCCTTTACGTGTCGGTCATCAACACTCGCAGTTTTGGCCGATTCTGGCCCGTTTCGTGGACTATTACTCACTGTGTTGCGGTCTCGTAGTGCTTTCCACGATTGACGAACCCAGAGGTGCCTTTACGTGTCGGTCATCAACACTCGCAGTTTTGGCCGATTCTGGCCCGTTTCGTGGTGTGTTGCGGTCTCGTAGTGATTTCCACGATTGACGAACCCAGAGGTGCCTTTACGTGTCGGTCATCAACACTCGCAGTTTTGGCCAATTTTGGCCCGTTTCATGGACTATTACTCACTATTTTGGGGTCTCGGAGTGATTTCCAAGATTGACGAACCCAGAGGTGCGTTTACGTGTCGGTCATCAACACTCGCAGTTTTGGCCGATTCTGGCCCGTTTCGTGGACTATTACTCACTGTGTTGCGGTCTCGTAGTGCTTTCCACGATTGACGAACCCAGAGGTGCCTTTACGTGTCGGTCATCAACACTCGCAGTTTTGGCCGATTCTGGCCCGTTTTATGGACTATTACTCACTGTTTTGGGGTCTTGGAGTGATTTCCACGATTGACGAACCCAAAGGTGCGTTTACGTGTCGGTCATCAACACTCGTAGTTTTGGCCAATTTTGGCCCGTTTCATGGACTATTACTCACTATTTTGGGGTCTCGGAGTGATTTCCAAGATTGATGAACCCAGAGGTGCGTTTACGTGTCGGTCATCAACACTCGCAGTTTTGGTCGATTCTGGCCCGTTTCATGGACTATTTACTCACTGTTTTGGGGCCTCAGAGTGATTTCCACGATTGACGAACCCCAACGTGCGTTTACGTTTCGGTCGTCAACACTCGCAGTTTTGGCCGATTCTGGCCCGTTTCGTGGACTATTACTCACTGTGTTGCGGTCTCGTAGTGCTTTCCACGATTGACGAACCCAGAGGTGCCTTTACGTGTCGGTCATCAACACTCGCAGTTTTGGCCGATTCTGGCCCGTTTCGTGGACTATTACTCACTGTGTTGCGGTCTCGTAGTGATTTCCACGATTGACGAACCCAGAGGTGCCTTTACGTGTCGGTCATCAACACTCGCAGTTTTGGCCAATTTTGGCCCGTTTCATGGACTATTACTCACTATTTTGGGGTCTCGGAGTGATTTCCAAGATTGACGAACCCAGAGGTGCGTTTACGTGTCGGTCATCAACACTCGCAGTTTTGGCCGATTCTGGCCCGTTTCGTGGACTATTACTCACTGTGTTGCGGTCTCGTAGTGCTTTCCACGATTGACGAACCCAGAGGTGCCTTTACGTGTCGGTCATCAACACTCGCAGTTTTGGCCGATTCTGGCCCGTTTCGTGGACTATTACTCACTGTGTTGCGGTCTCGTAGTGCTTTCCACGATTGACGAACCCAGAGGTGCCTTTACGTGTCGGTCATCAACACTCGCAGTTTTGGCCGATTCTGGCCCGTTTCGTGGTGTGTTGCGGTCTCGTAGTGATTTCCACGATTGACGAACCCAGAGGTGCCTTTACGTGTCGGTCATCAACACTCGCAGTTTTGGCCAATTTTGGCCCGTTTCATGGACTATTACTCACTATTTTGGGGTCTCGGAGTGATTTCCAAGATTGACGAACCCAGAGGTGCGTTTACGTGTCGGTCATCAACACTCGCAGTTTTGGCCGATTCTGGCCCGTTTCGTGGACTATTACTCACTGTGTTGCGGTCTCGTAGTGCTTTCCACGATTGACGAACCCAGAGGTGCCTTTACGTGTCGGTCATCAACACTCGCAGTTTTGGCCGATTCTGGCCCGTTTTATGGACTATTACTCACTGTTTTGGGGTCTTGGAGTGATTTCCACGATTGACGAACCCAAAGGTGCGTTTACGTGTCGGTCATCAACACTCGTAGTTTTGGCCAATTTTGGCCCGTTTCATGGACTATTACTCACTATTTTGGGGTCTCGGAGTGATTTCCAAGATTGATGAACCCAGAGGTGCGTTTACGTGTCGGTCATCAACACTCGCAGTTTTGGTCGATTCTGGCCCGTTTCATGGACTATTTACTCACTGTTTTGGGGCCTCAGAGTGATTTCCACGATTGACGAACCCCAACGTGCGTTTACGTTTCGGTCGTCAACACTCGCAGTTTTGGCCGATTCTGGCCCGTTTCGTGGACTATTACTCACTGTGTTGCGGTCTCGTAGTGCTTTCCACGATTGACGAACCCAGAGGTGCCTTTACGTGTCGGTCATCAACACTCGCAGTTTTGGCCGATTCTGGCCCGTTTCGTGGACTATTACTCACTGTGTTGCGGTCTCGTAGTGATTTCCACGATTGACGAACCCAGAGGTGCCTTTACGTGTCGGTCATCAACACTCGCAGTTTTGGCCAATTTTGGCCCGTTTCATGGACTATTACTCACTATTTTGGGGTCTCGGAGTGATTTCCAAGATTGACGAACCCAGAGGTGCGTTTACGTGTCGGTCATCAACACTCGCAGTTTTGGCCGATTCTGGCCCGTTTCGTGGACTATTACTCACTGTGTTGCGGTCTCGTAGTGCTTTCCACGATTGACGAACCCAGAGGTGCCTTTACGTGTCGGTCATCAACACTCGCAGTTTTGGCCGATTCTGGCCCGTTTCGTGGACTATTACTCACTGTGTTGCGGTCTCGTAGTGCTTTCCACGATTGACGAACCCAGAGGTGCCTTTACGTGTCGGTCATCAACACTCGCAGTTTTGGCCGATTCTGGCCCGTTTCGTGGACTATTACTCACTGTGTTGCGGTCTCGTAGTGATTTCCACGATTGACGAACCCAGAGGTGCCTTTACGTGTCGGTCATCAACACTCGCAGTTTTGGCCAATTTTGGCCCGTTTCATGGACTATTACTCACTATTTTGGGGTCTCGGAGTGATTTCCAAGATTGACGAACCCAGAGGTGCGTTTACGTGTCGGTCATCAACACTCGCAGTTTTGGCCGATTCTGGCCCGTTTCGTGGACTATTACTCACTGTGTTGCGGTCTCGTAGTGCTTTCCACGATTGACGAACCCAGAGGTGCCTTTACGTGTCGGTCATCAACACTCGCAGTTTTGGCCGATTCTGGCCCGTTTTATGGACTATTACTCACTGTTTTGGGGTCTTGGAGTGATTTCCACGATTGACGAACCCAAAGGTGCGTTTACGTGTCGGTCATCAACACTCGTAGTTTTGGCCAATTTTGGCCCGTTTCATGGACTATTACTCACTATTTTGGGGTCTCGGAGTGATTTCCAAGATTGATGAACCCAGAGGTGCGTTTACGTGTCGGTCATCAACACTCGCAGTTTTGGTCGATTCTGGCCCGTTTCATGGACTATTTACTCACTGTTTTGGGGCCTCAGAGTGATTTCCACGATTGACGAACCCCAACGTGCGTTTACGTTTCGGTCGTCAACACTCGCAGTTTTGGCCGATTCTGGCCCGTTTCGTGGACTATTACTCACTGTGTTGCGGTCTCGTAGTGCTTTCCACGATTGACGAACCCAGAGGTGCCTTTACGTGTCGGTCATCAACACTCGCAGTTTTGGCCGATTCTGGCCCGTTTCGTGGACTATTACTCACTGTGTTGCGGTCTCGTAGTGATTTCCACGATTGACGAACCCAGAGGTGCCTTTACGTGTCGGTCATCAACACTCGCAGTTTTGGCCAATTTTGGCCCGTTTCATGGACTATTACTCACTATTTTGGGGTCTCGGAGTGATTTCCAAGATTGACGAACCCAGAGGTGCGTTTACGTGTCGGTCATCAACACTCGCAGTTTTGGCCGATTCTGGCCCGTTTCGTGGACTATTACTCACTGTGTTGCGGTCTCGTAGTGCTTTCCACGATTGACGAACCCAGAGGTGCCTTTACGTGTCGGTCATCAACACTCGCAGTTTTGGCCGATTCTGGCCCGTTTCGTGGACTATTACTCACTGTGTTGCGGTCTCGTAGTGCTTTCCACGATTGACGAACCCAGAGGTGCCTTTACGTGTCGGTCATCAACACTCGCAGTTTTGGCCGATTCTGGCCCGTTTCGTGGTGTGTTGCGGTCTCGTAGTGATTTCCACGATTGACGAACCCAGAGGTGCCTTTACGTGTCGGTCATCAACACTCGCAGTTTTGGCCAATTTTGGCCCGTTTCATGGACTATTACTCACTATTTTGGGGTCTCGGAGTGATTTCCAAGATTGACGAACCCAGAGGTGCGTTTACGTGTCGGTCATCAACACTCGCAGTTTTGGCCGATTCTGGCCCGTTTCGTGGACTATTACTCACTGTGTTGCGGTCTCGTAGTGCTTTCCACGATTGACGAACCCAGAGGTGCCTTTACGTGTCGGTCATCAACACTCGCAGTTTTGGCCGATTCTGGCCCGTTTTATGGACTATTACTCACTGTTTTGGGGTCTTGGAGTGATTTCCACGATTGACGAACCCAAAGGTGCGTTTACGTGTCGGTCATCAACACTCGTAGTTTTGGCCAATTTTGGCCCGTTTCATGGACTATTACTCACTATTTTGGGGTCTCGGAGTGATTTCCAAGATTGATGAACCCAGAGGTGCGTTTACGTGTCGGTCATCAACACTCGCAGTTTTGGTCGATTCTGGCCCGTTTCATGGACTATTTACTCACTGTTTTGGGGCCTCAGAGTGATTTCCACGATTGACGAACCCCAACGTGCGTTTACGTTTCGGTCGTCAACACTCGCAGTTTTGGCCGATTCTGGCCCGTTTCGTGGACTATTACTCACTGTGTTGCGGTCTCGTAGTGCTTTCCACGATTGACGAACCCAGAGGTGCCTTTACGTGTCGGTCATCAACACTCGCAGTTTTGGCCGATTCTGGCCCGTTTCGTGGACTATTACTCACTGTGTTGCGGTCTCGTAGTGATTTCCACGATTGACGAACCCAGAGGTGCCTTTACGTGTCGGTCATCAACACTCGCAGTTTTGGCCAATTTTGGCCCGTTTCATGGACTATTACTCACTATTTTGGGGTCTCGGAGTGATTTCCAAGATTGACGAACCCAGAGGTGCGTTTACGTGTCGGTCATCAACACTCGCAGTTTTGGCCGATTCTGGCCCGTTTCGTGGACTATTACTCACTGTGTTGCGGTCTCGTAGTGCTTTCCACGATTGACGAACCCAGAGGTGCCTTTACGTGTCGGTCATCAACACTCGCAGTTTTGGCCGATTCTGGCCCGTTTCGTGGACTATTACTCACTGTGTTGCGGTCTCGTAGTGCTTTCCACGATTGACGAACCCAGAGGTGCCTTTACGTGTCGGTCATCAACACTCGCAGTTTTGGCCGATTCTGGCCCGTTTCGTGGACTATTACTCACTGTGTTGCGGTCTCGTAGTGATTTCCACGATTGACGAACCCAGAGGTGCCTTTACGTGTCGGTCATCAACACTCGCAGTTTTGGCCAATTTTGGCCCGTTTCATGGACTATTACTCACTATTTTGGGGTCTCGGAGTGATTTCCAAGATTGACGAACCCAGAGGTGCGTTTACGTGTCGGTCATCAACACTCGCAGTTTTGGCCGATTCTGGCCCGTTTCGTGGACTATTACTCACTGTGTTGCGGTCTCGTAGTGCTTTCCACGATTGACGAACCCAGAGGTGCCTTTACGTGTCGGTCATCAACACTCGCAGTTTTGGCCGATTCTGGCCCGTTTTATGGACTATTACTCACTGTTTTGGGGTCTTGGAGTGATTTCCACGATTGACGAACCCAAAGGTGCGTTTACGTGTCGGTCATCAACACTCGTAGTTTTGGCCAATTTTGGCCCGTTTCATGGACTATTACTCACTATTTTGGGGTCTCGGAGTGATTTCCAAGATTGATGAACCCAGAGGTGCGTTTACGTGTCGGTCATCAACACTCGCAGTTTTGGTCGATTCTGGCCCGTTTCATGGACTATTTACTCACTGTTTTGGGGCCTCAGAGTGATTTCCACGATTGACGAACCCCAACGTGCGTTTACGTTTCGGTCGTCAACACTCGCAGTTTTGGCCGATTCTGGCCCGTTTCGTGGACTATTACTCACTGTGTTGCGGTCTCGTAGTGCTTTCCACGATTGACGAACCCAGAGGTGCCTTTACGTGTCGGTCATCAACACTCGCAGTTTTGGCCGATTCTGGCCCGTTTCGTGGACTATTACTCACTGTGTTGCGGTCTCGTAGTGATTTCCACGATTGACGAACCCAGAGGTGCCTTTACGTGTCGGTCATCAACACTCGCAGTTTTGGCCAATTTTGGCCCGTTTCATGGACTATTACTCACTATTTTGGGGTCTCGGAGTGATTTCCAAGATTGACGAACCCAGAGGTGCGTTTACGTGTCGGTCATCAACACTCGCAGTTTTGGCCGATTCTGGCCCGTTTCGTGGACTATTACTCACTGTGTTGCGGTCTCGTAGTGCTTTCCACGATTGACGAACCCAGAGGTGCCTTTACGTGTCGGTCATCAACACTCGCAGTTTTGGCCGATTCTGGCCCGTTTCGTGGACTATTACTCACTGTGTTGCGGTCTCGTAGTGCTTTCCACGATTGACGAACCCAGAGGTGCCTTTACGTGTCGGTCATCAACACTCGCAGTTTTGGCCGATTCTGGCCCGTTTCGTGGTGTGTTGCGGTCTCGTAGTGATTTCCACGATTGACGAACCCAGAGGTGCCTTTACGTGTCGGTCATCAACACTCGCAGTTTTGGCCAATTTTGGCCCGTTTCATGGACTATTACTCACTATTTTGGGGTCTCGGAGTGATTTCCAAGATTGACGAACCCAGAGGTGCGTTTACGTGTCGGTCATCAACACTCGCAGTTTTGGCCGATTCTGGCCCGTTTCGTGGACTATTACTCACTGTGTTGCGGTCTCGTAGTGCTTTCCACGATTGACGAACCCAGAGGTGCCTTTACGTGTCGGTCATCAACACTCGCAGTTTTGGCCGATTCTGGCCCGTTTTATGGACTATTACTCACTGTTTTGGGGTCTTGGAGTGATTTCCACGATTGACGAACCCAAAGGTGCGTTTACGTGTCGGTCATCAACACTCGTAGTTTTGGCCAATTTTGGCCCGTTTCATGGACTATTACTCACTATTTTGGGGTCTCGGAGTGATTTCCAAGATTGATGAACCCAGAGGTGCGTTTACGTGTCGGTCATCAACACTCGCAGTTTTGGTCGATTCTGGCCCGTTTCATGGACTATTTACTCACTGTTTTGGGGCCTCAGAGTGATTTCCACGATTGACGAACCCCAACGTGCGTTTACGTTTCGGTCGTCAACACTCGCAGTTTTGGCCGATTCTGGCCCGTTTCGTGGACTATTACTCACTGTGTTGCGGTCTCGTAGTGCTTTCCACGATTGACGAACCCAGAGGTGCCTTTACGTGTCGGTCATCAACACTCGCAGTTTTGGCCGATTCTGGCCCGTTTCGTGGACTATTACTCACTGTGTTGCGGTCTCGTAGTGATTTCCACGATTGACGAACCCAGAGGTGCCTTTACGTGTCGGTCATCAACACTCGCAGTTTTGGCCAATTTTGGCCCGTTTCATGGACTATTACTCACTATTTTGGGGTCTCGGAGTGATTTCCAAGATTGACGAACCCAGAGGTGCGTTTACGTGTCGGTCATCAACACTCGCAGTTTTGGCCGATTCTGGCCCGTTTCGTGGACTATTACTCACTGTGTTGCGGTCTCGTAGTGCTTTCCACGATTGACGAACCCAGAGGTGCCTTTACGTGTCGGTCATCAACACTCGCAGTTTTGGCCGATTCTGGCCCGTTTCGTGGACTATTACTCACTGTGTTGCGGTCTCGTAGTGCTTTCCACGATTGACGAACCCAGAGGTGCCTTTACGTGTCGGTCATCAACACTCGCAGTTTTGGCCGATTCTGGCCCGTTTCGTGGACTATTACTCACTGTGTTGCGGTCTCGTAGTGATTTCCACGATTGACGAACCCAGAGGTGCCTTTACGTGTCGGTCATCAACACTCGCAGTTTTGGCCAATTTTGGCCCGTTTCATGGACTATTACTCACTATTTTGGGGTCTCGGAGTGATTTCCAAGATTGACGAACCCAGAGGTGCGTTTACGTGTCGGTCATCAACACTCGCAGTTTTGGCCGATTCTGGCCCGTTTCGTGGACTATTACTCACTGTGTTGCGGTCTCGTAGTGCTTTCCACGATTGACGAACCCAGAGGTGCCTTTACGTGTCGGTCATCAACACTCGCAGTTTTGGCCGATTCTGGCCCGTTTTATGGACTATTACTCACTGTTTTGGGGTCTTGGAGTGATTTCCACGATTGACGAACCCAAAGGTGCGTTTACGTGTCGGTCATCAACACTCGTAGTTTTGGCCAATTTTGGCCCGTTTCATGGACTATTACTCACTATTTTGGGGTCTCGGAGTGATTTCCAAGATTGATGAACCCAGAGGTGCGTTTACGTGTCGGTCATCAACACTCGCAGTTTTGGTCGATTCTGGCCCGTTTCATGGACTATTTACTCACTGTTTTGGGGCCTCAGAGTGATTTCCACGATTGACGAACCCCAACGTGCGTTTACGTTTCGGTCGTCAACACTCGCAGTTTTGGCCGATTCTGGCCCGTTTCGTGGACTATTACTCACTGTGTTGCGGTCTCGTAGTGCTTTCCACGATTGACGAACCCAGAGGTGCCTTTACGTGTCGGTCATCAACACTCGCAGTTTTGGCCGATTCTGGCCCGTTTCGTGGACTATTACTCACTGTGTTGCGGTCTCGTAGTGATTTCCACGATTGACGAACCCAGAGGTGCCTTTACGTGTCGGTCATCAACACTCGCAGTTTTGGCCAATTTTGGCCCGTTTCATGGACTATTACTCACTATTTTGGGGTCTCGGAGTGATTTCCAAGATTGACGAACCCAGAGGTGCGTTTACGTGTCGGTCATCAACACTCGCAGTTTTGGCCAATTCTGGCCCGTTTCGTGGACTATTACTCACTGTGTTGCGGTCTCGTAGTGCTTTCCACGATTGACGAACCCAGAGGTGCCTTTACGTGTCGGTCATCAACACTCGCAGTTTTGGCCGATTCTGGCCCGTTTCGTGGACTATTACTCACTGTGTTGTGGTCTCATAGTGCTTCCACGATTGACGAACCCAGAGGTGCCTTTACGTGTCGGTCATCAACACTCGTAGTTTTGGCCGATTCTGGCCCGTTTCATGGACTATTAGTCACTGTTTTGGGGTCTCGTAGTGCTTTCCACGATTGACGAACCCAGAGGTGCCTTTACGTGTCGGTCATCAACACTCGCAGTTTTGGCCGATTCTGGCCCGTTTCGTGGACTATTACTCACTGTGTTGCGGTCTCGTAGTGCTTTCCACGATTGACGAACCCAGAGGTGCCTTTACGTGTCGGTCATCAACACTCGCAGTTTTGGCCGATTCTGGCCCGTTTTATGGACTATTACTCACTGTTTTGGGGTCTTGGAGTGATTTCCACGATTGACGAACCCAAAGGTGCGTTTACGTGTCGGTCATCAACACTCGTAGTTTTGGCCAATTTTGGCCCGTTTCATGGACTATTACTCACTATTTTGGGGTCTCGGAGTGATTTCCAAGATTGATGAACCCAGAGGTGCGTTTACGTGTCGGTCATCAACACTCGCAGTTTTGGTCGATTCTGGCCCGTTTCATGGACTATTTACTCACTGTTTTGGGGCCTCAGAGTGATTTCCACGATTGACGAACCCCAACGTGCGTTTACGTTTCGGTCGTCAACACTCGCAGTTTTGGCCGATTCTGGCCCGTTTCGTGGACTATTACTCACTGTGTTGCGGTCTCGTAGTGCTTTCCACGATTGACGAACCCAGAGGTGCCTTTACGTGTCGGTCATCAACACTCGCAGTTTTGGCCGATTCTGGCCCGTTTCGTGGACTATTACTCACTGTGTTGCGGTCTCGTAGTGATTTCCACGATTGACGAACCCAGAGGTGCCTTTACGTGTCGGTCATCAACACTCGCAGTTTTGGCCAATTTTGGCCCGTTTCATGGACTATTACTCACTATTTTGGGGTCTCGGAGTGATTTCCAAGATTGACGAACCCAGAGGTGCGTTTACGTGTCGGTCATCAACACTCGCAGTTTTGGCCGATTCTGGCCCGTTTCGTGGACTATTACTCACTGTGTTGCGGTCTCGTAGTGCTTTCCACGATTGACGAACCCAGAGGTGCCTTTACGTGTCGGTCATCAACACTCGCAGTTTTGGCCGATTCTGGCCCGTTTCGTGGACTATTACTCACTGTGTTGCGGTCTCGTAGTGATTTCCACGATTGACGAACCCAGAGGTGCCTTTACGTGTCGGTCATCAACACTCGCAGTTTTGGCCAATTTTGGCCCGTTTCATGGACTATTACTCACTATTTTGGGGTCTCGGAGTGATTTCCAAGATTGACGAACCCAGAGGTGCGTTTACGTGTCGGTCATCAACACTCGCAGTTTTGGCCGATTCTGGCCCGTTTCGTGGACTATTACTCACTGTGTTGCGGTCTCGTAGTGCTTTCCACGATTGACGAACCCAGAGGTGCCTTTACGTGTCGGTCATCAACACTCGCAGTTTTGGCCGATTCTGGCCCGTTTCGTGGACTATTACTCACTGTGTTGCGGTCTCGTAGTGCTTTCCACGATTGACGAACCCAGAGGTGCCTTTACGTGTCGGTCATCAACACTCGCAGTTTTGGCCGATTCTGGCCCGTTTCGTGGACTATTACTCACTGTGTTGCGGTCTCGTAGTGCTTTCCACGATTGACGAACCCAGAGGTGCCTTTACGTGTCGGTCATCAACACTCGCAGTTTTGGCCGATTCTGGCCCGTTTCGTGGACTATTACTCACTGTGTTGTGGTCTCATAGTGCTTCCACGATTGACGAACCCAGAGGTGCCTTTACGTGTCGGTCATCAACACTCGTAGTTTTGGCCGATTCTGGCCCGTTTCATGGACTATTAGTCACTGTTTTGGGGTCTCGTAGTGCTTTCCACGATTGACGAACCCAGAGGTGCCTTTACGTGTCGGTCATCAACACTCGCAGTTTTGGCCGATTCTGGCCCGTTTCGTGGACTATTACTCACTGTGTTGCGGTCTCGTAGTGCTTTCCACGATTGACGAACCCAGAGGTGCCTTTACGTGTCGGTCATCAACACTCGCAGTTTTGGCCGATTCTGGCCCGTTTTATGGACTATTACTCACTGTTTTGGGGTCTTGGAGTGATTTCCACGATTGACGAACCCAAAGGTGCGTTTACGTGTCGGTCATCAACACTCGTAGTTTTGGCCAATTTTGGCCCGTTTCATGGACTATTACTCACTATTTTGGGGTCTCGGAGTGATTTCCAAGATTGATGAACCCAGAGGTGCGTTTACGTGTCGGTCATCAACACTCGCAGTTTTGGTCGATTCTGGCCCGTTTCATGGACTATTTACTCACTGTTTTGGGGCCTCAGAGTGATTTCCACGATTGACGAACCCCAACGTGCGTTTACGTTTCGGTCGTCAACACTCGCAGTTTTGGCCGATTCTGGCCCGTTTCGTGGACTATTACTCACTGTGTTGCGGTCTCGTAGTGCTTTCCACGATTGACGAACCCAGAGGTGCCTTTACGTGTCGGTCATCAACACTCGCAGTTTTGGCCGATTCTGGCCCGTTTCGTGGACTATTACTCACTGTGTTGCGGTCTCGTAGTGATTTCCACGATTGACGAACCCAGAGGTGCCTTTACGTGTCGGTCATCAACACTCGCAGTTTTGGCCAATTTTGGCCCGTTTCATGGACTATTACTCACTATTTTGGGGTCTCGGAGTGATTTCCAAGATTGACGAACCCAGAGGTGCGTTTACGTGTCGGTCATCAACACTCGCAGTTTTGGCCGATTCTGGCCCGTTTCGTGGACTATTACTCACTGTGTTGCGGTCTCGTAGTGCTTTCCACGATTGACGAACCCAGAGGTGCCTTTACGTGTCGGTCATCAACACTCGCAGTTTTGGCCGATTCTGGCCCGTTTCGTGGACTATTACTCACTGTGTTGCGGTCTCGTAGTGATTTCCACGATTGACGAACCCAGAGGTGCCTTTACGTGTCGGTCATCAACACTCGCAGTTTTGGCCAATTTTGGCCCGTTTCATGGACTATTACTCACTATTTTGGGGTCTCGGAGTGATTTCCAAGATTGACGAACCCAGAGGTGCGTTTACGTGTCGGTCATCAACACTCGCAGTTTTGGCCGATTCTGGCCCGTTTCGTGGACTATTACTCACTGTGTTGCGGTCTCGTAGTGCTTTCCACGATTGACGAACCCAGAGGTGCCTTTACGTGTCGGTCATCAACACTCGCAGTTTTGGCCGATTCTGGCCCGTTTCGTGGACTATTACTCACTGTGTTGCGGTCTCGTAGTGCTTTCCACGATTGACGAACCCAGAGGTGCCTTTACGTGTCGGTCATCAACACTCGCAGTTTTGGCCGATTCTGGCCCGTTTCGTGGACTATTACTCACTGTGTTGCGGTCTCGTAGTGATTTCCACGATTGACGAACCCAGAGGTGCCTTTACGTGTCGGTCATCAACACTCGCAGTTTTGGCCAATTTTGGCCCGTTTCATGGACTATTACTCACTATTTTGGGGTCTCGGAGTGATTTCCAAGATTGACGAACCCAGAGGTGCGTTTACGTGTCGGTCATCAACACTCGCAGTTTTGGCCGATTCTGGCCCGTTTCGTGGACTATTACTCACTGTGTTGCGGTCTCGTAGTGCTTTCCACGATTGACGAACCCAGAGGTGCCTTTACGTGTCGGTCATCAACACTCGCAGTTTTGGCCGATTCTGGCCCGTTTTATGGACTATTACTCACTGTTTTGGGGTCTTGGAGTGATTTCCACGATTGACGAACCCAAAGGTGCGTTTACGTGTCGGTCATCAACACTCGTAGTTTTGGCCAATTTTGGCCCGTTTCATGGACTATTACTCACTATTTTGGGGTCTCGGAGTGATTTCCAAGATTGATGAACCCAGAGGTGCGTTTACGTGTCGGTCATCAACACTCGCAGTTTTGGTCGATTCTGGCCCGTTTCATGGACTATTTACTCACTGTTTTGGGGCCTCAGAGTGATTTCCACGATTGACGAACCCCAACGTGCGTTTACGTTTCGGTCGTCAACACTCGCAGTTTTGGCCGATTCTGGCCCGTTTCGTGGACTATTACTCACTGTGTTGCGGTCTCGTAGTGCTTTCCACGATTGACGAACCCAGAGGTGCCTTTACGTGTCGGTCATCAACACTCGCAGTTTTGGCCGATTCTGGCCCGTTTCGTGGACTATTACTCACTGTGTTGCGGTCTCGTAGTGATTTCCACGATTGACGAACCCAGAGGTGCCTTTACGTGTCGGTCATCAACACTCGCAGTTTTGGCCAATTTTGGCCCGTTTCATGGACTATTACTCACTATTTTGGGGTCTCGGAGTGATTTCCAAGATTGACGAACCCAGAGGTGCGTTTACGTGTCGGTCATCAACACTCGCAGTTTTGGCCAATTCTGGCCCGTTTCGTGGACTATTACTCACTGTGTTGCGGTCTCGTAGTGCTTTCCACGATTGACGAACCCAGAGGTGCCTTTACGTGTCGGTCATCAACACTCGCAGTTTTGGCCGATTCTGGCCCGTTTCGTGGACTATTACTCACTGTGTTGTGGTCTCATAGTGCTTCCACGATTGACGAACCCAGAGGTGCCTTTACGTGTCGGTCATCAACACTCGTAGTTTTGGCCGATTCTGGCCCGTTTCATGGACTATTAGTCACTGTTTTGGGGTCTCGTAGTGCTTTCCACGATTGACGAACCCAGAGGTGCCTTTACGTGTCGGTCATCAACACTCGCAGTTTTGGCCGATTCTGGCCCGTTTCGTGGACTATTACTCACTGTGTTGCGGTCTCGTAGTGATTTCCACGATTGACGAACCCAGAGGTGCCTTTACGTGTCGGTCATCAACACTCGCAGTTTTGGCCAATTTTGGCCCGTTTCATGGACTATTACTCACTATTTTGGGGTCTCGGAGTGATTTCCAAGATTGACGAACCCAGAGGTGCGTTTACGTGTCGGTCATCAACACTCGCAGTTTTGGCCGATTCTGGCCCGTTTCGGGGACTATTACTCACTGTGTTGCGGTCTCGTAGTGCTTTCCACGATTGACGAACCCAGAGGTGCCTTTACGTGTCGGTCATCAACACTCGCAGTTTTGGCCGATTCTGGCCCGTTTCGTGGACTATTACTCACTGTGTTGCGGTCTCGTAGTGCTTTCCACGATTGACGAACCCAGAGGTGCCTTTACGTGTCGGTCATCAACACTCGCAGTTTTGGCCGATTCTGGCCCGTTTCGTGGACTATTACTCACTGTGTTGCGGTCTCGTAGTGATTTCCACGATTGACGAACCCAGAGGTGCCTTTACGTGTCGGTCATCAACACTCGCAGTTTTGGCCAATTTTGGCCCGTTTCATGGACTATTACTCACTATTTTGGGGTCTCGGAGTGATTTCCAAGATTGACGAACCCAGAGGTGCGTTTACGTGTCGGTCATCAACACTCGCAGTTTTGGCCGATTCTGGCCCGTTTCGTGGACTATTACTCACTGTGTTGCGGTCTCGTAGTGCTTTCCACGATTGACGAACCCAGAGGTGCCTTTACGTGTCGGTCATCAACACTCGCAGTTTTGGCCGATTCTGGCCCGTTTTATGGACTATTACTCACTGTTTTGGGGTCTTGGAGTGATTTCCACGATTGACGAACCCAAAGGTGCGTTTACGTGTCGGTCATCAACACTCGTAGTTTTGGCCACTTTTGGCCCGTTTCATGGACTATTACTCACTATTTTGGGGTCTCGGAGTGATTTCCAAGATTGATGAACCCAGAGGTGCGTTTACGTGTCGGTCATCAACACTCGCAGTTTTGGTCGATTCTGGCCCGTTTCATGGACTATTTACTCACTGTTTTGGGGCCTCAGAGTGATTTCCACGATTGACGAACCCCAACGTGCGTTTACGTTTCGGTCGTCAACACTCGCAGTTTTGGCCGATTCTGGCCCGTTTCGTGGACTATTACTCACTGTGTTGCGGTCTCGTAGTGCTTTCCACGATTGACGAACCCAGAGGTGCCTTTACGTGTCGGTCATCAACACTCGCAGTTTTGGCCGATTCTGGCCCGTTTCGTGGACTATTACTCACTGTGTTGCGGTCTCGTAGTGATTTCCACGATTGACGAACCCAGAGGTGCCTTTACGTGTCGGTCATCAACACTCGCAGTTTTGGCCAATTTTGGCCCGTTTCATGGACTATTACTCACTATTTTGGGGTCTCGGAGTGATTTCCAAGATTGACGAACCCAGAGGTGCGTTTACGTGTCGGTCATCAACACTCGCAGTTTTGGCCAATTCTGGCCCGTTTCGTGGACTATTACTCACTGTGTTGCGGTCTCGTAGTGCTTTCCACGATTGACGAACCCAGAGGTGCCTTTACGTGTCGGTCATCAACACTCGCAGTTTTGGCCGATTCTGGCCCGTTTCGTGGACTATTACTCACTGTGTTGTGGTCTCATAGTGCTTCCACGATTGACGAACCCAGAGGTGCCTTTACGTGTCGGTCATCAACACTCGTAGTTTTGGCCGATTCTGGCCCGTTTCATGGACTATTAGTCACTGTTTTGGGGTCTCGTAGTGCTTTCCACGATTGACGAACCCAGAGGTGCGTTTACGTGTCGGTCATCAACACTCGCAGTTTTGGCCGATTCTGGCCCGTTTCGTGGACTATTACTCACTGTGTTGCGGTCTCGTAGTGCTTTCCACGATTGACGAACCCAGAGGTGCCTTTACGTGTCGGTCATCAACACTCGCAGTTTTGGCCGATTCTGGCCCGTTTTATGGACTATTACTCACTGTTTTGGGGTCTTGGAGTGATTTCCACGATTGACGAACCCAAAGGTGCGTTTACGTGTCGGTCATCAACACTCGTAGTTTTGGCCACTTTTGGCCCGTTTCATGGACTATTACTCACTATTTTGGGGTCTCGGAGTGATTTCCAAGATTGATGAACCCAGAGGTGCGTTTACGTGTCGGTCATCAACACTCGCAGTTTTGGTCGATTCTGGCCCGTTTCATGGACTATTTACTCACTGTTTTGGGGCCTCAGAGTGATTTCCACGATTGACGAACCCCAACGTGCGTTTACGTTTCGGTCGTCAACACTCGCAGTTTTGGCCGATTCTGGCCCGTTTCGTGGACTATTACTCACTGTGTTGCGGTCTCGTAGTGCTTTCCACGATTGACGAACCCAGAGGTGCCTTTACGTGTCGGTCATCAACACTCGCAGTTTTGGCCGATTCTGGCCCGTTTCGTGGACTATTACTCACTGTGTTGCGGTCTCGTAGTGATTTCCACGATTGACGAACCCAGAGGTGCCTTTACGTGTCGGTCATCAACACTCGCAGTTTTGGCCAATTTTGGCCCGTTTCATGGACTATTACTCACTATTTTGGGGTCTCGGAGTGATTTCCAAGATTGACGAACCCAGAGGTGCGTTTACGTGTCGGTCATCAACACTCGCAGTTTTGGCCGATTCTGGCCCGTTTCGTGGACTATTACTCACTGTGTTGCGGTCTCGTAGTGCTTTCCACGATTGACGAACCCAGAGGTGCCTTTACGTGTCGGTCATCAACACTCGCAGTTTTGGCCGATTCTGGCCCGTTTCGTGGACTATTACTCACTGTGTTGCGGTCTCGTAGTGCTTTCCACGATTGACGAACCCAGAGGTGCCTTTACGTGTCGGTCATCAACACTCGCAGTTTTGGCCGATTCTGGCCCGTTTCGTGGACTATTACTCACTGTGTTGCGGTCTCGTAGTGATTTCCACGATTGACGAACCCAGAGGTGCCTTTACGTGTCGGTCATCAACACTCGCAGTTTTGGCCGATTCTGGCCCGTTTTATGGACTATTACTCACTATTTTGGGGTCTCGGAGTGATTTCCAAGATTGACGAACCCAGAGGTGCCTTTACGTGTCGGTCATCAACACTCGCAGTTTTGGCCGATTCTGGCCCGTTTCGTGGACTATTACTCACTGTGTTGCGGTCTCGTAGTGATTTCCACGATTGACGAACCCAGAGGTGCCTTTACGTGTCGGTCATCAACACTCGCAGTTTTGGCCAATTTTGGCCCGTTTCATGGACTATTACTCACTATTTTGGGGTCTCGGAGTGATTTCCAAGATTGACGAACCCAGAGGTGCGTTTACGTGTCGGTCATCAACACTCGCAGTTTTGGCCGATTCTGGCCCGTTTCGTGGACTATTACTCACTGTGTTGCGGTCTCGTAGTGCTTTCCACGATTGACGAACCCAGAGGTGCCTTTACGTGTCGGTCATCAACACTCGCAGTTTTGGCCGATTCTGGCCCGTTTCGTGGACTATT
Organism: Triticum timopheevii; assembly: GCA_963921465.1. Classification (NCBI taxonomy): domain Eukaryota; kingdom Viridiplantae; phylum Streptophyta; class Magnoliopsida; order Poales; family Poaceae; genus Triticum; species Triticum timopheevii. The sequence continues at coordinate 670,586,204 of OY997266.1, read as the reverse complement.
ACTCACTGTGTTGTGGTCTCATAGTGCTTCCACGATTGACGAACCCAGAGGTGCCTTTACGTGTCGGTCATCAACACTCGTAGTTTTGGCCGATTCTGGCCCGTTTCATGGACTATTAGTCACTGTTTTGGGGTCTCGTAGTGCTTTCCACGATTGACGAACCCAGAGGTGCCTTTACGTGTCGGTCATCAACACTCGCAGTTTTGGCCGATTCTGGCCCGTTTCGTGGACTATTACTCACTGTGTTGCGGTCTCGTAGTGCTTTCCACGATTGACGAACCCAGAGGTGCCTTTACGTGTCGGTCATCAACACTCGCAGTTTTGGCCGATTCTGGCCCGTTTTATGGACTATTACTCACTGTTTTGGGGTCTTGGAGTGATTTCCACGATTGACGAACCCAAAGGTGCGTTTACGTGTCGGTCATCAACACTCGTAGTTTTGGCCAATTTTGGCCCGTTTCATGGACTATTACTCACTATTTTGGGGTCTCGGAGTGATTTCCAAGATTGATGAACCCAGAGGTGCGTTTACGTGTCGGTCATCAACACTCGCAGTTTTGGTCGATTCTGGCCCGTTTCATGGACTATTTACTCACTGTTTTGGGGCCTCAGAGTGATTTCCACGATTGACGAACCCCAACGTGCGTTTACGTTTCGGTCGTCAACACTCGCAGTTTTGGCCGATTCTGGCCCGTTTCGTGGACTATTACTCACTGTGTTGCGGTCTCGTAGTGCTTTCCACGATTGACGAACCCAGAGGTGCCTTTACGTGTCGGTCATCAACACTCGCAGTTTTGGCCGATTCTGGCCCGTTTCGTGGACTATTACTCACTGTGTTGCGGTCTCGTAGTGATTTCCACGATTGACGAACCCAGAGGTGCCTTTACGTGTCGGTCATCAACACTCGCAGTTTTGGCCAATTTTGGCCCGTTTCATGGACTATTACTCACTATTTTGGGGTCTCGGAGTGATTTCCAAGATTGACGAACCCAGAGGTGCGTTTACGTGTCGGTCATCAACACTCGCAGTTTTGGCCGATTCTGGCCCGTTTCGTGGACTATTACTCACTGTGTTGCGGTCTCGTAGTGCTTTCCACGATTGACGAACCCAGAGGTGCCTTTACGTGTCGGTCATCAACACTCGCAGTTTTGGCCGATTCTGGCCCGTTTCGTGGACTATTACTCACTGTGTTGTGGTCTCATAGTGCTTCCACGATTGACGAACCCAGAGGTGCCTTTACGTGTCGGTCATCAACACTCGTAGTTTTGGCCGATTCTGGCCCGTTTCATGGACTATTAGTCACTGTTTTGGGGTCTCGTAGTGCTTTCCATGATTGACGAACCCAGAGGTGCCTTTACGTGTCGGTCATCAACACTCGCAGTTTTGGCCGATTCTGGCCCGTTTTATGGACAATTACTCACTGTTTTGGGGTCTTGGAGTGATTTCCACGATTGACGAACCCAAAGGTGCGTTTACGTGTCGGTCATCAACACTCGTAGTTTTGGCCAATTTTGGCCCGTTTCATGGACTATTACTCACTATTTTGGGGTCTCGGAGTGATTTCCAAGATTGATGAACCCAGAGGTGCGTTTACGTGTCGGTCATCAACACTCGCAGTTTTGGTCGATTCTGGCCCGTTTCATGGACTATTTACTCACTGTTTTGGGGCCTCAGAGTGATTTCCACGATTGACGAACCCCAACGTGCGTTTACGTTTCGGTCGTCAACACTCGCAGTTTTGGCCGATTCTGGCCCGTTTCGTGGACTATTACTCACTGTGTTGCGGTCTCGTAGTGCTTTCCACGATTGACGAACCCAGAGGTGCCTTTACGTGTCGGTCATCAACACTCGCAGTTTTGGCCGATTCTGGCCCGTTTCGTGGACTATTACTCACTGTGTTGTGGTCTCATAGTGCTTCCACGATTGACGAACCCAGAGGTGCCTTTACGTGTCGGTCATCAACACTCGTAGTTTTGGCCGATTCTGGCCCGTTTCATGGACTATTAGTCACTGTTTTGGGGTCTCGTAGTGCTTTCCATGATTGACGAACCCAGAGGTGCCTTTACGTGTCGGTCATCAACACTCGCAGTTTTGGCCGATTCTGGCCCGTTTTATGGACAATTACTCACTGTGTTGCGGTCTTGGAGTGATTTCCACGATTGACGAACCCAAAGGTGCGTTTACGTGTCGGTCATCAACACTCGCAGTTTTGGCCGATTCTGGCCCGTTTCGTGGACTATTACTCACTATTTTGGGGTCTCGGAGTGATTTCCAAGATTGATGAACCCAGAGGTGCGTTTACGTGTCGGTCATCAACACTCGCAGTTTTGGTCGATTCTGGCCCGTTTCATGGACTATTTACTCACTGTTTTGGGGCCTCAGAGTGATTTCCACGATTGACGAACCCCAACGTGCGTTTACGTTTCGGTCGTCAACACTCGCAGTTTTGGCCGATTCTGGCCCGTTTCGTGGACTATTACTCACTGTGTTGCGGTCTCGTAGTGCTTTCCACGATTGACGAACCCAGAGGTGCCTTTACGTGTCGGTCATCAACACTCGCAGTTTTGGCCGATTCTGGCCCGTTTCGTGGACTATTACTCACTGTGTTGTGGTCTCATAGTGCTTCCACGATTGACGAACCCAGAGGTGCCTTTACGTGTCGGTCATCAACACTCGTAGTTTTGGCCGATTCTGGCCCGTTTCATGGACTATTAGTCACTGTTTTGGGGTCTCGTAGTGCTTTCCATGATTGACGAACCCAGAGGTGCCTTTACGTGTCGGTCATCAACACTCGCAGTTTTGGCCGATTCTGGCCCGTTTTATGGACAATTACTCACTGTGTTGCGGTCTTGGAGTGATTTCCACGATTGACGAACCCAAAGGTGCGTTTACGTGTCGGTCATCAACACTCGCAGTTTTGGCCGATTCTGGCCCGTTTCGTGGACTATTACTCACTATTTTGGGGTCTCGGAGTGATTTCCAAGATTGATGAACCCAGAGGTGCGTTTACGTGTCGGTCATCAACACTCGCAGTTTTGGTCGATTCTGGCCCGTTTCATGGACTATTTACTCACTGTTTTGGGGCCTCAGAGTGATTTCCACGATTGACGAACCCCAACGTGCGTTTACGTTTCGGTCGTCAACACTCGCAGTTTTGGCCGATTCTGGCCCGTTTCGTGGACTATTACTCACTGTGTTGCGGTCTCGTAGTGCTTTCCACGATTGACGAACCCAGAGGTGCCTTTACGTGTCGGTCATCAACACTCGCAGTTTTGGCCGATTCTGGCCCGTTTCGTGGACTATTACTCACTGTGTTGCGGTCTCGTAGTGATTTCCACGATTGACGAACCCAGAGGTGCCTTTACGTGTCGGTCATCAACACTCGCAGTTTTGGCCAATTTTGGCCCGTTTCATGGACTATTACTCACTATTTTGGGGTCTCGGAGTGATTTCCAAGATTGACGAACCCAGAGGTGCGTTTACGTGTCGGTCATCAACACTCGCAGTTTTGGCCGATTCTGGCCCGTTTCGTGGACTATTACTCACTGTGTTGCGGTCTCGTAGTGCTTTCCACGATTGACGAACCCAGAGGTGCCTTTACGTGTCGGTCATCAACACTCGCAGTTTTGGCCGATTCTGGCCCGTTTCGTGGACTATTACTCACTGTGTTGTGGTCTCATAGTGCTTCCACGATTGACGAACCCAGAGGTGCCTTTACGTGTCGGTCATCAACACTCGTAGTTTTGGCCGATTCTGGCCCGTTTCATGGACTATTAGTCACTGTTTTGGGGTCTCGTAGTGCTTTCCATGATTGACGAACCCAGAGGTGCCTTTACGTGTCGGTCATCAACACTCGCAGTTTTGGCCAATTTTGGGGTCTTTTTATGGACAATTACTCACTGTGTTGCGGTCTTGGAGTGATTTCCACGATTGACGAACCCAAAGGTGCGTTTACGTGTCGGTCATCAACACTCGCAGTTTTGGCCGATTCTGGCCCGTTTCGTGGACTATTACTCACTATTTTGGGGTCTCGGAGTGATTTCCAAGATTGATGAACCCAGAGGTGCGTTTACGTGTCGGTCATCAACACTCGCAGTTTTGGTCGATTCTGGCCCGTTTCATGGACTATTTACTCACTGTTTTGGGGCCTCAGAGTGATTTCCACGATTGACGAACCCCAACGTGCGTTTACGTTTCGGTCGTCAACACTCGCAGTTTTGGCCGATTCTGGCCCGTTTCGTGGACTATTACTCACTGTGTTGCGGTCTCGTAGTGCTTTCCACGATTGACGAACCCAGAGGTGCCTTTACGTGTCGGTCATCAACACTCGCAGTTTTGGCCGATTCTGGCCCGTTTCGTGGACTATTACTCACTGTGTTGTGGTCTCATAGTGCTTCCACGATTGACGAACCCAGAGGTGCCTTTACGTGTCGGTCATCAACACTCGTAGTTTTGGCCGATTCTGGCCCGTTTCATGGACTATTAGTCACTGTTTTGGGGTCTCGTAGTGCTTTCCATGATTGACGAACCCAGAGGTGCCTTTACGTGTCGGTCATCAACACTCGCAGTTTTGGCCGATTCTGGCCCGTTTTATGGACAATTACTCACTGTGTTGCGGTCTTGGAGTGATTTCCACGATTGACGAACCCAAAGGTGCGTTTACGTGTCGGTCATCAACACTCGCAGTTTTGGCCGATTCTGGCCCGTTTCGTGGACTATTACTCACTATTTTGGGGTCTCGGAGTGATTTCCAAGATTGATGAACCCAGAGGTGCGTTTACGTGTCGGTCATCAACACTCGCAGTTTTGGTCGATTCTGGCCCGTTTCATGGACTATTTACTCACTGTTTTGGGGCCTCAGAGTGATTTCCACGATTGACGAACCCCAACGTGCGTTTACGTTTCGGTCGTCAACACTCGCAGTTTTGGCCGATTCTGGCCCGTTTCGTGGACTATTACTCACTGTGTTGCGGTCTCGTAGTGCTTTCCACGATTGACGAACCCAGAGGTGCCTTTACGTGTCGGTCATCAACACTCGCAGTTTTGGCCGATTCTGGCCCGTTTCGTGGACTATTACTCACTGTGTTGCGGTCTCGTAGTGATTTCCACGATTGACGAACCCAGAGGTGCCTTTACGTGTCGGTCATCAACACTCGCAGTTTTGGCCAATTTTGGCCCGTTTCATGGACTATTACTCACTATTTTGGGGTCTCGGAGTGATTTCCAAGATTGACGAACCCAGAGGTGCGTTTACGTGTCGGTCATCAACACTCGCAGTTTTGGCCGATTCTGGCCCGTTTCGTGGACTATTACTCACTGTGTTGCGGTCTCGTAGTGCTTTCCACGATTGACGAACCCAGAGGTGCCTTTACGTGTCGGTCATCAACACTCGCAGTTTTGGCCGATTCTGGCCCGTTTCGTGGACTATTACTCACTGTGTTGTGGTCTCATAGTGCTTCCACGATTGACGAACCCAGAGGTGCCTTTACGTGTCGGTCATCAACACTCGTAGTTTTGGCCGATTCTGGCCCGTTTCATGGACTATTAGTCACTGTTTTGGGGTCTCGTAGTGCTTTCCATGATTGACGAACCCAGAGGTGCCTTTACGTGTCGGTCATCAACACTCGCAGTTTTGGCCGATTCTGGCCCGTTTTATGGACAATTACTCACTGTTTTGGGGTCTTGGAGTGATTTCCACGATTGACGAACCCAAAGGTGCGTTTACGTGTCGGTCATCAACACTCGTAGTTTTGGCCAATTTTGGCCCGTTTCATGGACTATTACTCACTATTTTGGGGTCTCGGAGTGATTTCCAAGATTGATGAACCCAGAGGTGCGTTTACGTGTCGGTCATCAACACTCGCAGTTTTGGTCGATTCTGGCCCGTTTCATGGACTATTTACTCACTGTTTTGGGGCCTCAGAGTGATTTCCACGATTGACGAACCCCAACGTGCGTTTACGTTTCGGTCGTCAACACTCGCAGTTTTGGCCGATTCTGGCCCGTTTCGTGGACTATTACTCACTGTGTTGCGGTCTCGTAGTGCTTTCCACGATTGACGAACCCAGAGGTGCCTTTACGTGTCGGTCATCAACACTCGCAGTTTTGGCCGATTCTGGCCCGTTTCGTGGACTATTACTCACTGTGTTGCGGTCTCGTAGTGATTTCCACGATTGACGAACCCAGAGGTGCCTTTACGTGTCGGTCATCAACACTCGCAGTTTTGGCCAATTTTGGCCCGTTTCATGGACTATTACTCACTATTTTGGGGTCTCGGAGTGATTTCCAAGATTGACGAACCCAGAGGTGCGTTTACGTGTCGGTCATCAACACTCGCAGTTTTGGCCGATTCTGGCCCGTTTCGTGGACTATTACTCACTGTGTTGCGGTCTCGTAGTGCTTTCCACGATTGACGAACCCAGAGGTGCCTTTACGTGTCGGTCATCAACACTCGCAGTTTTGGCCGATTCTGGCCCGTTTCGTGGACTATTACTCACTGTGTTGTGGTCTCATAGTGCTTCCACGATTGACGAACCCAGAGGTGCCTTTACGTGTCGGTCATCAACACTCGTAGTTTTGGCCGATTCTGGCCCGTTTCATGGACTATTAGTCACTGTTTTGGGGTCTCGTAGTGCTTTCCATGATTGACGAACCCAGAGGTGCCTTTACGTGTCGGTCATCAACACTCGCAGTTTTGGCCGATTCTGGCCCGTTTTATGGACAATTACTCACTGTTTTGGGGTCTTGGAGTGATTTCCACGATTGACGAACCCAAAGGTGCGTTTACGTGTCGGTCATCAACACTCGTAGTTTTGGCCAATTTTGGCCCGTTTCATGGACTATTACTCACTATTTTGGGGTCTCGGAGTGATTTCCAAGATTGATGAACCCAGAGGTGCGTTTACGTGTCGGTCATCAACACTCGCAGTTTTGGTCGATTCTGGCCCGTTTCATGGACTATTTACTCACTGTTTTGGGGCCTCAGAGTGATTTCCACGATTGACGAACCCCAACGTGCGTTTACGTTTCGGTCGTCAACACTCGCAGTTTTGGCCGATTCTGGCCCGTTTCGTGGACTATTACTCACTGTGTTGCGGTCTCGTAGTGCTTTCCACGATTGACGAACCCAGAGGTGCCTTTACGTGTCGGTCATCAACACTCGCAGTTTTGGCCGATTCTGGCCCGTTTCGTGGACTATTACTCACTGTGTTGCGGTCTCGTAGTGATTTCCACGATTGACGAACCCAGAGGTGCCTTTACGTGTCGGTCATCAACACTCGCAGTTTTGGCCAATTTTGGCCCGTTTCATGGACTATTACTCACTATTTTGGGGTCTCGGAGTGATTTCCAAGATTGACGAACCCAGAGGTGCGTTTACGTGTCGGTCATCAACACTCGCAGTTTTGGCCGATTCTGGCCCGTTTCGTGGACTATTACTCACTGTGTTGCGGTCTCGTAGTGCTTTCCACGATTGACGAACCCAGAGGTGCCTTTACGTGTCGGTCATCAACACTCGCAGTTTTGGCCGATTCTGGCCCGTTTCGTGGACTATTACTCACTGTGTTGTGGTCTCATAGTGCTTCCACGATTGACGAACCCAGAGGTGCCTTTACGTGTCGGTCATCAACACTCGTAGTTTTGGCCGATTCTGGCCCGTTTCATGGACTATTAGTCACTGTTTTGGGGTCTCGTAGTGCTTTCCATGATTGACGAACCCAGAGGTGCCTTTACGTGTCGGTCATCAACACTCGCAGTTTTGGCCGATTCTGGCCCGTTTTATGGACAATTACTCACTGTTTTGGGGTCTTGGAGTGATTTCCACGATTGACGAACCCAAAGGTGCGTTTACGTGTCGGTCATCAACACTCGTAGTTTTGGCCAATTTTGGCCCGTTTCATCGACTATTACTCACTATTTTGGGGTCTCGGAGTGATTTCCAAGATTGATGAACCCAGAGGTGCGTTTACGTGTCGGTCATCAACACTCGCAGTTTTGGTCGATTCTGGCCCGTTTCATGGACTATTTACTCACTGTTTTGGGGCCTCAGAGTGATTTCCACGATTGACGAACCCCAACGTGCGTTTACGTTTCGGTCGTCAACACTCGCAGTTTTGGCCGATTCTGGCCCGTTTCGTGGACTATTACTCACTGTGTTGCGGTCTCGTAGTGCTTTCCACGATTGACGAACCCAGAGGTGCCTTTACGTGTCGGTCATCAACACTCGCAGTTTTGGCCGATTCTGGCCCGTTTCGTGGACTATTACTCACTGTGTTGTGGTCTCATAGTGCTTCCACGATTGACGAACCCAGAGGTGCCTTTACGTGTCGGTCATCAACACTCGTAGTTTTGGCCGATTCTGGCCCGTTTCATGGACTATTAGTCACTGTTTTGGGGTCTCGTAGTGCTTTCCATGATTGACGAACCCAGAGGTGCCTTTACGTGTCGGTCATCAACACTCGCAGTTTTGGCCGATTCTGGCCCGTTTTATGGACTATTACTCACTGTTTTGGGGTCTTGGAGTGATTTCCACGATTGACGAACCCAAAGGTGCGTTTACGTGTCGGTCATCAACACTCGTAGTTTTGGCCAATTTTGGCCCGTTTCATGGACTATTACTCACTATTTTGGGGTCTCGGAGTGATTTCCAAGATTGATGAACCCAGAGGTGCGTTTACGTGTCGGTCATCAACACTCGCAGTTTTGGTCGATTCTGGCCCGTTTCATGGACTATTTACTCACTGTTTTGGGGCCTCAGAGTGATTTCCACGATTGACGAACCCCAACGTGCGTTTACGTTTCGGTCGTCAACACTCGCAGTTTTGGCCGATTCTGGCCCGTTTCGTGGACTATTACTCACTGTGTTGCGGTCTCGTAGTGCTTTCCACGATTGACGAACCCAGAGGTGCCTTTACGTGTCGGTCATCAACACTCGCAGTTTTGGCCGATTCTGGCCCGTTTCGTGGACTATTACTCACTGTGTTGCGGTCTCGTAGTGATTTCCACGATTGACGAACCCAGAGGTGCCTTTACGTGTCGGTCATCAACACTCGCAGTTTTGGCCAATTTTGGCCCGTTTCATGGACTATTACTCACTATTTTGGGGTCTCGGAGTGATTTCCAAGATTGACGAACCCAGAGGTGCGTTTACGTGTCGGTCATCAACACTCGCAGTTTTGGCCGATTCTGGCCCGTTTCGTGGACTATTACTCACTGTGTTGCGGTCTCGTAGTGCTTTCCACGATTGACGAACCCAGAGGTGCCTTTACGTGTCGGTCATCAACACTCGCAGTTTTGGCCGATTCTGGCCCGTTTCGTGGACTATTACTCACTGTGTTGTGGTCTCATAGTGCTTCCACGATTGACGAACCCAGAGGTGCCTTTACGTGTCGGTCATCAACACTCGTAGTTTTGGCCGATTCTGGCCCGTTTCATGGACTATTAGTCACTGTTTTGGGGTCTCGTAGTGCTTTCCATGATTGACGAACCCAGAGGTGCCTTTACGTGTCGGTCATCAACACTCGCAGTTTTGGCCGATTCTGGCCCGTTTCGTGGACTATTACTCACTGTGTTGTGGTCTCATAGTGCTTCCACGATTGACGAACCCAGAGGTGCCTTTACGTGTCGGTCATCAACACTCGTAGTTTTGGCCGATTCTGGCCCGTTTCATGGACTATTAGTCACTGTTTTGGGGTCTCGTAGTGCTTTCCATGATTGACGAACCCAGAGGTGCCTTTACGTGTCGGTCATCAACACTCGCAGTTTTGGCCGATTCTGGCCCGTTTTATGGACTATTACTCACTGTTTTGGGGTCTTGGAGTGATTTCCACGATTGACGAACCCAAAGGTGCGTTTACGTGTCGGTCATCAACACTCGTAGTTTTGGCCAATTTTGGCCCGTTTCATGGACTATTACTCACTATTTTGGGGTCTCCGAGTGATTTCCAAGATTGATGAACCCAGAGGTGCGTTTACGTGTCGGTCATCAACACTCGCAGTTTTGGTCGATTCTGGCCCGTTTCATGGACTATTTACTCACTGTTTTGGGGCCTCAGAGTGATTTCCACGATTGACGAACCCCAACGTGCGTTTACGTTTCGGTCGTCAACACTCGCAGTTTTGGCCGATTCTGGCCCGTTTCGTGGACTATTACTCACTGTGTTGCGGTCTCGTAGTGCTTTCCACGATTGACGAACCCAGAGGTGCCTTTACGTGTCGGTCATCAACACTCGCAGTTTTGGCCGATTCTGGCCCGTTTCGTGGACTTTTACTCACTGTGTTGCGGTCTCGTAGTGATTTCCACGATTGACGAACCCAGAGGTGCCTTTACGTGTCGGTCATCAACACTCGCAGTTTTGGCCAATTTTGGCCCGTTTCATGGACTATTACTCACTATTTTGGGGTCTCGGAGTGATTTCCAAGATTGACGAACCCAGAGGTGCGTTTACGTGTCGGTCATCAACACTCGCAGTTTTGGCCGATTCTGGCCCGTTTCGTGGACTATTACTCACTGTGTTGCGGTCTCGTAGTGCTTTCCACGATTGACGAACCCAGAGGTGCCTTTACGTGTCGGTCATCAACACTCGCAGTTTTGGCCGATTCTGGCCCGTTTCGTGGACTATTACTCACTGTGTTGTGGTCTCATAGTGCTTCCACGATTGACGAACCCAGAGGTGCCTTTACGTGTCGGTCATCAACACTCGTAGTTTTGGCCGATTCTGGCCCGTTTCATGGACTATTAGTCACTGTTTTGGGGTCTCGTAGTGCTTTCCATGATTGACGAACCCAGAGGTGCCTTTACGTGTCGGTCATCAACACTCGCAGTTTTGGCCGATTCTGGCCCGTTTTATGGACAATTACTCACTGTTTTGGGGTCTTGGAGTGATTTCCACGATTGACGAACCCAAAGGTGCGTTTACGTGTCGGTCATCAACACTCGTAGTTTTGGCCAATTTTGGCCCGTTTCATGGACTATTACTCACTATTTTGGGGTCTCGGAGTGATTTCCAAGATTGATGAACCCAGAGGTGCGTTTACGTGTCGGTCATCAACACTCGCAGTTTTGGTCGATTCTGGCCCGTTTCATGGACTATTTACTCACTGTTTTGGGGCCTCAGAGTGATTTCCACGATTGACGAACCCCAACGTGCGTTTACGTTTCGGTCGTCAACACTCGCAGTTTTGGCCGATTCTGGCCCGTTTCGTGGACTATTACTCACTGTGTTGCGGTCTCGTAGTGCTTTCCACGATTGACGAACCCAGAGGTGCCTTTACGTGTCGGTCATCAACACTCGCAGTTTTGGCCGATTCTGGCCCGTTTCGTGGACTATTACTCACTGTGTTGCGGTCTCGTAGTGATTTCCACGATTGACGAACCCAGAGGTGCCTTTACGTGTCGGTCATCAACACTCGCAGTTTTGGCCAATTTTGGCCCGTTTCATGGACTATTACTCACTATTTTGGGGTCTCGGAGTGATTTCCAAGATTGACGAACCCAGAGGTGCGTTTACGTGTCGGTCATCAACACTCGCAGTTTTGGCCGATTCTGGCCCGTTTCGTGGACTATTACTCACTGTGTTGCGGTCTCGTAGTGCTTTCCACGATTGACGAACCCAGAGGTGCCTTTACGTGTCGGTCATCAACACTCGCAGTTTTGGCCGATTCTGGCCCGTTTCGTGGACTATTACTCACTGTGTTGTGGTCTCATAGTGCTTCCACGATTGACGAACCCAGAGGTGCCTTTACGTGTCGGTCATCAACACTCGTAGTTTTGGCCGATTCTGGCCCGTTTCATGGACTATTAGTCACTGTTTTGGGGTCTCGTAGTGCTTTCCATGATTGACGAACCCAGAGGTGTCTTTACGTGTCGGTCATCAACACTCGCAGTTTTGGCCGATTCTGGCCCGTTTTATGGACTATTACTCACTGTTTTGGGGTCTTGGAGTGATTTCCACGATTGACGAACCCAAAGGTGCGTTTACGTGTCGGTCATCAACACTCGTAGTTTTGGCCAATTTTGGCCCGTTTCATGGACTATTACTCACTATTTTGGGGTCTCGGAGTGATTTCCAAGATTGATGAACCCAGAGGTGCGTTTACGTGTCGGTCATCAACACTCGCAGTTTTGGTCGATTCTGGCCCGTTTCATGGACTATTTACTCACTGTTTTGGGGCCTCAGAGTGATTTCCACGATTGACGAACCCCAACGTGCGTTTACGTTTCGGTCGTCAACACTCGCAGTTTTGGCCGATTCTGGCCCGTTTCGTGGACTATTACTCACTGTGTTGCGGTCTCGTAGTGCTTTCCACGATTGACGAACCCAGAGGTGCCTTTACGTGTCGGTCATCAACACTCGCAGTTTTGGCCGATTCTGGCCCGTTTCGTGGACTATTACTCACTGTGTTGTGGTCTCATAGTGCTTCCACGATTGACGAACCCAGAGGTGCCTTTACGTGTCGGTCATCAACACTCGTAGTTTTGGCCGATTCTGGCCCGTTTCATGGACTATTAGTCACTGTTTTGGGGTCTCGTAGTGCTTTCCATGATTGACGAACCCAGAGGTGCCTTTACGTGTCGGTCATCAACACTCGCAGTTTTGGCCGATTCTGGCCCGTTTCGTGGACTATTACTCACTGTGTTGTGGTCTCATAGTGCTTCCACGATTGACGAACCCAGAGGTGCCTTTACGTGTCGGTCATCAACACTCGTAGTTTTGGCCGATTCTGGCCCGTTTCATGGACTATTAGTCACTGTTTTGGGGTCTCGTAGTGCTTTCCATGATTGACGAACCCAGAGGTGCCTTTACGTGTCGGTCATCAACACTCGCAGTTTTGGCCGATTCTGGCCCGTTTTATGGACTATTACTCACTGTTTTGGGGTCTTGGAGTGATTTCCACGATTGACGAACCCAAAGGTGCGTTTACGTGTCGGTCATCAACACTCGTAGTTTTGGCCAATTTTGGCCCGTTTCATGGACTATTACTCACTATTTTGGGGTCTCCGAGTGATTTCCAAGATTGATGAACCCAGAGGTGCGTTTACGTGTCGGTCATCAACACTCGCAGTTTTGGTCGATTCTGGCCCGTTTCATGGACTATTTACTCACTGTTTTGGGGCCTCAGAGTGATTTCCACGATTGACGAACCCCAACGTGCGTTTACGTTTCGGTCGTCAACACTCGCAGTTTTGGCCGATTCTGGCCCGTTTCGTGGACTATTACTCACTGTGTTGCGGTCTCGTAGTGCTTTCCACGATTGACGAACCCAGAGGTGCCTTTACGTGTCGGTCATCAACACTCGCAGTTTTGGCCGATTCTGGCCCGTTTCGTGGACTTTTACTCACTGTGTTGCGGTCTCGTAGTGATTTCCACGATTGACGAACCCAGAGGTGCCTTTACGTGTCGGTCATCAACACTCGCAGTTTTGGCCAATTTTGGCCCGTTTCATGGACTATTACTCACTATTTTGGGGTCTCGGAGTGATTTCCAAGATTGACGAACCCAGAGGTGCGTTTACGTGTCGGTCATCAACACTCGCAGTTTTGGCCGATTCTGGCCCGTTTCGTGGACTATTACTCACTGTGTTGCGGTCTCGTAGTGCTTTCCACGATTGACGAACCCAGAGGTGCCTTTACGTGTCGGTCATCAACACTCGCAGTTTTGGCCGATTCTGGCCCGTTTCGTGGACTATTACTCACTGTGTTGTGGTCTCATAGTGCTTCCACGATTGACGAACCCAGAGGTGCCTTTACGTGTCGGTCATCAACACTCGTAGTTTTGGCCGATTCTGGCCCGTTTCATGGACTATTAGTCACTGTTTTGGGGTCTCGTAGTGCTTTCCATGATTGACGAACCCAGAGGTGCCTTTACGTGTCGGTCATCAACACTCGCAGTTTTGGCCGATTCTGGCCCGTTTTATGGACAATTACTCACTGTTTTGGGGTCTTGGAGTGATTTCCACGATTGACGAACCCAAAGGTGCGTTTACGTGTCGGTCATCAACACTCGTAGTTTTGGCCAATTTTGGCCCGTTTCATGGACTATTACTCACTATTTTGGGGTCTCGGAGTGATTTCCAAGATTGATGAACCCAGAGGTGCGTTTACGTGTCGGTCATCAACACTCGCAGTTTTGGTCGATTCTGGCCCGTTTCATGGACTATTTACTCACTGTTTTGGGGCCTCAGAGTGATTTCCACGATTGACGAACCCCAACGTGCGTTTACGTTTCGGTCGTCAACACTCGCAGTTTTGGCCGATTCTGGCCCGTTTCGTGGACTATTACTCACTGTGTTGCGGTCTCGTAGTGCTTTCCACGATTGACGAACCCAGAGGTGCCTTTACGTGTCGGTCATCAACACTCGCAGTTTTGGCCGATTCTGGCCCGTTTCGTGGACTATTACTCACTGTGTTGCGGTCTCGTAGTGATTTCCACGATTGACGAACCCAGAGGTGCCTTTACGTGTCGGTCATCAACACTCGCAGTTTTGGCCAATTTTGGCCCGTTTCATGGACTATTACTCACTATTTTGGGGTCTCGGAGTGATTTCCAAGATTGACGAACCCAGAGGTGCGTTTACGTGTCGGTCATCAACACTCGCAGTTTTGGCCGATTCTGGCCCGTTTCGTGGACTATTACTCACTGTGTTGCGGTCTCGTAGTGCTTTCCACGATTGACGAACCCAGAGGTGCCTTTACGTGTCGGTCATCAACACTCGCAGTTTTGGCCGATTCTGGCCCGTTTCGTGGACTATTACTCACTGTGTTGTGGTCTCATAGTGCTTCCACGATTGACGAACCCAGAGGTGCCTTTACGTGTCGGTCATCAACACTCGTAGTTTTGGCCGATTCTGGCCCGTTTCATGGACTATTAGTCACTGTTTTGGGGTCTCGTAGTGCTTTCCATGATTGACGAACCCAGAGGTGCCTTTACGTGTCGGTCATCAACACTCGCAGTTTTGGCCGATTCTGGCCCGTTTTATGGACAATTACTCACTGTTTTGGGGTCTTGGAGTGATTTCCACGATTGACGAACCCAAAGGTGCGTTTACGTGTCGGTCATCAACACTCGTAGTTTTGGCCAATTTTGGCCCGTTTCATGGACTATTACTCACTATTTTGGGGTCTCGGAGTGATTTCCAAGATTGATGAACCCAGAGGTGCGTTTACGTGTCGGTCATCAACACTCGCAGTTTTGGTCGATTCTGGCCCGTTTCATGGACTATTTACTCACTGTTTTGGGGCCTCAGAGTGATTTCCACGATTGACGAACCCCAACGTGCGTTTACGTTTCGGTCGTCAACACTCGCAGTTTTGGCCGATTCTGGCCCGTTTCGTGGACTATTACTCACTGTGTTGCGGTCTCGTAGTGCTTTCCACGATTGACGAACCCAGAGGTGCCTTTACGTGTCGGTCATCAACACTCGCAGTTTTGGCCGATTCTGGCCCGTTTCGTGGACTTTTACTCACTGTGTTGCGGTCTCGTAGTGATTTCCACGATTGACGAACCCAGAGGTGCCTTTACGTGTCGGTCATCAACACTCGCAGTTTTGGCCAATTTTGGCCCGTTTCATGGACTATTACTCACTATTTTGGGGTCTCGGAGTGATTTCCAAGATTGACGAACCCAGAGGTGCGTTTACGTGTCGGTCATCAACACTCGCAGTTTTGGCCGATTCTGGCCCGTTTCGTGGACTATTACTCACTGTGTTGCGGTCTCGTAGTGCTTTCCACGATTGACGAACCCAGAGGTGCCTTTACGTGTCGGTCATCAACACTCGCAGTTTTGGCCGATTCTGGCCCGTTTCGTGGACTATTACTCACTGTGTTGTGGTCTCATAGTGCTTCCACGATTGACGAACCCAGAGGTGCCTTTACGTGTCGGTCATCAACACTCGTAGTTTTGGCCGATTCTGGCCCGTTTCATGGACTATTAGTCACTGTTTTGGGGTCTCGTAGTGCTTTCCATGATTGACGAACCCAGAGGTGCCTTTACGTGTCGGTCATCAACACTCGCAGTTTTGGCCGATTCTGGCCCGTTTTATGGACAATTACTCACTGTTTTGGGGTCTTGGAGTGATTTCCACGATTGACGAACCCAAAGGTGCGTTTACGTGTCGGTCATCAACACTCGTAGTTTTGGCCAATTTTGGCCCGTTTCATGGACTATTACTCACTATTTTGGGGTCTCGGAGTGATTTCCAAGATTGATGAACCCAGAGGTGCGTTTACGTGTCGGTCATCAACACTCGCAGTTTTGGTCGATTCTGGCCCGTTTCATGGACTATTTACTCACTGTTTTGGGGCCTCAGAGTGATTTCCACGATTGACGAACCCCAACGTGCGTTTACGTTTCGGTCGTCAACACTCGCAGTTTTGGCCGATTCTGGCCCGTTTCGTGGACTATTACTCACTGTGTTGCGGTCTCGTAGTGCTTTCCACGATTGACGAACCCAGAGGTGCCTTTACGTGTCGGTCATCAACACTCGCAGTTTTGGCCGATTCTGGCCCGTTTCGTGGACTATTACTCACTGTGTTGCGGTCTCGTAGTGATTTCCACGATTGACGAACCCAGAGGTGCCTTTACGTGTCGGTCATCAACACTCGCAGTTTTGGCCAATTTTGGCCCGTTTCATGGACTATTACTCACTATTTTGGGGTCTCGGAGTGATTTCCAAGATTGACGAACCCAGAGGTGCGTTTACGTGTCGGTCATCAACACTCGCAGTTTTGGCCGATTCTGGCCCGTTTCGTGGACTATTACTCACTGTGTTGCGGTCTCGTAGTGCTTTCCACGATTGACGAACCCAGAGGTGCCTTTACGTGTCGGTCATCAACACTCGCAGTTTTGGCCGATTCTGGCCCGTTTCGTGGACTATTACTCACTGTGTTGTGGTCTCATAGTGCTTCCACGATTGACGAACCCAGAGGTGCCTTTACGTGTCGGTCATCAACACTCGTAGTTTTGGCCGATTCTGGCCCGTTTCATGGACTATTAGTCACTGTTTTGGGGTCTCGTAGTGCTTTCCATGATTGACGAACCCAGAGGTGCCTTTACGTGTCGGTCATCAACACTCGTAGTTTTGGCCGATTCTGGCCCGTTTCATGGACTATTAGTCACTGTTTTGGGGTCTCGTAGTGCTTTCCATGATTGACGAACCCAGAGGTGCCTTTACGTGTCGGTCATCAACACTCGCAGTTTTGGCCGATTCTGGCCCGTTTTATGGACAATTACTCACTGTTTTGGGGTCTTGGAGTGATTTCCACGATTGACGAACCCAAAGGTGCGTTTACGTGTCGGTCATCAACACTCGTAGTTTTGGCCAATTTTGGCCCGTTTCATGGACTATTACTCACTATTTTGGGGTCTCGGAGTGATTTCCAAGATTGATGAACCCAGAGGTGCGTTTACGTGTCGGTCATCAACACTCGCAGTTTTGGTCGATTCTGGCCCGTTTCATGGACTATTTACTCACTGTTTTGGGGCCTCAGAGTGATTTCCACGATTGACGAACCCCAACGTGCGTTTACGTTTCGGTCGTCAACACTCGCAGTTTTGGCCGATTCTGGCCCGTTTCGTGGACTATTACTCACTGTGTTGCGGTCTCGTAGTGCTTTCCACGATTGACGAACCCAGAGGTGCCTTTACGTGTCGGTCATCAACACTCGCAGTTTTGGCCGATTCTGGCCCGTTTCGTGGACTATTACTCACTGTGTTGCGGTCTCGTAGTGATTTCCACGATTGACGAACCCAGAGGTGCCTTTACGTGTCGGTCATCAACACTCGCAGTTTTGGCCAATTTTGGCCCGTTTCATGGACTATTACTCACTATTTTGGGGTCTCGGAGTGATTTCCAAGATTGACGAACCCAGAGGTGCGTTTACGTGTCGGTCATCAACACTCGCAGTTTTGGCCGATTCTGGCCCGTTTCGTGGACTATTACTCACTGTGTTGCGGTCTCGTAGTGCTTTCCACGATTGACGAACCCAGAGGTGCCTTTACGTGTCGGTCATCAACACTCGCAGTTTTGGCCGATTCTGGCCCGTTTCGTGGACTATTACTCACTGTGTTGTGGTCTCATAGTGCTTCCACGATTGACGAACCCAGAGGTGCCTTTACGTGTCGGTCATCAACACTCGTAGTTTTGGCCGATTCTGGCCCGTTTCATGGACTATTAGTCACTGTTTTGGGGTCTCGTAGTGCTTTCCATGATTGACGAACCCAGAGGTGCCTTTACGTGTCGGTCATCAACACTCGCAGTTTTGGCCGATTCTGGCCCGTTTTATGGACAATTACTCACTGTTTTGGGGTCTTGGAGTGATTTCCACGATTGACGAACCCAAAGGTGCGTTTACGTGTCGGTCATCAACACTCGTAGTTTTGGCCAATTTTGGCCCGTTTCATGGACTATTACTCACTATTTTGGGGTCTCGGAGTGATTTCCAAGATTGATGAACCCAGAGGTGCGTTTACGTGTCGGTCATCAACACTCGCAGTTTTGGTCGATTCTGGCCCGTTTCATGGACTATTTACTCACTGTTTTGGGGCCTCAGAGTGATTTCCACGATTGACGAACCCCAACGTGCGTTTACGTTTCGGTCGTCAACACTCGCAGTTTTGGCCGATTCTGGCCCGTTTCGTGGACTATTACTCACTGTGTTGCGGTCTCGTAGTGCTTTCCACGATTGACGAACCCAGAGGTGCCTTTACGTGTCGGTCATCAACACTCGCAGTTTTGGCCGATTCTGGCCCGTTTCGTGGACTATTACTCACTGTGTTGCGGTCTCGTAGTGATTTCCACGATTGACGAACCCAGAGGTGCCTTTACGTGTCGGTCATCAACACTCGCAGTTTTGGCCAATTTTGGCCCGTTTCATGGACTATTACTCACTATTTTGGGGTCTCGGAGTGATTTCCAAGATTGACGAACCCAGAGGTGCGTTTACGTGTCGGTCATCAACACTCGCAGTTTTGGCCGATTCTGGCCCGTTTCGTGGACTATTACTCACTGTGTTGCGGTCTCGTAGTGCTTTCCACGATTGACGAACCCAGAGGTGCCTTTACGTGTCGGTCATCAACACTCGCAGTTTTGGCCGATTCTGGCCCGTTTCGTGGACTATTACTCACTGTGTTGTGGTCTCATAGTGCTTCCACGATTGACGAACCCAGAGGTGCCTTTACGTGTCGGTCATCAACACTCGTAGTTTTGGCCGATTCTGGCCCGTTTCATGGACTATTAGTCACTGTTTTGGGGTCTCGTAGTGCTTTCCATGATTGACGAACCCAGAGGTGCCTTTACGTGTCGGTCATCAACACTCGCAGTTTTGGCCGATTCTGGCCCGTTTTATGGACTATTACTCACTGTTTTGGGGTCTTGGAGTGATTTCCACGATTGACGAACCCAAAGGTGCGTTTACGTGTCGGTCATCAACACTCGTAGTTTTGGCCAATTTTGGCCCGTTTCATGGACTATTACTCACTATTTTGGGGTCTCGGAGTGATTTCCAAGATTGATGAACCCAGAGGTGCGTTTACGTGTCGGTCATCAACACTCGCAGTTTTGGTCGATTCTGGCCCGTTTCATGGACTATTTACTCACTGTTTTGGGGCCTCAGAGTGATTTCCACGATTGACGAACCCCAACGTGCGTTTACGTTTCGGTCGTCAACACTCGCAGTTTTGGCCGATTCTGGCCCGTTTCGTGGACTATTACTCACTGTGTTGCGGTCTCGTAGTGCTTTCCACGATTGACGAACCCAGAGGTGCCTTTACGTGTCGGTCATCAACACTCGCAGTTTTGGCCGATTCTGGCCCGTTTCGTGGACTATTACTCACTGTGTTGCGGTCTCGTAGTGATTTCCACGATTGACGAACCCAGAGGTGCCTTTACGTGTCGGTCATCAACACTCGCAGTTTTGGCCAATTTTGGCCCGTTTCATGGACTATTACTCACTATTTTGGGGTCTCGGAGTGATTTCCAAGATTGACGAACCCAGAGGTGCGTTTACGTGTCGGTCATCAACACTCGCAGTTTTGGCCGATTCTGGCCCGTTTCGTGGACTATTACTCACTGTGTTGCGGTCTCGTAGTGCTTTCCACGATTGACGAACCCAGAGGTGCCTTTACGTGTCGGTCATCAACACTCGCAGTTTTGGCCGATTCTGGCCCGTTTCGTGGACTATTACTCACTGTGTTGTGGTCTCATAGTGCTTCCACGATTGACGAACCCAGAGGTGCCTTTACGTGTCGGTCATCAACACTCGTAGTTTTGGCCGATTCTGGCCCGTTTCATGGACTATTAGTCACTGTTTTGGGGTCTCGTAGTGCTTTCCATGATTGACGAACCCAGAGGTGCCTTTACGTGTCGGTCATCAACACTCGCAGTTTTGGCCGATTCTGGCCCGTTTCGTGGACTATTACTCACTGTGTTGTGGTCTCATAGTGCTTCCACGATTGACGAACCCAGAGGTGCCTTTACGTGTCGGTCATCAACACTCGTAGTTTTGGCCGATTCTGGCCCGTTTCATGGACTATTAGTCACTGTTTTGGGGTCTCGTAGTGCTTTCCATGATTGACGAACCCAGAGGTGCCTTTACGTGTCGGTCATCAACACTCGCAGTTTTGGCCGATTCTGGCCCGTTTTATGGACTATTACTCACTGTTTTGGGGTCTTGGAGTGATTTCCACGATTGACGAACCCAAAGGTGCGTTTACGTGTCGGTCATCAACACTCGTAGTTTTGGCCAATTTTGGCCCGTTTCATGGACTATTACTCACTATTTTGGGGTCTCCGAGTGATTTCCAAGATTGATGAACCCAGAGGTGCGTTTACGTGTCGGTCATCAACACTCGCAGTTTTGGTCGATTCTGGCCCGTTTCATGGACTATTTACTCACTGTTTTGGGGCCTCAGAGTGATTTCCACGATTGACGAACCCCAACGTGCGTTTACGTTTCGGTCGTCAACACTCGCAGTTTTGGCCGATTCTGGCCCGTTTCGTGGACTATTACTCACTGTGTTGCGGTCTCGTAGTGCTTTCCACGATTGACGAACCCAGAGGTGCCTTTACGTGTCGGTCATCAACACTCGCAGTTTTGGCCGATTCTGGCCCGTTTCGTGGACTTTTACTCACTGTGTTGCGGTCTCGTAGTGATTTCCACGATTGACGAACCCAGAGGTGCCTTTACGTGTCGGTCATCAACACTCGCAGTTTTGGCCAATTTTGGCCCGTTTCATGGACTATTACTCACTATTTTGGGGTCTCGGAGTGATTTCCAAGATTGACGAACCCAGAGGTGCGTTTACGTGTCGGTCATCAACACTCGCAGTTTTGGCCGATTCTGGCCCGTTTCGTGGACTATTACTCACTGTGTTGCGGTCTCGTAGTGCTTTCCACGATTGACGAACCCAGAGGTGCCTTTACGTGTCGGTCATCAACACTCGCAGTTTTGGCCGATTCTGGCCCGTTTCGTGGACTATTACTCACTGTGTTGTGGTCTCATAGTGCTTCCACGATTGACGAACCCAGAGGTGCCTTTACGTGTCGGTCATCAACACTCGTAGTTTTGGCCGATTCTGGCCCGTTTCATGGACTATTAGTCACTGTTTTGGGGTCTCGTAGTGCTTTCCATGATTGACGAACCCAGAGGTGCCTTTACGTGTCGGTCATCAACACTCGCAGTTTTGGCCGATTCTGGCCCGTTTTATGGACAATTACTCACTGTTTTGGGGTCTTGGAGTGATTTCCACGATTGACGAACCCAAAGGTGCGTTTACGTGTCGGTCATCAACACTCGTAGTTTTGGCCAATTTTGGCCCGTTTCATGGACTATTACTCACTATTTTGGGGTCTCGGAGTGATTTCCAAGATTGATGAACCCAGAGGTGCGTTTACGTGTCGGTCATCAACACTCGCAGTTTTGGTCGATTCTGGCCCGTTTCATGGACTATTTACTCACTGTTTTGGGGCCTCAGAGTGATTTCCACGATTGACGAACCCCAACGTGCGTTTACGTTTCGGTCGTCAACACTCGCAGTTTTGGCCGATTCTGGCCCGTTTCGTGGACTATTACTCACTGTGTTGCGGTCTCGTAGTGCTTTCCACGATTGACGAACCCAGAGGTGCCTTTACGTGTCGGTCATCAACACTCGCAGTTTTGGCCGATTCTGGCCCGTTTCGTGGACTATTACTCACTGTGTTGCGGTCTCGTAGTGATTTCCACGATTGACGAACCCAGAGGTGCCTTTACGTGTCGGTCATCAACACTCGCAGTTTTGGCCAATTTTGGCCCGTTTCATGGACTATTACTCACTATTTTGGGGTCTCGGAGTGATTTCCAAGATTGACGAACCCAGAGGTGCGTTTACGTGTCGGTCATCAACACTCGCAGTTTTGGCCGATTCTGGCCCGTTTCGTGGACTATTACTCACTGTGTTGCGGTCTCGTAGTGCTTTCCACGATTGACGAACCCAGAGGTGCCTTTACGTGTCGGTCATCAACACTCGCAGTTTTGGCCGATTCTGGCCCGTTTCGTGGACTATTACTCACTGTGTTGTGGTCTCATAGTGCTTCCACGATTGACGAACCCAGAGGTGCCTTTACGTGTCGGTCATCAACACTCGTAGTTTTGGCCGATTCTGGCCCGTTTCATGGACTATTAGTCACTGTTTTGGGGTCTCGTAGTGCTTTCCATGATTGACGAACCCAGAGGTGCCTTTACGTGTCGGTCATCAACACTCGCAGTTTTGGCCGATTCTGGCCCGTTTTATGGACAATTACTCACTGTTTTGGGGTCTTGGAGTGATTTCCACGATTGACGAACCCAAAGGTGCGTTTACGTGTCGGTCATCAACACTCGTAGTTTTGGCCAATTTTGGCCCGTTTCATGGACTATTACTCACTATTTTGGGGTCTCGGAGTGATTTCCAAGATTGATGAACCCAGAGGTGCGTTTACGTGTCGGTCATCAACACTCGCAGTTTTGGTCGATTCTGGCCCGTTTCATGGACTATTTACTCACTGTTTTGGGGCCTCAGAGTGATTTCCACGATTGACGAACCCCAACGTGCGTTTACGTTTCGGTCGTCAACACTCGCAGTTTTGGCCGATTCTGGCCCGTTTCGTGGACTATTACTCACTGTGTTGCGGTCTCGTAGTGCTTTCCACGATTGACGAACCCAGAGGTGCCTTTACGTGTCGGTCATCAACACTCGCAGTTTTGGCCGATTCTGGCCCGTTTCGTGGACTATTACTCACTGTGTTGCGGTCTCGTAGTGATTTCCACGATTGACGAACCCAGAGGTGCCTTTACGTGTCGGTCATCAACACTCGCAGTTTTGGCCAATTTTGGCCCGTTTCATGGACTATTACTCACTATTTTGGGGTCTCGGAGTGATTTCCAAGATTGACGAACCCAGAGGTGCGTTTACGTGTCGGTCATCAACACTCGCAGTTTTGGCCGATTCTGGCCCGTTTCGTGGACTATTACTCACTGTGTTGCGGTCTCGTAGTGCTTTCCACGATTGACGAACCCAGAGGTGCCTTTACGTGTCGGTCATCAACACTCGCAGTTTTGGCCGATTCTGGCCCGTTTCGTGGACTATTACTCACTGTGTTGTGGTCTCATAGTGCTTCCACGATTGACGAACCCAGAGGTGCCTTTACGTGTCGGTCATCAACACTCGTAGTTTTGGCCGATTCTGGCCCGTTTCATGGACTATTAGTCACTGTTTTGGGGTCTCGTAGTGCTTTCCATGATTGACGAACCCAGAGGTGCCTTTACGTGTCGGTCATCAACACTCGCAGTTTTGGCCGATTCTGGCCCGTTTTATGGACAATTACTCACTGTTTTGGGGTCTTGGAGTGATTTCCACGATTGACGAACCCAAAGGTGCATTTACGTGTCGGTCATCAACACTCGTAGTTTTGGCCAATTTTGGCCCGTTTCATGGACTATTACTCACTATTTTGGGGTCTCGGAGTGATTTCCAAGATTGATGAACCCAGAGGTGCGTTTACGTGTCGGTCATCAACACTCGCAGTTTTGGTCGATTCTGGCCCGTTTCATGGACTATTTACTCACTGTTTTGGGGCCTCAGAGTGATTTCCACGATTGACGAACCCCAACGTGCGTTTACGTTTCGGTCGTCAACACTCGCAGTTTTGGCCGATTCTGGCCCGTTTCGTGGACTATTACTCACTGTGTTGCGGTCTCGTAGTGCTTTCCACGATTGACGAACCCAGAGGTGCCTTTACGTGTCGGTCATCAACACTCGCAGTTTTGGCCGATTCTGGCCCGTTTCGTGGACTATTACTCACTGTGTTGCGGTCTCGTAGTGATTTCCACGATTGACGAACCCAGAGGTGCCTTTACGTGTCGGTCATCAACACTCGCAGTTTTGGCCAATTTTGGCCCGTTTCATGGACTATTACTCACTATTTTGGGGTCTCGGAGTGATTTCCAAGATTGACGAACCCAGAGGTGCGTTTACGTGTCGGTCATCAACACTCGCAGTTTTGGCCGATTCTGGCCCGTTTCGTGGACTATTACTCACTGTGTTGCGGTCTCGTAGTGCTTTCCACGATTGACGAACCCAGAGGTGCCTTTACGTGTCGGTCATCAACACTCGCAGTTTTGGCCGATTCTGGCCCGTTTCGTGGACTATTACTCACTGTGTTGTGGTCTCATAGTGCTTCCACGATTGACGAACCCAGAGGTGCCTTTACGTGTCGGTCATCAACACTCGTAGTTTTGGCCGATTCTGGCCCGTTTCATGGACTATTAGTCACTGTTTTGGGGTCTCGTAGTGCTTTCCATGATTGACGAACCCAGAGGTGCCTTTACGTGTCGGTCATCAACACTCGCAGTTTTGGCCGATTCTGGCCCGTTTTATGGACAATTACTCACTGTTTTGGGGTCTTGGAGTGATTTCCACGATTGACGAACCCAAAGGTGCGTTTACGTGTCGGTCATCAACACTCGTAGTTTTGGCCAATTTTGGCCCGTTTCATGGACTATTACTCACTATTTTGGGGTCTCGGAGTGATTTCCAAGATTGATGAACCCAGAGGTGCGTTTACGTGTCGGTCATCAACACTCGCAGTTTTGGTCGATTCTGGCCCGTTTCATGGACTATTTACTCACTGTTTTGGGGCCTCAGAGTGATTTCCACGATTGACGAACCCCAACGTGCGTTTACGTTTCGGTCGTCAACACTCGCAGTTTTGGCCGATTCTGGCCCGTTTCGTGGACTATTACTCACTGTGTTGCGGTCTCGTAGTGATTTCCACGATTGACGAACCCAGAGGTGCCTTTACGTGTCGGTCATCAACACTCGCAGTTTTGGCCAATTTTGGCCCGTTTCATGGACTATTACTCACTATTTTGGGGTCTCGGAGTGATTTCCAAGATTGACGAACCCAGAGGTGCGTTTACGTGTCGGTCATCAACACTCGCAGTTTTGGCCGATTCTGGCCCGTTTCGTGGACTATTACTCACTGTGTTGCGGTCTCGTAGTGCTTTCCACGATTGACGAACCCAGAGGTGCCTTTACGTGTCGGTCATCAACACTCGCAGTTTTGGCCGATTCTGGCCCGTTTCGTGGACTATTACTCACTGTGTTGTGGTCTCATAGTGCTTCCACGATTGACGAACCCAGAGGTGCCTTTACGTGTCGGTCATCAACACTCGTAGTTTTGGCCGATTCTGGCCCGTTTCATGGACTATTAGTCACTGTTTTGGGGTCTCGTAGTGCTTTCCATGATTGACGAACCCAGAGGTGCCTTTACGTGTCGGTCATCAACACTCGCAGTTTTGGCCGATTCTGGCCCGTTTTATGGACAATTACTCACTGTTTTGGGGTCTTGGAGTGATTTCCACGATTGACGAACCCAAAGGTGCATTTACGTGTCGGTCATCAACACTCGTAGTTTTGGCCAATTTTGGCCCGTTTCATGGACTATTACTCACTATTTTGGGGTCTCGGAGTGATTTCCAAGATTGATGAACCCAGAGGTGCGTTTACGTGTCGGTCATCAACACTCGCAGTTTTGGTCGATTCTGGCCCGTTTCATGGACTATTTACTCACTGTTTTGGGGCCTCAGAGTGATTTCCACGATTGACGAACCCCAACGTGCGTTTACGTTTCGGTCGTCAACACTCGCAGTTTTGGCCGATTCTGGCCCGTTTCGTGGACTATTACTCACTGTGTTGCGGTCTCGTAGTGCTTTCCACGATTGACGAACCCAGAGGTGCCTTTACGTGTCGGTCATCAACACTCGCAGTTTTGGCCGATTCTGGCCCGTTTCGTGGACTATTACTCACTGTGTTGCGGTCTCGTAGTGATTTCCACGATTGACGAACCCAGAGGTGCCTTTACGTGTCGGTCATCAACACTCGCAGTTTTGGCCAATTTTGGCCCGTTTCATGGACTATTACTCACTATTTTGGGGTCTCGGAGTGATTTCCAAGATTGACGAACCCAGAGGTGCGTTTACGTGTCGGTCATCAACACTCGCAGTTTTGGCCGATTCTGGCCCGTTTCGTGGACTATTACTCACTGTGTTGCGGTCTCGTAGTGCTTTCCACGATTGACGAACCCAGAGGTGCCTTTACGTGTCGGTCATCAACACTCGCAGTTTTGGCCGATTCTGGCCCGTTTCGTGGACTATTACTCACTGTGTTGTGGTCTCATAGTGCTTCCACGATTGACGAACCCAGAGGTGCCTTTACGTGTCGGTCATCAACACTCGTAGTTTTGGCCGATTCTGGCCCGTTTCATGGACTATTAGTCACTGTTTTGGGGTCTCGTAGTGCTTTCCATGATTGACGAACCCAGAGGTGCCTTTACGTGTCGGTCATCAACACTCGCAGTTTTGGCCGATTCTGGCCCGTTTTATGGACAATTACTCACTGTTTTGGGGTCTTGGAGTGATTTCCACGATTGACGAACCCAAAGGTGCGTTTACGTGTCGGTCATCAACACTCGTAGTTTTGGCCAATTTTGGCCCGTTTCATGGACTATTACTCACTATTTTGGGGTCTCGGAGTGATTTCCAAGATTGATGAACCCAGAGGTGCGTTTACGTGTCGGTCATCAACACTCGCAGTTTTGGTCGATTCTGGCCCGTTTCATGGACTATTTACTCACTGTTTTGGGGCCTCAGAGTGATTTCCACGATTGACGAACCCCAACGTGCGTTTACGTTTCGGTCGTCAACACTCGCAGTTTTGGCCGATTCTGGCCCGTTTCGTGGACTATTACTCACTGTGTTGCGGTCTCGTAGTGCTTTCCACGATTGACGAACCCAGAGGTGCCTTTACGTGTCGGTCATCAACACTCGCAGTTTTGGCCGATTCTGGCCCGTTTCGTGGACTATTACTCACTGTGTTGCGGTCTCGTAGTGATTTCCACGATTGACGAACCCAGAGGTGCCTTTACGTGTCGGTCATCAACACTCGCAGTTTTGGCCAATTTTGGCCCGTTTCATGGACTATTACTCACTATTTTGGGGTCTCGGAGTGATTTCCAAGATTGACGAACCCAGAGGTGCGTTTACGTGTCGGTCATCAACACTCGCAGTTTTGGCCGATTCTGGCCCGTTTCGTGGACTATTACTCACTGTGTTGCGGTCTCGTAGTGCTTTCCACGATTGACGAACCCAGAGGTGCCTTTACGTGTCGGTCATCAACACTCGCAGTTTTGGCCGATTCTGGCCCGTTTCGTGGACTATTACTCACTGTGTTGTGGTCTCATAGTGCTTCCACGATTGACGAACCCAGAGGTGCCTTTACGTGTCGGTCATCAACACTCGTAGTTTTGGCCGATTCTGGCCCGTTTCATGGACTATTAGTCACTGTTTTGGGGTCTCGTAGTGCTTTCCATGATTGACGAACCCAGAGGTGCCTTTACGTGTCGGTCATCAACACTCGCAGTTTTGGCCGATTCTGGCCCGTTTTATGGACAATTACTCACTGTTTTGGGGTCTTGGAGTGATTTCCACGATTGACGAACCCAAAGGTGCGTTTACGTGTCGGTCATCAACACTCGTAGTTTTGGCCAATTTTGGCCCGTTTCATGGACTATTACTCACTATTTTGGGGTCTCGGAGTGATTTCCAAGATTGATGAACCCAGAGGTGCGTTTACGTGTCGGTCATCAACACTCGCAGTTTTGGTCGATTCTGGCCCGTTTCGTGGACTATTACTCACTGTGTTGCGGTCTCGTAGTGCTTTCCACGATTGACGAACCCAGAGGTGCCTTTACGTGTCGGTCATCAACACTCGCAGTTTTGGCCGATTCTGGCCCGTTTCGTGGACTATTACTCACTGTGTTGTGGTCTCATAGTGCTTCCACGATTGACGAACCCAGAGGTGCCTTTACGTGTCGGTCATCAACACTCGCAGTTTTGGCCGATTCTGGCCCGTTTCGTGGACTATTACTCACTGTGTTGTGGTCTCATAGTGCTTCCACGATTGACGAACCCAGAGGTGCCTTTACGTGTCGGTCATCAACACTCGTAGTTTTGGCCGATTCTGGCCCGTTTCATGGACTATTAGTCACTGTTTTGGGGTCTCGTAGTGCTTTCCATGATTGACGAACCCAGAGGTGCCTTTACGTGTCGGTCATCAACACTCGCAGTTTTGGCCGATTCTGGCCCGTTTTATGGACAATTACTCACTGTTTTGGGGTCTTGGAGTGATTTCCACGATTGACGAACCCAAAGGTGCATTTACGTGTCGGTCATCAACACTCGTAGTTTTGGCCAATTTTGGCCCGTTTCATGGACTATTACTCACTATTTTGGGGTCTCGGAGTGATTTCCAAGATTGATGAACCCAGAGGTGCGTTTACGTGTCGGTCATCAACACTCGCAGTTTTGGTCGATTCTGGCCCGTTTCATGGACTATTTACTCACTGTTTTGGGGCCTCAGAGTGATTTCCACGATTGACGAACCCCAACGTGCGTTTACGTTTCGGTCGTCAACACTCGCAGTTTTGGCCGATTCTGGCCCGTTTCGTGGACTATTACTCACTGTGTTGCGGTCTCGTAGTGCTTTCCACGATTGACGAACCCAGAGGTGCCTTTACGTGTCGGTCATCAACACTCGCAGTTTTGGCCGATTCTGGCCCGTTTCGTGGACTATTACTCACTGTGTTGCGGTCTCGTAGTGATTTCCACGATTGACGAACCCAGAGGTGCCTTTACGTGTCGGTCATCAACACTCGCAGTTTTGGCCAATTTTGGCCCGTTTCATGGACTATTACTCACTATTTTGGGGTCTCGGAGTGATTTCCAAGATTGACGAACCCAGAGGTGCGTTTACGTGTCGGTCATCAACACTCGCAGTTTTGGCCGATTCTGGCCCGTTTCGTGGACTATTACTCACTGTGTTGCGGTCTCGTAGTGCTTTCCACGATTGACGAACCCAGAGGTGCCTTTACGTGTCGGTCATCAACACTCGCAGTTTTGGCCGATTCTGGCCCGTTTCGTGGACTATTACTCACTGTGTTGTGGTCTCATAGTGCTTCCACGATTGACGAACCCAGAGGTGCCTTTACGTGTCGGTCATCAACACTCGTAGTTTTGGCCGATTCTGGCCCGTTTCATGGACTATTAGTCACTGTTTTGGGGTCTCGTAGTGCTTTCCATGATTGACGAACCCAGAGGTGCCTTTACGTGTCGGTCATCAACACTCGCAGTTTTGGCCGATTCTGGCCCATTTTATGGACAATTACTCACTGTTTTGGGGTCTTGGAGTGATTTCCACGATTGACGAACCCAAAGGTGCGTTTACGTGTCGGTCATCAACACTCGTAGTTTTGGCCAATTTTGGCCCGTTTCATGGACTATTACTCACTATTTTGGGGTCTCGGAGTGATTTCCAAGATTGATGAACCCAGAGGTGCGTTTACGTGTCGGTCATCAACACTCGCAGTTTTGGTCGATTCTGGCCCGTTTCATGGACTATTTACTCACTGTTTTGGGGCCTCAGAGTGATTTCCACGATTGACGAACCCCAACGTGCGTTTACGTTTCGGTCGTCAACACTCGCAGTTTTGGCCGATTCTGGCCCGTTTCGTGGACTATTACTCACTGTGTTGCGGTCTCGTAGTGCTTTCCACGATTGACGAACCCAGAGGTGCCTTTACGTGTCGGTCATCAACACTCGCAGTTTTGGCCGATTCTGGCCCGTTTCGTGGACTATTACTCACTGTGTTGCGGTCTCGTAGTGATTTCCACGATTGACGAACCCAGAGGTGCCTTTACGTGTCGGTCATCAACACTCGCAGTTTTGGCCAATTTTGGCCCGTTTCATGGACTATTACTCACTATTTTGGGGTCTCGGAGTGATTTCCAAGATTGACGAACCCAGAGGTGCGTTTACGTGTCGGTCATCAACACTCGCAGTTTTGGCCGATTCTGGCCCGTTTCGTGGACTATTACTCACTGTGTTGCGGTCTCGTAGTGCTTTCCACGATTGACGAACCCAGAGGTGCCTTTACGTGTCGGTCATCAACACTCGCAGTTTTGGCCGATTCTGGCCCGTTTCGTGGACTATTACTCACTGTGTTGTGGTCTCATAGTGCTTCCACGATTGACGAACCCAGAGGTGCCTTTACGTGTCGGTCATCAACACTCGTAGTTTTGGCCGATTCTGGCCCGTTTCATGGACTATTAGTCACTGTTTTGGGGTCTCGTAGTGCTTTCCATGATTGACGAACCCAGAGGTGCCTTTACGTGTCGGTCATCAACACTCGCAGTTTTGGCCGATTCTGGCCCGTTTTATGGACAATTACTCACTGTTTTGGGGTCTTGGAGTGATTTCCACGATTGACGAACCCAAAGGTGCGTTTACGTGTCGGTCATCAACACTCGTAGTTTTGGCCAATTTTGGCCCGTTTCATGGACTATTACTCACTATTTTGGGGTCTCGGAGTGATTTCCAAGATTGATGAACCCAGAGGTGCGTTTACGTGTCGGTCATCAACACTCGCAGTTTTGGTCGATTCTGGCCCGTTTCGTGGACTATTACTCACTGTGTTGCGGTCTCGTAGTGCTTTCCACGATTGACGAACCCAGAGGTGCCTTTACGTGTCGGTCATCAACACTCGCAGTTTTGGCCGATTCTGGCCCGTTTCGTGGACTATTACTCACTGTGTTGTGGTCTCATAGTGCTTCCACGATTGACGAACCCAGAGGTGCCTTTACGTGTCGGTCATCAACACTCGTAGTTTTGGCCGATTCTGGCCCGTTTCATGGACTATTACTCACTATTTTGGGGTCTCGGAGTGATTTCCAAGATTGATGAACCCAGAGGTGCGTTTACGTGTCGGTCATCAACACTCGCAGTTTTGGTCGATTCTGGCCCGTTTCATGGACTATTTACTCACTGTTTTGGGGCCTCAGAGTGATTTCCACGATTGACGAACCCCAACGTGCGTTTACGTTTCGGTCGTCAACACTCGCAGTTTTGGCCGATTCTGGCCCGTTTCGTGGACTATTACTCACTGTGTTGCGGTCTCGTAGTGATTTCCACGATTGACGAACCCAGAGGTGCCTTTACGTGTCGGTCATCAACACTCGCAGTTTTGGCCAATTTTGGCCCGTTTCATGGACTATTACTCACTATTTTGGGGTCTCGGAGTGATTTCCAAGATTGACGAACCCAGAGGTGCGTTTACGTGTCGGTCATCAACACTCGCAGTTTTGGCCGATTCTGGCCCGTTTCGTGGACTATTACTCACTGTGTTGCGGTCTCGTAGTGCTTTCCACGATTGACGAACCCAGAGGTGCCTTTACGTGTCGGTCATCAACACTCGCAGTTTTGGCCGATTCTGGCCCGTTTCGTGGACTATTACTCACTGTGTTGTGGTCTCATAGTGCTTCCACGATTGACGAACCCAGAGGTGCCTTTACGTGTCGGTCATCAACACTCGTAGTTTTGGCCGATTCTGGCCCGTTTCATGGACTATTAGTCACTGTTTTGGGGTCTCGTAGTGCTTTCCATGATTGACGAACCCAGAGGTGCCTTTACGTGTCGGTCATCAACACTCGTAGTTTTGGCCGATTCTGGCCCGTTTCGTGGACTATTACTCACTGTGTTGTGGTCTCATAGTGCTTCCACGATTGACGAACCCAGAGGTGCCTTTACGTGTCGGTCATCAACACTCGTAGTTTTGGCCGATTCTGGCCCGTTTCATGGACTATTACTCACTATTTTGGGGTCTCGGAGTGATTTCCAAGATTGATGAACCCAGAGGTGCGTTTACGTGTCGGTCATCAACACTCGCAGTTTTGGTCGATTCTGGCCCGTTTCATGGACTATTTACTCACTGTTTTGGGGCCTCAGAGTGATTTCCACGATTGACGAACCCCAACGTGCGTTTACGTTTCGGTCGTCAACACTCGCAGTTTTGGCCGATTCTGGCCCGTTTCGTGGACTATTACTCACTGTGTTGCGGTCTCGTAGTGATTTCCACGATTGACGAAC
The DNA here is from genome assembly GCA_963921465.1 of Triticum timopheevii. NCBI lineage: Eukaryota > Viridiplantae > Streptophyta > Magnoliopsida > Poales > Poaceae > Triticum > Triticum timopheevii. Next base: position 670,553,715 of record OY997266.1, on the reverse strand, counting down.
CCAGAGGTGCCTTTACGTGTCGGTCATCAACACTCGCAGTTTTGGCCAATTTTGGCCCGTTTCATGGACTATTACTCACTATTTTGGGGTCTCGGAGTGATTTCCAAGATTGACGAACCCAGAGGTGCGTTTACGTGTCGGTCATCAACACTCGCAGTTTTGGCCGATTCTGGCCCGTTTCGTGGACTATTACTCACTGTGTTGCGGTCTCGTAGTGCTTTCCACGATTGACGAACCCAGAGGTGCCTTTACGTGTCGGTCATCAACACTCGCAGTTTTGGCCGATTCTGGCCCGTTTCGTGGACTATTACTCACTGTGTTGTGGTCTCATAGTGCTTCCACGATTGACGAACCCAGAGGTGCCTTTACGTGTCGGTCATCAACACTCGTAGTTTTGGCCGATTCTGGCCCGTTTCATGGACTATTAGTCACTGTTTTGGGGTCTCGTAGTGCTTTCCATGATTGACGAACCCAGAGGTGCCTTTACGTGTCGGTCATCAACACTCGCAGTTTTGGCCGATTCTGGCCCGTTTTATGGACAATTACTCACTGTTTTGGGGTCTTGGAGTGATTTCCACGATTGACGAACCCAAAGGTGCATTTACGTGTCGGTCATCAACACTCGTAGTTTTGGCCAATTTTGGCCCGTTTCATGGACTATTACTCACTATTTTGGGGTCTCGGAGTGATTTCCAAGATTGATGAACCCAGAGGTGCGTTTACGTGTCGGTCATCAACACTCGCAGTTTTGGTCGATTCTGGCCCGTTTCATGGACTATTTACTCACTGTTTTGGGGCCTCAGAGTGATTTCCACGATTGACGAACCCCAACGTGCGTTTACGTTTCGGTCGTCAACACTCGCAGTTTTGGCCGATTCTGGCCCGTTTCGTGGACTATTACTCACTGTGTTGCGGTCTCGTAGTGCTTTCCACGATTGACGAACCCAGAGGTGCCTTTACGTGTCGGTCATCAACACTCGCAGTTTTGGCCGATTCTGGCCCGTTTCGTGGACTATTACTCACTGTGTTGCGGTCTCGTAGTGATTTCCACGATTGACGAACCCAGAGGTGCCTTTACGTGTCGGTCATCAACACTCGCAGTTTTGGCCAATTTTGGCCCGTTTCATGGACTATTACTCACTATTTTGGGGTCTCGGAGTGATTTCCAAGATTGACGAACCCAGAGGTGCGTTTACGTGTCGGTCATCAACACTCGCAGTTTTGGCCGATTCTGGCCCGTTTCGTGGACTATTACTCACTGTGTTGCGGTCTCGTAGTGCTTTCCACGATTGACGAACCCAGAGGTGCCTTTACGTGTCGGTCATCAACACTCGCAGTTTTGGCCGATTCTGGCCCGTTTCGTGGACTATTACTCACTGTGTTGTGGTCTCATAGTGCTTCCACGATTGACGAACCCAGAGGTGCCTTTACGTGTCGGTCATCAACACTCGTAGTTTTGGCCGATTCTGGCCCGTTTCATGGACTATTAGTCACTGTTTTGGGGTCTCGTAGTGCTTTCCATGATTGACGAACCCAGAGGTGCCTTTACGTGTCGGTCATCAACACTCGCAGTTTTGGCCGATTCTGGCCCGTTTTATGGACAATTACTCACTGTTTTGGGGTCTTGGAGTGATTTCCACGATTGACGAACCCAAAGGTGCGTTTACGTGTCGGTCATCAACACTCGTAGTTTTGGCCAATTTTGGCCCGTTTCATGGACTATTACTCACTATTTTGGGGTCTCGGAGTGATTTCCAAGATTGATGAACCCAGAGGTGCGTTTACGTGTCGGTCATCAACACTCGCAGTTTTGGTCGATTCTGGCCCGTTTCATGGACTATTTACTCACTGTTTTGGGGCCTCAGAGTGATTTCCACGATTGACGAACCCCAACGTGCGTTTACGTTTCGGTCGTCAACACTCGCAGTTTTGGCCGATTCTGGCCCGTTTCGTGGACTATTACTCACTGTGTTGCGGTCTCGTAGTGCTTTCCACGATTGACGAACCCAGAGGTGCCTTTACGTGTCGGTCATCAACACTCGCAGTTTTGGCCGATTCTGGCCCGTTTCGTGGACTATTACTCACTGTGTTGCGGTCTCGTAGTGATTTCCACGATTGACGAACCCAGAGGTGCCTTTACGTGTCGGTCATCAACACTCGCAGTTTTGGCCAATTTTGGCCCGTTTCATGGACTATTACTCACTATTTTGGGGTCTCGGAGTGATTTCCAAGATTGACGAACCCAGAGGTGCGTTTACGTGTCGGTCATCAACACTCGCAGTTTTGGCCGATTCTGGCCCGTTTCGTGGACTATTACTCACTGTGTTGCGGTCTCGTAGTGCTTTCCACGATTGACGAACCCAGAGGTGCCTTTACGTGTCGGTCATCAACACTCGCAGTTTTGGCCGATTCTGGCCCGTTTCGTGGACTATTACTCACTGTGTTGTGGTCTCATAGTGCTTCCACGATTGACGAACCCAGAGGTGCCTTTACGTGTCGGTCATCAACACTCGTAGTTTTGGCCGATTCTGGCCCGTTTCATGGACTATTAGTCACTGTTTTGGGGTCTCGTAGTGCTTTCCATGATTGACGAACCCAGAGGTGCCTTTACGTGTCGGTCATCAACACTCGCAGTTTTGGCCGATTCTGGCCCGTTTTATGGACAATTACTCACTGTTTTGGGGTCTTGGAGTGATTTCCACGATTGACGAACCCAAAGGTGCGTTTACGTGTCGGTCATCAACACTCGTAGTTTTGGCCAATTTTGGCCCGTTTCATGGACTATTACTCACTATTTTGGGGTCTCGGAGTGATTTCCAAGATTGATGAACCCAGAGGTGCGTTTACGTGTCGGTCATCAACACTCGCAGTTTTGGTCGATTCTGGCCCGTTTCGTGGACTATTACTCACTGTGTTGCGGTCTCGTAGTGCTTTCCACGATTGACGAACCCAGAGGTGCCTTTACGTGTCGGTCATCAACACTCGCAGTTTTGGCCGATTCTGGCCCGTTTCGTGGACTATTACTCACTGTGTTGTGGTCTCATAGTGCTTCCACGATTGACGAACCCAGAGGTGCCTTTACGTGTCGGTCATCAACACTCGTAGTTTTGGCCGATTCTGGCCCGTTTCATGGACTATTAGTCACTGTTTTGGGGTCTCGTAGTGCTTTCCATGATTGACGAACCCAGAGGTGCCTTTACGTGTCGGTCATCAACACTCGCAGTTTTGGCCGATTCTGGCCCGTTTTATGGACAATTACTCACTGTTTTGGGGTCTTGGAGTGATTTCCACGATTGACGAACCCAAAGGTGCATTTACGTGTCGGTCATCAACACTCGTAGTTTTGGCCAATTTTGGCCCGTTTCATGGACTATTACTCACTATTTTGGGGTCTCGGAGTGATTTCCAAGATTGATGAACCCAGAGGTGCGTTTACGTGTCGGTCATCAACACTCGCAGTTTTGGTCGATTCTGGCCCGTTTCATGGACTATTTACTCACTGTTTTGGGGCCTCAGAGTGATTTCCACGATTGACGAACCCCAACGTGCGTTTACGTTTCGGTCGTCAACACTCGCAGTTTTGGCCGATTCTGGCCCGTTTCGTGGACTATTACTCACTGTGTTGCGGTCTCGTAGTGCTTTCCACGATTGACGAACCCAGAGGTGCCTTTACGTGTCGGTCATCAACACTCGCAGTTTTGGCCGATTCTGGCCCGTTTCGTGGACTATTACTCACTGTGTTGCGGTCTCGTAGTGATTTCCACGATTGACGAACCCAGAGGTGCCTTTACGTGTCGGTCATCAACACTCGCAGTTTTGGCCAATTTTGGCCCGTTTCATGGACTATTACTCACTATTTTGGGGTCTCGGAGTGATTTCCAAGATTGACGAACCCAGAGGTGCGTTTACGTGTCGGTCATCAACACTCGCAGTTTTGGCCGATTCTGGCCCGTTTCGTGGACTATTACTCACTGTGTTGCGGTCTCGTAGTGCTTTCCACGATTGACGAACCCAGAGGTGCCTTTACGTGTCGGTCATCAACACTCGCAGTTTTGGCCGATTCTGGCCCGTTTCGTGGACTATTACTCACTGTGTTGTGGTCTCATAGTGCTTCCACGATTGACGAACCCAGAGGTGCCTTTACGTGTCGGTCATCAACACTCGTAGTTTTGGCCGATTCTGGCCCGTTTCATGGACTATTAGTCACTGTTTTGGGGTCTCGTAGTGCTTTCCATGATTGACGAACCCAGAGGTGCCTTTACGTGTCGGTCATCAACACTCGCAGTTTTGGCCGATTCTGGCCCGTTTTATGGACAATTACTCACTGTTTTGGGGTCTTGGAGTGATTTCCACGATTGACGAACCCAAAGGTGCATTTACGTGTCGGTCATCAACACTCGTAGTTTTGGCCAATTTTGGCCCGTTTCATGGACTATTACTCACTATTTTGGGGTCTCGGAGTGATTTCCAAGATTGACGAACCCAGAGGTGCGTTTACGTGTCGGTCATCAACACTCGCAGTTTTGGCCGATTCTGGCCCGTTTCGTGGACTATTACTCACTGTGTTGCGGTCTCGTAGTGCTTTCCACGATTGACGAACCCAGAGGTGCCTTTACGTGTCGGTCATCAACACTCGCAGTTTTGGCCGATTCTGGCCCGTTTCGTGGACTATTACTCACTGTGTTGTGGTCTCATAGTGCTTCCACGATTGACGAACCCAGAGGTGCCTTTACGTGTCGGTCATCAACACTCGTAGTTTTGGCCGATTCTGGCCCGTTTCATGGACTATTAGTCACTGTTTTGGGGTCTCGTAGTGCTTTCCATGATTGACGAACCCAGAGGTGCCTTTACGTGTCGGTCATCAACACTCGCAGTTTTGGCCGATTCTGGCCCGTTTTATGGACAATTACTCACTGTTTTGGGGTCTTGGAGTGATTTCCACGATTGACGAACCCAAAGGTGCGTTTACGTGTCGGTCATCAACACTCGTAGTTTTGGCCAATTTTGGCCCGTTTCATGGACTATTACTCACTATTTTGGGGTCTCGGAGTGATTTCCAAGATTGATGAACCCAGAGGTGCGTTTACGTGTCGGTCATCAACACTCGCAGTTTTGGTCGATTCTGGCCCGTTTCATGGACTATTTACTCACTGTTTTGGGGCCTCAGAGTGATTTCCACGATTGACGAACCCCAACGTGCGTTTACGTTTCGGTCGTCAACACTCGCAGTTTTGGCCGATTCTGGCCCGTTTCGTGGACTATTACTCACTGTGTTGCGGTCTCGTAGTGCTTTCCACGATTGACGAACCCAGAGGTGCCTTTACGTGTCGGTCATCAACACTCGCAGTTTTGGCCGATTCTGGCCCGTTTCGTGGACTATTACTCACTGTGTTGCGGTCTCGTAGTGATTTCCACGATTGACGAACCCAGAGGTGCCTTTACGTGTCGGTCATCAACACTCGCAGTTTTGGCCAATTTTGGCCCGTTTCATGGACTATTACTCACTATTTTGGGGTCTCGGAGTGATTTCCAAGATTGACGAACCCAGAGGTGCGTTTACGTGTCGGTCATCAACACTCGCAGTTTTGGCCGATTCTGGCCCGTTTCGTGGACTATTACTCACTGTGTTGCGGTCTCGTAGTGCTTTCCACGATTGACGAACCCAGAGGTGCCTTTACGTGTCGGTCATCAACACTCGTAGTTTTGGCCGATTCTGGCCCGTTTCATGGACTATTAGTCACTGTTTTGGGGTCTCGTAGTGCTTTCCATGATTGACGAACCCAGAGGTGCCTTTACGTGTCGGTCATCAACACTCGCAGTTTTGGCCGATTCTGGCCCGTTTTATGGACAATTACTCACTGTTTTGGGGTCTTGGAGTGATTTCCACGATTGACGAACCCAAAGGTGCATTTACGTGTCGGTCATCAACACTCGTAGTTTTGGCCAATTTTGGCCCGTTTCATGGACTATTACTCACTATTTTGGGGTCTCGGAGTGATTTCCAAGATTGATGAACCCAGAGGTGCGTTTACGTGTCGGTCATCAACACTCGCAGTTTTGGTCGATTCTGGCCCGTTTCATGGACTATTTACTCACTGTTTTGGGGCCTCAGAGTGATTTCCACGATTGACGAACCCCAACGTGCGTTTACGTTTCGGTCGTCAACACTCGCAGTTTTGGCCGATTCTGGCCCGTTTCGTGGACTATTACTCACTGTGTTGCGGTCTCGTAGTGCTTTCCACGATTGACGAACCCAGAGGTGCCTTTACGTGTCGGTCATCAACACTCGCAGTTTTGGCCGATTCTGGCCCGTTTCGTGGACTATTACTCACTGTGTTGCGGTCTCGTAGTGATTTCCACGATTGACGAACCCAGAGGTGCCTTTACGTGTCGGTCATCAACACTCGCAGTTTTGGCCAATTTTGGCCCGTTTCATGGACTATTACTCACTATTTTGGGGTCTCGGAGTGATTTCCAAGATTGACGAACCCAGAGGTGCGTTTACGTGTCGGTCATCAACACTCGCAGTTTTGGCCGATTCTGGCCCGTTTCGTGGACTATTACTCACTGTGTTGCGGTCTCGTAGTGCTTTCCACGATTGACGAACCCAGAGGTGCCTTTACGTGTCGGTCATCAACACTCGCAGTTTTGGCCGATTCTGGCCCGTTTCGTGGACTATTACTCACTGTGTTGTGGTCTCATAGTGCTTCCACGATTGACGAACCCAGAGGTGCCTTTACGTGTCGGTCATCAACACTCGTAGTTTTGGCCGATTCTGGCCCGTTTCATGGACTATTAGTCACTGTTTTGGGGTCTCGTAGTGCTTTCCATGATTGACGAACCCAGAGGTGCCTTTACGTGTCGGTCATCAACACTCGCAGTTTTGGCCGATTCTGGCCCGTTTTATGGACAATTACTCACTGTTTTGGGGTCTTGGAGTGATTTCCACGATTGACGAACCCAAAGGTGCATTTACGTGTCGGTCATCAACACTCGTAGTTTTGGCCAATTTTGGCCCGTTTCATGGACTATTACTCACTATTTTGGGGTCTCGGAGTGATTTCCAAGATTGACGAACCCAGAGGTGCGTTTACGTGTCGGTCATCAACACTCGCAGTTTTGGCCGATTCTGGCCCGTTTCGTGGACTATTACTCACTGTGTTGCGGTCTCGTAGTGCTTTCCACGATTGACGAACCCAGAGGTGCCTTTACGTGTCGGTCATCAACACTCGCAGTTTTGGCCGATTCTGGCCCGTTTCGTGGACTATTACTCACTGTGTTGTGGTCTCATAGTGCTTCCACGATTGACGAACCCAGAGGTGCCTTTACGTGTCGGTCATCAACACTCGTAGTTTTGGCCGATTCTGGCCCGTTTCATGGACTATTAGTCACTGTTTTGGGGTCTCGTAGTGCTTTCCATGATTGACGAACCCAGAGGTGCCTTTACGTGTCGGTCATCAACACTCGCAGTTTTGGCCGATTCTGGCCCGTTTTATGGACAATTACTCACTGTTTTGGGGTCTTGGAGTGATTTCCACGATTGACGAACCCAAAGGTGCGTTTACGTGTCGGTCATCAACACTCGTAGTTTTGGCCAATTTTGGCCCGTTTCATGGACTATTACTCACTATTTTGGGGTCTCGGAGTGATTTCCAAGATTGATGAACCCAGAGGTGCGTTTACGTGTCGGTCATCAACACTCGCAGTTTTGGTCGATTCTGGCCCGTTTCATGGACTATTTACTCACTGTTTTGGGGCCTCAGAGTGATTTCCACGATTGACGAACCCCAACGTGCGTTTACGTTTCGGTCGTCAACACTCGCAGTTTTGGCCGATTCTGGCCCGTTTCGTGGACTATTACTCACTGTGTTGCGGTCTCGTAGTGCTTTCCACGATTGACGAACCCAGAGGTGCCTTTACGTGTCGGTCATCAACACTCGCAGTTTTGGCCGATTCTGGCCCGTTTCGTGGACTATTACTCACTGTGTTGCGGTCTCGTAGTGATTTCCACGATTGACGAACCCAGAGGTGCCTTTACGTGTCGGTCATCAACACTCGCAGTTTTGGCCAATTTTGGCCCGTTTCATGGACTATTACTCACTATTTTGGGGTCTCGGAGTGATTTCCAAGATTGACGAACCCAGAGGTGCGTTTACGTGTCGGTCATCAACACTCGCAGTTTTGGCCGATTCTGGCCCGTTTCGTGGACTATTACTCACTGTGTTGCGGTCTCGTAGTGCTTTCCACGATTGACGAACCCAGAGGTGCCTTTACGTGTCGGTCATCAACACTCGTAGTTTTGGCCGATTCTGGCCCGTTTCATGGACTATTAGTCACTGTTTTGGGGTCTCGTAGTGCTTTCCATGATTGACGAACCCAGAGGTGCCTTTACGTGTCGGTCATCAACACTCGCAGTTTTGGCCGATTCTGGCCCGTTTTATGGACAATTACTCACTGTTTTGGGGTCTTGGAGTGATTTCCACGATTGACGAACCCAAAGGTGCATTTACGTGTCGGTCATCAACACTCGTAGTTTTGGCCAATTTTGGCCCGTTTCATGGACTATTACTCACTATTTTGGGGTCTCGGAGTGATTTCCAAGATTGATGAACCCAGAGGTGCGTTTACGTGTCGGTCATCAACACTCGCAGTTTTGGTCGATTCTGGCCCGTTTCATGGACTATTTACTCACTGTTTTGGGGCCTCAGAGTGATTTCCACGATTGACGAACCCCAACGTGCGTTTACGTTTCGGTCGTCAACACTCGCAGTTTTGGCCGATTCTGGCCCGTTTCGTGGACTATTACTCACTGTGTTGCGGTCTCGTAGTGCTTTCCACGATTGACGAACCCAGAGGTGCCTTTACGTGTCGGTCATCAACACTCGCAGTTTTGGCCGATTCTGGCCCGTTTCGTGGACTATTACTCACTGTGTTGCGGTCTCGTAGTGATTTCCACGATTGACGAACCCAGAGGTGCCTTTACGTGTCGGTCATCAACACTCGCAGTTTTGGCCAATTTTGGCCCGTTTCATGGACTATTACTCACTATTTTGGGGTCTCGGAGTGATTTCCAAGATTGACGAACCCAGAGGTGCGTTTACGTGTCGGTCATCAACACTCGCAGTTTTGGCCGATTCTGGCCCGTTTCGTGGACTATTACTCACTGTGTTGCGGTCTCGTAGTGCTTTCCACGATTGACGAACCCAGAGGTGCCTTTACGTGTCGGTCATCAACACTCGCAGTTTTGGCCGATTCTGGCCCGTTTCGTGGACTATTACTCACTGTGTTGTGGTCTCATAGTGCTTCCACGATTGACGAACCCAGAGGTGCCTTTACGTGTCGGTCATCAACACTCGTAGTTTTGGCCGATTCTGGCCCGTTTCATGGACTATTAGTCACTGTTTTGGGGTCTCGTAGTGCTTTCCATGATTGACGAACCCAGAGGTGCCTTTACGTGTCGGTCATCAACACTCGCAGTTTTGGCCGATTCTGGCCCGTTTTATGGACAATTACTCACTGTTTTGGGGTCTTGGAGTGATTTCCACGATTGACGAACCCAAAGGTGCGTTTACGTGTCGGTCATCAACACTCGTAGTTTTGGCCAATTTTGGCCCGTTTCATGGACTATTACTCACTATTTTGGGGTCTCGGAGTGATTTCCAAGATTGATGAACCCAGAGGTGCGTTTACGTGTCGGTCATCAACACTCGCAGTTTTGGTCGATTCTGGCCCGTTTCATGGACTATTTACTCACTGTTTTGGGGCCTCAGAGTGATTTCCACGATTGACGAACCCCAACGTGCGTTTACGTTTCGGTCGTCAACACTCGCAGTTTTGGCCGATTCTGGCCCGTTTCGTGGACTATTACTCACTGTGTTGCGGTCTCGTAGTGCTTTCCACGATTGACGAACCCAGAGGTGCCTTTACGTGTCGGTCATCAACACTCGCAGTTTTGGCCGATTCTGGCCCGTTTCGTGGACTATTACTCACTGTGTTGCGGTCTCGTAGTGATTTCCACGATTGACGAACCCAGAGGTGCCTTTACGTGTCGGTCATCAACACTCGCAGTTTTGGCCAATTTTGGCCCGTTTCATGGACTATTACTCACTATTTTGGGGTCTCGGAGTGATTTCCAAGATTGACGAACCCAGAGGTGCGTTTACGTGTCGGTCATCAACACTCGCAGTTTTGGCCGATTCTGGCCCGTTTCGTGGACTATTACTCACTGTGTTGCGGTCTCGTAGTGCTTTCCACGATTGACGAACCCAGAGGTGCCTTTACGTGTCGGTCATCAACACTCGCAGTTTTGGCCGATTCTGGCCCGTTTCGTGGACTATTACTCACTGTGTTGTGGTCTCATAGTGCTTCCACGATTGACGAACCCAGAGGTGCCTTTACGTGTCGGTCATCAACACTCGTAGTTTTGGCCGATTCTGGCCCGTTTCATGGACTATTAGTCACTGTTTTGGGGTCTCGTAGTGCTTTCCATGATTGACGAACCCAGAGGTGCCTTTACGTGTCGGTCATCAACACTCGCAGTTTTGGCCGATTCTGGCCCGTTTTATGGACAATTACTCACTGTTTTGGGGTCTTGGAGTGATTTCCACGATTGACGAACCCAAAGGTGCGTTTACGTGTCGGTCATCAACACTCGTAGTTTTGGCCAATTTTGGCCCGTTTCATGGACTATTACTCACTATTTTGGGGTCTCGGAGTGATTTCCAAGATTGATGAACCCAGAGGTGCGTTTACGTGTCGGTCATCAACACTCGCAGTTTTGGTCGATTCTGGCCCGTTTCATGGACTATTTACTCACTGTTTTGGGGCCTCAGAGTGATTTCCACGATTGACGAACCCCAACGTGCGTTTACGTTTCGGTCGTCAACACTCGCAGTTTTGGCCGATTCTGGCCCGTTTCGTGGACTATTACTCACTGTGTTGCGGTCTCGTAGTGCTTTCCACGATTGACGAACCCAGAGGTGCCTTTACGTGTCGGTCATCAACACTCGCAGTTTTGGCCGATTCTGGCCCGTTTCGTGGACTATTACTCACTGTGTTGCGGTCTCGTAGTGATTTCCACGATTGACGAACCCAGAGGTGCCTTTACGTGTCGGTCATCAACACTCGCAGTTTTGGCCGATTCTGGCCCGTTTCGTGGACTATTACTCACTGTGTTGCGGTCTCGTAGTGATTTCCACGATTGACGAACCCAGAGGTGCCTTTACGTGTCGGTCATCAACACTCGCAGTTTTGGCCAATTTTGGCCCGTTTCATGGACTATTACTCACTATTTTGGGGTCTCGGAGTGATTTCCAAGATTGACGAACCCAGAGGTGCGTTTACGTGTCGGTCATCAACACTCGCAGTTTTGGCCGATTCTGGCCCGTTTCGTGGACTATTACTCACTGTGTTGTGGTCTCATAGTGCTTCCACGATTGACGAACCCAGAGGTGCCTTTACGTGTCGGTCATCAACACTCGTAGTTTTGGCCGATTCTGGCCCGTTTCATGGACTATTAGTCACTGTTTTGGGGTCTCGTAGTGCTTTCCATGATTGACGAACCCAGAGGTGCCTTTACGTGTCGGTCATCAACACTCGCAGTTTTGGCCGATTCTGGCCCGTTTTATGGACAATTACTCACTGTTTTGGGGTCTTGGAGTGATTTCCACGATTGACGAACCCAAAGGTGCGTTTACGTGTCGGTCATCAACACTCGTAGTTTTGGCCAATTTTGGCCCGTTTCATGGACTATTACTCACTATTTTGGGGTCTCGGAGTGATTTCCAAGATTGATGAACCCAGAGGTGCGTTTACGTGTCGGTCATCAACACTCGCAGTTTTGGTCGATTCTGGCCCGTTTCATGGACTATTTACTCACTGTTTTGGGGCCTCAGAGTGATTTCCACGATTGACGAACCCCAACGTGCGTTTACGTTTCGGTCGTCAACACTCGCAGTTTTGGCCGATTCTGGCCCGTTTCGTGGACTATTACTCACTGTGTTGCGGTCTCGTAGTGCTTTCCACGATTGACGAACCCAGAGGTGCCTTTACGTGTCGGTCATCAACACTCGCAGTTTTGGCCGATTCTGGCCCGTTTCGTGGACTATTACTCACTGTGTTGCGGTCTCGTAGTGATTTCCACGATTGACGAACCCAGAGGTGCCTTTACGTGTCGGTCATCAACACTCGCAGTTTTGGCCGATTCTGGCCCGTTTCGTGGACTATTACTCACTGTGTTGCGGTCTCGTAGTGATTTCCACGATTGACGAACCCAGAGGTGCCTTTACGTGTCGGTCATCAACACTCGCAGTTTTGGCCAATTTTGGCCCGTTTCATGGACTATTACTCACTATTTTGGGGTCTCGGAGTGATTTCCAAGATTGACGAACCCAGAGGTGCGTTTACGTGTCGGTCATCAACACTCGCAGTTTTGGCCGATTCTGGCCCGTTTCGTGGACTATTACTCACTGTGTTGCGGTCTCGTAGTGCTTTCCACGATTGACGAACCCAGAGGTGCCTTTACGTGTCGGTCATCAACACTCGCAGTTTTGGCCGATTCTGGCCCGTTTCGTGGACTATTACTCACTGTGTTGTGGTCTCATAGTGCTTCCACGATTGACGAACCCAGAGGTGCCTTTACGTGTCGGTCATCAACACTCGCAGTTTTGGCCGATTCTGGCCCGTTTCGTGGACTATTACTCACTGTGTTGCGGTCTCATAGTGCTTCCACGATTGACGAACCCAGACATGCCTTTACGTGTCGGTCATCAACACTCGTAGTTTTGGCCGATTCTGGCCCGTTTCATGGACTATTACTCACTGTGTTGCGGTCTCGTAGTGCTTTCCACGATTGACGAACCCAGAGGTGCCTTTACGTGTCGGTCATCAACACTCGCAGTTTTGGCCGATTCTGGCCCGTTTTATGGACAATTACTCACTGTTTTGGGGTCTTGGAGTGATTTCCACGATTGACGAACCCAAAGGTGCGTTTACGTGTCGGTCATCAACACTCGTAGTTTTGGCCAATTTTGGCCCGTTTCATGGACTATTACTCACTATTTTGGGGTCTCGGAGTGATTTCCAAGATTGATGAACCCAGAGGTGCGTTTACGTGTCGGTCATCAACACTCGCAGTTTTGGTCGATTCTGGCCCGTTTCATGGACTATTTACTCACTGTTTTGGGGCCTCAGAGTGATTTCCACGATTGACGAACCCCAACGTGCGTTTACGTTTCGGTCGTCAACACTCGCAGTTTTGGCCGATTCTGGCCCGTTTCGTGGACTATTACTCACTGTGTTGCGGTCTCGTAGTGCTTTCCACGATTGACGAACCCAGAGGTGCCTTTACGTGTCGGTCATCAACACTCGCAGTTTTGGCCGATTCTGGCCCGTTTCGTGGACTATTACTCACTGTGTTGCGGTCTCGTAGTGATTTCCACGATTGACGAACCCAGAGGTGCCTTTACGTGTCGGTCATCAACACTCGCAGTTTTGGCCGATTCTGGCCCGTTTCGTGGACTATTACTCACTGTGTTGCGGTCTCGTAGTGATTTCCACGATTGACGAACCCAGAGGTGCCTTTACGTGTCGGTCATCAACACTCGCAGTTTTGGCCAATTTTGGCCCGTTTCATGGACTATTACTCACTATTTTGGGGTCTCAGAGTGATTTCCAAGATTGACGAACCCAGAGGTGCGTTTACGTGTCGGTCATCAACACTCGCAGTTTTGGCCGATTCTGGCCCGTTTCGTGGACTATTACTCACTGTGTTGCGGTCTCGTAGTGCTTTCCACGATTGACGAACCCAGAGGTGCCTTTACGTGTCGGTCATCAACACTCGCAGTTTTGGCCGATTCTGGCCCGTTTCGTGGACTATTAGTCACTGTGTTGTGGTCTCATAGTGCTTCCACGATTGACGAACCCAGAGGTGCCTTTACGTGTCGGTCATCAACACTCGCAGTTTTGGGGTCTTGGAGTGATTTCCACGATTGACGAACCCAAAGGTGCGTTTACGTGTCGGTCATCAACACTCGTAGTTTTGGCCAATTTTGGCCCGTTTCATGGACTATTACTCACTATTTTGGGGTCTCGGAGTGATTTCCAAGATTGATGAACCCAGAGGTGCGTTTACGTGTCGGTCATCAACACTCGCAGTTTTGGTCGATTCTGGCCCGTTTCATGGACTATTTACTCACTGTTTTGGGGCCTCAGAGTGATTTCCACGATTGACGAACCCCAACGTGCGTTTACGTTTCGGTCGTCAACACTCGCAGTTTTGGCCGATTCTGGCCCGTTTCGTGGACTATTACTCACTGTGTTGCGGTCTCGTAGTGCTTTCCACGATTGACGAACCCAGAGGTGCCTTTACGTGTCGGTCATCAACACTCGCAGTTTTGGCCGATTCTGGCCCGTTTCGTGGACTATTACTCACTGTGTTGCGGTCTCGTAGTGATTTCCACGATTGACGAACCCAGAGGTGCCTTTACGTGTCGGTCATCAACACTCGCAGTTTTGGCCGATTCTGGCCCGTTTCGTGGACTATTACTCACTGTGTTGCGGTCTCGTAGTGATTTCCACGATTGACGAACCCAGAGGTGCCTTTACGTGTCGGTCATCAACACTCGCAGTTTTGGCCAATTTTGGCCCGTTTCATGGACTATTACTCACTATTTTGGGGTCTCGGAGTGATTTCCAAGATTGACGAACCCAGAGGTGCGTTTACGTGTCGGTCATCAACACTCGCAGTTTTGGCCGATTCTGGCCCGTTTCGTGGACTATTACTCACTGTGTTGCGGTCTCGTAGTGCTTTCCACGATTGACGAACCCAGAGGTGCCTTTACGTGTCGGTCATCAACACTCGCAGTTTTGGCCGATTCTGGCCCGTTTCGTGGACTATTACTCACTGTGTTGTGGTCTCATAGTGCTTCCACGATTGACGAACCCAGAGGTGCCTTTACGTGTCGGTCATCAACACTCGCAGTTTTGGCCGATTCTGGCCCGTTTCGTGGACTATTACTCACTGTGTTGCGGTCTCATAGTGCTTCCACGATTGACGAACCCAGACATGCCTTTACGTGTCGGTCATCAACACTCGTAGTTTTGGCCGATTCTGGCCCGTTTCATGGACTATTACTCACTGTGTTGCGGTCTCGTAGTGCTTTCCACGATTGACGAACCCAGAGGTGCCTTTACGTGTCGGTCATCAACACTCGCAGTTTTGGCCGATTCTGGCCCGTTTCGTGGACTATTACTCACTGTGTTGCGGTCTCGTAGTGATTTCCACGATTGACGAACCCAGAGGTGCCTTTACGTGTCGGTCATCAACACTCGCAGTTTTGGCCAATTTTGGCCCGTTTCATGGACTATTACTCACTATTTTGGGGTCTCGGAGTGATTTCCAAGATTGACGAACCCAGAGGTGCGTTTACGTGTCGGTCATCAACACTCGCAGTTTTGGCCGATTCTGGCCCGTTTCGTGGACTATTACTCACTGTGTTGCGGTCTCGTAGTGCTTTCCACGATTGACGAACCCAGAGGTGCCTTTACGTGTCGGTCATCAACACTCGCAGTTTTGGCCGATTCTGGCCCGTTTCGTGGACTATTACTCACTGTGTTGTGGTCTCATAGTGCTTCCACGATTGACGAACCCAGAGGTGCCTTTACGTGTCGGTCATCAACACTCGCAGTTTTGGCCGATTCTGGCCCGTTTCGTGGACTATTACTCACTGTGTTGCGGTCTCATAGTGCTTCCACGATTGACGAACCCAGACATGCCTTTACGTGTCGGTCATCAACACTCGTAGTTTTGGCCGATTCTGGCCCGTTTCATGGACTATTACTCACTGTGTTGCGGTCTCGTAGTGCTTTCCACGATTGACGAACCCAGAGGTGCCTTTACGTGTCGGTCATCAACACTCGCAGTTTTGGCCGATTCTGGCCCGTTTTATGGACAATTACTCACTGTTTTGGGGTCTTGGAGTGATTTCCACGATTGACGAACCCAAAGGTGCGTTTACGTGTCGGTCATCAACACTCGTAGTTTTGGCCAATTTTGGCCCGTTTCATGGACTATTACTCACTATTTTGGGGTCTCGGAGTGATTTCCAAGATTGATGAACCCAGAGGTGCGTTTACGTGTCGGTCATCAACACTCGCAGTTTTGGTCGATTCTGGCCCGTTTCATGGACTATTTACTCACTGTTTTGGGGCCTCAGAGTGATTTCCACGATTGACGAACCCCAACGTGCGTTTACGTTTCGGTCGTCAACACTCGCAGTTTTGGCCGATTCTGGCCCGTTTCGTGGACTATTACTCACTGTGTTGCGGTCTCGTAGTGCTTTCCACGATTGACGAACCCAGAGGTGCCTTTACGTGTCGGTCATCAACACTCGCAGTTTTGGCCGATTCTGGCCCGTTTCGTGGACTATTACTCACTGTGTTGCGGTCTCGTAGTGATTTCCACGATTGACGAACCCAGAGGTGCCTTTACGTGTCGGTCATCAACACTCGCAGTTTTGGCCGATTCTGGCCCGTTTCGTGGACTATTACTCACTGTGTTGCGGTCTCGTAGTGATTTCCACGATTGACGAACCCAGAGGTGCCTTTACGTGTCGGTCATCAACACTCGCAGTTTTGGCCAATTTTGGCCCGTTTCATGGACTATTACTCACTATTTTGGGGTCTCAGAGTGATTTCCAAGATTGACGAACCCAGAGGTGCGTTTACGTGTCGGTCATCAACACTCGCAGTTTTGGCCGATTCTGGCCCGTTTCGTGGACTATTACTCACTGTGTTGCGGTCTCGTAGTGCTTTCCACGATTGACGAACCCAGAGGTGCCTTTACGTGTCGGTCATCAACACTCGCAGTTTTGGCCGATTCTGGCCCGTTTCGTGGACTATTACTCACTGTGTTGTGGTCTCATAGTGCTTCCACGATTGACGAACCCAGAGGTGCCTTTACGTGTCGGTCATCAACACTCGCAGTTTTGGGGTCTTGGAGTGATTTCCACGATTGACGAACCCAAAGGTGCGTTTACGTGTCGGTCATCAACACTCGTAGTTTTGGCCAATTTTGGCCCGTTTCATGGACTATTACTCACTATTTTGGGGTCTCGGAGTGATTTCCAAGATTGATGAACCCAGAGGTGCGTTTACGTGTCGGTCATCAACACTCGCAGTTTTGGTCGATTCTGGCCCGTTTCATGGACTATTTACTCACTGTTTTGGGGCCTCAGAGTGATTTCCACGATTGACGAACCCCAACGTGCGTTTACGTTTCGGTCGTCAACACTCGCAGTTTTGGCCGATTCTGGCCCGTTTCGTGGACTATTACTCACTGTGTTGCGGTCTCGTAGTGATTTCCACGATTGACGAACCCAGAGGTGCCTTTACGTGTCGGTCATCAACACTCGCAGTTTTGGCCAATTTTGGCCCGTTTCATGGACTATTACTCACTATTTTGGGGTCTCGGAGTGATTTCCAAGATTGACGAACCCAGAGGTGCGTTTACGTGTCGGTCATCAACACTCGCAGTTTTGGCCGATTCTGGCCCGTTTCGTGGACTATTACTCACTGTGTTGCGGTCTCGTAGTGCTTTCCACGATTGACGAACCCAGAGGTGCCTTTACGTGTCGGTCATCAACACTCGCAGTTTTGGCCGATTCTGGCCCGTTTCGTGGACTATTACTCACTGTGTTGTGGTCTCATAGTGCTTCCACGATTGACGAACCCAGAGGTGCCTTTACGTGTCGGTCATCAACACTCGCAGTTTTGGCCGATTCTGGCCCGTTTCGTGGACTATTACTCACTGTGTTGCGGTCTCATAGTGCTTCCACGATTGACGAACCCAGACATGCCTTTACGTGTCGGTCATCAACACTCGTAGTTTTGGCCGATTCTGGCCCGTTTCATGGACTATTACTCACTGTGTTGCGGTCTCGTAGTGCTTTCCACGATTGACGAACCCAGAGGTGCCTTTACGTGTCGGTCATCAACACTCGCAGTTTTGGCCGATTCTGGCCCGTTTCGTGGACTATTACTCACTGTGTTGCGGTCTCGTAGTGATTTCCACGATTGACGAACCCAGAGGTGCCTTTACGTGTCGGTCATCAACACTCGCAGTTTTGGCCAATTTTGGCCCGTTTCATGGACTATTACTCACTATTTTGGGGTCTCGGAGTGATTTCCAAGATTGACGAACCCAGAGGTGCGTTTACGTGTCGGTCATCAACACTCGCAGTTTTGGCCGATTCTGGCCCGTTTCGTGGACTATTACTCACTGTGTTGCGGTCTCGTAGTGCTTTCCACGATTGACGAACCCAGAGGTGCCTTTACGTGTCGGTCATCAACACTCGCAGTTTTGGCCGATTCTGGCCCGTTTCGTGGACTATTACTCACTGTGTTGTGGTCTCATAGTGCTTCCACGATTGACGAACCCAGAGGTGCCTTTACGTGTCGGTCATCAACACTCGCAGTTTTGGCCGATTCTGGCCCGTTTCGTGGACTATTACTCACTGTGTTGCGGTCTCATAGTGCTTCCACGATTGACGAACCCAGACATGCCTTTACGTGTCGGTCATCAACACTCGTAGTTTTGGCCGATTCTGGCCCGTTTCATGGACTATTACTCACTGTGTTGCGGTCTCGTAGTGCTTTCCACGATTGACGAACCCAGAGGTGCCTTTACGTGTCGGTCATCAACACTCGCAGTTTTGGCCGATTCTGGCCCGTTTTATGGACAATTACTCACTGTTTTGGGGTCTTGGAGTGATTTCCACGATTGACGAACCCAAAGGTGCGTTTACGTGTCGGTCATCAACACTCGTAGTTTTGGCCAATTTTGGCCCGTTTCATGGACTATTACTCACTATTTTGGGGTCTCGGAGTGATTTCCAAGATTGATGAACCCAGAGGTGCGTTTACGTGTCGGTCATCAACACTCGCAGTTTTGGTCGATTCTGGCCCGTTTCATGGACTATTTACTCACTGTTTTGGGGCCTCAGAGTGATTTCCACGATTGACGAACCCCAACGTGCGTTTACGTTTCGGTCGTCAACACTCGCAGTTTTGGCCGATTCTGGCCCGTTTCGTGGACTATTACTCACTGTGTTGCGGTCTCGTAGTGCTTTCCACGATTGACGAACCCAGAGGTGCCTTTACGTGTCGGTCATCAACACTCGCAGTTTTGGCCGATTCTGGCCCGTTTCGTGGACTATTACTCACTGTGTTGCGGTCTCATAGTGCTTCCACGATTGACGAACCCAGACATGCCTTTACGTGTCGGTCATCAACACTCGTAGTTTTGGCCGATTCTGGCCCGTTTCATGGACTATTACTCACTGTGTTGCGGTCTCGTAGTGCTTTCCACGATTGACGAACCCAGAGGTGCCTTTACGTGTCGGTCATCAACACTCGCAGTTTTGGCCGATTCTGGCCCGTTTCGTGGACTATTACTCACTGTGTTGCGGTCTCGTAGTGATTTCCACGATTGACGAACCCAGAGGTGCCTTTACGTGTCGGTCATCAACACTCGCAGTTTTGGCCAATTTTGGCCCGTTTCATGGACTATTACTCACTATTTTGGGGTCTCGGAGTGATTTCCAAGATTGACGAACCCAGAGGTGCGTTTACGTGTCGGTCATCAACACTCGCAGTTTTGGCCGATTCTGGCCCGTTTCGTGGACTATTACTCACTGTGTTGCGGTCTCGTAGTGCTTTCCACGATTGACGAACCCAGAGGTGCCTTTACGTGTCGGTCATCAACACTCGCAGTTTTGGCCGATTCTGGCCCGTTTCGTGGACTATTACTCACTGTGTTGTGGTCTCATAGTGCTTCCACGATTGACGAACCCAGAGGTGCCTTTACGTGTCGGTCATCAACACTCGCAGTTTTGGCCGATTCTGGCCCGTTTCGTGGACTATTACTCACTGTGTTGCGGTCTCATAGTGCTTCCACGATTGACGAACCCAGACATGCCTTTACGTGTCGGTCATCAACACTCGTAGTTTTGGCCGATTCTGGCCCGTTTCATGGACTATTACTCACTGTGTTGCGGTCTCGTAGTGCTTTCCACGATTGACGAACCCAGAGGTGCCTTTACGTGTCGGTCATCAACACTCGCAGTTTTGGCCGATTCTGGCCCGTTTTATGGACAATTACTCACTGTTTTGGGGTCTTGGAGTGATTTCCACGATTGACGAACCCAAAGGTGCGTTTACGTGTCGGTCATCAACACTCGTAGTTTTGGCCAATTTTGGCCCGTTTCATGGACTATTACTCACTATTTTGGGGTCTCGGAGTGATTTCCAAGATTGATGAACCCAGAGGTGCGTTTACGTGTCGGTCATCAACACTCGCAGTTTTGGTCGATTCTGGCCCGTTTCATGGACTATTTACTCACTGTTTTGGGGCCTCAGAGTGATTTCCACGATTGACGAACCCCAACGTGCGTTTACGTTTCGGTCGTCAACACTCGCAGTTTTGGCCGATTCTGGCCCGTTTCGTGGACTATTACTCACTGTGTTGCGGTCTCGTAGTGCTTTCCACGATTGACGAACCCAGAGGTGCCTTTACGTGTCGGTCATCAACACTCGCAGTTTTGGCCGATTCTGGCCCGTTTCGTGGACTATTACTCACTGTGTTGCGGTCTCGTAGTGATTTCCACGATTGACGAACCCAGAGGTGCCTTTACGTGTCGGTCATCAACACTCGCAGTTTTGGCCGATTCTGGCCCGTTTCGTGGACTATTACTCACTGTGTTGCGGTCTCGTAGTGATTTCCACGATTGACGAACCCAGAGGTGCCTTTACGTGTCGGTCATCAACACTCGCAGTTTTGGCCAATTTTGGCCCGTTTCATGGACTATTACTCACTATTTTGGGGTCTCAGAGTGATTTCCAAGATTGACGAACCCAGAGGTGCGTTTACGTGTCGGTCATCAACACTCGCAGTTTTGGCCGATTCTGGCCCGTTTCGTGGACTATTACTCACTGTGTTGCGGTCTCGTAGTGCTTTCCACGATTGACGAACCCAGAGGTGCCTTTACGTGTCGGTCATCAACACTCGCAGTTTTGGCCGATTCTGGCCCGTTTCGTGGACTATTACTCACTGTGTTGTGGTCTCATAGTGCTTCCACGATTGACGAACCCAGAGGTGCCTTTACGTGTCGGTCATCAACACTCGCAGTTTTGGGGTCTTGGAGTGATTTCCACGATTGACGAACCCAAAGGTGCGTTTACGTGTCGGTCATCAACACTCGTAGTTTTGGCCAATTTTGGCCCGTTTCATGGACTATTACTCACTATTTTGGGGTCTCGGAGTGATTTCCAAGATTGATGAACCCAGAGGTGCGTTTACGTGTCGGTCATCAACACTCGCAGTTTTGGTCGATTCTGGCCCGTTTCATGGACTATTTACTCACTGTTTTGGGGCCTCAGAGTGATTTCCACGATTGACGAACCCCAACGTGCGTTTACGTTTCGGTCGTCAACACTCGCAGTTTTGGCCGATTCTGGCCCGTTTCGTGGACTATTACTCACTGTGTTGCGGTCTCGTAGTGCTTTCCACGATTGACGAACCCAGAGGTGCCTTTACGTGTCGGTCATCAACACTCGCAGTTTTGGCCGATTCTGGCCCGTTTCGTGGACTATTACTCACTGTGTTGCGGTCTCGTAGTGATTTCCACGATTGACGAACCCAGAGGTGCCTTTACGTGTCGGTCATCAACACTCGCAGTTTTGGCCGATTCTGGCCCGTTTCATGGACTATTACTCACTGTGTTGCGGTCTCGTAGTGATTTCCACGATTGACGAACCCAGAGGTGCCTTTACGTGTCGGTCATCAACACTCGCAGTTTTGGCCAATTTTGGCCCGTTTCATGGACTATTACTCACTATTTTGGGGTCTCGGAGTGATTTCCAAGATTGACGAACCCAGAGGTGCGTTTACGTGTCGGTCATCAACACTCGCAGTTTTGGCCGATTCTGGCCCGTTTCGTGGACTATTACTCACTGTGTTGCGGTCTCGTAGTGCTTTCCACGATTGACGAACCCAGAGGTGCCTTTACGTGTCGGTCATCAACACTCGCAGTTTTGGCCGATTCTGGCCCGTTTCGTGGACTATTACTCACTGTGTTGTGGTCTCATAGTGCTTCCACGATTGACGAACCCAGAGGTGCCTTTACGTGTCGGTCATCAACACTCGCAGTTTTGGCCGATTCTGGCCCGTTTCGTGGACTATTACTCACTGTGTTGCGGTCTCATAGTGCTTCCACGATTGACGAACCCAGACATGCCTTTACGTGTCGGTCATCAACACTCGTAGTTTTGGCCGATTCTGGCCCGTTTCATGGACTATTACTCACTGTGTTGCGGTCTCGTAGTGCTTTCCACGATTGACGAACCCAGAGGTGCCTTTACGTGTCGGTCATCAACACTCGCAGTTTTGGCCGATTCTGGCCCGTTTTATGGACAATTACTCACTGTTTTGGGGTCTTGGAGTGATTTCCACGATTGACGAACCCAAAGGTGCGTTTACGTGTCGGTCATCAACACTCGTAGTTTTGGCCAATTTTGGCCCGTTTCATGGACTATTACTCACTATTTTGGGGTCTCGGAGTGATTTCCAAGATTGATGAACCCAGAGGTGCGTTTACGTGTCGGTCATCAACACTCGCAGTTTTGGTCGATTCTGGCCCGTTTCATGGACTATTTACTCACTGTTTTGGGGCCTCAGAGTGATTTCCACGATTGACGAACCCCAACGTGCGTTTACGTTTCGGTCGTCAACACTCGCAGTTTTGGCCGATTCTGGCCCGTTTCGTGGACTATTACTCACTGTGTTGCGGTCTCGTAGTGCTTTCCACGATTGACGAACCCAGAGGTGCCTTTACGTGTCGGTCATCAACACTCGCAGTTTTGGCCGATTCTGGCCCGTTTCGTGGACTATTACTCACTGTGTTGCGGTCTCGTAGTGCTTTCCACGATTGACGAACCCAGAGGTGCCTTTACGTGTCGGTCATCAACACTCGCAGTTTTGGCCGATTCTGGCCCGTTTCGTGGACTATTACTCACTGTGTTGCGGTCTCGTAGTGATTTCCACGATTGACGAACCCAGAGGTGCCTTTACGTGTCGGTCATCAACACTCGCAGTTTTGGCCGATTCTGGCCCGTTTCATGGACTATTACTCACTGTGTTGCGGTCTCGTAGTGATTTCCACGATTGACGAACCCAGAGGTGCCTTTACGTGTCGGTCATCAACACTCGCAGTTTTGGCCAATTTTGGCCCGTTTCATGGACTATTACTCACTATTTTGGGGTCTCGGAGTGATTTCCAAGATTGACGAACCCAGAGGTGCGTTTACGTGTCGGTCATCAACACTCGCAGTTTTGGCCGATTCTGGCCCGTTTCGTGGACTATTACTCACTGTGTTGCGGTCTCGTAGTGCTTTCCACGATTGACGAACCCAGAGGTGCCTTTACGTGTCGGTCATCAACACTCGCAGTTTTGGCCGATTCTGGCCCGTTTCGTGGACTATTACTCACTGTGTTGTGGTCTCATAGTGCTTCCACGATTGACGAACCCAGAGGTGCCTTTACGTGTCGGTCATCAACACTCGCAGTTTTGGCCGATTCTGGCCCGTTTCGTGGACTATTACTCACTGTGTTGCGGTCTCATAGTGCTTCCACGATTGACGAACCCAGACATGCCTTTACGTGTCGGTCATCAACACTCGTAGTTTTGGCCGATTCTGGCCCGTTTCATGGACTATTACTCACTGTTTTGGGGTCTCGTAGTGCTTTCCACGATTGACGAACCCAGAGGTGCCTTTACGTGTCGGTCATCAACACTCGCAGTTTTGGCCAATTTTGGCCCGTTTCATGGACTATTACTCACTATTTTGGGGTCTCGGAGTGATTTCCAAGATTGACGAACCCAGAGGTGCGTTTACGTGTCGGTCATCAACACTCGCAGTTTTGGCCGATTCTGGCCCGTTTCGTGGACTATTACTCACTGTGTTGCGGTCTCGTAGTGCTTTCCACGATTGACGAACCCAGAGGTGCCTTTACGTGTCGGTCATCAACACTCGCAGTTTTGGCCGATTCTGGCCCGTTTCGTGGACTATTACTCACTGTGTTGCGGTCTCGTAGTGATTTCCACGATTGACGAACCCAGAGGTGCCTTTACGTGTCGGTCATCAACACTCGCAGTTTTGGCCGATTCTGGCCCGTTTCGTGGACTATTACTCACTGTGTTGCGGTCTCGTAGTGCTTTCCACGATTGACGAACCCAGAGGTGCCTTTACGTGTCGGTCATCAACACTCGCAGTTTTGGCCGATTCTGGCCCGTTTCGTGGACTATTACTCACTGTGTTGCGGTCTCGTAGTGATTTCCACGATTGACGAACCCAGAGGTGCCTTTACGTGTCGGTCATCAACACTCGCAGTTTTGGCCGATTCTGGCCCGTTTCATGGACTATTACTCACTGTGTTGCGGTCTCGTAGTGATTTCCACGATTGACGAACCCAGAGGTGCCTTTACGTGTCGGTCATCAACACTCGCAGTTTTGGCCAATTTTGGCCCGTTTCATGGACTATTACTCACTATTTTGGGGTCTCGGAGTGATTTCCAAGATTGACGAACCCAGAGGTGCGTTTACGTGTCGGTCATCAACACTCGCAGTTTTGGCCGATTCTGGCCCGTTTCGTGGACTATTACTCACTGTGTTGCGGTCTCGTAGTGCTTTCCACGATTGACGAACCCAGAGGTGCCTTTACGTGTCGGTCATCAACACTCGCAGTTTTGGCCGATTCTGGCCCGTTTCGTGGACTATTACTCACTGTGTTGTGGTCTCATAGTGCTTCCACGATTGACGAACCCAGAGGTGCCTTTACGTGTCGGTCATCAACACTCGCAGTTTTGGCCGATTCTGGCCCGTTTCGTGGACTATTACTCACTGTGTTGCGGTCTCATAGTGCTTCCACGATTGACGAACCCAGACATGCCTTTACGTGTCGGTCATCAACACTCGTAGTTTTGGCCGATTCTGGCCCGTTTCATGGACTATTACTCACTGTGTTGCGGTCTCGTAGTGCTTTCCACGATTGACGAACCCAGAGGTGCCTTTACGTGTCGGTCATCAACACTCGCAGTTTTGGCCGATTCTGGCCCGTTTTATGGACAATTACTCACTGTTTTGGGGTCTTGGAGTGATTTCCACGATTGACGAACCCAAAGGTGCGTTTACGTGTCGGTCATCAACACTCGTAGTTTTGGCCAATTTTGGCCCGTTTCATGGACTATTACTCACTATTTTGGGGTCTCGGAGTGATTTCCAAGATTGATGAACCCAGAGGTGCGTTTACGTGTCGGTCATCAACACTCGCAGTTTTGGTCGATTCTGGCCCGTTTCATGGACTATTTACTCACTGTTTTGGGGCCTCAGAGTGATTTCCACGATTGACGAACCCCAACGTGCGTTTACGTTTCGGTCGTCAACACTCGCAGTTTTGGCCGATTCTGGCCCGTTTCGTGGACTATTACTCACTGTGTTGCGGTCTCGTAGTGCTTTCCACGATTGACGAACCCAGAGGTGCCTTTACGTGTCGGTCATCAACACTCGCAGTTTTGGCCGATTCTGGCCCGTTTCGTGGACTATTACTCACTGTGTTGCGGTCTCGTAGTGCTTTCCACGATTGACGAACCCAGAGGTGCCTTTACGTGTCGGTCATCAACACTCGCAGTTTTGGCCGATTCTGGCCCGTTTCGTGGACTATTACTCACTGTGTTGCGGTCTCGTAGTGATTTCCACGATTGACGAACCCAGAGGTGCCTTTACGTGTCGGTCATCAACACTCGCAGTTTTGGCCGATTCTGGCCCGTTTCATGGACTATTACTCACTGTGTTGCGGTCTCGTAGTGATTTCCACGATTGACGAACCCAGAGGTGCCTTTACGTGTCGGTCATCAACACTCGCAGTTTTGGCCAATTTTGGCCCGTTTCATGGACTATTACTCACTATTTTGGGGTCTCGGAGTGATTTCCAAGATTGACGAACCCAGAGGTGCGTTTACGTGTCGGTCATCAACACTCGCAGTTTTGGCCGATTCTGGCCCGTTTCGTGGACTATTACTCACTGTGTTGCGGTCTCGTAGTGCTTTCCACGATTGACGAACCCAGAGGTGCCTTTACGTGTCGGTCATCAACACTCGCAGTTTTGGCCGATTCTGGCCCGTTTCGTGGACTATTACTCACTGTGTTGTGGTCTCATAGTGCTTCCACGATTGACGAACCCAGAGGTGCCTTTACGTGTCGGTCATCAACACTCGCAGTTTTGGCCGATTCTGGCCCGTTTCGTGGACTATTACTCACTGTGTTGCGGTCTCATAGTGCTTCCACGATTGACGAACCCAGACATGCCTTTACGTGTCGGTCATCAACACTCGTAGTTTTGGCCGATTCTGGCCCGTTTCATGGACTATTACTCACTGTGTTGCGGTCTCGTAGTGCTTTCCACGATTGACGAACCCAGAGGTGCCTTTACGTGTCGGTCATCAACACTCGCAGTTTTGGCCGATTCTGGCCCGTTTTATGGACAATTACTCACTGTTTTGGGGTCTTGGAGTGATTTCCACGATTGACGAACCCAAAGGTGCGTTTACGTGTCGGTCATCAACACTCGTAGTTTTGGCCAATTTTGGCCCGTTTCATGGACTATTACTCACTATTTTGGGGTCTCGGAGTGATTTCCAAGATTGATGAACCCAGAGGTGCGTTTACGTGTCGGTCATCAACACTCGCAGTTTTGGTCGATTCTGGCCCGTTTCATGGACTATTTACTCACTGTTTTGGGGCCTCAGAGTGATTTCCACGATTGACGAACCCCAACGTGCGTTTACGTTTCGGTCGTCAACACTCGCAGTTTTGGCCGATTCTGGCCCGTTTCGTGGACTATTACTCACTGTGTTGCGGTCTCGTAGTGCTTTCCACGATTGACGAACCCAGAGGTGCCTTTACGTGTCGGTCATCAACACTCGCAGTTTTGGCCGATTCTGGCCCGTTTCGTGGACTATTACTCACTGTGTTGCGGTCTCGTAGTGATTTCCACGATTGACGAACCCAGAGGTGCCTTTACGTGTCGGTCATCAACACTCGCAGTTTTGGCCGATTCTGGCCCGTTTCGTGGACTATTACTCACTGTGTTGCGGTCTCGTAGTGATTTCCACGATTGACGAACCCAGAGGTGCCTTTACGTGTCGGTCATCAACACTCGCAGTTTTGGCCAATTTTGGCCCGTTTCATGGACTATTACTCACTATTTTGGGGTCTCGGAGTGATTTCCAAGATTGACGAACCCAGAGGTGCGTTTACGTGTCGGTCATCAACACTCGCAGTTTTGGCCGATTCTGGCCCGTTTCGTGGACTATTACTCACTGTGTTGCGGTCTCGTAGTGCTTTCCACGATTGACGAACCCAGAGGTGCCTTTACGTGTCGGTCATCAACACTCGCAGTTTTGGCCGATTCTGGCCCGTTTCGTGGACTATTACTCACTGTGTTGTGGTCTCATAGTGCTTCCACGATTGACGAACCCAGAGGTGCCTTTACGTGTCGGTCATCAACACTCGCAGTTTTGGGGTCTTGGAGTGATTTCCACGATTGACGAACCCAAAGGTGCGTTTACGTGTCGGTCATCAACACTCGTAGTTTTGGCCAATTTTGGCCCGTTTCATGGACTATTACTCACTATTTTGGGGTCTCGGAGTGATTTCCAAGATTGATGAACCCAGAGGTGCGTTTACGTGTCGGTCATCAACACTCGCAGTTTTGGTCGATTCTGGCCCGTTTCATGGACTATTTACTCACTGTTTTGGGGCCTCAGAGTGATTTCCACGATTGACGAACCCCAACGTGCGTTTACGTTTCGGTCGTCAACACTCGCAGTTTTGGCCGATTCTGGCCCGTTTCGTGGACTATTACTCACTGTGTTGCGGTCTCGTAGTGCTTTCCACGATTGACGAACCCAGAGGTGCCTTTACGTGTCGGTCATCAACACTCGCAGTTTTGGCCGATTCTGGCCCGTTTCGTGGACTATTACTCACTGTGTTGCGGTCTCGTAGTGATTTCCACGATTGACGAACCCAGAGGTGCCTTTACGTGTCGGTCATCAACACTCGCAGTTTTGGCCGATTCTGGCCCGTTTCGTGGACTATTACTCACTGTGTTGCGGTCTCGTAGTGATTTCCACGATTGACGAACCCAGAGGTGCCTTTACGTGTCGGTCATCAACACTCGCAGTTTTGGCCAATTTTGGCCCGTTTCATGGACTATTACTCACTATTTTGGGGTCTCGGAGTGATTTCCAAGATTGACGAACCCAGAGGTGCGTTTACGTGTCGGTCATCAACACTCGCAGTTTTGGCCGATTCTGGCCCGTTTCGTGGACTATTACTCACTGTGTTGCGGTCTCGTAGTGCTTTCCACGATTGACGAACCCAGAGGTGCCTTTACGTGTCGGTCATCAACACTCGCAGTTTTGGCCGATTCTGGCCCGTTTCGTGGACTATTACTCACTGTGTTGTGGTCTCATAGTGCTTCCACGATTGACGAACCCAGAGGTGCCTTTACGTGTCGGTCATCAACACTCGCAGTTTTGGGGTCTTGGAGTGATTTCCACGATTGACGAACCCAAAGGTGCGTTTACGTGTCGGTCATCAACACTCGTAGTTTTGGCCAATTTTGGCCCGTTTCATGGACTATTACTCACTATTTTGGGGTCTCGGAGTGATTTCCAAGATTGATGAACCCAGAGGTGCGTTTACGTGTCGGTCATCAACACTCGCAGTTTTGGTCGATTCTGGCCCGTTTCATGGACTATTTACTCACTGTTTTGGGGCCTCAGAGTGATTTCCACGATTGACGAACCCCAACGTGCGTTTACGTTTCGGTCGTCAACACTCGCAGTTTTGGCCGATTCTGGCCCGTTTCGTGGACTATTACTCACTGTGTTGCGGTCTCGTAGTGCTTTCCACGATTGACGAACCCAGAGGTGCCTTTACGTGTCGGTCATCAACACTCGCAGTTTTGGCCGATTCTGGCCCGTTTCGTGGACTATTACTCACTGTGTTGCGGTCTCGTAGTGATTTCCACGATTGACGAACCCAGAGGTGCCTTTACGTGTCGGTCATCAACACTCGCAGTTTTGGCCGATTCTGGCCCGTTTCGTGGACTATTACTCACTGTGTTGCGGTCTCGTAGTGATTTCCACGATTGACGAACCCAGAGGTGCCTTTACGTGTCGGTCATCAACACTCGCAGTTTTGGCCAATTTTGGCCCGTTTCATGGACTATTACTCACTATTTTGGGGTCTCGGAGTGATTTCCAAGATTGATGAACCCAGAGGTGCGTTTACGTGTCGGTCATCAACACTCGCAGTTTTGGTCGATTCTGGCCCGTTTCATGGACTATTTACTCACTGTTTTGGGGCCTCAGAGTGATTTCCACGATTGACGAACCCCAACGTGCGTTTACGTTTCGGTCGTCAACACTCGCAGTTTTGGCCGATTCTGGCCCGTTTCGTGGACTATTACTCACTGTGTTGCGGTCTCGTAGTGCTTTCCACGATTGACGAACCCAGAGGTGCCTTTACGTGTCGGTCATCAACACTCGCAGTTTTGGCCGATTCTGGCCCGTTTCGTGGACTATTACTCACTGTGTTGTGGTCTCATAGTGCTTCCACGATTGACGAACCCAGAGGTGCCTTTACGTGTCGGTCATCAACACTCGTAGTTTTGGCCGATTCTGGCCCGTTTCATGGACTATTAGTCACTGTTTTGGGGTCTCGTAGTGCTTTCCATGATTGACGAACCCAGAGGTGCCTTTACGTGTCGGTCATCAACACTCGCAGTTTTGGCCGATTCTGGCCCGTTTCGTGGACTATTACTCACTGTGTTGCGGTCTCGTAGTGATTTCCACGATTGACGAACCCAGAGGTGCCTTTACGTGTCGGTCATCAACACTCGCAGTTTTGGCCAATTTTGGCCCGTTTCATGGACTATTACTCACTATTTTGGGGTCTCGGAGTGATTTCCAAGATTGACGAACCCAGAGGTGCGTTTACGTGTCGGTCATCAACACTCGCAGTTTTGGCCGATTCTGGCCCGTTTCGTGGACTATTACTCACTGTGTTGCGGTCTCGTAGTGCTTTCCACGATTGACGAACCCAGAGGTGCCTTTACGTGTCGGTCATCAACACTCGCAGTTTTGGCCGATTCTGGCCCGTTTCGTGGACTATTACTCACTGTGTTGTGGTCTCATAGTGCTTCCACGATTGACGAACCCAGAGGTGCCTTTACGTGTCGGTCATCAACACTCGCAGTTTTGGGGTCTTGGAGTGATTTCCACGATTGACGAACCCAAAGGTGCGTTTACGTGTCGGTCATCAACACTCGTAGTTTTGGCCAATTTTGGCCCGTTTCATGGACTATTACTCACTATTTTGGGGTCTCGGAGTGATTTCCAAGATTGATGAACCCAGAGGTGCGTTTACGTGTCGGTCATCAACACTCGCAGTTTTGGTCGATTCTGGCCCGTTTCATGGACTATTTACTCACTGTTTTGGGGCCTCAGAGTGATTTCCACGATTGACGAACCCCAACGTGCGTTTACGTTTCGGTCGTCAACACTCGCAGTTTTGGCCGATTCTGGCCCGTTTCGTGGACTATTACTCACTGTGTTGCGGTCTCGTAGTGCTTTCCACGATTGACGAACCCAGAGGTGCCTTTACGTGTCGGTCATCAACACTCGCAGTTTTGGCCGATTCTGGCCCGTTTCGTGGACTATTACTCACTGTGTTGCGGTCTCGTAGTGATTTCCACGATTGACGAACCCAGAGGTGCCTTTACGTGTCGGTCATCAACACTCGCAGTTTTGGCCGATTCTGGCCCGTTTCGTGGACTATTACTCACTGTGTTGCGGTCTCGTAGTGATTTCCACGATTGACGAACCCAGAGGTGCCTTTACGTGTCGGTCATCAACACTCGCAGTTTTGGCCAATTTTGGCCCGTTTCATGGACTATTACTCACTATTTTGGGGTCTCGGAGTGATTTCCAAGATTGACGAACCCAGAGGTGCGTTTACGTGTCGGTCATCAACACTCGCAGTTTTGGCCGATTCTGGCCCGTTTCGTGGACTATTACTCACTGTGTTGCGGTCTCGTAGTGCTTTCCACGATTGACGAACCCAGAGGTGCCTTTACGTGTCGGTCATCAACACTCGCAGTTTTGGCCGATTCTGGCCCGTTTCGTGGACTATTACTCACTGTGTTGTGGTCTCATAGTGCTTCCACGATTGACGAACCCAGAGGTGCCTTTACGTGTCGGTCATCAACACTCGCAGTTTTGGGGTCTTGGAGTGATTTCCACGATTGACGAACCCAAAGGTGCGTTTACGTGTCGGTCATCAACACTCGTAGTTTTGGCCAATTTTGGCCCGTTTCATGGACTATTACTCACTATTTTGGGGTCTCGGAGTGATTTCCAAGATTGATGAACCCAGAGGTGCGTTTACGTGTCGGTCATCAACACTCGCAGTTTTGGTCGATTCTGGCCCGTTTCATGGACTATTTACTCACTGTTTTGGGGCCTCAGAGTGATTTCCACGATTGACGAACCCCAACGTGCGTTTACGTTTCGGTCGTCAACACTCGCAGTTTTGGCCGATTCTGGCCCGTTTCGTGGACTATTACTCACTGTGTTGCGGTCTCGTAGTGCTTTCCACGATTGACGAACCCAGAGGTGCCTTTACGTGTCGGTCATCAACACTCGTAGTTTTGGCCGATTCTGGCCCGTTTCATGGACTATTAGTCACTGTTTTGGGGTCTCGTAGTGCTTTCCACGATTGACGAACCCAGAGGTGCCTTTACGTGTCGGTCATCAACACTCGCAGTTTTGGCCGATTCTGGCCCGTTTCGTGGACTATTACTCACTGTGTTGTGGTCTCATAGTGCTTCCACGATTGACGAACCCAGAGGTGCCTTTACGTGTCGGTCATCAACACTCGTAGTTTTGGCCGATTCTGGCC
Organism: Triticum timopheevii; assembly: GCA_963921465.1. Taxonomy (NCBI): domain Eukaryota; kingdom Viridiplantae; phylum Streptophyta; class Magnoliopsida; order Poales; family Poaceae; genus Triticum; species Triticum timopheevii. The sequence goes on along the minus strand of OY997266.1, from coordinate 670,521,636 downwards.
CGTTTCATGGACTATTAGTCACTGTTTTGGGGTCTCGTAGTGCTTTCCATGATTGACGAACCCAGAGGTGCCTTTACGTGTCGGTCATCAACACTCGCAGTTTTGGCCGATTCTGGCCCGTTTCGTGGACTATTACTCACTGTGTTGCGGTCTCGTAGTGATTTCCACGATTGACGAACCCAGAGGTGCCTTTACGTGTCGGTCATCAACACTCGCAGTTTTGGCCAATTTTGGCCCGTTTCATGGACTATTACTCACTATTTTGGGGTCTCGGAGTGATTTCCAAGATTGACGAACCCAGAGGTGCGTTTACGTGTCGGTCATCAACACTCGCAGTTTTGGCCGATTCTGGCCCGTTTCGTGGACTATTACTCACTGTGTTGCGGTCTCGTAGTGCTTTCCACGATTGACGAACCCAGAGGTGCCTTTACGTGTCGGTCATCAACACTCGCAGTTTTGGCCGATTCTGGCCCGTTTCGTGGACTATTACTCACTGTGTTGTGGTCTCATAGTGCTTCCACGATTGACGAACCCAGAGGTGCCTTTACGTGTCGGTCATCAACACTCGCAGTTTTGGGGTCTTGGAGTGATTTCCACGATTGACGAACCCAAAGGTGCGTTTACGTGTCGGTCATCAACACTCGTAGTTTTGGCCAATTTTGGCCCGTTTCATGGACTATTACTCACTATTTTGGGGTCTCGGAGTGATTTCCAAGATTGATGAACCCAGAGGTGCGTTTACGTGTCGGTCATCAACACTCGTAGTTTTGGCCGATTCTGGCCCGTTTCATGGACTATTAGTCACTGTTTTGGGGTCTCGTAGTGCTTTCCACGATTGACGAACCCAGAGGTGCCTTTACGTGTCGGTCATCAACACTCGCAGTTTTGGCCGATTCTGGCCCGTTTCGTGGACTATTACTCACTGTGTTGCGGTCTCGTAGTGCTTTCCACGATTGACGAACCCAGAGGTGCCTTTACGTGTCGGTCATCAACACTCGCAGTTTTGGCCGATTCTGGACCGTTTCGTGGACTATTACTCACTGTGTTGCGGTCTCGTAGTGATTTCCACGATTGACGAACCCAGAGGTGCCTTTACGTGTCGGTCATCAACACTCGCAGTTTTGGCCGATTCTGGCCCGTTTCGTGGACTATTACTCACTGTGTTGCGGTCTCGGAGTGATTTCCAAGATTGACGAACCCAGAGGTGCGTTTACGTGTCGGTCATCAACACTCGCAGTTTTGGCCGATTCTGGCCCGTTTCGTGGACTATTACTCACTGTGTTGCGGTCTCGTAGTGCTTTCCACGATTGACGAACCCAGAGGTGCCTTTACGTGTCGGTCATCAACACTCGCAGTTTTGGCCAATTTTGGCCCGTTTCATGGACTATTACTCACTATTTTGGGGTCTCGGAGTGATTTCCAAGATTGACGAACCCAGAGGTGCGTTTACGTGTCGGTCATCAACACTCGCAGTTTTGGCCGATTCTGGCCCGTTTCGTGGACTATTACTCACTGTGTTGCGGTCTCGTAGTGCTTTCCACGATTGACGAACCCAGAGGTGCCTTTACGTGTCGGTCATCAACACTCGCAGTTTTGGCCAATTTTGGCCCGTTTCATGGACTATTACTCACTATTTTGGGGTCTCGGAGTGATTTCCAAGATTGACGAACCCAGAGGTGCGTTTACGTGTCGGTCATCAACACTCGCAGTTTTGGCCGATTCTGGCCCGTTTCGTGGACTATTACTCACTGTGTTGCGGTCTCGTAGTGCTTTCCACGATTGACGAACCCAGAGGTGCCTTTACGTGTCGGTCATCAACACTCGCAGTTTTGGCCGATTCTGGCCCGTTTCGTGGACTATTACTCACTGTGTTGCGGTCTCGTAGTGATTTCCACGATTGACGAACCCAGAGGTGCCTTTACGTGTCGGTCATCAACACTCGCAGTTTTGGCCAATTTTGGCCCGTTTCATGGACTATTACTCACTATTTTGGGGTCTCGGAGTGATTTCCAAGATTGACGAACCCAGAGGTGCGTTTACGTGTCGGTCATCAACACTCGCAGTTTTGGCCGATTCTGGCCCGTTTCGTGGACTATTACTCACTGTGTTGCGGTCTCGTAGTGCTTTCCACGATTGACGAACCCAGAGGTGCCTTTACGTGTCGGTCATCAACACTCGCAGTTTTGGCCGATTCTGGCCCGTTTCGTGGACTATTACTCACTGTGTTGTGGTCTCATAGTGCTTCCACGATTGACGAACCCAGAGGTGCCTTTACGTGTCGGTCATCAACACTCGTAGTTTTGGCCGATTCTGGCCCGTTTCATGGACTATTAGTCACTGTTTTGGGGTCTCGTAGTGCTTTCCACGATTGACGAACCCAGAGGTGCCTTTACGTGTCGGTCATCAACACTCGCAGTTTTGGCCGATTCTGGCCCGTTTCGTGGACTATTACTCACTGTGTTGCGGTCTCGTAGTGCTTTCCACGATTGACGAACCCAGAGGTGCCTTTACGTGTCGGTCATCAACACTCGCAGTTTTGGCCGATTCTGGACCGTTTCGTGGACTATTACTCACTGTGTTGCGGTCTCGTAGTGATTTCCACGATTGACGAACCCAGAGGTGCCTTTACGTGTCGGTCATCAACACTCGCAGTTTTGGCCGATTCTGGCCCGTTTCGTGGACTATTACTCACTGTGTTGCGGTCTCGGAGTGATTTCCAAGATTGACGAACCCAGAGGTGCGTTTACGTGTCGGTCATCAACACTCGCAGTTTTGGCCGATTCTGGCCCGTTTCGTGGACTATTACTCACTGTGTTGCGGTCTCGTAGTGCTTTCCACGATTGACGAACCCAGAGGTGCCTTTACGTGTCGGTCATCAACACTCGCAGTTTTGGCCAATTTTGGCCCGTTTCATGGACTATTACTCACTATTTTGGGGTCTCGGAGTGATTTCCAAGATTGACGAACCCAGAGGTGCGTTTACGTGTCGGTCATCAACACTCGCAGTTTTGGCCGATTCTGGCCCGTTTCGTGGACTATTACTCACTGTGTTGCGGTCTCGTAGTGCTTTCCACGATTGACGAACCCAGAGGTGCCTTTACGTGTCGGTCATCAACACTCGCAGTTTTGGCCAATTTTGGCCCGTTTCATGGACTATTACTCACTATTTTGGGGTCTCGGAGTGATTTCCAAGATTGACGAACCCAGAGGTGCGTTTACGTGTCGGTCATCAACACTCGCAGTTTTGGCCGATTCTGGCCCGTTTCGTGGACTATTACTCACTGTGTTGCGGTCTCGTAGTGCTTTCCACGATTGACGAACCCAGAGGTGCCTTTACGTGTCGGTCATCAACACTCGCAGTTTTGGCCGATTCTGGCCCGTTTCGTGGACTATTACTCACTGTGTTGTGGTCTCATAGTGCTTCCACGATTGACGAACCCAGAGGTGCCTTTACGTGTCGGTCATCAACACTCGTAGTTTTGGCCGATTCTGGCCCGTTTCATGGACTATTAGTCACTGTTTTGGGGTCTCGTAGTGCTTTCCATGATTGACGAACCCAGAGGTGCCTTTACGTGTCGGTCATCAACACTCGCAGTTTTGGCCAATTTTGGCCCGTTTCATGGACTATTACTCACTATTTTGGGGTCTCGGAGTGATTTCCAAGATTGACGAACCCAGAGGTGCGTTTACGTGTCGGTCATCAACACTCGTAGTTTTGGCCAATTTTGGCCCGTTTCATGGACTATTACTCACTATTTTGGGGTCTCGGAGTGATTTCCAAGATTGATGAACCCAGAGGTGCGTTTACGTGTCGGTCATCAACACTCGCAGTTTTGGTCGATTCTGGCCCGTTTCATGGACTATTTACTCACTGTTTTGGGGCCTCAGAGTGATTTCCACGATTGACGAACCCCAACGTGCGTTTACGTTTCGGTCGTCAACACTCGCAGTTTTGGCCGATTCTGGCCCGTTTCGTGGACTATTACTCACTGTGTTGCGGTCTCGTAGTGCTTTCCACGATTGACGAACCCAGAGGTGCCTTTACGTGTCGGTCATCAACACTCGCAGTTTTGGCCGATTCTGGCCCGTTTCGTGGACTATTACTCACTGTGTTGTGGTCTCATAGTGCTTCCACGATTGACGAACCCAGAGGTGCCTTTACGTGTCGGTCATCAACACTCGTAGTTTTGGCCGATTCTGGCCCGTTTCATGGACTATTAGTCACTGTTTTGGGGTCTCGTAGTGCTTTCCACGATTGACGAACCCAGAGGTGCCTTTACGTGTCGGTCATCAACACTCGCAGTTTTGGCCGATTCTGGCCCGTTTCGTGGACTATTACTCACTGTGTTGCGGTCTCGTAGTGCTTTCCACGATTGACGAACCCAGAGGTGCCTTTACGTGTCGGTCATCAACACTCGCAGTTTTGGCCGATTCTGGACCGTTTCGTGGACTATTACTCACTGTGTTGCGGTCTCGTAGTGATTTCCACGATTGACGAACCCAGAGGTGCCTTTACGTGTCGGTCATCAACACTCGCAGTTTTGGCCGATTCTGGCCCGTTTCGTGGACTATTACTCACTGTGTTGCGGTCTCGGAGTGATTTCCAAGATTGACGAACCCAGAGGTGCGTTTACGTGTCGGTCATCAACACTCGCAGTTTTGGCCGATTCTGGCCCGTTTCGTGGACTATTACTCACTGTGTTGCGGTCTCGTAGTGCTTTCCACGATTGACGAACCCAGAGGTGCCTTTACGTGTCGGTCATCAACACTCGCAGTTTTGGCCAATTTTGGCCCGTTTCATGGACTATTACTCACTATTTTGGGGTCTCGGAGTGATTTCCAAGATTGACGAACCCAGAGGTGCGTTTACGTGTCGGTCATCAACACTCGCAGTTTTGGCCGATTCTGGCCCGTTTCGTGGACTATTACTCACTGTGTTGCGGTCTCGTAGTGCTTTCCACGATTGACGAACCCAGAGGTGCCTTTACGTGTCGGTCATCAACACTCGCAGTTTTGGCCGATTCTGGCCCGTTTCGTGGACTATTACTCACTGTGTTGTGGTCTCATAGTGCTTCCACGATTGACGAACCCAGAGGTGCCTTTACGTGTCGGTCATCAACACTCGTAGTTTTGGCCGATTCTGGCCCGTTTCATGGACTATTAGTCACTGTTTTGGGGTCTCGTAGTGCTTTCCATGATTGACGAACCCAGAGGTGCCTTTACGTGTCGGTCATCAACACTCGCAGTTTTGGCCAATTTTGGCCCGTTTCATGGACTATTACTCACTATTTTGGGGTCTCGGAGTGATTTCCAAGATTGACGAACCCAGAGGTGCGTTTACGTGTCGGTCATCAACACTCGTAGTTTTGGCCAATTTTGGCCCGTTTCATGGACTATTACTCACTATTTTGGGGTCTCGGAGTGATTTCCAAGATTGATGAACCCAGAGGTGCGTTTACGTGTCGGTCATCAACACTCGCAGTTTTGGTCGATTCTGGCCCGTTTCATGGACTATTTACTCACTGTTTTGGGGCCTCAGAGTGATTTCCACGATTGACGAACCCCAACGTGCGTTTACGTTTCGGTCGTCAACACTCGCAGTTTTGGCCGATTCTGGCCCGTTTCGTGGACTATTACTCACTGTGTTGCGGTCTCGTAGTGCTTTCCACGATTGACGAACCCAGAGGTGCCTTTACGTGTCGGTCATCAACACTCGCAGTTTTGGCCGATTCTGGCCCGTTTCGTGGACTATTACTCACTGTGTTGCGGTCTCGTAGTGATTTCCACGATTGACGAACCCAGAGGTGCCTTTACGTGTCGGTCATCAACACTCGCAGTTTTGGCCAATTTTGGCCCGTTTCATGGACTATTACTCACTATTTTGGGGTCTCGGAGTGATTTCCAAGATTGACGAACCCAGAGGTGCGTTTACGTGTCGGTCATCAACACTCGCAGTTTTGGCCGATTCTGGCCCGTTTCGTGGACTATTACTCACTGTGTTGCGGTCTCGTAGTGCTTTCCACGATTGACGAACCCAGAGGTGCCTTTACGTGTCGGTCATCAACACTCGCAGTTTTGGCCGATTCTGGCCCGTTTCGTGGACTATTACTCACTGTGTTGTGGTCTCATAGTGCTTCCACGATTGACGAACCCAGAGGTGCCTTTACGTGTCGGTCATCAACACTCGTAGTTTTGGCCGATTCTGGCCCGTTTCATGGACTATTAGTCACTGTTTTGGGGTCTCGTAGTGCTTTCCACGATTGACGAACCCAGAGGTGCCTTTACGTGTCGGTCATCAACACTCGCAGTTTTGGCCGATTCTGGCCCGTTTCGTGGACTATTACTCACTGTGTTGCGGTCTCGTAGTGCTTTCCACGATTGACGAACCCAGAGGTGCCTTTACGTGTCGGTCATCAACACTCGCAGTTTTGGCCGATTCTGGACCGTTTCGTGGACTATTACTCACTGTGTTGCGGTCTCGTAGTGATTTCCACGATTGACGAACCCAGAGGTGCCTTTACGTGTCGGTCATCAACACTCGCAGTTTTGGCCGATTCTGGCCCGTTTCGTGGACTATTACTCACTGTGTTGCGGTCTCGGAGTGATTTCCAAGATTGACGAACCCAGAGGTGCGTTTACGTGTCGGTCATCAACACTCGCAGTTTTGGCCGATTCTGGCCCGTTTCGTGGACTATTACTCACTGTGTTGCGGTCTCGTAGTGCTTTCCACGATTGACGAACCCAGAGGTGCCTTTACGTGTCGGTCATCAACACTCGCAGTTTTGGCCAATTTTGGCCCGTTTCATGGACTATTACTCACTATTTTGGGGTCTCGGAGTGATTTCCAAGATTGACGAACCCAGAGGTGCGTTTACGTGTCGGTCATCAACACTCGCAGTTTTGGCCGATTCTGGCCCGTTTCGTGGACTATTACTCACTGTGTTGCGGTCTCGTAGTGCTTTCCACGATTGACGAACCCAGAGGTGCCTTTACGTGTCGGTCATCAACACTCGCAGTTTTGGCCAATTTTGGCCCGTTTCATGGACTATTACTCACTATTTTGGGGTCTCGGAGTGATTTCCAAGATTGACGAACCCAGAGGTGCGTTTACGTGTCGGTCATCAACACTCGCAGTTTTGGCCGATTCTGGCCCGTTTCGTGGACTATTACTCACTGTGTTGCGGTCTCGTAGTGCTTTCCACGATTGACGAACCCAGAGGTGCCTTTACGTGTCGGTCATCAACACTCGCAGTTTTGGCCGATTCTGGCCCGTTTCGTGGACTATTACTCACTGTGTTGCGGTCTCGTAGTGATTTCCACGATTGACGAACCCAGAGGTGCCTTTACGTGTCGGTCATCAACACTCGCAGTTTTGGCCAATTTTGGCCCGTTTCATGGACTATTACTCACTATTTTGGGGTCTCGGAGTGATTTCCAAGATTGACGAACCCAGAGGTGCGTTTACGTGTCGGTCATCAACACTCGCAGTTTTGGCCGATTCTGGCCCGTTTCGTGGACTATTACTCACTGTGTTGCGGTCTCGTAGTGCTTTCCACGATTGACGAACCCAGAGGTGCCTTTACGTGTCGGTCATCAACACTCGCAGTTTTGGCCGATTCTGGCCCGTTTCGTGGACTATTACTCACTGTGTTGTGGTCTCATAGTGCTTCCACGATTGACGAACCCAGAGGTGCCTTTACGTGTCGGTCATCAACACTCGTAGTTTTGGCCGATTCTGGCCCGTTTCATGGACTATTAGTCACTGTTTTGGGGTCTCGTAGTGCTTTCCACGATTGACGAACCCAGAGGTGCCTTTACGTGTCGGTCATCAACACTCGCAGTTTTGGCCGATTCTGGCCCGTTTCGTGGACTATTACTCACTGTGTTGCGGTCTCGTAGTGCTTTCCACGATTGACGAACCCAGAGGTGCCTTTACGTGTCGGTCATCAACACTCGCAGTTTTGGCCGATTCTGGACCGTTTCGTGGACTATTACTCACTGTGTTGCGGTCTCGTAGTGATTTCCACGATTGACGAACCCAGAGGTGCCTTTACGTGTCGGTCATCAACACTCGCAGTTTTGGCCGATTCTGGCCCGTTTCGTGGACTATTACTCACTGTGTTGCGGTCTCGGAGTGATTTCCAAGATTGACGAACCCAGAGGTGCGTTTACGTGTCGGTCATCAACACTCGCAGTTTTGGCCGATTCTGGCCCGTTTCGTGGACTATTACTCACTGTGTTGCGGTCTCGTAGTGCTTTCCACGATTGACGAACCCAGAGGTGCCTTTACGTGTCGGTCATCAACACTCGCAGTTTTGGCCAATTTTGGCCCGTTTCATGGACTATTACTCACTATTTTGGGGTCTCGGAGTGATTTCCAAGATTGACGAACCCAGAGGTGCGTTTACGTGTCGGTCATCAACACTCGCAGTTTTGGCCGATTCTGGCCCGTTTCGTGGACTATTACTCACTGTGTTGCGGTCTCGTAGTGCTTTCCACGATTGACGAACCCAGAGGTGCCTTTACGTGTCGGTCATCAACACTCGCAGTTTTGGCCGATTCTGGCCCGTTTCGTGGACTATTACTCACTGTGTTGTGGTCTCATAGTGCTTCCACGATTGACGAACCCAGAGGTGCCTTTACGTGTCGGTCATCAACACTCGTAGTTTTGGCCGATTCTGGCCCGTTTCATGGACTATTAGTCACTGTTTTGGGGTCTCGTAGTGCTTTCCATGATTGACGAACCCAGAGGTGCCTTTACGTGTCGGTCATCAACACTCGCAGTTTTGGCCAATTTTGGCCCGTTTCATGGACTATTACTCACTATTTTGGGGTCTCGGAGTGATTTCCAAGATTGACGAACCCAGAGGTGCGTTTACGTGTCGGTCATCAACACTCGCAGTTTTGGCCGATTCTGGCCCGTTTCGTGGACTATTACTCACTGTGTTGCGGTCTCGTAGTGCTTTCCACGATTGACGAACCCAGAGGTGCCTTTACGTGTCGGTCATCAACACTCGCAGTTTTGGCCAATTTTGGCCCGTTTCATGGACTATTACTCACTATTTTGGGGTCTCGGAGTGATTTCCAAGATTGACGAACCCAGAGGTGCGTTTACGTGTCGGTCATCAACACTCGCAGTTTTGGCCGATTCTGGCCCGTTTCGTGGACTATTACTCACTGTGTTGCGGTCTCGTAGTGCTTTCCACGATTGACGAACCCAGAGGTGCCTTTACGTGTCGGTCATCAACACTCGCAGTTTTGGCCGATTCTGGCCCGTTTCGTGGACTATTACTCACTGTGTTGTGGTCTCATAGTGCTTCCACGATTGACGAACCCAGAGGTGCCTTTACGTGTCGGTCATCAACACTCGTAGTTTTGGCCGATTCTGGCCCGTTTCATGGACTATTAGTCACTGTTTTGGGGTCTCGTAGTGCTTTCCATGATTGACGAACCCAGAGGTGCCTTTACGTGTCGGTCATCAACACTCGCAGTTTTGGCCAATTTTGGCCCGTTTCATGGACTATTACTCACTATTTTGGGGTCTCGGAGTGATTTCCAAGATTGACGAACCCAGAGGTGCGTTTACGTGTCGGTCATCAACACTCGCAGTTTTGGCCGATTCTGGCCCGTTTCGTGGACTATTACTCACTGTGTTGCGGTCTCGTAGTGCTTTCCACGATTGACGAACCCAGAGGTGCCTTTACGTGTCGGTCATCAACACTCGCAGTTTTGGCCGATTCTGGCCCGTTTTATGGACTATTACTCACTGTTTTGGGGTCTTGGAGTGATTTCCACGATTGACGAACCCAGAGGTGCCTTTACGTGTCGGTCATCAACACTCGCAGTTTTGGCCAATTTTGGCCCGTTTCATGGACTATTACTCACTATTTTGGGGTCTCGGAGTGATTTCCAAGATTGACGAACCCAGAGGTGCGTTTACGTGTCGGTCATCAACACTCGCAGTTTTGGTCGATTCTGGCCCGTTTCATGGACTATTTACTCACTGTTTTGGGGCCTCAGAGTGATTTCCACGATTGACGAACCCCAACGTGCGTTTACGTTTCGGTCGTCAACACTCGCAGTTTTGGCCGATTCTGGCCCGTTTCGTGGACTATTACTCACTGTGTTGTGGTCTCGTAGTGCTTCCACGATTGACGAACCCAGAGGTGCCTTTACGTGTCGGTCATCAACACTCGCAGTTTTGGCCGATTCTGGCCCGTTTCGTGGACTATTACTCACTGTGTTGCGGTCTCGTAGTGATTTCCACGATTGACGAACCCAGAGGTGCCTTTACGTGTCGGTCATCAACACTCGCAGTTTTGGCCAATTTTGGCCCGTTTCATGGACTATTACTCACTATTTTGGGGTCTCGGAGTGATTTCCAAGATTGACGAACCCAGAGGTGCGTTTACGTGTCGGTCATCAACACTCGCAGTTTTGGCCGATTCTGGCCCGTTTCGTGGACTATTACTCACTGTGTTGCGGTCTCGTAGTGCTTTCCACGATTGACGAACCCAGAGGTGCCTTTACGTGTCGGTCATCAACACTCGCAGTTTTGGCCGATTCTGGACCGTTTCGTGGACTATTACTCACTGTGTTGCGGTCTCGTAGTGATTTCCACGATTGACGAACCCAGAGGTGCCTTTACGTGTCGGTCATCAACACTCGCAGTTTTGGCCGATTCTGGCCCGTTTCGTGGACTATTACTCACTGTGTTGCGGTCTCGGAGTGATTTCCAAGATTGACGAACCCAGAGGTGCGTTTACGTGTCGGTCATCAACACTCGCAGTTTTGGCCGATTCTGGCCCGTTTCGTGGACTATTACTCACTGTGTTGCGGTCTCGTAGTGCTTTCCACGATTGACGAACCCAGAGGTGCCTTTACGTGTCGGTCATCAACACTCGCAGTTTTGGCCAATTTTGGCCCGTTTCATGGACTATTACTCACTATTTTGGGGTCTCGGAGTGATTTCCAAGATTGACGAACCCAGAGGTGCGTTTACGTGTCGGTCATCAACACTCGCAGTTTTGGCCGATTCTGGCCCGTTTCGTGGACTATTACTCACTGTGTTGCGGTCTCGTAGTGCTTTCCACGATTGACGAACCCAGAGGTGCCTTTACGTGTCGGTCATCAACACTCGCAGTTTTGGCCGATTCTGGCCCGTTTCGTGGACTATTACTCACTGTGTTGTGGTCTCATAGTGCTTCCACGATTGACGAACCCAGAGGTGCCTTTACGTGTCGGTCATCAACACTCGTAGTTTTGGCCGATTCTGGCCCGTTTCATGGACTATTAGTCACTGTTTTGGGGTCTCGTAGTGCTTTCCATGATTGACGAACCCAGAGGTGCCTTTACGTGTCGGTCATCAACACTCGCAGTTTTGGCCAATTTTGGCCCGTTTCATGGACTATTACTCACTATTTTGGGGTCTCGGAGTGATTTCCAAGATTGACGAACCCAGAGGTGCGTTTACGTGTCGGTCATCAACACTCGCAGTTTTGGCCGATTCTGGCCCGTTTCGTGGACTATTACTCACTGTGTTGCGGTCTCGTAGTGCTTTCCACGATTGACGAACCCAGAGGTGCCTTTACGTGTCGGTCATCAACACTCGCAGTTTTGGCCAATTTTGGCCCGTTTCATGGACTATTACTCACTATTTTGGGGTCTCGGAGTGATTTCCAAGATTGACGAACCCAGAGGTGCGTTTACGTGTCGGTCATCAACACTCGCAGTTTTGGCCGATTCTGGCCCGTTTCGTGGACTATTACTCACTGTGTTGCGGTCTCGTAGTGCTTTCCACGATTGACGAACCCAGAGGTGCCTTTACGTGTCGGTCATCAACACTCGCAGTTTTGGCCGATTCTGGCCCGTTTCATGGACTATTAGTCACTGTTTTGGGGTCTCGTAGTGCTTTCCATGATTGACGAACCCAGAGGTGCCTTTACGTGTCGGTCATCAACACTCGCAGTTTTGGCCAATTTTGGCCCGTTTCATGGACTATTACTCACTATTTTGGGGTCTCGGAGTGATTTCCAAGATTGACGAACCCAGAGGTGCGTTTACGTGTCGGTCATCAACACTCGCAGTTTTGGCCGATTCTGGCCCGTTTCGTGGACTATTACTCACTGTGTTGCGGTCTCGTAGTGCTTTCCACGATTGACGAACCCAGAGGTGCCTTTACGTGTCGGTCATCAACACTCGCAGTTTTGGCCGATTCTGGCCCGTTTTATGGACTATTACTCACTGTTTTGGGGTCTTGGAGTGATTTCCACGATTGACGAACCCAGAGGTGCCTTTACGTGTCGGTCATCAACACTCGCAGTTTTGGCCAATTTTGGCCCGTTTCATGGACTATTACTCACTATTTTGGGGTCTCGGAGTGATTTCCAAGATTGACGAACCCAGAGGTGCGTTTACGTGTCGGTCATCAACACTCGCAGTTTTGGTCGATTCTGGCCCGTTTCATGGACTATTTACTCACTGTTTTGGGGCCTCAGAGTGATTTCCACGATTGACGAACCCCAACGTGCGTTTACGTTTCGGTCGTCAACACTCGCAGTTTTGGCCGATTCTGGCCCGTTTCGTGGACTATTACTCACTGTGTTGTGGTCTCGTAGTGCTTCCACGATTGACGAACCCAGAGGTGCCTTTACGTGTCGGTCATCAACACTCGCAGTTTTGGCCGATTCTGGCCCGTTTCGTGGACTATTACTCACTGTGTTGCGGTCTCGTAGTGATTTCCACGATTGACGAACCCAGAGGTGCCTTTACGTGTCGGTCATCAACACTCGCAGTTTTGGCCGATTCTGGCCCGTTTCGTGGACTATTACTCACTGTGTTGTGGTCTCATAGTGCTTCCACGATTGACGAACCCAGAGGTGCCTTTACGTGTCGGTCATCAACACTCGTAGTTTTGGCCGATTCTGGCCCGTTTCATGGACTATTAGTCACTGTTTTGGGGTCTCGTAGTGCTTTCCATGATTGACGTACCCAGAGGTGCCTTTACGTGTCGGTCATCAACACTCGCAGTTTTGGCCAATTTTGGCCCGTTTCATGGACTATTACTCACTATTTTGGGGCCTCAGAGTGATTTCCAAGATTGACGAACCCAGAGGTGCGTTTACGTTTCGGTCATCAACACTCGCAGTTTTGGCCGATTCTGGCCCGTTTCGTGGACTATTACTCACTGTGTTGCGGTCTCGTAGTGCTTTCCACGATTGACGAACCCAGAGGTCCCTTTACGTGTCGGTCATCAACACTCGCAGTTTTGGCCGATTCTGGCCCGTTTTATGGACTATTACTCACTGTTTTGGGGTCTTGTAGTGATTTCCACGATTGACGAACCCAGAGGTGCGTTTACGTGTCGGTCATCAACACTCGTAGTTTTGGCCAATTTTGGCCCGTTTCATGGACTATTACTCACTATTTTGGGGTCTCGGAGTGATTTCCAAGATTGATGAACCCAGAGGTGCGTTTACGTGTCGGTCATCAACACTCGCAGTTTTGGTCGATTCTGGCCCGTTTCATGGACTATTTACTCACTGTTTTGGGGCCTCAGAGTGATTTCCACGATTGACGAACCCCAACGTGCGTTTACATTTCGGTCGTCAACACTCGCAGTTTTGGCCGATTCTGGCCCGTTTCGTGGACTATTACTCACTGTGTTGTGGTCTCATAGTGCTTCCACGATTGACGAACCCAGAGGTGCCTTTACGTGTCGGTCATCAACACTCGTAGTTTTGGCCGATTCTGGCCCGTTTCATGGACTATTAGTCACTGTTTTGGGGTCTCGTAGTGCTTTCCATGATTGACGAACCCAGAGGTGCCTTTACGTGTCGGTCATCAACACTCGCAGTTTTGGCCAATTTTGGCCCGTTTCATGGACTATTACTCACTATTTTGGGGTCTCGGAGTGATTTCCAAGATTGATGAACCCAGAGGTGCGTTTACGTGTCGGTCATCAACACTCGCAGTTTTGGTCGATTCTGGCCCGTTTCATGGACTATTTACTCACTGTTTTGGGGCCTCAGAGTGATTTCCACGATTGACGAACCCCAACGTGCGTTTACATTTCGGTCGTCAACACTCGCAGTTTTGGCCGATTCTGGCCCGTTTCGTGGACTATTACTCACTGTGTTGTGGTCTCATAGTGCTTCCACGATTGACGAACCCAGAGGTGCCTTTACGTGTCGGTCATCAACACTCGTAGTTTTGGCCGATTCTGGCCCGTTTCATGGACTATTAGTCACTGTTTTGGGGTCTCGTAGTGCTTTCCATGATTGACGAACCCAGAGGTGCCTTTACGTGTCGGTCATCAACACTCGCAGTTTTGGCCAATTTTGGCCCGTTTCATGGACTATTACTCACTATTTTGGGGTCTCGGAGTGATTTCCAAGATTGACGAACCCAGAGGTGCGTTTACGTGTCGGTCATCAACACTCGCAGTTTTGGCCGATTCTGGCCCGTTTCGTGGACTATTACTCACTGTGTTGCGGTCTCGTAGTGCTTTCCACGATTGACGAACCCAGAGGTGCCTTTACGTGTCGGTCATCAACACTCGCAGTTTTGGCCGATTCTGGCCCGTTTTATGGACTATTACTCACTGTTTTGGGGTCTTGGAGTGATTTCCACGATTGACGAACCCAGAGGTGCCTTTACGTGTCGGTCATCAACACTCGCAGTTTTGGCCAATTTTGGCCCGTTTCATGGACTATTACTCACTATTTTGGGGTCTCGGAGTGATTTCCAAGATTGACGAACCCAGAGGTGCGTTTACGTGTCGGTCATCAACACTCGCAGTTTTGGTCGATTCTGGCCCGTTTCATGGACTATTTACTCACTGTTTTGGGGCCTCAGAGTGATTTCCACGATTGACGAACCCCAACGTGCGTTTACGTTTCGGTCGTCAACACTCGCAGTTTTGGCCGATTCTGGCCCGTTTCGTGGACTATTACTCACTGTGTTGTGGTCTCGTAGTGCTTCCACGATTGACGAACCCAGAGGTGCCTTTACGTGTCGGTCATCAACACTCGCAGTTTTGGCCGATTCTGGCCCGTTTCGTGGACTATTACTCACTGTGTTGCGGTCTCGTAGTGATTTCCACGATTGACGAACCCAGAGGTGCCTTTACGTGTCGGTCATCAACACTCGCAGTTTTGGCCAATTTTGGCCCGTTTCATGGACTATTACTCACTATTTTGGGGTCTCGGAGTGATTTCCAAGATTGACGAACCCAGAGGTGCGTTTACGTGTCGGTCATCAACACTCGCAGTTTTGGCCAATTTTGGCCCGTTTCATGGACTATTACTCACTATTTTGGGGCCTCAGAGTGATTTCCAAGATTGACGAACCCAGAGGTGCGTTTACGTTTCGGTCATCAACACTCGCAGTTTTGGCCGATTCTGGCCCGTTTCGTGGACTATTACTCACTGTGTTGCGGTCTCGTAGTGCTTTCCACGATTGACGAACCCAGAGGTGCCTTTACGTGTCGGTCATCAACACTCGCAGTTTTGGCCGATTCTGGCCCGTTTTATGGACTATTACTCACTGTTTTGGGGTCTTGTAGTGATTTCCACGATTGACGAACCCAGAGGTGCGTTTACGTGTCGGTCATCAACACTCGTAGTTTTGGCCAATTTTGGCCCGTTTCATGGACTATTACTCACTATTTTGGGGTCTCGGAGTGATTTCCAAGATTGATGAACCCAGAGGTGCGTTTACGTGTCGGTCATCAACACTCGCAGTTTTGGTCGATTCTGGCCCGTTTCATGGACTATTTACTCACTGTTTTGGGGCCTCAGAGTGATTTCCACGATTGACGAACCCCAACGTGCGTTTACATTTCGGTCGTCAACACTCGCAGTTTTGGCCGATTCTGGCCCGTTTCGTGGACTATTACTCACTGTGTTGTGGTCTCATAGTGCTTCCACGATTGACGAACCCAGAGGTGCCTTTACGTGTCGGTCATCAACACTCGTAGTTTTGGCCGATTCTGGCCCGTTTCATGGACTATTAGTCACTGTTTTGGGGTCTCGTAGTGCTTTCCATGATTGACGAACCCAGAGGTGCCTTTACGTGTCGGTCATCAACACTCGCAGTTTTGGCCAATTTTGGCCCGTTTCATGGACTATTACTCACTATTTTGGGGTCTCGGAGTGATTTCCAAGATTGACGAACCCAGAGGTGCGTTTACGTGTCGGTCATCAACACTCGCAGTTTTGGCCGATTCTGGCCCGTTTCGTGGACTATTACTCACTGTGTTGCGGTCTCGTAGTGCTTTCCACGATTGACGAACCCAGAGGTGCCTTTACGTGTCGGTCATCAACACTCGCAGTTTTGGCCGATTCTGGCCCGTTTTATGGACTATTACTCACTGTTTTGGGGTCTTGGAGTGATTTCCACGATTGACGAACCCAGAGGTGCCTTTACGTGTCGGTCATCAACACTCGCAGTTTTGGCCAATTTTGGCCCGTTTCATGGACTATTACTCACTATTTTGGGGTCTCGGAGTGATTTCCAAGATTGACGAACCCAGAGGTGCGTTTACGTGTCGGTCATCAACACTCGCAGTTTTGGTCGATTCTGGCCCGTTTCATGGACTATTTACTCACTGTTTTGGGGCCTCAGAGTGATTTCCACGATTGACGAACCCCAACGTGCGTTTACGTTTCGGTCGTCAACACTCGCAGTTTTGGCCGATTCTGGCCCGTTTCGTGGACTATTACTCACTGTGTTGTGGTCTCGTAGTGCTTCCACGATTGACGAACCCAGAGGTGCCTTTACGTGTCGGTCATCAACACTCGCAGTTTTGGCCGATTCTGGCCCGTTTCGTGGACTATTACTCACTGTGTTGCGGTCTCGTAGTGATTTCCACGATTGACGAACCCAGAGGTGCCTTTACGTGTCGGTCATCAACACTCGCAGTTTTGGCCAATTTTGGCCCGTTTCATGGACTATTACTCACTATTTTGGGGTCTCGGAGTGATTTCCAAGATTGACGAACCCAGAGGTGCGTTTACGTGTCGGTCATCAACACTCGCAGTTTTGGCCGATTCTGGCCCGTTTCGTGGACTATTACTCACTGTGTTGCGGTCTCGTAGTGCTTTCCACGATTGACGAACCCAGAGGTGCCTTTACGTGTCGGTCATCAACACTCGCAGTTTTGGCCGATTCTGGCCCGTTTCGTGGACTATTACTCACTGTGTTGTGGTCTCATAGTGCTTCCACGATTGACGAACCCAGAGGTGCCTTTACGTGTCGGTCATCAACACTCGTAGTTTTGGCCGATTCTGGCCCGTTTCATGGACTATTAGTCACTGTTTTGGGGTCTCGTAGTGCTTTCCATGATTGACGAACCCAGAGGTGCCTTTACGTGTCGGTCATCAACACTCGCAGTTTTGGCCAATTTTGGCCCGTTTCATGGACTATTACTCACTATTTTGGGGCCTCAGAGTGATTTCCAAGATTGACGAACCCAGAGGTGCGTTTACGTTTCGGTCATCAACACTCGCAGTTTTGGCCGATTCTGGCCCGTTTCGTGGACTATTACTCACTGTGTTGCGGTCTCGTAGTGCTTTCCACGATTGACGAACCCAGAGGTGCCTTTACGTGTCGGTCATCAACACTCGCAGTTTTGGCCGATTCTGGCCCGTTTTATGGACTATTACTCACTGTTTTGGGGTCTTGTAGTGATTTCCACGATTGACGAACCCAGAGGTGCGTTTACGTGTCGGTCATCAACACTCGTAGTTTTGGCCAATTTTGGCCCGTTTCATGGACTATTACTCACTATTTTGGGGTCTCGGAGTGATTTCCAAGATTGATGAACCCAGAGGTGCGTTTACGTGTCGGTCATCAACACTCGCAGTTTTGGTCGATTCTGGCCCGTTTCATGGACTATTTACTCACTGTTTTGGGGCCTCAGAGTGATTTCCACGATTGACGAACCCCAACGTGCGTTTACATTTCGGTCGTCAACACTCGCAGTTTTGGCCGATTCTGGCCCGTTTCGTGGACTATTACTCACTGTGTTGCGGTCTCGTAGTGCTTTCCACGATTGACGAACCCAGAGGTGCCTTTACGTGTCGGTCATCAACACTCGTAGTTTTGGCCGATTCTGGCCCGTTTCATGGACTATTACTCACTGTGTTGGGGTCTCGTAGTGCTTTCCATGATTGACGAACCCAGAGGTGCCTTTACGTGTCGGTCATCAACACTCGCAGTTTTGGCCAATTTTGGCCCGTTTCATGGACTATTACTCACTATTTTGGGGTCTCGGAGTGATTTCCAAGATTGACGAACCCAGAGGTGCGTTTACGTGTCGGTCATCAACACTCGCAGTTTTGGCCGATTCTGGCCCGTTTCGTGGACTATTACTCACTGTGTTGCGGTCTCGTAGTGCTTTCCACGATTGACGAACCCAGAGGTGCCTTTACGTGTCGGTCATCAACACTCGCAGTTTTGGCCGATTCTGGCCCGTTTTATGGACTATTACTCACTGTTTTGGGGTCTTGGAGTGATTTCCACGATTGACGAACCCAAAGGTGCGTTTACGTGTCGGTCATCAACACTCGTAGTTTTGGCCAATTTTGGCCCGTTTCATGGACTATTACTCACTATTTTGGGGTCTCGGAGTGATTTCCAAGATTGATGAACCCAGAGGTGCGTTTACGTGTCGGTCATCAACACTCGCAGTTTTGGTCGATTCTGGCCCGTTTCATGGACTATTTACTCACTGTTTTGGGGCCTCAGAGTGATTTCCACGATTGACGAACCCCAACGTGCGTTTACATTTCGGTCGTCAACACTCGCAGTTTTGGCCGATTCTGGCCCGTTTCGTGGACTATTACTCACTGTGTTGCGGTCTCGTAGTGCTTTCCACGATTGACGAACCCAGAGGTGCCTTTACGTGTCGGTCATCAACACTCGCAGTTTTGGCCGATTCTGGCCCGTTTCGTGGACTATTACTCACTGTGTTGCGGTCTCGTAGTGATTTCCACGATTGACGAACCCAGAGGTGCCTTTACGTGTCGGTCATCAACACTCGCAGTTTTGGCCAATTTTGGCCCGTTTCATGGACTATTACTCACTATTTTGGGGTCTCGGAGTGATTTCCAAGATTGACGAACCCAGAGGTGCGTTTACGTGTCGGTCATCAACACTCGCAGTTTTGGCCGATTCTGGCCCGTTTCGTGGACTATTACTCACTGTGTTGCGGTCTCGTAGTGCTTTCCACGATTGACGAACCCAGAGGTGCCTTTACGTGTCGGTCATCAACACTCGCAGTTTTGGCCGATTCTGGCCCGTTTTATGGACTATTACTCACTGTTTTGGGGTCTTGGAGTGATTTCCACGATTGACGAACCCAAAGGTGCGTTTACGTGTCGGTCATCAACACTCGTAGTTTTGGCCAATTTTGGCCCGTTTCATGGACTATTACTCACTATTTTGGGGTCTCGGAGTGATTTCCAAGATTGATGAACCCAGAGGAGCGTTTACGTGTCGGTCATCAACACTCGCAGTTTTGGTCGATTCTGGCCCGTTTCATGGACTATTTACTCACTGTTTTGGGGCCTCAGAGTGATTTCCACGATTGACGAACCCCAACGTGCGTTTACATTTCGGTCGTCAACACTCGCAGTTTTGGCCGATTCTGGCCCGTTTCGTGGACTATTACTCACTGTGTTGCGGTCTCATAGTGCTTTCCACGATTGACGAACCCAGAGGTGCCTTTACGTGTCGGTCATCAACACTCGCAGTTTTGGCCGATTCTGGCCCGTTTCGTGGACTATTACTCACTGTGTTGCGGTCTCGTAGTGATTTCCACGATTGACGAACCCAGAGGTGCCTTTACGTGTCGGTCATCAACACTCGCAGTTTTGGCCAATTTTGGCCCGTTTCATGGACTATTACTCACTATTTTGGGGTCTCGGAGTGATTTCCAAGATTGACGAACCCAGAGGTGCGTTTACGTGTCGGTCATCAACACTCGCAGTTTTGGCCGATTCTGGCCCGTTTCGTGGACTATTACTCACTGTGTTGCGGTCTCGTAGTGCTTTCCACGATTGACGAACCCAGAGGTGCCTTTACGTGTCGGTCATCAACACTCGCAGTTTTGGCCGATTCTGGCCCGTTTTATGGACTATTACTCACTGTTTTGGGGTCTTGGAGTGATTTCCACGATTGACGAACCCAAAGGTGCGTTTACGTGTCGGTCATCAACACTCGTAGTTTTGGCCAATTTTGGCCCGTTTCATGGACTATTACTCACTATTTTGGGGTCTCGGAGTGATTTCCAAGATTGATGAACCCAGAGGTGCGTTTACGTGTCGGTCATCAACACTCGCAGTTTTGGTCGATTCTGGCCCGTTTCATGGACTATTTACTCACTGTTTTGGGGCCTCAGAGTGATTTCCACGATTGACGAACCCCAACGTGCGTTTACATTTCGGTCGTCAACACTCGCAGTTTTGGCCGATTCTGGCCCGTTTCGTGGACTATTACTCACTGTGTTGCGGTCTCGTAGTGCTTTCCACGATTGACGAACCCAGAGGTGCCTTTACGTGTCGGTCATCAACACTCGCAGTTTTGGCCGATTCTGGCCCGTTTCGTGGACTATTACTCACTGTGTTGCGGTCTCGTAGTGATTTCCACGATTGACGAACCCAGAGGTGCCTTTACGTGTCGGTCATCAACACTCGCAGTTTTGGCCAATTTTGGCCCGTTTCATGGACTATTACTCACTATTTTGGGGTCTCGGAGTGATTTCCAAGATTGACGAACCCAGAGGTGCGTTTACGTGTCGGTCATCAACACTCGCAGTTTTGGCCGATTCTGGCCCGTTTCGTGGACTATTACTCACTGTGTTGCGGTCTCGTAGTGCTTTCCACGATTGACGAACCCAGAGGTGCCTTTACGTGTCGGTCATCAACACTCGCAGTTTTGGCCGATTCTGGCCCGTTTTATGGACTATTACTCACTGTTTTGGGGTCTTGGAGTGATTTCCACGATTGACGAACCCAAAGGTGCGTTTACGTGTCGGTCATCAACACTCGTAGTTTTGGCCAATTTTGGCCCGTTTCATGGACTATTACTCACTATTTTGGGGTCTCGGAGTGATTTCCAAGATTGATGAACCCAGAGGAGCGTTTACGTGTCGGTCATCAACACTCGCAGTTTTGGTCGATTCTGGCCCGTTTCATGGACTATTTACTCACTGTTTTGGGGCCTCAGAGTGATTTCCACGATTGACGAACCCCAACGTGCGTTTACATTTCGGTCGTCAACACTCGCAGTTTTGGCCGATTCTGGCCCGTTTCGTGGACTATTACTCACTGTGTTGCGGTCTCATAGTGCTTTCCACGATTGACGAACCCAGAGGTGCCTTTACGTGTCGGTCATCAACACTCGCAGTTTTGGCCGATTCTGGCCCGTTTCGTGGACTATTACTCACTGTGTTGCGGTCTCGTAGTGATTTCCACGATTGACGAACCCAGAGGTGCCTTTACGTGTCGGTCATCAACACTCGCAGTTTTGGCCAATTTTGGCCCGTTTCATGGACTATTACTCACTATTTTGGGGTCTCGGAGTGATTTCCAAGATTGACGAACCCAGAGGTGCGTTTACGTGTCGGTCATCAACACTCGCAGTTTTGGCCGATTCTGGCCCGTTTCGTGGACTATTACTCACTGTGTTGCGGTCTCGTAGTGCTTTCCACGATTGACGAACCCAGAGGTGCCTTTACGTGTCGGTCATCAACACTCGCAGTTTTGGCCGATTCTGGCCCGTTTTATGGACTATTACTCACTGTTTTGGGGTCTTGGAGTGATTTCCACGATTGACGAACCCAAAGGTGCGTTTACGTGTCGGTCATCAACACTCGTAGTTTTGGCCAATTTTGGCCCGTTTCATGGACTATTACTCACTATTTTGGGGTCTCGGAGTGATTTCCAAGATTGATGAACCCAGAGGTGCGTTTACGTGTCGGTCATCAACACTCGCAGTTTTGGTCGATTCTGGCCCGTTTCATGGACTATTTACTCACTGTTTTGGGGCCTCAGAGTGATTTCCACGATTGACGAACCCCAACGTGCGTTTACATTTCGGTCGTCAACACTCGCAGTTTTGGCCGATTCTGGCCCGTTTCGTGGACTATTACTCACTGTGTTGCGGTCTCGTAGTGCTTTCCACGATTGACGAACCCAGAGGTGCCTTTACGTGTCGGTCATCAACACTCGCAGTTTTGGCCGATTCTGGCCCGTTTCGTGGACTATTACTCACTGTGTTGCGGTCTCGTAGTGATTTCCACGATTGACGAACCCAGAGGTGCCTTTACGTGTCGGTCATCAACACTCGCAGTTTTGGCCAATTTTGGCCCGTTTCATGGACTATTACTCACTATTTTGGGGTCTCGGAGTGATTTCCAAGATTGACGAACCCAGAGGTGCGTTTACGTGTCGGTCATCAACACTCGCAGTTTTGGCCGATTCTGGCCCGTTTCGTGGACTATTACTCACTGTGTTGCGGTCTCGTAGTGCTTTCCACGATTGACGAACCCAGAGGTGCCTTTACGTGTCGGTCATCAACACTCGCAGTTTTGGCCGATTCTGGCCCGTTTTATGGACTATTACTCACTGTTTTGGGGTCTTGGAGTGATTTCCACGATTGACGAACCCAAAGGTGCGTTTACGTGTCGGTCATCAACACTCGTAGTTTTGGCCAATTTTGGCCCGTTTCATGGACTATTACTCACTATTTTGGGGTCTCGGAGTGATTTCCAAGATTGATGAACCCAGAGGAGCGTTTACGTGTCGGTCATCAACACTCGCAGTTTTGGTCGATTCTGGCCCGTTTCATGGACTATTTACTCACTGTTTTGGGGCCTCAGAGTGATTTCCACGATTGACGAACCCCAACGTGCGTTTACATTTCGGTCGTCAACACTCGCAGTTTTGGCCGATTCTGGCCCGTTTCGTGGACTATTACTCACTGTGTTGCGGTCTCATAGTGCTTTCCACGATTGACGAACCCAGAGGTGCCTTTACGTGTCGGTCATCAACACTCGCAGTTTTGGCCGATTCTGGCCCGTTTCGTGGACTATTACTCACTGTGTTGCGGTCTCGTAGTGATTTCCACGATTGACGAACCCAGAGGTGCCTTTACGTGTCGGTCATCAACACTCGCAGTTTTGGCCAATTTTGGCCCGTTTCATGGACTATTACTCACTATTTTGGGGTCTCGGAGTGATTTCCAAGATTGACGAACCCAGAGGTGCGTTTACGTGTCGGTCATCAACACTCGCAGTTTTGGCCGATTCTGGCCCGTTTCGTGGACTATTACTCACTGTGTTGCGGTCTCGTAGTGCTTTCCACGATTGACGAACCCAGAGGTGCCTTTACGTGTCGGTCATCAACACTCGCAGTTTTGGCCGATTCTGGCCCGTTTTATGGACTATTACTCACTGTTTTGGGGTCTTGGAGTGATTTCCACGATTGACGAACCCAAAGGTGCGTTTACGTGTCGGTCATCAACACTCGTAGTTTTGGCCAATTTTGGCCCGTTTCATGGACTATTACTCACTATTTTGGGGTCTCGGAGTGATTTCCAAGATTGATGAACCCAGAGGAGCGTTTACGTGTCGGTCATCAACACTCGCAGTTTTGGTCGATTCTGGCCCGTTTCATGGACTATTTACTCACTGTTTTGGGGCCTCAGAGTGATTTCCACGATTGACGAACCCTAACGTGCGTTTACATTTCGGTCGTCAACACTCGCAGTTTTGGCCGATTCTGGCCCGTTTCGTGGACTATTACTCACTGTGTTGCGGTCTCATAGTGCTTTCCACGATTGACGAACCCAGAGGTGCCTTTACGTGTCGGTCATCAACACTCGCAGTTTTGGCCGATTCTGGCCCGTTTCGTGGACTATTACTCACTGTGTTGCGGTCTCGTAGTGATTTCCACGATTGACGAACCCAGAGGTGCCTTTACGTGTCGGTCATCAACACTCGCAGTTTTGGCCAATTTTGGCCCGTTTCATGGACTATTACTCACTATTTTGGGGTCTCGGAGTGATTTCCAAGATTGACGAACCCAGAGGTGCGTTTACGTGTCGGTCATCAACACTCGCAGTTTTGGCCGATTCTGGCCCGTTTCGTGGACTATTACTCACTGTGTTGCGGTCTCGTAGTGCTTTCCACGATTGACGAACCCAGAGGTGCCTTTACGTGTCGGTCATCAACACTCGCAGTTTTGGCCGATTCTGGCCCGTTTCGTGGACTATTACTCACTGTGTTGCGGTCTCGTAGTGATTTCCACGATTGACGAACCCAGAGGTGCCTTTACGTGTCGGTCATCAACACTCGCAGTTTTGGCCAATTTTGGCCCGTTTCATGGACTATTACTCACTATTTTGGGGTCTCGGAGTGATTTCCAAGATTGACGAACCCAGAGGTGCGTTTACGTGTCGGTCATCAACACTCGCAGTTTTGGCCGATTCTGGCCCGTTTCGTGGACTATTACTCACTGTGTTGGGGTCTCGGAGTGATTTCCAAGATTGATGAACCCAGAGGTGCGTTTATGTGTCGGTCATCAACACTCGCAGTTTTGGTCGATTCTGGCCCGTTTCATGGACTATTTACTCACTGTTTTGGGGCCTCAGAGTGATTTCCACGATTGACGAACCCCAACGTGCGTTTACATTTCGGTCGTCAACACTCGCAGTTTTGGCCGATTCTGGCCCGTTTCGTGGACTATTACTCACTGTGTTGCGGTCTCATAGTGCTTTCCACGATTGACGAACCCAGAGGTGCCTTTACGTGTCGGTCATCAACACTCGCAGTTTTGGCCGATTCTGGCCCGTTTCGTGGACTATTACTCACTGTGTTGCGGTCTCGTAGTGATTTCCACGATTGACGAACCCAGAGGTGCCTTTACGTGTCGGTCATCAACACTCGCAGTTTTGGCCAATTTTGGCCCGTTTCATGGACTATTACTCACTATTTTGGGGTCTCGGAGTGATTTCCAAGATTGACGAACCCAGAGGTGCGTTTACGTGTCGGTCATCAACACTCGCAGTTTTGGCCGATTCTGGCCCGTTTCGTGGACTATTACTCACTGTGTTGGGGTCTCGGAGTGATTTCCAAGATTGATGAACCCAGAGGTGCGTTTATGTGTCGGTCATCAACACTCGCAGTTTTGGTCGATTCTGGCCCGTTTCATGGACTATTTACTCACTGTTTTGGGGCCTCAGAGTGATTTCCACGATTGACGAACCCCAACGTGCGTTTACATTTCGGTCGTCAACACTCGCAGTTTTGGCCGATTCTGGCCCGTTTCGTGGACTATTACTCACTGTGTTGCGGTCTCATAGTGCTTTCCACGATTGACGAACCCAGAGGTGCCTTTACGTGTCGGTCATCAACACTCGCAGTTTTGGCCGATTCTGGCCCGTTTCGTGGACTATTACTCACTGTGTTGCGGTCTCGTAGTGATTTCCACGATTGACGAACCCAGAGGTGCCTTTACGTGTCGGTCATCAACACTCGCAGTTTTGGCCAATTTTGGCCCGTTTCATGGACTATTACTCACTATTTTGGGGTCTCGGAGTGATTTCCAAGATTGACGAACCCAGAGGTGCGTTTACGTGTCGGTCATCAACACTCGCAGTTTTGGCCGATTCTGGCCCGTTTCGTGGACTATTACTCACTGTGTTGGGGTCTCGGAGTGATTTCCAAGATTGATGAACCCAGAGGTGCGTTTATGTGTCGGTCATCAACACTCGCAGTTTTGGTCGATTCTGGCCCGTTTCATGGACTATTTACTCACTGTTTTGGGGCCTCAGAGTGATTTCCACGATTGACGAACCCCAACGTGCGTTTACATTTCGGTCGTCAACACTCGCAGTTTTGGCCGATTCTGGCCCGTTTCGTGGACTATTACTCACTGTGTTGCGGTCTCATAGTGCTTTCCACGATTGACGAACCCAGAGGTGCCTTTACGTGTCGGTCATCAACACTCGCAGTTTTGGCCGATTCTGGCCCGTTTCGTGGACTATTACTCACTGTGTTGCGGTCTCGTAGTGATTTCCACGATTGACGAACCCAGAGGTGCCTTTACGTGTCGGTCATCAACACTCGCAGTTTTGGCCAATTTTGGCCCGTTTCATGGACTATTACTCACTATTTTGGGGTCTCGGAGTGATTTCCAAGATTGACGAACCCAGAGGTGCGTTTACGTGTCGGTCATCAACACTCGCAGTTTTGGCCGATTCTGGCCCGTTTCGTGGACTATTACTCACTGTGTTGGGGTCTCGGAGTGATTTCCAAGATTGATGAACCCAGAGGTGCGTTTATGTGTCGGTCATCAACACTCGCAGTTTTGGTCGATTCTGGCCCGTTTCATGGACTATTTACTCACTGTTTTGGGGCCTCAGAGTGATTTCCACGATTGACGAACCCCAACGTGCGTTTACATTTCGGTCGTCAACACTCGCAGTTTTGGCCGATTCTGGCCCGTTTCGTGGACTATTACTCACTGTGTTGCGGTCTCATAGTGCTTTCCACGATTGACGAACCCAGAGGTGCCTTTACGTGTCGGTCATCAACACTCGCAGTTTTGGCCGATTCTGGCCCGTTTCGTGGACTATTACTCACTGTGTTGCGGTCTCGTAGTGATTTCCACGATTGACGAACCCAGAGGTGCCTTTACGTGTCGGTCATCAACACTCGCAGTTTTGGCCAATTTTGGCCCGTTTCATGGACTATTACTCACTATTTTGGGGTCTCGGAGTGATTTCCAAGATTGACGAACCCAGAGGTGCGTTTACGTGTCGGTCATCAACACTCGCAGTTTTGGCCGATTCTGGCCCGTTTCGTGGACTATTACTCACTGTGTTGCGGTCTCGTAGTGCTTTCCACGATTGACGAACCCAGAGGTGCCTTTACGTGTCGGTCATCAACACTCGCAGTTTTGGCCGATTCTGGCCCGTTTTATGGACTATTACTCACTGTTTTGGGGTCTTGGAGTGATTTCCACGATTGACGAACCCAAAGGTGCGTTTACGTGTCGGTCATCAACACTCGTAGTTTTGGCCAATTTTGGCCCGTTTCATGGACTATTACTCACTATTTTGGGGTCTCGGAGTGATTTCCAAGATTGACGAACCCAGAGGTGCGTTTACGTGTCGGTCATCAACACTCGCAGTTTTGGCCGATTCTGGCCCGTTTCGTGGACTATTACTCACTGTGTTGCGGTCTCGTAGTGCTTTCCACGATTGACGAACCCAGAGGTGCCTTTACGTGTCGGTCATCAACACTCGCAGTTTTGGCCGATTCTGGCCCGTTTCGTGGACTATTACTCACTGTGTTGCGGTCTCGTAGTGCTTTCCACGATTGACGAACCCAGAGGTGCCTTTACGTGTCGGTCATCAACACTCGCAGTTTTGGCCAATTTTGGCCCGTTTCATGGACTATTACTCACTATTTTGGGGTCTCGGAGTGATTTCCAAGATTGACGAACCCAGAGGTGCGTTTACGTGTCGGTCATCAACACTCGCAGTTTTGGCCGATTCTGGCCCGTTTCGTGGACTATTACTCACTGTGTTGCGGTCTCGTAGTGCTTTCCACGATTGACGAACCCAGAGGTGCCTTTACGTGTCGGTCATCAACACTCGCAGTTTTGGCCGATTCTGGCCCGTTTCGTGGACTATTACTCACTGTGTTGCGGTCTCGTAGTGATTTCCACGATTGACGAACCCAGAGGTGCCTTTACGTGTCGGTCATCAACACTCGCAGTTTTGGCCAATTTTGGCCCGTTTCATGGACTATTACTCACTATTTTGGGGTCTCGGAGTGATTTCCAAGATTGACGAACCCAGAGGTGCGTTTACGTGTCGGTCATCAACACTCGCAGTTTTGGCCGATTCTGGCCCGTTTCGTGGACTATTACTCACTGTGTTGCGGTCTCGTAGTGATTTCCACGATTGACGAACCCAGAGGTGCGTTTACGTGTCGGTCATCAACACTCGCAGTTTTGGCCGATTCTGGCCCGTTTTATGGACTATTACTCACTGTTTTGGGGTCTCGGAGTGATTTCCACGATTGACGAACCCAGAGGTGCCTTTACGTGTCGGTCATCAACACTCGTAGTTTTGGCCAATTTTGGCCCGTTTCATGGACTATTACTCACTATTTTGGGGTCTCGGAGTGATTTCCAAGATTGATGAACCCAGAGGTGCGTTTACGTGTCGGTCATCAACACTCGCAGTTTTGGTCGATTCTGGCCCGTTTCATGGACTATTTACTCACTGTTTTGGGGCCTCAGAGTGATTTCCACGATTGACGAACCCCAACGTGCGTTTACATTTCGGTCGTCAACACTCGCAGTTTTGGCCGATTCTGGCCCGTTTCGTGGACTATTACTCACTGTGTTGCGGTCTCGTAGTGCTTTCCACGATTGACGAACCCAGAGGTGCCTTTACGTGTCGGTCATCAACACTCGCAGTTTTGGCCGATTCTGGCCCGTTTCGTGGACTATTACTCACTGTGTTGCGGTCTCGTAGTGATTTCCACGATTGACGAACCCAGAGGTGCCTTTACGTGTCGGTCATCAACACTCGCAGTTTTGGCCAATTTTGGCCCGTTTCATGGACTATTACTCACTATTTTGGGGTCTCGGAGTGATTTCCAAGATTGACGAACCCAGAGGTGCGTTTACGTGTCGGTCATCAACACTCGCAGTTTTGGCCGATTCTGGCCCGTTTCGTGGACTATTACTCACTGTGTTGCGGTCTCGTAGTGCTTTCCACGATTGACGAACCCAGAGGTGCCTTTACGTGTCGGTCATCAACACTCGCAGTTTTGGCCGATTCTGGCCCGTTTTATGGACTATTACTCACTGTTTTGGGGTCTTGGAGTGATTTCCACGATTGACGAACCCAAAGGTGCGTTTACGTGTCGGTCATCAACACTCGTAGTTTTGGCCAATTTTGGCCCGTTTCATGGACTATTACTCACTATTTTGGGGTCTCGGAGTGATTTCCAAGATTGATGAACCCAGAGGTGCGTTTACGTGTCGGTCATCAACACTCGCAGTTTTGGTCGATTCTGGCCCGTTTCATGGACTATTTACTCACTGTTTTGGGGCCTCAGAGTGATTTCCACGATTGACGAACCCCAACGTGCGTTTACATTTCGGTCGTCAACACTCGCAGTTTTGGCCGATTCTGGCCCGTTTCGTGGACTATTACTCACTGTGTTGCGGTCTCGTAGTGCTTTCCACGATTGACGAACCCAGAGGTGCCTTTACGTGTCGGTCATCAACACTCGCAGTTTTGGCCGATTCTGGCCCGTTTCGTGGACTATTACTCACTGTGTTGCGGTCTCGTAGTGATTTCCACGATTGACGAACCCAGAGGTGCCTTTACGTGTCGGTCATCAACACTCGCAGTTTTGGCCAATTTTGGCCCGTTTCATGGACTATTACTCACTATTTTGGGGTCTCGGAGTGATTTCCAAGATTGACGAACCCAGAGGTGCGTTTACGTGTCGGTCATCAACACTCGAAGTTTTGGCCGATTCTGGCCCGTTTCGTGGACTATTACTCACTGTGTTGCGGTCTCGTAGTGCTTTCCACGATTGACGAACCCAGAGGTGCCTTTACGTGTCGGTCATCAACACTCGCAGTTTTGGCCGATTCTGGCCCGTTTTATGGACTATTACTCACTGTTTTGGGGTCTTGGAGTGATTTCCACGATTGACGAACCCAAAGGTGCGTTTACGTGTCGGTCATCAACACTCGTAGTTTTGGCCAATTTTGGCCCGTTTCATGGACTATTACTCACTATTTTGGGGTCTCGGAGTGATTTCCAAGATTGATGAACCCAGAGGTGCGTTTACGTGTCGGTCATCAACACTCGCAGTTTTGGTCGATTCTGGCCCGTTTCATGGACTATTTACTCACTGTTTTGGGGCCTCAGAGTGATTTCCACGATTGACGAACCCCAACGTGCGTTTACATTTCGGTCGTCAACACTCGCAGTTTTGGCCGATTCTGGCCCGTTTCGTGGACTATTACTCACTGTGTTGCGGTCTCATAGTGCTTTCCACGATTGACGAACCCAGAGGTGCCTTTACGTGTCGGTCATCAACACTCGCAGTTTTGGCCGATTCTGGCCCGTTTCGTGGACTATTACTCACTGTGTTGCGGTC
This sequence comes from Triticum timopheevii, assembly GCA_963921465.1. NCBI lineage: Eukaryota > Viridiplantae > Streptophyta > Magnoliopsida > Poales > Poaceae > Triticum > Triticum timopheevii. The sequence goes on along the minus strand of OY997266.1, from coordinate 670,491,431 downwards.
TCGTAGTGATTTCCACGATTGACGAACCCAGAGGTGCCTTTACGTGTCGGTCATCAACACTCGCAGTTTTGGCCAATTTTGGCCCGTTTCATGGACTATTACTCACTATTTTGGGGTCTCGGAGTGATTTCCAAGATTGACGAACCCAGAGGTGCGTTTACGTGTCGGTCATCAACACTCGCAGTTTTGGCCGATTCTGGCCCGTTTCGTGGACTATTACTCACTGTGTTGCGGTCTCGTAGTGCTTTCCACGATTGACGAACCCAGAGGTGCCTTTACGTGTCGGTCATCAACACTCGCAGTTTTGGCCGATTCTGGCCCGTTTTATGGACTATTACTCACTGTTTTGGGGTCTTGGAGTGATTTCCACGATTGACGAACCCAAAGGTGCGTTTACGTGTCGGTCATCAACACTCGTAGTTTTGGCCAATTTTGGCCCGTTTCATGGACTATTACTCACTATTTTGGGGTCTCGGAGTGATTTCCAAGATTGATGAACCCAGAGGTGCGTTTACGTGTCGGTCATCAACACTCGCAGTTTTGGTCGATTCTGGCCCGTTTCATGGACTATTTACTCACTGTTTTGGGGCCTCAGAGTGATTTCCACGATTGACGAACCCCAACGTGCGTTTACATTTCGGTCGTCAACACTCGCAGTTTTGGCCGATTCTGGCCCGTTTCGTGGACTATTACTCACTGTGTTGCGGTCTCATAGTGCTTTCCACGATTGACGAACCCAGAGGTGCCTTTACGTGTCGGTCATCAACACTCGCAGTTTTGGCCGATTCTGGCCCGTTTCGTGGACTATTACTCACTGTGTTGCGGTCTCGTAGTGATTTCCACGATTGACGAACCCAGAGGTGCCTTTACGTGTCGGTCATCAACACTCGCAGTTTTGGCCAATTTTGGCCCGTTTCATGGACTATTACTCACTATTTTGGGGTCTCGGAGTGATTTCCAAGATTGACGAACCCAGAGGTGCGTTTACGTGTCGGTCATCAACACTCGCAGTTTTGGCCGATTCTGGCCCGTTTCGTGGACTATTACTCACTGTGTTGCGGTCTCGTAGTGCTTTCCACGATTGACGAACCCAGAGGTGCCTTTACGTGTCGGTCATCAACACTCGCAGTTTTGGCCGATTCTGGCCCGTTTTATGGACTATTACTCACTGTTTTGGGGTCTTGGAGTGATTTCCACGATTGACGAACCCAAAGGTGCGTTTACGTGTCGGTCATCAACACTCGTAGTTTTGGCCAATTTTGGCCCGTTTCATGGACTATTACTCACTATTTTGGGGTCTCGGAGTGATTTCCAAGATTGATGAACCCAGAGGTGCGTTTACGTGTCGGTCATCAACACTCGCAGTTTTGGTCGATTCTGGCCCGTTTCATGGACTATTTACTCACTGTTTTGGGGCCTCAGAGTGATTTCCACGATTGACGAACCCCAACGTGCGTTTACATTTCGGTCGTCAACACTCGCAGTTTTGGCCGATTCTGGCCCGTTTCGTGGACTATTACTCACTGTGTTGCGGTCTCATAGTGCTTTCCACGATTGACGAACCCAGAGGTGCCTTTACGTGTCGGTCATCAACACTCGCAGTTTTGGCCGATTCTGGCCCGTTTCGTGGACTATTACTCACTGTGTTGCGGTCTCGTAGTGATTTCCACGATTGACGAACCCAGAGGTGCCTTTACGTGTCGGTCATCAACACTCGCAGTTTTGGCCAATTTTGGCCCGTTTCATGGACTATTACTCACTATTTTGGGGTCTCGGAGTGATTTCCAAGATTGACGAACCCAGAGGTGCGTTTACGTGTCGGTCATCAACACTCGCAGTTTTGGCCGATTCTGGCCCGTTTCGTGGACTATTACTCACTGTGTTGCGGTCTCGTAGTGCTTTCCACGATTGACGAACCCAGAGGTGCCTTTACGTGTCGGTCATCAACACTCGCAGTTTTGGCCGATTCTGGCCCGTTTCGTGGACTATTACTCACTGTGTTGTGGTCTCATAGTGCTTCCACGATTGACGAACCCAGAGGTGCCTTTACGTGTCGGTCATCAACACTCGTAGTTTTGGCCGATTCTGGCCCGTTTCATGGACTATTAGTCACTGTTTTGGGGTCTCGTAGTGCTTTCCATGATTGACGAACCCAGAGGTGCCTTTACGTGTCGGTCATCAACACTCGCAGTTTTGGCCGATTCTGGCCCGTTTTATGGACAATTACTCACTGTTTTGGGGTCTTGGAGTGATTTCCACGATTGACGAACCCAAAGGTGCGTTTACGTGTCGGTCATCAACACTCGTAGTTTTGGCCAATTTTGGCCCGTTTCATGGACTATTACTCACTATTTTGGGGTCTCGGAGTGATTTCCAAGATTGATGAACCCAGAGGTGCGTTTACGTGTCGGTCATCAACACTCGCAGTTTTGGTCGATTCTGGCCCGTTTCATGGACTATTTACTCACTGTTTTGGGGCCTCAGAGTGATTTCCACGATTGACGAACCCCAACGTGCGTTTACGTTTCGGTCGTCAACACTCGCAGTTTTGGCCGATTCTGGCCCGTTTCGTGGACTATTACTCACTGTGTTGCGGTCTCGTAGTGCTTTCCACGATTGACGAAACCAGAGGTGCCTTTACGTGTCGGTCATCAACACTCGCAGTTTTGGCCGATTCTGGCCCGTTTCGTGGACTATTACTCACTGTGTTGCGGTCTCGTAGTGATTTCCACGATTGACGAACCCAGAGGTGCCTTTACGTGTCGGTCATCAACACTCGCAGTTTTGGCCAATTTTGGCCCGTTTCATGGACTATTACTCACTATTTTGGGGTCTCGGAGTGATTTCCAAGATTGACGAACCCAGAGGTGCGTTTACGTGTCGGTCATCAACACTCGCAGTTTTGGCCGATTCTGGCCCGTTTCGTGGACTATTACTCACTGTGTTGCGGTCTCGTAGTGCTTTCCACGATTGACGAACCCAGAGGTGCCTTTACGTGTCGGTCATCAACACTCGCAGTTTTGGCCGATTCTGGCCCGTTTTATGGACTATTACTCACTGTTTTGGGGTCTTGGAGTGATTTCCACGATTGACGAACCCAAAGGTGCGTTTACGTGTCGGTCATCAACACTCGTAGTTTTGGCCAATTTTGGCCCGTTTCATGGACTATTACTCACTATTTTGGGGTCTCGGAGTGATTTCCAAGATTGATGAACCCAGAGGTGCGTTTACGTGTCGGTCATCAACACTCGCAGTTTTGGTCGATTCTGGCCCGTTTCATGGACTATTTACTCACTGTTTTGGGGCCTCAGAGTGATTTCCACGATTGACGAACCCCAACGTGCGTTTACATTTCGGTCGTCAACACTCGCAGTTTTGGCCGATTCTGGCCCGTTTCGTGGACTATTACTCACTGTGTTGCGGTCTCGTAGTGCTTTCCACGATTGACGAACCCAGAGGTGCCTTTACGTGTCGGTCATCAACACTCGCAGTTTTGGCCGATTCTGGCCCGTTTCGTGGACTATTACTCACTGTGTTGCGGTCTCGTAGTGATTTCCACGATTGACGAACCCAGAGGTGCCTTTACGTGTCGGTCATCAACACTCGCAGTTTTGGCCAATTTTGGCCCGTTTCATGGACTATTACTCACTATTTTGGGGTCTCGGAGTGATTTCCAAGATTGACGAACCCAGAGGTGCGTTTACGTGTCGGTCATCAACACTCGCAGTTTTGGCCGATTCTGGCCCGTTTCGTGGACTATTACTCACTGTGTTGCGGTCTCGTAGTGCTTTCCACGATTGACGAACCCAGAGGTGCCTTTACGTGTCGGTCATCAACACTCGCAGTTTTGGCCGATTCTGGCCCGTTTCGTGGACTATTACTCACTGTGTTGTGGTCTCATAGTGCTTCCACGATTGACGAACCCAGAGGTGCCTTTACGTGTCGGTCATCAACACTCGTAGTTTTGGCCGATTCTGGCCCGTTTCATGGACTATTAGTCACTGTTTTGGGGTCTCGTAGTGCTTTCCATGATTGACGAACCCAGAGGTGCCTTTACGTGTCGGTCATCAACACTCGCAGTTTTGGCCGATTCTGGCCCGTTTTATGGACAATTACTCACTGTTTTGGGGTCTTGGAGTGATTTCCACGATTGACGAACCCAAAGGTGCGTTTACGTGTCGGTCATCAACACTCGTAGTTTTGGCCAATTTTGGCCCGTTTCATGGACTATTACTCACTATTTTGGGGTCTCGGAGTGATTTCCAAGATTGATGAACCCAGAGGTGCGTTTACGTGTCGGTCATCAACACTCGCAGTTTTGGTCGATTCTGGCCCGTTTCATGGACTATTTACTCACTGTTTTGGGGCCTCAGAGTGATTTCCACGATTGACGAACCCCAACGTGCGTTTACGTTTCGGTCGTCAACACTCGCAGTTTTGGCCGATTCTGGCCCGTTTCGTGGACTATTACTCACTGTGTTGCGGTCTCGTAGTGCTTTCCACGATTGACGAACCCAGAGGTGCCTTTACGTGTCGGTCATCAACACTCGCAGTTTTGGCCGATTCTGGCCCGTTTCGTGGACTATTACTCACTGTGTTGCGGTCTCGTAGTGATTTCCACGATTGACGAACCCAGAGGTGCCTTTACGTGTCGGTCATCAACACTCGCAGTTTTGGCCAATTTTGGCCCGTTTCATGGACTATTACTCACTATTTTGGGGTCTCGGAGTGATTTCCAAGATTGACGAACCCAGAGGTGCGTTTACGTGTCGGTCATCAACACTCGCAGTTTTGGCCGATTCTGGCCCGTTTCGTGGACTATTACTCACTGTGTTGCGGTCTCGTAGTGCTTTCCACGATTGACGAACCCAGAGGTGCCTTTACGTGTCGGTCATCAACACTCGCAGTTTTGGCCGATTCTGGCCCGTTTTATGGACTATTACTCACTGTTTTGGGGTCTTGGAGTGATTTCCACGATTGACGAACCCAAAGGTGCGTTTACGTGTCGGTCATCAACACTCGTAGTTTTGGCCAATTTTGGCCCGTTTCATGGACTATTACTCACTATTTTGGGGTCTCGGAGTGATTTCCAAGATTGATGAACCCAGAGGTGCGTTTACGTGTCGGTCATCAACACTCGCAGTTTTGGTCGATTCTGGCCCGTTTCATGGACTATTTACTCACTGTTTTGGGGCCTCAGAGTGATTTCCACGATTGACGAACCCCAACGTGCGTTTACATTTCGGTCGTCAACACTCGCAGTTTTGGCCGATTCTGGCCCGTTTCGTGGACTATTACTCACTGTGTTGCGGTCTCGTAGTGCTTTCCACGATTGACGAACCCAGAGGTGCCTTTACGTGTCGGTCATCAACACTCGCAGTTTTGGCCGATTCTGGCCCGTTTCGTGGACTATTACTCACTGTGTTGCGGTCTCGTAGTGATTTCCACGATTGACGAACCCAGAGGTGCCTTTACGTGTCGGTCATCAACACTCGCAGTTTTGGCCAATTTTGGCCCGTTTCATGGACTATTACTCACTATTTTGGGGTCTCGGAGTGATTTCCAAGATTGACGAACCCAGAGGTGCGTTTACGTGTCGGTCATCAACACTCGCAGTTTTGGCCGATTCTGGCCCGTTTCGTGGACTATTACTCACTGTGTTGCGGTCTCGTAGTGCTTTCCACGATTGACGAACCCAGAGGTGCCTTTACGTGTCGGTCATCAACACTCGCAGTTTTGGCCGATTCTGGCCCGTTTCGTGGACTATTACTCACTGTGTTGTGGTCTCATAGTGCTTCCACGATTGACGAACCCAGAGGTGCCTTTACGTGTCGGTCATCAACACTCGTAGTTTTGGCCGATTCTGGCCCGTTTCATGGACTATTAGTCACTGTTTTGGGGTCTCGTAGTGCTTTCCATGATTGACGAACCCAGAGGTGCCTTTACGTGTCGGTCATCAACACTCGCAGTTTTGGCCGATTCTGGCCCGTTTTATGGACAATTACTCACTGTTTTGGGGTCTTGGAGTGATTTCCACGATTGACGAACCCAAAGGTGCGTTTACGTGTCGGTCATCAACACTCGTAGTTTTGGCCAATTTTGGCCCGTTTCATGGACTATTACTCACTATTTTGGGGTCTCGGAGTGATTTCCAAGATTGATGAACCCAGAGGTGCGTTTACGTGTCGGTCATCAACACTCGCAGTTTTGGTCGATTCTGGCCCGTTTCATGGACTATTTACTCACTGTTTTGGGGCCTCAGAGTGATTTCCACGATTGACGAACCCCAACGTGCGTTTACGTTTCGGTCGTCAACACTCGCAGTTTTGGCCGATTCTGGCCCGTTTCGTGGACTATTACTCACTGTGTTGCGGTCTCGTAGTGCTTTCCACGATTGACGAACCCAGAGGTGCCTTTACGTGTCGGTCATCAACACTCGCAGTTTTGGCCGATTCTGGCCCGTTTCGTGGACTATTACTCACTGTGTTGCGGTCTCGTAGTGATTTCCACGATTGACGAACCCAGAGGTGCCTTTACGTGTCGGTCATCAACACTCGCAGTTTTGGCCAATTTTGGCCCGTTTCATGGACTATTACTCACTATTTTGGGGTCTCGGAGTGATTTCCAAGATTGACGAACCCAGAGGTGCGTTTACGTGTCGGTCATCAACACTCGCAGTTTTGGCCGATTCTGGCCCGTTTCGTGGACTATTACTCACTGTGTTGCGGTCTCGTAGTGCTTTCCACGATTGACGAACCCAGAGGTGCCTTTACGTGTCGGTCATCAACACTCGCAGTTTTGGCCGATTCTGGCCCGTTTTATGGACTATTACTCACTGTTTTGGGGTCTTGGAGTGATTTCCACGATTGACGAACCCAAAGGTGCGTTTACGTGTCGGTCATCAACACTCGTAGTTTTGGCCAATTTTGGCCCGTTTCATGGACTATTACTCACTATTTTGGGGTCTCGGAGTGATTTCCAATATTGATGAACCCAGAGGTGCGTTTACGTGTCGGTCATCAACACTCGCAGTTTTGGTCGATTCTGGCCCGTTTCATGGACTATTTACTCACTGTTTTGGGGCCTCAGAGTGATTTCCACGATTGACGAACCCCAACGTGCGTTTACATTTCGGTCGTCAACACTCGCAGTTTTGGCCGATTCTGGCCCGTTTCGTGGACTATTACTCACTGTGTTGCGGTCTCGTAGTGCTTTCCACGATTGACGAACCCAGAGGTGCCTTTACGTGTCGGTCATCAACACTCGCAGTTTTGGCCGATTCTGGCCCGTTTCGTGGACTATTACTCACTGTGTTGCGGTCTCGTAGTGATTTCCACGATTGACGAACCCAGAGGTGCCTTTACGTGTCGGTCATCAACACTCGCAGTTTTGGCCAATTTTGGCCCGTTTCATGGACTATTACTCACTATTTTGGGGTCTCGGAGTGATTTCCAAGATTGACGAACCCAGAGGTGCGTTTACGTGTCGGTCATCAACACTCGCAGTTTTGGCCGATTCTGGCCCGTTTCGTGGACTATTACTCACTGTGTTGCGGTCTCGTAGTGCTTTCCACGATTGACGAACCCAGAGGTGCCTTTACGTGTCGGTCATCAACACTCGCAGTTTTGGCCGATTCTGGCCCGTTTCGTGGACTATTACTCACTGTGTTGTGGTCTCATAGTGCTTCCACGATTGACGAACCCAGAGGTGCCTTTACGTGTCGGTCATCAACACTCGTAGTTTTGGCCGATTCTGGCCCGTTTCATGGACTATTAGTCACTGTTTTGGGGTCTCGTAGTGCTTTCCATGATTGACGAACCCAGAGGTGCCTTTACGTGTCGGTCATCAACACTCGCAGTTTTGGCCGATTCTGGCCCGTTTTATGGACAATTACTCACTGTTTTGGGGTCTTGGAGTGATTTCCACGATTGACGAACCCAAAGGTGCGTTTACGTGTCGGTCATCAACACTCGTAGTTTTGGCCAATTTTGGCCCGTTTCATGGACTATTACTCACTATTTTGGGGTCTCGGAGTGATTTCCAAGATTGATGAACCCAGAGGTGCGTTTACGTGTCGGTCATCAACACTCGCAGTTTTGGTCGATTCTGGCCCGTTTCATGGACTATTTACTCACTGTTTTGGGGCCTCAGAGTGATTTCCACGATTGACGAACCCCAACGTGCGTTTACGTTTCGGTCGTCAACACTCGCAGTTTTGGCCGATTCTGGCCCGTTTCGTGGACTATTACTCACTGTGTTGCGGTCTCGTAGTGCTTTCCACGATTGACGAACCCAGAGGTGCCTTTACGTGTCGGTCATCAACACTCGCAGTTTTGGCCGATTCTGGCCCGTTTCGTGGACTATTACTCACTGTGTTGCGGTCTCGTAGTGATTTCCACGATTGACGAACCCAGAGGTGCCTTTACGTGTCGGTCATCAACACTCGCAGTTTTGGCCAATTTTGGCCCGTTTCATGGACTATTACTCACTATTTTGGGGTCTCGGAGTGATTTCCAAGATTGACGAACCCAGAGGTGCGTTTACGTGTCGGTCATCAACACTCGCAGTTTTGGCCGATTCTGGCCCGTTTCGTGGACTATTACTCACTGTGTTGCGGTCTCGTAGTGCTTTCCACGATTGACGAACCCAGAGGTGCCTTTACGTGTCGGTCATCAACACTCGCAGTTTTGGCCGATTCTGGCCCGTTTTATGGACTATTACTCACTGTTTTGGGGTCTTGGAGTGATTTCCACGATTGACGAACCCAAAGGTGCGTTTACGTGTCGGTCATCAACACTCGTAGTTTTGGCCAATTTTGGCCCGTTTCATGGACTATTACTCACTATTTTGGGGTCTCGGAGTGATTTCCAAGATTGATGAACCCAGAGGTGCGTTTACGTGTCGGTCATCAACACTCGCAGTTTTGGTCGATTCTGGCCCGTTTCATGGACTATTTACTCACTGTTTTGGGGCCTCAGAGTGATTTCCACGATTGACGAACCCCAACGTGCGTTTACATTTCGGTCGTCAACACTCGCAGTTTTGGCCGATTCTGGCCCGTTTCGTGGACTATTACTCACTGTGTTGCGGTCTCGTAGTGCTTTCCACGATTGACGAACCCAGAGGTGCCTTTACGTGTCGGTCATCAACACTCGCAGTTTTGGCCGATTCTGGCCCGTTTCGTGGACTATTACTCACTGTGTTGCGGTCTCGTAGTGATTTCCACGATTGACGAACCCAGAGGTGCCTTTACGTGTCGGTCATCAACACTCGCAGTTTTGGCCAATTTTGGCCCGTTTCATGGACTATTACTCACTATTTTGGGGTCTCGGAGTGATTTCCAAGATTGACGAACCCAGAGGTGCGTTTACGTGTCGGTCATCAACACTCGCAGTTTTGGCCGATTCTGGCCCGTTTCGTGGACTATTACTCACTGTGTTGCGGTCTCGTAGTGCTTTCCACGATTGACGAACCCAGAGGTGCCTTTACGTGTCGGTCATCAACACTCGCAGTTTTGGCCGATTCTGGCCCGTTTCGTGGACTATTACTCACTGTGTTGTGGTCTCATAGTGCTTCCACGATTGACGAACCCAGAGGTGCCTTTACGTGTCGGTCATCAACAATCGTAGTTTTGGCCGATTCTGGCCCGTTTCATGGACTATTAGTCACTGTTTTGGGGTCTCGTAGTGCTTTCCATGATTGACGAACCCAGAGGTGCCTTTACGTGTCGGTCATCAACACTCGCAGTTTTGGCCGATTCTGGCCCGTTTTATGGACAATTACTCACTGTTTTGGGGTCTTGGAGTGATTTCCACGATTGACGAACCCAAAGGTGCGTTCACGTGTCGGTCATCAACACTCGTAGTTTTGGCCAATTTTGGCCCGTTTCATGGACTATTACTCACTATTTTGGGGTCTCGGAGTGATTTCCAAGATTGATGAACCCAGAGGTGCGTTTACGTGTCGGTCATCAACACTCGCAGTTTTGGTCGATTCTGGCCCGTTTCATGGACTATTTACTCACTGTTTTGGGGCCTCAGAGTGATTTCCACGATTGACGAACCCCAACGTGCGTTTACGTTTCGGTCGTCAACACTCGCAGTTTTGGCCGATTCTGGCCCGTTTCGTGGACTATTACTCACTGTGTTGCGGTCTCGTAGTGCTTTCCACGATTGACGAACCCAGAGGTGCCTTTACGTGTCGGTCATCAACACTCGCAGTTTTGGCCGATTCTGGCCCGTTTCGTGGACTATTACTCACTGTGTTGCGGTCTCGTAGTGATTTCCACGATTGACGAACCCAGAGGTGCCTTTACGTGTCGGTCATCAACACTCGCAGTTTTGGCCAATTTTGGCCCGTTTCATGGACTATTACTCACTATTTTGGGGTCTCGGAGTGATTTCCAAGATTGACGAACCCAGAGGTGCGTTTACGTGTCGGTCATCAACACTCGCAGTTTTGGCCGATTCTGGCCCGTTTCGTGGACTATTACTCACTGTGTTGCGGTCTCGTAGTGCTTTCCACGATTGACGAACCCAGAGGTGCCTTTACGTGTCGGTCATCAACACTCGCAGTTTTGGCCGATTCTGGCCCGTTTCGTGGACTATTACTCACTGTGTTGCGGTCTCGTAGTGCTTTCCACGATTGACGAACCCAGAGGTGCCTTTACGTGTCGGTCATCAACACTCGCAGTTTTGGCCGATTCTGGCCCGTTTTATGGACTATTACTCACTGTTTTGGGGTCTTGGAGTGATTTCCACGATTGACGAACCCAAAGGTGCGTTTACGTGTCGGTCATCAACACTCGTAGTTTTGGCCAATTTTGGCCCGTTTCATGGACTATTACTCACTATTTTGGGGTCTCGGAGTGATTTCCAAGATTGATGAACCCAGAGGTGCGTTTACGTGTCGGTCATCAACACTCGCAGTTTTGGTCGATTCTGGCCCGTTTCATGGACTATTTACTCACTGTTTTGGGGCCTCAGAGTGATTTCCACGATTGACGAACCCCAACGTGCGTTTACATTTCGGTCGTCAACACTCGCAGTTTTGGCCGATTCTGGCCCGTTTCGTGGACTATTACTCACTGTGTTGCGGTCTCATAGTGCTTTCCACGATTGACGAACCCAGAGGTGCCTTTACGTGTCGGTCATCAACACTCGCAGTTTTGGCCGATTCTGGCCCGTTTCGTGGACTATTACTCACTGTGTTGCGGTCTCGTAGTGATTTCCACGATTGACGAACCCAGAGGTGCCTTTACGTGTCGGTCATCAACACTCGCAGTTTTGGCCAATTTTGGCCCGTTTCATGGACTATTACTCACTATTTTGGGGTCTCGGAGTGATTTCCAAGATTGACGAACCCAGAGGTGCGTTTACGTGTCGGTCATCAACACTCGCAGTTTTGGCCGATTCTGGCCCGTTTCGTGGACTATTACTCACTGTGTTGCGGTCTCGTAGTGCTTTCCACGATTGACGAACCCAGAGGTGCCTTTACGTGTCGGTCATCAACACTCGCAGTTTTGGCCGATTCTGGCCCGTTTCGTGGACTATTACTCACTGTGTTGTGGTCTCATAGTGCTTCCACGATTGACGAACCCAGAGGTGCCTTTACGTGTCGGTCATCAACACTCGTAGTTTTGGCCGATTCTGGCCCGTTTCATGGACTATTAGTCACTGTTTTGGGGTCTCGTAGTGCTTTCCATGATTGACGAACCCAGAGGTGCCTTTACGTGTCGGTCATCAACACTCGCAGTTTTGGCCGATTCTGGCCCGTTTTATGGACAATTACTCACTGTTTTGGGGTCTTGGAGTGATTTCCACGATTGACGAACCCAAAGGTGCGTTTACGTGTCGGTCATCAACACTCGTAGTTTTGGCCAATTTTGGCCCGTTTCATGGACTATTACTCACTATTTTGGGGTCTCGGAGTGATTTCCAAGATTGATGAACCCAGAGGTGCGTTTACGTGTCGGTCATCAACACTCGCAGTTTTGGTCGATTCTGGCCCGTTTCATGGACTATTTACTCACTGTTTTGGGGCCTCAGAGTGATTTCCACGATTGACGAACCCCAACGTGCGTTTACGTTTCGGTCGTCAACACTCGCAGTTTTGGCCGATTCTGGCCCGTTTCGTGGACTATTACTCACTGTGTTGCGGTCTCGTAGTGCTTTCCACGATTGACGAACCCAGAGGTGCCTTTACGTGTCGGTCATCAACACTCGCAGTTTTGGCCGATTCTGGCCCGTTTCGTGGACTATTACTCACTGTGTTGCGGTCTCGTAGTGATTTCCACGATTGACGAACCCAGAGGTGCCTTTACGTGTCGGTCATCAACACTCGCAGTTTTGGCCAATTTTGGCCCGTTTCATGGACTATTACTCACTATTTTGGGGTCTCGGAGTGATTTCCAAGATTGACGAACCCAGAGGTGCGTTTACGTGTCGGTCATCAACACTCGCAGTTTTGGCCGATTCTGGCCCGTTTCGTGGACTATTACTCACTGTGTTGCGGTCTCGTAGTGCTTTCCACGATTGACGAACCCAGAGGTGCCTTTACGTGTCGGTCATCAACACTCGCAGTTTTGGCCGATTCTGGCCCGTTTCGTGGACTATTACTCACTGTGTTGCGGTCTCGTAGTGCTTTCCACGATTGACGAACCCAGAGGTGCCTTTACGTGTCGGTCATCAACACTCGCAGTTTTGGCCGATTCTGGCCCGTTTTATGGACTATTACTCACTGTTTTGGGGTCTTGGAGTGATTTCCACGATTGACGAACCCAAAGGTGCGTTTACGTGTCGGTCATCAACACTCGTAGTTTTGGCCAATTTTGGCCCGTTTCATGGACTATTACTCACTATTTTGGGGTCTCGGAGTGATTTCCAAGATTGATGAACCCAGAGGTGCGTTTACGTGTCGGTCATCAACACTCGCAGTTTTGGTCGATTCTGGCCCGTTTCATGGACTATTTACTCACTGTTTTGGGGCCTCAGAGTGATTTCCACGATTGACGAACCCCAACGTGCGTTTACATTTCGGTCGTCAACACTCGCAGTTTTGGCCGATTCTGGCCCGTTTCGTGGACTATTACTCACTGTGTTGCGGTCTCATAGTGCTTTCCACGATTGACGAACCCAGAGGTGCCTTTACGTGTCGGTCATCAACACTCGCAGTTTTGGCCGATTCTGGCCCGTTTCGTGGACTATTACTCACTGTGTTGCGGTCTCGTAGTGATTTCCACGATTGACGAACCCAGAGGTGCCTTTACGTGTCGGTCATCAACACTCGCAGTTTTGGCCAATTTTGGCCCGTTTCATGGACTATTACTCACTATTTTGGGGTCTCGGAGTGATTTCCAAGATTGACGAACCCAGAGGTGCGTTTACGTGTCGGTCATCAACACTCGCAGTTTTGGCCGATTCTGGCCCGTTTCGTGGACTATTACTCACTGTGTTGCGGTCTCGTAGTGCTTTCCACGATTGACGAACCCAGAGGTGCCTTTACGTGTCGGTCATCAACACTCGCAGTTTTGGCCGATTCTGGCCCGTTTCGTGGACTATTACTCACTGTGTTGTGGTCTCATAGTGCTTCCACGATTGACGAACCCAGAGGTGCCTTTACGTGTCGGTCATCAACACTCGTAGTTTTGGCCGATTCTGGCCCGTTTCATGGACTATTAGTCACTGTTTTGGGGTCTCGTAGTGCTTTCCATGATTGACGAACCCAGAGGTGCCTTTACGTGTCGGTCATCAACACTCGCAGTTTTGGCCGATTCTGGCCCGTTTTATGGACAATTACTCACTGTTTTGGGGTCTTGGAGTGATTTCCACGATTGACGAACCCAAAGGTGCGTTTACGTGTCGGTCATCAACACTCGTAGTTTTGGCCAATTTTGGCCCGTTTGATGGACTATTACTCACTATTTTGGGGTCTCGGAGTGATTTCCAAGATTGATGAACCCAGAGGTGCGTTTACGTGTCGGTCATCAACACTCGCAGTTTTGGTCGATTCTGGCCCGTTTCATGGACTATTTACTCACTGTTTTGGGGCCTCAGAGTGATTTCCACGATTGACGAACCCCAACGTGCGTTTACGTTTCGGTCGTCAACACTCGCAGTTTTGGCCGATTCTGGCCCGTTTCGTGGACTATTACTCACTGTGTTGCGGTCTCGTAGTGCTTTCCACGATTGACGAACCCAGAGGTGCCTTTACGTGTCGGTCATCAACACTCGCAGTTTTGGCCGATTCTGGCCCGTTTCGTGGACTATTACTCACTGTGTTGCGGTCTCGTAGTGATTTCCACGATTGACGAACCCAGAGGTGCCTTTACGTGTCGGTCATCAACACTCGCAGTTTTGGCCAATTTTGGCCCGTTTCATGGACTATTACTCACTATTTTGGGGTCTCGGAGTGATTTCCAAGATTGACGAACCCAGAGGTGCGTTTACGTGTCGGTCATCAACACTCGCAGTTTTGGCCGATTCTGGCCCGTTTCGTGGACTATTACTCACTGTGTTGCGGTCTCGTAGTGCTTTCCACGATTGACGAACCCAGAGGTGCCTTTACGTGTCGGTCATCAACACTCGCAGTTTTGGCCGATTCTGGCCCGTTTTATGGACTATTACTCACTGTTTTGGGGTCTTGGAGTGATTTCCACGATTGACGAACCCAAAGGTGCGTTTACGTGTCGGTCATCAACACTCGTAGTTTTGGCCAATTTTGGCCCGTTTCATGGACTATTACTCACTATTTTGGGGTCTCGGAGTGATTTCCAAGATTGATGAACCCAGAGGTGCGTTTACGTGTCGGTCATCAACACTCGCAGTTTTGGTCGATTCTGGCCCGTTTCATGGACTATTTACTCACTGTTTTGGGGCCTCAGAGTGATTTCCACGATTGACGAACCCCAACGTGCGTTTACATTTCGGTCGTCAACACTCGCAGTTTTGGCCGATTCTGGCCCGTTTCGTGGACTATTACTCACTGTGTTGCGGTCTCGTAGTGCTTTCCACGATTGACGAACCCAGAGGTGCCTTTACGTGTCGGTCATCAACACTCGCAGTTTTGGCCGATTCTGGCCCGTTTCGTGGACTATTACTCACTGTGTTGCGGTCTCGTAGTGATTTCCACGATTGACGAACCCAGAGGTGCCTTTACGTGTCGGTCATCAACACTCGCAGTTTTGGCCAATTTTGGCCCGTTTCATGGACTATTACTCACTATTTTGGGGTCTCGGAGTGATTTCCAAGATTGACGAACCCAGAGGTGCGTTTACGTGTCGGTCATCAACACTCGCAGTTTTGGCCGATTCTGGCCCGTTTCGTGGACTATTACTCACTGTGTTGCGGTCTCGTAGTGCTTTCCACGATTGACGAACCCAGAGGTGCCTTTACGTGTCGGTCATCAACACTCGCAGTTTTGGCCGATTCTGGCCCGTTTCGTGGACTATTACTCACTGTGTTGTGGTCTCATAGTGCTTCCACGATTGACGAACCCAGAGGTGCCTTTACGTGTCGGTCATCAACACTCGTAGTTTTGGCCGATTCTGGCCCGTTTCATGGACTATTAGTCACTGTTTTGGGGTCTCGTAGTGCTTTCCATGATTGACGAACCCAGAGGTGCCTTTACGTGTCGGTCATCAACACTCGCAGTTTTGGCCGATTCTGGCCCGTTTTATGGACAATTACTCACTGTTTTGGGGTCTTGGAGTGATTTCCACGATTGACGAACCCAAAGGTGCGTTTACGTGTCGGTCATCAACACTCGTAGTTTTGGCCAATTTTGGCCCGTTTCATGGACTATTACTCACTATTTTGGGGTCTCGGAGTGATTTCCAAGATTGATGAACCCAGAGGTGCGTTTACGTGTCGGTCATCAACACTCGCAGTTTTGGTCGATTCTGGCCCGTTTCATGGACTATTTACTCACTGTTTTGGGGCCTCAGAGTGATTTCCACGATTGACGAACCCCAACGTGCATTTACGTTTCGGTCGTCAACACTCGCAGTTTTGGCCGATTCTGGCCCGTTTCGTGGACTATTACTCACTGTGTTGCGGTCTCGTAGTGCTTTCCACGATTGACGAACCCAGAGGTGCCTTTACGTGTCGGTCATCAACACTCGCAGTTTTGGCCGATTCTGGCCCGTTTCGTGGACTATTACTCACTGTGTTGCGGTCTCGTAGTGATTTCCACGATTGACGAACCCAGAGGTGCCTTTACGTGTCGGTCATCAACACTCGCAGTTTTGGCCAATTTTGGCCCGTTTCATGGACTATTACTCACTATTTTGGGGTCTCGGAGTGATTTCCAAGATTGACGAACCCAGAGGTGCGTTTACGTGTCGGTCATCAACACTCGCAGTTTTGGCCGATTCTGGCCCGTTTCGTGGACTATTACTCACTGTGTTGCGGTCTCGTAGTGCTTTCCACGATTGACGAACCCAGAGGTGCCTTTACGTGTCGGTCATCAACACTCGCAGTTTTGGCCGATTCTGGCCCGTTTTATGGACTATTACTCACTGTTTTGGGGTCTTGGAGTGATTTCCACGATTGACGAACCCAAAGGTGCGTTTACGTGTCGGTCATCAACACTCGTAGTTTTGGCCAATTTTGGCCCGTTTCATGGACTATTACTCACTATTTTGGGGTCTCGGAGTGATTTCCAAGATTGATGAACCCAGAGGTGCGTTTACGTGTCGGTCATCAACACTCGCAGTTTTGGTCGATTCTGGCCCGTTTCATGGACTATTTACTCACTGTTTTGGGGCCTCAGAGTGATTTCCACGATTGACGAACCCCAACGTGCGTTTACATTTCGGTCGTCAACACTCGCAGTTTTGGCCGATTCTGGCCCGTTTCGTGGACTATTACTCACTGTGTTGCGGTCTCGTAGTGCTTTCCACGATTGACGAACCCAGAGGTGCCTTTACGTGTCGGTCATCAACACTCGCAGTTTTGGCCGATTCTGGCCCGTTTCGTGGACTATTACTCACTGTGTTGCGGTCTCGTAGTGATTTCCACGATTGACGAACCCAGAGGTGCCTTTACGTGTCGGTCATCAACACTCGCAGTTTTGGCCAATTTTGGCCCGTTTCATGGACTATTACTCACTATTTTGGGGTCTCGGAGTGATTTCCAAGATTGACGAACCCAGAGGTGCGTTTACGTGTCGGTCATCAACACTCGCAGTTTTGGCCGATTCTGGCCCGTTTCGTGGACTATTACTCACTGTGTTGCGGTCTCGTAGTGCTTTCCACGATTGACGAACCCAGAGGTGCCTTTACGTGTCGGTCATCAACACTCGCAGTTTTGGCCGATTCTGGCCCGTTTCGTGGACTATTACTCACTGTGTTGTGGTCTCATAGTGCTTCCACGATTGACGAACCCAGAGGTGCCTTTACGTGTCGGTCATCAACACTCGTAGTTTTGGCCGATTCTGGCCCGTTTCATGGACTATTAGTCACTGTTTTGGGGTCTCGTAGTGCTTTCCATGATTGACGAACCCAGAGGTGCCTTTACGTGTCGGTCATCAACACTCGCAGTTTTGGCCGATTCTGGCCCGTTTTATGGACAATTACTCACTGTTTTGGGGTCTTGGAGTGATTTCCACGATTGACGAACCCAAAGGTGCGTTTACGTGTCGGTCATCAACACTCGTAGTTTTGGCCAATTTTGGCCCGTTTCATGGACTATTACTCACTATTTTGGGGTCTCGGAGTGATTTCCAAGATTGATGAACCCAGAGGTGCGTTTACGTGTCGGTCATCAACACTCGCAGTTTTGGTCGATTCTGGCCCGTTTCATGGACTATTTACTCACTGTTTTGGGGCCTCAGAGTGATTTCCACGATTGACGAACCCCAACATGCGTTTACGTTTCGGTCGTCAACACTCGCAGTTTTGGCCGATTCTGGCCCGTTTCGTGGACTATTACTCACTGTGTTGCGGTCTCGTAGTGCTTTCCACGATTGACGAACCCAGAGGTGCGTTTACGTGTTGGTCATCAACACTCGCAGTTTTGGTCGATTCTGGCCCGTTTCATGGACTATTTACTCACTGTTTTGGGGCCTCAGAGTGATTTCCACGATTGACGAACCCCAACGTGCGTTTACGTTTCGGTCGTCAACACTCGCAGTTTTGGCCGATTCTGGCCCGTTTCGTGGACTATTACTCACTGTGTTGCGGTCTCGTAGTGCTTTCCACGATTGACGAACCCAGAGGTGCCTTTACGTGTCGGTCATCAACACTCGCAGTTTTGGCCAATTTTGGCCCGTTTCATGGACTATTACTCACTATTTTGGGGTCTCGGAGTGATTTCCAAGATTGACGAACCCAGAGGTGCGTTTACGTGTCGGTCATCAACACTCGCAGTTTTGGCCGATTCTGGCCCGTTTCGTGGACTATTACTCACTGTGTTGCGGTCTCGTAGTGCTTTCCACGATTGACGAACCCAGAGGTGCCTTTACGTGTCGGTCATCAACACTCGCAGTTTTGGCCGATTCTGGCCCGTTTTATGGACTATTACTCACTGTTTTGGGGTCTTGGAGTGATTTCCACGATTGACGAACCCAAAGGTGCGTTTACGTGTCGGTCATCAACACTCGTAGTTTTGCCCAATTTTGGCCCGTTTCATGGACTATTACTCACTATTTTGGGGTCTCGGAGTGATTTCCAAGATTGATGAACCCAGAGGTGCGTTTATGTGTCGGTCATCAACACTCGCAGTTTTGGTCGATTCTGGCCCGTTTCATGGACTATTTACTCACTGTTTTGGGGCCTCAGAGTGATTTCCACGATTGACGAACCCCAACGTGCGTTTACGTTTCGGTCGTCAACACTCGCAGTTTTGGCCGATTCTGGCCCGTTTCGTGGACTATTACTCACTGTGTTGCGGTCTCGTAGTGCTTTCCACGATTGACGAACCCAGAGGTGCCTTTACGTGTCGGTCATCAACACTCGCAGTTTTGGCCGATTCTGGCCCGTTTCGTGGACTATTACTCACTGTGTTGCGGTCTCGTAGTGATTTCCACGATTGACGAACCCAGAGGTGCCTTTACGTGTCGGTCATCAACACTCGCAGTTTTGGCCAATTTTGGCCCGTTTCATGGACTATTACTCACTATTTTGGGGTCTCGGAGTGATTTCCAAGATTGACGAACCCAGAGGTGCGTTTACGTGTCGGTCATCAACACTCGCAGTTTTGGCCGATTCTGGCCCGTTTCGTGGACTATTACTCACTGTGTTGCGGTCTCGTAGTGCTTTCCACGATTGACGAACCCAGAGGTGCCTTTACGTGTCGGTCATCAACACTCGCAGTTTTGGCCGATTCTGGCCCGTTTCGTGGACTATTACTCACTGTGTTGCGGTCTCGTAGTGCTTTCCACGATTGACGAACCCAGAGGTGCCTTTACGTGTCGGTCATCAACACTCGCAGTTTTGGCCGATTCTGGCCCGTTTCGTGGACTATTACTCACTGTGTTGTGGTCTCATAGTGCTTCCACGATTGACGAACCCAGAGGTGCCTTTACGTGTCGGTCATCAACACTCGTAGTTTTGGCCGATTCTGGCCCGTTTCATGGACTATTAGTCACTGTTTTGGGGTCTCGTAGTGCTTTCCATGATTGACGAACCCAGAGGTGCCTTTACGTGTCGGTCATCAACACTCGCAGTTTTGGCCGATTCTGGCCCGTTTTATGGACAATTACTCACTGTTTTGGGGTCTTGGAGTGATTTCCACGATTGACGAACCCAAAGGTGCGTTTACGTGTCGGTCATCAACACTCGTAGTTTTGGCCAATTTTGGCCCGTTTCATGGACTATTACTCACTATTTTGGGGTCTCGGAGTGATTTCCAAGATTGATGAACCCAGAGGTGCGTTTACGTGTCGGTCATCAACACTCGCAGTTTTGGTCGATTCTGGCCCGTTTCATGGACTATTTACTCACTGTTTTGGGGCCTCAGAGTGATTTCCACGATTGACGAACCCCAACATGCGTTTACGTTTCGGTCGTCAACACTCGCAGTTTTGGCCGATTCTGGCCCGTTTCGTGGACTATTACTCACTGTGTTGCGGTCTCGTAGTGCTTTCCACGATTGACGAACCCAGAGGTGCGTTTACGTGTTGGTCATCAACACTCGCAGTTTTGGTCGATTCTGGCCCGTTTCATGGACTATTTACTCACTGTTTTGGGGCCTCAGAGTGATTTCCACGATTGACGAACCCCAACGTGCGTTTACGTTTCGGTCGTCAACACTCGCAGTTTTGGCCGATTCTGGCCCGTTTCGTGGACTATTACTCACTGTGTTGCGGTCTCGTAGTGCTTTCCACGATTGACGAACCCAGAGGTGCCTTTACGTGTCGGTCATCAACACTCGCAGTTTTGGCCAATTTTGGCCCGTTTCATGGACTATTACTCACTATTTTGGGGTCTCGGAGTGATTTCCAAGATTGACGAACCCAGAGGTGCGTTTACGTGTCGGTCATCAACACTCGCAGTTTTGGCCGATTCTGGCCCGTTTCGTGGACTATTACTCACTGTGTTGCGGTCTCGTAGTGCTTTCCACGATTGACGAACCCAGAGGTGCCTTTACGTGTCGGTCATCAACACTCGCAGTTTTGGCCGATTCTGGCCCGTTTTATGGACTATTACTCACTGTTTTGGGGTCTTGGAGTGATTTCCACGATTGACGAACCCAAAGGTGCGTTTACGTGTCGGTCATCAACACTCGTAGTTTTGCCCAATTTTGGCCCGTTTCATGGACTATTACTCACTATTTTGGGGTCTCGGAGTGATTTCCAAGATTGATGAACCCAGAGGTGCGTTTACGTGTCGGTCATCAACACTCGCAGTTTTGGTCGATTCTGGCCCGTTTCATGGACTATTTACTCACTGTTTTGGGGCCTCAGAGTGATTTCCACGATTGACGAACCCCAACATGCGTTTACGTTTCGGTCGTCAACACTCGCAGTTTTGGCCGATTCTGGCCCGTTTCGTGGACTATTACTCACTGTGTTGCGGTCTCGTAGTGCTTTCCACGATTGACGAACCCAGAGGTGCGTTTACGTGTTGGTCATCAACACTCGCAGTTTTGGTCGATTCTGGCCCGTTTCATGGACTATTTACTCACTGTTTTGGGGCCTCAGAGTGATTTCCACGATTGACGAACCCCAACGTGCGTTTACGTTTCGGTCGTCAACACTCGCAGTTTTGGCCGATTCTGGCCCGTTTCGTGGACTATTACTCACTGTGTTGCGGTCTCGTAGTGCTTTCCACGATTGACGAACCCAGAGGTGCCTTTACGTGTCGGTCATCAACACTCGCAGTTTTGGCCAATTTTGGCCCGTTTCATGGACTATTACTCACTATTTTGGGGTCTCGGAGTGATTTCCAAGATTGACGAACCCAGAGGTGCGTTTACGTGTCGGTCATCAACACTCGCAGTTTTGGCCGATTCTGGCCCGTTTCGTGGACTATTACTCACTGTGTTGCGGTCTCGTAGTGCTTTCCACGATTGACGAACCCAGAGGTGCCTTTACGTGTCGGTCATCAACACTCGCAGTTTTGGCCGATTCTGGCCCGTTTTATGGACTATTACTCACTGTTTTGGGGTCTTGGAGTGATTTCCACGATTGACGAACCCAAAGGTGCGTTTACGTGTCGGTCATCAACACTCGTAGTTTTGCCCAATTTTGGCCCGTTTCATGGACTATTACTCACTATTTTGGGGTCTCGGAGTGATTTCCAAGATTGATGAACCCAGAGGTGCGTTTATGTGTCGGTCATCAACACTCGCAGTTTTGGTCGATTCTGGCCCGTTTCATGGACTATTTACTCACTGTTTTGGGGCCTCAGAGTGATTTCCACGATTGACGAACCCCAACGTGCGTTTACGTTTCGGTCGTCAACACTCGCAGTTTTGGCCGATTCTGGCCCGTTTCGTGGACTATTACTCACTGTGTTGCGGTCTCGTAGTGCTTTCCACGATTGACGAACCCAGAGGTGCCTTTACGTGTCGGTCATCAACACTCGCAGTTTTGGCCGATTCTGGCCCGTTTCGTGGACTATTACTCACTGTGTTGCGGTCTCGTAGTGATTTCCACGATTGACGAACCCAGAGGTGCCTTTACGTGTCGGTCATCAACACTCGCAGTTTTGGCCAATTTTGGCCCGTTTCATGGACTATTACTCACTATTTTGGGGTCTCGGAGTGATTTCCAAGATTGACGAACCCAGAGGTGCGTTTACGTGTCGGTCATCAACACTCGCAGTTTTGGCCGATTCTGGCCCGTTTCGTGGACTATTACTCACTGTGTTGCGGTCTCGTAGTGCTTTCCACGATTGACGAACCCAGAGGTGCCTTTACGTGTCGGTCATCAACACTCGCAGTTTTGGCCGATTCTGGCCCGTTTCGTGGACTATTACTCACTGTGTTGCGGTCTCGTAGTGCTTTCCACGATTGACGAACCCAGAGGTGCCTTTACGTGTCGGTCATCAACACTCGCAGTTTTGGCCGATTCTGGCCCGTTTCGTGGACTATTACTCACTGTGTTGTGGTCTCATAGTGCTTCCACGATTGACGAACCCAGAGGTGCCTTTACGTGTCGGTCATCAACACTCGTAGTTTTGGCCGATTCTGGCCCGTTTCATGGACTATTAGTCACTGTTTTGGGGTCTCGTAGTGCTTTCCATGATTGACGAACCCAGAGGTGCCTTTACGTGTCGGTCATCAACACTCGCAGTTTTGGCCGATTCTGGCCCGTTTTATGGACAATTACTCACTGTTTTGGGGTCTTGGAGTGATTTCCACGATTGACGAACCCAAAGGTGCGTTTACGTGTCGGTCATCAACACTCGTAGTTTTGGCCAATTTTGGCCCGTTTCATGGACTATTACTCACTATTTTGGGGTCTCGGAGTGATTTCCAAGATTGATGAACCCAGAGGTGCGTTTACGTGTCGGTCATCAACACTCGCAGTTTTGGTCGATTCTGGCCCGTTTCATGGACTATTTACTCACTGTTTTGGGGCCTCAGAGTGATTTCCACGATTGACGAACCCCAACATGCGTTTACGTTTCGGTCGTCAACACTCGCAGTTTTGGCCGATTCTGGCCCGTTTCGTGGACTATTACTCACTGTGTTGCGGTCTCGTAGTGCTTTCCACGATTGACGAACCCAGAGGTGCGTTTACGTGTTGGTCATCAACACTCGCAGTTTTGGTCGATTCTGGCCCGTTTCATGGACTATTTACTCACTGTTTTGGGGCCTCAGAGTGATTTCCACGATTGACGAACCCCAACGTGCGTTTACGTTTCGGTCGTCAACACTCGCAGTTTTGGCCGATTCTGGCCCGTTTCGTGGACTATTACTCACTGTGTTGCGGTCTCGTAGTGCTTTCCACGATTGACGAACCCAGAGGTGCCTTTACGTGTCGGTCATCAACACTCGCAGTTTTGGCCAATTTTGGCCCGTTTCATGGACTATTACTCACTATTTTGGGGTCTCGGAGTGATTTCCAAGATTGACGAACCCAGAGGTGCGTTTACGTGTCGGTCATCAACACTCGCAGTTTTGGCCGATTCTGGCCCGTTTCGTGGACTATTACTCACTGTGTTGCGGTCTCGTAGTGCTTTCCACGATTGACGAACCCAGAGGTGCCTTTACGTATCGGTCATCAACACTCGCAGTTTTGGCCGATTCTGGCCCGTTTTATGGACTATTACTCACTGTTTTGGGGTCTTGGAGTGATTTCCACGATTGACGAACCCAAAGGTGCGTTTACGTGTCGGTCATCAACACTCGTAGTTTTGCCCAATTTTGGCCCGTTTCATGGACTATTACTCACTATTTTGGGGTCTCGGAGTGATTTCCAAGATTGATGAACCCAGAGGTGCGTTTATGTGTCGGTCATCAACACTCGCAGTTTTGGTCGATTCTGGCCCGTTTCATGGACTATTTACTCACTGTTTTGGGGCCTCAGAGTGATTTCCACGATTGACGAACCCCAACGTGCGTTTACGTTTCGGTCGTCAACACTCGCAGTTTTGGCCGATTCTGGCCCGTTTCGTGGACTATTACTCACTGTGTTGCGGTCTCGTAGTGCTTTCCACGATTGACGAACCCAGAGGTGCCTTTACGTGTCGGTCATCAACACTCGCAGTTTTGGCCGATTCTGGCCCGTTTCGTGGACTATTACTCACTGTGTTGCGGTCTCGTAGTGATTTCCACGATTGACGAACCCAGAGGTGCCTTTACGTGTCGGTCATCAACACTCGCAGTTTTGGCCAATTTTGGCCCGTTTCATGGACTATTACTCACTATTTTGGGGTCTCGGAGTGATTTCCAAGATTGACGAACCCAGAGGTGCGTTTACGTGTCGGTCATCAACACTCGCAGTTTTGGCCGATTCTGGCCCGTTTCGTGGACTATTACTCACTGTGTTGCGGTCTCGTAGTGCTTTCCACGATTGACGAACCCAGAGGTGCCTTTACGTGTCGGTCATCAACACTCGCAGTTTTGGCCGATTCTGGCCCGTTTCGTGGACTATTACTCACTGTGTTGCGGTCTCGTAGTGCTTTCCACGATTGACGAACCCAGAGGTGCCTTTACGTGTCGGTCATCAACACTCGCAGTTTTGGCCGATTCTGGCCCGTTTCGTGGACTATTACTCACTGTGTTGTGGTCTCATAGTGCTTCCACGATTGACGAACCCAGAGGTGCCTTTACGTGTCGGTCATCAACACTCGTAGTTTTGGCCGATTCTGGCCCGTTTCATGGACTATTAGTCACTGTTTTGGGGTCTCGTAGTGCTTTCCATGATTGACGAACCCAGAGGTGCCTTTACGTGTCGGTCATCAACACTCGCAGTTTTGGCCGATTCTGGCCCGTTTTATGGACAATTACTCACTGTTTTGGGGTCTTGGAGTGATTTCCACGATTGACGAACCCAAAGGTGCGTTTACGTGTCGGTCATCAACACTCGTAGTTTTGGCCAATTTTGGCCCGTTTCATGGACTATTACTCACTATTTTGGGGTCTCGGAGTGATTTCCAAGATTGATGAACCCAGAGGTGCGTTTACGTGTCGGTCATCAACACTCGCAGTTTTGGTCGATTCTGGCCCGTTTCATGGACTATTTACTCACTGTTTTGGGGCCTCAGAGTGATTTCCACGATTGACGAACCCCAACATGCGTTTACGTTTCGGTCGTCAACACTCGCAGTTTTGGCCGATTCTGGCCCGTTTCGTGGACTATTACTCACTGTGTTGCGGTCTCGTAGTGCTTTCCACGATTGACGAACCCAGAGGTGCCTTTACGTGTCGGTCATCAACACTCGCAGTTTTGGCCGATTCTGGCCCGTTTCGTGGACTATTACTCACTGTGTTGCGGTCTCGTAGTGATTTCCACGATTGACGAACCCAGAGGTGCCTTTACGTGTCGGTCATCAACACTCGCAGTTTTGGCCAATTTTGGCCCGTTTCATGGACTATTACTCACTATTTTGGGGTCTCGGAGTGATTTCCAAGATTGACGAACCCAGAGGTGCGTTTACGTGTCGGTCATCAACACTCGCAGTTTTGGCCGATTCTGGCCCGTTTCGTGGACTATTACTCACTGTGTTGCGGTCTCGTAGTGCTTTCCACGATTGACGAACCCAGAGGTGCCTTTACGTATCGGTCATCAACACTCGCAGTTTTGGCCGATTCTGGCCCGTTTTATGGACTATTACTCACTGTTTTGGGGTCTTGGAGTGATTTCCACGATTGACGAACCCAAAGGTGCGTTTACGTGTCGGTCATCAACACTCGTAGTTTTGCCCAATTTTGGCCCGTTTCATGGACTATTACTCACTATTTTGGGGTCTCGGAGTGATTTCCAAGATTGATGAACCCAGAGGTGCGTTTATGTGTCGGTCATCAACACTCGCAGTTTTGGTCGATTCTGGCCCGTTTCATGGACTATTTACTCACTGTTTTGGGGCCTCAGAGTGATTTCCACGATTGACGAACCCCAACGTGCGTTTACGTTTCGGTCGTCAACACTCGCAGTTTTGGCCGATTCTGGCCCGTTTCGTGGACTATTACTCACTGTGTTGCGGTCTCGTAGTGCTTTCCACGATTGACGAACCCAGAGGTGCCTTTACGTGTCGGTCATCAACACTCGCAGTTTTGGCCGATTCTGGCCCGTTTCGTGGACTATTACTCACTGTGTTGCGGTCTCGTAGTGATTTCCACGATTGACGAACCCAGAGGTGCCTTTACGTGTCGGTCATCAACACTCGCAGTTTTGGCCAATTTTGGCCCGTTTCATGGACTATTACTCACTATTTTGGGGTCTCGGAGTGATTTCCAAGATTGACGAACCCAGAGGTGCGTTTACGTGTCGGTCATCAACACTCGCAGTTTTGGCCGATTCTGGCCCGTTTCGTGGACTATTACTCACTGTGTTGCGGTCTCGTAGTGCTTTCCACGATTGACGAACCCAGAGGTGCCTTTACGTGTCGGTCATCAACACTCGCAGTTTTGGCCGATTCTGGCCCGTTTCGTGGACTATTACTCACTGTGTTGCGGTCTCGTAGTGCTTTCCACGATTGACGAACCCAGAGGTGCCTTTACGTGTCGGTCATCAACACTCGCAGTTTTGGCCGATTCTGGCCCGTTTCGTGGACTATTACTCACTGTGTTGTGGTCTCATAGTGCTTCCACGATTGACGAACCCAGAGGTGCCTTTACGTGTCGGTCATCAACACTCGTAGTTTTGGCCGATTCTGGCCCGTTTCATGGACTATTAGTCACTGTTTTGGGGTCTCGTAGTGCTTTCCATGATTGACGAACCCAGAGGTGCCTTTACGTGTCGGTCATCAACACTCGCAGTTTTGGCCGATTCTGGCCCGTTTTATGGACAATTACTCACTGTTTTGGGGTCTTGGAGTGATTTCCACGATTGACGAACCCAAAGGTGCGTTTACGTGTCGGTCATCAACACTCGTAGTTTTGGCCAATTTTGGCCCGTTTCATGGACTATTACTCACTATTTTGGGGTCTCGGAGTGATTTCCAAGATTGATGAACCCAGAGGTGCGTTTACGTGTCGGTCATCAACACTCGCAGTTTTGGTCGATTCTGGCCCGTTTCATGGACTATTTACTCACTGTTTTGGGGCCTCAGAGTGATTTCCACGATTGACGAACCCCAACATGCGTTTACGTTTCGGTCGTCAACACTCGCAGTTTTGGCCGATTCTGGCCCGTTTCGTGGACTATTACTCACTGTGTTGCGGTCTCGTAGTGCTTTCCACGATTGACGAACCCAGAGGTGCGTTTACGTGTTGGTCATCAACACTCGCAGTTTTGGTCGATTCTGGCCCGTTTCATGGACTATTTACTCACTGTTTTGGGGCCTCAGAGTGATTTCCACGATTGACGAACCCCAACGTGCGTTTACGTTTTGGTCGTCAACACTCGCAGTTTTGGCCGATTCTGGCCCGTTTCGTGGACTATTACTCACTGTGTTGCGGTCTCGTAGTGCTTTCCACGATTGACGAACCCAGAGGTGCCTTTACGTGTCGGTCATCAACACTCGCAGTTTTGGCCAATTTTGGCCCGTTTCATGGACTATTACTCACTATTTTGGGGTCTCGGAGTGATTTCCAAGATTGACGAACCCAGAGGTGCGTTTACGTGTCGGTCATCAACACTCGCAGTTTTGGCCGATTCTGGCCCGTTTCGTGGACTATTACTCACTGTGTTGCGGTCTCGTAGTGCTTTCCACGATTGACGAACCCAGAGGTGCCTTTACGTGTCGGTCATCAACACTCGCAGTTTTGGCCGATTCTGGCCCGTTTTATGGACTATTACTCACTGTTTTGGGGTCTTGGAGTGATTTCCACGATTGACGAACCCAAAGGTGCGTTTACGTGTCGGTCATCAACACTCGTAGTTTTGGCCAATTTTGGCCCGTTTCATGGACTATTACTCACTATTTTGGGGTCTCGGAGTGATTTCCAAGATTGATGAACCCAGAGGTGCGTTTATGTGTCGGTCATCAACACTCGCAGTTTTGGTCGATTCTGGCCCGTTTCATGGACTATTTACTCACTGTTTTGGGGCCTCAGAGTGATTTCCACGATTGACGAACCCCAACGTGCGTTTACGTTTCGGTCGTCAACACTCGCAGTTTTGGCCGATTCTGGCCCGTTTCGTGGACTATTACTCACTGTGTTGCGGTCTCGTAGTGCTTTCCACGATTGACGAACCCAGAGGTGCCTTTACGTGTCGGTCATCAACACTCGCAGTTTTGGCCGATTCTGGCCCGTTTCGTGGACTATTACTCACTGTGTTGCGGTCTCGTAGTGATTTCCACGATTGACGAACCCAGAGGTGCCTTTACGTGTCGGTCATCAACACTCGCAGTTTTGGCCAATTTTGGCCCGTTTCATGGACTATTACTCACTATTTTGGGGTCTCGGAGTGATTTCCAAGATTGACGAACCCAGAGGTGCGTTTACGTGTCGGTCATCAACACTCGCAGTTTTGGCCGATTCTGGCCCGTTTCGTGGACTATTACTCACTGTGTTGCGGTCTCGTAGTGCTTTCCACGATTGACGAACCCAGAGGTGCCTTTACGTGTCGGTCATCAACACTCGCAGTTTTGGCCGATTCTGGCCCGTTTCGTGGACTATTACTCACTGTGTTGTGGTCTCATAGTGCTTCCACGATTGACGAACCCAGAGGTGCCTTTACGTGTCGGTCATCAACACTCGTAGTTTTGGCCGATTCTGGCCCGTTTCATGGACTATTAGTCACTGTTTTGGGGTCTCGTAGTGCTTTCCATGATTGACGAACCCAGAGGTGCCTTTACGTGTCGGTCATCAACACTCGGAGTTTTGGCCGATTCTGGCCCGTTTTATGGACTATTACTCACTGTTTTGGGGTCTTGGAGTGATTTCCACGATTGACGAACCCAAAGGTGCGTTTACGTGTCGGTCATCAACACTCGTAGTTTTGGCCAATTTTGGCCCGTTTCATGGACTATTACTCACTATTTTGGGGTCTCGGAGTGATTTCCAAGATTGATGAACCCAGAGGTGCGTTTATGTGTCGGTCATCAACACTCGCAGTTTTGGTCGATTCTGGCCCGTTTCATGGACTATTTACTCACTGTTTTGGGGCCTCAGAGTGATTTCCACGATTGACGAACCCCAACGTGCGTTTACGTTTCGGTCGTCAACACTCGCAGTTTTGGCCGATTCTGGCCCGTTTCGTGGACTATTACTCACTGTGTTGCGGTCTCGTAGTGCTTTCCACGATTGACGAACCCAGAGGTGCCTTTACGTGTCGGTCATCAACACTCGCAGTTTTGGCCGATTCTGGCCCGTTTCGTGGACTATTACTCACTGTGTTGCGGTCTCGTAGTGATTTCCACGATTGACGAACCCAGAGGTGCCTTTACGTGTCGGTCATCAACACTCGCAGTTTTGGCCAATTTTGGCCCGTTTCATGGACTATTACTCACTATTTTGGGGTCTCGGAGTGATTTCCAAGATTGACGAACCCAGAGGTGCGTTTACGTGTCGGTCATCAACACTCGCAGTTTTGGCCGATTCTGGCCCGTTTCGTGGACTATTACTCACTGTGTTGCGGTCTCGTAGTGCTTTCCACGATTGACGAACCCAGAGGTGCCTTTACGTGTCGGTCATCAACACTCGCAGTTTTGGCCGATTCTGGCCCGTTTCGTGGACTATTACTCACTGTGTTGCGGTCTCGTAGTGCTTTCCACGATTGACGAACCCAGAGGTGCCTTTACGTGTCGGTCATCAACACTCGCAGTTTTGGCCGATTCTGGCCCGTTTTATGGACTATTACTCACTGTTTTGGGGTCTTGGAGTGATTTCCACGATTGACGAACCCAAAGGTGCGTTTACGTGTCGGTCATCAACACTCGTAGTTTTGGCCAATTTTGGCCCGTTTCATGGACTATTACTCACTATTTTGGGGTCTCGGAGTGATTTCCAAGATTGATGAACCCAGAGGTGCGTTTATGTGTCGGTCATCAACACTCGCAGTTTTGGTCGATTCTGGCCCGTTTCATGGACTATTTACTCACTGTTTTGGGGCCTCAGAGTGATTTCCACGATTGACGAACCCCAACGTGCGTTTACGTTTCGGTCGTCAACACTCGCAGTTTTGGCCGATTCTGGCCCGTTTCGTGGACTATTACTCACTGTGTTGCGGTCTCGTAGTGCTTTCCACGATTGACGAACCCAGAGGTGCCTTTACGTGTCGGTCATCAACACTCGCAGTTTTGGCCGATTCTGGCCCGTTTCGTGGACTATTACTCACTGTGTTGCGGTCTCGTAGTGATTTCCACGATTGACGAACCCAGAGGTGCCTTTACGTGTCGGTCATCAACACTCGCAGTTTTGGCCAATTTTGGCCCGTTTCATGGACTATTACTCACTATTTTGGGGTCTCGGAGTGATTTCCAAGATTGACGAACCCAGAGGTGCGTTTACGTGTCGGTCATCAACACTCGCAGTTTTGGCCGATTCTGGCCCGTTTCGTGGACTATTACTCACTGTGTTGCGGTCTCGTAGTGCTTTCCACGATTGACGAACCCAGAGGTGCCTTTACGTGTCGGTCATCAACACTCGCAGTTTTGGCCGATTCTGGCCCGTTTCGTGGACTATTACTCACTGTGTTGCGGTCTCGTAGTGCTTTCCACGATTGACGAACCCAGAGGTGCCTTTACGTGTCGGTCATCAACACTCGCAGTTTTGGCCGATTCTGGCCCGTTTTATGGACTATTACTCACTGTTTTGGGGTCTTGGAGTGATTTCCACGATTGACGAACCCAAAGGTGCGTTTACGTGTCGGTCATCAACACTCGTAGTTTTGGCCAATTTTGGCCCGTTTCATGGACTATTACTCACTATTTTGGGGTCTCGGAGTGATTTCCAAGATTGATGAACCCAGAGGTGCGTTTATGTGTCGGTCATCAACACTCGCAGTTTTGGTCGATTCTGGCCCGTTTCATGGACTATTTACTCACTGTTTTGGGGCCTCAGAGTGATTTCCACGATTGACGAACCCCAACGTGCGTTTACGTTTCGGTCGTCAACACTCGCAGTTTTGGCCGATTCTGGCCCGTTTCGTGGACTATTACTCACTGTGTTGCGGTCTCGTAGTGCTTTCCACGATTGACGAACCCAGAGGTGCCTTTACGTGTCGGTCATCAACACTCGCAGTTTTGGCCGATTCTGGCCCGTTTCGTGGACTATTACTCACTGTGTTGCGGTCTCGTAGTGATTTCCACGATTGACGAACCCAGAGGTGCCTTTACGTGTCGGTCATCAACACTCGCAGTTTTGGCCAATTTTGGCCCGTTTCATGGACTATTACTCACTATTTTGGGGTCTCGGAGTGATTTCCAAGATTGACGAACCCAGAGGTGCGTTTACGTGTCGGTCATCAACACTCGCAGTTTTGGCCGATTCTGGCCCGTTTCGTGGACTATTACTCACTGTGTTGCGGTCTCGTAGTGCTTTCCACGATTGACGAACCCAGAGGTGCCTTTACGTGTCGGTCATCAACACTCGCAGTTTTGGCCGATTCTGGCCCGTTTCGTGGACTATTACTCACTGTGTTGTGGTCTCATAGTGCTTCCACGATTGACGAACCCAGAGGTGCCTTTACGTGTCGGTCATCAACACTCGTAGTTTTGGCCGATTCTGGCCCGTTTCATGGACTATTAGTCACTGTTTTGGGGTCTCGTAGTGCTTTCCATGATTGACGAACCCAGAGGTGCCTTTACGTGTCGGTCATCAACACTCGGAGTTTTGGCCGATTCTGGCCCGTTTTATGGACTATTACTCACTGTTTTGGGGTCTTGGAGTGATTTCCACGATTGACGAACCCAAAGGTGCGTTTACGTGTCGGTCATCAACACTCGTAGTTTTGGCCAATTTTGGCCCGTTTCATGGACTATTACTCACTATTTTGGGGTCTCGGAGTGATTTCCAAGATTGATGAACCCAGAGGTGCGTTTATGTGTCGGTCATCAACACTCGTAGTTTTGGTCGATTCTGGCCCGTTTCATGGACTATTTACTCACTGTTTTGGGGCCTCAGAGTGATTTCCACGATTGACGAACCCCAACGTGCGTTTACGTTTCGGTCGTCAACACTCGCAGTTTTGGCCGATTCTGGCCCGTTTCGTGGACTATTACTCACTGTGTTGCGGTCTCGTAGTGCTTTCCACGATTGACGAACCCAGAGGTGCCTTTACGTGTCGGTCATCAACACTCGCAGTTTTGGCCGATTCTGGCCCGTTTCGTGGACTATTACTCACTGTGTTGCGGTCTCGTAGTGATTTCCACGATTGACGAACCCAGAGGTGCCTTTACGTGTCGGTCATCAACACTCGCAGTTTTGGCCAATTTTGGCCCGTTTCATGGACTATTACTCACTATTTTGGGGTCTCGGAGTGATTTCCAAGATTGACGAACCCAGAGGTGCGTTTACGTGTCGGTCATCAACACTCGCAGTTTTGGCCGATTCTGGCCCGTTTCGTGGACTATTACTCACTGTGTTGCGGTCTCGTAGTGCTTTCCACGATTGACGAACCCAGAGGTGCCTTTACGTGTCGGTCATCAACACTCGCAGTTTTGGCCGATTCTGGCCCGTTTCGTGGACTATTACTCACTGTGTTGCGGTCTCGTAGTGCTTTCCACGATTGACGAACCCAGAGGTGCCTTTACGTGTCGGTCATCAACACTCGCAGTTTTGGCCGATTCTGGCCCGTTTTATGGACTATTACTCACTGTTTTGGGGTCTTGGAGTGATTTCCACGATTGACGAACCCAAAGGTGCGTTTACGTGTCGGTCATCAACACTCGTAGTTTTGGCCAATTTTGGCCCGTTTCATGGACTATTACTCACTATTTTGGGGTCTCGGAGTGATTTCCAAGATTGATGAACCCAGAGGTGCGTTTATGTGTCGGTCATCAACACTCGCAGTTTTGGTCGATTCTGGCCCGTTTCATGGACTATTTACTCACTGTTTTGGGGCCTCAGAGTGATTTCCACGATTGACGAACCCCAACGTGCGTTTACGTTTCGGTCGTCAACACTCGCAGTTTTGGCCGATTCTGGCCCGTTTCGTGGACTATTACTCACTGTGTTGCGGTCTCGTAGTGCTTTCCACGATTGACGAACCCAGAGGTGCCTTTACGTGTCGGTCATCAACACTCGCAGTTTTGGCCGATTCTGGCCCGTTTCGTGGACTATTACTCACTGTGTTGCGGTCTCGTAGTGATTTCCACGATTGACGAACCCAGAGGTGCCTTTACGTGTCGGTCATCAACACTCGCAGTTTTGGCCAATTTTGGCCCGTTTCATGGACTATTACTCACTATTTTGGGGTCTCGGAGTGATTTCCAAGATTGACGAACCCAGAGGTGCGTTTACGTGTCGGTCATCAACACTCGCAGTTTTGGCCGATTCTGGCCCGTTTCGTGGACTATTACTCACTGTGTTGCGGTCTCGTAGTGCTTTCCACGATTGACGAACCCAGAGGTGCCTTTACGTGTCGGTCATCAACACTCGCAGTTTTGGCCGATTCTGGCCCGTTTCGTGGACTATTACTCACTGTGTTGTGGTCTCATAGTGCTTCCACGATTGACGAACCCAGAGGTGCCTTTACGTGTCGGTCATCAACACTCGTAGTTTTGGCCGATTCTGGCCCGTTTCATGGACTATTAGTCACTGTTTTGGGGTCTCGTAGTGCTTTCCATGATTGACGAACCCAGAGGTGCCTTTACGTGTCGGTCATCAACACTCGCAGTTTTGGCCGATTCTGGCCCGTTTTATGGACTATTACTCACTGTTTTGGGGTCTTGGAGTGATTTCCACGATTGACGAACCCAAAGGTGCGTTTACGTGTCGGTCATCAACACTCGTAGTTTTGGCCAATTTTGGCCCGTTTCATGGACTATTACTCACTATTTTGGGGTCTCGGAGTGATTTCCAAGATTGATGAACCCAGAGGTGCGTTTATGTGTCGGTCATCAACACTCGCAGTTTTGGTCGATTCTGGCCCGTTTCATGGACTATTTACTCACTGTTTTGGGGCCTCAGAGTGATTTCCACGATTGACGAACCCCAACGTGCGTTTACGTTTCGGTCGTCAACACTCGCAGTTTTGGCCGATTCTGGCCCGTTTCGTGGACTATTACTCACTGTGTTGCGGTCTCGTAGTGCTTTCCACGATTGACGAACCCAGAGGTGCCTTTACGTGTCGGTCATCAACACTCGCAGTTTTGGCCGATTCTGGCCCGTTTCGTGGACTATTACTCACTGTGTTGCGGTCTCGTAGTGATTTCCACGATTGACGAACCCAGAGGTGCCTTTACGTGTCGGTCATCAACACTCGCAGTTTTGGCCAATTTTGGCCCGTTTCATGGACTATTACTCACTATTTTGGGGTCTCGGAGTGATTTCCAAGATTGACGAACCCAGAGGTGCGTTTACGTGTCGGTCATCAACACTCGCAGTTTTGGCCGATTCTGGCCCGTTTCGTGGACTATTACTCACTGTGTTGCGGTCTCGTAGTGCTTTCCACGATTGACGAACCCAGAGGTGCCTTTACGTGTCGGTCATCAACACTCGCAGTTTTGGCCGATTCTGGCCCGTTTTATGGACTATTACTCACTGTTTTGGGGTCTTGGAGTGATTTCCACGATTGACGAACCCAAAGGTGCGTTTACGTGTCGGTCATCAACACTCGTAGTTTTGGCCAATTTTGGCCCGTTTCATGGACTATTACTCACTATTTTGGGGTCTCGGAGTGATTTCCAAGATTGATGAACCCAGAGGTGCGTTTATGTGTCGGTCATCAACACTCGTAGTTTTGGTCGATTCTGGCCCGTTTCATGGACTATTTACTCACTGTTTTGGGGCCTCAGAGTGATTTCCACGATTGACGAACCCCAACGTGCGTTTACGTTTCGGTCGTCAACACTCGCAGTTTTGGCCGATTCTGGCCCGTTTCGTGGACTATTACTCACTGTGTTGCGGTCTCGTAGTGCTTTCCACGATTGACGAACCCAGAGGTGCCTTTACGTGTCGGTCATCAACACTCGCAGTTTTGGCCGATTCTGGCCCGTTTCGTGGACTATTACTCACTGTGTTGCGGTCTCGTAGTGATTTCCACGATTGACGAACCCAGAGGTGCCTTTACGTGTCGGTCATCAACACTCGCAGTTTTGGCCAATTTTGGCCCGTTTCATGGACTATTACTCACTATTTTGGGGTCTCGGAGTGATTTCCAAGATTGACGAACCCAGAGGTGCGTTTACGTGTCGGTCATCAACACTCGCAGTTTTGGCCGATTCTGGCCCGTTTCGTGGACTATTACTCACTGTGTTGCGGTCTCGTAGTGCTTTCCACGATTGACGAACCCAGAGGTGCCTTTACGTGTCGGTCATCAACACTCGCAGTTTTGGCCGATTCTGGCCCGTTTCGTGGACTATTACTCACTGTGTTGCGGTCTCGTAGTGCTTTCCACGATTGACGAACCCAGAGGTGCCTTTACGTGTCGGTCATCAACACTCGCAGTTTTGGCCGATTCTGGCCCGTTTTATGGACTATTACTCACTGTTTTGGGGTCTTGGAGTGATTTCCACGATTGACGAACCCAAAGGTGCGTTTACGTGTCGGTCATCAACACTCGTAGTTTTGGCCAATTTTGGCCCGTTTCATGGACTATTACTCACTATTTTGGGGTCTCGGAGTGATTTCCAAGATTGATGAACCCAGAGGTGCGTTTATGTGTCGGTCATCAACACTCGCAGTTTTGGTCGATTCTGGCCCGTTTCATGGACTATTTACTCACTGTTTTGGGGCCTCAGAGTGATTTCCACGATTGACGAACCCCAACGTGCGTTTACGTTTCGGTCGTCAACACTCGCAGTTTTGGCCGATTCTGGCCCGTTTCGTGGACTATTACTCACTGTGTTGCGGTCTCGTAGTGCTTTCCACGATTGACGAACCCAGAGGTGCCTTTACGTGTCGGTCATCAACACTCGCAGTTTTGGCCGATTCTGGCCCGTTTCGTGGACTATTACTCACTGTGTTGCGGTCTCGTAGTGATTTCCACGATTGACGAACCCAGAGGTGCCTTTACGTGTCGGTCATCAACACTCGCAGTTTTGGCCAATTTTGGCCCGTTTCATGGACTATTACTCACTATTTTGGGGTCTCGGAGTGATTTCCAAGATTGACGAACCCAGAGGTGCGTTTACGTGTCGGTCATCAACACTCGCAGTTTTGGCCGATTCTGGCCCGTTTCGTGGACTATTACTCACTGTGTTGCGGTCTCGTAGTGCTTTCCACGATTGACGAACCCAGAGGTGCCTTTACGTGTCGGTCATCAACACTCGCAGTTTTGGCCGATTCTGGCCCGTTTCGTGGACTATTACTCACTGTGTTGTGGTCTCATAGTGCTTCCACGATTGACGAACCCAGAGGTGCCTTTACGTGTCGGTCATCAACACTCGTAGTTTTGGCCGATTCTGGCCCGTTTCATGGACTATTAGTCACTGTTTTGGGGTCTCGTAGTGCTTTCCATGATTGACGAACCCAGAGGTGCCTTTACGTGTCGGTCATCAACACTCGCAGTTTTGGCCGATTCTGGCCCGTTTTATGGACTATTACTCACTGTTTTGGGGTCTTGGAGTGATTTCCACGATTGACGAACCCAAAGGTGCGTTTACGTGTCGGTCATCAACACTCGTAGTTTTGGCCAATTTTGGCCCGTTTCATGGACTATTACTCACTATTTTGGGGTCTCGGAGTGATTTCCAAGATTGATGAACCCAGAGGTGCGTTTATGTGTCGGTCATCAACACTCGCAGTTTTGGTCGATTCTGGCCCGTTTCATGGACTATTTACTCACTGTTTTGGGGCCTCAGAGTGATTTCCACGATTGACGAACCCCAACGTGCGTTTACGTTTCGGTCGTCAACACTCGCAGTTTTGGCCGATTCTGGCCCGTTTCGTGGACTATTACTCACTGTGTTGCGGTCTCGTAGTGCTTTCCACGATTGACGAACCCAGAGGTGCCTTTACGTGTCGGTCATCAACACTCGCAGTTTTGGCCGATTCTGGCCCGTTTCGTGGACTATTACTCACTGTGTTGCGGTCTCGTAGTGATTTCCACGATTGACGAACCCAGAGGTGCCTTTACGTGTCGGTCATCAACACTCGCAGTTTTGGCCAATTTTGGCCCGTTTCATGGACTATTACTCACTATTTTGGGGTCTCGGAGTGATTTCCAAGATTGACGAACCCAGAGGTGCGTTTACGTGTCGGTCATCAACACTCGCAGTTTTGGCCGATTCTGGCCCGTTTCGTGGACTATTACTCACTGTGTTGCGGTCTCGTAGTGCTTTCCACGATTGACGAACCCAGAGGTGCCTTTACGTGTCGGTCATCAACACTCGCAGTTTTGGCCGATTCTGGCCCGTTTTATGGACTATTACTCACTGTTTTGGGGTCTTGGAGTGATTTCCACGATTGACGAACCCAAAGGTGCGTTTACGTGTCGGTCATCAACACTCGTAGTTTTGGCCAATTTTGGCCCGTTTCATGGACTATTACTCACTATTTTGGGGTCTCGGAGTGATTTCCAAGATTGATGAACCCAGAGGTGCGTTTACGTGTCGGTCATCAACACTCGCAGTTTTGGTCGATTCTGGCCCGTTTCATGGACTATTTACTCACTGTTTTGGGGCCTCAGAGTGATTTCCACGATTGACGAACCCCAACGTGCGTTTACGTTTCGGTCGTCAACACTCGCAGTTTTGGCCGATTCTGGCCCGTTTCGTGGACTATTACTCACTGTGTTGCGGTCTCGTAGTGCTTTCCACGATTGACGAACCCAGAGGTGCCTTTACGTGTCGGTCATCAACACTCGCAGTTTTGGCCGATTCTGGCCCGTTTCGTGGACTATTACTCACTGTGTTGCGGTCTCGTAGTGATTTCCACGATTGACGAACCCAGAGGTGCCTTTACGTGTCGGTCATCAACACTCGCAGTTTTGGCCAATTTTGGCCCGTTTCATGGACTATTACTCACTATTTTGGGGTCTCGGAGTGATTTCCAAGATTGACGAACCCAGAGGTGCGTTTACGTGTCGGTCATCAACACTCGCAGTTTTGGCCGATTCTGGCCCGTTTCGTGGACTATTACTCACTGTGTTGCGGTCTCGTAGTGCTTTCCACGATTGACGAACCCAGAGGTGCCTTTACGTGTCGGTCATCAACACTCGCAGTTTTGGCCGATTCTGGCCCGTTTCGTGGACTATTACTCACTGTGTTGTGGTCTCATAGTGCTTCCACGATTGACGAACCCAGAGGTGCCTTTACGTGTCGGTCATCAACACTCGTAGTTTTGGCCGATTCTGGCCCGTTTCATGGACTATTAGTCACTGTTTTGGGGTCTCGTAGTGCTTTCCATGATTGACGAACCCAGAGGTGCCTTTACGTGTCGGTCATCAACACTCGCAGTTTTGGCCGATTCTGGCCCGTTTTATGGACTATTACTCACTGTTTTGGGGTCTTGGAGTGATTTCCACGATTGACGAACCCAAAGGTGCGTTTACGTGTCGGTCATCAACACTCGTAGTTTTGGCCAATTTTGGCCCGTTTCATGGACTATTACTCACTATTTTGGGGTCTCGGAGTGATTTCCAAGATTGATGAACCCAGAGGTGCGTTTATGTGTCGGTCATCAACACTCGCAGTTTTGGTCGATTCTGGCCCGTTTCATGGACTATTTACTCACTGTTTTGGGGCCTCAGAGTGATTTCCACGATTGACGAACCCCAACGTGCGTTTACGTTTCGGTCGTCAACACTCGCAGTTTTGGCCGATTCTGGCCCGTTTCGTGGACTATTACTCACTGTGTTGCGGTCTCGTAGTGCTTTCCACGATTGACGAACCCAGAGGTGCCTTTACGTGTCGGTCATCAACACTCGCAGTTTTGGCCGATTCTGGCCCGTTTCGTGGACTATTACTCACTGTGTTGCGGTCTCGTAGTGATTTCCACGATTGACGAACCCAGAGGTGCCTTTACGTGTCGGTCATCAACACTCGCAGTTTTGGCCAATTTTGGCCCGTTTCATGGACTATTACTCACTATTTTGGGGTCTCGGAGTGATTTCCAAGATTGACGAACCCAGAGGTGCGTTTACGTGTCGGTCATCAACACTCGCAGTTTTGGCCGATTCTGGCCCGTTTCGTGGACTATTACTCACTGTGTTGCGGTCTCGTAGTGCTTTCCACGATTGACGAACCCAGAGGTGCCTTTACGTGTCGGTCATCAACACTCGCAGTTTTGGCCGATTCTGGCCCGTTTCGTGGACTATTACTCACTGTGTTGCGGTCTCGTAGTGATTTCCACGATTGACGAACCCAGAGGTGCCTTTACGTGTCGGTCATCAACACTCGCAGTTTTGGCCAATTTTGGCCCGTTTCATGGACTATTACTCACTATTTTGGGGTCTCGGAGTGATTTCCAAGATTGACGAACCCAGAGGTGCGTTTACGTGTCGGTCATCAACACTCGCAGTTTTGGCCGATTCTGGCCCGTTTCGTGGACTATTACTCACTGTGTTGCGGTCTCGTAGTGCTTTCCACGATTGACGAACCCAGAGGTGCCTTTACGTGTCGGTCTTCAACACTCGCAGTTTTGGCCGATTCTGGCCCGTTTCGTGGACTATTACTCACTGTGTTGTGGTCTCATAGTGCTTCCACGATTGACGAACCCAGAGGTGCCTTTACGTGTCGGTCATCAACACTCGTAGTTTTGGCCGATTCTGGCCCGTTTCATGGACTATTAGTCACTATTTTGGGGTCTCGTAGTGCTTTCCATGATTGACGAACCCAGAGGTGCCTTTACGTGTCGGTCATCAACACTCGCAGTTTTGGCCGATTCTGGCCCGTTTTATGGACAATTACTCACTGTTTTGGGGTCTTGGAGTGATTTCCACGATTGACGAACCCAAAGGTGCGTTTACGTGTCGGTCATCAACACTCGTAGTTTTGGCCAATTTTGGCCCGTTTCATGGACTATTACTCACTATTTTGGGGTCTCGGAGTGATTTCCAAGATTGATGAACCCAGAGGTGCGTTTACGTGTCGGTCATCAACACTCGCAGTTTTGGTCGATTCTGGCCCGTTTCATGGACTATTTACTCACTGTTTTGGGGCCTCAGAGTGATTTCCACGATTGACGAACCCCAACATGCGTTTACGTTTCGGTCGTCAACACTCGCAGTTTTGGCCGATTCTGGCCCGTTTCGTGGACTATTACTCACTGTGTTGCGGTCTCGTAGTGCTTTCCACGATTGACGAACCCAGAGGTGCGTTTACGTGTTGGTCATCAACACTCGCAGTTTTGGTCGATTCTGGCCCGTTTCATGGACTATTTACTCACTGTTTTGGGGCCTCAGAGTGATTTCCACGATTGACGAACCCCAACGTGCGTTTACGTTTCGGTCGTCAACACTCGCAGTTTTGGCCGATTCTGGCCCGTTTCGTGGACTATTACTCACTGTGTTGCGGTCTCGTAGTGCTTTCCACGATTGACGAACCCAGAGGTGCCTTTACGTGTCGGTCATCAACACTCGCAGTTTTGGCCGATTCTGGCCCGTTTCGTGGACTATTACTCACTGTGTTGCGGTCTCGTAGTGATTTCCACGATTGACGAACCCAGAGGTGCCTTTACGTGTCGGTCATCAACACTCGCAGTTTTGGCCAATTTTGGCCCGTTTCATGGACTATTACTCACTATTTTGGGGTCTCGGAGTGATTTCCAAGATTGACGAACCCAGAGGTGCGTTTACGTGTCGGTCATCAACACTCGCAGTTTTGGCCGATTCTGGCCCGTTTCGTGGACTATTACTCACTGTGTTGCGGTCTCGTAGTGCTTTCCACGATTGACGAACCCAGAGGTGCCTTTACGTGTCGGTCATCAACACTCGCAGTTTTGGCCGATTCTGGCCCGTTTTATGGACTATTACTCACTGTTTTGGGGTCTTGGAGTGATTTCCACGATTGACGAACCCAAAGGTGCGTTTACGTGTCGGTCATCAACACTCGTAGTTTTGGCCAATTTTGGCCCGTTTCATGGACTATTACTCACTATTTTGGGGTCTCGGAGTGATTTCCAAGATTGATGAACCCAGAGGTGCGTTTACGTGTCGGTCATCAACACTCGCAGTTTTGGTCGATTCTGGCCCGTTTCATGGACTATTTACTCACTGTTTTGGGGCCTCAGAGTGATTTCCACGATTGACGAACCCCAACGTGCGTTTACGTTTCGGTCGTCAACACTCGCAGTTTTGGCCGATTCTGGCCCGTTTCGTGGACTATTACTCACTGTGTTGCGGTCTCGTAGTGCTTTCCACGATTGACGAACCCAGAGGTGCCTTTACGTGTCGGTCATCAACACTCGCAGTTTTGGCCGATTCTGGCCCGTTTCGTGGACTATTACTCACTGTGTTGCGGTCTCGTAGTGATTTCCACGATTGACGAACCCAGAGGTGCCTTTACGTGTCGGTCATCAACACTCGCAGTTTTGGCCAATTTTGGCCCGTTTCATGGACTATTACTCACTATTTTGGGGTCTCGGAGTGATTTCCAAGATTGACGAACCCAGAGGTGCGTTTACGTGTCGGTCATCAACACTCGCAGTTTTGGCCGATTCTGGCCCGTTTCGTGGACTATTACTCACTGTGTTGCGGTCTCGTAGTGCTTTCCACGATTGACGAACCCAGAGGTGCCTTTACGTGTCGGTCATCAACACTCGCAGTTTTGGCCGATTCTGGCCCGTTTCGTGGACTATTACTCACTGTGTTGTGGTCTCATAGTGCTTCCACGATTGACGAACCCAGAGGTGCCTTTACGTGTCGGTCATCAACACTCGTAGTTTTGGCCGATTCTGGCCCGTTTCATGGACTATTAGTCACTGTTTTGGGGTCTCGTAGTGCTTTCCATGATTGACGAACCCAGAGGTGCCTTTACGTGTCGGTCATCAACACTCGCAGTTTTGGCCAATTTTGGCCCGTTTCATGGACTATTACTCACTATTTTGGGGTCTCGGAGTGATTTCCAAGATTGACGAACCCAGAGGTGCGTTTACGTGTCGGTCATCAACACTCGCAGTTTTGGCCGATTCTGGCCCGTTTCGTGGACTATTACTCACTGTGTTGCGGTCTCGTAGTGCTTTCCACGATTGACGAACCCAGAGGTGCCTTTACGTGTCGGTCATCAACACTCGCAGTTTTGGCCGATTCTGGCCCGTTTCGTGGACTATTACTCACTGTGTTGTGGTCTCATAGTGCTTCCACGATTGACGAACCCAGAGGTGCCTTTACGTGTCGGTCATCAACACTCGTAGTTTTGGCCGATTCTGGCCCGTTTCATGGACTATTAGTCACTGTTTTGGGGTCTCGTAGTGCTTTCCATGATTGACGAACCCAGAGGTGCCTTTACGTGTCGGTCATCAACACTCGCAGTTTTGGCCGATTCTGGCCCGTTTTATGGACAATTACTCACTGTTTTGGGGTCTTGGAGTGATTTCCACGATTGACGAACCCAAAGGTGCGTTTACGTGTCGGTCATCAACACTCGTAGTTTTGGCCAATTTTGGCCCGTTTCATGGACTATTACTCACTATTTTGGGGTCTCGGAGTGATTTCCAAGATTGATGAACCCAGAGGTGCGTTTACGTGTCGGTCATCAACACTCGCAGTTTTGGTCGATTCTGGCCCGTTTCATAGACTATTTACTCACTGTTTTGGGGCCTCAGAGTGATTTCCACGATTGACGAACCCCAACATGCGTTTACGTTTCGGTCGTCAACACTCGCAGTTTTGGCCGATTCTGGCCCGTTTCGTGGACTATTACTCACTGTGTTGCGGTCTCGTAGTGCTTTCCACGATTGACGAACCCAGAGGTGCGTTTACGTGTTGGTCATCAACACTCGCAGTTTTGGTCGATTCTGGCCCGTTTCATGGACTATTTACTCACTGTTTTGGGGCCTCAGAGTGATTTCCACGATTGACGAACCCCAACGTGCGTTTACGTTTCGGTCGTCAACACTCGCAGTTTTGGCCGATTCTGGCCCGTTTCGTGGACTATTACTCACTGTGTTGCGGTCTCGTAGTGCTTTCCACGATTGACGAACCCAGAGGTGCCTTTACGTGTCGGTCATCAACACTCGCAGTTTTGGCCAATTTTGGCCCGTTTCATGGACTATTACTCACTATTTTGGGGTCTCGGAGTGATTTCCAAGATTGACGAACCCAGAGGTGCGTTTACGTGTCGGTCATCAACACTCGCAGTTTTGGCCGATTCTGGCCCGTTTCGTGGACTATTACTCACTGTGTTGCGGTCTCGTAGTGCTTTCCACGATTGACGAACCCAGAGGTGCCTTTACGTGTCGGTCATCAACACTCGCAGTTTTGGCCGATTCTGGCCCGTTTTATGGACTATTACTCACTGTTTTGGGGTCTTGGAGTGATTTCCACGATTGACGAACCCAAAGGTGCGTTTACGTGTCGGTCATCAACACTCGTAGTTTTGGCCAATTTTGGCCCGTTTCATGGACTATTACTCACTATTTTGGGGTCTCGGAGTGATTTCCAAGATTGATGAACCCAGAGGTGCGTTTATGTGTCGGTCATCAACACTCGCAGTTTTGGTCGATTCTGGCCCGTTTCATGGACTATTTACTCACTGTTTTGGGGCCTCAGAGTGATTTCCACGATTGACGAACCCCAACGTGCGTTTACGTTTCGGTCGTCAACACTCGCAGTTTTGGCCGATTCTGGCCCGTTTCGTGGACTATTACTCACTGTGTTGCGGTCTCGTAGTGCTTTCCACGATTGACAAACCCAGAGGTGCCTTTACGTGTCGGTCATCAACACTCGCAGTTTTGGCCGATTCTGGCCCGTTTCGTGGACTATTACTCACTGTGTTGCGGTCTCGTAGTGATTTCCACGATTGACGAACCCAGAGGTGCCTTTACGTGTCGGTCATCAACACTCGCAGTTTTGGCCAATTTTGGCCCGTTTCATGGACTATTACTCACTATTTTGGGGTCTCGGAGTGATTTCCAAGATTGACGAACCCAGAGGTGCGTTTACGTGTCGGTCATCAACACTCGCAGTTTTGGCCGATTCTGGCCCGTTTCGTGGACTATTACTCACTGTGTTGCGGTCTCGTAGTGCTTTCCACGATTGACGAACCCAGAGGTGCCTTTACGTGTCGGTCATCAACACTCGCAGTTTTGGCCGATTCTGGCCCGTTTCGTGGACTATTACTCACTGTGTTGTGGTCTCATA
This sequence comes from Triticum timopheevii, assembly GCA_963921465.1. Taxonomy (NCBI): domain Eukaryota; kingdom Viridiplantae; phylum Streptophyta; class Magnoliopsida; order Poales; family Poaceae; genus Triticum; species Triticum timopheevii. Next base: position 670,447,028 of record OY997266.1, on the reverse strand, counting down.
GTGCTTCCACGATTGACGAACCCAGAGGTGCCTTTACGTGTCGGTCATCAACACTCGTAGTTTTGGCCGATTCTGGCCCGTTTCATGGACTATTAGTCACTGTTTTGGGGTCTCGTAGTGCTTTCCATGATTGACGAACCCAGAGGTGCCTTTACGTGTCGGTCATCAACACTCGCAGTTTTGGCCAATTTTGGCCCGTTTCATGGACTATTACTCACTATTTTGGGGTCTCGGAGTGATTTCCAAGATTGACGAACCCAGAGGTGCGTTTACGTGTCGGTCATCAACACTCGCAGTTTTGGCCGATTCTGGCCCGTTTCGTGGACTATTACTCACTGTGTTGCGGTCTCGTAGTGCTTTCCACGATTGACGAACCCAGAGGTGCCTTTACGTGTCGGTCATCAACACTCGCAGTTTTGGCCGATTCTGGCCCGTTTCGTGGACTATTACTCACTGTGTTGTGGTCTCATAGTGCTTCCACGATTGACGAACCCAGAGGTGCCTTTACGTGTCGGTCATCAACACTCGTAGTTTTGGCCGATTCTGGCCCGTTTCATGGACTATTAGTCACTGTTTTGGGGTCTCGTAGTGCTTTCCATGATTGACGAACCCAGAGGTGCCTTTACGTGTCGGTCATCAACACTCGCAGTTTTGGCCGATTCTGGCCCGTTTTATGGACAATTACTCACTGTTTTGGGGTCTTGGAGTGATTTCCACGATTGACGAACCCAAAGGTGCGTTTACGTGTCGGTCATCAACACTCGTAGTTTTGGCCAATTTTGGCCCGTTTCATGGACTATTACTCACTATTTTGGGGTCTCGGAGTGATTTCCAAGATTGATGAACCCAGAGGTGCGTTTACGTGTCGGTCATCAACACTCGCAGTTTTGGTCGATTCTGGCCCGTTTCATAGACTATTTACTCACTGTTTTGGGGCCTCAGAGTGATTTCCACGATTGACGAACCCCAACATGCGTTTACGTTTCGGTCGTCAACACTCGCAGTTTTGGCCGATTCTGGCCCGTTTCGTGGACTATTACTCACTGTGTTGCGGTCTCGTAGTGCTTTCCACGATTGACGAACCCAGAGGTGCGTTTACGTGTTGGTCATCAACACTCGCAGTTTTGGTCGATTCTGGCCCGTTTCATGGACTATTTACTCACTGTTTTGGGGCCTCAGAGTGATTTCCACGATTGACGAACCCCAACGTGCGTTTACGTTTCGGTCGTCAACACTCGCAGTTTTGGCCGATTCTGGCCCGTTTCGTGGACTATTACTCACTGTGTTGCGGTCTCGTAGTGCTTTCCACGATTGACGAACCCAGAGGTGCCTTTACGTGTCGGTCATCAACACTCGCAGTTTTGGCCAATTTTGGCCCGTTTCATGGACTATTACTCACTATTTTGGGGTCTCGGAGTGATTTCCAAGATTGACGAACCCAGAGGTGCGTTTACGTGTCGGTCATCAACACTCGCAGTTTTGGCCGATTCTGGCCCGTTTCGTGGACTATTACTCACTGTGTTGCGGTCTCGTAGTGCTTTCCACGATTGACGAACCCAGAGGTGCCTTTACGTGTCGGTCATCAACACTCGCAGTTTTGGCCGATTCTGGCCCGTTTTATGGACTATTACTCACTGTTTTGGGGTCTTGGAGTGATTTCCACGATTGACGAACCCAAAGGTGCGTTTACGTGTCGGTCATCAACACTCGTAGTTTTGGCCAATTTTGGCCCGTTTCATGGACTATTACTCACTATTTTGGGGTCTCGGAGTGATTTCCAAGATTGATGAACCCAGAGGTGCGTTTATGTGTCGGTCATCAACACTCGCAGTTTTGGTCGATTCTGGCCCGTTTCATGGACTATTTACTCACTGTTTTGGGGCCTCAGAGTGATTTCCACGATTGACGAACCCCAACGTGCGTTTACGTTTCGGTCGTCAACACTCGCAGTTTTGGCCGATTCTGGCCCGTTTCGTGGACTATTACTCACTGTGTTGCGGTCTCGTAGTGCTTTCCACGATTGACAAACCCAGAGGTGCCTTTACGTGTCGGTCATCAACACTCGCAGTTTTGGCCGATTCTGGCCCGTTTCGTGGACTATTACTCACTGTGTTGCGGTCTCGTAGTGATTTCCACGATTGACGAACCCAGAGGTGCCTTTACGTGTCGGTCATCAACACTCGCAGTTTTGGCCAATTTTGGCCCGTTTCATGGACTATTACTCACTATTTTGGGGTCTCGGAGTGATTTCCAAGATTGACGAACCCAGAGGTGCGTTTACGTGTCGGTCATCAACACTCGCAGTTTTGGCCGATTCTGGCCCGTTTCGTGGACTATTACTCACTGTGTTGCGGTCTCGTAGTGCTTTCCACGATTGACGAACCCAGAGGTGCCTTTACGTGTCGGTCATCAACACTCGCAGTTTTGGCCGATTCTGGCCCGTTTCGTGGACTATTACTCACTGTGTTGTGGTCTCATAGTGCTTCCACGATTGACGAACCCAGAGGTGCCTTTACGTGTCGGTCATCAACACTCGTAGTTTTGGCCGATTCTGGCCCGTTTCATGGACTATTAGTCACTGTTTTGGGGTCTCGTAGTGCTTTCCATGATTGACGAACCCAGAGGTGCCTTTACGTGTCGGTCATCAACACTCGCAGTTTTGGCCGATTCTGGCCCGTTTTATGGACAATTACTCACTGTTTTGGGGTCTTGGAGTGATTTCCACGATTGACGAACCCAAAGGTGCGTTTACGTGTCGGTCATCAACACTCGTAGTTTTGGCCAATTTTGGCCCGTTTCATGGACTATTACTCACTATTTTGGGGTCTCGGAGTGATTTCCAAGATTGATGAACCCAGAGGTGCGTTTACGTGTCGGTCATCAACACTCGCAGTTTTGGTCGATTCTGGCCCGTTTCATGGACTATTTACTCACTGTTTTGGGGCCTCAGAGTGATTTCCACGATTGACGAACCCCAACATGCGTTTACGTTTCGGTCGTCAACACTCGCAGTTTTGGCCGATTCTGGCCCGTTTCGTGGACTATTACTCACTGTGTTGCGGTCTCGTAGTGCTTTCCACGATTGATGAACCCAGAGGTGCGTTTACGTGTCGGTCATCAACACTCGCAGTTTTGGTCGATTCTGGCCCGTTTCATGGACTATTTACTCACTGTTTTGGGGCCTCAGAGTGATTTCCACGATTGACGAACCCCAACATGCGTTTACGTTTCGGTCGTCAACACTCGCAGTTTTGGCCGATTCTGGCCCGTTTCGTGGACTATTACTCACTGTGTTGCGGTCTCGTAGTGCTTTCCACGATTGACGAACCCAGAGGTGCCTTTACGTGTCGGTCATCAACACTCGCAGTTTTGGCCAATTTTGGCCCGTTTCATGGACTATTACTCACTATTTTGGGGTCTCGGAGTGATTTCCAAGATTGACGAACCCAGAGGTGCGTTTACGTGTCGGTCATCAACACTCGCAGTTTTGGCCGATTCTGGCCCGTTTCGTGGACTATTACTCACTGTGTTGCGGTCTCGTAGTGCTTTCCACGATTGACGAACCCAGAGGTGCCTTTACGTGTCGGTCATCAACACTCGCAGTTTTGGCCGATTCTGGCCCGTTTTATGGACTATTACTCACTGTTTTGGGGTCTTGGAGTGATTTCCACGATTGACGAACCCAAAGGTGCGTTTACGTGTCGGTCATCAACACTCGTAGTTTTGGCCAATTTTGGCCCGTTTCATGGACTATTACTCACTATTTTGGGGTCTCGGAGTGATTTCCAAGATTGACGAACCCAGAGGTGCGTTTACGTGTCGGTCATCAACACTCGCAGTTTTGGCCGATTCTGGCCCGTTTCGTGGACTATTACTCACTGTGTTGCGGTCTCGTAGTGCTTTCCACGATTGACGAACCCAGAGGTGCCTTTACGTGTCGGTCATCAACACTCGCAGTTTTGGCCGATTCTGGCCCGTTTCGTGGACTATTACTCACTGTGTTGTGGTCTCATAGTGCTTCCACGATTGACGAACCCAGAGGTGCCTTTACGTGTCGGTCATCAACACTCGTAGTTTTGGCCGATTCTGGCCCGTTTCATGGACTATTAGTCACTGTTTTGGGGTCTCGTAGTGCTTTCCATGATTGACGAACCCAGAGGTGCCTTTACGTGTCGGTCATCAACACTCGCAGTTTTGGCCGATTCTGGCCCGTTTTATGGACAATTACTCACTGTTTTGGGGTCTTGGAGTGATTTCCACGATTGACGAACCCAAAGGTGCGTTTACGTGTCGGTCATCAACACTCGTAGTTTTGGCCAATTTTGGCCCGTTTCATGGACTATTACTCACTATTTTGGGGTCTCGGAGTGATTTCCAAGATTGATGAACCCAGAGGTGCGTTTACGTGTCGGTCATCAACACTCGCAGTTTTGGTCGATTCTGGCCCGTTTCATGGACTATTTACTCACTGTTTTGGGGCCTCAGAGTGATTTCCACGATTGACGAACCCCAACATGCGTTTACGTTTCGGTCGTCAACACTCGCAGTTTTGGCCGATTCTGGCCCGTTTCGTGGACTATTACTCACTGTGTTGCGGTCTCGTAGTGCTTTCCACGATTGACGAACCCAGAGGTGCGTTTACGTGTTGGTCATCAACACTCGCAGTTTTGGTCGATTCTGGCCCGTTTCATGGACTATTTACTCACTGTTTTGGGGCCTCAGAGTGATTTCCACGATTGACGAACCCCAACGTGCGTTTACGTTTCGGTCGTCAACACTCGCAGTTTTGGCCGATTCTGGCCCGTTTCGTGGACTATTACTCACTGTGTTGCGGTCTCGTAGTGCTTTCCACGATTGACGAACCCAGAGGTGCCTTTACGTGTCGGTCATCAACACTCGCAGTTTTGGCCAATTTTGGCCCGTTTCATGGACTATTACTCACTATTTTGGGGTCTCGGAGTGATTTCCAAGATTGACGAACCCAGAGGTGCGTTTACGTGTCGGTCATCAACACTCGCAGTTTTGGCCGATTCTGGCCCGTTTCGTGGACTATTACTCACTGTGTTGCGGTCTCGTAGTGCTTTCCACGATTGACGAACCCAGAGGTGCCTTTACGTGTCGGTCATCAACACTCGCAGTTTTGGCCGATTCTGGCCCGTTTTATGGACTATTACTCACTGTTTTGGGGTCTTGGAGTGATTTCCACGATTGACGAACCCAAAGGTGCGTTTACGTGTCGGTCATCAACACTCGTAGTTTTGGCCAATTTTGGCCCGTTTCATGGACTATTACTCACTATTTTGGGGTCTCGGAGTGATTTCCAAGATTGATGAACCCAGAGGTGCGTTTACGTGTCGGTCATCAACACTCGCAGTTTTGGTCGATTCTGGCCCGTTTCATGGACTATTTACTCACTGTTTTGGGGCCTCAGAGTGATTTCCACGATTGACGAACCCCAACGTGCGTTTACGTTTCGGTCGTCAACACTCGCAGTTTTGGCCGATTCTGGCCCGTTTCGTGGACTATTACTCACTGTGTTGCGGTCTCGTAGTGCTTTCCACGATTGACGAACCCAGAGGTGCCTTTACGTGTCGGTCATCAACACTCGCAGTTTTGGCCGATTCTGGCCCGTTTCATGGACTATTACTCACTGTGTTGCGGTCTCGTAGTGATTTCCACGATTGACGAACCCAGAGGTGCCTTTACGTGTCGGTCATCAACACTCGCAGTTTTGGCCAATTTTGGCCCGTTTCATGGACTATTACTCACTATTTTGGGGTCTCGGAGTGATTTCCAAGATTGACGAACCCAGAGGTGCGTTTACGTGTCGGTCATCAACACTCGCAGTTTTGGCCGATTCTGGCCCGTTTCGTGGACTATTACTCACTGTGTTGCGGTCTCGTAGTGCTTTCCACGATTGACGAACCCAGAGGTGCCTTTACGTGTCGGTCATCAACACTCGCAGTTTTGGCCGATTCTGGCCCGTTTTATGGACTATTACTCACTGTTTTGGGGTCTTGGAGTGATTTCCACGATTGACGAACCCAAAGGTGCGTTTACGTGTCGGTCATCAACACTCGTAGTTTTGGCCAATTTTGGCCCGTTTCATGGACTATTACTCACTATTTTGGGGTCTCGGAGTGATTTCCAAGATTGACGAACCCAGAGGTGCGTTTACGTGTCGGTCATCAACACTCGCAGTTTTGGCCGATTCTGGCCCGTTTCGTGGACTATTACTCACTGTGTTGCGGTCTCGTAGTGCTTTCCACGATTGACGAACCCAGAGGTGCCTTTACGTGTCGGTCATCAACACTCGCAGTTTTGGCCGATTCTGGCCCGTTTTATGGACTATTACTCACTGTTTTGGGGTCTTGGAGTGATTTCCACGATTGACGAACCCAAAGGTGCGTTTACGTGTCGGTCATCAACACTCGTAGTTTTGGCCAATTTTGGCCCGTTTCATGGACTATTACTCACTATTTTGGGGTCTCGGAGTGATTTCCAAGATTGATGAACCCAGAGGTGCGTTTACGTGTCGGTCATCAACACTCGCAGTTTTGGTCGATTCTGGCCCGTTTCATGGACTATTTACTCACTGTTTTGGGGCCTCAGAGTGATTTCCACGATTGACGAACCCCAACGTGCGTTTACGTTTCGGTCGTCAACACTCGCAGTTTTGGCCGATTCTGGCCCGTTTCGTGGACTATTACTCACTGTGTTGCGGTCTCGTAGTGCTTTCCACGATTGACGAACCCAGAGGTGCCTTTACGTGTCGGTCATCAACACTCGCAGTTTTGGCCGATTCTGGCCCGTTTCATGGACTATTACTCACTGTGTTGCGGTCTCGTAGTGATTTCCACGATTGACGAACCCAGAGGTGCCTTTACGTGTCGGTCATCAACACTCGCAGTTTTGGCCAATTTTGGCCCGTTTCATGGACTATTACTCACTATTTTGGGGTCTCGGAGTGATTTCCAAGATTGACGAACCCAGAGGTGCGTTTACGTGTCGGTCATCAACACTCGCAGTTTTGGCCGATTCTGGCCCGTTTCGTGGACTATTACTCACTGTGTTGCGGTCTCGTAGTGCTTTCCACGATTGACGAACCCAGAGGTGCCTTTACGTGTCGGTCATCAACACTCGCAGTTTTGGCCGATTCTGGCCCGTTTTATGGACTATTACTCACTGTTTTGGGGTCTTGGAGTGATTTCCACGATTGACGAACCCAAAGGTGCGTTTACGTGTCGGTCATCAACACTCGTAGTTTTGGCCAATTTTGGCCCGTTTCATGGACTATTACTCACTATTTTGGGGTCTCGGAGTGATTTCCAAGATTGATGAACCCAGAGGTGCCTTTACGTGTCGGTCATCAACACTCGCAGTTTTGGCCGATTCTGGCCCGTTTTATGGACTATTACTCACTGTTTTGGGGTCTTGGAGTGATTTCCACGATTGACGAACCCAAAGGTGCGTTTACGTGTCGGTCATCAACACTCGTAGTTTTGGCCAATTTTGGCCCGTTTCATGGACTATTACTCACTATTTTGGGGTCTCGGAGTGATTTCCAAGATTGATGAACCCAGAGGTGCGTTTACGTGTCGGTCATCAACACTCGCAGTTTTGGTCGATTCTGGCCCGTTTCATGGACTATTTACTCACTGTTTTGGGGCCTCAGAGTGATTTCCACGATTGACGAACCCCAACGTGCGTTTACGTTTCGGTCGTCAACACTCGCAGTTTTGGCCGATTCTGGCCCGTTTCGTGGACTATTACTCACTGTGTTGCGGTCTCGTAGTGCTTTCCACGATTGACGAACCCAGAGGTGCCTTTACGTGTCGGTCATCAACACTCGCAGTTTTGGCCGATTCTGGCCCGTTTCATGGACTATTACTCACTGTGTTGCGGTCTCGTAGTGATTTCCACGATTGACGAACCCAGAGGTGCCTTTACGTGTCGGTCATCAACACTCGCAGTTTTGGCCAATTTTGGCCCGTTTCATGGACTATTACTCACTATTTTGGGGTCTCGGAGTGATTTCCAAGATTGACGAACCCAGAGGTGCGTTTACGTGTCGGTCATCAACACTCGCAGTTTTGGCCGATTCTGGCCCGTTTCGTGGACTATTACTCACTGTGTTGCGGTCTCGTAGTGCTTTCCACGATTGACGAACCCAGAGGTGCCTTTACGTGTCGGTCATCAACACTCGCAGTTTTGGCCGATTCTGGCCCGTTTTATGGACTATTACTCACTGTTTTGGGGTCTTGGAGTGATTTCCACGATTGACGAACCCAAAGGTGCGTTTACGTGTCGGTCATCAACACTCGTAGTTTTGGCCAATTTTGGCCCGTTTCATGGACTATTACTCACTATTTTGGGGTCTCGGAGTGATTTCCAAGATTGATGAACCCAGAGGTGCCTTTACGTGTCGGTCATCAACACTCGCAGTTTTGGCCGATTCTGGCCCGTTTTATGGACTATTACTCACTGTTTTGGGGTCTTGGAGTGATTTCCACGATTGACGAACCCAAAGGTGCGTTTACGTGTCGGTCATCAACACTCGTAGTTTTGGCCAATTTTGGCCCGTTTCATGGACTATTACTCACTATTTTGGGGTCTCGGAGTGATTTCCAAGATTGATGAACCCAGAGGTGCGTTTACGTGTCGGTCATCAACACTCGCAGTTTTGGTCGATTCTGGCCCGTTTCATGGACTATTTACTCACTGTTTTGGGGCCTCAGAGTGATTTCCACGATTGACGAACCCCAACGTGCGTTTACGTTTCGGTCGTCAACACTCGCAGTTTTGGCCGATTCTGGCCCGTTTCGTGGACTATTACTCACTGTGTTGCGGTCTCGTAGTGCTTTCCACGATTGACGAACCCAGAGGTGCCTTTACGTGTCGGTCATCAACACTCGCAGTTTTGGCCAATTTTGGCCCGTTTCATGGACTATTACTCACTATTTTGGGGTCTCGGAGTGATTTCCAAGATTGACGAACCCAGAGGTGCGTTTACGTGTCGGTCATCAACACTCGCAGTTTTGGCCGATTCTGGCCCGTTTCGTGGACTATTACTCACTGTGTTGCGGTCTCGTAGTGCTTTCCACGATTGACGAACCCAGAGGTGCCTTTACGTGTCGGTCATCAACACTCGCAGTTTTGGCCGATTCTGGCCCGTTTTATGGACTATTACTCACTGTTTTGGGGTCTTGGAGTGATTTCCACGATTGACGAACCCAAAGGTGCGTTTACGTGTCGGTCATCAACACTCGTAGTTTTGGCCAATTTTGGCCCGTTTCATGGACTATTACTCACTATTTTGGGGTCTCGGAGTGATTTCCAAGATTGATGAACCCAGAGGTGCCTTTACGTGTCGGTCATCAACACTCGCAGTTTTGGCCGATTCTGGCCCGTTTTATGGACTATTACTCACTGTTTTGGGGTCTTGGAGTGATTTCCACGATTGACGAACCCAAAGGTGCGTTTACGTGTCGGTCATCAACACTCGTAGTTTTGGCCAATTTTGGCCCGTTTCATGGACTATTACTCACTATTTTGGGGTCTCGGAGTGATTTCCAAGATTGATGAACCCAGAGGTGCGTTTACGTGTCGGTCATCAACACTCGCAGTTTTGGTCGATTCTGGCCCGTTTCATGGACTATTTACTCACTGTTTTGGGGCCTCAGAGTGATTTCCACGATTGACGAACCCCAACGTGCGTTTACGTTTCGGTCGTCAACACTCGCAGTTTTGGCCGATTCTGGCCCGTTTCGTGGACTATTACTCACTGTGTTGCGGTCTCGTAGTGCTTTCCACGATTGACGAACCCAGAGGTGCCTTTACGTGTCGGTCATCAACACTCGCAGTTTTGGCCAATTTTGGCCCGTTTCATGGACTATTACTCACTATTTTGGGGTCTCGGAGTGATTTCCAAGATTGACGAACCCAGAGGTGCGTTTACGTGTCGGTCATCAACACTCGCAGTTTTGGCCGATTCTGGCCCGTTTCGTGGACTATTACTCACTGTGTTGCGGTCTCGTAGTGCTTTCCACGATTGACGAACCCAGAGGTGCCTTTACGTGTCGGTCATCAACACTCGCAGTTTTGGCCGATTCTGGCCCGTTTTATGGACTATTACTCACTGTTTTGGGGTCTTGGAGTGATTTCCACGATTGACGAACCCAAAGGTGCGTTTACGTGTCGGTCATCAACACTCGTAGTTTTGGCCAATTTTGGCCCGTTTCATGGACTATTACTCACTATTTTGGGGTCTCGGAGTGATTTCCAAGATTGATGAACCCAGAGGTGCCTTTACGTGTCGGTCATCAACACTCGCAGTTTTGGCCGATTCTGGCCCGTTTTATGGACTATTACTCACTGTTTTGGGGTCTTGGAGTGATTTCCACGATTGACGAACCCAAAGGTGCGTTTACGTGTCGGTCATCAACACTCGTAGTTTTGGCCAATTTTGGCCCGTTTCATGGACTATTACTCACTATTTTGGGGTCTCGGAGTGATTTCCAAGATTGATGAACCCAGAGGTGCGTTTACGTGTCGGTCATCAACACTCGCAGTTTTGGTCGATTCTGGCCCGTTTCATGGACTATTTACTCACTGTTTTGGGGCCTCAGAGTGATTTCCACGATTGACGAACCCCAACGTGCGTTTACGTTTCGGTCGTCAACACTCGCAGTTTTGGCCGATTCTGGCCCGTTTCGTGGACTATTACTCACTGTGTTGCGGTCTCGTAGTGCTTTCCACGATTGACGAACCCAGAGGTGCCTTTACGTGTCGGTCATCAACACTCGCAGTTTTGGCCGATTCTGGCCCGTTTCATGGACTATTACTCACTGTGTTGCGGTCTCGTAGTGATTTCCACGATTGACGAACCCAGAGGTGCCTTTACGTGTCGGTCATCAACACTCGCAGTTTTGGCCAATTTTGGCCCGTTTCATGGACTATTACTCACTATTTTGGGGTCTCGGAGTGATTTCCAAGATTGACGAACCCAGAGGTGCGTTTACGTGTCGGTCATCAACACTCGCAGTTTTGGCCGATTCTGGCCCGTTTCGTGGACTATTACTCACTGTGTTGCGGTCTCGTAGTGCTTTCCACGATTGACGAACCCAGAGGTGCCTTTACGTGTCGGTCATCAACACTCGCAGTTTTGGCCGATTCTGGCCCGTTTTATGGACTATTACTCACTGTTTTGGGGTCTTGGAGTGATTTCCACGATTGACGAACCCAAAGGTGCGTTGACGTGTCGGTCATCAACACTCGCAGTTTTGGCCAATTTTGGCCCGTTTCATGGACTATTACTCACTATTTTGGGGTCTCGGAGTGATTTCCAAGATTGATGAACCCAGAGGTGCCTTTACGTGTCGGTCATCAACACTCGCAGTTTTGGCCGATTCTGGCCCGTTTTATGGACTATTACTCACTGTTTTGGGGTCTTGGAGTGATTTCCACGATTGACGAACCCAAAGGTGCGTTTACGTGTCGGTCATCAACACTCGCAGTTTTGGCCGATTCTGGCCCGTTTCATGGACTATTACTCACTATTTTGGGGTCTCGGAGTGATTTCCAAGATTGATGAACCCAGAGGTGCGTTTACGTGTCGGTCATCAACACTCGCAGTTTTGGTCGATTCTGGCCCGTTTCATGGACTATTTACTCACTGTTTTGGGGCCTCAGAGTGATTTCCACGATTGACGAACCCCAACGTGCGTTTACGTTTCGGTCGTCAACACTCGCAGTTTTGGCCGATTCTGGCCCGTTTCGTGGACTATTACTCACTGTGTTGCGGTCTCGTAGTGCTTTCCACGATTGACGAACCCAGAGGTGCCTTTACGTGTCGGTCATCAACACTCGCAGTTTTGGCCGATTCTGGCCCGTTTTATGGACTATTACTCACTGTTTTGGGGTCTTGGAGTGATTTCCACGATTGACGAACCCAAAGGTGCGTTTACGTGTCGGTCATCAACACTCGTAGTTTTGGCCAATTTTGGCCCGTTTCATGGACTATTACTCACTATTTTGGGGTCTCGGAGTGATTTCCAAGATTGATGAACCCAGAGGTGCGTTTACGTGTCGGTCATCAACACTCGCAGTTTTGGTCGATTCTGGCCCGTTTCATGGACTATTTACTCACTGTTTTGGGGCCTCAGAGTGATTTCCACGATTGACGAACCCCAACGTGCGTTTACGTTTCGGTCGTCAACACTCGCAGTTTTGGCCGATTCTGGCCCGTTTCGTGGACTATTACTCACTGTGTTGCGGTCTCGTAGTGCTTTCCACGATTGACGAACCCAGAGGTGCCTTTACGTGTCGGTCATCAACACTCGCAGTTTTGGCCGATTCTGGCCCGTTTCATGGACTATTACTCACTGTGTTGCGGTCTCGTAGTGATTTCCACGATTGACGAACCCAGAGGTGCCTTTACGTGTCGGTCATCAACACTCGCAGTTTTGGCCAATTTTGGCCCGTTTCATGGACTATTACTCACTATTTTGGGGTCTCGGAGTGATTTCCAAGATTGACGAACCCAGAGGTGCGTTTACGTGTCGGTCATCAACACTCGCAGTTTTGGCCGATTCTGGCCCGTTTCGTGGACTATTACTCACTGTGTTGCGGTCTCGTAGTGCTTTCCACGATTGACGAACCCAGAGGTGCCTTTACGTGTCGGTCATCAACACTCGCAGTTTTGGCCGATTCTGGCCCGTTTTATGGACTATTACTCACTGTTTTGGGGTCTTGGAGTGATTTCCACGATTGACGAACCCAAAGGTGCGTTGACGTGTCGGTCATCAACACTCGCAGTTTTGGCCAATTTTGGCCCGTTTCATGGACTATTACTCACTATTTTGGGGTCTCGGAGTGATTTCCAAGATTGATGAACCCAGAGGTGCCTTTACGTGTCGGTCATCAACACTCGCAGTTTTGGCCGATTCTGGCCCGTTTTATGGACTATTACTCACTGTTTTGGGGTCTTGGAGTGATTTCCACGATTGACGAACCCAAAGGTGCGTTTACGTGTCGGTCATCAACACTCGCAGTTTTGGCCGATTCTGGCCCGTTTCATGGACTATTACTCACTATTTTGGGGTCTCGGAGTGATTTCCAAGATTGATGAACCCAGAGGTGCGTTTACGTGTCGGTCATCAACACTCGCAGTTTTGGTCGATTCTGGCCCGTTTCATGGACTATTTACTCACTGTTTTGGGGCCTCAGAGTGATTTCCACGATTGACGAACCCCAACGTGCGTTTACGTTTCGGTCGTCAACACTCGCAGTTTTGGCCGATTCTGGCCCGTTTCGTGGACTATTACTCACTGTGTTGCGGTCTCGTAGTGCTTTCCACGATTGACGAACCCAGAGGTGCCTTTACGTGTCGGTCATCAACACTCGCAGTTTTGGCCAATTTTGGCCCGTTTCATGGACTATTACTCACTATTTTGGGGTCTCGGAGTGATTTCCAAGATTGACGAACCCAGAGGTGCGTTTACGTGTCGGTCATCAACACTCGCAGTTTTGGCCGATTCTGGCCCGTTTCGTGGACTATTACTCACTGTGTTGCGGTCTCGTAGTGCTTTCCACGATTGACGAACCCAGAGGTGCCTTTACGTGTCGGTCATCAACACTCGCAGTTTTGGCCGATTCTGGCCCGTTTTATGGACTATTACTCACTGTTTTGGGGTCTTGGAGTGATTTCCACGATTGACGAACCCAAAGGTGCGTTTACGTGTCGGTCATCAACACTCGTAGTTTTGGCCGATTCTGGCCCGTTTCATGGACTATTACTCACTATTTTGGGGTCTCGGAGTGATTTCCAAGATTGATGAACCCAGAGGTGCCTTTACGTGTCGGTCATCAACACTCGCAGTTTTGGCCGATTCTGGCCCGTTTTATGGACTATTACTCACTGTTTTGGGGTCTTGGAGTGATTTCCACGATTGACGAACCCAAAGGTGCGTTTACGTGTCGGTCATCAACACTCGTAGTTTTGGCCAATTTTGGCCCGTTTCATGGACTATTACTCACTATTTTGGGGTCTCGGAGTGATTTCCAAGATTGATGAACCCAGAGGTGCGTTTACGTGTCGGTCATCAACACTCGCAGTTTTGGTCGATTCTGGCCCGTTTCATGGACTATTTACTCACTGTTTTGGGGCCTCAGAGTGATTTCCACGATTGACGAACCCCAACGTGCGTTTACGTTTCGGTCGTCAACACTCGCAGTTTTGGCCGATTCTGGCCCGTTTCGTGGACTATTACTCACTGTGTTGCGGTCTCGTAGTGCTTTCCACGATTGACGAACCCAGAGGTGCCTTTACGTGTCGGTCATCAACACTCGCAGTTTTGGCCGATTCTGGCCCGTTTCATGGACTATTACTCACTGTGTTGCGGTCTCGTAGTGATTTCCACGATTGACGAACCCAGAGGTGCCTTTACGTGTCGGTCATCAACACTCGCAGTTTTGGCCAATTTTGGCCCGTTTCATGGACTATTACTCACTATTTTGGGGTCTCGGAGTGATTTCCAAGATTGACGAACCCAGAGGTGCGTTTACGTGTCGGTCATCAACACTCGCAGTTTTGGCCGATTCTGGCCCGTTTCGTGGACTATTACTCACTGTGTTGCGGTCTCGTAGTGCTTTCCACGATTGACGAACCCAGAGGTGCCTTTACGTGTCGGTCATCAACACTCGCAGTTTTGGCCGATTCTGGCCCGTTTTATGGACTATTACTCACTGTTTTGGGGTCTTGGAGTGATTTCCACGATTGACGAACCCAAAGGTGCGTTTACGTGTCGGTCATCAACACTCGTAGTTTTGGCCAATTTTGGCCCGTTTCATGGACTATTACTCACTATTTTGGGGTCTCGGAGTGATTTCCAAGATTGATGAACCCAGAGGTGCCTTTACGTGTCGGTCATCAACACTCGCAGTTTTGGCCGATTCTGGCCCGTTTTATGGACTATTACTCACTGTTTTGGGGTCTTGGAGTGATTTCCACGATTGACGAACCCAAAGGTGCGTTTACGTGTCGGTCATCAACACTCGTAGTTTTGGCCAATTTTGGCCCGTTTCATGGACTATTACTCACTATTTTGGGGTCTCGGAGTGATTTCCAAGATTGATGAACCCAGAGGTGCGTTTACGTGTCGGTCATCAACACTCGCAGTTTTGGTCGATTCTGGCCCGTTTCATGGACTATTTACTCACTGTTTTGGGGCCTCAGAGTGATTTCCACGATTGACGAACCCCAACGTGCGTTTACGTTTCGGTCGTCAACACTCGCAGTTTTGGCCGATTCTGGCCCGTTTCGTGGACTATTACTCACTGTGTTGCGGTCTCGTAGTGCTTTCCACGATTGACGAACCCAGAGGTGCCTTTACGTGTCGGTCATCAACACTCGCAGTTTTGGCCAATTTTGGCCCGTTTCATGGACTATTACTCACTATTTTGGGGTCTCGGAGTGATTTCCAAGATTGACGAACCCAGAGGTGCGTTTACGTGTCGGTCATCAACACTCGCAGTTTTGGCCGATTCTGGCCCGTTTCGTGGACTATTACTCACTGTGTTGCGGTCTCGTAGTGCTTTCCACGATTGACGAACCCAGAGGTGCCTTTACGTGTCGGTCATCAACACTCGCAGTTTTGGCCGATTCTGGCCCGTTTCATGGACTATTACTCACTGTGTTGCGGTCTCGTAGTGATTTCCACGATTGACGAACCCAGAGGTGCCTTTACGTGTCGGTCATCAACACTCGCAGTTTTGGCCAATTTTGGCCCGTTTCATGGACTATTACTCACTATTTTGGGGTCTCGGAGTGATTTCCAAGATTGACGAACCCAGAGGTGCGTTTACGTGTCGGTCATCAACACTCGCAGTTTTGGCCGATTCTGGCCCGTTTCGTGGACTATTACTCACTGTGTTGCGGTCTCGTAGTGCTTTCCACGATTGACGAACCCAGAGGTGCCTTTACGTGTCGGTCATCAACACTCGCAGTTTTGGCCGATTCTGGCCCGTTTTATGGACTATTACTCACTGTTTTGGGGTCTTGGAGTGATTTCCACGATTGACGAACCCAAAGGTGCGTTTACGTGTCGGTCATCAACACTCGTAGTTTTGGCCAATTTTGGCCCGTTTCATGGACTATTACTCACTATTTTGGGGTCTCGGAGTGATTTCCAAGATTGATGAACCCAGAGGTGCCTTTACGTGTCGGTCATCAACACTCGCAGTTTTGGCCGATTCTGGCCCGTTTTATGGACTATTACTCACTGTTTTGGGGTCTTGGAGTGATTTCCACGATTGACGAACCCAAAGGTGCGTTTACGTGTCGGTCATCAACACTCGTAGTTTTGGCCAATTTTGGCCCGTTTCATGGACTATTACTCACTATTTTGGGGTCTCGGAGTGATTTCCAAGATTGATGAACCCAGAGGTGCGTTTACGTGTCGGTCATCAACACTCGCAGTTTTGGTCGATTCTGGCCCGTTTCATGGACTATTTACTCACTGTTTTGGGGCCTCAGAGTGATTTCCACGATTGACGAACCCCAACGTGCGTTTACGTTTCGGTCGTCAACACTCGCAGTTTTGGCCGATTCTGGCCCGTTTCGTGGACTATTACTCACTGTGTTGCGGTCTCGTAGTGCTTTCCACGATTGACGAACCCAGAGGTGCCTTTACGTGTCGGTCATCAACACTCGCAGTTTTGGCCAATTTTGGCCCGTTTCATGGACTATTACTCACTATTTTGGGGTCTCGGAGTGATTTCCAAGATTGACGAACCCAGAGGTGCGTTTACGTGTCGGTCATCAACACTCGCAGTTTTGGCCGATTCTGGCCCGTTTCGTGGACTATTACTCACTGTGTTGCGGTCTCGTAGTGCTTTCCACGATTGACGAACCCAGAGGTGCCTTTACGTGTCGGTCATCAACACTCGCAGTTTTGGCCGATTCTGGCCCGTTTTATGGACTATTACTCACTGTTTTGGGGTCTTGGAGTGATTTCCACGATTGACGAACCCAAAGGTGCGTTTACGTGTCGGTCATCAACACTCGTAGTTTTGGCCAATTTTGGCCCGTTTCATGGACTATTACTCACTATTTTGGGGTCTCGGAGTGATTTCCAAGATTGATGAACCCAGAGGTGCCTTTACGTGTCGGTCATCAACACTCGCAGTTTTGGCCGATTCTGGCCCGTTTTATGGACTATTACTCACTGTTTTGGGGTCTTGGAGTGATTTCCACGATTGACGAACCCAAAGGTGCGTTTACGTGTCGGTCATCAACACTCGTAGTTTTGGCCAATTTTGGCCCGTTTCATGGACTATTACTCACTATTTTGGGGTCTCGGAGTGATTTCCAAGATTGATGAACCCAGAGGTGCGTTTACGTGTCGGTCATCAACACTCGCAGTTTTGGTCGATTCTGGCCCGTTTCATGGACTATTTACTCACTGTTTTGGGGCCTCAGAGTGATTTCCACGATTGACGAACCCCAACGTGCGTTTACGTTTCGGTCGTCAACACTCGCAGTTTTGGCCGATTCTGGCCCGTTTCGTGGACTATTACTCACTGTGTTGCGGTCTCGTAGTGCTTTCCACGATTGACGAACCCAGAGGTGCCTTTACGTGTCGGTCATCAACACTCGCAGTTTTGGCCGATTCTGGCCCGTTTCATGGACTATTACTCACTGTGTTGCGGTCTCGTAGTGATTTCCACGATTGACGAACCCAGAGGTGCCTTTACGTGTCGGTCATCAACACTCGCAGTTTTGGCCAATTTTGGCCCGTTTCATGGACTATTACTCACTATTTTGGGGTCTCGGAGTGATTTCCAAGATTGACGAACCCAGAGGTGCGTTTACGTGTCGGTCATCAACACTCGCAGTTTTGGCCGATTCTGGCCCGTTTCGTGGACTATTACTCACTGTGTTGCGGTCTCGTAGTGCTTTCCACGATTGACGAACCCAGAGGTGCCTTTACGTGTCGGTCATCAACACTCGCAGTTTTGGCCGATTCTGGCCCGTTTTATGGACTATTACTCACTGTTTTGGGGTCTTGGAGTGATTTCCACGATTGACGAACCCAAAGGTGCGTTTACGTGTCGGTCATCAACACTCGTAGTTTTGGCCAATTTTGGCCCGTTTCATGGACTATTACTCACTATTTTGGGGTCTCGGAGTGATTTCCAAGATTGATGAACCCAGAGGTGCCTTTACGTGTCGGTCATCAACACTCCCAGTTTTGGCCGATTCTGGCCCGTTTTATGGACTATTACTCACTGTTTTGGGGTCTTGGAGTGATTTCCACGATTGACGAACCCAAAGGTGCGTTTACGTGTCGGTCATCAACACTCGTAGTTTTGGCCAATTTTGGCCCGTTTCATGGACTATTACTCACTATTTTGGGGTCTCGGAGTGATTTCCAAGATTGATGAACCCAGAGGTGCGTTTACGTGTCGGTCATCAACACTCGCAGTTTTGGTCGATTCTGGCCCGTTTCATGGACTATTTACTCACTGTTTTGGGGCCTCAGAGTGATTTCCACGATTGACGAACCCCAACGTGCGTTTACGTTTCGGTCGTCAACACTCGCAGTTTTGGCCGATTCTGGCCCGTTTCGTGGACTATTACTCACTGTGTTGCGGTCTCGTAGTGCTTTCCACGATTGACGAACCCAGAGGTGCCTTTACGTGTCGGTCATCAACACTCGCAGTTTTGGCCGATTCTGGCCCGTTTCATGGACTATTACTCACTGTGTTGCGGTCTCGTAGTGATTTCCACGATTGACGAACCCAGAGGTGCCTTTACGTGTCGGTCATCAACACTCGCAGTTTTGGCCAATTTTGGCCCGTTTCATGGACTATTACTCACTATTTTGGGGTCTCGGAGTGATTTCCAAGATTGACGAACCCAGAGGTGCGTTTACGTGTCGGTCATCAACACTCGCAGTTTTGGCCGATTCTGGCCCGTTTCGTGGACTATTACTCACTGTGTTGCGGTCTCGTAGTGCTTTCCACGATTGACGAACCCAGAGGTGCCTTTACGTGTCGGTCATCAACACTCGCAGTTTTGGCCGATTCTGGCCCGTTTCGTGGACTATTACTCACTGTGTTGTGGTCTCATAGTGCTTCCACGATTGACGAACCCAGAGGTGCCTTTACGTGTCGGTCATCAACACTCGTAGTTTTGGCCGATTCTGGCCCGTTTCATGGACTATTAGTCACTGTTTTGGGGTCTCGTAGTGCTTTCCATGATTGACGAACCCAGAGGTGCCTTTACGTGTCGGTCATCAACACTCGCAGTTTTGGCCGATTCTGGCCCGTTTTATGGACTATTACTCACTGTTTTGGGGTCTTGGAGTGATTTCCACGATTGACGAACCCAAAGGTGCGTTTACGTGTCGGTCATCAACACTCGTAGTTTTGGCCAATTTTGGCCCGTTTCATGGACTATTACTCACTATTTTGGGGTCTCGGAGTGATTTCCAAGATTGATGAACCCAGAGGTGCGTTTATGTGTCGGTCATCAACACTCGCAGTTTTGGTCGATTCTGGCCCGTTTCATGGACTATTTACTCACTGTTTTGGGGCCTCAGAGTGATTTCCACGATTGACGAACCCCAACGTGCGTTTACGTTTCGGTCGTCAACACTCGCAGTTTTGGCCGATTCTGGCCCGTTTCGTGGACTATTACTCACTGTGTTGCGGTCTCGTAGTGCTTTCCACGATTGACGAACCCAGAGGTGCCTTTACGTGTCGGTCATCAACACTCGCAGTTTTGGCCGATTCTGGCCCGTTTCATGGACTATTACTCACTGTGTTGCGGTCTCGTAGTGATTTCCACGATTGACGAACCCAGAGGTGCCTTTACGTGTCGGTCATCAACACTCGCAGTTTTGGCCAATTTTGGCCCGTTTCATGGACTATTACTCACTATTTTGGGGTCTCGGAGTGATTTCCAAGATTGACGAACCCAGAGGTGCGTTTACGTGTCGGTCATCAACACTCGCAGTTTTGGCCGATTCTGGCCCGTTTCGTGGACTATTACTCACTGTGTTGCGGTCTCGTAGTGCTTTCCACGATTGACGAACCCAGAGGTGCCTTTACGTGTCGGTCATCAACACTCGCAGTTTTGGCCGATTCTGGCCCGTTTCGTGGACTATTACTCACTGTGTTGTGGTCTCATAGTGCTTCCACGATTGACGAACCCAGAGGTGCCTTTACGTGTCGGTCATCAACACTCGTAGTTTTGGCCGATTCTGGCCCGTTTCATGGACTATTAGTCACTGTTTTGGGGTCTCGTAGTGCTTTCCATGATTGACGAACCCAGAGGTGCCTTTACGTGTCGGTCATCAACACTCGCAGTTTTGGCCGATTCTGGCCCGTTTTATGGACAATTACTCACTGTTTTGGGGTCTTGGAGTGATTTCCACGATTGACGAACCCAAAGGTGCGTTTACGTGTCGGTCATCAACACTCGTAGTTTTGGCCAATTTTGGCCCGTTTCATGGACTATTACTCACTATTTTGGGGTCTCGGAGTGATTTCCAAGATTGATGAACCCAGAGGTGCGTTTACGTGTCGGTCATCAACACTCGCAGTTTTGGTCGATTCTGGCCCGTTTCATGGACTATTTACTCACTGTTTTGGGGCCTCAGAGTGATTTCCATGATTGACGAACCCCAACGTGCGTTTACGTTTCGGTCGTCAACACTCGCAGTTTTGGCCGATTCTGGCCCGTTTCGTGGACTATTACTCACTGTGTTGCGGTCTCGTAGTGCTTTCCACGATTGACGAACCCAGAGGTGCCTTTACGTGTCGGTCATCAACACTCGCAGTTTTGGCCGATTCTGGCCCGTTTCGTGGACTATTACTCACTGTGTTGTGGTCTCATAGTGCTTCCACGATTGACGAACCCAGAGGTGCCTTTACGTGTCGGTCATCAACACTCGTAGTTTTGGCCGATTCTGGCCCGTTTCATGGACTATTAGTCACTGTTTTGGGGTCTCGTAGTGCTTTCCATGATTGACGAACCCAGAGGTGCCTTTACGTGTCGGTCATCAACACTCGCAGTTTTGGCCGATTCTGGCCCGTTTTATGGACTATTACTCACTGTTTTGGGGTCTTGGAGTGATTTCCACGATTGACGAACCCAAAGGTGCGTTTACGTGTCGGTCATCAACACTCGTAGTTTTGGCCAATTTTGGCCCGTTTCATGGACTATTACTCACTATTTTGGGGTCTCGGAGTGATTTCCAAGATTGATGAACCCAGAGGTGCGTTTATGTGTCGGTCATCAACACTCGCAGTTTTGGTCGATTCTGGCCCGTTTCATGGACTATTTACTCACTGTTTTGGGGCCTCAGAGTGATTTCCACGATTGACGAACCCCAACGTGCGTTTACGTTTCGGTCGTCAACACTCGCAGTTTTGGCCGATTCTGGCCCGTTTCGTGGACTATTACTCACTGTGTTGCGGTCTCGTAGTGCTTTCCACGATTGACGAACCCAGAGGTGCCTTTACGTGTCGGTCATCAACACTCGCAGTTTTGGCCGATTCTGGCCCGTTTCATGGACTATTACTCACTGTGTTGCGGTCTCGTAGTGATTTCCACGATTGACGAACCCAGA
Organism: Triticum timopheevii; assembly: GCA_963921465.1. Lineage (NCBI taxonomy): Eukaryota > Viridiplantae > Streptophyta > Magnoliopsida > Poales > Poaceae > Triticum > Triticum timopheevii. The sequence goes on along the minus strand of OY997266.1, from coordinate 670,425,390 downwards.
GGTGCCTTTACGTGTCGGTCATCAACACTCGCAGTTTTGGCCAATTTTGGCCCGTTTCATGGACTATTACTCACTATTTTGGGGTCTCGGAGTGATTTCCAAGATTGACGAACCCAGAGGTGCGTTTACGTGTCGGTCATCAACACTCGCAGTTTTGGCCGATTCTGGCCCGTTTCGTGGACTATTACTCACTGTGTTGCGGTCTCGTAGTGCTTTCCACGATTGACGAACCCAGAGGTTCCTTTACGCGTCGGTCATCAACACTCGCAGTTTTGGCCGATTCTGGCCCGTTTCGTGGACTATTACTCACTGTGTTGTGGTCTCATAGTGCTTCCACGATTGACGAACCCAGAGGTGCCTTTACGTGTCGGTCATCAACACTCGTAGTTTTGGCCGATTCTGGCCCGTTTCATGGACTATTAGTCACTGTTTTGGGGTCTCGTAGTGCTTTCCATGATTGACGAACCCAGAGGTGCCTTTACGTGTCGGTCATCAACACTCGCAGTTTTGGCCGATTCTGGCCCGTTTTATGGACAATTACTCACTGTTTTGGGGTCTTGGAGTGATTTCCACGATTGACGAACCCAAAGGTGCGTTTACGTGTCGGTCATCAACACTCGTAGTTTTGGCCAATTTTGGCCCGTTTCATGGACTATTACTCACTATTTTGGGGTCTCGGAGTGATTTCCAAGATTGATGAACCCAGAGGTGCGTTTACGTGTCGGTCATCAACACTCGCAGTTTTGGTCGATTCTGGCCCGTTTCATGGACTATTTACTCACTGTTTTGGGGCCTCAGAGTGATTTCCACGATTGACGAACCCCAACGTGCGTTTACGTTTCGGTCGTCAACACTCGCAGTTTTGGCCGATTCTGGCCCGTTTCGTGGACTATTACTCACTGTGTTGCGGTCTCGTAGTGCTTTCCACGATTGACGAACCCAGAGGTGCCTTTACGTGTCGGTCATCAACACTCGCAGTTTTGGCCGATTCTGGCCCGTTTCGTGGACTATTACTCACTGTGTTGTGGTCTCATAGTGCTTCCACGATTGACGAACCCAGAGGTGCCTTTACGTGTCGGTCATCAACACTCGTAGTTTTGGCCGATTCTGGCCCGTTTCATGGACTATTAGTCACTGTTTTGGGGTCTCGTAGTGCTTTCCATGATTGACGAACCCAGAGGTGCCTTTACGTGTCGGTCATCAACACTCGCAGTTTTGGCCGATTCTGGCCCGTTTTATGGACTATTACTCACTGTTTTGGGGTCTTGGAGTGATTTCCACGATTGACGAACCCAAAGGTGCGTTTACGTGTCGGTCATCAACACTCGTAGTTTTGGCCAATTTTGGCCCGTTTCATGGACTATTACTCACTATTTTGGGGTCTCGGAGTGATTTCCAAGATTGATGAACCCAGAGGTGCGTTTATGTGTCGGTCATCAACACTCGCAGTTTTGGTCGATTCTGGCCCGTTTCATGGACTATTTACTCACTGTTTTGGGGCCTCAGAGTGATTTCCACGATTGACGAACCCCAACGTGCGTTTACGTTTCGGTCGTCAACACTCGCAGTTTTGGCCGATTCTGGCCCGTTTCGTGGACTATTACTCACTGTGTTGCGGTCTCGTAGTGCTTTCCACGATTGACGAACCCAGAGGTGCCTTTACGTGTCGGTCATCAACACTCGCAGTTTTGGCCGATTCTGGCCCGTTTCATGGACTATTACTCACTGTGTTGCGGTCTCGTAGTGATTTCCACGATTGACGAACCCAGAGGTGCCTTTACGTGTCGGTCATCAACACTCGCAGTTTTGGCCAATTTTGGCCCGTTTCATGGACTATTACTCACTATTTTGGGGTCTCGGAGTGATTTCCAAGATTGACGAACCCAGAGGTGCGTTTACGTGTCGGTCATCAACACTCGCAGTTTTGGCCGATTCTGGCCCGTTTCGTGGACTATTACTCACTGTGTTGCGGTCTCGTAGTGCTTTCCACGATTGACGAACCCAGAGGTGCCTTTACGTGTCGGTCATCAACACTCGCAGTTTTGGCCGATTCTGGCCCGTTTCGTGGACTATTACTCACTGTGTTGTGGTCTCATAGTGCTTCCACGATTGACGAACCCAGAGGTGCCTTTACGTGTCGGTCATCAACACTCGTAGTTTTGGCCGATTCTGGCCCGTTTCATGGACTATTAGTCACTGTTTTGGGGTCTCGTAGTGCTTTCCATGATTGACGAACCCAGAGGTGCCTTTACGTGTCGGTCATCAACACTCGCAGTTTTGGCCGATTCTGGCCCGTTTTATGGACAATTACTCACTGTTTTGGGGTCTTGGAGTGATTTCCACGATTGACGAACCCAAAGGTGCGTTTACGTGTCGGTCATCAACACTCGTAGTTTTGGCCAATTTTGGCCCGTTTCATGGACTATTACTCACTATTTTGGGGTCTCGGAGTGATTTCCAAGATTGATGAACCCAGAGGTGCGTTTACGTGTCGGTCATCAACACTCGCAGTTTTGGTCGATTCTGGCCCGTTTCATGGACTATTTACTCACTGTTTTGGGGCCTCAGAGTGATTTCCACGATTGACGAACCCCAACGTGCGTTTACGTTTCGGTCGTCAACACTCGCAGTTTTGGCCGATTCTGGCCCGTTTCGTGGACTATTACTCACTTTGTTGCGGTCTCGTAGTGCTTTCCACGATTGACGAACCCAGAGGTGCCTTTACGTGTCGGTCATCAACACTCGCAGTTTTGGCCGATTCTGGCCCGTTTCGTGGACTATTACTCACTGTGTTGTGGTCTCATAGTGCTTCCACGATTGACGAACCCAGAGGTGCCTTTACGTGTCGGTCATCAACACTCGTAGTTTTGGCCGATTCTGGCCCGTTTCATGGACTATTAGTCACTGTTTTGGGGTCTCGTAGTGCTTTCCATGATTGACGAACCCAGAGGTGCCTTTACGTGTCGGTCATCAACACTCGCAGTTTTGGCCGATTCTGGCCCGTTTTATGGACTATTACTCACTGTTTTGGGGTCTTGGAGTGATTTCCACGATTGACGAACCCAAAGGTGCGTTTACGTGTCGGTCATCAACACTCGTAGTTTTGGCCAATTTTGGCCCGTTTCATGGACTATTACTCACTATTTTGGGGTCTCGGAGTGATTTCCAAGATTGATGAACCCAGAGGTGCGTTTATGTGTCGGTCATCAACACTCGCAGTTTTGGTCGATTCTGGCCCGTTTCATGGACTATTTACTCACTGTTTTGGGGCCTCAGAGTGATTTCCACGATTGACGAACCCCAACGTGCGTTTACGTTTCGGTCGTCAACACTCGCAGTTTTGGCCGATTCTGGCCCGTTTCGTGGACTATTACTCACTGTGTTGCGGTCTCGTAGTGCTTTCCACGATTGACGAACCCAGAGGTGCCTTTACGTGTCGGTCATCAACACTCGCAGTTTTGGCCGATTCTGGCCCGTTTCATGGACTATTACTCACTGTGTTGCGGTCTCGTAGTGATTTCCACGATTGACGAACCCAGAGGTGCCTTTACGTGTCGGTCATCAACACTCGCAGTTTTGGCCAATTTTGGCCCGTTTCATGGACTATTACTCACTATTTTGGGGTCTCGGAGTGATTTCCAAGATTGACGAACCCAGAGGTGCGTTTACGTGTCGGTCATCAACACTCGCAGTTTTGGCCGATTCTGGCCCGTTTCGTGGACTATTACTCACTGTGTTGCGGTCTCGTAGTGCTTTCCACGATTGACGAACCCAGAGGTGCCTTTACGTGTCGGTCATCAACACTCGCAGTTTTGGCCGATTCTGGCCCGTTTCGTGGACTATTACTCACTGTGTTGTGGTCTCATAGTGCTTCCACGATTGACGAACCCAGAGGTGCCTTTACGTGTCGGTCATCAACACTCGTAGTTTTGGCCGATTCTGGCCCGTTTCATGGACTATTAGTCACTGTTTTGGGGTCTCGTAGTGCTTTCCATGATTGACGAACCCAGAGGTGCCTTTACGTGTCGGTCATCAACACTCGCAGTTTTGGCCGATTCTGGCCCGTTTTATGGACAATTACTCACTGTTTTGGGGTCTTGGAGTGATTTCCACGATTGACGAACCCAAAGGTGCGTTTACGTGTCGGTCATCAACACTCGTAGTTTTGGCCAATTTTGGCCCGTTTCATGGACTATTACTCACTATTTTGGGGTCTCGGAGTGATTTCCAAGATTGATGAACCCAGAGGTGCGTTTACGTGTCGGTCATCAACACTCGCAGTTTTGGTCGATTCTGGCCCGTTTCATGGACTATTTACTCACTGTTTTGGGGCCTCAGAGTGATTTCCACGATTGACGAACCCCAACGTGCGTTTACGTTTCGGTCGTCAACACTCGCAGTTTTGGCCGATTCTGGCCCGTTTCGTGGACTATTACTCACTGTGTTGCGGTCTCGTAGTGCTTTCCACGATTGACGAACCCAGAGGTGCCTTTACGTGTCGGTCATCAACACTCGCAGTTTTGGCCGATTCTGGCCCGTTTCGTGGACTATTACTCACTGTGTTGCGGTCTCGTAGTGATTTCCACGATTGACGAACCCAGAGGTGCCTTTACGTGTCGGTCATCAACACTCGCAGTTTTGGCCAATTTTGGCCCGTTTCATGGACTATTACTCACTATTTTGGGGTCTCGGAGTGATTTCCAAGATTGACGAACCCAGAGGTGCGTTTACGTGTCGGTCGTCAACACTCGCAGTTTTGGCCGATTCTGGCCCGTTTCGTGGACTATTACTCACTGTGTTGCGGTCTCGTAGTGCTTTCCACGATTGACGAACCCAGAGGTGCGTTTACGTGTTGGTCATCAACACTCGCAGTTTTGGTCGATTCTGGCCCGTTTCATGGACTATTTACTCACTGTTTTGGGGCCTCAGAGTGATTTCCACGATTGACGAACCCCAACGTGCGTTTACGTGTCGGTCATCAACACTCGCAGTTTTGGCCGATTCTGGCCCGTTTCGTGGACTATTACTCACTGTGTTGTGGTCTCATAGTGCTTCCACGATTGACGAACCCAGAGGTGCCTTTACGTGTCGGTCATCAACACTCGTAGTTTTGGCCGATTCTGGCCCGTTTCATGGACTATTAGTCACTGTGTTGTGGTCTCATAGTGCTTCCACGATTGACGAACCCAGAGGTGCCTTTACGTGTCGGTCATCAACACTCGTAGTTTTGGCCGATTCTGGCCCGTTTCATGGACTATTAGTCACTGTTTTGGGGTCTCGTAGTGCTTTCCATGATTGACGAACCCAGAGGTGCCTTTACGTGTCGGTCATCAACACTCGCAGTTTTGGCCGATTCTGGCCCGTTTTATGGACAATTACTCACTGTTTTGGGGTCTTGGAGTGATTTCCACGATTGACGAACCCAAAGGTGCGTTTACGTGTCGGTCATCAACACTCGTAGTTTTGGCCAATTTTGGCCCGTTTCATGGACTATTACTCACTATTTTGGGGTCTCGGAGTGATTTCCAAGATTGATGAACCCAGAGGTGCGTTTACGTGTCGGTCATCAACACTCGCAGTTTTGGTCGATTCTGGCCCGTTTCATGGACTATTTACTCACTGTTTTGGGGCCTCAGAGTGATTTCCACGATTGACGAACCCCAACGTGCGTTTACGTTTCGGTCGTCAACACTCGCAGTTTTGGCCGATTCTGGCCCGTTTCGTGGACTATTACTCACTGTGTTGCGGTCTCGTAGTGCTTTCCACGATTGACGAACCCAGAGGTGCCTTTACGTGTCGGTCATCAACACTCGCAGTTTTGGCCGATTCTGGCCCGTTTCGTGGACTATTACTCACTGTGTTGCGGTCTCGTAGTGATTTCCACGATTGACGAACCCAGAGGTGCCTTTACGTGTCGGTCATCAACACTCGCAGTTTTGGCCAATTTTGGCCCGTTTCATGGACTATTACTCACTATTTTGGGGTCTCGGAGTGATTTCCAAGATTGACGAACCCAGAGGTGCGTTTACGTGTCGGTCGTCAACACTCGCAGTTTTGGCCGATTCTGGCCCGTTTCGTGGACTATTACTCACTGTGTTGCGGTCTCGTAGTGCTTTCCACGATTGACGAACCCAGAGGTGCGTTTACGTGTTGGTCATCAACACTCGCAGTTTTGGTCGATTCTGGCCCGTTTCATGGACTATTTACTCACTGTTTTGGGGCCTCAGAGTGATTTCCACGATTGACGAACCCCAACGTGCGTTTACGTGTCGGTCATCAACACTCGCAGTTTTGGCCGATTCTGGCCCGTTTCGTGGACTATTACTCACTGTGTTGTGGTCTCATAGTGCTTCCACGATTGACGAACCCAGAGGTGCCTTTACGTGTCGGTCATCAACACTCGTAGTTTTGGCCGATTCTGGCCCGTTTCATGGACTATTAGTCACTGTTTTGGGGTCTCGTAGTGCTTTCCATGATTGACGAACCCAGAGGTGCCTTTACGTGTCGGTCATCAACACTCGCAGTTTTGGCCGATTCTGGCCCGTTTTATGGACAATTACTCACTGTTTTGGGGTCTTGGAGTGATTTCCACGATTGACGAACCCAAAGGTGCGTTTACGTGTCGGTCATCAACACTCGTAGTTTTGGCCAATTTTGGCCCGTTTCATGGACTATTACTCACTATTTTGGGGTCTCGGAGTGATTTCCAAGATTGATGAACCCAGAGGTGCGTTTACGTGTCGGTCATCAACACTCGCAGTTTTGGTCGATTCTGGCCCGTTTCATGGACTATTTACTCACTGTTTTGGGGCCTCAGAGTGATTTCCACGATTGACGAACCCCAACATGCGTTTACGTTTCGGTCGTCAACACTCGCAGTTTTGGCCGATTCTGGCCCGTTTCGTGGACTATTACTCACTGTGTTGCGGTCTCGTAGTGCTTTCCACGATTGACGAACCCAGAGGTGCGTTTACGTGTTGGTCATCAACACTCGCAGTTTTGGTCGATTCTGGCCCGTTTCATGGACTATTTACTCACTGTTTTGGGGCCTCAGAGTGATTTCCACGATTGACGAACCCCAACGTGCGTTTACGTTTCGGTCGTCAACACTCGCAGTTTTGGCCGATTCTGGCCCGTTTCGTGGACTATTACTCACTGTGTTGCGGTCTCGTAGTGCTTTCCACGATTGACGAACCCAGAGGTGCCTTTACGTGTCGGTCATCAACACTCGCAGTTTTGGCCGATTCTGGCCCGTTTCGTGGACTATTACTCACTGTGTTGCGGTCTCGTAGTGATTTCCACGATTGACGAACCCAGAGGTGCCTTTACGTGTCGGTCATCAACACTCGCAGTTTTGGCCAATTTTGGCCCGTTTCATGGACTATTACTCACTATTTTGGGGTCTCGGAGTGATTTCCAAGATTGACGAACCCAGAGGTGCGTTTACGTGTCGGTCGTCAACACTCGCAGTTTTGGCCGATTCTGGCCCGTTTCGTGGACTATTACTCACTGTGTTGCGGTCTCGTAGTGCTTTCCACGATTGACGAACCCAGAGGTGCGTTTACGTGTTGGTCATCAACACTCGCAGTTTTGGTCGATTCTGGCCCGTTTCATGGACTATTTACTCACTGTTTTGGGGCCTCAGAGTGATTTCCACGATTGACGAACCCCAACGTGCGTTTACGTGTCGGTCATCAACACTCGCAGTTTTGGCCGATTCTGGCCCGTTTCGTGGACTATTACTCACTGTGTTGTGGTCTCATAGTGCTTCCACGATTGACGAACCCAGAGGTGCCTTTACGTGTCGGTCATCAACACTCGTAGTTTTGGCCGATTCTGGCCCGTTTCATGGACTATTAGTCACTGTTTTGGGGTCTCGTAGTGCTTTCCATGATTGACGAACCCAGAGGTGCCTTTACGTGTCGGTCATCAACACTCGCAGTTTTGGCCGATTCTGGCCCGTTTTATGGACAATTACTCACTGTTTTGGGGTCTTGGAGTGATTTCCACGATTGACGAACCCAAAGGTGCGTTTACGTGTCGGTCATCAACACTCGTAGTTTTGGCCAATTTTGGCCCGTTTCATGGACTATTACTCACTATTTTGGGGTCTCGGAGTGATTTCCAAGATTGATGAACCCAGAGGTGCGTTTACGTGTCGGTCATCAACACTCGCAGTTTTGGTCGATTCTGGCCCGTTTCATGGACTATTTACTCACTGTTTTGGGGCCTCAGAGTGATTTCCACGATTGACGAACCCCAACATGCGTTTACGTTTCGGTCGTCAACACTCGCAGTTTTGGCCGATTCTGGCCCGTTTCGTGGACTATTACTCACTGTGTTGCGGTCTCGTAGTGCTTTCCACGATTGACGAACCCAGAGGTGCGTTTACGTGTTGGTCATCAACACTCGCAGTTTTGGTCGATTCTGGCCCGTTTCATGGACTATTTACTCACTGTTTTGGGGCCTCAGAGTGATTTCCACGATTGACGAACCCCAACGTGCGTTTACGTTTCGGTCGTCAACACTCGCAGTTTTGGCCGATTCTGGCCCGTTTCGTGGACTATTACTCACTGTGTTGCGGTCTCGTAGTGCTTTCCACGATTGACGAACCCAGAGGTGCCTTTACGTGTCGGTCATCAACACTCGCAGTTTTGGCCGATTCTGGCCCGTTTCGTGGACTATTACTCACTGTGTTGCGGTCTCGTAGTGATTTCCACGATTGACGAACCCAGAGGTGCCTTTACGTGTCGGTCATCAACACTCGCAGTTTTGGCCAATTTTGGCCCGTTTCATGGACTATTACTCACTATTTTGGGGTCTCGGAGTGATTTCCAAGATTGACGAACCCAGAGGTGCGTTTACGTGTCGGTCGTCAACACTCGCAGTTTTGGCCGATTCTGGCCCGTTTCGTGGACTATTACTCACTGTGTTGCGGTCTCGTAGTGCTTTCCACGATTGACGAACCCAGAGGTGCGTTTACGTGTTGGTCATCAACACTCGCAGTTTTGGTCGATTCTGGCCCGTTTCATGGACTATTTACTCACTGTTTTGGGGCCTCAGAGTGATTTCCACGATTGACGAACCCCAACGTGCGTTTACGTGTCGGTCATCAACACTCGCAGTTTTGGCCGATTCTGGCCCGTTTCGTGGACTATTACTCACTGTGTTGTGGTCTCATAGTGCTTCCACGATTGACGAACCCAGAGGTGCCTTTACGTGTCGGTCATCAACACTCGTAGTTTTGGCCGATTCTGGCCCGTTTCATGGACTATTAGTCACTGTGTTGTGGTCTCATAGTGCTTCCACGATTGACGAACCCAGAGGTGCCTTTACGTGTCGGTCATCAACACTCGTAGTTTTGGCCGATTCTGGCCCGTTTCATGGACTATTAGTCACTGTTTTGGGGTCTCGTAGTGCTTTCCATGATTGACGAACCCAGAGGTGCCTTTACGTGTCGGTCATCAACACTCGCAGTTTTGGCCGATTCTGGCCCGTTTTATGGACAATTACTCACTGTTTTGGGGTCTTGGAGTGATTTCCACGATTGACGAACCCAAAGGTGCGTTTACGTGTCGGTCATCAACACTCGTAGTTTTGGCCAATTTTGGCCCGTTTCATGGACTATTACTCACTATTTTGGGGTCTCGGAGTGATTTCCAAGATTGATGAACCCAGAGGTGCGTTTACGTGTCGGTCATCAACACTCGCAGTTTTGGTCGATTCTGGCCCGTTTCATGGACTATTTACTCACTGTTTTGGGGCCTCAGAGTGATTTCCACGATTGACGAACCCCAACGTGCGTTTACGTTTCGGTCGTCAACACTCGCAGTTTTGGCCGATTCTGGCCCGTTTCGTGGACTATTACTCACTGTGTTGCGGTCTCGTAGTGCTTTCCACGATTGACGAACCCAGAGGTGCCTTTACGTGTCGGTCATCAACACTCGCAGTTTTGGCCGATTCTGGCCCGTTTCGTGGACTATTACTCACTGTGTTGCGGTCTCGTAGTGATTTCCACGATTGACGAACCCAGAGGTGCCTTTACGTGTCGGTCATCAACACTCGCAGTTTTGGCCAATTTTGGCCCGTTTCATGGACTATTACTCACTATTTTGGGGTCTCGGAGTGATTTCCAAGATTGACGAACCCAGAGGTGCGTTTACGTGTCGGTCGTCAACACTCGCAGTTTTGGCCGATTCTGGCCCGTTTCGTGGACTATTACTCACTGTGTTGCGGTCTCGTAGTGCTTTCCACGATTGACGAACCCAGAGGTGCGTTTACGTGTTGGTCATCAACACTCGCAGTTTTGGTCGATTCTGGCCCGTTTCATGGACTATTTACTCACTGTTTTGGGGCCTCAGAGTGATTTCCACGATTGACGAACCCCAACGTGCGTTTACGTGTCGGTCATCAACACTCGCAGTTTTGGCCGATTCTGGCCCGTTTCGTGGACTATTACTCACTGTGTTGTGGTCTCATAGTGCTTCCACGATTGACGAACCCAGAGGTGCCTTTACGTGTCGGTCATCAACACTCGTAGTTTTGGCCGATTCTGGCCCGTTTCATGGACTATTAGTCACTGTTTTGGGGTCTCGTAGTGCTTTCCATGATTGACGAACCCAGAGGTGCCTTTACGTGTCGGTCATCAACACTCGCAGTTTTGGCCGATTCTGGCCCGTTTTATGGACAATTACTCACTGTTTTGGGGTCTTGGAGTGATTTCCACGATTGACGAACCCAAAGGTGCGTTTACGTGTCGGTCATCAACACTCGTAGTTTTGGCCAATTTTGGCCCGTTTCATGGACTATTACTCACTATTTTGGGGTCTCGGAGTGATTTCCAAGATTGATGAACCCAGAGGTGCGTTTACGTGTCGGTCATCAACACTCGCAGTTTTGGTCGATTCTGGCCCGTTTCATGGACTATTTACTCACTGTTTTGGGGCCTCAGAGTGATTTCCACGATTGACGAACCCCAACATGCGTTTACGTTTCGGTCGTCAACACTCGCAGTTTTGGCCGATTCTGGCCCGTTTCGTGGACTATTACTCACTGTGTTGCGGTCTCGTAGTGCTTTCCACGATTGACGAACCCAGAGGTGCGTTTACGTGTTGGTCATCAACACTCGCAGTTTTGGTCGATTCTGGCCCGTTTCATGGACTATTTACTCACTGTTTTGGGGCCTCAGAGTGATTTCCACGATTGACGAACCCCAACGTGCGTTTACGTTTCGGTCGTCAACACTCGCAGTTTTGGCCGATTCTGGCCCGTTTCGTGGACTATTACTCACTGTGTTGCGGTCTCGTAGTGCTTTCCACGATTGACGAACCCAGAGGTGCCTTTACGTGTCGGTCATCAACACTCGCAGTTTTGGCCGATTCTGGCCCGTTTCGTGGACTATTACTCACTGTGTTGCGGTCTCGTAGTGATTTCCACGATTGACGAACCCAGAGGTGCCTTTACGTGTCGGTCATCAACACTCGCAGTTTTGGCCAATTTTGGCCCGTTTCATGGACTATTACTCACTATTTTGGGGTCTCGGAGTGATTTCCAAGATTGACGAACCCAGAGGTGCGTTTACGTGTCGGTCGTCAACACTCGCAGTTTTGGCCGATTCTGGCCCGTTTCGTGGACTATTACTCACTGTGTTGCGGTCTCGTAGTGCTTTCCACGATTGACGAACCCAGAGGTGCGTTTACGTGTTGGTCATCAACACTCGCAGTTTTGGTCGATTCTGGCCCGTTTCATGGACTATTTACTCACTGTTTTGGGGCCTCAGAGTGATTTCCACGATTGACGAACCCCAACGTGCGTTTACGTGTCGGTCATCAACACTCGCAGTTTTGGCCGATTCTGGCCCGTTTCGTGGACTATTACTCACTGTGTTGTGGTCTCATAGTGCTTCCACGATTGACGAACCCAGAGGTGCCTTTACGTGTCGGTCATCAACACTCGTAGTTTTGGCCGATTCTGGCCCGTTTCATGGACTATTAGTCACTGTTTTGGGGTCTCGTAGTGCTTTCCATGATTGACGAACCCAGAGGTGCCTTTACGTGTCGGTCATCAACACTCGCAGTTTTGGCCGATTCTGGCCCGTTTTATGGACAATTACTCACTGTTTTGGGGTCTTGGAGTGATTTCCACGATTGACGAACCCAAAGGTGCGTTTACGTGTCGGTCATCAACACTCGTAGTTTTGGCCAATTTTGGCCCGTTTCATGGACTATTACTCACTATTTTGGGGTCTCGGAGTGATTTCCAAGATTGATGAACCCAGAGGTGCGTTTACGTGTCGGTCATCAACACTCGCAGTTTTGGTCGATTCTGGCCCGTTTCATGGACTATTTACTCACTGTTTTGGGGCCTCAGAGTGATTTCCACGATTGACGAACCCCAACATGCGTTTACGTTTCGGTCGTCAACACTCGCAGTTTTGGCCGATTCTGGCCCGTTTCGTGGACTATTACTCACTGTGTTGCGGTCTCGTAGTGCTTTCCACGATTGACGAACCCAGAGGTGCGTTTACGTGTTGGTCATCAACACTCGCAGTTTTGGTCGATTCTGGCCCGTTTCATGGACTATTTACTCACTGTTTTGGGGCCTCAGAGTGATTTCCACGATTGACGAACCCCAACGTGCGTTTACGTTTCGGTCGTCAACACTCGCAGTTTTGGCCGATTCTGGCCCGTTTCGTGGACTATTACTCACTGTGTTGCGGTCTCGTAGTGCTTTCCACGATTGACGAACCCAGAGGTGCCTTTACGTGTCGGTCATCAACACTCGCAGTTTTGGCCGATTCTGGCCCGTTTCGTGGACTATTACTCACTGTGTTGCGGTCTCGTAGTGATTTCCACGATTGACGAACCCAGAGGTGCCTTTACGTGTCGGTCATCAACACTCGCAGTTTTGGCCAATTTTGGCCCGTTTCATGGACTATTACTCACTATTTTGGGGTCTCGGAGTGATTTCCAAGATTGACGAACCCAGAGGTGCGTTTACGTGTCGGTCATCAACACTCGCAGTTTTGGCCGATTCTGGCCCGTTTCGTGGACTATTACTCACTGTGTTGCGGTCTCGTAGTGCTTTCCACGATTGACGAACCCAGAGGTGCCTTTACGTGTCGGTCATCAACACTCGCAGTTTTGGTCGATTCTGGCCCGTTTCATGGACTATTTACTCACTGTTTTGGGGCCTCAGAGTGATTTCCACGATTGACGAACCCCAACGTGCGTTTACGTTTCGGTCGTCAACACTCGCAGTTTTGGCCGATTCTGGCCCGTTTCGTGGACTATTACTCACTGTGTTGCGGTCTCGTAGTGCTTTCCACGATTGACGAACCCAGAGGTGCCTTTACGTGTCGGTCATCAACACTCGCAGTTTTGGTCGATTCTGGCCCGTTTCATGGACTATTTACTCACTGTTTTGGGGCCTCAGAGTGATTTCCACGATTGACGAACCCCAACGTGCGTTTACGTTTCGGTCGTCAACACTCGCAGTTTTGGCCGATTCTGGCCCGTTTCGTGGACTATTACTCACTGTGTTGCGGTCTCGTAGTGCTTTCCACGATTGACGAACCCAGAGGTGCCTTTACGTGTCGGTCATCAACACTCGCAGTTTTGGCCGATTCTGGCCCGTTTCGTGGACTATTACTCACTGTGTTGCGGTCTCGTAGTGATTTCCACGATTGACGAACCCAGAGGTGCCTTTACGTGTCGGTCATCAACACTCGCAGTTTTGGCCGATTCTGGCCCGTTTCGTGGACTATTACTCACTGTGTTGCGGTCTCGTAGTGATTTCCACGATTGACGAACCCAGAGGTGCCTTTACGTGTCGGTCATCAACACTCGCAGTTTTGGCCAATTTTGGCCCGTTTCATGGACTATTACTCACTATTTTGGGGTCTCGGAGTGATTTCCAAGATTGACGAACCCAGAGGTGCGTTTACGTGTCGGTCATCAACACTCGCAGTTTTGGCCGATTCTGGCCCGTTTCGTGGACTATTACTCACTGTGTTGCGGTCTCGTAGTGCTTTCCACGATTGACGAACCCAGAGGTGCCTTTACGTGTCGGTCATCAACACTCGCAGTTTTGGCCGATTCTGGCCCGTTTCGTGGACTATTACTCACTGTGTTGTGGTCTCATAGTGCTTCCACGATTGACGAACCCAGAGGTGCCTTTACGTGTCGGTCATCAACACTCGTAGTTTTGGCCGATTCTGGCCCGTTTCATGGACTATTAGTCACTGTTTTGGGGTCTCGTAGTGCTTTCCATGATTGACGAACCCAGAGGTGCCTTTACGTGTCGGTCATCAACACTCGCAGTTTTGGCCGATTCTGGCCCGTTTTATGGACAATTACTCACTGTTTTGGGGTCTTGGAGTGATTTCCACGATTGACGAACCCAAAGGTGCGTTTACGTGTCGGTCATCAACACTCGTAGTTTTGGCCAATTTTGGCCCGTTTCATGGACTATTACTCACTATTTTGGGGTCTCGGAGTGATTTCCAAGATTGATGAACCCAGAGGTGCGTTTACGTGTCGGTCATCAACACTCGCAGTTTTGGTCGATTCTGGCCCGTTTCATGGACTATTTACTCACTGTTTTGGGGCCTCAGAGTGATTTCCACGATTGACGAACCCCAACGTGCGTTTACGTTTCGGTCGTCAACACTCGCAGTTTTGGCCGATTCTGGCCCGTTTCGTGGACTATTACTCACTGTGTTGCGGTCTCGTAGTGCTTTCCACGATTGACGAACCCAGAGGTGCCTTTACGTGTCGGTCATCAACACTCGCAGTTTTGGCCGATTCTGGCCCGTTTCGTGGACTATTACTCACTGTGTTGCGGTCTCGTAGTGATTTCCACGATTGACGAACCCAGAGGTGCCTTTACGTGTCGGTCATCAACACTCGCAGTTTTGGCCAATTTTGGCCCGTTTCATGGACTATTACTCACTATTTTGGGGTCTCGGAGTGATTTCCAAGATTGACGAACCCAGAGGTGCGTTTACGTGTCGGTCGTCAACACTCGCAGTTTTGGCCGATTCTGGCCCGTTTCGTGGACTATTACTCACTGTGTTGCGGTCTCGTAGTGCTTTCCACGATTGACGAACCCAGAGGTGCGTTTACGTGTTGGTCATCAACACTCGCAGTTTTGGTCGATTCTGGCCCGTTTCATGGACTATTTACTCACTGTTTTGGGGCCTCAGAGTGATTTCCACGATTGACGAACCCCAACGTGCGTTTACGTGTCGGTCATCAACACTCGCAGTTTTGGCCGATTCTGGCCCGTTTCGTGGACTATTACTCACTGTGTTGTGGTCTCATAGTGCTTCCACGATTGACGAACCCAGAGGTGCCTTTACGTGTCGGTCATCAACACTCGTAGTTTTGGCCGATTCTGGCCCGTTTCATGGACTATTAGTCACTGTTTTGGGGTCTCGTAGTGCTTTCCATGATTGACGAACCCAGAGGTGCCTTTACGTGTCGGTCATCAACACTCGCAGTTTTGGCCGATTCTGGCCCGTTTTATGGACAATTACTCACTGTTTTGGGGTCTTGGAGTGATTTCCACGATTGACGAACCCAAAGGTGCGTTTACGTGTCGGTCATCAACACTCGTAGTTTTGGCCAATTTTGGCCCGTTTCATGGACTATTACTCACTATTTTGGGGTCTCGGAGTGATTTCCAAGATTGATGAACCCAGAGGTGCGTTTACGTGTCGGTCATCAACACTCGCAGTTTTGGTCGATTCTGGCCCGTTTCATGGACTATTTACTCACTGTTTTGGGGCCTCAGAGTGATTTCCACGATTGACGAACCCCAACATGCGTTTACGTTTCGGTCGTCAACACTCGCAGTTTTGGCCGATTCTGGCCCGTTTCGTGGACTATTACTCACTGTGTTGCGGTCTCGTAGTGCTTTCCACGATTGACGAACCCAGAGGTGCGTTTACGTGTTGGTCATCAACACTCGCAGTTTTGGTCGATTCTGGCCCGTTTCATGGACTATTTACTCACTGTTTTGGGGCCTCAGAGTGATTTCCACGATTGACGAACCCCAACGTGCGTTTACGTTTCGGTCGTCAACACTCGCAGTTTTGGCCGATTCTGGCCCGTTTCGTGGACTATTACTCACTGTGTTGCGGTCTCGTAGTGCTTTCCACGATTGACGAACCCAGAGGTGCCTTTACGTGTCGGTCATCAACACTCGCAGTTTTGGCCGATTCTGGCCCGTTTCGTGGACTATTACTCACTGTGTTGCGGTCTCGTAGTGATTTCCACGATTGACGAACCCAGAGGTGCCTTTACGTGTCGGTCATCAACACTCGCAGTTTTGGCCAATTTTGGCCCGTTTCATGGACTATTACTCACTATTTTGGGGTCTCGGAGTGATTTCCAAGATTGACGAACCCAGAGGTGCGTTTACGTGTCGGTCATCAACACTCGCAGTTTTGGCCGATTCTGGCCCGTTTCGTGGACTATTACTCACTGTGTTGCGGTCTCGTAGTGCTTTCCACGATTGACGAACCCAGAGGTGCCTTTACGTGTCGGTCATCAACACTCGCAGTTTTGGCCGATTCTGGCCCGTTTTATGGACTATTACTCACTGTTTTGGGGTCTTGGAGTGATTTCCACGATTGACGAACCCAAAGGTGCGTTTACGTGTCGGTCATCAACACTCGTAGTTTTGGCCAATTTTGGCCCGTTTCATGGACTATTACTCACTATTTTGGGGTCTCGGAGTGATTTCCAAGATTGATGAACCCAGAGGTGCGTTTATGTGTCGGTCATCAACACTCGCAGTTTTGGTCGATTCTGGCCCGTTTCATGGACTATTTACTCACTGTTTTGGGGCCTCAGAGTGATTTCCACGATTGACGAACCCCAACGTGCGTTTACGTTTCGGTCGTCAACACTCGCAGTTTTGGCCGATTCTGGCCCGTTTCGTGGACTATTACTCACTGTGTTGCGGTCTCGTAGTGCTTTCCACGATTGACGAACCCAGAGGTGCCTTTACGTGTCGGTCATCAACACTCGCAGTTTTGGCCGATTCTGGCCCGTTTCGTGGACTATTACTCACTGTGTTGCGGTCTCGTAGTGATTTCCACGATTGACGAACCCAGAGGTGCCTTTACGTGTCGGTCATCAACACTCGCAGTTTTGGCCGATTCTGGCCCGTTTCGTGGACTATTACTCACTGTGTTGCGGTCTCGTAGTGATTTCCACGATTGACGAACCCAGAGGTGCCTTTACGTGTCGGTCATCAACACTCGCAGTTTTGGCCAATTTTGGCCCGTTTCATGGACTATTACTCACTATTTTGGGGTCTCGGAGTGATTTCCAAGATTGACGAACCCAGAGGTGCGTTTACGTGTCGGTCATCAACACTCGCAGTTTTGGCCGATTCTGGCCCGTTTCGTGGACTATTACTCACTGTGTTGCGGTCTCGTAGTGCTTTCCACGATTGACGAACCCAGAGGTGCCTTTACGTGTCGGTCATCAACACTCGCAGTTTTGGCCGATTCTGGCCCGTTTCGTGGACTATTACTCACTGTGTTGTGGTCTCATAGTGCTTCCACGATTGACGAACCCAGAGGTGCCTTTACGTGTCGGTCATCAACACTCGTAGTTTTGGCCGATTCTGGCCCGTTTCATGGACTATTAGTCACTGTTTTGGGGTCTCGTAGTGCTTTCCATGATTGACGAACCCAGAGGTGCCTTTACGTGTCGGTCATCAACACTCGCAGTTTTGGCTGATTCTGGCCCGTTTTATGGACAATTACTCACTGTTTTGGGGTCTTGGAGTGATTTCCACGATTGACGAACCCAAAGGTGCGTTTACGTGTCGGTCATCAACACTCGTAGTTTTGGCCAATTTTGGCCCGTTTCATGGACTATTACTCACTATTTTGGGGTCTCGGAGTGATTTCCAAGATTGATGAACCCAGAGGTGCGTTTACGTGTCGGTCATCAACACTCGCAGTTTTGGTCGATTCTGGCCCGTTTCATGGACTATTTACTCACTGTTTTGGGGCCTCAGAGTGATTTCCACGATTGACGAACCCCAACATGCGTTTACGTTTCGGTCGTCAACACTCGCAGTTTTGGCCGATTCTGGCCCGTTTCGTGGACTATTACTGACTGTGTTGCGGTCTCGTAGTGCTTTCCACGATTGACGAACCCAGAGGTGCCTTTACGTGTTGGTCATCAACACTCGCAGTTTTGGTCGATTCTGGCCCGTTTCATGGACTATTTACTCACTGTTTTGGGGCCTCAGAGTGATTTCCACGATTGACGAACCCCAACGTGCGTTTACGTTTCGGTCGTCAACACTCGCAGTTTTGGCCGATTCTGGCCCGTTTCGTGGACTATTACTCACTGTGTTGCGGTCTCGTAGTGCTTTCCACGATTGACGAACCCAGAGGTGCGTTTACGTGTTGGTCATCAACACTCGCAGTTTTGGTCGATTCTGGCCCGTTTCATGGACTATTTACTCACTGTTTTGGGGCCTCAGAGTGATTTCCACGATTGACGAACCCCAACGTGCGTTTACGTTTCGGTCGTCAACACTCGCAGTTTTGGCCGATTCTGGCCCGTTTCGTGGACTATTACTCACTGTGTTGCGGTCTCGTAGTGCTTTCCACGATTGACGAACCCAGAGGTGCCTTTACGTGTCGGTCATCAACACTCGCAGTTTTGGCCGATTCTGGCCCGTTTCGTGGACTATTACTCACTGTGTTGCGGTCTCGTAGTGATTTCCACGATTGACGAACCCAGAGGTGCCTTTACGTGTCGGTCATCAACACTCGCAGTTTTGGCCAATTTTGGCCCGTTTCATGGACTATTACTCACTATTTTGGGGTCTCGGAGTGATTTCCAAGATTGACGAACCCAGAGGTGCGTTTACGTGTCGGTCATCAACACTCGCAGTTTTGGCCGATTCTGGCCCGTTTCGTGGACTATTACTCACTGTGTTGCGGTCTCGTAGTGCTTTCCACGATTGACGAACCCAGAGGTGCCTTTACGTGTCGGTCATCAACACTCGCAGTTTTGGCCGATTCTGGCCCGTTTTATGGACTATTACTCACTGTTTTGGGGTCTTGGAGTGATTTCCACGATTGACGAACCCAAAGGTGCGTTTACGTGTCGGTCATCAACACTCGTAGTTTTGGCCAATTTTGGCCCGTTTCATGGACTATTACTCACTATTTTGGGGTCTCGGAGTGATTTCCAAGATTGATGAACCCAGAGGTGCGTTTATGTGTCGGTCATCAACACTCGCAGTTTTGGTCGATTCTGGCCCGTTTCATGGACTATTTACTCACTGTTTTGGGGCCTCAGAGTGATTTCCACGATTGACGAACCCCAACGTGCGTTTACGTTTCGGTCGTCAACACTCGCAGTTTTGGCCGATTCTGGCCCGTTTCGTGGACTATTACTCACTGTGTTGCGGTCTCGTAGTGCTTTCCACGATTGACGAACCCAGAGGTGCCTTTACGTGTCGGTCATCAACACTCGCAGTTTTGGCCGATTCTGGCCCGTTTCGTGGACTATTACTCACTGTGTTGCGGTCTCGTAGTGATTTCCACGATTGACGAACCCAGAGGTGCCTTTACGTGTCGGTCATCAACACTCGCAGTTTTGGCCGATTCTGGCCCGTTTCGTGGACTATTACTCACTGTGTTGCGGTCTCGTAGTGATTTCCACGATTGACGAACCCAGAGGTGCCTTTACGTGTCGGTCATCAACACTCGCAGTTTTGGCCAATTTTGGCCCGTTTCATGGACTATTACTCACTATTTTGGGGTCTCGGAGTGATTTCCAAGATTGACGAACCCAGAGGTGCGTTTACGTGTCGGTCATCAACACTCGCAGTTTTGGCCGATTCTGGCCCGTTTCGTGGACTATTACTCACTGTGTTGCGGTCTCGTAGTGCTTTCCACGATTGACGAACCCAGAGGTGCCTTTACGTGTCGGTCATCAACACTCGCAGTTTTGGCCGATTCTGGCCCGTTTCGTGGACTATTACTCACTGTGTTGTGGTCTCATAGTGCTTCCACGATTGACGAACCCAGAGGTGCCTTTACGTGTCGGTCATCAACACTCGTAGTTTTGGCCGATTCTGGCCCGTTTCATGGACTATTAGTCACTGTTTTGGGGTCTCGTAGTGCTTTCCATGATTGACGAACCCAGAGGTGCCTTTACGTGTCGGTCATCAACACTCGCAGTTTTGGCCGATTCTGGCCCGTTTTATGGACAATTACTCACTGTTTTGGGGTCTTGGAGTGATTTCCACGATTGACGAACCCAAAGGTGCGTTTACGTGTCGGTCATCAACACTCGTAGTTTTGGCCAATTTTGGCCCGTTTCATGGACTATTACTCACTATTTTGGGTTCTCGGAGTGATTTCCAAGATTGATGAACCCAGAGGTGCGTTTACGTGTCGGTCATCAACACTCGCAGTTTTGGTCGATTCTGGCCCGTTTCATGGACTATTTACTCACTGTTTTGGGGCCTCAGAGTGATTTCCACGATTGACGAACCCCAACATGCGTTTACGTTTCGGTCGTCAACACTCGCAGTTTTGGCCGATTCTGGCCCGTTTCGTGGACTATTACTGACTGTGTTGCGGTCTCGTAGTGCTTTCCACGATTGACGAACCCAGAGGTGCCTTTACGTGTTGGTCATCAACACTCGCAGTTTTGGTCGATTCTGGCCCGTTTCATGGACTATTTACTCACTGTTTTGGGGCCTCAGAGTGATTTCCACGATTGACGAACCCCAACGTGCGTTTACGTTTCGGTCGTCAACACTCGCAGTTTTGGCCGATTCTGGCCCGTTTCGTGGACTATTACTCACTGTGTTGCGGTCTCGTAGTGCTTTCCACGATTGACGAACCCAGAGGTGCCTTTACGTGTCGGTCATCAACACTCGCAGTTTTGGCCGATTCTGGCCCGTTTCGTGGACTATTACTCACTGTGTTGCGGTCTCGTAGTGATTTCCACGATTGACGAACCCAGAGGTGCCTTTACGTGTCGGTCATCAACACTCGCAGTTTTGGCCAATTTTGGCCCGTTTCATGGACTATTACTCACTATTTTGGGGTCTCGGAGTGATTTCCAAGATTGACGAACCCAGAGGTGCGTTTACGTGTCGGTCATCAACACTCGCAGTTTTGGCCGATTCTGGCCCGTTTCGTGGACTATTACTCACTGTGTTGCGGTCTCGTAGTGCTTTCCACGATTGACGAACCCAGAGGTGCCTTTACGTGTCGGTCATCAACACTCGCAGTTTTGGCCGATTCTGGCCCGTTTTATGGACTATTACTCACTGTTTTGGGGTCTTGGAGTGATTTCCACGATTGACGAACCCAAAGGTGCGTTTACGTGTCGGTCATCAACACTCGTAGTTTTGGCCAATTTTGGCCCGTTTCATGGACTATTACTCACTATTTTGGGGTCTCGGAGTGATTTCCAAGATTGATGAACCCAGAGGTGCGTTTATGTGTCGGTCATCAACACTCGCAGTTTTGGTCGATTCTGGCCCGTTTCATGGACTATTTACTCACTGTTTTGGGGCCTCAGAGTGATTTCCACGATTGACGAACCCCAACGTGCGTTTACGTTTCGGTCGTCAACACTCGCAGTTTTGGCCGATTCTGGCCCGTTTCGTGGACTATTACTCACTGTGTTGCGGTCTCGTAGTGCTTTCCACGATTGACGAACCCAGAGGTGCCTTTACGTGTCGGTCATCAACACTCGCAGTTTTGGCCGATTCTGGCCCGTTTCGTGGACTATTACTCACTGTGTTGCGGTCTCGTAGTGATTTCCACGATTGACGAACCCAGAGGTGCCTTTACGTGTCGGTCATCAACACTCGCAGTTTTGGCCGATTCTGGCCCGTTTCGTGGACTATTACTCACTGTGTTGCGGTCTCGTAGTGATTTCCACGATTGACGAACCCAGAGGTGCCTTTACGTGTCGGTCATCAACACTCGCAGTTTTGGCCAATTTTGGCCCGTTTCATGGACTATTACTCACTATTTTGGGGTCTCGGAGTGATTTCCAAGATTGACGAACCCAGAGGTGCGTTTACGTGTCGGTCATCAACACTCGCAGTTTTGGCCGATTCTGGCCCGTTTCGTGGACTATTACTCACTGTGTTGCGGTCTCGTAGTGCTTTCCACGATTGACGAACCCAGAGGTGCCTTTACGTGTCGGTCATCAACACTCGCAGTTTTGGCCGATTCTGGCCCGTTTCGTGGACTATTACTCACTGTGTTGTGGTCTCATAGTGCTTCCACGATTGACGAACCCAGAGGTGCCTTTACGTGTCGGTCATCAACACTCGTAGTTTTGGCCGATTCTGGCCCGTTTCATGGACTATTAGTCACTGTTTTGGGGTCTCGTAGTGCTTTCCATGATTGACGAACCCAGAGGTGCCTTTACGTGTCGGTCATCAACACTCGCAGTTTTGGCCGATTCTGGCCCGTTTTATGGACAATTACTCACTGTTTTGGGGTCTTGGAGTGATTTCCACGATTGACGAACCCAAAGGTGCGTTTACGTGTCGGTCATCAACACTCGTAGTTTTGGCCAATTTTGGCCCGTTTCATGGACTATTACTCACTATTTTGGGGTCTCGGAGTGATTTCCAAGATTGATGAACCCAGAGGTGCGTTTACGTGTCGGTCATCAACACTCGCAGTTTTGGTCGATTCTGGCCCGTTTCATGGACTATTTACTCACTGTTTTGGGGCCTCAGAGTGATTTCCACGATTGACGAACCCCAACGTGCGTTTACGTTTCGGTCGTCAACACTCGCAGTTTTGGCCGATTCTGGCCCGTTTCGTGGACTATTACTCACTGTGTTGCGGTCTCGTAGTGCTTTCCACGATTGACGAACCCAGAGGTGCCTTTACGTGTCGGTCATCAACACTCGCAGTTTTGGCCGATTCTGGCCCGTTTCGTGGACTATTACTCACTGTGTTGCGGTCTCGTAGTGATTTCCACGATTGACGAACCCAGAGGTGCCTTTACGTGTCGGTCATCAACACTCGCAGTTTTGGCCGATTCTGGCCCGTTTCGTGGACTATTACTCACTGTGTTGCGGTCTCGTAGTGATTTCCACGATTGACGAACCCAGAGGTGCCTTTACGTGTCGGTCATCAACACTCGCAGTTTTGGCCAATTTTGGCCCGTTTCATGGACTATTACTCACTATTTTGGGGTCTCGGAGTGATTTCCAAGATTGACGAACCCAGAGGTGCGTTTACGTGTCGGTCATCAACACTCGCAGTTTTGGCCGATTCTGGCCCGTTTCGTGGACTATTACTCACTGTGTTGCGGTCTCGTAGTGCTTTCCACGATTGACGAACCCAGAGGTGCCTTTACGTGTCGGTCATCAACACTCGCAGTTTTGGCCGATTCTGGCCCGTTTCGTGGACTATTACTCACTGTGTTGTGGTCTCATAGTGCTTCCACGATTGACGAACCCAGAGGTGCCTTTACGTGTCGGTCATCAACACTCGTAGTTTTGGCCGATTCTGGCCCGTTTCATGGACTATTAGTCACTGTTTTGGGGTCTCGTAGTGCTTTCCATGATTGACGAACCCAGAGGTGCCTTTACGTGTCGGTCATCAACACTCGCAGTTTTGGCCGATTCTGGCCCGTTTTATGGACAATTACTCACTGTTTTGGGGTCTTGGAGTGATTTCCACGATTGACGAACCCAAAGGTGCGTTTACGTGTCGGTCATCAACACTCGTAGTTTTGGCCAATTTTGGCCCGTTTCATGGACTATTACTCACTATTTTGGGGTCTCGGAGTGATTTCCAAGATTGATGAACCCAGAGGTGCGTTTACGTGTCGGTCATCAACACTCGCAGTTTTGGTCGATTCTGGCCCGTTTCATGGACTATTTACTCACTGTTTTGGGGCCTCAGAGTGATTTCCACGATTGACGAACCCCAACGTGCGTTTACGTTTCGGTCGTCAACACTCGCAGTTTTGGCCGATTCTGGCCCGTTTCGTGGACTATTACTCACTGTGTTGCGGTCTCGTAGTGCTTTCCACGATTGACGAACCCAGAGGTGCCTTTACGTGTCGGTCATCAACACTCGCAGTTTTGGCCGATTCTGGCCCGTTTCGTGGACTATTACTCACTGTGTTGCGGTCTCGTAGTGATTTCCACGATTGACGAACCCAGAGGTGCCTTTACGTGTCGGTCATCAACACTCGCAGTTTTGGCCAATTTTGGCCCGTTTCATGGACTATTACTCACTATTTTGGGGTCTCGGAGTGATTTCCAAGATTGACGAACCCAGAGGTGCGTTTACGTGTCGGTCATCAACACTCGCAGTTTTGGCCGATTCTGGCCCGTTTCGTGGACTATTACTCACTGTGTTGCGGTCTCGTAGTGCTTTCCACGATTGACGAACCCAGAGGTGCCTTTACGTGTCGGTCATCAACACTCGCAGTTTTGGCCGATTCTGGCCCGTTTCGTGGACTATTACTCACTGTGTTGTGGTCTCATAGTGCTTCCACGATTGACGAACCCAGAGGTGCCTTTACGTGTCGGTCATCAACACTCGTAGTTTTGGCCGATTCTGGCCCGTTTCATGGACTATTAGTCACTGTTTTGGGGTCTCGTAGTGCTTTCCATGATTGACGAACCCAGAGGTGCCTTTACGTGTCGGTCATCAACACTCGCAGTTTTGGCCGATTCTGGCCCGTTTTATGGACAATTACTCACTGTTTTGGGGTCTTGGAGTGATTTCCACGATTGACGAACCCAAAGGTGCGTTTACGTGTCGGTCATCAACACTCGTAGTTTTGGCCAATTTTGGCCCGTTTCATGGACTATTACTCACTATTTTGGGGTCTCGGAGTGATTTCCAAGATTGATGAACCCAGAGGTGCGTTTACGTGTCGGTCATCAACACTCGCAGTTTTGGTCGATTCTGGCCCGTTTCATGGACTATTTACTCACTGTTTTGGGGCCTCAGAGTGATTTCCACGATTGACGAACCCCAACGTGCGTTTACGTTTCGGTCGTCAACACTCGCAGTTTTGGCCGATTCTGGCCCGTTTCGTGGACTATTACTCACTGTGTTGCGGTCTCGTAGTGCTTTCCACGATTGACGAACCCAGAGGTGCCTTTACGTGTCGGTCATCAACACTCGCAGTTTTGGCCGATTCTGGCCCGTTTCGTGGACTATTACTCACTGTGTTGCGGTCTCGTAGTGCTTTCCACGATTGACGAACCCAGAGGTGCCTTTACGTGTCGGTCATCAACACTCGCAGTTTTGGCCGATTCTGGCCCGTTTCGTGGACTATTACTCACTGTGTTGCGGTCTCGTAGTGATTTCCACGATTGATGAACCCAGAGGTGCCTTTACGTGTCGGTCATCAACACTCGCAGTTTTGGCCAATTTTGGCCCGTTTCATGGACTATTACTCACTATTTTGGGGTCTCGGAGTGATTTCCAAGATTGACGAACCCAGAGGTGCGTTTACGTGTCGGTCATCAACACTCGCAGTTTTGGCCGATTCTGGCCCGTTTCGTGGACTATTACTCACTGTGTTGCGGTCTCGTAGTGCTTTCCACGATTGACGAACCCAGAGGTGCCTTTACGTGTCGGTCATCAACACTCGCAGTTTTGGCCGATTCTGGCCCGTTTCGTGGACTATTACTCACTGTGTTGTGGTCTCATAGTGCTTCCACGATTGACGAACCCAGAGGTGCCTTTACGTGTCGGTCATCAACACTCGTAGTTTTGGCCGATTCTGGCCCGTTTCATGGACTATTAGTCACTGTTTTGGGGTCTCGTAGTGCTTTCCATGATTGACGAACCCAGAGGTGCCTTTACGTGTCGGTCATCAACACTCGCAGTTTTGGCCGATTCTGGCCCGTTTCGTGGACAATTACTCACTGTGTTGTGGTCTCATAGTGCTTCCACGATTGACGAACCCAGAGGTGCCTTTACGTGTCGGTCATCAACACTCGTAGTTTTGGCCAATTTTGGCCCGTTTCATGGACTATTACTCACTATTTTGGGGTCTCGGAGTGATTTCCAAGATTGACGAACCCAGAGGTGCGTTTACGTGTCGGTCATCAACACTCGCAGTTTTGGTCGATTCTGGCCCGTTTCATGGACTATTTACTCACTGTTTTGGGGCCTCAGAGTGATTTCCACGATTGACGAACCCCAACGTGCGTTTACGTTTCGGTCGTCAACACTCGCAGTTTTGGCCGATTCTGGCCCGTTTCGTGGACTATTACTCACTGTGTTGCGGTCTCGTAGTGCTTTCCACGATTGACGAACCCAGAGGTGCCTTTACGTGTCGGTCATCAACACTCGCAGTTTTGGCCGATTCTGGCCCGTTTCGTGGACTATTACTCACTGTGTTGCGGTCTCGTAGTGCTTTCCACGATTGACGAACCCAGAGGTGCCTTTACGTGTCGGTCATCAACACTCGCAGTTTTGGCCGATTCTGGCCCGTTTTATGGACTATTACTCACTGTTTTGGGGTCTTGGAGTGATTTCCACGATTGACGAACCCAAAGGTGCGTTTACGTGTCGGTCATCAAAACTCGTAGTTTTGGCCAATTTTGGCCCGTTTCATGGACTATTACTCACTATTTTGGGGTCTCGGAGTGATTTCCAAGATTGATGAACCCAGAGGTGCGTTTACGTGTCGGTCATCAACACTCGCAGTTTTGGTCGATTCTGGCCCGTTTCATGGACTATTTACTCACTGTTTTGGGGCCTCAGAGTGATTTCCACGATTGACGAACCCCAACGTGCGTTTACGTTTCGGTCGTCAACACTCGCAGTTTTGGCCGATTCTGGCCCGTTTCGTGGACTATTACTCACTGTGTTGCGGTCTCGTAGTGCTTTCCACGATTGACGAACCCAGAGGTGCGTTTACGTGTTGGTCATCAACACTCGCAGTTTTGGCCGATTCTGGCCCGTTTCGTGGACTATTACTCACTGTGTTGCGGTCTCGTAGTGCTTTCCACGATTGACGAACCCAGAGGTGCCTTTACGTGTCGGTCATCCACACTCGCAGTTTTGGCCGATTCTGGCCCGTTTCATGGACTATTAGTCACTGTTTTGGGGTCTCGTAGTGCTTTCCACGATTGACGAACCCAGAGGTGCCTTTACGTGTCGGTCATCAACACTCGCAGTTTTGGCCGATTCTGGCCCGTTTTATGGACTATTACTCACTGTTTTGGGGTCTTGGATTGATTTCCACGATTGACGAACCCAAAGGTGCGTTTACGTGTCGGTCATCAACACTCGTAGTTTTGGCCAATTTTGGCCCGTTTCATGGACTATTACTCACTATTTTGGGGTCTCGGAGTGATTTCCAAGATTGACGAACCCAGAGGTGCGTTTACGTGTCGGTCATCAACACTCGCAGTTTTGGTCGATTCTGGCCCGTTTCATGGACTATTTACTCACTGTTTTGGGGCCTCAGAGTGATTTCCACGATTGACGAACCCCAACGTGCGTTTACGTTTCGGTCGTCAACACTCGCAGTTTTGGCCGATTCTGGCCCGTTTCGTGGACTATTACTCACTGTGTTGCGGTCTCGTAGTGCTTTCCACGATTGACGAACCCAGAGGTGCCTTTACGTGTCGGTCATCAACACTCGCAGTTTTGGCCGATTCTGGCCCGTTTCGTGGACTATTACTCACTGTGTTGCGGTCTCGTAGTGATTTCCACGATTGACGAACCCAGAGGTGCCTTTACGTGTCGGTCATCAACACTCGCAGTTTTGGCCAATTTTGGCCCGTTTCATGGACTATTACTCACTATTTTGGGGTCTCGGAGTGATTTCCAAGATTGACGAACCCAGAGGTGCGTTTACGTGTCGGTCATCAACACTCGCAGTTTTGGCCGATTCTGGCCCGTTTCGTGGACTATTACTCACTGTGTTGCGGTCTCGTAGTGCTTTCCACGATTGACGAACCCAGAGGTGCCTTTACGTGTCGGTCATCAACACTCGCAGTTTTGGCCGATTCTGGCCCGTTTCGTGGACTATTACTCACTGTGTTGTGGTCTCATAGTGCTTCCACGATTGACGAACCCAGAGGTGCCTTTACGTGTCGGTCATCAACACTCGTAGTTTTGGCCGATTCTGGCCCGTTTCATGGACTATTAGTCACTGTTTTGGGGTCTCGTAGTGCTTTCCATGATTGACGAACCCAGAGGTGCCTTTACGTGTCGGTCATCAACACTCGCAGTTTTGGCCGATTCTGGCCCGTTTTATGGACAATTACTCACTGTTTTGGGGTCTTGGAGTGATTTCCACGATTGACGAACCCAAAGGTGCGTTTACGTGTCGGTCATCAACACTCGTAGTTTTGGCCAATTTTGGCCCGTTTCATGGACTATTACTCACTATTTTGGGGTCTCGGAGTGATTTCCAAGATTGACGAACCCAGAGGTGCGTTTACGTGTCGGTCATCAACACTCGCAGTTTTGGTCGATTCTGGCCCGTTTCATGGACTATTTACTCACTGTTTTGGGGCCTCAGAGTGATTTCCACGATTGACGAACCCCAACGTGCGTTTACGTTTCGGTCGTCAACACTCGCAGTTTTGGCCGATTCTGGCCCGTTTCGTGGACTATTACTCACTGTGTTGCGGTCTCGTAGTGCTTTCCACGATTGACGAACCCAGAGGTGCGTTTACGTGTTGGTCATCAACACTCGCAGTTTTGGCCGATTCTGGCCCGTTTCGTGGACTATTACTCACTGTGTTGCGGTCTCGTAGTGCTTTCCACGATTGACGAACCCAGAGGTGCCTTTACGTGTCGGTCATCCACACTCGCAGTTTTGGCCGATTCTGGCCCGTTTCGTGGACTATTACTCACTATGTTGCGGTCTCATAGTGCTTCCACGATTGACGAACCCAGACATGCCTTTACGTGTCGGTCATCAACACTCGCAGTTTTGGCCGATTCTGGCCCGTTTTATGGACTATTACTCACTGTTTTGGGGTCTTGGATTGATTTCCACGATTGACGAACCCAAAGGTGCGTTTACGTGTCGGTCATCAACACTCGTAGTTTTGGCCAATTTTGGCCCGTTTCATGGACTATTACTCACTATTTTGGGGTCTCGGAGTGATTTCCAAGATTGACGAACCCAGAGGTGCGTTTACGTGTCGGTCATCAACACTCGCAGTTTTGGCCGATTCTGGCCCGTTTCGTGGACTATTACTCACTGTGTTGCGGTCTCGTAGTGCTTTCCACGATTGACGAACCCAGAGGTGCCTTTACGTGTCGGTCATCAACACTCGCAGTTTTGGCCGATTCTGGCCCGTTTCGTGGACTATTACTCACTGTGTTGTGGTCTCATAGTGCTTCCACGATTGACGAACCCAGAGGTGCCTTTACGTGTCGGTCATCAACACTCGTAGTTTTGGCCGATTCTGGCCCGTTTCATGGACTATTAGTCACTGTTTTGGGGTCTCGTAGTGCTTTCCATGATTGACGAACCCAGAGGTGCCTTTACGTGTCGGTCATCAACACTCGCAGTTTTGGCCGATTCTGGCCCGTTTTATGGACAATTACTCACTGTTTTGGGGTCTTGGAGTGATTTCCACGATTGACGAACCCAAAGGTGCGTTTACGTGTCGGTCATCAACACTCGTAGTTTTGGCCAA
Organism: Triticum timopheevii; assembly: GCA_963921465.1. Classification (NCBI taxonomy): domain Eukaryota; kingdom Viridiplantae; phylum Streptophyta; class Magnoliopsida; order Poales; family Poaceae; genus Triticum; species Triticum timopheevii. The sequence continues at coordinate 670,395,711 of OY997266.1, read as the reverse complement.
TTTTGGCCCGTTTCATGGACTATTACTCACTATTTTGGGGTCTCGGAGTGATTTCCAAGATTGACGAACCCAGAGGTGCGTTTACGTGTCGGTCATCAACACTCGCAGTTTTGGTCGATTCTGGCCCGTTTCATGGACTATTTACTCACTGTTTTGGGGCCTCAGAGTGATTTCCACGATTGACGAACCCCAACGTGCGTTTACGTTTCGGTCGTCAACACTCGCAGTTTTGGCCGATTCTGGCCCGTTTCGTGGACTATTACTCACTGTGTTGCGGTCTCGTAGTGCTTTCCACGATTGACGAACCCAGAGGTGCGTTTACGTGTTGGTCATCAACACTCGCAGTTTTGGCCGATTCTGGCCCGTTTCGTGGACTATTACTCACTGTGTTGCGGTCTCGTAGTGCTTTCCACGATTGACGAACCCAGAGGTGCCTTTACGTGTCGGTCATCCACACTCGCAGTTTTGGCCGATTCTGGCCCGTTTCGTGGACTATTACTCACTATGTTGCGGTCTCATAGTGCTTCCACGATTGACGAACCCAGACATGCCTTTACGTGTCGGTCATCAACACTCGTAGTTTTGGCCGATTCTGGCCCGTTTCATGGACTATTAGTCACTGTTTTGGGGTCTCGTAGTGCTTTCCACGATTGACGAACCCAGAGGTGCCTTTACGTGTCGGTCATCAACACTCGCAGTTTTGGCCGATTCTGGCCCGTTTTATGGACTATTACTCACTGTTTTGGGGTCTTGGATTGATTTCCACGATTGACGAACCCAAAGGTGCGTTTACGTGTCGGTCATCAACACTCGTAGTTTTGGCCAATTTTGGCCCGTTTCATGGACTATTACTCACTATTTTGGGGTCTCGGAGTGATTTCCAAGATTGACGAACCCAGAGGTGCGTTTACGTGTCGGTCATCAACACTCGCAGTTTTGGCCGATTCTGGCCCGTTTCGTGGACTATTACTCACTGTGTTGCGGTCTCGTAGTGCTTTCCACGATTGACGAACCCAGAGGTGCCTTTACGTGTCGGTCATCAACACTCGCAGTTTTGGCCGATTCTGGCCCGTTTCGTGGACTATTACTCACTGTGTTGTGGTCTCATAGTGCTTCCACGATTGACGAACCCAGAGGTGCCTTTACGTGTCGGTCATCAACACTCGTAGTTTTGGCCGATTCTGGCCCGTTTCATGGACTATTAGTCACTGTTTTGGGGTCTCGTAGTGCTTTCCATGATTGACGAACCCAGAGGTGCCTTTACGTGTCGGTCATCAACACTCGCAGTTTTGGCCGATTCTGGCCCGTTTTATGGACAATTACTCACTGTTTTGGGGTCTTGGAGTGATTTCCACGATTGACGAACCCAAAGGTGCGTTTACGTGTCGGTCATCAACACTCGTAGTTTTGGCCAATTTTGGCCCGTTTCATGGACTATTACTCACTATTTTGGGGTCTCGGAGTGATTTCCAAGATTGACGAACCCAGAGGTGCGTTTACGTGTCGGTCATCAACACTCGCAGTTTTGGTCGATTCTGGCCCGTTTCATGGACTATTTACTCACTGTTTTGGGGCCTCAGAGTGATTTCCACGATTGACGAACCCCAACGTGCGTTTACGTTTCGGTCGTCAACACTCGCAGTTTTGGCCGATTCTGGCCCGTTTCGTGGACTATTACTCACTGTGTTGCGGTCTCGTAGTGCTTTCCACGATTGACGAACCCAGAGGTGCCTTTACGTGTCGGTCATCAACACTCGCAGTTTTGGCCGATTCTGGCCCGTTTTATGGACTATTACTCACTGTTTTGGGGTCTTGGAGTGATTTCCACGATTGACGAACCCAAAGGTGCGTTTACGTGTCGGTCATCAACACTCGTAGTTTTGGCCAATTTTGGCCCGTTTCATGGACTATTACTCACTATTTTGGGGTCTCGGAGTGATTTCCAAGATTGATGAACCCAGAGGTGCGTTTACGTGTCGGTCATCAACACTCGCAGTTTTGGTCGATTCTGGCCCGTTTCATGGACTATTTACTCACTGTTTTGGGGCCTCAGAGTGATTTCCACGATTGACGAACCCCAACGTGCGTTTACGTTTCGGTCGTCAACACTCGCAGTTTTGGCCGATTCTGGCCCGTTTCGTGGACTATTACTCACTGTGTTGCGGTCTCGTAGTGCTTTCCACGATTGACGAACCCAGAGGTGCGTTTACGTGTTGGTCATCAACACTCGCAGTTTTGGCCGATTCTGGCCCGTTTCGTGGACTATTACTCACTGTGTTGCGGTCTCGTAGTGCTTTCCACGATTGACGAACCCAGAGGTGCCTTTACGTGTCGGTCATCAACACTCGCAGTTTTGGCCGATTCTGGCCCGTTTTATGGACTATTACTCACTGTTTTGGGGTCTTGGAGTGATTTCCACGATTAACGAACCCAAAGGTGCGTTTACGTGTCGGTCATCAAAACTCGTAGTTTTGGCCAATTTTGGCCCGTTTCATGGACTATTACTCACTATTTTGGGGTCTCGGAGTGATTTCCAAGATTGACGAACCCAGAGGTGCGTTTACGTGTCGGTCATCAACACTCGCAGTTTTGGTCGATTCTGGCCCGTTTCATGGACTATTTACTCACTGTTTTGGGGCCTCAGAGTGATTTCCACGATTGACGAACCCCAACGTGCGTTTACGTTTCGGTCGTCAACACTCGCAGTTTTGGCCGATTCTGGCCCGTTTCGTGGACTATTACTCACTGTGTTGCGGTCTCGTAGTGCTTTCCACGATTGACGAACCCAGAGGTGCCTTTACGTGTCGGTCATCAACACTCGCAGTTTTGGCCGATTCTGGCCCGTTTCGTGGACTATTACTCACTGTGTTGCGGTCTCGTAGTGCTTTCCACGATTGACGAACCCAGAGGTGCCTTTACGTGTCGGTCATCAACACTCGCAGTTTTGGCCGATTCTGGCCCGTTTTATGGACTATTACTCACTGTTTTGGGGTCTTGGAGTGATTTCCACGATTGACGAACCCAAAGGTGCGTTTACGTGTCGGTCATCAACACTCGTAGTTTTGGCCAATTTTGGCCCGTTTCATGGACTATTACTCACTATTTTGGGGTCTCGGAGTGATTTCCAAGATTGATGAACCCAGAGGTGCGTTTACGTGTCGGTCATCAACACTCGCAGTTTTGGTCGATTCTGGCCCGTTTCATGGACTATTTACTCACTGTTTTGGGGCCTCAGAGTGATTTCCACGATTGACGAACCCCAACGTGCGTTTACGTTTCGGTCGTCAACACTCGCAGTTTTGGCCGATTCTGGCCCGTTTCGTGGACTATTACTCACTGTGTTGCGGTCTCGTAGTGCTTTCCACGATTGACGAACCCAGAGGTGCGTTTACGTGTTGGTCATCAACACTCGCAGTTTTGGCCGATTCTGGCCCGTTTCGTGGACTATTACTCACTGTGTTGCGGTCTCGTAGTGCTTTCCACGATTGACGAACCCAGAGGTGCCTTTACGTGTCGGTCATCCACACTCGCAGTTTTGGCCGATTCTGGCCCGTTTCGTGGACTATTACTCACTATGTTGCGGTCTCATAGTGCTTCCACGATTGACGAACCCAGACATGCCTTTACGTGTCGGTCATCAACACTCGTAGTTTTGGCCGATTCTGGCCCGTTTCATGGACTATTAGTCACTGTTTTGGGGTCTCGTAGTGCTTTCCACGATTGACGAACCCAGAGGTGCCTTTACGTGTCGGTCATCAACACTCGCAGTTTTGGCCGATTCTGGCCCGTTTTATGGACTATTACTCACTGTTTTGGGGTCTTGGATTGATTTCCACGATTGACGAACCCAAAGGTGCGTTTACGTGTCGGTCATCAACACTCGTAGTTTTGGCCAATTTTGGCCCGTTTCATGGACTATTACTCACTATTTTGGGGTCTCGGAGTGATTTCCAAGATTGACGAACCCAGAGGTGCGTTTACGTGTCGGTCATCAACACTCGCAGTTTTGGCCGATTCTGGCCCGTTTCGTGGACTATTACTCACTGTGTTGCGGTCTCGTAGTGCTTTCCACGATTGACGAACCCAGAGGTGCCTTTACGTGTCGGTCATCAACACTCGCAGTTTTGGCCGATTCTGGCCCGTTTCGTGGACTATTACTCACTGTGTTGTGGTCTCATAGTGCTTCCACGATTGACGAACCCAGAGGTGCCTTTACGTGTCGGTCATCAACACTCGTAGTTTTGGCCGATTCTGGCCCGTTTCATGGACTATTAGTCACTGTTTTGGGGTCTCGTAGTGCTTTCCATGATTGACGAACCCAGAGGTGCCTTTACGTGTCGGTCATCAACACTCGCAGTTTTGGCCGATTCTGGCCCGTTTTATGGACAATTACTCACTGTTTTGGGGTCTTGGAGTGATTTCCACGATTGACGAACCCAAAGGTGCGTTTACGTGTCGGTCATCAACACTCGTAGTTTTGGCCAATTTTCGCCCGTTTCATGGACTATTACTCACTATTTTGGGGTCTCGGAGTGATTTCCAAGATTGACGAACCCAGAGGTGCGTTTACGTGTCGGTCATCAACACTCGCAGTTTTGGTCGATTCTGGCCCGTTTCATGGACTATTTACTCACTGTTTTGGGGCCTCAGAGTGATTTCCACGATTGACGAACCCCAACGTGCGTTTACGTTTCGGTCGTCAACACTCGCAGTTTTGGCCGATTCTGGCCCGTTTCGTGGACTATTACTCACTGTGTTGCGGTCTCGTAGTGCTTTCCACGATTGACGAACCCAGAGGTGCGTTTACGTGTTGGTCATCAACACTCGCAGTTTTGGCCGATTCTGGCCCGTTTCGTGGACTATTACTCACTGTGTTGCGGTCTCGTAGTGCTTTCCACGATTGACGAACCCAGAGGTGCCTTTACGTGTCGGTCATCAACACTCGCAGTTTTGGCCGATTCTGGCCCGTTTTATGGACTATTACTCACTGTTTTGGGGTCTTGGAGTGATTTCCACGATTGACGAACCCAAAGGTGCGTTTACGTGTCGGTCATCAAAACTCGTAGTTTTGGCCAATTTTGGCCCGTTTCATGGACTATTACTCACTATTTTGGGGTCTCGGAGTGATTTCCAAGATTGACGAACCCAGAGGTGCGTTTACGTGTCGGTCATCAACACTCGCAGTTTTGGTCGATTCTGGCCCGTTTCATGGACTATTTACTCACTGTTTTGGGGCCTCAGAGTGATTTCCACGATTGACGAACCCCAACGTGCGTTTACGTTTCGGTCGTCAACACTCGCAGTTTTGGCCGATTCTGGCCCGTTTCGTGGACTATTACTCACTGTGTTGCGGTCTCGTAGTGCTTTCCACGATTGACGAACCCAGAGGTGCCTTTACGTGTCGGTCATCAACACTCGCAGTTTTGGCCGATTCTGGCCCGTTTCGTGGACTATTACTCACTGTGTTGCGGTCTCGTAGTGCTTTCCACGATTGACGAACCCAGAGGTGCCTTTACGTGTCGGTCATCAACACTCGCAGTTTTGGCCGATTCTGGCCCGTTTTATGGACTATTACTCACTGTTTTGGGGTCTTGGAGTGATTTCCACGATTGACGAACCCAAAGGTGCGTTTACGTGTCGGTCATCAACACTCGTAGTTTTGGCCAATTTTGGCCCGTTTCATGGACTATTACTCACTATTTTGGGGTCTCGGAGTGATTTCCAAGATTGATGAACCCAGAGGTGCGTTTACGTGTCGGTCATCAACACTCGCAGTTTTGGTCGATTCTGGCCCGTTTCATGGACTATTTACTCACTGTTTTGGGGCCTCAGAGTGATTTCCACGATTGACGAACCCCAACGTGCGTTTACGTTTCGGTCGTCAACACTCGCAGTTTTGGCCGATTCTGGCCCGTTTCGTGGACTATTACTCACTGTGTTGCGGTCTCGTAGTGCTTTCCACGATTGACGAACCCAGAGGTGCGTTTACGTGTTGGTCATCAACACTCGCAGTTTTGGCCGATTCTGGCCCGTTTCGTGGACTATTACTCACTGTGTTGCGGTCTCGTAGTGCTTTCCACGATTGACGAACCCAGAGGTGCCTTTACGTGTCGGTCATCCACACTCGCAGTTTTGGCCGATTCTGGCCCGTTTCGTGGACTATTACTCACTATGTTGCGGTCTCATAGTGCTTCCACGATTGACGAACCCAGACATGCCTTTACGTGTCGGTCATCAACACTCGTAGTTTTGGCCGATTCTGGCCCGTTTCATGGACTATTAGTCACTGTTTTGGGGTCTCGTAGTGCTTTCCACGATTGACGAACCCAGAGGTGCCTTTACGTGTCGGTCATCAACACTCGCAGTTTTGGCCGATTCTGGCCCGTTTTATGGACTATTACTCACTGTTTTGGGGTCTTGGATTGATTTCCACGATTGACGAACCCAAAGGTGCGTTTACGTGTCGGTCATCAACACTCGTAGTTTTGGCCAATTTTGGCCCGTTTCATGGACTATTACTCACTATTTTGGGGTCTCGGAGTGATTTCCAAGATTGACGAACCCAGAGGTGCGTTTACGTGTCGGTCATCAACACTCGCAGTTTTGGCCGATTCTGGCCCGTTTCGTGGACTATTACTCACTGTGTTGCGGTCTCGTAGTGCTTTCCACGATTGACGAACCCAGAGGTGCCTTTACGTGTCGGTCATCAACACTCGCAGTTTTGGCCGATTCTGGCCCGTTTCGTGGACTATTACTCACTGTGTTGTGGTCTCATAGTGCTTCCACGATTGACGAACCCAGAGGTGCCTTTACGTGTCGGTCATCAACACTCGTAGTTTTGGCCGATTCTGGCCCGTTTCATGGACTATTAGTCACTGTTTTGGGGTCTCGTAGTGCTTTCCATGATTGACGAACCCAGAGGTGCCTTTACGTGTCGGTCATCAACACTCGCAGTTTTGGCCGATTCTGGCCCGTTTTATGGACAATTACTCACTGTTTTGGGGTCTTGGAGTGATTTCCACGATTGACGAACCCAAAGGTGCGTTTACGTGTCGGTCATCAACACTCGTAGTTTTGGCCAATTTTGGCCCGTTTCATGGACTATTACTCACTATTTTGGGGTCTCGGAGTGATTTCCAAGATTGACGAACCCAGAGGTGCGTTTACGTGTCGGTCATCAACACTCGCAGTTTTGGCCGATTCTGGCCCGTTTCGTGGACTATTACTCACTGTGTTGCGGTCTCGTAGTGCTTTCCACGATTGACGAACCCAGAGGTGCCTTTACGTGTCGGTCATCAACACTCGCAGTTTTGGCCGATTCTGGCCCGTTTCGTGGACTATTACTCACTGTGTTGTGGTCTCATAGTGCTTCCACGATTGACGAACCCAGAGGTGCCTTTACGTGTCGGTCATCAACACTCGTAGTTTTGGCCGATTCTGGCCCGTTTCATGGACTATTAGTCACTGTTTTGGGGTCTCGTAGTGCTTTCCATGATTGACGAACCCAGAGGTGCCTTTACGTGTCGGTCATCAACACTCGCAGTTTTGGCCGATTCTGGCCCGTTTTATGGACAATTACTCACTGTTTTGGGGTCTTGGAGTGATTTCCACGATTGACGAACCCAAAGGTGCGTTTACGTGTCGGTCATCAACACTCGTAGTTTTGGCCAATTTTGGCCCGTTTCATGGACTATTACTCACTATTTTGGGGTCTCGGAGTGATTTCCAAGATTGACGAACCCAGAGGTGCGTTTACGTGTCGGTCATCAACACTCGCAGTTTTGGTCGATTCTGGCCCGTTTCATGGACTATTTACTCACTGTTTTGGGGCCTCAGAGTGATTTCCACGATTGACGAACCCCAACGTGCGTTTACGTTTCGGTCGTCAACACTCGCAGTTTTGGCCGATTCTGGCCCGTTTCGTGGACTATTACTCACTGTGTTGCGGTCTCGTAGTGCTTTCCACGATTGACGAACCCAGAGGTGCGTTTACGTGTTGGTCATCAACACTCGCAGTTTTGGCCGATTCTGGCCCGTTTCGTGGACTATTACTCACTGTGTTGCGGTCTCGTAGTGCTTTCCACGATTGACGAACCCAGAGGTGCCTTTACGTGTCGGTCATCCACACTCGCAGTTTTGGCCGATTCTGGCCCGTTTCGTGGACTATTACTCACTATGTTGCGGTCTCATAGTGCTTCCACGATTGACGAACCCAGACATGCCTTTACGTGTCGGTCATCAACACTCGTAGTTTTGGCCGATTCTGGCCCGTTTCATGGACTATTAGTCACTGTTTTGGGGTCTCGTAGTGCTTTCCACGATTGACGAACCCAGAGGTGCCTTTACGTGTCGGTCATCAACACTCGCAGTTTTGGCCGATTCTGGCCCGTTTTATGGACTATTACTCACTGTTTTGGGGTCTTGGATTGATTTCCACGATTGACGAACCCAAAGGTGCGTTTACGTGTCGGTCATCAACACTCGTAGTTTTGGCCAATTTTGGCCCGTTTCATGGACTATTACTCACTATTTTGGGGTCTCGGAGTGATTTCCAAGATTGACGAACCCAGAGGTGCGTTTACGTGTCGGTCATCAACACTCGCAGTTTTGGCCGATTCTGGCCCGTTTCGTGGACTATTACTCACTGTGTTGCGGTCTCGTAGTGCTTTCCACGATTGACGAACCCAGAGGTGCCTTTACGTGTCGGTCATCAACACTCGCAGTTTTGGCCGATTCTGGCCCGTTTCGTGGACTATTACTCACTGTGTTGTGGTCTCATAGTGCTTCCACGATTGACGAACCCAGAGGTGCCTTTACGTGTCGGTCATCAACACTCGTAGTTTTGGCCGATTCTGGCCCGTTTCATGGACTATTAGTCACTGTTTTGGGGTCTCGTAGTGCTTTCCATGATTGACGAACCCAGAGGTGCCTTTACGTGTCGGTCATCAACACTCGCAGTTTTGGCCGATTCTGGCCCGTTTTATGGACAATTACTCACTGTTTTGGGGTCTTGGAGTGATTTCCACGATTGACGAACCCAAAGGTGCGTTTACGTGTCGGTCATCAACACTCGTAGTTTTGGCCAATTTTGGCCCGTTTCATGGACTATTACTCACTATTTTGGGGTCTCGGAGTGATTTCCAAGATTGACGAACCCAGAGGTGCGTTTACGTGTCGGTCATCAACACTCGCAGTTTTGGTCGATTCTGGCCCGTTTCATGGACTATTTACTCACTGTTTTGGGGCCTCAGAGTGATTTCCACGATTGACGAACCCCAACGTGCGTTTACGTTTCGGTCGTCAACACTCGCAGTTTTGGCCGATTCTGGCCCGTTTCGTGGACTATTACTCACTGTGTTGCGGTCTCGTAGTGCTTTCCACGATTGACGAACCCAGAGGTGCCTTTACGTGTCGGTCATCAACACTCGCAGTTTTGGCCGATTCTGGCCCGTTTCGTGGACTATTACTCACTGTGTTGCGGTCTCGTAGTGCTTTCCACGATTGACGAACCCAGAGGTGCCTTTACGTGTCGGTCATCAACACTCGCAGTTTTGGCCGATTCTGGCCCGTTTTATGGACTATTACTCACTGTTTTGGGGTCTTGGATTGATTTCCACGATTGACGAACCCAAAGGTGCGTTTACGTGTCGGTCATCAACAGTCGTAGTTTTGGCCAATTTTGGCCCGTTTCATGGACTATTACTCACTATTTTGGGGTCTCGGAGTGATTTCCAAGATTGACGAACCCAGAGGTGCGTTTACGTGTCGGTCATCAACACTCGCAGTTTTGGCCGATTCTGGCCCGTTTCGTGGACTATTACTCACTGTGTTGCGGTCTCGTAGTGCTTTCCACGATTGACGAACCCAGAGGTGCCTTTACGTGTCGGTCATCAACACTCGCAGTTTTGGCCGATTCTGGCCCGTTTCGTGGACTATTACTCACTGTGTTGTGGTCTCATAGTGCTTCCACGATTGACGAACCCAGAGGTGCCTTTACGTGTCGGTCATCAACACTCGTAGTTTTGGCCGATTCTGGCCCGTTTCATGGACTATTAGTCACTGTTTTGGGGTCTCGTAGTGCTTTCCATGATTGACGAACCCAGAGGTGCCTTTACGTGTCGGTCATCAACACTCGCAGTTTTGGCCGATTCTGGCCCGTTTTATGGACAATTACTCACTGTTTTGGGGTCTTGGAGTGATTTCCACGATTGACGAACCCAAAGGTGCGTTTACGTGTCGGTCATCAACACTCGTAGTTTTGGCCAATTTTGGCCCGTTTCATGGACTATTACTCACTATTTTGGGGTCTCGGAGTGATTTCCAAGATTGACGAACCCAGAGGTGCGTTTACGTGTCGGTCATCAACACTCGCAGTTTTGGTCGATTCTGGCCCGTTTCATGGACTATTTACTCACTGTTTTGGGGCCTCAGAGTGATTTCCACGATTGACGAACCCCAACGTGCGTTTACGTTTCGGTCGTCAACACTCGCAGTTTTGGCCGATTCTGGCCCGTTTCGTGGACTATTACTCACTGTGTTGCGGTCTCGTAGTGCTTTCCACGATTGACGAACCCAGAGGTGCCTTTACGTGTCGGTCATCAACACTCGCAGTTTTGGCCGATTCTGGCCCGTTTCGTGGACTATTACTCACTGTGTTGCGGTCTCGTAGTGCTTTCCACGATTGACGAACCCAGAGGTGCCTTTACGTGTCGGTCATCAACACTCGCAGTTTTGACCAATTCTGGCCCGTTTCGTGGACTATTACTAACTGTGTTGCGGTCTCGTAGTGCTTTCCACGATTGACTAACCCAGAGGTACCTTTACATGTCGGTCATCAACACTCGCAGTTTTGGCCGATTCTGGCCCGTTTTATGGACTATTACTCACTTTTTTGGGGTCTTGGAGTGATTTCCACGATTGACGAACCCAAAGGTGCGTTTACGTGTCGGTCATCAACACTCGTAGTTTTGGCCAATTTTGGCCCGTTTCATGGACTATTACTCACTATTTTGGGGTCTCGGAGTGATTTCCAAGATTGACGAACCCAGAGGTGCGTTTACGTGTCGGTCATCAACACTCGCAGTTTTGGCCGATTCTGGCCCGTTTCATGGACTATTTACTCAATGTTTTGGGCCCTCAGAGTGATTTCCACGATTGACGAACCCCAACGTGCGTTTACGTTTCGGTCGTCAACACTCGCAGTTTTGGTCGATTCTGGCCCATTTCATGGACTATAACTCACTGTTTTGGGGTCTCGGTGTGATTTCCACGATTGACGAACTCCAAGGTGCGTTTACCTGTCGGTCATCAACACTCGCAGTGTTGGCCGATTTTGGCCCATTTTGTGGACTATTACTCACTGTTTTGGGGTCTCGGAGTGATTTCGATGATTGACGAACCCCGAGGTGCGGTTACGTGTCGGTCATCAACACTCGCAGTTTTTGCCGATTTTGGCCCATTTCATGGACTATTACTCACTGTTTTGGGGTCTCGGAGTGATTTCCACGATTGACGAACCCAAAGGTGCGTTTACGTGTCGGTCATCAACACTCGCAGTTTTGGCCGATTCTGGCCCGTTTCGTGGACTATTACTCACGTTTTGGGGTCTCGGAGTGATTTCCACGGTTGACGAACCCAGAGGTGCATTTACGTGTCGGTCAACAACACTCGTAGTTTTGGCCAATTTTGGCCCGTTTCATGGACTATTACTCACTATTTTGGGGTCTCGGAGTGATTTCCAAGATTGACGAACCCAAAGGTGTGTTTACGTGTCGGTCATCAACACTCGCAGTTTTGGCCGATTCTGCCCCGTTTAGTGGACTATTTACTCACTGTTTTGGGGTCTCAGAGTGATTTCCACGATTGACGAACCCCACGGTGCGTTTACATGACGGTCATCAACACTCGCAGTTTTGGCCGATTCTGGCCCATTTCGTGGACTATTACTCACTGTTTTGGGGTCTCGGTGTGATTTCCACGATTGACGAACTCCAAGGTGCGTTTACGTGTCAGTCATCAACACTCGCAGTTTTGGCCGATTTTGGCCCGTTTCGTGGACTATTACTCACTGTGTTGGGGTCTCGTAGTGCTTTCCACGATTGACGAACCCAGAGGTGCCTTTACGTGTCGGTCATCAACACTCGCAGTTTTGACCAATTCTGGCCCGTTTCGTGGACTATTACTCACTGTGTTGCGGTCTCGTAGTGCTTTCCACGATTGACTAACCCAGAGGTACCTTTACATGTCGGTCATCAACACTCGCAGTTTTGGCCGATTCTGGCCCGTTTTATGGACTATTACTCACTTTTTTGGGGTCTTGGAGTGATTTCCACGATTGACGAACCCAAAGGTGCGTTTACGTGTCGGTCATCAACACTCGTAGTTTTGGCCAATTTTGGCCCGTTTCATGGACTATTACTCACTATTTTGGGGTCTCGGAGTGATTTCCAAGATTGACGAACCCAGAGGTGCGTTTACGTGTCGGTCATCAACACTCGCAGTTTTGGCCGATTCTGGCCCATTTCGTGGACTATTACTCACTGTTTTGGGGTCTCGGTGTGATTTCCACGATTGACGAACTCCAAGGTGCGTTTACGTGTCAGTCATCAACACTCGCAGTTTTGGCCGATTTTGGCCCGTTTCGTGGACTATTACTCACTGTGTTGGGGTCTCGTAGTGCTTTCCACGATTGACGAACCCAGAGGTGCCTTTACGTGTCGGTCATCAACACTCGCAGTTTTGACCAATTCTGGCCCGTTTCGTGGACTATTACTCACTGTGTTGCGGTCTCGTAGTGCTTTCCACGATTGACTAACCCAGAGGTACCTTTACATGTCGGTCATCAACACTCGCAGTTTTGGCCGATTCTGGCCCGTTTTATGGACTATTACTCACTTTTTTGGGGTCTTGGAGTGATTTCCACGATTGACGAACCCAAAGGTGCGTTTACGTGTCGGTCATCAACACTCGTAGTTTTGGCCAATTTTGGCCCGTTTCATGGACTATTACTCACTATTTTGGGGTCTCGGAGTGATTTCCAAGATTGACGAACCCAGAGGTGCGTTTACGTGTCGGTCATCAACACTCGCAGTTTTGGCCGATTCTGGCCCGTTTCATGGACTATTTACTCAATGTTTTGGGCCCTCAGAGTGATTTCCACGATTGACGAACCCCAACGTGCGTTTACGTTTCGGTCGTCAACACTCGCAGTTTTGGTCGATTCTGGCCCATTTCATGGACTATAACTCACTGTTTTGGGGTCTCGGTGTGATTTCCACGATTGACGAACTCCAAGGTGCGTTTACCTGTCGGTCATCAACACTCGCAGTGTTGGCCGATTTTGGCCCATTTTGTGGACTATTACTCACTGTTTTGGGGTCTCGGAGTGATTTCGATGATTGACGAACCCCGAGGTGCGGTTACGTGTCGGTCATCAACACTCGCAGTTTTTGCCGATTTTGGCCCATTTCATGGACTATTACTCACTGTTTTGGGGTCTCGGAGTGATTTCCACGATTGACGAACCCAAAGGTGCGTTTACGTGTCGGTCATCAACACTCGCAGTTTTGGCCGATTCTGGCCCGTTTCGTGGACTATTACTCACGTTTTGGGGTCTCGGAGTGATTTCCACGGTTGACGAACCCAGAGGTGCATTTACGTGTCGGTCAACAACACTCGTAGTTTTGGCCAATTTTGGCCCGTTTCATGGACTATTACTCACTATTTTGGGGTCTCGGAGTGATTTCCAAGATTGACGAACCCAAAGGTGTGTTTACGTGTCGGTCATCAACACTCGCAGTTTTGGCCGATTCTGCCCCGTTTAGTGGACTATTTACTCACTGTTTTGGGGTCTCAGAGTGATTTCCACGATTGACGAACCCCACGGTGCGTTTACATGACGGTCATCAACACTCGCAGTTTTGGCCGATTCTGGCCCATTTCGTGGACTATTACTCACTGTTTTGGGGTCTCGGTGTGATTTCCACGATTGACGAACTCCAAGGTGCGTTTACGTGTCAGTCATCAACACTCGCAGTTTTGGCCGATTTTGGCCCGTTTCGTGGACTATTACTCACTGTGTTGGGGTCTCGTAGTGCTTTCCACGATTGACGAACCCAGAGGTGCCTTTACGTGTCGGTCATCAACACTCGCAGTTTTGACCAATTCTGGCCCGTTTCGTGGACTATTACTCACTGTGTTGCGGTCTCGTAGTGCTTTCCACGATTGACTAACCCAGAGGTACCTTTACATGTCGGTCATCAACACTCGCAGTTTTGGCCGATTCTGGCCCGTTTTATGGACTATTACTCACTTTTTTGGGGTCTTGGAGTGATTTCCACGATTGACGAACCCAAAGGTGCGTTTACGTGTCGGTCATCAACACTCGTAGTTTTGGCCAATTTTGGCCCGTTTCATGGACTATTACTCACTATTTTGGGGTCTCGGAGTGATTTCCAAGATTGACGAACCCAGAGGTGCGTTTACGTGTCGGTCATCAACACTCGCAGTTTTGGCCGATTCTGGCCCATTTCGTGGACTATTACTCACTGTTTTGGGGTCTCGGTGTGATTTCCACGATAGACGAACTCCAAGGTGCGTTTACGTGTCAGTCATCAACACTCGCAGTTTTGGCCGATTTTGGCCCGTTTCGTGGACTATTACTCACTGTGTTGGGGTCTCGTAGTGCTTTCCACGATTGACGAACCCAGAGGTGCCTTTACGTGTCGGTCATCAACACTCGCAGTTTTGACCAATTCTGGCCCGTTTCGTGGACTATTACTAACTGTGTTGCGGTCTCGTAGTGCTTTCCACGATTGACTAACCCAGAGGTACCTTTACATGTCGGTCATCAACACTCGCAGTTTTGGCCGATTCTGGCCCGTTTTATGGACTATTACTCACTTTTTTGGGGTCTTGGAGTGATTTCCACGATTGACGAACCCAAAGGTGCGTTTACGTGTCGGTCATCAACACTCGTAGTTTTGGCCAATTTTGGCCCGTTTCATGGACTATTACTCACTATTTTGGGGTCTCGGAGTGATTTCCAAGATTGACGAACCCAGAGGTGCGTTTACGTGTCGGTCATCAACACTCGCAGTTTTGGCCGATTCTGGCCCGTTTCATGGACTATTTACTCAATGTTTTGGGCCCTCAGAGTGATTTCCACGATTGACGAACCCCAACGTGCGTTTACGTTTCGGTCGTCAACACTCGCAGTTTTGGTCGATTCTGGCCCATTTCATGGACTATAACTCACTGTTTTGGGGTCTCGGTGTGATTTCCACGATTGACGAACTCCAAGGTGCGTTTACCTGTCGGTCATCAACACTCGCAGTGTTGGCCGATTTTGGCCCATTTTGTGGACTATTACTCACTGTTTTGGGGTCTCGGAGTGATTTCGATGATTGACGAACCCCGAGGTGCGGTTACGTGTCGGTCATCAACACTCGCAGTTTTTGCCGATTTTGGCCCATTTCATGGACTATTACTCACTGTTTTGGGGTCTCGGAGTGATTTCCACGATTGACGAACCCAAAGGTGCGTTTACGTGTCGGTCATCAACACTCGCAGTTTTGGCCGATTCTGGCCCGTTTCGTGGACTATTACTCACGTTTTGGGGTCTCGGAGTGATTTCCACGGTTGACGAACCCAGAGGTGCATTTACGTGTCGGTCAACAACACTCGTAGTTTTGGCCAATTTTGGCCCGTTTCATGGACTATTACTCACTATTTTGGGGTCTCGGAGTGATTTCCAAGATTGACGAACCCAAAGGTGTGTTTACGTGTCGGTCATCAACACTCGCAGTTTTGGCCGATTCTGCCCCGTTTAGTGGACTATTTACTCACTGTTTTGGGGTCTCAGAGTGATTTCCACGATTGACGAACCCCACGGTGCGTTTACATGACGGTCATCAACACTCGCAGTTTTGGCCGATTCTGGCCCATTTCGTGGACTATTACTCACTGTTTTGGGGTCTCGGTGTGATTTCCACGATTGACGAACTCCAAGGTGCGTTTACGTGTCAGTCATCAACACTCGCAGTTTTGGCCGATTTTGGCCCGTTTCGTGGACTATTACTCACTGTGTTGGGGTCTCGTAGTGCTTTCCACGATTGACGAACCCAGAGGTGCCTTTACGTGTCGGTCATCAACACTCGCAGTTTTGACCAATTCTGGCCCGTTTCGTGGACTATTACTCACTGTGTTGCGGTCTCGTAGTGCTTTCCACGATTGACTAACCCAGAGGTACCTTTACATGTCGGTCATCAACACTCGCAGTTTTGGCCGATTCTGGCCCGTTTTATGGACTATTACTCACTTTTTTGGGGTCTTGGAGTGATTTCCACGATTGACGAACCCAAAGGTGCGTTTACGTGTCGGTCATCAACACTCGTAGTTTTGGCCAATTTTGGCCCGTTTCATGGACTATTACTCACTATTTTGGGGTCTCGGAGTGATTTCCAAGATTGACGAACCCAGAGGTGCGTTTACGTGTCGGTCATCAACACTCGCAGTTTTGGCCGATTCTGGCCCATTTCGTGGACTATTACTCACTGTTTTGGGGTCTCGGTGTGATTTCCACGATAGACGAACTCCAAGGTGCGTTTACGTGTCAGTCATCAACACTCGCAGTTTTGGCCGATTTTGGCCCGTTTCGTGGACTATTACTCACTGTGTTGGGGTCTCGTAGTGCTTTCCACGATTGACGAACCCAGAGGTGCCTTTACGTGTCGGTCATCAACACTCGCAGTTTTGACCAATTCTGGCCCGTTTCGTGGACTATTACTAACTGTGTTGCGGTCTCGTAGTGCTTTCCACGATTGACTAACCCAGAGGTACCTTTACATGTCGGTCATCAACACTCGCAGTTTTGGCCGATTCTGGCCCGTTTTATGGACTATTACTCACTTTTTTGGGGTCTTGGAGTGATTTCCACGATTGACGAACCCAAAGGTGCGTTTACGTGTCGGTCATCAACACTCGTAGTTTTGGCCAATTTTGGCCCGTTTCATGGACTATTACTCACTATTTTGGGGTCTCGGAGTGATTTCCAAGATTGACGAACCCAGAGGTGCGTTTACGTGTCGGTCATCAACACTCGCAGTTTTGGCCGATTCTGGCCCGTTTCATGGACTATTTACTCAATGTTTTGGGCCCTCAGAGTGATTTCCACGATTGACGAACCCCAACGTGCGTTTACGTTTCGGTCGTCAACACTCGCAGTTTTGGTCGATTCTGGCCCATTTCATGGACTATAACTCACTGTTTTGGGGTCTCGGTGTGATTTCCACGATTGACGAACTCCAAGGTGCGTTTACCTGTCGGTCATCAACACTCGCAGTGTTGGCCGATTTTGGCCCATTTTGTGGACTATTACTCACTGTTTTGGGGTCTCGGAGTGATTTCGATGATTGACGAACCCCGAGGTGCGGTTACGTGTCGGTCATCAACACTCGCAGTTTTTGCCGATTTTGGCCCATTTCATGGACTATTACTCACTGTTTTGGGGTCTCGGAGTGATTTCCACGATTGACGAACCCAAAGGTGCGTTTACGTGTCGGTCATCAACACTCGCAGTTTTGGCCGATTCTGGCCCGTTTCGTGGACTATTACTCACGTTTTGGGGTCTCGGAGTGATTTCCACGGTTGACGAACCCAGAGGTGCATTTACGTGTCGGTCAACAACACTCGTAGTTTTGGCCAATTTTGGCCCGTTTCATGGACTATTACTCACTATTTTGGGGTCTCGGAGTGATTTCCAAGATTGACGAACCCAAAGGTGTGTTTACGTGTCGGTCATCAACACTCGCAGTTTTGGCCGATTCTGCCCCGTTTAGTGGACTATTTACTCACTGTTTTGGGGTCTCAGAGTGATTTCCACGATTGACGAACCCCACGGTGCGTTTACATGACGGTCATCAACACTCGCAGTTTTGGCCGATTCTGGCCCATTTCGTGGACTATTACTCACTGTTTTGGGGTCTCGGTGTGATTTCCACGATTGACGAACTCCAAGGTGCGTTTACGTGTCAGTCATCAACACTCGCAGTTTTGGCCGATTTTGGCCCGTTTCGTGGACTATTACTCACTGTGTTGGGGTCTCGTAGTGCTTTCCACGATTGACGAACCCAGAGGTGCCTTTACGTGTCGGTCATCAACACTCGCAGTTTTGACCAATTCTGGCCCGTTTCGTGGACTATTACTCACTGTGTTGCGGTCTCGTAGTGCTTTCCACGATTGACTAACCCAGAGGTACCTTTACATGTCGGTCATCAACACTCGCAGTTTTGGCCGATTCTGGCCCGTTTTATGGACTATTACTCACTTTTTTGGGGTCTTGGAGTGATTTCCACGATTGACGAACCCAAAGGTGCGTTTACGTGTCGGTCATCAACACTCGTAGTTTTGGCCAATTTTGGCCCGTTTCATGGACTATTACTCACTATTTTGGGGTCTCGGAGTGATTTCCAAGATTGACGAACCCAGAGGTGCGTTTACGTGTCGGTCATCAACACTCGCAGTTTTGGCCGATTCTGGCCCATTTCGTGGACTATTACTCACTGTTTTGGGGTCTCGGTGTGATTTCCACGATAGACGAACTCCAAGGTGCGTTTACGTGTCAGTCATCAACACTCGCAGTTTTGGCCGATTTTGGCCCGTTTCGTGGACTATTACTCACTGTGTTGGGGTCTCGTAGTGCTTTCCACGATTGACGAACCCAGAGGTGCCTTTACGTGTCGGTCATCAACACTCGCAGTTTTGACCAATTCTGGCCCGTTTCGTGGACTATTACTCACTGTGTTGCGGTCTCGTAGTGCTTTCCACGATTGACTAACCCAGAGGTACCTTTACATGTCGGTCATCAACACTCGCAGTTTTGGCCGATTCTGGCCCGTTTTATGGACTATTACTCACTTTTTTGGGGTCTTGGAGTGATTTCCACGATTGACGAACCCAAAGGTGCGTTTACGTGTCGGTCATCAACACTCGTAGTTTTGGCCAATTTTGGCCCGTTTCATGGACTATTACTCACTATTTTGGGGTCTCGGAGTGATTTCCAAGATTGACGAACCCAGAGGTGCGTTTACGTGTCGGTCATCAACACTCGCAGTTTTGGCCGATTCTGGCCCGTTTCATGGACTATTTACTCAATGTTTTGGGCCCTCAGAGTGATTTCCACGATTGACGAACCCCAACGTGCGTTTACGTTTCGGTCGTCAACACTCGCAGTTTTGGTCGATTCTGGCCCATTTCATGGACTATAACTCACTGTTTTGGGGTCTCGGTGTGATTTCCACGATTGACGAACTCCAAGGTGCGTTTACCTGTCGGTCATCAACACTCGCAGTGTTGGCCGATTTTGGCCCATTTTGTGGACTATTACTCACTGTTTTGGGGTCTCGGAGTGATTTCGATGATTGACGAACCCCGAGGTGCGGTTACGTGTCGGTCATCAACACTCGCAGTTTTTGCCGATTTTGGCCCATTTCATGGACTATTACTCACTGTTTTGGGGTCTCGGAGTGATTTCCACGATTGACGAACCCAAAGGTGCGTTTACGTGTCGGTCATCAACACTCGCAGTTTTGGCCGATTCTGGCCCGTTTCGTGGACTATTACTCACGTTTTGGGGTCTCGGAGTGATTTCCACGGTTGACGAACCCAGAGGTGCATTTACGTGTCGGTCAACAACACTCGTAGTTTTGGCCAATTTTGGCCCGTTTCATGGACTATTACTCACTATTTTGGGGTCTCGGAGTGATTTCCAAGATTGACGAACCCAAAGGTGTGTTTACGTGTCGGTCATCAACACTCGCAGTTTTGGCCGATTCTGCCCCGTTTAGTGGACTATTTACTCACTGTTTTGGGGTCTCAGAGTGATTTCCACGATTGACGAATCCCACGGTGCGTTTACGTGACGGTCATCAACACTCGCAGTTTTGGCCGATTCTGGCCCATTTCGTGGACTATTACTCACTGTTTTGGGGTCTCGGTGTGATTTCCACGATTGACGAACTCCAAGGTGCGTTTACGTGTCAGTCATCAACACTCGCAGTTTTGGCCGATTTTGGCCCGTTTCGTGGACTATTACTCACTGTGTTGGGGTCTCGTAGTGCTTTCCACGATTGACGAACCCAGAGGTGCCTTTACGTGTCGGTCATCAACACTCGCAGTTTTGACCAATTCTGGCCCGTTTCGTGGACTATTACTCACTGTGTTGCGGTCTCGTAGTGCTTTCCACGATTGACTAACCCAGAGGTACCTTTACATGTCGGTCATCAACACTCGCAGTTTTGGCCGATTCTGGCCCGTTTTATGGACTATTACTCACTTTTTTGGGGTCTTGGAGTGATTTCCACGATTGACGAACCCAAAGGTGCGTTTACGTGTCGGTCATCAACACTCGTAGTTTTGGCCAATTTTGGCCCGTTTCATGGACTATTACTCACTATTTTGGGGTCTCGGAGTGATTTCCAAGATTGACGAACCCAGAGGTGCGTTTACGTGTCGGTCATCAACACTCGCAGTTTTGGCCGATTCTGGCCCATTTCGTGGACTATTACTCACTGTTTTGGGGTCTCGGTGTGATTTCCACGATTGACGAACTCCAAGGTGCGTTTACGTGTCAGTCATCAACACTCGCAGTTTTGGCCGATTTTGGCCCGTTTCGTGGACTATTACTCACTGTGTTGGGGTCTCGTAGTGCTTTCCACGATTGACGAACCCAGAGGTGCCTTTACGTGTCGGTCATCAACACTCGCAGTTTTGACCAATTCTGGCCCGTTTCGTGGACTATTACTCACTGTGTTGCGGTCTCGTAGTGCTTTCCACGATTGACTAACCCAGAGGTACCTTTACATGTCGGTCATCAACACTCGCAGTTTTGGCCGATTCTGGCCCGTTTTATGGACTATTACTCACTTTTTTGGGGTCTTGGAGTGATTTCCACGATTGACGAACCCAAAGGTGCGTTTACGTGTCGGTCATCAACACTCGTAGTTTTGGCCAATTTTGGCCCGTTTCATGGACTATTACTCACTATTTTGGGGTCTCGGAGTGATTTCCAAGATTGACGAACCCAGAGGTGCGTTTACGTGTCGGTCATCAACACTCGCAGTTTTGGCCGATTCTGGCCCGTTTCATGGACTATTTACTCAATGTTTTGGGCCCTCAGAGTGATTTCCACGATTGACGAACCCCAACGTGCGTTTACGTTTCGGTCGTCAACACTCGCAGTTTTGGTCGATTCTGGCCCATTTCATGGACTATAACTCACTGTTTTGGGGTCTCGGTGTGATTTCCACGATTGACGAACTCCAAGGTGCGTTTACCTGTCGGTCATCAACACTCGCAGTGTTGGCCGATTTTGGCCCATTTTGTGGACTATTACTCACTGTTTTGGGGTCTCGGAGTGATTTCGATGATTGACGAACCCCGAGGTGCGGTTACGTGTCGGTCATCAACACTCGCAGTTTTTGCCGATTTTGGCCCATTTCATGGACTATTACTCACTGTTTTGGGGTCTCGGAGTGATTTCCACGATTGACGAACCCAAAGGTGCGTTTACGTGTCGGTCATCAACACTCGCAGTTTTGGCCGATTCTGGCCCGTTTCGTGGACTATTACTCACGTTTTGGGGTCTCGGAGTGATTTCCACGGTTGACGAACCCAGAGGTGCATTTACGTGTCGGTCAACAACACTCGTAGTTTTGGCCAATTTTGGCCCGTTTCATGGACTATTACTCACTATTTTGGGGTCTCGGAGTGATTTCCAAGATTGACGAACCCAAAGGTGTGTTTACGTGTCGGTCATCAACACTCGCAGTTTTGGCCGATTCTGCCCCGTTTAGTGGACTATTTACTCACTGTTTTGGGGTCTCAGAGTGATTTCCACGATTGACGAATCCCACGGTGCGTTTACGTGACGGTCATCAACACTCGCAGTTTTGGCCGATTCTGGCCCATTTCGTGGACTATTACTCACTGTTTTGGGGTCTCGGTGTGATTTCCACGATTGACGAACTCCAAGGTGCGTTTACGTGTCAGTCATCAACACTCGCAGTTTTGGCCGATTTTGGCCCGTTTCGTGGACTATTACTCACTGTGTTGGGGTCTCGTAGTGCTTTCCACGATTGACGAACCCAGAGGTGCCTTTACGTGTCGGTCATCAAGACTCGCAGTTTTGACCAATTCTGGCCCGTTTCGTGGACTATTACTCACTGTGTTGCGGTCTCGTAGTGCTTTCCACGATTGACTAACCCAGAGGTACCTTTACATGTCGGTCATCAACACTCGCAGTTTTGGCCGATTCTGGCCCGTTTTATGGACTATTACTCACTTTTTTGGGGTCTTGGAGTGATTTCCACGATTGACGAACCCAAAGGTGCGTTTACGTGTCGGTCATCAACACTCGTAGTTTTGGCCAATTTTGGCCCGTTTCATGGACTATTACTCACTATTTTGGGGTCTCGGAGTGATTTCCAAGATTGACGAACCCAGAGGTGCGTTTACGTGTCGGTCATCAACACTCGCAGTTTTGGCCGATTCTGGCCCGTTTCATGGACTATTTACTCAATGTTTTGGGCCCTCAGAGTGATTTCCACGATTGACGAACCCCAACGTGCGTTTACGTTTCGGTCGTCAACACTCGCAGTTTTGGTTGATTCTGGCCCATTTCATGGACTATAACTCACTGTTTTGGGGTCTCGGTGTGATTTCCACGATTGACGAACTCCAAGGTGCGTTTACCTGTCGGTCATCAACACTCGCAGTGTTGGCCGATTTTGGCCCATTTTGTGGACTATTACTCACTGTTTTGGGGTCTCGGAGTGATTTCGATGATTGACGAACCCCGAGGTGCGGTTACGTGTCGGTCATCAACACTCGCAGTTTTTGCCGATTTTGGCCCATTTCATGGACTATTACTCACTGTTTTGGGGTCTCGGAGTGATTTCCACGATTGACGAACCCAAAGGTGCGTTTACGTGTCGGTCATCAACACTCGCAGTTTTGGCCGATTCTGGCCCGTTTCGTGGACTATTACTCACGTTTTGGGGTCTCGGAGTGATTTCCACGGTTGACGAACCCAGAGGTGCATTTACGTGTCGGTCAACAACACTCGTAGTTTTGGCCAATTTTGGCCCGTTTCATGGACTATTACTCACTATTTTGGGGTCTCGGAGTGATTTCCAAGATTGACGAACCCAAAGGTGTGTTTACGTGTCGGTCATCAACACTCGCAGTTTTGGCCGATTCTGCCCCGTTTAGTGGACTATTTACTCACTGTTTTGGGGTCTCAGAGTGATTTCCACGATTGACGAATCCCACGGTGCGTTTACGTGACGGTCATCAACACTCGCAGTTTTGGCCGATTCTGGCCCATTTCGTGGACTATTACTCACTGTTTTGGGGTCTCGGTGTGATTTCCACGATTGACGAACTCCAAGGTGCGTTTACGTGTCAGTCATCAACACTCGCAGTTTTGGCCGATTTTGGCCCGTTTCGTGGACTATTACTCACTGTGTTGGGGTCTCGTAGTGCTTTCCACGATTGACGAACCCAGAGGTGCCTTTACGTGTCGGTCATCAAGACTCGCAGTTTTGACCAATTCTGGCCCGTTTCGTGGACTATTACT
The DNA here is from genome assembly GCA_963921465.1 of Triticum timopheevii. Lineage (NCBI taxonomy): Eukaryota > Viridiplantae > Streptophyta > Magnoliopsida > Poales > Poaceae > Triticum > Triticum timopheevii. The sequence goes on along the minus strand of OY997266.1, from coordinate 670,372,076 downwards.
CACTGTGTTGCGGTCTCGTAGTGCTTTCCACGATTGACTAACCCAGAGGTACCTTTACATGTCGGTCATCAACACTCGCAGTTTTGGCCGATTCTGGCCCGTTTTATGGACTATTACTCACTTTTTTGGGGTCTTGGAGTGATTTCCACGATTGACGAACCCAAAGGTGCGTTTACGTGTCGGTCATCAACACTCGTAGTTTTGGCCAATTTTGGCCCGTTTCATGGACTATTACTCACTATTTTGGGGTCTCGGAGTGATTTCCAAGATTGACGAACCCAGAGGTGCGTTTACGTGTCGGTCATCAACACTCGCAGTTTTGGCCGATTCTGGCCCGTTTCATGGACTATTTACTCAATGTTTTGGGCCCTCAGAGTGATTTCCACGATTGACGAACCCCAACGTGCGTTTACGTTTCGGTCGTCAACACTCGCAGTTTTGGTCGATTCTGGCCCATTTCATGGACTATAACTCACTGTTTTGGGGTCTCGGTGTGATTTCCACGATTGACGAACTCCAAGGTGCGTTTACCTGTCGGTCATCAACACTCGCAGTGTTGGCCGATTTTGGCCCATTTTGTGGACTATTACTCACTGTTTTGGGGTCTCGGAGTGATTTCGATGATTGACGAACCCCGAGGTGCGGTTACGTGTCGGTCATCAACACTCGCAGTTTTTGCCGATTTTGGCCCATTTCATGGACTATTACTCACTGTTTTGGGGTCTCGGAGTGATTTCCACGATTGACGAACCCAAAGGTGCGTTTACGTGTCGGTCATCAACACTCGCAGTTTTGGCCGATTCTGGCCCGTTTCGTGGACTATTACTCACGTTTTGGGGTCTCGGAGTGATTTCCACGGTTGACGAACCCAGAGGTGCATTTACGTGTCGGTCAACAACACTCGTAGTTTTGGCCAATTTTGGCCCGTTTCATGGACTATTACTCACTATTTTGGGGTCTCGGAGTGATTTCCAAGATTGACGAACCCAAAGGTGTGTTTACGTGTCGGTCATCAACACTCGCAGTTTTGGCCGATTCTGCCCCGTTTAGTGGACTATTTACTCACTGTTTTGGGGTCTCAGAGTGATTTCCACGATTGACGAATCCCACGGTGCGTTTACGTGACGGTCATCAACACTCGCAGTTTTGGCCGATTCTGGCCCATTTCGTGGACTATTACTCACTGTTTTGGGGTCTCGGTGTGATTTCCACGATTGACGAACTCCAAGGTGCGTTTACGTGTCAGTCATCAACACTCGCAGTTTTGGCCGATTTTGGCCCGTTTCGTGGACTATTACTCACTGTGTTGGGGTCTCGTAGTGCTTTCCACGATTGACGAACCCAGAGGTGCCTTTACGTGTCGGTCATCAAGACTCGCAGTTTTGACCAATTCTGGCCCGTTTCGTGGACTATTACTCACTGTGTTGCGGTCTCGTAGTGCTTTCCACGATTGACTAACCCAGAGGTACCTTTACATGTCGGTCATCAACACTCGCAGTTTTGGCCGATTCTGGCCCGTTTTATGGACTATTACTCACTTTTTTGGGGTCTTGGAGTGATTTCCACGATTGACGAACCCAAAGGTGCGTTTACGTGTCGGTCATCAACACTCGTAGTTTTGGCCAATTTTGGCCCGTTTCATGGACTATTACTCACTATTTTGGGGTCTCGGAGTGATTTCCAAGATTGACGAACCCAGAGGTGCGTTTACGTGTCGGTCATCAACACTCGCAGTTTTGGCCGATTCTGGCCCGTTTCATGGACTATTTACTCAATGTTTTGGGCCCTCAGAGTGATTTCCACGATTGACGAACCCCAACGTGCGTTTACGTTTCGGTCGTCAACACTCGCAGTTTTGGTCGATTCTGGCCCATTTCATGGACTATAACTCACTGTTTTGGGGTCTCGGTGTGATTTCCACGATTGACGAACTCCAAGGTGCGTTTACCTGTCGGTCATCAACACTCGCAGTGTTGGCCGATTTTGGCCCATTTTGTGGACTATTACTCACTGTTTTGGGGTCTCGGAGTGATTTCGATGATTGACGAACCCCGAGGTGCGGTTACGTGTCGGTCATCAACACTCGCAGTTTTTGCCGATTTTGGCCCATTTCATGGACTATTACTCACTGTTTTGGGGTCTCGGAGTGATTTCCACGATTGACGAACCCAAAGGTGCGTTTACGTGTCGGTCATCAACACTCGCAGTTTTGGCCGATTCTGGCCCGTTTCGTGGACTATTACTCACGTTTTGGGGTCTCGGAGTGATTTCCACGGTTGACGAACCCAGAGGTGCATTTACGTGTCGGTCAACAACACTCGTAGTTTTGGCCAATTTTGGCCCGTTTCATGGACTATTACTCACTATTTTGGGGTCTCGGAGTGATTTCCAAGATTGACGAACCCAAAGGTGTGTTTACGTGTCGGTCATCAACACTCGCAGTTTTGGCCGATTCTGCCCCGTTTAGTGGACTATTTACTCACTGTTTTGGGGTCTCAGAGTGATTTCCACGATTGACGAACCCCACGGTGCGTTTACATGACGGTCATCAACACTCGCAGTTTTGGCCGATTCTGGCCCATTTCGTGGACTATTACTCACTGTTTTGGGGTCTCGGTGTGATTTCCACGATTGACGAACTCCAAGGTGCGTTTACGTGTCAGTCATCAACACTCGCAGTTTTGGCCGATTTTGGCCCGTTTCGTGGACTATTACTCACTGTGTTGGGGTCTCGTAGTGCTTTCCACGATTGACGAACCCAGAGGTGCCTTTACGTGTCGGTCATCAACACTCGCAGTTTTGACCAATTCTGGCCCGTTTCGTGGACGATTACTCACTGTGTTGCGGTCTCGTAGTGCTTTCCACGATTGACTAACCCAGAGGTACCTTTACATGTCGGTCATCAACACTCGCAGTTTTGGCCGATTCTGGCCCGTTTTATGGACTATTACTCACTTTTTTGGGGTCTTGGAGTGATTTCCACGATTGACGAACCCAAAGGTGCGTTTACGTGTCGGTCATCAACACTCGTAGTTTTGGCCAATTTTGGCCCGTTTCATGGACTATTACTCACTATTTTGGGGTCTCGGAGTGATTTCCAAGATTGACGAACCCAGAGGTGCGTTTACGTGTCGGTCATCAACACTCGCAGTTTTGGCCGATTCTGGCCCGTTTCATGGACTATTTACTCAATGTTTTGGGCCCTCAGAGTGATTTCCACGATTGACGAACCCCAACGTGCGTTTACGTTTCGGTCGTCAACACTCGCAGTTTTTGCCGATTTTGGCCCATTTCATGGACTATTACTCACTGTTTTGGGGTCTCGGAGTGATTTCCACGATTGACGAACCCAAAGGTGCGTTTACGTGTCGGTCATCAACACTCGCAGTTTTGGCCGATTCTGGCCCGTTTCGTGGACTATTACTCACGGTTTTGGGGTCTCGGAGTGATTTCCACGGTTGACGAACCCAGAGGTGCATTTACGTGTCGGTCAACAACACTCGTAGTTTTGGCCAATTTTGGCCCGTTTCATGGACTATTACTCACTATTTTGGGGTCTCGGAGTGATTTCCAAGATTGACGAACCCAAAGGTGTGTTTACGTGTCGGTCATCAACACTCGCAGTTTTGGCCGATTCTGCCCCGTTTAGTGGACTATTTACTCACTGTTTTGGGGTCTCAGAGTGATTTCCACGATTGACGAACCCCACGGTGCGTTTACATGACGGTCATCAACACTCGCAGTTTTGGCCGATTCTGGCCCATTTCGTGGACTATTACTCACTGTTTTGGGGTCTCGGTGTGATTTCCACGATTGACGAACTCCAAGGTGCGTTTACGTGTCAGTCATCAACACTCGCAGTTTTGGCCGATTTTGGCCCGTTTCGTGGACTATTACTCACTGTGTTGGGGTCTCGTAGTGCTTTCCACGATTGACGAACCCAGAGGTGCCTTTACGTGTCGGTCATCAACACTCGCAGTTTTGACCAATTCTGGCCCGTTTCGTGGACTATTACTCACTGTGTTGCGGTCTCGTAGTGCTTTCCACGATTGACTAACCCAGAGGTACCTTTACATGTCGGTCATCAACACTCGCAGTTTTGGCCGATTCTGGCCCGTTTTATGGACTATTACTCACTTTTTTGGGGTCTTGGAGTGATTTCCACGATTGACGAACCCAAAGGTGCGTTTACGTGTCGGTCATCAACACTCGTAGTTTTGGCCAATTTTGGCCCGTTTCATGGACTATTACTCACTATTTTGGGGTCTCGGAGTGATTTCCAAGATTGACGAACCCAGAGGTGCGTTTACGTGTCGGTCATCAACACTCGCAGTTTTGGCCGATTCTGGCCCGTTTCATGGACTATTTACTCAATGTTTTGGGCCCTCAGAGTGATTTCCACGATTGACGAACCCCAACGTGCGTTTACGTTTCGGTCGTCAACACTCGCAGTTTTTGCCGATTTTGGCCCATTTCATGGACTATTACTCACTGTTTTGGGGTCTCGGAGTGATTTCCACGATTGACGAACCCAAAGGTGCGTTTACGTGTCGGTCATCAACACTCGCAGTTTTGGCCGATTCTGGCCCGTTTCGTGGACTATTACTCACGGTTTTGGGGTCTCGGAGTGATTTCCACGGTTGACGAACCCAGAGGTGCATTTACGTGTCGGTCAACAACACTCGTAGTTTTGGCCAATTTTGGCCCGTTTCATGGACTATTACTCACTATTTTGGGGTCTCGGAGTGATTTCCAAGATTGACGAACCCAAAGGTGTGTTTACGTGTCGGTCATCAACACTCGCAGTTTTGGCCGATTCTGCCCCGTTTAGTGGACTATTTACTCACTGTTTTGGGGTCTCAGAGTGATTTCCACGATTGACGAACCCCACGGTGCGTTTACATGACGGTCATCAACACTCGCAGTTTTGGCCGATTCTGGCCCATTTCGTGGACTATTACTCACTGTTTTGGGGTCTCGGTGTGATTTCCACGATTGACGAACTCCAAGGTGCGTTTACGTGTCAGTCATCAACACTCGCAGTTTTGGCCGATTTTGGCCCGTTTCGTGGACTATTACTCACTGTGTTGGGGTCTCGTAGTGCTTTCCACGATTGACGAACCCAGAGGTGCCTTTACGTGTCGGTCATCAACACTCGCAGTTTTGACCAATTCTGGCCCGTTTCGTGGACTATTACTCACTGTGTTGCGGTCTCGTAGTGCTTTCCACAATTGACTAACCCAGAGGTACCTTTACATGTCGGTCATCAACACTCGCAGTTTTGGCCGATTCTGGCCCGTTTTATGGACTATTACTCACTGTTTTGGGGTCTTGGAGTGATTTCCACGATTGACGAACCCAAAGGTGCGTTTACGTGTCGGTCATCAACACTCGTAGTTTTGGCCAATTTTGGCCCGTTTCATGGACTATTACTCACTATTTTGGGGTCTCGGAGTGATTTCCAAGATTGACGAACCCAGAGGTGCGTTTACGTGTCGGTCATCAACACTCGCAGTGTTGGCTGATTTTGGCCCATTTTGTGGACTATTACTCACTGTTTTGGGGTCTCGGAGTGATTTCGATGATTGACGAACCCCGAGGTGCGATTACGTGTCGGTCATCAACACTCGCAGTTTTGGCCGATTCTGCCCCGTTTAGTGGACTATTTACTCACTGTTTTGGGGTCTCAGAGTGATTTCCACGATTGACGAACCCCACGGTGCGTTTACATGACGGTCATCAACACTCGCAGTTTTGGCCGATTCTGGCCCATTTCGTGGACTATTACTCACTGTTTTGGGGTCTCGGTGTGATTTCCACGATTGACGAACTCCAAGGTGCGTTTACGTGTCAGTCATCAACACTCGCAGTTTTGGCCGATTTTGGCCCGTTTCGTGGACTATTACTCACTGTGTTGGGGTCTCGTAGTGCTTTCCACGATTGACGAACCCAGAGGTGCCTTTACGTGTCGGTCATCAACACTCGCAGTTTTGACCAATTCTGGCCCGTTTCGTGGACTATTACTCACTGTGTTGCGGTCTCGTAGTGCTTTCCACGATTGACTAACCCAGAGGTACCTTTACATGTCGGTCATCAACACTCGCAGTTTTGGCCGATTCTGGCCCGTTTTATGGACTATTACTCACTTTTTTGGGGTCTTGGAGTGATTTCCACGATTGACGAACCCAAAGGTGCGTTTACGTGTCGGTCATCAACACTCGTAGTTTTGGCCAATTTTGGCCCGTTTCATGGACTATTACTCACTATTTTGGGGTCTCGGAGTGATTTCCAAGATTGACGAACCCAGAGGTGCGTTTACGTGTCGGTCATCAACACTCGCAGTTTTGGCCGATTCTGGCCCGTTTCATGGACTATTTACTCAATGTTTTGGGCCCTCAGAGTGATTTCCACGATTGACGAACCCCAACGTGCGTTTACGTTTCGGTCGTCAACACTCGCAGTTTTGGTCGATTCTGGCCCATTTCATGGACTATAACTCACTGTTTTGGGGTCTCGGTGTGATTTCCACGATTGACGAACTCCAAGGTGCGTTTACCTGTCGGTCATCAACACTCGCAGTGTTGGCCGATTTTGGCCCATTTTGTGGACTATTACTCACTGTTTTGGGGTCTCGGAGTGATTTCGATGATTGACGAACCCCGAGGTGCGGTTACGTGTCGGTCATCAACACTCGCAGTTTTTGCCGATTTTGGCCCATTTCATGGACTATTACTCACTGTTTTGGGGTCTCGGAGTGATTTCCACGATTGACGAACCCAAAGGTGCGTTTACGTGTCGGTCATCAACACTCGCAGTTTTGGCCGATTCTGGCCCGTTTCGTGGACTATTACTCACGTTTTGGGGTCTCGGAGTGATTTCCACGGTTGACGAACCCAGAGGTGCATTTACGTGTCGGTCAACAACACTCGTAGTTTTGGCCAATTTTGGCCCGTTTCATGGACTATTACTCACTATTTTGGGGTCTCGGAGTGATTTCCAAGATTGACGAACCCAAAGGTGTGTTTACGTGTCGGTCATCAACACTCGCAGTTTTGGCCGATTCTGCCCCGTTTAGTGGACTATTTACTCACTGTTTTGGGGTCTCAGAGTGATTTCCACGATTGACGAACCCCACGGTGCGTTTACATGACGGTCATCAACACTCGCAGTTTTGGCCGATTCTGGCCCATTTCGTGGACTATTACTCACTGTTTTGGGGTCTCGGTGTGATTTCCACGATTGACGAACTCCAAGGTGCGTTTACGTGTCAGTCATCAACACTCGCAGTTTTGGCCGATTTTGGCCCGTTTCGTGGACTATTACTCACTGTGTTGGGGTCTCGTAGTGCTTTCCACGATTGACGAACCCAGAGGTGCCTTTACGTGTCGGTCATCAACACTCGCAGTTTTGACCAATTCTGGCCCGTTTCGTGGACTATTACTCACTGTGTTGCGGTCTCGTAGTGCTTTCCACGATTGACTAACCCAGAGGTACCTTTACATGTCGGTCATCAACACTCGCAGTTTTGGCCGATTCTGGCCCGTTTTATGGACTATTACTCACTTTTTTGGGGTCTTGGAGTGATTTCCACGATTGACGAACCCAAAGGTGCGTTTACGTGTCGGTCATCAACACTCGTAGTTTTGGCCAATTTTGGCCCGTTTCATGGACTATTACTCACTATTTTGGGGTCTCGGAGTGATTTCCAAGATTGACGAACCCAGAGGTGCGTTTACGTGTCGGTCATCAACACTCGCAGTTTTGGCCGATTCTGGCCCGTTTCATGGACTATTTACTCAATGTTTTGGGCCCTCAGAGTGATTTCCACGATTGACGAACCCCAACGTGCGTTTACGTTTCGGTCGTCAACACTCGCAGTTTTTGCCGATTTTGGCCCATTTCATGGACTATTACTCACTGTTTTGGGGTCTCGGAGTGATTTCCACGATTGACGAACCCAAAGGTGCGTTTACGTGTCGGTCATCAACACTCGCAGTTTTGGCCGATTCTGGCCCGTTTCGTGGACTATTACTCACGGTTTTGGGGTCTCGGAGTGATTTCCACGGTTGACGAACCCAGAGGTGCATTTACGTGTCGGTCAACAACACTCGTAGTTTTGGCCAATTTTGGCCCGTTTCATGGACTATTACTCACTATTTTGGGGTCTCGGAGTGATTTCCAAGATTGACGAACCCAAAGGTGTGTTTACGTGTCGGTCATCAACACTCGCAGTTTTGGCCGATTCTGCCCCGTTTAGTGGACTATTTACTCACTGTTTTGGGGTCTCAGAGTGATTTCCACGATTGACGAACCCCACGGTGCGTTTACATGACGGTCATCAACACTCGCAGTTTTGGCCGATTCTGGCCCATTTCGTGGACTATTACTCACTGTTTTGGGGTCTCGGTGTGATTTCCACGATTGACGAACTCCAAGGTGCGTTTACGTGTCAGTCATCAACACTCGCAGTTTTGGCCGATTTTGGCCCGTTTCGTGGACTATTACTCACTGTGTTGGGGTCTCGTAGTGCTTTCCACGATTGACGAACCCAGAGGTGCCTTTACGTGTCGGTCATCAACACTCGCAGTTTTGACCAATTCTGGCCCGTTTCGTGGACTATTACTCACTGTGTTGCGGTCTCGTAGTGCTTTCCACAATTGACTAACCCAGAGGTACCTTTACATGTCGGTCATCAACACTCGCAGTTTTGGCCGATTCTGGCCCGTTTTATGGACTATTACTCACTGTTTTGGGGTCTTGGAGTGATTTCCACGATTGACGAACCCAAAGGTGCGTTTACGTGTCGGTCATCAACACTCGTAGTTTTGGCCAATTTTGGCCCGTTTCATGGACTATTACTCACTATTTTGGGGTCTCGGAGTGATTTCCAAGATTGACGAACCCAGAGGTGCGTTTACGTGTCGGTCATCAACACTCGCAGTGTTGGCTGATTTTGGCCCATTTTGTGGACTATTACTCACTGTTTTGGGGTCTCGGAGTGATTTCGATGATTGACGAACCCCGAGGTGCGATTACGTGTCGGTCATCAACACTCGCAGTTTTGGCCGATTCTGCCCCGTTTAGTGGACTATTTACTCACTGTTTTGGGGTCTCAGAGTGATTTCCACGATTGACGAACCCCACGGTGCGTTTACATGACGGTCATCAACACTCGCAGTTTTGGCCGATTCTGGCCCATTTCGTGGACTATTACTCACTGTTTTGGGGTCTCGGTGTGATTTCCACGATTGACGAACTCCAAGGTGCGTTTACGTGTCAGTCATCAACACTCGCAGTTTTGGCCGATTTTGGCCCGTTTCGTGGACTATTACTCACTGTGTTGGGGTCTCGTAGTGCTTTCCACGATTGACGAACCCAGAGGTGCCTTTACGTGTCGGTCATCAACACTCGCAGTTTTGACCAATTCTGGCCCGTTTCGTGGACTATTACTCACTGTGTTGCGGTCTCGTAGTGCTTTCCACAATTGACTAACCCAGAGGTACCTTTACATGTCGGTCATCAACACTCGCAGTTTTGGCCGATTCTGGCCCGTTTTATGGACTATTACTCACTGTTTTGGGGTCTTGGAGTGATTTCCACGATTGACGAACCCAAAGGTGCGTTTACGTGTCGGTCATCAACACTCGTAGTTTTGGCCAATTTTGGCCCGTTTCATGGACTATTACTCACTATTTTGGGGTCTCGGAGTGATTTCCAAGATTGACGAACCCAGAGGTGCGTTTACGTGTCGGTCATCAACACTCGCAGTGTTGGCTGATTTTGGCCCATTTTGTGGACTATTACTCACTGTTTTGGGGTCTCGGAGTGATTTCGATGATTGACGAACCCCGAGGTGCGATTACGTGTCGGTCATCAACACTCGCAGTTTTTGCCGATTTTGGCCCATTTCATGGACTATTACTCACTGTTTTGGGGTCTCGGAGTGATTTCCACGATTGACGAACCCAAAGGTGCGTTTACGTGTCGGTCATCAACACTCGCAGTTTTGGCCGATTCTGGCCCGTTTCGTGGACTATTACTCACGGTTTTGGGGTCTCGGAGTGATTTCCACGGTTGACGAACCCAGAGGTGCATTTACGTGTCGGTCAACAACACTCGTAGTTTTGGCCAATTTTGGCCCGTTTCATGGACTATTACTCACTATTTTGGGGTCTCGGAGTGATTTCCAAGATTGACGAACCCAAAGGTGTGTTTACGTGTCGGTCATCAACACTCGCAGTTTTGGCCGATTCTGCCCCGTTTAGTGGACTATTTACTCACTGTTTTGGGGTCTCAGAGTGATTTCCACGATTGACGAACCCCACGGTGCGTTTACATGACGGTCATCAACACTCGCAGTTTTGGCCGATTCTGGCCCATTTCGTGGACTATTACTCACTGTTTTGGGGTCTCGGTGTGATTTCCACGATTGACGAACTCCAAGGTGCGTTTACGTGTCAGTCATCAACACTCGCAGTTTTGGCCGATTTTGGCCCGTTTCGTGGACTATTACTCACTGTGTTGGGGTCTCGTAGTGCTTTCCACGATTGACGAACCCAGAGGTGCCTTTACGTGTCGGTCATCAACACTCGCAGTTTTGACCAATTCTGGCCCGTTTCGTGGACTATTACTCACTGTGTTGCGGTCTCGTAGTGCTTTCCACAATTGACTAACCCAGAGGTACCTTTACATGTCGGTCATCAACACTCGCAGTTTTGGCCGATTCTGGCCCGTTTTATGGACTATTACTCACTGTTTTGGGGTCTTGGAGTGATTTCCACGATTGACGAACCCAAAGGTGCGTTTACGTGTCGGTCATCAACACTCGTAGTTTTGGCCAATTTTGGCCCGTTTCATGGACTATTACTCACTATTTTGGGGTCTCGGAGTGATTTCCAAGATTGACGAACCCAGAGGTGCGTTTACGTGTCGGTCATCAACACTCGCAGTGTTGGCTGATTTTGGCCCATTTTGTGGACTATTACTCACTGTTTTGGGGTCTCGGAGTGATTTCGATGATTGACGAACCCCGAGGTGCGATTACGTGTCGGTCATCAACACTCGCAGTTTTTGCCGATTTTGGCCCATTTCATGGACTATTACTCACTGTTTTGGGGTCTCGGAGTGATTTCCACGATTGACGAACCCAAAGGTGCGTTTACGTGTCGGTCATCAACACTCGCAGTTTTGGCCGATTCTGGCCCGTTTCGTGGACTATTACTCACGGTTTTGGGGTCTCGGAGTGATTTCCACGGTTGACGAACCCAGAGGTGCATTTACGTGTCGGTCAACAACACTCGTAGTTTTGGCCAATTTTGGCCCGTTTCATGGACTATTACTCACTATTTTGGGGTCTCGGAGTGATTTCCAAGATTGACGAACCCAAAGGTGTGTTTACGTGTCGGTCATCAACACTCGCAGTTTTGGCCGATTCTGCCCCGTTTAGTGGACTATTTACTCACTGTTTTGGGGTCTCAGAGTGATTTCCACGATTGACGAACCCCACGGTGCGTTTACGTGACGGTCATCAACACTCGCAGTTTTGGCCGATTCTGGCCCATTTCGTGGACTATTACTCACTGTTTTGGGGTCTCGGTGTGATTTCCACGATTGACGAACTCCAAGGTGCGTTTACGTGTCAGTCATCAACACTCGCAGTTTTGGCCGATTTTGGCCCGTTTCGTGGACTATTACTCACTGTGTTGGGGTCTCGTAGTGCTTTCCACGATTGACGAACCCAGAGGTGCCTTTACGTGTCGGTCATCAACACTCGCAGTTTTGACCAATTCTGGCCCGTTTCGTGGACTATTACTCACTGTGTTGCGGTCTCGTAGTGCTTTCCACGATTGACTAACCCAGAGGTACCTTTACATGTCGGTCATCAACACTCGCAGTTTTGGCCGATTCTGGCCCGTTTTATGGACTATTACTCACTGTTTTGGGGTCTTGGAGTGATTTCCACGATTGACGAACCCAAAGGTGCGTTTACGTGTCGGTCATCAACACTCGTAGTTTTGGCCAATTTTGGCCCGTTTCATGGACTATTACTCACTATTTTGGGGTCTCGGAGTGATTTCCAAGATTGACGAACCCAGAGGTGCGTTTACCTGTCGGTCATCAACACTCGCAGTTTTGGCCGATTCTGGCCCATTTTGTGGACTATTACTCACTGTTTTGGGGTCTCGGAGTGATTTCGATGATTGACGAACCCCGAGGTGCGGTTACGTGTCGGTCATCAACACTCGCAGTTTTTGCCGATTTTGGCCCATTTCATGGACTATTACTCACTGTTTTGGGGTCTCGGAGTGATTTCCACGATTGACGAACCCAAAGGTGCGTTTACGTGTCGGTCATCAACACTCGCAGTTTTGGCCGATTCTGGCCCGTTTCGTGGACTATTACTCACGGTTTTGGGGTCTCGGAGTGATTTCCACGGTTGACGAACCCAGAGGTGCATTTACGTGTCGGTCAACAACACTCGTAGTTTTGGCCAATTTTGGCCCGTTTCATGGACTATTACTCACTATTTTGGGGTCTCGGAGTGATTTCCAAGATTGACGAACCCAAAGGTGTGTTTACGTGTCGGTCATCAACACTCGCAGTTTTGGCCAATTCTGCCCCGTTTAGTGGACTATTTACTCACTGTTTTGGGGTCTCAGAGTGATTTCCACGATTGACGAACCCCACGGTGCGTTTACGTGACGGTCATCAACACTCGCAGTTTTGGCCGATTCTGGCCCATTTCGTGGACTATTACTCACTGTTTTGGGGTCTCGGTGTGATTTCCACGATTGACGAACTCCAAGGTGCGTTTACGTGTCAGTCATCAACACTCGCAGTTTTGGCCGATTTTGGCCCGTTTCGTGGACTATTACTCACTGTGTTGGGGTCTCGTAGTGCTTTCCACGATTGACGAACCCAGAGGTGCCTTTACGTGTCGGTCATCAACACTCGCAGTTTTGACCAATTCTGGCCCGTTTCGTGGACTATTACTCACTGTGTTGCGGTCTCGTAGTGCTTTCCACGATTGACTAACCCAGACGTACCTTTACATGTCGGTCATCAACACTCGCAGTTTTGGCCGATTCTGGCCCGTTTTATGGACTATTACTCACTGTTTTGGGGTCTTGGAGTGATTTCCACGATTGACGAACCCAAAGGTGCGTTTACGTGTCGGTCATCAACACTCGTAGTTTTGGCCAATTTTGGCCCGTTTCATGGACTATTACTCACTATTTTGGGGTCTCGGAGTGATTTCCAAGATTGACGAACCCAGAGGTGCGTTTACGTGTCGGTCATCAACACTCGCAGTTTTGGCCGATTCTGGCCCGTTTCATGGACTATTTACTCAATGTTTTGGGGCCTCAGAGTGATTTCCACGATTGACGAACCCCAACGTGCGTTTACGTTTCGGTCGTCAACACTCGCAGTTTTGGTCGATTCTGGCCCATTTCATGGACTATAACTCACTGTTTTGGGGTCTCGGTGTGATTTCCACGATTGACGAACTCCAAGGTGCGTTTACCTGTCGGTCATCAACACTCGCAGTGTTGGCCGATTTTGGCCCATTTTGTGGACTATTACTCACTGTTTTGGGGTCTCGGAGTGATTTCGATGATTGACGAACCCCGAGGTGCGGTTACGTGTCGGTCATCAACACTCGCAGTTTTTGCCGATTTTGGCCCATTTCATGGACTATTACTCACTGTTTTGGGGTCTCGGAGTGATTTCCACGATTGACGAACCCAAAGGTGCGTTTACGTGTCGGTCATCAACACTCGCAGTTTTGGCCGATTTTGGCCCGTTTCGTGGACTATTACTCACTGTGTTGGGGTCTCGTAGTGCTTTCCACGATTGACGAACCCAGAGGTGCCTTTACGTGTCGGTCATCAACACTCGCAGTTTTGACCAATTCTGGCCCGTTTCGTGGACTATTACTCACTGTGTTGCGGTCTCGTAGTGCTTTCCACAATTGACTAACCCAGAGGTACCTTTACATGTCGGTCATCAACACTCGCAGTTTTGGCCGATTCTGGCCCGTTTTATGGACTATTACTCACTGTTTTGGGGTCTTGGAGTGATTTCCACGATTGACGAACCCAAAGGTGCGTTTACGTGTCGGTCATCAACACTCGTAGTTTTGGCCAATTTTGGCCCGTTTCATGGACTATTACTCACTATTTTGGGGTCTCGGAGTGATTTCCAAGATTGACGAACCCAGAGGTGCGTTTACGTGTCGGTCATCAACACTCGCAGTGTTGGCTGATTTTGGCCCATTTTGTGGACTATTACTCACTGTTTTGGGGTCTCGGAGTGATTTCGATGATTGACGAACCCCGAGGTGCGATTACGTGTCGGTCATCAACACTCGCAGTTTTTGCCGATTTTGGCCCATTTCATGGACTATTACTCACTGTTTTGGGGTCTCGGAGTGATTTCCACGATTGACGAACCCAAAGGTGCGTTTACGTGTCGGTCATCAACACTCGCAGTTTTGGCCGATTCTGGCCCGTTTCGTGGACTATTACTCACGGTTTTGGGGTCTCGGAGTGATTTCCACGGTTGACGAACCCAGAGGTGCATTTACGTGTCGGTCAACAACACTCGTAGTTTTGGCCAATTTTGGCCCGTTTCATGGACTATTACTCACTATTTTGGGGTCTCGGAGTGATTTCCAAGATTGACGAACCCAAAGGTGTGTTTACGTGTCGGTCATCAACACTCGCAGTTTTGGCCGATTCTGCCCCGTTTAGTGGACTATTTACTCACTGTTTTGGGGTCTCAGAGTGATTTCCACGATTGACGAACCCCACGGTGCGTTTACGTGACGGTCATCAACACTCGCAGTTTTGGCCGATTCTGGCCCATTTCGTGGACTATTACTCACTGTTTTGGGGTCTCGGTGTGATTTCCACGATTGACGAACTCCAAGGTGCGTTTACGTGTCAGTCATCAACACTCGCAGTTTTGGCCGATTTTGGCCCGTTTCGTGGACTATTACTCACTGTGTTGGGGTCTCGTAGTGCTTTCCACGATTGACGAACCCAGAGGTGCCTTTACGTGTCGGTCATCAACACTCGCAGTTTTGACCAATTCTGGCCCGTTTCGTGGACTATTACTCACTGTGTTGCGGTCTCGTAGTGCTTTCCACGATTGACTAACCCAGAGGTACCTTTACATGTCGGTCATCAACACTCGCAGTTTTGGCCGATTCTGGCCCGTTTTATGGACTATTACTCACTGTTTTGGGGTCTTGGAGTGATTTCCACGATTGACGAACCCAAAGGTGCGTTTACGTGTCGGTCATCAACACTCGTAGTTTTGGCCAATTTTGGCCCGTTTCATGGACTATTACTCACTATTTTGGGGTCTCGGAGTGATTTCCAAGATTGACGAACCCAGAGGTGCGTTTACCTGTCGGTCATCAACACTCGCAGTGTTGGCTGATTTTGGCCCATTTTGTGGACTATTACTCACTGTTTTGGGGTCTCGGAGTGATTTCGATGATTGACGAACCCCGAGGTGCGGTTACGTGTCGGTCATCAACACTCGCAGTTTTTGCCGATTTTGGCCCATTTCATGGACTATTACTCACTGTTTTGGGGTCTCGGAGTGATTTCCACGATTGACGAACCCAAAGGTGCGTTTACGTGTCGGTCATCAACACTCGCAGTTTTGGCCGATTCTGGCCCGTTTCGTGGACTATTACTCACGGTTTTGGGGTCTCGGAGTGATTTCCACGGTTGACGAACCCAGAGGTGCATTTACGTGTCGGTCAACAACACTCGTAGTTTTGGCCAATTTTGGCCCGTTTCATGGACTATTACTCACTATTTTGGGGTCTCGGAGTGATTTCCAAGATTGACGAACCCAAAGGTGTGTTTACGTGTCGGTCATCAACACTCGCAGTTTTGGCCAATTCTGCCCCGTTTAGTGGACTATTTACTCACTGTTTTGGGGTCTCAGAGTGATTTCCACGATTGACGAACCCCACGGTGCGTTTACGTGACGGTCATCAACACTCGCAGTTTTGGCCGATTCTGGCCCATTTCGTGGACTATTACTCACTGTTTTGGGGTCTCGGTGTGATTTCCACGATTGACGAACTCCAAGGTGCGTTTACGTGTCAGTCATCAACACTCGCAGTTTTGGCCGATTTTGGCCCGTTTCGTGGACTATTACTCACTGTGTTGGGGTCTCGTAGTGCTTTCCACGATTGACGAACCCAGAGGTGCCTTTACGTGTCGGTCATCAACACTCGCAGTTTTGACCAATTCTGGCCCGTTTCGTGGACTATTACTCACTGTGTTGCGGTCTCGTAGTGCTTTCCACGATTGACTAACCCAGAGGTACCTTTACATGTCGGTCATCAACACTCGCAGTTTTGGCCGATTCTGGCCCGTTTTATGGACTATTACTCACTGTTTTGGGGTCTTGGAGTGATTTCCACGATTGACGAACCCAAAGGTGCGTTTACGTGTCGGTCATCAACACTCGTAGTTTTGGCCAATTTTGGCCCGTTTCATGGACTATTACTCACTATTTTGGGGTCTCGGAGTGATTTCCAAGATTGACGAACCCAGAGGTGCGTTTACGTGTCGGTCATCAACACTCGCAGTTTTGGCCGATTCTGGCCCGTTTCATGGACTATTTACTCAATGTTTTGGGGCCTCAGAGTGATTTCCACGATTGACGAACCCCAACGTGCGTTTACGTTTCGGTCGTCAACACTCGCAGTTTTGGTCGATTCTGGCCCATTTCATGGACTATAACTCACTGTTTTGGGGTCTCGGTGTGATTTCCACGATTGACGAACTCCAAGGTGCGTTTACGTGTCAGTCATCAACACTCGCAGTTTTGGCCGATTTTGGCCCGTTTCGTGGACTATTACTCACTGTGTTGGGGTCTCGTAGTGCTTTCCACGATTGACGAACCCAGAGGTGCCTTTACGTGTCGGTCATCAACACTCGCAGTTTTGACCAATTCTGGCCCGTTTCGTGGACTATTACTCACTGTGTTGCGGTCTCGTAGTGCTTTCCACGATTGACTAACCCAGAGGTACCTTTACATGTCGGTCATCAACACTCGCAGTTTTGGCCGATTCTGGCCCGTTTTATGGACTATTACTCACTGTTTTGGGGTCTTGGAGTGATTTCCACGATTGACGAACCCAAAGGTGCGTTTACGTGTCGGTCATCAACACTCGTAGTTTTGGCCAATTTTGGCCCGTTTCATGGACTATTACTCACTATTTTGGGGTCTCGGAGTGATTTCCAAGATTGACGAACCCAGAGGTGCGTTTACCTGTCGGTCATCAACACTCGCAGTGTTGGCTGATTTTGGCCCATTTTGTGGACTATTACTCACTGTTTTGGGGTCTCGGAGTGATTTCGATGATTGACGAACCCCGAGGTGCGGTTACGTGTCGGTCATCAACACTCGCAGTTTTTGCCGATTTTGGCCCATTTCATGGACTATTACTCACTGTTTTGGGGTCTCGGAGTGATTTCCACGATTGACGAACCCAAAGGTGCGTTTACGTGTCGGTCATCAACACTCGCAGTTTTGGCCGATTCTGGCCCGTTTCGTGGACTATTACTCACGGTTTTGGGGTCTCGGAGTGATTTCCACGGTTGACGAACCCAGAGGTGCATTTACGTGTCGGTCAACAACACTCGTAGTTTTGGCCAATTTTGGCCCGTTTCATGGACTATTACTCACTATTTTGGGGTCTCGGAGTGATTTCCAAGATTGACGAACCCAAAGGTGTGTTTACGTGTCGGTCATCAACACTCGCAGTTTTGGCCAATTCTGCCCCGTTTAGTGGACTATTTACTCACTGTTTTGGGGTCTCAGAGTGATTTCCACGATTGACGAACCCCACGGTGCGTTTACGTGACGGTCATCAACACTCGCAGTTTTGGCCGATTCTGGCCCATTTCGTGGACTATTACTCACTGTTTTGGGGTCTCGGTGTGATTTCCACGATTGACGAACTCCAAGGTGCGTTTACGTGTCAGTCATCAACACTCGCAGTTTTGGCCGATTTTGGCCCGTTTCGTGGACTATTACTCACTGTGTTGGGGTCTCGTAGTGCTTTCCACGATTGACGAACCCAGAGGTGCCTTTACGTGTCGGTCATCAACACTCGCAGTTTTGACCAATTCTGGCCCGTTTCGTGGACTATTACTCACTGTGTTGCGGTCTCGTAGTGCTTTCCACGATTGACTAACCCAGACGTACCTTTACATGTCGGTCATCAACACTCGCAGTTTTGGCCGATTCTGGCCCGTTTTATGGACTATTACTCACTGTTTTGGGGTCTTGGAGTGATTTCCACGATTGACGAACCCAAAGGTGCGTTTACGTGTCGGTCATCAACACTCGTAGTTTTGGCCAATTTTGGCCCGTTTCATGGACTATTACTCACTATTTTGGGGTCTCGGAGTGATTTCCAAGATTGACGAACCCAGAGGTGCGTTTACGTGTCGGTCATCAACACTCGCAGTTTTGGCCGATTCTGGCCCGTTTCATGGACTATTTACTCAATGTTTTGGGGCCTCAGAGTGATTTCCACGATTGACGAACCCCAACGTGCGTTTACGTTTCGGTCGTCAACACTCGCAGTTTTGGTCGATTCTGGCCCATTTCATGGACTATAACTCACTGTTTTGGGGTCTCGGTGTGATTTCCACGATTGACGAACTCCAAGGTGCGTTTACCTGTCGGTCATCAACACTCGCAGTGTTGGCCGATTTTGGCCCATTTTGTGGACTATTACTCACTGTTTTGGGGTCTCGGAGTGATTTCGATGATTGACGAACCCCGAGGTGCGGTTACGTGTCGGTCATCAACACTCGCAGTTTTTGCCGATTTTGGCCCATTTCATGGACTATTACTCACTGTTTTGGGGTCTCGGAGTGATTTCCACGATTGACGAACCCAAAGGTGCGTTTACGTGTCGGTCATCAACACTCGCAGTTTTGGCCGATTCTGGCCCGTTTCGTGGACTATTACTTACGGTTTTGGGGTCTCGGAGTGATTTCCACGGTTGACGAACCCAGAGGTGCATTTACGTGTCGGTCAACAACACTCGTAGTTTTGGCCAATTTTGGCCCGTTTCATGGACTATTACTCACTATTTTGGGGTCTCGGAGTGATTTCCAAGATTGACGAACCCAAAGGTGTGTTTACGTGTCGGTCATCAACACTCGCAGTTTTGGCCAATTCTGCCCCGTTTAGTGGACTATTTACTCACTGTTTTGGGGTCTCAGAGTGATTTCCACGATTGACGAACCCCACGGTGCGTTTACGTGACGGTCATCAACACTCGCAGTTTTGGCCGATTCTGGCCCATTTCGTGGACTATTACTCACTGTTTTGGGGTCTCGGTGTGATTTCCACGATTGACGAACTCCAAGGTGCGTTTACGTGTCAGTCATCAACACTCGCAGTTTTGGCCGATTTTGGCCCGTTTCGTGGACTATTACTCACTGTGTTGGGGTCTCGTAGTGCTTTCCACGATTGACGAACCCAGAGGTGCCTTTACGTGTCGGTCATCAACACTCGCAGTTTTGACCAATTCTGGCCCGTTTCGTGGACTATTACTCACTGTGTTGCGGTCTCGTAGTGCTTTCCACGATTGACTAACCCAGACGTACCTTTACATGTCGGTCATCAACACTCGCAGTTTTGGCCGATTCTGGCCCGTTTTATGGACTATTACTCACTGTTTTGGGGTCTTGGAGTGATTTCCACGATTGACGAACCCAAAGGTGCGTTTACGTGTCGGTCATCAACACTCGTAGTTTTGGCCAATTTTGGCCCGTTTCATGGACTATTACTCACTATTTTGGGGTCTCGGAGTGATTTCCAAGATTGACGAACCCAGAGGTGCGTTTACGTGTCGGTCATCAACACTCGCAGTTTTGGCCGATTCTGGCCCGTTTCATGGACTATTTACTCAATGTTTTGGGGCCTCAGAGTGATTTCCACAATTGACGAACCCCAACGTGCGTTTACGTTTCGGTCGTCAACACTCGCAGTTTTGGTCGATTCTGGCCCATTTCATGGACTATAACTCACTGTTTTGGGGTCTCGGTGTGATTTCCACGATTGACGAACTCCAAGGTGCGTTTACCTGTCGGTCATCAACACTCGCAGTGTTGGCCGATTTTGGCCCATTTTGTGGACTATTACTCACTGTTTTGGGGTCTCGGAGTGATTTCGATGATTGACGAACCCCGAGGTGCGGTTACGTGTCGGTCATCAACACTCGCAGTTTTTGCCGATTTTGGCCCATTTCATGGACTATTACTCACTGTTTTGGGGTCTCGGAGTGATTTCCACGATTGACGAACCCAAAGGTGCGTTTACGTGTCGGTCATCAACACTCGCAGTTTTGGCCGATTCTGGCCCGTTTCGTGGACTATTACTCACGGTTTTGGGGTCTCGGAGTGATTTCCACGGTTGACGAACCCAGAGGTGCATTTACGTGTCGGTCAACAACACTCGTAGTTTTGGCCAATTTTGGCCCGTTTCATGGACTATTACTCACTATTTTGGGGTCTCGGAGTGATTTCCAAGATTGACGAACCCAAAGGTGTGTTTACGTGTCGGTCATCAACACTCGCAGTTTTGGCCAATTCTGCCCCGTTTAGTGGACTATTTACTCACTGTTTTGGGGTCTCAGAGTGATTTCCACGATTGACGAACCCCACGGTGCGTTTACGTGACGGTCATCAACACTCGCAGTTTTGGCCGATTCTGGCCCATTTCGTGGACTATTACTCACTGTTTTGGGGTCTCGGTGTGATTTCCACGATTGACGAACTCCAAGGTGCGTTTACGTGTCAGTCATCAACACTCGCAGTTTTGGCCGATTTTGGCCCGTTTCGTGGACTATTACTCACTGTGTTGGGGTCTCGTAGTGCTTTCCACGATTGACGAACCCAGAGGTGCCTTTACGTGTCGGTCATCAACACTCGCAGTTTTGACCAATTCTGGCCCGTTTCGTGGACTATTACTCACTGTGTTGCGGTCTCGTAGTGCTTTCCACGATTGACTAACCCAGACGTACCTTTACATGTCGGTCATCAACACTCGCAGTTTTGGCCGATTCTGGCCCGTTTTATGGACTATTACTCACTGTTTTGGGGTCTTGGAGTGATTTCCACGATTGACGAACCCAAAGGTGCGTTTACGTGTCGGTCATCAACACTCGTAGTTTTGGCAAATTTTGGCCCGTTTCATGGACTATTACTCACTATTTTGGGGTCTCGGAGTGATTTCCAAGATTGACGAACCCAGAGGTGCGTTTACGTGTCGGTCATCAACACTCGCAGTTTTGGCCGATTCTGGCCCGTTTCATGGACTATTTACTCAATGTTTTGGGGCCTCAGAGTGATTTCCACGATTGACGAACCCCAACGTGCGTTTACGTTTCGGTCGTCAACACTCGCAGTTTTGGTCGATTCTGGCCCATTTCATGGACTATAACTCACTGTTTTGGGGTCTCGGTGTGATTTCCACGATTGACGAACTCCAAGGTGCGTTTACCTGTCGGTCATCAACACTCGCAGTTTTGGCCGATTTTGGCCCATTTTGTGGACTATTACTCACTGTTTTGGGGTCTCGGAGTGATTTCCAAGATTGACGAACCCAGAGGTGCGTTTACGTGTCGGTCATCAACACTCGCAGTTTTGGCCGATTCTGGCCCGTTTCGTGGACTATTACTCACTGTGTTGCGGTCTCGTAGTGCTTTCCACGATTGACGAACCCAGAGGTGCGTTTACGTGTCGGTCATCAACACTCGCAGTTTTGGCCGATTCTGGCCCGTTTCGTGGACTATTACTCACGGTTTTGGGGTCTCGGAGTGATTTCCACGGTTGACGAACCCAGAGGTGCATTTACGTGTCGGTCAACAACACTCGTAGTTTTGGCCAATTTTGGCCCGTTTCATGGACTATTACTCACTATTTTGGGGTCTCGGAGTGATTTCCAAGATTGACGAACCCAAAGGTGTGTTTACGTGTCGGTCATCAACACTCGCAGTTTTGGCCAATTCTGCCCCGTTTAGTGGACTATTTACTCACTGTTTTGGGGTCTCAGAGTGATTTCCACGATTGACGAACCCCACGGTGCGTTTACGTGACGGTCATCAACACTCGCAGTTTTGGCCGATTCTGGCCCATTTCGTGGACTATTACTCACTGTTTTGGGGTCTCGGTGTGATTTCCACGATTGACGAACTCCAAGGTGCGTTTACGTGTCAGTCATCAACACTCGCAGTTTTGGCCGATTTTGGCCCGTTTCGTGGACTATTACTCACTGTGTTGGGGTCTCGTAGTGCTTTCCACGATTGACGAACCCAGAGGTGCCTTTACGTGTCGGTCATCAACACTCGCAGTTTTGACCAATTCTGGCCCGTTTCGTGGACTATTACTCACTGTGTTGCGGTCTCGTAGTGCTTTCCACGATTGACTAACCCAGACGTACCTTTACATGTCGGTCATCAACACTCGCAGTTTTGGCCGATTCTGGCCCGTTTTATGGACTATTACTCACTGTTTTGGGGTCTTGGAGTGATTTCCACGATTGACGAACCCAAAGGTGCGTTTACGTGTCGGTCATCAACACTCGTAGTTTTGGCAAATTTTGGCCCGTTTCATGGACTATTACTCACTATTTTGGGGTCTCGGAGTGATTTCCAAGATTGACGAACCCAGAGGTGCGTTTACGTGTCGGTCATCAACACTCGCAGTTTTGGCCGATTCTGGCCCGTTTCATGGACTATTTACTCAATGTTTTGGGGCCTCAGAGTGATTTCCACGATTGACGAACCCCAACGTGCGTTTACGTTTCGGTCGTCAACACTCGCAGTTTTGGTCGATTCTGGCCCATTTCATGGACTATAACTCACTGTTTTGGGGTCTCGGTGTGATTTCCACGATTGACGAACTCCAAGGTGCGTTTACCTGTCGGTCATCAACACTCGCAGTGTTGGCCGATTTTGGCCCATTTTGTGGACTATTACTCACTGTTTTGGGGTCTCGGAGTGATTTCGATGATTGACGAACCCCGAGGTGCGGTTACGTGTCGGTCATCAACACTCGCAGTTTTTGCCGATTTTGGCCCATTTCATGGACTATTACTCACTGTTTTGGGGTCTCGGAGTGATTTCCACGATTGACGAACCCAAAGGTGCGTTTACGTGACGGTCATCAACACTCGCAGTTTTGGCCGATTCTGGCCCATTTCGTGGACTATTACTCACTGTTTTGGGGTCTCGGTGTGATTTCCACGATTGACGAACTCCAAGGTGCGTTTACGTGTCAGTCATCAACACTCGCAGTTTTGGCCGATTTTGGCCCGTTTCGTGGACTATTACTCACTGTGTTGGGGTCTCGTAGTGCTTTCCACGATTGACGAACCCAGAGGTGCCTTTACGTGTCGGTCATCAACACTCGCAGTTTTGACCAATTCTGGCCCGTTTCGTGGACTATTACTCACTGTGTTGCGGTCTCGTAGTGCTTTCCACGATTGACTAACCCAGACGTACCTTTACATGTCGGTCATCAACACTCGCAGTTTTGGCCGATTCTGGCCCGTTTTATGGACTATTACTCACTGTTTTGGGGTCTTGGAGTGATTTCCACGATTGACGAACCCAAAGGTGCGTTTACGTGTCGGTCATCAACACTCGTAGTTTTGGCAAATTTTGGCCCGTTTCATGGACTATTACTCACTATTTTGGGGTCTCGGAGTGATTTCCAAGATTGACGAACCCAGAGGTGCGTTTACGTGTCGGTCATCAACACTCGCAGTTTTGGCCGATTCTGGCCCGTTTCATGGACTATTTACTCAATGTTTTGGGGCCTCAGAGTGATTTCCACGATTGACGAACCCCAACGTGCGTTTACGTTTCGGTCGTCAACACTCGCAGTTTTGGTCGATTCTGGCCCATTTCATGGACTATAACTCACTGTTTTGGGGTCTCGGTGTGATTTCCACGATTGACGAACTCCAAGGTGCGTTTACCTGTCGGTCATCAACACTCGCAGTGTTGGCCGATTTTGGCCCATTTTGTGGACTATTACTCACTGTTTTGGGGTCTCGGAGTGATTTCGATGATTGACGAACCCCGAGGTGCGGTTACGTGTCGGTCATCAACACTCGCAGTTTTTGCCGATTTTGGCCCATTTCATGGACTATTACTCACTGTTTTGGGGTCTCGGAGTGATTTCCACGATTGACGAACCCAAAGGTGCGTTTACGTGTCGGTCATCAACACTCGCAGTTTTGGCCGATTCTGGCCCGTTTCGTGGACTATTACTCACGGTTTTGGGGTCTCGGAGTGATTTCCACGGTTGACGAACCCAGAGGTGCATTTACGTGTCGGTCAACAACACTCGTAGTTTTGGCCAATTTTGGCCCGTTTCATGGACTATTACTCACTATTTTGGGGTCTCGGAGTGATTTCCAAGACTGACGAACCCAAAGGTGTGTTTACGTGTCGGTCATCAACACTCGCAGTTTTGGCCGATTCTGGCCCATTTCGTGGACTATTTACTCACTGTTTTGGGGTCTCAGAGTGATTTCCACGATTGACGAACCCCACGGTGCGTTTACGTGACGGTCATCAACACTCGCAGTTTTGGCCGATTCTGGCCCATTTCGTGGACTATTACTCACTGTTTTGGGGTCTCGGTGTGATTTCCACGATTGACGAACTCCAAGGTGCGTTTACGTGTCAGTCATCAACACTCGCAGTTTTGGCCGATTTTGGCCCGTTTCGTGGACTATTACTCACTGTGGTGGGGTCTCGTAGTGCTTTCCACGATTGACGAACCCAGAGGTGCCTTTACGTGTCGGTCATCAACACTCGCAGTTTTGACCAATTCTGGCCCGTTTCGTGGACTATTACTCACTGTGTTGCGGTCTCGTAGTGCTTTCCACGATTGACTAACCCAGACGTACCTTTACATGTCGGTCATCAACACTCGCAGTTTTGGCCGATTCTGGCCCGTTTTATGGACTATTACTCACTGTTTTGGGGTCTTGGAGTGATTTCCACGATTGACGAACCCAAAGGTGCGTTTACGTGTCGGTCATCAACACTCGTAGTTTTGGCCAATTTTGGCCCGTTTCATGGACTATTACTCACTATTTTGGGGTCTCGGAGTGATTTCCAAGATTGACGAACCCAGAGGTGCGTTTACGTGTCGGTCATCAACACTCGCAGTGTTGGCTGATTTTGGCCCATTTTGTGGACTATTACTCACTGTTTTGGGGTCTCGGAGTGATTTCGATGATTGACGAACCCCGAGGTGCGATTACGTGTCGGTCATCAACACTCGCAGTTTTTGCCGATTTTGGCCCATTTCATGGACTATTACTCACTGTTTTGGGGTCTCGGAGTGATTTCCACGATTGACGAACCCAAAGGTGCGTTTACGTGTCGGTCATCAACACTCGCAGTTTTGGCCGATTCTGGCCCATTTCGTGGACTATTTACTCACTGTTTTGGGGTCTCAGAGTGATTTCCACGATTGACGAACCCCACGGTGCGTTTACGTGACGGTCATCAACACTCGCAGTTTTGGCCGATTCTGGCCCATTTCGTGGACTATTACTCACTGTTTTGGGGTCTCGGTGTGATTTCCACGATTGACGAACTCCAAGGTGCGTTTACGTGTCAGTCATCAACACTCGCAGTTTTGGCCGATTTTGGCCCGTTTCGTGGACTATTACTCACTGTGTTGGGGTCTCGTAGTGCTTTCCACGATTGACGAACCCAGAGGTGCCTTTACGTGTCGGTCATCAACACTCGCAGTTTTGACCAATTCTGGCCCGTTTCGTGGACTATTACTCACTGTGTTGCGGTCTCGTAGTGCTTTCCACGATTGACTAACCCAGAGGTACCTTTACATGTCGGTCATCAACACTCGCAGTTTTGGCCGATTCTGGCCCGTTTTATGGACTATTACTCACTGTTTTGGGGTCTTGGAGTGATTTCCACGATTGACGAACCCAAAGGTGCGTTTACGTGTCGGTCATCAACACTCGTAGTTTTGGCCAATTTTGGCCCGTTTCATGGACTATTACTCACTATTTTGGGGTCTCGGAGTGATTTCCAAGATTGACGAACCCAGAGGTGCGTTTACCTGTCGGTCATCAACACTCGCAGTGTTGGCTGATTTTGGCCCATTTTGTGGACTATTACTCACTGTTTTGGGGTCTCGGAGTGATTTCGATGATTGACGAACCCCGAGGTGCGGTTACGTGTCGGTCATCAACACTCGCAGTTTTTGCCGATTTTGGCCCATTTCATGGACTATTACTCACTGTTTTGGGGTCTCGGAGTGATTTCCACGATTGACGAACCCAAAGGTGCGTTTACGTGTCGGTCATCAACACTCGCAGTTTTGGCCGATTCTGGCCCGTTTCGTGGACTATTACTCACTGTTTTGGGGTCTCGGAGTGATTTCCACGGTTGACGAACCCAGAGGTGCATTTACGTGTCGGTCAACAACACTCGTAGTTTTGGCCAATTTTGGCCCGTTTCATGGACTATTACTCACTATTTTGGGGTCTCGGAGTGATTTCCAAGATTGACGAACCCAAAGGTGTGTTTACGTGTCGGTCATCAACACTCGCAGTTTTGGCCAATTCTGCCCCGTTTAGTGGACTATTTACTCACTGTTTTGGGGTCTCAGAGTGATTTCCACGATTGACGAACCCCACGGTGCGTTTACGTGACGGTCATCAACACTCGCAGTTTTGGCCGATTCTGGCCCATTTCGTGGACTATTACTCACTGTTTTGGGGTCTCGGTGTGATTTCCACGATTGACGAACTCCAAGGTGCGTTTACGTGTCAGTCATCAACACTCGCAGTTTTGGCCGATTTTGGCCCGTTTCGTGGACTATTACTCACTGTGTTGGGGTCTCGTAGTGCTTTCCACGATTGACGAACCCAGAGGTGCCTTTACGTGTCGGTCATCAACACTCGCAGTTTTGACCAATTCTGGCCCGTTTCGTGGACTATTACTCACTGTGTTGCGGTCTCGTAGTGCTTTCCACGATTGACTAACCCAGAGGTACCTTTACATGTCGGTCATCAACACTCGCAGTTTTGGCCGATTCTGGCCCGTTTTATGGACTATTACTCACTGTTTTGGGGTCTTGGAGTGATTTCCACGATTGACGAACCCAAAGGTGCGTTTACGTGTCGGTCATCAACACTCGTAGTTTTGGCCAATTTTGGCCCGTTTCATGGACTATTACTCACTATTTTGGGGTCTCGGAGTGATTTCCAAGATTGACGAACCCAGAGGTGCGTTTACGTGTCGGTCATCAACACTCGCAGTGTTGGCTGATTTTGGCCCATTTTGTGGACTATTACTCACTGTTTTGGGGTCTCGGAGTGATTTCGATGATTGACGAACCCCGAGGTGCGATTACGTGTCGGTCATCAACACTCGCAGTTTTTGCCGATTTTGGCCCATTTCATGGACTATTACTCACTGTTTTGGGGTCTCGGAGTGATTTCCACGATTGACGAACCCAAAGGTGCGTTTACGTGTCGGTCATCAACACTCGCAGTTTTGGCCGATTCTGGCCCATTTCGTGGACTATTTACTCACTGTTTTGGGGTCTCAGAGTGATTTCCACGATTGACGAACCCCACGGTGCGTTTACGTGACGGTCATCAACACTCGCAGTTTTGGCCGATTCTGGCCCATTTCGTGGACTATTACTCACTGTTTTGGGGTCTCGGTGTGATTTCCACGATTGACGAACTCCAAGGTGCGTTTACGTGTCAGTCATCAACACTCGCAGTTTTGGCCGATTTTGGCCCGTTTCGTGGACTATTACTCACTGTGTTGGGGTCTCGTAGTGCTTTCCACGATTGACGAACCCAGAGGTGCCTTTACGTGTCGGTCATCAACACTCGCAGTTTTGACCAATTCTGGCCCGTTTCGTGGACTATTACTCACTGTGTTGCGGTCTCGTAGTGCTTTCCACGATTGACTAACCCAGAGGTACCTTTACATGTCGGTCATCAACACTCGCAGTTTTGGCCGATTCTGGCCCGTTTTATGGACTATTACTCACTGTTTTGGGGTCTTGGAGTGATTTCCACGATTGACGAACCCAAAGGTGCGTTTACGTGTCGGTCATCAACACTCGTAGTTTTGGCCAATTTTGGCCCGTTTCATGGACTATTACTCACTATTTTGGGGTCTCGGAGTGATTTCCAAGATTGACGAACCCAGAGGTGCGTTTACCTGTCGGTCATCAACACTCGCAGTGTTGGCTGATTTTGGCCCATTTTGTGGACTATTACTCACTGTTTTGGGGTCTCGGAGTGATTTCGATGATTGACGAACCCCGAGGTGCGGTTACGTGTCGGTCATCAACACTCGCAGTTTTTGCCGATTTTGGCCCATTTCATGGACTATTACTCACTGTTTTGGGGTCTCGGAGTGATTTCCACGATTGACGAACCCAAAGGTGCGTTTACGTGTCGGTCATCAACACTCGCAGTTTTGGCCGATTCTGGCCCGTTTCGTGGACTATTACTCACGGTTTTGGGGTCTCGGAGTGATTTCCACGGTTGACGAACCCAGAGGTGCATTTACGTGTCGGTCAACAACACTCGTAGTTTTGGCCAATTTTGGCCCGTTTCATGGACTATTACTCACTATTTTGGGGTCTCGGAGTGATTTCCAAGATTGACGAACCCAAAGGTGTGTTTACGTGTCGGTCATCAACACTCGCAGTTTTGGCCAATTCTGCCCCGTTTAGTGGACTATTTACTCACTGTTTTGGGGTCTCAGAGTGATTTCCACGATTGACGAACCCCACGGTGCGTTTACGTGACGGTCATCAACACTCGCAGTTTTGGCCGATTCTGGCCCATTTCGTGGACTATTACTCACTGTTTTGGGGTCTCGGTGTGATTTCCACGATTGACGAACTCCAAGGTGCGTTTACGTGTCAGTCATCAACACTCGCAGTTTTGGCCGATTTTTGCCCGTTTCGTGGACTATTACTCACTGTGTTGGGGTCTCGTAGTGCTTTCCACGATTGACGAACCCAGAGGTGCCTTTACGTGTCGGTCATCAACACTCGCAGTTTTGACCAATTCTGGCCCGTTTCGTGGACTATTACTCACTGTGTTGCGGTCTCGTAGTGCTTTCCACGATTGACTAACCCAGACGTACCTTTACATGTCGGTCATCAACACTCGCAGTTTTGGCCGATTCTGGCCCGTTTTATGGACTATTACTCACTGTTTTGGGGTCTTGGAGTGATTTCCACGATTGACGAACCCAAAGGGGCGTTTATGTGTCGGTCATCAACACTCGTAGTTTTGGCCAATTTTGGCCCGTTTCATGGACTATTACTCACTATTTTGGGGTCTCGGAGTGATTTCCAAGATTGACGAACCCAGAGGTGCGTTTACGTGTCGGTCATCAACACTCGCAGTTTTGGCCGATTCTGGCCCGTTTCATGGACTATTTACTCAATGTTTTGGGGCCTCAGAGTGATTTCCACGATTGACGAACCCCAACGTGCGTTTACGTTTCGGTCGTCAACACTCGCAGTTTTGGTCGATTCTGGCCCATTTCATGGACTATAACTCACTGTTTTGGGGTCTCGGTGTGATTTCCACGATTGACGAACTCCAAGGTGCGTTTACCTGTCGGTCATCAACACTCGCAGTGTTGGCCGATTTTGGCCCATTTTGTGGACTATTACTCACTGTTTTGGGGTCTCGGAGTGATTTCGATGATTGACGAACCCCGAGGTGCGGTTACGTGTCGGTCATCAACACTCGCAGTTTTTGCCGATTTTGGCCCATTTCATGGACTATTACTCACTGTTTTGGGGTCTCGGAGTGATTTCCACGATTGACGAACCCAAAGGTGCGTTTACGTGTCGGTCATCAACACTCGCAGTTTTGGCCGATTCTGGCCCGTTTCGTGGACTATTACTCACGGTTTTGGGGTCTCGGAGTGATTTCCACGGTTGACGAACCCAGAGGTGCATTTACGTGTCGGTCAACAACACTCGTAGTTTTGGCCAATTTTGGCCCGTTTCATGGACTATTACTCACTATTTTGGGGTCTCGGAGTGATTTCCAAGATTGACGAACCCAAAGGTGTGTTTACGTGTCGGTCATCAACACTCGCAGTTTTGGCCAATTCTGCCCCGTTTAGTGGACTATTTACTCACTGTTTTGGGGTCTCAGAGTGATTTCCACGATTGACGAACCCCACGGTGCGTTTACGTGACGGTCATCAACACTCGCAGTTTTGGCCGATTCTGGCCCATTTCGTGGACTATTACTCACTGTTTTGGGGTCTCGGTGTGATTTCCACGATTGACGAACTCCAAGGTGCGTTTACGTGTCAGTCATCAACACTCGCAGTTTTGGCCGATTTTTGCCCGTTTCGTGGACTATTACTCACTGTGTTGGGGTCTCGTAGTGCTTTCCACGATTGACGAACCCAGAGGTGCCTTTACGTGTCGGTCATCAACACTCGCAGTTTTGACCAATTCTGGCCCGTTTCGTGGACTATTACTCACTGTGTTGCGGTCTCGTAGTGCTTTCCACGATTGACTAACCCAGACGTACCTTTACATGTCGGTCATCAACACTCGCAGTTTTGGCCGATTCTGGCCCGTTTTATGGACTATTACTCACTGTTTTGGGGTCTTGGAGTGATTTCCACGATTGACGAACCCAAAGGGGCGTTTATGTGTCGGTCATCAACACTCGTAGTTTTGGCCAATTTTGGCCCGTTTCATGGACTATTACTCACTATTTTGGGGTCTCGGAGTGATTTCCAAGATTGACGAACCCAGAGGTGCGTTTACGTGTCGGTCATCAACACTCGCAGTTTTGGCCGATTCTGGCCCGTTTCATGGACTATTTACTCAATGTTTTGGGGCCTCAGAGTGATTTCCACGATTGACGAACCCCAACGTGCGTTTACGTTTCGGTCGTCAACACTCGCAGTTTTGGTCGATTCTGGCCCATTTCATGGACTATAACTCACTGTTTTGGGGTCTCGGTGTGATTTCCACGATTGACGAACTCCAAGGTGCGTTTACCTGTCGGTCATCAACACTCGCAGTGTTGGCCGATTTTGGCCCATTTTGTGGACTATTACTCACTGTTTTGGGGTCTCGGAGTGATTTCGATGATTGACGAACCCCGAGGTGCGGTTACGTGTCGGTCATCAACACTCGCAGTTTTTGCCGATTTTGGCCCATTTCATGGACTATTACTCACTGTTTTGGGGTCTCGGAGTGATTTCCACGATTGACGAACCCAAAGGTGCGTTTACGTGTCGGTCATCAACACTCGCAGTTTTGGCCGATTCTGGCCCGTTTCGTGGACTATTACTCACGGTTTTGGGGTCTCGGAGTGATTTCCACGGTTGACGAACCCAGAGGTGCATTTACGTGTCGGTCAACAACACTCGTAGTTTTGGCCAATTTTGGCCCGTTTCATGGACTATTACTCACTATTTTGGGGTCTCGGAGTGATTTCCAAGATTGACGAACCCAAAGGTGTGTTTACGTGTCGGTCATCAACACTCGCAGTTTTGGCCAATTCTGCCCCGTTTAGTGGACTATTTACTCACTGTTTTGGGGTCTCAGAGTGATTTCCACGATTGACGAACCCCACGGTGCGTTTACGTGACGGTCATCAACACTCGCAGTTTTGGCCGATTCTGGCCCATTTCGTGGACTATTACTCACTGTTTTGGGGTCTCGGTGTGATTTCCACGATTGACGAACTCCAAGGTGCGTTTACGTGTCAGTCATCAACACTCGCAGTTTTGGCCGATTTTGGCCCGTTTCGTGGACTATTACTCACTGTGTTGGGGTCTCGTAGTGCTTTCCACGATTGACGAACCCAGAGGTGCCTTTACGTGTCGGTCATCAACACTCGCAGTTTTGACCAATTCTGGCCCGTTTCGTGGACTATTACTCACTGTGTTGCGGTCTCGTAGTGCTTTCCACGATTGACTAACCCAGACGTACCTTTACATGTCGGTCATCAACACTCGCAGTTTTGGCCAATTCTGCCCCGTTTAGTGGACTATTTACTCACTGTTTTGGGGTCTCAGAGTGATTTCCACGATTGACGAACCCCACGGTGCGTTTACGTGACGGTCATCAACACTCGCAGTTTTGGCCGATTCTGGCCCATTTCGTGGACTATTACTCACTGTTTTGGGGTCTCGGTGTGATTTCCACGATTGACGAACTCCAAGGTGCGTTTACGTGTCAGTCATCAACACTCGCAGTTTTGGCCGATTTTGGCCCGTTTCGTGGACTATTA
This sequence comes from Triticum timopheevii, assembly GCA_963921465.1. Taxonomy (NCBI): domain Eukaryota; kingdom Viridiplantae; phylum Streptophyta; class Magnoliopsida; order Poales; family Poaceae; genus Triticum; species Triticum timopheevii. The sequence continues at coordinate 670,339,709 of OY997266.1, read as the reverse complement.
CTCACTGTGTTGGGGTCTCGTAGTGCTTTCCACGATTGACGAACCCAGAGGTGCCTTTACGTGTCGGTCATCAACACTCGCAGTTTTGACCAATTCTGGCCCGTTTCGTGGACTATTACTCACTGTGTTGCGGTCTCGTAGTGCTTTCCACGATTGACTAACCCAGAGGTACCTTTACATGTCGGTCATCAACACTCGCAGTTTTGGCCGATTCTGGCCCGTTTTATGGACTATTACTCACTGTTTTGGGGTCTTGGAGTGATTTCCACGATTGACGAACCCAAAGGTGCGTTTACGTGTCGGTCATCAACACTCGTAGTTTTGGCCAATTTTGGCCCGTTTCATGGACTATTACTCACTATTTTGGGGTCTCGGAGTGATTTCCAAGATTGACGAACCCAGAGGTGCGTTTACCTGTCGGTCATCAACACTCGCAGTGTTGGCTGATTTTGGCCCATTTTGTGGACTATTACTCACTGTTTTGGGGTCTCGGAGTGATTTCGATGATTGACGAACCCCGAGGTGCGGTTACGTGTCGGTCATCAACACTCGCAGTTTTTGCCGATTTTGGCCCATTTCATGGACTATTACTCACTGTTTTGGGGTCTCGGAGTGATTTCCACGATTGACGAACCCAAAGGTGCGTTTACGTGTCGGTCATCAACACTCGCAGTTTTGGCCGATTCTGGCCCGTTTCGTGGACTATTACTCACGGTTTTGGGGTCTCGGAGTGATTTCCACGGTTGACGAACCCAGAGGTGCATTTACGTGTCGGTCAACAACACTCGTAGTTTTGGCCAATTTTGGCCCGTTTCATGGACTATTACTCACTATTTTGGGGTCTCGGAGTGATTTCCAAGATTGACGAACCCAAAGGTGTGTTTACGTGTCGGTCATCAACACTCGCAGTTTTGGCCAATTCTGCCCCGTTTAGTGGACTATTTACTCACTGTTTTGGGGTCTCAGAGTGATTTCCACGATTGACGAACCCCACGGTGCGTTTACGTGACGGTCATCAACACTCGCAGTTTTGGCCGATTCTGGCCCATTTCGTGGACTATTACTCACTGTTTTGGGGTCTCGGTGTGATTTCCACGATTGACGAACTCCAAGGTGCGTTTACGTGTCAGTCATCAACACTCGCAGTTTTGGCCGATTTTGGCCCGTTTCGTGGACTATTACTCACTGTGTTGGGGTCTCGTAGTGCTTTCCACGATTGACGAACCCAGAGGTGCCTTTACGTGTCGGTCATCAACACTCGCAGTTTTGACCAATTCTGGCCCGTTTCGTGGACTATTACTCACTGTGTTGCGGTCTCGTAGTGCTTTCCACGATTGACTAACCCAGACGTACCTTTACATGTCGGTCATCAACACTCGCAGTTTTGGCCAATTCTGCCCCGTTTAGTGGACTATTTACTCACTGTTTTGGGGTCTCAGAGTGATTTCCACGATTGACGAACCCCACGGTGCGTTTACGTGACGGTCATCAACACTCGCAGTTTTGGCCGATTCTGGCCCATTTCGTGGACTATTACTCACTGTTTTGGGGTCTCGGTGTGATTTCCACGATTGACGAACTCCAAGGTGCGTTTACGTGTCAGTCATCAACACTCGCAGTTTTGGCCGATTTTGGCCCGTTTCGTGGACTATTACTCACTGTGTTGGGGTCTCGTAGTGCTTTCCACGATTGACGAACCCAGAGGTGCCTTTACGTGTCGGTCATCAACACTCGCAGTTTTGACCAATTCTGGCCCGTTTCGTGGACTATTACTCACTGTGTTGCGGTCTCGTAGTGCTTTCCACGATTGACTAACCCAGAGGTACCTTTACATGTCGGTCATCAACACTCGCAGTTTTGGCCGATTCTGGCCCGTTTTATGGACTATTACTCACTGTTTTGGGGTCTTGGAGTGATTTCCACGATTGACGAACCCAAAGGTGCGTTTACGTGTCGGTCATCAACACTCGTAGTTTTGGCCAATTTTGGCCCGTTTCATGGACTATTACTCACTATTTTGGGGTCTCGGAGTGATTTCCAAGATTGACGAACCCAGAGGTGCGTTTACCTGTCGGTCATCAACACTCGCAGTGTTGGCTGATTTTGGCCCATTTTGTGGACTATTACTCACTGTTTTGGGGTCTCGGAGTGATTTCGATGATTGACGAACCCCGAGGTGCGGTTACGTGTCGGTCATCAACACTCGCAGTTTTTGCCGATTTTGGCCCATTTCATGGACTATTACTCACTGTTTTGGGGTCTCGGAGTGATTTCCACGATTGACGAACCCAAAGGTGCGTTTACGTGTCGGTCATCAACACTCGCAGTTTTGGCCGATTCTGGCCCGTTTCGTGGACTATTACTCACGGTTTTGGGGTCTCGGAGTGATTTCCACGGTTGACGAACCCAGAGGTGCATTTACGTGTCGGTCAACAACACTCGTAGTTTTGGCCAATTTTGGCCCGTTTCATGGACTATTACTCACTATTTTGGGGTCTCGGAGTGATTTCCAAGATTGACGAACCCAAAGGTGTGTTTACGTGTCGGTCATCAACACTCGCAGTTTTGGCCAATTCTGCCCCGTTTAGTGGACTATTTACTCACTGTTTTGGGGTCTCAGAGTGATTTCCACGATTGACGAACCCCACGGTGCGTTTACGTGACGGTCATCAACACTCGCAGTTTTGGCCGATTCTGGCCCATTTCGTGGACTATTACTCACTGTTTTGGGGTCTCGGTGTGATTTCCACGATTGACGAACTCCAAGGTGCGTTTACGTGTCAGTCATCAACACTCGCAGTTTTGGCCGATTTTTGCCCGTTTCGTGGACTATTACTCACTGTGTTGGGGTCTCGTAGTGCTTTCCACGATTGACGAACCCAGAGGTGCCTTTACGTGTCGGTCATCAACACTCGCAGTTTTGACCAATTCTGGCCCGTTTCGTGGACTATTACTCACTGTGTTGCGGTCTCGTAGTGCTTTCCACGATTGACTAACCCAGACGTACCTTTACATGTCGGTCATCAACACTCGCAGTTTTGGCCGATTCTGGCCCGTTTTATGGACTATTACTCACTGTTTTGGGGTCTTGGAGTGATTTCCACGATTGACGAACCCAAAGGGGCGTTTATGTGTCGGTCATCAACACTCGTAGTTTTGGCCAATTTTGGCCCGTTTCATGGACTATTACTCACTATTTTGGGGTCTCGGAGTGATTTCCAAGATTGACGAACCCAGAGGTGCGTTTACGTGTCGGTCATCAACACTCGCAGTTTTGGCCGATTCTGGCCCGTTTCATGGACTATTTACTCAATGTTTTGGGGGCCTCAGAGTGATTTCCACGATTGACGAACCCCAACGTGCGTTTACGTTTCGGTCGTCAACACTCGCAGTTTTGGTCGATTCTGGCCCATTTCATGGACTATAACTCACTGTTTTGGGGTCTCGGTGTGATTTCCACGATTGACGAACTCCAAGGTGCGTTTACCTGTCGGTCATCAACACTCGCAGTGTTGGCCGATTTTGGCCCATTTTGTGGACTATTACTCACTGTTTTGGGGTCTCGGAGTGATTTCGATGATTGACGAACCCCGAGGTGCGGTTACGTGTCGGTCATCAACACTCGCAGTTTTTGCCGATTTTGGCCCATTTCATGGACTATTACTCACTGTTTTGGGGTCTCGGAGTGATTTCCACGATTGACGAACCAAAGGTGCGTTTACGTGTCGGTCATCAACACTCGCAGTTTTGGCCGATTCTGGCCCGTTTCGTGGACTATTACTCACGGTTTTGGGGTCTCGGAGTGATTTCCACGGTTGACGAACCCAGAGGTGCATTTACGTGTCGGTCAACAACACTCGTAGTTTTGGCCAATTTTGGCCCGTTTCATGGACTATTACTCACTATTTTGGGGTCTCGGAGTGATTTCCAAGATTGACGAACCCAAAGGTGTGTTTACGTGTCGGTCATCAACACTCGCAGTTTTGGCCAATTCTGCCCCGTTTAGTGGACTATTTACTCACTGTTTTGGGGTCTCAGAGTGATTTCCACGATTGACGAACCCCACGGTGCGTTTACGTGACGGTCATCAACACTCGCAGTTTTGGCCGATTCTGGCCCATTTCGTGGACTATTACTCACTGTTTTGGGGTCTCGGTGTGATTTCCACGATTGACGAACTCCAAGGTGCGTTTACGTGTCAGTCATCAACACTCGCAGTTTTGGCCGATTTTTGCCCGTTTCGTGGACTATTACTCACTGTGTTGGGGTCTCGTAGTGCTTTCCACGATTGACGAACCCAGAGGTGCCTTTACGTGTCGGTCATCAACACTCGCAGTTTTGACCAATTCTGGCCCGTTTCGTGGACTATTACTCACTGTGTTGCGGTCTCGTAGTGCTTTCCACGATTGACTAACCCAGACGTACCTTTACATGTCGGTCATCAACACTCGCAGTTTTGGCCGATTCTGGCCCGTTTTATGGACTATTACTCACTGTTTTGGGGTCTTGGAGTGATTTCCACGATTGACGAACCCAAAGGGGCGTTTATGTGTCGGTCATCAACACTCGTAGTTTTGGCCAATTTTGGCCCGTTTCATGGACTATTACTCACTATTTTGGGGTCTCGGAGTGATTTCCAAGATTGACGAACCCAGAGGTGCGTTTACGTGTCGGTCATCAACACTCGCAGTTTTGGCCGATTCTGGCCCGTTTCATGGACTATTTACTCAATGTTTTGGGGCCTCAGAGTGATTTCCACGATTGACGAACCCCAACGTGCGTTTACGTTTCGGTCGTCAACACTCGCAGTTTTGGTCGATTCTGGCCCATTTCATGGACTATAACTCACTGTTTTGGGGTCTCGGTGTGATTTCCACGATTGACGAACTCCAAGGTGCGTTTACCTGTCGGTCATCAACACTCGCAGTGTTGGCCGATTTTGGCCCATTTTGTGGACTATTACTCACTGTTTTGGGGTCTCGGAGTGATTTCGATGATTGACGAACCCCGAGGTGCGGTTACGTGTCGGTCATCAACACTCGCAGTTTTTGCCGATTTTGGCCCATTTCATGGACTATTACTCACTGTTTTGGGGTCTCGGAGTGATTTCCACGATTGACGAACCCAAAGGTGCGTTTACGTGTCGGTCATCAACACTCGCAGTTTTGGCCGATTCTGGCCCCGTTTCGTGGACTATTACTCACGGTTTTGGGGTCTCGGAGTGATTTCCACGGTTGACGAACCCAGAGGTGCATTTACGTGTCGGTCAACAACACTCGTAGTTTTGGCCAATTTTGGCCCGTTTCATGGACTATTACTCACTATTTTGGGGTCTCGGAGTGATTTCCAAGATTGACGAACCCAAAGGTGTGTTTACGTGTCGGTCATCAACACTCGCAGTTTTGGCCAATTCCTGCCCCGTTTAGTGGACTATTTACTCACTGTTTTGGGGTCTCAGAGTGATTTCCACGATTGACGAACCCCACGGTGCGTTTACGTGACGGTCATCAACACTCGCAGTTTTGGCCGATTCTGGCCCATTTCGTGGACTATTACTCACTGTTTTGGGGTCTCGGTGTGATTTCCACGATTGACGAACTCCAAGGTGCGTTTACGTGTACTCTGAGATAGCGCGTTTTTGGCCGATTTTGGCCCGTTTCGTGGACTATTACTCACTGTGTTGGGGTCTCGTAGTGCTTTCCACGATTGACGAACCCAGAGGTGCCTTTACGTGTCGGTCATCAACACTCGCAGTTTTGACCAATTCTGGCCCGTTTCGTGGACTATTACTCACTGTGTTGCGGTCTCGTAGTGCTTTCCACGATTGACTAACCCAGACGTACCTTTACATGTCGGTCATCAACACTCGCAGTTTTGGCCGATTCTGGCCCGTTTTATGGACTATTACTCACTGTTTTGGGGTCTTGGAGTGATTTCCACGATTGACGAACCCAAAGGTGCGTTTACGTGTCGGTCATCAACACTCGTAGTTTTGGCAAATTTTGGCCCGTTTCATGGACTATTACTCACTATTTTGGGGTCTCGGAGTGATTTCCAAGATTGACGAACCCAGAGGTGCGTTTACGTGTCGGTCATCAACACTCGCAGTTTTGGCCGATTCTGGCCCGTTTCATGGACTATTTACTCAATGTTTTGGGGCCTCAGAGTGATTTCCACGATTGACGAACCCCAACGTGCGTTTACGTTTCGGTCATCAACACTCGCAGTTTTGGTCGATTCTGGCCCATTTCATGGACTATAACTCACTGTTTTGGGGTCTCGGTGTGATTTCCACGATTGACGAACTCCAAGGTGCGTTTACCTGTCGGTCATCAACACTCGCAGTGTTGGCCGATTTTGGCCCATTTTGTGGACTATTACTCACTGTTTTGGGGTCTCGGAGTGATTTCGATGATTGACGAACCCCGAGGTGCGGTTACGTGTCGGTCATCAACACTCGCAGTTTTTGCCGATTTTGGCCCATTTCATGGACTATTACTCACTGTTTTGGGGTCTCGGAGTGATTTCCACGATTGACGAACCCAAAGGTGCGTTTACGTGACGGTCATCAACACTCGCAGTTTTGGCCGATTCTGGCCCATTTCGTGGACTATTACTCACTGTTTTGGGGTCTCGGTGTGATTTCCACGATTGACGAACTCCAAGGTGCGTTTACGTGTCAGTCATCAACACTCGCAGTTTTGGCCGATTTTGGCCCGTTTCGTGGACTATTACTCACTGTGTTGGGGTCTCGTAGTGCTTTCCACGATTGACGAACCCAGAGGTGCCTTTACGTGTCGGTCATCAACACTCGCAGTTTTGACCAATTCTGGCCCGTTTCGTGGACTATTACTCACTGTGTTGCGGTCTCGTAGTGCTTTCCACGATTGACTAACCCAGACGTACCTTTACATGTCGGTCATCAACACTCGCAGTTTTGGCCGATTCTGGCCCGTTTTATGGACTATTACTCACTGTTTTGGGGTCTTGGAGTGATTTCCACGATTGACGAACCCAAAGGTGCGTTTACGTGTCGGTCATCAACACTCGTAGTTTTGGCAAATTTTGGCCCGTTTCATGGACTATTACTCACTATTTTGGGGTCTCGGAGTGATTTCCAAGATTGACGAACCCAGAGGTGCGTTTACGTGTCGGTCATCAACACTCGCAGTTTTGGCCGATTCTGGCCCGTTTCATGGACTATTTACTCAATGTTTTGGGGCCTCAGAGTGATTTCCACGATTGACGAACCCCAACGTGCGTTTACGTTTCGGTCGTCAACACTCGCAGTTTTGGTCGATTCTGGCCCATTTCATGGACTATAACTCACTGTTTTGGGGTCTCGGTGTGATTTCCACGATTGACGAACTCCAAGGTGCGTTTACCTGTCGGTCATCAACACTCGCAGTGTTGGCCGATTTTGGCCCATTTTGTGGACTATTACTCACTGTTTTGGGGTCTCGGAGTGATTTCGATGATTGACGAACCCCGAGGTGCGGTTACGTGTCGGTCATCAACACTCGCAGTTTTTGCCGATTTTGGCCCATTTCATGGACTATTACTCACTGTTTTGGGGTCTCGGAGTGATTTCCACGATTGACGAACCCAAAGGTGCGTTTACGTGTCGGTCATCAACACTCGCAGTTTTGGCCGATTCTGGCCCGTTTCGTGGACTATTACTCACGGTTTTGGGGTCTCGGAGTGATTTCCACGGTTGACGAACCCAGAGGTGCATTTACGTGTCGGTCAACAACACTCGTAGTTTTGGCCAATTTTGGCCCGTTTCATGGACTATTACTCACTATTTTGGGGTCTCGGAGTGATTTCCAAGACTGACGAACCCAAAGGTGTGTTTACGTGTCGGTCATCAACACTCGCAGTTTTGGCCGATTCTGGCCCATTTCGTGGACTATTTACTCACTGTTTTGGGGTCTCAGAGTGATTTCCACGATTGACGAACCCCACGGTGCGTTTACGTGACGGTCATCAACACTCGCAGTTTTGGCCGATTCTGGCCCATTTCGTGGACTATTACTCACTGTTTTGGGGTCTCGGTGTGATTTCCACGATTGACGAACTCCAAGGTGCGTTTACGTGTCAGTCATCAACACTCGCAGTTTTGGCCGATTTTGGCCCGTTTCGTGGACTATTACTCACTGTGGTGGGGTCTCGTAGTGCTTTCCACGATTGACGAACCCAGAGGTGCCTTTACGTGTCGGTCATCAACACTCGCAGTTTTGACCAATTCTGGCCCGTTTCGTGGACTATTACTCACTGTGTTGCGGTCTCGTAGTGCTTTCCACGATTGACTAACCCAGACGTACCTTTACATGTCGGTCATCAACACTCGCAGTTTTGGCCGATTCTGGCCCGTTTTATGGACTATTACTCACTGTTTTGGGGTCTTGGAGTGATTTCCACGATTGACGAACCCAAAGGTGCGTTTACGTGTCGGTCATCAACACTCGTAGTTTTGGCCAATTTTGGCCCGTTTCATGGACTATTACTCACTATTTTGGGGTCTCGGAGTGATTTCCAAGATTGACGAACCCAGAGGTGCGTTTACGTGTCGGTCATCAACACTCGCAGTGTTGGCTGATTTTGGCCCATTTTGTGGACTATTACTCACTGTTTTGGGGTCTCGGAGTGATTTCGATGATTGACGAACCCCGAGGTGCGATTACGTGTCGGTCATCAACACTCGCAGTTTTTGCCGATTTTGGCCCATTTCATGGACTATTACTCACTGTTTTGGGGTCTCGGAGTGATTTCCACGATTGACGAACCCAAAGGTGCGTTTACGTGTCGGTCATCAACACTCGCAGTTTTGGCCGATTCTGGCCCATTTCGTGGACTATTTACTCACTGTTTTGGGGTCTCAGAGTGATTTCCACGATTGACGAACCCCACGGTGCGTTTACGTGACGGTCATCAACACTCGCAGTTTTGGCCGATTCTGGCCCATTTCGTGGACTATTACTCACTGTTTTGGGGTCTCGGTGTGATTTCCACGATTGACGAACTCCAAGGTGCGTTTACGTGTCAGTCATCAACACTCGCAGTTTTGGCCGATTTTGGCCCGTTTCGTGGACTATTACTCACTGTGTTGGGGTCTCGTAGTGCTTTCCACGATTGACGAACCCAGAGGTGCCTTTACGTGTCGGTCATCAACACTCGCAGTTTTGACCAATTCTGGCCCGTTTCGTGGACTATTACTCACTGTGTTGCGGTCTCGTAGTGCTTTCCACGATTGACTAACCCAGAGGTACCTTTACATGTCGGTCATCAACACTCGCAGTTTTGGCCGATTCTGGCCCGTTTTATGGACTATTACTCACTGTTTTGGGGTCTTGGAGTGATTTCCACGATTGACGAACCCAAAGGTGCGTTTACGTGTCGGTCATCAACACTCGTAGTTTTGGCCAATTTTGGCCCGTTTCATGGACTATTACTCACTATTTTGGGGTCTCGGAGTGATTTCCAAGATTGACGAACCCAGAGGTGCGTTTACCTGTCGGTCATCAACACTCGCAGTGTTGGCTGATTTTGGCCCATTTTGTGGACTATTACTCACTGTTTTGGGGTCTCGGAGTGATTTCGATGATTGACGAACCCCGAGGTGCGGTTACGTGTCGGTCATCAACACTCGCAGTTTTTGCCGATTTTGGCCCATTTCATGGACTATTACTCACTGTTTTGGGGTCTCGGAGTGATTTCCACGATTGACGAACCCAAAGGTGCGTTTACGTGTCGGTCATCAACACTCGCAGTTTTGGCCGATTCTGGCCCGTTTCGTGGACTATTACTCACTGTTTTGGGGTCTCGGAGTGATTTCCACGGTTGACGAACCCAGAGGTGCATTTACGTGTCGGTCAACAACACTCGTAGTTTTGGCCAATTTTGGCCCGTTTCATGGACTATTACTCACTATTTTGGGGTCTCGGAGTGATTTCCAAGATTGACGAACCCAAAGGTGTGTTTACGTGTCGGTCATCAACACTCGCAGTTTTGGCCAATTCTGCCCCGTTTAGTGGACTATTTACTCACTGTTTTGGGGTCTCAGAGTGATTTCCACGATTGACGAACCCCACGGTGCGTTTACGTGACGGTCATCAACACTCGCAGTTTTGGCCGATTCTGGCCCATTTCGTGGACTATTACTCACTGTTTTGGGGTCTCGGTGTGATTTCCACGATTGACGAACTCCAAGGTGCGTTTACGTGTCAGTCATCAACACTCGCAGTTTTGGCCGATTTTGGCCCGTTTCGTGGACTATTACTCACTGTGTTGGGGTCTCGTAGTGCTTTCCACGATTGACGAACCCAGAGGTGCCTTTACGTGTCGGTCATCAACACTCGCAGTTTTGACCAATTCTGGCCCGTTTCGTGGACTATTACTCACTGTGTTGCGGTCTCGTAGTGCTTTCCACGATTGACTAACCCAGAGGTACCTTTACATGTCGGTCATCAACACTCGCAGTTTTGGCCGATTCTGGCCCGTTTTATGGACTATTACTCACTGTTTTGGGGTCTTGGAGTGATTTCCACGATTGACGAACCCAAAGGTGCGTTTACGTGTCGGTCATCAACACTCGTAGTTTTGGCCAATTTTGGCCCGTTTCATGGACTATTACTCACTATTTTGGGGTCTCGGAGTGATTTCCAAGATTGACGAACCCAGAGGTGCGTTTACCTGTCGGTCATCAACACTCGCAGTGTTGGCTGATTTTGGCCCATTTTGTGGACTATTACTCACTGTTTTGGGGTCTCGGAGTGATTTCGATGATTGACGAACCCCGAGGTGCGGTTACGTGTCGGTCATCAACACTCGCAGTTTTTGCCGATTTTGGCCCATTTCATGGACTATTACTCACTGTTTTGGGGTCTCGGAGTGATTTCCACGATTGACGAACCCAAAGGTGCGTTTACGTGTCGGTCATCAACACTCGCAGTTTTGGCCGATTCTGGCCCGTTTCGTGGACTATTACTCACGGTTTTGGGGTCTCGGAGTGATTTCCACGGTTGACGAACCCAGAGGTGCATTTACGTGTCGGTCAACAACACTCGTAGTTTTGGCCAATTTTGGCCCGTTTCATGGACTATTACTCACTATTTTGGGGTCTCGGAGTGATTTCCAAGATTGACGAACCCAAAGGTGTGTTTACGTGTCGGTCATCAACACTCGCAGTTTTGGCCAATTCTGCCCCGTTTAGTGGACTATTTACTCACTGTTTTGGGGTCTCAGAGTGATTTCCACGATTGACGAACCCCACGGTGCGTTTACGTGACGGTCATCAACACTCGCAGTTTTGGCCGATTCTGGCCCATTTCGTGGACTATTACTCACTGTTTTGGGGTCTCGGTGTGATTTCCACGATTGACGAACTCCAAGGTGCGTTTACGTGTCAGTCATCAACACTCGCAGTTTTGGCCGATTTTGGCCCGTTTCGTGGACTATTACTCACTGTGTTGGGGTCTCGTAGTGCTTTCCACGATTGACGAACCCAGAGGTGCCTTTACGTGTCGGTCATCAACACTCGCAGTTTTGACCAATTCTGGCCCGTTTCGTGGACTATTACTCACTGTGTTGCGGTCTCGTAGTGCTTTCCACGATTGACTAACCCAGACGTACCTTTACATGTCGGTCATCAACACTCGCAGTTTTGGCCGATTCTGGCCCGTTTTATGGACTATTACTCACTGTTTTGGGGTCTTGGAGTGATTTCCACGATTGACGAACCCAAAGGGGCGTTTATGTGTCGGTCATCAACACTCGTAGTTTTGGCCAATTTTGGCCCGTTTCATGGACTATTACTCACTATTTTGGGGTCTCGGAGTGATTTCCAAGATTGACGAACCCAGAGGTGCGTTTACGTGTCGGTCATCAACACTCGCAGTTTTGGCCGATTCTGGCCCGTTTCATGGACTATTTACTCAATGTTTTGGGGCCTCAGAGTGATTTCCACGATTGACGAACCCCAACGTGCGTTTACGTTTCGGTCGTCAACACTCGCAGTTTTGGTCGATTCTGGCCCATTTCATGGACTATAACTCACTGTTTTGGGGTCTCGGTGTGATTTCCACGATTGACGAACTCCAAGGTGCGTTTACCTGTCGGTCATCAACACTCGCAGTGTTGGCCGATTTTGGCCCATTTTGTGGACTATTACTCACTGTTTTGGGGTCTCGGAGTGATTTCGATGATTGACGAACCCCGAGGTGCGGTTACGTGTCGGTCATCAACACTCGCAGTTTTTGCCGATTTTGGCCCATTTCATGGACTATTACTCACTGTTTTGGGGTCTCGGAGTGATTTCCACGATTGACGAACCCAAAGGTGCGTTTACGTGTCGGTCATCAACACTCGCAGTTTTGGCCGATTCTGGCCCGTTTCGTGGACTATTACTCACGGTTTTGGGGTCTCGGAGTGATTTCCACGGTTGACGAACCCAGAGGTGCATTTACGTGTCGGTCAACAACACTCGTAGTTTTGGCCAATTTTGGCCCGTTTCATGGACTATTACTCACTATTTTGGGGTCTCGGAGTGATTTCCAAGATTGACGAACCCAAAGGTGTGTTTACGTGTCGGTCATCAACACTCGCAGTTTTGGCCAATTCTGCCCCGTTTAGTGGACTATTTACTCACTGTTTTGGGGTCTCAGAGTGATTTCCACGATTGACGAACCCCACGGTGCGTTTACGTGACGGTCATCAACACTCGCAGTTTTGGCCGATTCTGGCCCATTTCGTGGACTATTACTCACTGTTTTGGGGTCTCGGTGTGATTTCCACGATTGACGAACTCCAAGGTGCGTTTACGTGTCAGTCATCAACACTCGCAGTTTTGGCCGATTTTGGCCCGTTTCGTGGACTATTACTCACTGTGTTGGGGTCTCGTAGTGCTTTCCACGATTGACGAACCCAGAGGTGCCTTTACGTGTCGGTCATCAACACTCGCAGTTTTGACCAATTCTGGCCCGTTTCGTGGACTATTACTCACTGTGTTGCGGTCTCGTAGTGCTTTCCACGATTGACTAACCCAGACGTACCTTTACATGTCGGTCATCAACACTCGCAGTTTTGGCCGATTCTGGCCCGTTTTATGGACTATTACTCACTGTTTTGGGGTCTTGGAGTGATTTCCACGATTGACGAACCCAAAGGTGCGTTTACGTGTCGGTCATCAACACTCGTAGTTTTGGCAAATTTTGGCCCGTTTCATGGACTATTACTCACTATTTTGGGGTCTCGGAGTGATTTCCAAGATTGACGAACCCAGAGGTGCGTTTACGTGTCGGTCATCAACACTCGCAGTTTTGGCCGATTCTGGCCCGTTTCATGGACTATTTACTCAATGTTTTGGGGCCTCAGAGTGATTTCCACGATTGACGAACCCCAACGTGCGTTTACGTTTCGGTCGTCAACACTCGCAGTTTTGGTCGATTCTGGCCCATTTCATGGACTATAACTCACTGTTTTGGGGTCTCGGTGTGATTTCCACGATTGACGAACTCCAAGGTGCGTTTACCTGTCGGTCATCAACACTCGCAGTGTTGGCCGATTTTGGCCCATTTTGTGGACTATTACTCACTGTTTTGGGGTCTCGGAGTGATTTCGATGATTGACGAACCCCGAGGTGCGGTTACGTGTCGGTCATCAACACTCGCAGTTTTTGCCGATTTTGGCCCATTTCATGGACTATTACTCACTGTTTTGGGGTCTCGGAGTGATTTCCACGATTGACGAACCCAAAGGTGCGTTTACGTGTCGGTCATCAACACTCGCAGTTTTGGCCGATTCTGGCCCGTTTCGTGGACTATTACTCACGGTTTTGGGGTCTCGGAGTGATTTCCACGGTTGACGAACCCAGAGGTGCATTTACGTGTCGGTCAACAACACTCGTAGTTTTGGCCAATTTTGGCCCGTTTCATGGACTATTACTCACTATTTTGGGGTCTCGGAGTGATTTCCAAGATTGACGAACCCAAAGGTGTGTTTACGTGTCGGTCATCAACACTCGCAGTTTTGGCCAATTCTGCCCCGTTTAGTGGACTATTTACTCACTGTTTTGGGGTCTCAGAGTGATTTCCACGATTGACGAACCCCACGGTGCGTTTACGTGACGGTCATCAACACTCGCAGTTTTGGCCGATTCTGGCCCATTTCGTGGACTATTACTCACTGTTTTGGGGTCTCGGTGTGATTTCCACGATTGACGAACTCCAAGGTGCGTTTACGTGTCAGTCATCAACACTCGCAGTTTTGGCCGATTTTGGCCCGTTTCGTGGACTATTACTCACTGTGTTGGGGTCTCGTAGTGCTTTCCACGATTGACGAACCCAGAGGTGCCTTTACGTGTCGGTCATCAACACTCGCAGTTTTGACCAATTCTGGCCCGTTTCGTGGACTATTACTCACTGTGTTGCGGTCTCGTAGTGCTTTCCACGATTGACTAACCCAGACGTACCTTTACATGTCGGTCATCAACACTCGCAGTTTTGGCCGATTCTGGCCCGTTTTATGGACTATTACTCACTGTTTTGGGGTCTTGGAGTGATTTCCACGATTGACGAACCCAAAGGTGCGTTTACGTGTCGGTCATCAACACTCGTAGTTTTGGCAAATTTTGGCCCGTTTCATGGACTATTACTCACTATTTTGGGGTCTCGGAGTGATTTCCAAGATTGACGAACCCAGAGGTGCGTTTACGTGTCGGTCATCAACACTCGCAGTTTTGGCCGATTCTGGCCCGTTTCATGGACTATTTACTCAATGTTTTGGGGCCTCAGAGTGATTTCCACGATTGACGAACCCCAACGTGCGTTTACGTTTCGGTCGTCAACACTCGCAGTTTTGGTCGATTCTGGCCCATTTCATGGACTATAACTCACTGTTTTGGGGTCTCGGTGTGATTTCCACGATTGACGAACTCCAAGGTGCGTTTACCTGTCGGTCATCAACACTCGCAGTGTTGGCCGATTTTGGCCCATTTTGTGGACTATTACTCACTGTTTTGGGGTCTCGGAGTGATTTCGATGATTGACGAACCCCGAGGTGCGGTTACGTGTCGGTCATCAACACTCGCAGTTTTTGCCGATTTTGGCCCATTTCATGGACTATTACTCACTGTTTTGGGGTCTCGGAGTGATTTCCACGATTGACGAACCCAAAGGTGCGTTTACGTGTCGGTCATCAACACTCGCAGTTTTGGCCGATTCTGGCCCGTTTCGTGGACTATTACTCACGGTTTTGGGGTCTCGGAGTGATTTCCACGGTTGACGAACCCAGAGGTGCATTTACGTGTCGGTCAACAACACTCGTAGTTTTGGCCAATTTTGGCCCGTTTCATGGACTATTACTCACTATTTTGGGGTCTCGGAGTGATTTCCAAGACTGACGAACCCAAAGGTGTGTTTACGTGTCGGTCATCAACACTCGCAGTTTTGGCCGATTCTGGCCCATTTCGTGGACTATTTACTCACTGTTTTGGGGTCTCAGAGTGATTTCCACGATTGACGAACCCCACGGTGCGTTTACGTGACGGTCATCAACACTCGCAGTTTTGGCCGATTCTGGCCCATTTCGTGGACTATTACTCACTGTTTTGGGGTCTCGGTGTGATTTCCACGATTGACGAACTCCAAGGTGCGTTTACGTGTCAGTCATCAACACTCGCAGTTTTGGCCGATTTTGGCCCGTTTCGTGGACTATTACTCACTGTGTTGGGGTCTCGTAGTGCTTTCCACGATTGACGAACCCAGAGGTGCCTTTACGTGTCGGTCATCAACACTCGCAGTTTTGACCAATTCTGGCCCGTTTCGTGGACTATTACTCACTGTGTTGCGGTCTCGTAGTGCTTTCCACGATTGACTAACCCAGAGGTACCTTTACATGTCGGTCATCAACACTCGCAGTTTTGGCCGATTCTGGCCCGTTTTATGGACTATTACTCACTGTTTTGGGGTCTTGGAGTGATTTCCACGATTGACGAACCCAAAGGTGCGTTTACGTGTCGGTCATCAACACTCGTAGTTTTGGCCAATTTTGGCCCGTTTCATGGACTATTACTCACTATTTTGGGGTCTCGGAGTGATTTCCAAGATTGACGAACCCAGAGGTGCGTTTACGTGTCGGTCATCAACACTCGCAGTGTTGGCTGATTTTGGCCCATTTTGTGGACTATTACTCACTGTTTTGGGGTCTCGGAGTGATTTCGATGATTGACGAACCCCGAGGTGCGGTTACGTGTCGGTCATCAACACTCGCAGTTTTTGCCGATTTTGGCCCATTTCATGGACTATTACTCACTGTTTTGGGGTCTCGGAGTGATTTCCACGATTGACGAACCCAAAGGTGCGTTTACGTGTCGGTCATCAACACTCGCAGTTTTGGCCGATTCTGGCCCGTTTCGTGGACTATTACTCACGGTTTTGGGGTCTCGGAGTGATTTCCACGGTTGACGAACCCAGAGGTGCATTTACGTGTCGGTCAACAACACTCGTAGTTTTGGCCAATTTTGGCCCGTTTCATGGACTATTACTCACTATTTTGGGGTCTCGGAGTGATTTCCAAGATTGACGAACCCAAAGGTGTGTTTACGTGTCGGTCATCAACACTCGCAGTTTTCGCCGATTCTGCCCCGTTTAGTGGACTATTTACTTACTGTTTTGGGGTCTCAGAGTGATTTCCACGATTGACGAACCCCACGGTGCGTTTACGTGACGGTCATCAACACTCGCAGTTTTGGCCGATTCTGGCCCATTTCGTGGACTATTACTCACTGTTTTGGGGTCTCGGTGTGATTTCCACGATTGACGAACTCCAAGGTGCGTTTACGTGTCAGTCATCAACACTCGCAGTTTTGGCCGATTTTGGCCCGTTTCGTGGACTATTACTCACTGTGTTGGGGTCTCGTAGTGCTTTCCACGATTGACGAACCCAGAGGTGCCTTTACGTGTCGGTCATCAACACTCGCAGTTTTGACCAATTCTGGCCCGTTTCGTGGACTATTACTCACTGTGTTGCGGTCTCGTAGTGCTTTCCACGATTGACTAACCCAGACGTACCTTTACATGTCGGTCATCAACACTCGCAGTTTTGGCCGATTCTGGCCCGTTTTATGGACTATTACTCACTGTTTTGGGGTCTTGGAGTGATTTCCACGATTGACGAACCCAAAGGTGCGTTTACGTGTCGGTCATCAACACTCGTAGTTTTGGCAAATTTTGGCCCGTTTCATGGACTATTACTCACTATTTTGGGGTCTCGGAGTGATTTCCAAGATTGACGAACCCAGAGGTGCGTTTACGTGTCGGTCATCAACACTCGCAGTTTTGGCCGATTCTGGCCCGTTTCATGGACTATTTACTCAATGTTTTGGGGCCTCAGAGTGATTTCCACGATTGACGAACCCCAACGTGCGTTTACGTTTCGGTCGTCAACACTCGCAGTTTTGGCCGATTCTGGCCCATTTCATGGACTATAACTCACTGTTTTGGGGTCTCGGTGTGATTTCCACGATTGACGAACTCCAAGGTGCGTTTACCTGTCGGTCATCAACACTCGCAGTGTTGGCCGATTTTGGCCCATTTTGTGGACTATTACTCACTGTTTTGGGGTCTCGGAGTGATTTCGATGATTGACGAACCCCGAGGTGCGGTTACGTGTCGGTCATCAACACTCGCAGTTTTTGCCGATTTTGGCCCATTTCATGGACTATTACTCACTGTTTTGGGGTCTCGGAGTGATTTCCACGATTGACGAACCCAAAGGTGCGTTTACGTGTCGGTCATCAACACTCGCAGTTTTGGCCGATTCTGGCCCGTTTCGTGGACTATTACTCACGGTTTTGGGGTCTCGGAGTGATTTCCACGGTTGACGAACCCAGAGGTGCATTTACGTGTCGGTCAACAACACTCGTAGTTTTGGCCAATTTTGGCCCGTTTCATGGACTATTACTCACTATTTTGGGGTCTCGGAGTGATTTCCAAGATTGACGAACCCAAAGGTGTGTTTACGTGTCGGTCATCAACACTCGCAGTTTTGGCCGATTCTGCCCCGTTTAGTGGACTATTTACTCACTGTTTTGGGGTCTCAGAGTGATTTCCACGATTGACGAACCCCACGGTGCGTTTACGTGACGGTCATCAACACTCGCAGTTTTGGCCGATTCTGGCCCATTTCGTGGACTATTACTCACTGTTTTGGGGTCTCGGTGTGATTTCCACGATTGACGAACTCCAAGGTGCGTTTACGTGTCAGTCATCAACACTCGCAGTTTTGGCCGATTTTGGCCCGTTTCGTGGACTATTACTCACTGTGTTGGGGTCTCGTAGTGCTTTCCACGATTGACGAACCCAGAGGTGCCTTTACGTGTCGGTCATCAACACTCGCAGTTTTGACCAATTCTGGCCCGTTTCGTGGACTATTACTCACTGTGTTGCGGTCTCGTAGTGCTTTCCACGATTGACTAACCCAGAGGTACCTTTACATGTCGGTCATCAACACTCGCAGTTTTGGCCGATTCTGGCCCGTTTTATGGACTATTACTCACTGTTTTGGGGCCTTGGAGTGATTTCCACGATTGACGAACCCAAAGGTGCGTTTACGTGTCGGTCATCAACACTCGTAGTTTTGGCCAATTTTGGCCCGTTTCATGGACTATTACTCACTATTTTGGGGTCTCGGAGTGATTTCCAAGATTGACGAACCCAGAGGTGCGTTTACGTGTCGGTCATCAACACTCGCAGTGTTGGCCGATTTTGGCCCATTTTGTGGACTATTACTCACTGTTTTGGGGTCTCGGAGTGATTTCGATGATTGACGAACCCCGAGGTGCGGTTACGTGTCGGTCATCAACACTCGCAGTTTTTGCCGATTTTGGCCCATTTCATGGACTATTACTCACTGTTTTGGGGTCTCGGAGTGATTTCCACGATTGACGAACCCAAAGGTGCGTTTACGTGTCGGTCATCAACACTCGCAGTTTTGGCCGATTCTGGCCCGTTTCGTGGACTATTACTCACGGTTTTGGGGTCTCGGAGTGATTTCCACGGTTGACGAACCCAGAGGTGCATTTACGTGTCGGTCAACAACACTCGTAGTTTTGGCCAATTTTGGCCCGTTTCATGGACTATTACTCACTATTTTGGGGTCTCGGAGTGATTTCCAAGATTGACGAACCCAAAGGTGTGTTTACGTGTCGGTCATCAACACTCGCAGTTTTGGCCGATTCTGCCCCGTTTAGTGGACTATTTACTCACTGTTTTGGGGTCTCAGAGTGATTTCCACGATTGACGAACCCCACGGTGCGTTTACGTGACGGTCATCAACACTCGCAGTTTTGGCCGATTCTGGCCCATTTCGTGGACTATTACTCACTGTTTTGGGGTCTCGGTGTGATTTCCACGATTGACGAACTCCAAGGTGCGTTTACGTGTCAGTCATCAACACTCGCAGTTTTGGCCGATTTTGGCCCGTTTCGTGGACTATTACTCACTGTGTTGGGGTCTCGTAGTGCTTTCCACGATTGACGAACCCAGAGGTGCCTTTACGTGTCGGTCATCAACACTCGCAGTTTTGACCAATTCTGGCCCGTTTCGTGGACTATTACTCACTGTGTTGCGGTCTCGTAGTGCTTTCCACGATTGACTAACCCAGAGGTACCTTTACATGTCGGTCATCAACACTCGCAGTTTTGGCCGATTCTGGCCCGTTTTATGGACTATTACTCACTGTTTTGGGGTCTTGGAGTGATTTCCACGATTGACGAACCCAAAGGTGCGTTTACGTGTCGGTCATCAACACTCGTAGTTTTGGCCAATTTTGGCCCGTTTCATGGACTATTACTCACTATTTTGGGGTCTCGGAGTGATTTCCAAGATTGACGAACCCAGAGGTGCGTTTACGTGTCGGTCATCAACACTCGCAGTGTTGGCTGATTTTGGCCCATTTTGTGGACTATTACTCACTGTTTTGGGGTCTCGGAGTGATTTCGATGATTGACGAACCCCGAGGTGCGATTACGTGTCGGTCATCAACACTCGCAGTTTTTGCCGATTTTGGCCCATTTCATGGACTATTACTCACTGTTTTGGGGTCTCGGAGTGATTTCCACGATTGACGAACCCAAAGGTGCGTTTACGTGTCGGTCATCAACACTCGCAGTTTTGGCCGATTCTGGCCCGTTTCGTGGACTATTACTCACGGTTTTGGGGTCTCGGAGTGATTTCCACGGTTGACGAACCCAGAGGTGCATTTACGTGTCGGTCAACAACACTCGTAGTTTTGGCCAATTTTGGCCCGTTTCATGGACTATTACTCACTATTTTGGGGTCTTGGAGTGATTTCCAAGATTGACGAACCCAAAGGTGTGTTTACGTGTCGGTCATCAACACTCGCAGTTTTGGCCGATTCTGCCCCGTTTAGTGGACTATTTACTCACTGTTTTGGGGTCTCAGAGTGATTTCCACGATTGACGAACCCCACGGTGCGTTTACGTGACGGTCATCAACACTCGCAGTTTTGGCCGATTCTGGCCCATTTCGTGGACTATTACTCACTGTTTTGGGGTCTCGGTGTGATTTCCACGATTGACGAACTCCAAGGTGCGTTTACGTGTCAGTCATCAACACTCGCAGTTTTGGCCGATTTTGGCCCGTTTCGTGGACTATTACTCACTGTGTTGGGGTCTCGTAGTGCTTTCCACGATTGACGAACCCAGAGGTGCCTTTACGTGTCGGTCATCAACACTCGCAGTTTTGACCAATTCTGGCCCGTTTCGTGGACTATTACTCACTGTGTTGCGGTCTCGTAGTGCTTTCCACGATTGACTAACCCAGAGGTACCTTTACATGTCGGTCATCAACACTCGCAGTTTTGGCCGATTCTGGCCCGTTTTATGGACTATTACTCACTGTTTTGGGGTCTTGGAGTGATTTCCACGATTGACGAACCCAAAGGTGCGTTTACGTGTCGGTCATCAACACTCGTAGTTTTGGCCAATTTTGGCCCGTTTCATGGACTATTACTCACTATTTTGGGGTCTCGGAGTGATTTCCAAGATTGACGAACCCAGAGGTGCGTTTACGTGTCGGTCATCAACACTCGCAGTGTTGGCTGATTTTGGCCCATTTTGTGGACTATTACTCACTGTTTTGGGGTCTCGGAGTGATTTCGATGATTGACGAACCCCGAGGTGCGATTACGTGTCGGTCATCAACACTCGCAGTTTTTGCCGATTTTGGCCCATTTCATGGACTATTACTCACTGTTTTGGGGTCTCGGAGTGATTTCCACGATTGACGAACCCAAAGGTGCGTTTACGTGTCGGTCATCAACACTCGCAGTTTTGGCCGATTCTGGCCCGTTTCGTGGACTATTACTCACGGTTTTGGGGTCTCGGAGTGATTTCCACGGTTGACGAACCCAGAGGTGCATTTACGTGTCGGTCAACAACACTCGTAGTTTTGGCCAATTTTGGCCCGTTTCATGGACTATTACTCACTATTTTGGGGTCTTGGAGTGATTTCCAAGATTGACGAACCCAAAGGTGTGTTTACGTGTCGGTCATCAACACTCGCAGTTTTGGCCGATTCTGCCCCGTTTAGTGGACTATTTACTCACTGTTTTGGGGTCTCAGAGTGATTTCCACGATTGACGAACCCCACGGTGCGTTTACGTGACGGTCATCAACACTCGCAGTTTTGGCCGATTCTGGCCCATTTCGTGGACTATTACTCACTGTTTTGGGGTCTCGGTGTGATTTCCACGATTGACGAACTCCAAGGTGCGTTTACGTGTCAGTCATCAACACTCGCAGTTTTGGCCGATTTTGGCCCGTTTCGTGGACTATTACTCACTGTGTTGGGGTCTCGTAGTGCTTTCCACGATTGACGAACCCAGAGGTGCCTTTACGTGTCGGTCATCAACACTCGCAGTTTTGACCAATTCTGGCCCGTTTCGTGGACTATTACTCACTGTGTTGCGGTCTCGTAGTGCTTTCCACGATTGACTAACCCAGAGGTACCTTTACATGTCGGTCATCAACACTCGCAGTTTTGGCCGATTCTGGCCCGTTTTATGGACTATTACTCACTGTTTTGGGGTCTTGGAGTGATTTCCACGATTGACGAACCCAAAGGTGCGTTTACGTGTCGGTCATCAACACTCGTAGTTTTGGCCAATTTTGGCCCGTTTCATGGACTATTACTCACTATTTTGGGGTCTCGGAGTGATTTCCAAGATTGACGAACCCAGAGGTGCGTTTACGTGTCGGTCATCAACACTCGCAGTGTTGGCTGATTTTGGCCCATTTTGTGGACTATTACTCACTGTTTTGGGGTCTCGGAGTGATTTCGATGATTGACGAACCCCGAGGTGCGATTACGTGTCGGTCATCAACACTCGCAGTTTTTGCCGATTTTGGCCCATTTCATGGACTATTACTCACTGTTTTGGGGTCTCGGAGTGATTTCCACGATTGACGAACCCAAAGGTGCGTTTACGTGTCGGTCATCAACACTCGCAGTTTTGGCCGATTCTGGCCCGTTTCGTGGACTATTACTCACGGTTTTGGGGTCTCGGAGTGATTTCCACGGTTGACGAACCCAGAGGTGCATTTACGTGTCGGTCAACAACACTCGTAGTTTTGGCCAATTTTGGCCCGTTTCATGGACTATTACTCACTATTTTGGGGTCTTGGAGTGATTTCCAAGATTGACGAACCCAAAGGTGTGTTTACGTGTCGGTCATCAACACTCGCAGTTTTGGCCGATTCTGCCCCGTTTAGTGGACTATTTACTCACTGTTTTGGGGTCTCAGAGTGATTTCCACGATTGACGAACCCCACGGTGCGTTTACGTGACGGTCATCAACACTCGCAGTTTTGGCCGATTCTGGCCCATTTCGTGGACTATTACTCACTGTTTTGGGGTCTCGGTGTGATTTCCACGATTGACGAACTCCAAGGTGCGTTTACGTGTCAGTCATCAACACTCGCAGTTTTGGCCGATTTTGGCCCGTTTCGTGGACTATTACTCACTGTGTTGGGGTCTCGTAGTGCTTTCCACGATTGACGAACCCAGAGGTGCCTTTACGTGTCGGTCATCAACACTCGCAGTTTTGACCAATTCTGGCCCGTTTCGTGGACTATTACTCACTGTGTTGCGGTCTCGTAGTGCTTTCCACGATTGACTAACCCAGAGGTACCTTTACATGTCGGTCATCAACACTCGCAGTTTTGGCCGATTCTGGCCCGTTTTATGGACTATTACTCACTGTTTTGGGGTCTTGGAGTGATTTCCACGATTGACGAACCCAAAGGTGCGTTTACGTGTCGGTCATCAACACTCGTAGTTTTGGCCAATTTTGGCCCGTTTCATGGACTATTACTCACTATTTTGGGGTCTCGGAGTGATTTCCAAGATTGACGAACCCAGAGGTGCGTTTACGTGTCGGTCATCAACACTCGCAGTGTTGGCTGATTTTGGCCCATTTTGTGGACTATTACTCACTGTTTTGGGGTCTCGGAGTGATTTCGATGATTGACGAACCCCGAGGTGCGATTACGTGTCGGTCATCAACACTCGCAGTTTTTGCCGATTTTGGCCCATTTCATGGACTATTACTCACTGTTTTGGGGTCTCGGAGTGATTTCCACGATTGACGAACCCAAAGGTGCGTTTACGTGTCGGTCATCAACACTCGCAGTTTTGGCCGATTCTGGCCCGTTTCGTGGACTATTACTCACGGTTTTGGGGTCTCGGAGTGATTTCCACGGTTGACGAACCCAGAGGTGCATTTACGTGTCGGTCAACAACACTCGTAGTTTTGGCCAATTTTGGCCCGTTTCATGGACTATTACTCACTATTTTGGGGTCTTGGAGTGATTTCCAAGATTGACGAACCCAAAGGTGTGTTTACGTGTCGGTCATCAACACTCGCAGTTTTGGCCGATTCTGCCCCGTTTAGTGGACTATTTACTCACTGTTTTGGGGTCTCAGAGTGATTTCCACGATTGACGAACCCCACGGTGCGTTTACGTGACGGTCATCAACACTCGCAGTTTTGGCCGATTCTGGCCCATTTCGTGGACTATTACTCACTGTTTTGGGGTCTCGGTGTGATTTCCACGATTGACGAACTCCAAGGTGCGTTTACGTGTCAGTCATCAACACTCGCAGTTTTGGCCGATTTTGGCCCGTTTCGTGGACTATTACTCACTGTGTTGGGGTCTCGTAGTGCTTTCCACGATTGACGAACCCAGAGGTGCCTTTACGTGTCGGTCATCAACACTCGCAGTTTTGACCAATTCTGGCCCGTTTCGTGGACTATTACTCACTGTGTTGCGGTCTCGTAGTGCTTTCCACGATTGACTAACCCAGAGGTACCTTTACATGTCGGTCATCAACACTCGCAGTTTTGGCCGATTCTGGCCCGTTTTATGGACTATTACTCACTGTTTTGGGGTCTTGGAGTGATTTCCACGATTGACGAACCCAAAGGTGCGTTTACGTGTCGGTCATCAACACTCGTAGTTTTGGCCAATTTTGGCCCGTTTCATGGACTATTACTCACTATTTTGGGGTCTCGGAGTGATTTCCAAGATTGACGAACCCAGAGGTGCGTTTACGTGTCGGTCATCAACACTCGCAGTGTTGGCTGATTTTGGCCCATTTTGTGGACTATTACTCACTGTTTTGGGGTCTCGGAGTGATTTCGATGATTGACGAACCCCGAGGTGCGATTACGTGTCGGTCATCAACACTCGCAGTTTTTGCCGATTTTGGCCCATTTCATGGACTATTACTCACTGTTTTGGGGTCTCGGAGTGATTTCCACGATTGACGAACCCAAAGGTGCGTTTACGTGTCGGTCATCAACACTCGCAGTTTTGGCCGATTCTGGCCCGTTTCGTGGACTATTACTCACGGTTTTGGGGTCTCGGAGTGATTTCCACGGTTGACGAACCCAGAGGTGCATTTACGTGTCGGTCAACAACACTCGTAGTTTTGGCCAATTTTGGCCCGTTTCATGGACTATTACTCACTATTTTGGGGTCTTGGAGTGATTTCCAAGATTGACGAACCCAAAGGTGTGTTTACGTGTCGGTCATCAACACTCGCAGTTTTGGCCGATTCTGCCCCGTTTAGTGGACTATTTACTCACTGTTTTGGGGTCTCAGAGTGATTTCCACGATTGACGAACCCCACGGTGCGTTTACGTGACGGTCATCAACACTCGCAGTTTTGGCCGATTCTGGCCCATTTCGTGGACTATTACTCACTGTTTTGGGGTCTCGGTGTGATTTCCACGATTGACGAACTCCAAGGTGCGTTTACGTGTCAGTCATCAACACTCGCAGTTTTGGCCGATTTTGGCCCGTTTCGTGGACTATTACTCACTGTGTTGGGGTCTCGTAGTGCTTTCCACGATTGACGAACCCAGAGGTGCCTTTACGTGTCGGTCATCAACACTCGCAGTTTTGACCAATTCTGGCCCGTTTCGTGGACTATTACTCACTGTGTTGCGGTCTCGTAGTGCTTTCCACGATTGACTAACCCAGAGGTACCTTTACATGTCGGTCATCAACACTCGCAGTTTTGGCCGATTCTGGCCCGTTTTATGGACTATTACTCACTGTTTTGGGGTCTTGGAGTGATTTCCACGATTGACGAACCCAAAGGTGCGTTTACGTGTCGGTCATCAACACTCGTAGTTTTGGCCAATTTTGGCCCGTTTCATGGACTATTACTCACTATTTTGGGGTCTCGGAGTGATTTCCAAGATTGACGAACCCAGAGGTGCGTTTACGTGTCGGTCATCAACACTCGCAGTGTTGGCTGATTTTGGCCCATTTTGTGGACTATTACTCACTGTTTTGGGGTCTCGGAGTGATTTCGATGATTGACGAACCCCGAGGTGCGATTACGTGTCGGTCATCAACACTCGCAGTTTTTGCCGATTTTGGCCCATTTCATGGACTATTACTCACTGTTTTGGGGTCTCGGAGTGATTTCCACGATTGACGAACCCAAAGGTGCGTTTACGTGTCGGTCATCAACACTCGCAGTTTTGGCCGATTCTGGCCCGTTTCGTGGACTATTACTCACGGTTTTGGGGTCTCGGAGTGATTTCCATGGTTGACGAACCCAGAGGTGCATTTACGTGTCGGTCAACAACACTCGTAGTTTTGGCCAATTTTGGCCCGTTTCATGGACTATTACTCACTATTTTGGGGTCTTGGAGTGATTTCCAAGATTGACGAACCCAAAGGTGTGTTTACGTGTCGGTCATCAACACTCGCAGTTTTGGCCGATTCTGCCCCGTTTAGTGGACTATTTACTCACTGTTTTGGGGTCTCAGAGTGATTTCCACGATTGACGAACCCCACGGTGCGTTTACGTGACGGTCATCAACACTCGCAGTTTTGGCCGATTCTGGCCCATTTCGTGGACTATTACTCACTGTTTTGGGGTCTCGGTGTGATTTCCACGATTGACGAACTCCAAGGTGCGTTTACGTGTCAGTCATCAACACTCGCAGTTTTGGCCGATTTTGGCCCGTTTCGTGGACTATTACTCACTGTGTTGGGGTCTCGTAGTGCTTTCCACGATTGACGAACCCAGAGGTGCCTTTACGTGTCGGTCATCAACACTCGCAGTTTTGACCAATTCTGGCCCGTTTCGTGGACTATTACTCACTGTGTTGCGGTCTCGTAGTGCTTTCCACGATTGACTAACCCAGAGGTACCTTTACATGTCGGTCATCAACACTCGCAGTTTTGGCCGATTCTGGCCCGTTTTATGGACTATTACTCACTGTTTTGGGGTCTTGGAGTGATTTCCACGATTGACGAACCCAAAGGTGCGTTTACGTGTCGGTCATCAACACTCGTAGTTTTGGCCAATTTTGGCCCGTTTCATGGACTATTACTCACTATTTTGGGGTCTCGGAGTGATTTCCAAGATTGACGAACCCAGAGGTGCGTTTACGTGTCGGTCATCAACACTCGCAGTGTTGGCTGATTTTGGCCCATTTTGTGGACTATTACTCACTGTTTTGGGGTCTCGGAGTGATTTCGATGATTGACGAACCCCGAGGTGCGATTACGTGTCGGTCATCAACACTCGCAGTTTTTGCCGATTTTGGCCCATTTCATGGACTATTACTCACTGTTTTGGGGTCTCGGAGTGATTTCCACGATTGACGAACCCAAAGGTGCGTTTACGTGTCGGTCATCAACACTCGCAGTTTTGGCCGATTCTGGCCCGTTTCGTGGACTATTACTCACGGTTTTGGGGTCTCGGAGTGATTTCCACGGTTGACGAACCCAGAGGTGCATTTACGTGTCGGTCAACAACACTCGTAGTTTTGGCCAATTTTGGCCCGTTTCATGGACTATTACTCACTATTTTGGGGTCTCGGAGTGATTTCCAAGATTGACGAACCCAAAGGTGTGTTTACGTGTCGGTCATCAACACTCGCAGTTTTCGCCGATTCTGCCCCGTTTAGTGGACTATTTACTCACTGTTTTGGGGTCTCAGAGTGATTTCCACGATTGACGAACCCCACGGTGCGTTTACGTGACGGTCATCAACACTCGCAGTTTTGGCCGATTCTGGCCCATTTCGTGGACTATTACTCACTGTTTTGGGGTCTCGGTGTGATTTCCACGATTGACGAACTCCAAGGTGCGTTTACGTGTCAGTCATCAACACTCGCAGTTTTGGCCGATTTTGGCCCGTTTCGTGGACTATTACTCACTGTGTTGGGGTCTCGTAGTGCTTTCCACGATTGACGAACCCAGAGGTGCCTTTACGTGTCGGTCATCAACACTCGCAGTTTTGACCAATTCTGGCCCGTTTCGTGGACTATTACTCACTGTGTTGCGGTCTCGTAGTGCTTTCCACGATTGACTAACCCAGAGGTACCTTTACATGTCGGTCATCAACACTCGCAGTTTTGGCCGATTCTGGCCCGTTTTATGGACTATTACTCACTGTTTTGGGGTCTTGGAGTGATTTCCACGATTGACGAACCCAAAGGTGCGTTTACGTGTCGGTCATCAACACTCGTAGTTTTGGCCAATTTTGGCCCGTTTCATGGACTATTACTCACTATTTTGGGGTCTCGGAGTGATTTCCAAGATTGACGAACCCAGAGGTGCGTTTACGTGTCGGTCATCAACACTCGCAGTGTTGGCTGATTTTGGCCCATTTTGTGGACTATTACTCACTGTTTTGGGGTCTCGGAGTGATTTCGATGATTGACGAACCCCGAGGTGCGATTACGTGTCGGTCATCAACACTCGCAGTTTTTGCCGATTTTGGCCCATTTCATGGACTATTACTCACTGTTTTGGGGTCTCGGAGTGATTTCCACGATTGACGAACCCAAAGGTGCGTTTACGTGTCGGTCATCAACACTCGCAGTTTTGGCCGATTCTGGCCCGTTTCGTGGACTATTACTCACGGTTTTGGGGTCTCGGAGTGATTTCCACGGTTGACGAACCCAGAGGTGCATTTACGTGTCGGTCAACAACACTCGTAGTTTTGGCCAATTTTGGCCCGTTTCATGGACTATTACTCACTATTTTGGGGTCTCGGAGTGATTTCCAAGATTGACGAACCCAAAGGTGTGTTTACGTGTCGGTCATCAACACTCGCAGTTTTCGCCGATTCTGCCCCGTTTAGTGGACTATTTACTCACTGTTTTGGGGTCTCAGAGTGATTTCCACGATTGACGAACCCCACGGTGCGTTTACGTGACGGTCATCAACACTCGCAGTTTTGGCCGATTCTGGCCCATTTCGTGGACTATTACTCACTGTTTTGGGGTCTCGGTGTGATTTCCACGATTGACGAACTCCAAGGTGCGTTTACGTGTCAGTCATCAACACTCGCAGTTTTGGCCGATTTTGGCCCGTTTCGTGGACTATTACTCACTGTGTTGGGGTCTCGTAGTGCTTTCCACGATTGACGAACCCAGAGGTGCCTTTACGTGTCGGTCATCAACACTCGCAGTTTTGACCAATTCTGGCCCGTTTCGTGGACTATTACTCACTGTGTTGCGGTCTCGTAGTGCTTTCCACGATTGACTAACCCAGAGGTACCTTTACATGTCGGTCATCAACACTCGCAGTTTTGGCCGATTCTGGCCCGTTTTATGGACTATTACTCACTGTTTTGGGGTCTTGGAGTGATTTCCACGATTGACGAACCCAAAGGTGCGTTTACGTGTCGGTCATCAACACTCGTAGTTTTGGCCAATTTTGGCCCGTTTCATGGACTATTACTCACTATTTTGGGGTCTCGGAGTGATTTCCAAGATTGACGAACCCAGAGGTGCGTTTACGTGTCGGTCATCAACACTCGCAGTGTTGGCTGATTTTGGCCCATTTTGTGGACTATTACTCACTGTTTTGGGGTCTCGGAGTGATTTCGATGATTGACGAACCCCGAGGTGCGATTACGTGTCGGTCATCAACACTCGCAGTTTTTGCCGATTTTGGCCCATTTCATGGACTATTACTCACTGTTTTGGGGTCTCGGAGTGATTTCCACGATTGACGAACCCAAAGGTGCGTTTACGTGTCGGTCATCAACACTCGCAGTTTTGGCCGATTCTGGCCCGTTTCGTGGACTATTACTCACGGTTTTGGGGTCTCGGAGTGATTTCCACGGTTGACGAACCCAGAGGTGCATTTACGTGTCGGTCAACAACACTCGTAGTTTTGGCCAATTTTGGCCCGTTTCATGGACTATTACTCACTATTTTGGGGTCTTGGAGTGATTTCCAAGATTGACGAACCCAAAGGTGTGTTTACGTGTCGGTCATCAACACTCGCAGTTTTGGCCGATTCTGCCCCGTTTAGTGGACTATTTACTCACTGTTTTGGGGTCTCAGAGTGATTTCCACGATTGACGAACCCCACGGTGCGTTTACGTGACGGTCATCAACACTCGCAGTTTTGGCCGATTCTGGCCCATTTCGTGGACTATTACTCACTGTTTTGGGGTCTCGGTGTGATTTCCACGATTGACGAACTCCAAGGTGCGTTTACGTGTCAGTCATCAACACTCGCAGTTTTGGCCGATTTTGGCCCGTTTCGTGGACTATTACTCACTGTGTTGGGGTCTCGTAGTGCTTTCCACGATTGACGAACCCAGAGGTGCCTTTACGTGTCGGTCATCAACACTCGCAGTTTTGACCAATTCTGGCCCGTTTCGTGGACTATTACTCACTGTGTTGCGGTCTCGTAGTGCTTTCCACGATTGACTAACCCAGAGGTACCTTTACATGTCGGTCATCAACACTCGCAGTTTTGGCCGATTCTGGCCCGTTTTATGGACTATTACTCACTGTTTTGGGGTCTTGGAGTGATTTCCACGATTGACGAACCCAAAGGTGCGTTTACGTGTCGGTCATCAACACTCGTAGTTTTGGCCAATTTTGGCCCGTTTCATGGACTATTACTCACTATTTTGGGGTCTCGGAGTGATTTCCAAGATTGACGAACCCAGAGGTGCGTTTACGTGTCGGTCATCAACACTCGCAGTGTTGGCTGATTTTGGCCCATTTTGTGGACTATTACTCACTGTTTTGGGGTCTCGGAGTGATTTCGATGATTGACGAACCCCGAGGTGCGATTACGTGTCGGTCATCAACACTCGCAGTTTTTGCCGATTTTGGCCCATTTCATGGACTATTACTCACTGTTTTGGGGTCTCGGAGTGATTTCCACGATTGACGAACCCAAAGGTGCGTTTACGTGTCGGTCATCAACACTCGCAGTTTTGGCCGATTCTGGCCCGTTTCGTGGACTATTACTCACGGTTTTGGGGTCTCGGAGTGATTTCCACGGTTGACGAACCCAGAGGTGCATTTACGTGTCGGTCAACAACACTCGTAGTTTTGGCCAATTTTGGCCCGTTTCATGGACTATTACTCACTATTTTGGGGTCTCGGAGTGATTTCCAAGATTGACGAACCCAAAGGTGTGTTTACGTGTCGGTCATCAACACTCGCAGTTTTCGCCGATTCTGCCCCGTTTAGTGGACTATTTACTCACTGTTTTGGGGTCTCAGAGTGATTTCCACGATTGACGAACCCCACGGTGCGTTTACGTGACGGTCATCAACACTCGCAGTTTTGGCCGATTCTGGCCCATTTCGTGGACTATTACTCACTGTTTTGGGGTCTCGGTGTGATTTCCACGATTGACGAACTCCAAGGTGCGTTTACGTGTCAGTCATCAACACTCGCAGTTTTGGCCGATTTTGGCCCGTTTCGTGGACTATTACTCACTGTGTTGGGGTCTCGTAGTGCTTTCCACGATTGACGAACCCAGAGGTGCCTTTACGTGTCGGTCATCAACACTCGCAGTTTTGACCAATTCTGGCCCGTTTCGTGGACTATTACTCACTGTGTTGCGGTCTCGTAGTGCTTTCCACGATTGACTAACCCAGAGGTACCTTTACATGTCGGTCATCAACACTCGCAGTTTTGGCCGATTCTGGCCCGTTTTATGGACTATTACTCACTGTTTTGGGGTCTTGGAGTGATTTCCACGATTGACGAACCCAAAGGTGCGTTTACGTGTCGGTCATCAACACTCGTAGTTTTGGCCAATTTTGGCCCGTTTCATGGACTATTACTCACTATTTTGGGGTCTCGGAGTGATTTCCAAGATTGACGAACCCAGAGGTGCGTTTACGTGTCGGTCATCAACACTCGCAGTGTTGGCTGATTTTGGCCCATTTTGTGGACTATTACTCACTGTTTTGGGGTCTCGGAGTGATTTCGATGATTGACGAACCCCGAGGTGCGATTACGTGTCGGTCATCAACACTCGCAGTTTTTGCCGATTTTGGCCCATTTCATGGACTATTACTCACTGTTTTGGGGTCTCGGAGTGATTTCCACGATTGACGAACCCAAAGGTGCGTTTACGTGTCGGTCATCAACACTCGCAGTTTTGGCCGATTCTGGCCCGTTTCGTGGACTATTACTCACGGTTTTGGGGTCTCGGAGTGATTTCCACGGTTGACGAACCCAGAGGTGCATTTACGTGTCGGTCAACAACACTCGTAGTTTTGGCCAATTTTGGCCCGTTTCATGGACTATTACTCACTATTTTGGGGTCTTGGAGTGATTTCCAAGATTGACGAACCCAAAGGTGTGTTTACGTGTCGGTCATCAACACTCGCAGTTTTGGCCGATTCTGCCCCGTTTAGTGGACTATTTACTCACTGTTTTGGGGTCTCAGAGTGATTTCCACGATTGACGAACCCCACGGTGCGTTTACGTGACGGTCATCAACACTCGCAGTTTTGGCCGATTCTGGCCCATTTCGTGGACTATTACTCACTGTTTTGGGGTCTCGGTGTGATTTCCACGATTGACGAACTCCAAGGTGCGTTTACGTGTCAGTCATCAACACTCGCAGTTTTGGCCGATTTTGGCCCGTTTCGTGGACTATTACTCACTGTGTTGGGGTCTCGTAGTGCTTTCCACGATTGACGAACCCAGAGGTGCCTTTACGTGTCGGTCATCAACACTCGCAGTTTTGACCAATTCTGGCCCGTTTCGTGGACTATTACTCACTGTGTTGCGGTCTCGTAGTGCTTTCCACGATTGACTAACCCAGAGGTACCTTTACATGTCGGTCATCAACACTCGCAGTTTTGGCCGATTCTGGCCCGTTTTATGGACTATTACTCACTGTTTTGGGGTCTTGGAGTGATTTCCACGATTGACGAACCCAAAGGTGCGTTTACGTGTCGGTCATCAACACTCGTAGTTTTGGCCAATTTTGGCCCGTTTCATGGACTATTACTCACTATTTTGGGGTCTCGGAGTGATTTCCAAGATTGACGAACCCAGAGGTGCGTTTACGTGTCGGTCATCAACACTCGCAGTGTTGGCTGATTTTGGCCCATTTTGTGGACTATTACTCACTGTTTTGGGGTCTCGGAGTGATTTCGATGATTGACGAACCCCGAGGTGCGATTACGTGTCGGTCATCAACACTCGCAGTTTTTGCCGATTTTGGCCCATTTCATGGACTATTACTCACTGTTTTGGGGTCTCGGAGTGATTTCCACGATTGACGAACCCAAAGGTGCGTTTACGTGTCGGTCATCAACACTCGCAGTTTTGGCCGATTCTGGCCCGTTTCGTGGACTATTACTCACGGTTTTGGGGTCTCGGAGTGATTTCCACGGTTGACGAACCCAGAGGTGCATTTACGTGTCGGTCAACAACACTCGTAGTTTTGGCCAATTTTGGCCCGTTTCATGGACTATTACTCACTATTTTGGGGTCTCGGAGTGATTTCCAAGATTGACGAACCCAAAGGTGTGTTTACGTGTCGGTCATCAACACTCGCAGTTTTCGCCGATTCTGCCCCGTTTAGTGGACTATTTACTCACTGTTTTGGGGTCTCAGAGTGATTTCCACGATTGACGAACCCCACGGTGCGTTTACGTGACGGTCATCAACACTCGCAGTTTTGGCCGATTCTGGCCCATTTCGTGGACTATTACTCACTGTTTTGGGGTCTCGGTGTGATTTCCACGATTGACGAACTCCAAGGTGCGTTTACGTGTCAGTCATCAACACTCGCAGTTTTGGCCGATTTTGGCCCGTTTCGTGGACTATTACTCACTGTGTTGGGGTCTCGTAGTGATTTCCAAGATTGACGAACCCAGAGGTGCGTTTACGTGTCGGTCATCAACACTCGCAGTGTTGGCTGATTTTGGCCCATTTTGTGGACTATTACTCACTGTTTTGGGGTCTCGGAGTGATTTCGATGATTGACGAACCCCGAGGTGCGATTACGTGTCGGTCATCAACACTCGCAGTTTTTGCCGATTTTGGCCCATTTCATGGACTATTACTCACTGTTTTGGGGTCTCGGAGTGATTTCCACGATTGACGAACCCAAAGGTGCGTTTACGTGTCGGTCATCAACACTCGCAGTTTTGGCCGATTCTGGCCCGTTTCGTGGACTATTACTCACGGTTTTGGGGTCTCGGAGTGATTTCCACGGTTGACGAACCCAGAGGTGCATTTACGTGTCGGTCAACAACACTCGTAGTTTTGGCCAATTTTGGCCCGTTTCATGGACTATTACTCACTATTTTGGGGTCTTGGAGTGATTTCCAAGATTGACGAACCCAAAGGTGTGTTTACGTGTCGGTCATCAACACTCGCAGTTTTGGCCGATTCTGCCCCGTTTAGTGGACTATTTACTCACTGTTTTGGGGTCTCAGAGTGATTTCCACGATTGACGAACCCCACGGTGCGTTTACGTGACGGTCATCAACACTCGCAGTTTTGGCCGATTCTGGCCCATTTCGTGGACTATTACTCACTGTTTTGGGGTCTCGGTGTGATTTCCACGATTGACGAACTCCAAGGTGCGTTTACGTGTCAGTCATCAACACTCGCAGTTTTGGCCGATTTTGGCCCGTTTCGTGGACTATTACTCACTGTGTTGGGGTCTCGTAGTGCTTTCCACGATTGACGAACCCAGAGGTGCCTTTACGTGTCGGTCATCAACACTCGCAGTTTTGACCAATTCTGGCCCGTTTCGTGGACTATTACTCACTGTGTTGCGGTCTCGTAGTGCTTTCCACGATTGACTAACCCAGAGGTACCTTTACATGTCGGTCATCAACACTCGCAGTTTTGGCCGATTCTGGCCCGTTTTATGGACTATTACTCACTGTTTTGGGGTCTTGGAGTGATTTCCACGATTGACGAACCCAAAGGTGCGTTTACGTGTCGGTCATCAACACTCGTAGTTTTGGCCAATTTTGGCCCGTTTCATGGACTATTACTCACTATTTTGGGGTCTCGGAGTGATTTCCAAGATTGACGAACCCAGAGGTGCGTTTACGTGTCGGTCATCAACACTCGCAGTGTTGGCTGATTTTGGCCCATTTTGTGGACTATTACTCACTGTTTTGGGGTCTCGGAGTGATTTCGATGATTGACGAACCCCGAGGTGCGATTACGTGTCGGTCATCAACACTCGCAGTTTTTGCCGATTTTGGCCCATTTCATGGACTATTACTCACTGTTTTGGGGTCTCGGAGTGATTTCCACGATTGACGAACCCAAAGGTGCGTTTACGTGTCGGTCATCAACACTCGCAGTTTTGGCCGATTCTGGCCCGTTTCGTGGACTATTACTCACGGTTTTGGGGTCTCGGAGTGATTTCCACGGTTGACGAACCCAGAGGTGCATTTACGTGTCGGTCAACAACACTCGTAGTTTTGGCCAATTTTGGCCCGTTTCATGGACTATTACTCACTATTTTGGGGTCTCGGAGTGATTTCCAAGATTGACGAACCCAAAGGTGTGTTTACGTGTCGGTCATCAACACTCGCAGTTTTGGCCGATTCTGCCCCGTTTAGTGGACTATTTACTCACTGTTTTGGGGTCTCAGAGTGATTTCCACGATTGACGAACCCCACGGTGCGTTTACGTGACGGTCATCAACACTCGCAGTTTTGGCCGATTCTGGCCCATTTCGTGGACTATTACTCACTGTTTTGGGGTCTCGGTGTGATTTCCACGATTGACGAACTCCAAGGTGCGTTTACGTGTCAGTCATCAACACTCGCAGTTTTGGCCGATTTTGGCCCGTTTCGTGGACTATTACTCACTGTGTTGGGGTCTCGTAGTGCTTTCCACGATTGACGAACCCAGAGGTGCCTTTACGTGTCGGTCATCAACACTCGCAGTTTTGACCAATTCTGGCCCGTTTCGTGGACTATTACTCACTGTGTTGCGGTCTCGTAGTGCTTTCCACGATTGACTAACCCAGAGGTACCTTTACATGTCGGTCATCAACACTCGCAGTTTTGGCCGATTCTGGCCCGTTTTATGGACTATTACTCACTGTTTTGGGGTCTTGGAGTGATTTCCACGATTGACGAACCCAAAGGTGCGTTTACGTGTCGGTCATCAACACTCGTAGTTTTGGCCAATTTTGGCCCGTTTCATGGACTATTACTCACTATTTTGGGGTCTCGGAGTGATTTCCAAGATTGACGAACCCAGAGGTGCGTTTACGTGTCGGTCATCAACACTCGCAGTGTTGGCTGATTTTGGCCCATTTTGTGGACTATTACTCACTGTTTTGGGGTCTCGGAGTGATTTCGATGATTGACGAACCCCGAGGTGCGATTACGTGTCGGTCATCAACACTCGCAGTTTTTGCCGATTTTGGCCCATTTCATGGACTATTACTCACTGTTTTGGGGTCTCGGAGTGATTTCCACGATTGACGAACCCAAAGGTGCGTTTACGTGTCGGTCATCAACACTCGCAGTTTTGGCCGATTCTGGCCCGTTTCGTGGACTATTACTCACGGTTTTGGGGTCTCGGAGTGATTTCCACGGTTGACGAACCCAGAGGTGCATTTACGTGTCGGTCAACAACACTCGTAGTTTTGGCCAATTTTGGCCCGTTTCATGGACTATTACTCACTATTTTGGGGTCTCGGAGTGATTTCCAAGATTGACGAACCCAAAGGTGTGTTTACGTGTCGGTCATCAACACTCGCAGTTTTGGCCGATTCTGCCCCGTTTAGTGGACTATTTACTCACTGTTTTGGGGTCTCAGAGTGATTTCCACGATTGACGAACCCCACGGTGCGTTTACGTGACGGTCATCAACACTCGCAGTTTTGGCCGATTCTGGCCCATTTCGTGGACTATTACTCACTGTTTTGGGGTCTCGGTGTGATTTCCACGATTGACGAACTCCAAGGTGCGTTTACGTGTCAGTCATCAACACTCGCAGTTTTGGCCGATTTTGGCCCGTTTCGTGGACTATTACTCACTGTGTTGGGGTCTCGTAGTGCTTTCCACGATTGACGAACCCAGAGGTGCCTTTACGTGTCGGTCATCAACACTCGCAGTTTTGACCAATTCTGGCCCGTTTCGTGGACTATTACTCACTGTGTTGCGGTCTCGTAGTGCTTTCCACGATTGACTAACCCAGAGGTACCTTTACATGTCGGTCATCAACACTCGCAGTTTTGGCCGATTCTGGCCCGTTTTATGGACTATTACTCACTGTTTTGGGGTCTTGGAGTGATTTCCACGATTGACGAACCCAAAGGTGCGTTTACGTGTCGGTCATCAACACTCGTAGTTTTGGCCAATTTTGGCCCGTTTCATGGACTATTACTCACTATTTTGGGGTCTCGGAGTGATTTCCAAGATTGACGAACCCAGAGGTGCGTTTACGTGTCGGTCATCAACACTCGCAGTGTTGGCTGATTTTGGCCCATTTTGTGGACTATTACTCACTGTTTTGGGGTCTCGGAGTGATTTCGATGATTGACGAACCCCGAGGTGCGATTACGTGTCGGTCATCAACACTCGCAGTTTTTGCCGATTTTGGCCCATTTCATGGACTATTACTCACTGTTTTGGGGTCTCGGAGTGATTTCCACGATTGACGAACCCAAAGGTGCGTTTACGTGTCGGTCATCAACACTCGCAGTTTTGGCCGATTCTGGCCCGTTTCGTGGACTATTACTCACGGTTTTGGGGTCTCGGAGTGATTTCCACGGTTGACGAACCCAGAGGTGCATTTACGTGTCGGTCAACAACACTCGTAGTTTTGGCCAATTTTGGCCCGTTTCATGGACTATTACTCACTATTTTGGGGTCTCGGAGTGATTTCCAAGATTGACGAACCCAAAGGTGTGTTTACGTGTCGGTCATCAACACTCGCAGTTTTCGCCGATTCTGCCCCGTTTAGTGGACTATTTACTCACTGTTTTGGGGTCTCAGAGTGATTTCCACGATTGACGAACCCCACGGTGCGTTTACGTGACGGTCATCAACACTCGCAGTTTTGGCCGATTCTGGCCCATTTCGTGGACTATTACTCACTGTTTTGGGGTCTCGGTGTGATTTCCACGATTGACGAACTCCAAGGTGCGTTTACGTGTCAGTCATCAACACTCGCAGTTTTGGCCGATTTTGGCCCGTTTCGTGGACTATTACTCACTGTGTTGGGGTCTCGTAGTGATTTCCAAGATTGACGAACCCAGAGGTGCGTTTACGTGTCGGTCATCAACACTCGCAGTGTTGGCTGATTTTGGCCCATTTTGTGGACTATTACTCACTGTTTTGGGGTCTCGGAGTGATTTCGATGATTGACGAACCCCGAGGTGCGATTACGTGTCGGTCATCAACACTCGCAGTTTTTGCCGATTTTGGCCCATTTCATGGACTATTACTCACTGTTTTGGGGTCTCGGAGTGATTTCCACGATTGACGAACCCAAAGGTGCGTTTACGTGTCGGTCATCAACACTCGCAGTTTTGGCCGATTCTGGCCCGTTTCGTGGACTATTACTCACGGTTTTGGGGTCTCGGAGTGATTTCCACGGTTGACGAACCCAGAGGTGCATTTACGTGTCGGTCAACAACACTCGTAGTTTTGGCCAATTTTGGCCCGTTTCATGGACTATTACTCACTATTTTGGGGTCTTGGAGTGATTTCCAAGATTGACGAACCCAAAGGTGTGTTTACGTGTCGGTCATCAACACTCGCAGTTTTGGCCGATTCTGCCCCGTTTAGTGGACTATTTACTCACTGTTTTGGGGTCTCAGAGTGATTTCCACGATTGACGAACCCCACGGTGCGTTTACGTGACGGTCATCAACACTCGCAGTTTTGGCCGATTCTGGCCCATTTCGTGGACTATTACTCACTGTTTTGGGGTCTCGGTGTGATTTCCACGATTGACGAACTCCAAGGTGCGTTTACGTGTCAGTCATCAACACTCGCAGTTTTGGCCGATTTTGGCCCGTTTCGTGGACTATTACTCACTGTGTTGGGGTCTCGTAGTGCTTTCCACGATTGACGAACCCAGAGGTGCCTTTACGTGTCGGTCATCAACACTCGCAGTTTTGACCAATTCTGGCCCGTTTCGTGGACTATTACTCACTGTGTTGCGGTCTCGTAGTGCTTTCCACGATTGACTAACCCAGAGGTACCTTTACATGTCGGTCATCAACACTCGCAGTTTTGGCCGATTCTGGCCCGTTTTATGGACTATTACTCACTGTTTTGGGGTCTTGGAGTGATTTCCACGATTGACGAACCCAAAGGTGCGTTTACGTGTCGGTCATCAACACTCGTAGTTTTGGCCAATTTTGGCCCGTTTCATGGACTATTACTCACTATTTTGGGGTCTCGGAGTGATTTCCAAGATTGACGAACCCAGAGGTGCGTTTACGTGTCGGTCATCAACACTCGCAGTGTTGGCTGATTTTGGCCCATTTTGTGGACTATTACTCACTGTTTTGGGGTCTCGGAGTGATTTCGATGATTGACGAACCCCGAGGTGCGATTACGTGTCGGTCATCAACACTCGCAGTTTTTGCCGATTTTGGCCCATTTCATGGACTATTACTCACTGTTTTGGGGTCTCGGAGTGATTTCCACGATTGACGAACCCAAAGGTGCGTTTACGTGTCGGTCATCAACACTCGCAGTTTTGGCCGATTCTGGCCCGTTTCGTGGACTATTACTCACGGTTTTGGGGTCTCGGAGTGATTTCCACGGTTGACGAACCCAGAGGTGCATTTACGTGTCGGTCAACAACACTCGTAGTTTTGGCCAATTTTGGCCCGTTTCATGGACTATTACTCACTATTTTGGGGTCTCGGAGTGATTTCCAAGATTGACGAACCCAAAGGTGTGTTTACGTGTCGGTCATCAACACTCGCAGTTTTCGCCGATTCTGCCCCGTTTAGTGGACTATTTACTCACTGTTTTGGGGTCTCAGAGTGATTTCCACGATTGACGAACCCCACGGTGCGTTTACGTGACGGTCATCAACACTCGCAGTTTTGGCCGATTCTGGCCCATTTCGTGGACTATTACTCACTGTTTTGGGGTCTCGGTGTGATTTCCACGATTGACGAACTCCAAGGTGCGTTTACGTGTCAGTCATCAACACTCGCAGTTTTGGCCGATTTTGGCCCGTTTCGTGGACTATTACTCACTGTGTTGGGGTCTCGTAGTGCTTTCCACGATTGACGAACCCAGAGGTGCCTTTACGTGTCGGTCATCAACACTCGCAGTTTTGACCAATTCTGGCCCGTTTCGTGGACTATTACTCACTGTGTTGCGGTCTCGTAGTGCTTTCCACGATTGACTAACCCAGACGTACCTTTACATGTCGGTCATCAACACTCGCAGTTTTGGCCGATTCTGGCCCGTTTTATGGACTATTACTCACTGTTTTGGGGTCTTGGAGTGATTTCCACGATTGACGAACCCAAAGGTGCGTTTACGTGTCGGTCATCAACACTCGTAGTTTTGGCAAATTTTGGCCCGTTTCATGGACTATTACTCACTATTTTGGGGTCTCGGAGTGATTTCCAAGATTGACGAACCCAGAGGTGCGTTTACGTGTCGGTCATCAACACTCGCAGTTTTGGCCGATTCTGGCCCGTTTCATGGACTATTTACTCAATGTTTTGGGGCCTCAGAGTGATTTCCACGATTGACGAACCCCAACGTGCGTTTACGTTTCGGTCGTCAACACTCGCAGTTTTGGCCGATTCTGGCCCATTTCATGGACTATAACTCACTGTTTTGGGGTCTCGGTGTGATTTCCACGATTGACGAACTCCAAGGTGCGTTTACCTGTCGGTCATCAACACTCGCAGTGTTGGCCGATTTTGGCCCATTTTGTGGACTATTACTCACTGTTTTGGGGTCTCGGAGTGATTTCGATGATTGACGAACCCCGAGGTGCGGTTACGTGTCGGTCATCAACACTCGCAGTTTTTGCCGATTTTGGCCCATTTCATGGACTATTACTCACTGTTTTGGGGTCTCGGAGTGATTTCCACGATTGACGAACCCAAAGGTGCGTTTACGTGTCGGTCATCAACACTCGCAGTTTTGGCCGATTCTGGCCCGTTTCGTGGACTATTACTCACGGTTTTGGGGTCTCGGAGTGATTTCCACGGTTGACGAACCCAGAGGTGCATTTACGTGTCGGTCAACAACACTCGTAGTTTTGGCCAATTTTGGCCCGTTTCATGGACTATTACTCACTATTTTGGGGTCTTGGAGTGATTTCCAAGATTGACGAACCCAAAGGTGTGTTTACGTGTCGGTCATCAACACTCGCAGTTTTGGCCGATTCTGCCCCGTTTAGTGGACTATTTACTCACTGTTTTGGGGTCTCAGAGTGATTTCCACGATTGACGAACCCCACGGTGCGTTTACGTGACGGTCATCAACACTCGCAGTTTTGGCCGATTCTGGCCCATTTCGTGGACTATTACTCACTGTTTTGGGGTCTCGGTGTGATTTCCACGATTGACGCACTCCAAGGTGCGTTTACGTGTCAGTCATCAACACTCGCAGTTTTGGCCGATTTTGGCCCGTTTCGTGGACTATTACTCACTGTGTTGGGGTCTCGTAGTGCTTTCCACGATTGACGAACCCAGAGGTGCCTTTACGTGTCGGTCATCAACACTCGCAGTTTTGACCAATTCTGGCCCGTTTCGTGGACTATTACTCACTGTGTTGCGGTCTCGTAGTGCTTTCCACGATTGACTAACCCAGACGTACCTTTACATGTCGGTCATCAACACTCGCAGTTTTGGCCGATTCTGGCCCGTTTTATGGACTATTACTCACTGTTTTGGGGTCTTGGAGTGATTTCCACGATTGACGAACCCAAAGGTGCGTTTACGTGTCGGTCATCAACACTCGTAGTTTTGGCCAATTTTGGCCCGTTTCATGGACTATTACTCACTATTTTGGGGTCTCGGAGTGATTTCCAAGATTGACGAACCCAGAGGTGCGTTTACGTGTCGGTCATCAACACTCGCAGTTTTGGCCGATTCTGGCCCGTTTCATGGACTATTTACTCAATGTTTTGGGGCCTCAGAGTGATTTCCACGATTGACGAACCCCAACGTGCGTTTACGTTTCGGTCGTCAACACTCGCAGTTTTGGCCGATTCTGGCCCATTTCATGGACTATAACTCACTGTTTTGGGGTCTCGGTGTGATTTCCACGATTGACGAACTCCAAGGTGCGTTTACCTGTCGGTCATCAACACTCGCAGTGTTGGCCGATTTTGGCCCATTTTGTGGACTATTACTCACTGTTTTGGGGTCTCGGAGTGATTTCGATGATTGACGAACCCCGAGGTGCGGTTACGTGTCGGTCATCAACACTCGCAGTTTTTGCCGATTTTGGCCCATTTCATGGACTATTACTCACTGTTTTGGGGTCTCGGAGTGATTTCCACGATTGACGAACCCAAAGGTGCGTTTACGTGTCGGTCATCAACACTCGCAGTTTTGGCCGATTCTGGCCCGTTTCGTGGACTATTACTCACGGTTTTGGGGTCTCGGAGTGATTTCCACGGTTGACGAACCCAGAGGTGCATTTACGTGTCGGTCAACAACACTCGTAGTTTTGGCCAATTTTGGCCCGTTTCATGGACTATTACTCACTATTTTGGGGTCTTGGAGTGATTTCCAAGATTGACGAACCCAAAGGTGTGTTTACGTGTCGGTCATCAACACTCGCAGTTTTGGCCGATTCTGCCCCGTTTAGTGGACTATTTACTCACTGTTTTGGGGTCTCAGAGTGATTTCCACGATTGACGAACCCCACGGTGCGTTTACGTGACGGTCATCAACACTCGCAGTTTTGGCCGATTCTGGCCCATTTCGTGGACTATTACTCACTGTTTTGGGGTCTCGGTGTGATTTCCACGATTGACGCACTCCAAGGTGCGTTTACGTGTCAGTCATCAACACTCGCAGTTTTGGCCGATTTTGGCCCGTTTCGTGGACTATTACTCACTGTGTTGGGGTCTCGTAGTGCTTTCCACGATTGACGAACCCAGAGGTGCCTTTACGTGTCGGTCATCAACACTCGCAGTTTTGACCAATTCTGGCCCGTTTCGTGGACTATTACTCACTGTGTTGCGGTCTCGTAGTGCTTTCCACGATTGACTAACCCAGAGGTACCTTTACATGTCGGTCATCAACAC
This sequence comes from Triticum timopheevii, assembly GCA_963921465.1. Lineage (NCBI taxonomy): Eukaryota > Viridiplantae > Streptophyta > Magnoliopsida > Poales > Poaceae > Triticum > Triticum timopheevii. Next base: position 670,296,635 of record OY997266.1, on the reverse strand, counting down.
TCGCAGTTTTGGCCGATTCTGGCCCGTTTTATGGACTATTACTCACTGTTTTGGGGTCTTGGAGTGATTTCCACGATTGACGAACCCAAAGGTGCGTTTACGTGTCGGTCATCAACACTCGTAGTTTTGGCCAATTTTGGCCCGTTTCATGGACTATTACTCACTATTTTGGGGTCTCGGAGTGATTTCCAAGATTGACGAACCCAGAGGTGCGTTTACGTGTCGGTCATCAACACTCGCAGTTTTGGCCGATTCTGGCCCGTTTCATGGACTATTTACTCAATGTTTTGGGGCCTCAGAGTGATTTCCACGATTGACGAACCCCAACGTGCGTTTACGTTTCGGTCGTCAACACTCGCAGTTTTGGTCGATTCTGGCCCATTTCATGGACTATAACTCACTGTTTTGGGGTCTCGGTGTGATTTCCACGATTGACGAACTCCAAGGTGCGTTTACCTGTCGGTCATCAACACTCGCAGTGTTGGCCGATTTTGGCCCATTTTGTGGACTATTACTCACTGTTTTGGGGTCTCGGAGTGATTTCGATGATTGACGAACCCCGAGGTGCGGTTACGTGTCGGTCATCAACACTCGCAGTTTTTGCCGATTTTGGCCCATTTCATGGACTATTACTCACTGTTTTGGGGTCTCGGAGTGATTTCCACGATTGACGAACCCAAAGGTGCGTTTACGTGTCGGTCATCAACACTCGCAGTTTTGGCCGATTCTGGCCCGTTTCGTGGACTATTACTCACGGTTTTGGGGTCTCGGAGTGATTTCCACGGTTGACGAACCCAGAGGTGCATTTACGTGTCGGTCAACAACACTCGTAGTTTTGGCCAATTTTGGCCCGTTTCATGGACTATTACTCACTATTTTGGGGTCTTGGAGTGATTTCCAAGATTGACGAACCCAAAGGTGTGTTTACGTGTCGGTCATCAACACTCGCAGTTTTGGCCGATTCTGCCCCGTTTAGTGGACTATTTACTCACTGTTTTGGGGTCTCAGAGTGATTTCCACGATTGACGAACCCCACGGTGCGTTTACGTGACGGTCATCAACACTCGCAGTTTTGGCCGATTCTGGCCCATTTCGTGGACTATTACTCACTGTTTTGGGGTCTCGGTGTGATTTCCACGATTGACGCACTCCAAGGTGCGTTTACGTGTCAGTCATCAACACTCGCAGTTTTGGCCGATTTTGGCCCGTTTCGTGGACTATTACTCACTGTGTTGGGGTCTCGTAGTGCTTTCCACGATTGACGAACCCAGAGGTGCCTTTACGTGTCGGTCATCAACACTCGCAGTTTTGACCAATTCTGGCCCGTTTCGTGGACTATTACTCACTGTGTTGCGGTCTCGTAGTGCTTTCCACGATTGACTAACCCAGAGGTACCTTTACATGTCGGTCATCAACACTCGCAGTTTTGGCCGATTCTGGCCCGTTTTATGGACTATTACTCACTGTTTTGGGGTCTTGGAGTGATTTCCACGATTGACGAACCCAAAGGTGCGTTTACGTGTCGGTCATCAACACTCGTAGTTTTGGCCAATTTTGGCCCGTTTCATGGACTATTACTCACTATTTTGGGGTCTCGGAGTGATTTCCAAGATTGACGAACCCAGAGGTGCGTTTACGTGTCGGTCATCAACACTCGCAGTTTTGGCCGATTCTGGCCCGTTTCATGGACTATTTACTCAATGTTTTGGGGCCTCAGAGTGATTTCCACGATTGACGAACCCCAACGTGCGTTTACGTTTCGGTCGTCAACACTCGCAGTTTTGGTCGATTCTGGCCCATTTCATGGACTATAACTCACTGTTTTGGGGTCTCGGTGTGATTTCCACGATTGACGAACTCCAAGGTGCGTTTACCTGTCGGTCATCAACACTCGCAGTGTTGGCCGATTTTGGCCCATTTTGTGGACTATTACTCACTGTTTTGGGGTCTCGGAGTGATTTCGATGATTGACGAACCCCGAGGTGCGGTTACGTGTCGGTCATCAACACTCGCAGTTTTTGCCGATTTTGGCCCATTTCATGGACTATTACTCACTGTTTTGGGGTCTCGGAGTGATTTCCACGATTGACGAACCCAAAGGTGCGTTTACGTGTCGGTCATCAACACTCGCAGTTTTGGCCGATTCTGGCCCGTTTCGTGGACTATTACTCACGGTTTTGGGGTCTCGGAGTGATTTCCACGGTTGACGAACCCAGAGGTGCATTTACGTGTCGGTCAACAACACTCGTAGTTTTGGCCAATTTTGGCCCGTTTCATGGACTATTACTCACTATTTTGGGGTCTTGGAGTGATTTCCAAGATTGACGAACCCAAAGGTGTGTTTACGTGTCGGTCATCAACACTCGCAGTTTTGGCCGATTCTGCCCCGTTTAGTGGACTATTTACTCACTGTTTTGGGGTCTCAGAGTGATTTCCACGATTGACGAACCCCACGGTGCGTTTACGTGACGGTCATCAACACTCGCAGTTTTGGCCGATTCTGGCCCATTTCGTGGACTATTACTCACTGTTTTGGGGTCTCGGTGTGATTTCCACGATTGACGCACTCCAAGGTGCGTTTACGTGTCAGTCATCAACACTCGCAGTTTTGGCCGATTTTGGCCCGTTTCGTGGACTATTACTCACTGTGTTGGGGTCTCGTAGTGCTTTCCACGATTGACGAACCCAGAGGTGCCTTTACGTGTCGGTCATCAACACTCGCAGTTTTGACCAATTCTGGCCCGTTTCGTGGACTATTACTCACTGTGTTGCGGTCTCGTAGTGCTTTCCACGATTGACTAACCCAGAGGTACCTTTACATGTCGGTCATCAACACTCGCAGTTTTGGCCGATTCTGGCCCGTTTTATGGACTATTACTCACTGTTTTGGGGTCTTGGAGTGATTTCCACGATTGACGAACCCAAAGGTGCGTTTACGTGTCGGTCATCAACACTCGTAGTTTTGGCCAATTTTGGCCCGTTTCATGGACTATTACTCACTATTTTGGGGTCTCGGAGTGATTTCCAAGATTGACGAACCCAGAGGTGCGTTTACGTGTCGGTCATCAACACTCGCAGTTTTGGCCGATTCTGGCCCGTTTCATGGACTATTTACTCAATGTTTTGGGGCCTCAGAGTGATTTCCACGATTGACGAACCCCAACGTGCGTTTACGTTTCGGTCGTCAACACTCGCAGTTTTGGTCGATTCTGGCCCATTTCATGGACTATAACTCACTGTTTTGGGGTCTCGGTGTGATTTCCACGATTGACGAACTCCAAGGTGCGTTTACCTGTCGGTCATCAACACTCGCAGTGTTGGCCGATTTTGGCCCATTTTGTGGACTATTACTCACTGTTTTGGGGTCTCGGAGTGATTTCGATGATTGACGAACCCCGAGGTGCGGTTACGTGTCGGTCATCAACACTCGCAGTTTTTGCCGATTTTGGCCCATTTCATGGACTATTACTCACTGTTTTGGGGTCTCGGAGTGATTTCCACGATTGACGAACCCAAAGGTGCGTTTACGTGTCGGTCATCAACACTCGCAGTTTTGGCCGATTCTGGCCCGTTTCGTGGACTATTACTCACGGTTTTGGGGTCTCGGAGTGATTTCCACGGTTGACGAACCCAGAGGTGCATTTACGTGTCGGTCAACAACACTCGTAGTTTTGGCCAATTTTGGCCCGTTTCATGGACTATTACTCACTATTTTGGGGTCTCGGAGTGATTTCCAAGATTGACGAACCCAAAGGTGTGTTTACATGTCGGTCATCAACACTCGCAGTTTTGGCCAATTCTGCCCCGTTTAGTGGACTATTTACTCACTGTTTTGGGGTCTCAGAGTGATTTCCACGATTGACGAACCCCACGGTGCGTTTACGTGACGGTCATCAACACTCGCAGTTTTGGCCGATTCTGGCCCATTTCGTGGACTATTACTCACTGTTTTGGGGTCTCGGTGTGATTTCCACGATTGACGAACTCCAAGGTGCGTTTACGTGTCAGTCATCAACACTCGCAGTTTTGGCCGATTTTGGCCCGTTTCGTGGACTATTACTCACTGTGTTGGGGTCTCGTAGTGCTTTCCACGATTGACGAACCCAGAGGTGCCTTTACGTGTCGGTCATCAACACTCGCAGTTTTGACCAATTCTGGCCCGTTTCGTGGACTATTACTCACTGTGTTGCGGTCTCGTAGTGCTTTCCACGATTGACTAACCCAGACGTACCTTTACATGTCGGTCATCAACACTCGCAGTTTTGGCCGATTCTGGCCCGTTTTATGGACTATTACTCACTGTTTTGGGGTCTTGGAGTGATTTCCACGATTGACGAACCCAAAGGTGCGTTTACGTGTCGGTCATCAACACTCGTAGTTTTGGCAAATTTTGGCCCGTTTCATGGACTATTACTCACTATTTTGGGGTCTCGGAGTGATTTCCAAGATTGACGAACCCAGAGGTGCGTTTACGTGTCGGTCATCAACACTCGCAGTTTTGGCCGATTCTGGCCCGTTTCATGGACTATTTACTCAATGTTTTGGGGCCTCAGAGTGATTTCCACGATTGACGAACCCCAACGTGCGTTTACGTTTCGGTCGTCAACACTCGCAGTTTTGGCCGTTTCTGGCCCATTTCATGGACTATAACTCACTGTTTTGGGGTCTCGGTGTGATTTCCACGATTGACGAACTCCAAGGTGCGTTTACCTGTCGGTCATCAACACTCGCAGTGTTGGCCGATTTTGGCCCATTTTGTGGACTATTACTCACTGTTTTGGGGTCTCGGAGTGATTTCGATGATTGACGAACCCCGAGGTGCGGTTACGTGTCGGTCATCAACACTCGCAGTTTTGGCCGATTCTGGCCCGTTTCGTGGACTATTACTCACGGTTTTGGGGTCTCGGAGTGATTTCCACGGTTGACGAACCCAGAGGTGCATTTACGTGTCGGTCAACAACACTCGTAGTTTTGGCCAATTTTGGCCCGTTTCATGGACTATTACTCACTATTTTGGGGTCTTGGAGTGATTTCCAAGATTGACGAACCCAAAGGCGTGTTTACGTGTCGGTCATCAACACTCGCAGTTTTGGCCGATTCTGCCCCGTTTAGTGGACTATTTACTCACTGTTTTGGGGTCTCAGAGTGATTTCCACGATTGACGAACCCCACGGTGCGTTTACGTGACGGTCATCAACACTCGCAGTTTTGGCCGATTCTGGCCCATTTCGTGGACTATTACTCACTGTTTTGGGGTCTCGGAGTGATTTCGATGATTGACGAACCCCGAGGTGCGATTACGTGTCGGTCATCAACACTCGCAGTTTTTGCCGATTTTGGCCCATTTCATGGACTATTACTCACTGTTTTGGGGTCTCGGAGTGATTTCCATGATTGACGAACCCAAAGGTGCGTTTACGTGTCGGTCATCAACACTCGCAGTTTTGGCCGATTCTGGCCCGTTTCGTGGACTATTACTCACGGTTTTGGGGTCTCGGAGTGATTTCCACGGTTGACGAACCCAGAGGTGCATTTACGTGTCGGTCAACAACACTCGTAGTTTTGGCCAATTTTGGCCCGTTTCATGGACTATTACTCACTATTTTGGGGTCTTGGAGTGATTTCCAAGATTGACGAACCCAAAGGTGTGTTTACGTGTCGGTCATCAACACTCGCAGTTTTGGCCGATTCTGCCCCGTTTAGTGGACTATTTACTCACTGTTTTGGGGTCTCAGAGTGATTTCCACGATTGACGAACCCCACGGTGCGTTTACGTGACGGTCATCAACACTCGCAGTTTTGGCCGATTCTGGCCCATTTCGTGGACTATTACTCACTGTTTTGGGGTCTCGGTGTGATTTCCACGATTGACGCACTCCAAGGTGCGTTTACGTGTCAGTCATCAACACTCGCAGTTTTGGCCGATTTTGGCCCGTTTCGTGGACTATTACTCACTGTGTTGGGGTCTCGTAGTGCTTTCCACGATTGACGAACCCAGAGGTGCCTTTACGTGTCGGTCATCAACACTCGCAGTTTTGACCAATTCTGGCCCGTTTCGTGGACTATTACTCACTGTGTTGCGGTCTCGTAGTGCTTTCCACGATTGACTAACCCAGAGGTACCTTTACATGTCGGTCATCAACACTCGCAGTTTTGGCCGATTCTGGCCCGTTTTATGGACTATTACTCACTGTTTTGGGGTCTTGGAGTGATTTCCACGATTGACGAACCCAAAGGTGCGTTTACGTGTCGGTCATCAACACTCGTAGTTTTGGCCAATTTTGGCCCGTTTCATGGACTATTACTCACTATTTTGGGGTCTTGGAGTGATTTCCAAGATTGACGAACCCAAAGGTGTGTTTACGTGTCGGTCATCAACACTCGCAGTTTTGGCCGATTCTGCCCCGTTTAGTGGACTATTTACTCACTGTTTTGGGGTCTCAGAGTGATTTCCACGATTGACGAACCCCACGGTGCGTTTACGTGACGGTCATCAACACTCGCAGTTTTGGCCGATTCTGGCCCATTTCGTGGACTATTACTCACTGTTTTGGGGTCTCGGTGTGATTTCCACGATTGACGCACTCCAAGGTGCGTTTACGTGTCAGTCATCAACACTCGCAGTTTTGGCCGATTTTGGCCCGTTTCGTGGACTATTACTCACTGTGTTGGGGTCTCGTAGTGCTTTCCACGATTGACGAACCCAGAGGTGCCTTTACGTGTCGGTCATCAACACTCGCAGTTTTGACCAATTCTGGCCCGTTTCGTGGACTATTACTCACTGTGTTGCGGTCTCGTAGTGCTTTCCACGATTGACTAACCCAGAGGTACCTTTACATGTCGGTCATCAACACTCGCAGTTTTGGCCGATTCTGGCCCGTTTTATGGACTATTACTCACTGTTTTGGGGTCTTGGAGTGATTTCCACGATTGACGAACCCAAAGGTGCGTTTACGTGTCGGTCATCAACACTCGTAGTTTTGGCCAATTTTGGCCCGTTTCATGGACTATTACTCACTATTTTGGGGTCTCGGAGTGATTTCCAAGATTGACGAACCCAGAGGTGCGTTTACGTGTCGGTCATCAACACTCGCAGTTTTGGCCGATTCTGGCCCGTTTCATGGACTATTTACTCAATGTTTTGGGGCCTCAGAGTGATTTCCACGATTGACGAACCCCAACGTGCGTTTACGTTTCGGTCGTCAACACTCGCAGTTTTGGCCGTTTCTGGCCCATTTCATGGACTATAACTCACTGTTTTGGGGTCTCGGTGTGATTTCCACGATTGACGAACTCCAAGGTGCGTTTACCTGTCGGTCATCAACACTCGCAGTGTTGGCCGATTTTGGCCCATTTTGTGGACTATTACTCACTGTTTTGGGGTCTCGGAGTGATTTCGATGATTGACGAACCCCGAGGTGCGGTTACGTGTCGGTCATCAACACTCGCAGTTTTTGCCGATTTTGGCCCATTTCATGGACTATTACTCACTGTTTTGGGGTCTCGGAGTGATTTCCACGATTGACGAACCCAAAGGTGCGTTTACGTGTCGGTCATCAACACTCGCAGTTTTGGCCGATTCTGGCCCGTTTCGTGGACTATTACTCACGGTTTTGGGGTCTCGGAGTGATTTCCACGGTTGACGAACCCAGAGGTGCATTTACGTGTCGGTCAACAACACTCGTAGTTTTGGCCAATTTTGGCCCGTTTCATGGACTATTACTCACTATTTTGGGGTCTTGGAGTGATTTCCAAGATTGACGAACCCAAAGGCGTGTTTACGTGTCGGTCATCAACACTCGCAGTTTTGGCCGATTCTGCCCCGTTTAGTGGACTATTTACTCACTGTTTTGGGGTCTCAGAGTGATTTCCACGATTGACGAACCCCACGGTGCGTTTACGTGACGGTCATCAACACTCGCAGTTTTGGCCGATTCTGGCCCATTTCGTGGACTATTACTCACTGTTTTGGGGTCTCGGAGTGATTTCGATGATTGACGAACCCCGAGGTGCGATTACGTGTCGGTCATCAACACTCGCAGTTTTTGCCGATTTTGGCCCATTTCATGGACTATTACTCACTGTTTTGGGGTCTCGGAGTGATTTCCATGATTGACGAACCCAAAGGTGCGTTTACGTGTCGGTCATCAACACTCGCAGTTTTGGCCGATTCTGGCCCGTTTCGTGGACTATTACTCACGGTTTTGGGGTCTCGGAGTGATTTCCACGGTTGACGAACCCAGAGGTGCATTTACGTGTCGGTCAACAACACTCGTAGTTTTGGCCAATTTTGGCCCGTTTCATGGACTATTACTCACTATTTTGGGGTCTTGGAGTGATTTCCAAGATTGACGAACCCAAAGGTGTGTTTACGTGTCGGTCATCAACACTCGCAGTTTTGGCCGATTCTGCCCCGTTTAGTGGACTATTTACTCACTGTTTTGGGGTCTCAGAGTGATTTCCACGATTGACGAACCCCACGGTGCGTTTACGTGACGGTCATCAACACTCGCAGTTTTGGCCGATTCTGGCCCATTTCGTGGACTATTACTCACTGTTTTGGGGTCTCGGTGTGATTTCCACGATTGACGCACTCCAAGGTGCGTTTACGTGTCAGTCATCAACACTCGCAGTTTTGGCCGATTTTGGCCCGTTTCGTGGACTATTACTCACTGTGTTGGGGTCTCGTAGTGCTTTCCACGATTGACGAACCCAGAGGTGCCTTTACGTGTCGGTCATCAACACTCGCAGTTTTGACCAATTCTGGCCCGTTTCGTGGACTATTACTCACTGTGTTGCGGTCTCGTAGTGCTTTCCACGATTGACTAACCCAGAGGTACCTTTACATGTCGGTCATCAACACTCGCAGTTTTGGCCGATTCTGGCCCGTTTTATGGACTATTACTCACTGTTTTGGGGTCTTGGAGTGATTTCCACGATTGACGAACCCAAAGGTGCGTTTACGTGTCGGTCATCAACACTCGTAGTTTTGGCCAATTTTGGCCCGTTTCATGGACTATTACTCACTATTTTGGGGTCTTGGAGTGATTTCCAAGATTGACGAACCCAAAGGTGTGTTTACGTGTCGGTCATCAACACTCGCAGTTTTGGCCGATTCTGCCCCGTTTAGTGGACTATTTACTCACTGTTTTGGGGTCTCAGAGTGATTTCCACGATTGACGAACCCCACGGTGCGTTTACGTGACGGTCATCAACACTCGCAGTTTTGGCCGATTCTGGCCCATTTCGTGGACTATTACTCACTGTTTTGGGGTCTCGGTGTGATTTCCACGATTGACGCACTCCAAGGTGCGTTTACGTGTCAGTCATCAACACTCGCAGTTTTGGCCGATTTTGGCCCGTTTCGTGGACTATTACTCACTGTGTTGGGGTCTCGTAGTGCTTTCCACGATTGACGAACCCAGAGGTGCCTTTACGTGTCGGTCATCAACACTCGCAGTTTTGACCAATTCTGGCCCGTTTCGTGGACTATTACTCACTGTGTTGCGGTCTCGTAGTGCTTTCCACGATTGACTAACCCAGAGGTACCTTTACATGTCGGTCATCAACACTCGCAGTTTTGGCCGATTCTGGCCCGTTTTATGGACTATTACTCACTGTTTTGGGGTCTTGGAGTGATTTCCACGATTGACGAACCCAAAGGTGCGTTTACGTGTCGGTCATCAACACTCGTAGTTTTGGCCAATTTTGGCCCGTTTCATGGACTATTACTCACTATTTTGGGGTCTCGGAGTGATTTCCAAGATTGACGAACCCAGAGGTGCGTTTACGTGTCGGTCATCAACACTCGCAGTTTTGGCCGATTCTGGCCCGTTTCATGGACTATTTACTCAATGTTTTGGGGCCTCAGAGTGATTTCCACGATTGACGAACCCCAACGTGCGTTTACGTTTCGGTCGTCAACACTCGCAGTTTTGGTCGATTCTGGCCCATTTCATGGACTATAACTCACTGTTTTGGGGTCTCGGTGTGATTTCCACGATTGACGAACTCCAAGGTGCGTTTACCTGTCGGTCATCAACACTCGCAGTGTTGGCCGATTTTGGCCCATTTTGTGGACTATTACTCACTGTTTTGGGGTCTCGGAGTGATTTCGATGATTGACGAACCCCGAGGTGCGGTTACGTGTCGGTCATCAACACTCGCAGTTTTTGCCGATTTTGGCCCATTTCATGGACTATTACTCACTGTTTTGGGGTCTCGGAGTGATTTCCACGATTGACGAACCCAAAGGTGCGTTTACGTGTCGGTCATCAACACTCGCAGTTTTGGCCGATTCTGGCCCGTTTCGTGGACTATTACTCACGGTTTTGGGGTCTCGGAGTGATTTCCACGGTTGACGAACCCAGAGGTGCATTTACGTGTCGGTCAACAACACTCGTAGTTTTGGCCAATTTTGGCCCGTTTCATGGACTATTACTCACTATTTTGGGGTCTCGGAGTGATTTCCAAGATTGACGAACCCAAAGGTGTGTTTACATGTCGGTCATCAACACTCGCAGTTTTGGCCAATTCTGCCCCGTTTAGTGGACTATTTACTCACTGTTTTGGGGTCTCAGAGTGATTTCCACGATTGACGAACCCCACGGTGCGTTTACGTGACGGTCATCAACACTCGCAGTTTTGGCCGATTCTGGCCCATTTCGTGGACTATTACTCACTGTTTTGGGGTCTCGGTGTGATTTCCACGATTGACGAACTCCAAGGTGCGTTTACGTGTCAGTCATCAACACTCGCAGTTTTGGCCGATTTTGGCCCGTTTCGTGGACTATTACTCACTGTGTTGGGGTCTCGTAGTGCTTTCCACGATTGACGAACCCAGAGGTGCCTTTACGTGTCGGTCATCAACACTCGCAGTTTTGACCAATTCTGGCCCGTTTCGTGGACTATTACTCACTGTGTTGCGGTCTCGTAGTGCTTTCCACGATTGACTAACCCAGACGTACCTTTACATGTCGGTCATCAACACTCGCAGTTTTGGCCGATTCTGGCCCGTTTTATGGACTATTACTCACTGTTTTGGGGTCTTGGAGTGATTTCCACGATTGACGAACCCAAAGGTGCGTTTACGTGTCGGTCATCAACACTCGTAGTTTTGGCAAATTTTGGCCCGTTTCATGGACTATTACTCACTATTTTGGGGTCTCGGAGTGATTTCCAAGATTGACGAACCCAGAGGTGCGTTTACGTGTCGGTCATCAACACTCGCAGTTTTGGCCGATTCTGGCCCGTTTCATGGACTATTTACTCAATGTTTTGGGGCCTCAGAGTGATTTCCACGATTGACGAACCCCAACGTGCGTTTACGTTTCGGTCGTCAACACTCGCAGTTTTGGCCGTTTCTGGCCCATTTCATGGACTATAACTCACTGTTTTGGGGTCTCGGTGTGATTTCCACGATTGACGAACTCCAAGGTGCGTTTACCTGTCGGTCATCAACACTCGCAGTGTTGGCCGATTTTGGCCCATTTTGTGGACTATTACTCACTGTTTTGGGGTCTCGGAGTGATTTCGATGATTGACGAACCCCGAGGTGCGGTTACGTGTCGGTCATCAACACTCGCAGTTTTTGCCGATTTTGGCCCATTTCATGGACTATTACTCACTGTTTTGGGGTCTCGGAGTGATTTCCACGATTGACGAACCCAAAGGTGCGTTTACGTGTCGGTCATCAACACTCGCAGTTTTGGCCGATTCTGGCCCGTTTCGTGGACTATTACTCACGGTTTTGGGGTCTCGGAGTGATTTCCACGGTTGACGAACCCAGAGGTGCATTTACGTGTCGGTCAACAACACTCGTAGTTTTGGCCAATTTTGGCCCGTTTCATGGACTATTACTCACTATTTTGGGGTCTTGGAGTGATTTCCAAGATTGACGAACCCAAAGGTGTGTTTACGTGTCGGTCATCAACACTCGCAGTTTTGGCCGATTCTGCCCCGTTTAGTGGACTATTTACTCACTGTTTTGGGGTCTCAGAGTGATTTCCACGATTGACGAACCCCACGGTGCGTTTACGTGACGGTCATCAACACTCGCAGTTTTGGCCGATTCTGGCCCATTTCGTGGACTATTACTCACTGTTTTGGGGTCTCGGTGTGATTTCCACGATTGACGCACTCCAAGGTGCGTTTACGTGTCAGTCATCAACACTCGCAGTTTTGGCCGATTTTGGCCCGTTTCGTGGACTATTACTCACTGTGTTGGGGTCTCGTAGTGCTTTCCACGATTGACGAACCCAGAGGTGCCTTTACGTGTCGGTCATCAACACTCGCAGTTTTGACCAATTCTGGCCCGTTTCGTGGACTATTACTCACTGTGTTGCGGTCTCGTAGTGCTTTCCACGATTGACTAACCCAGAGGTACCTTTACATGTCGGTCATCAACACTCGCAGTTTTGGCCGATTCTGGCCCGTTTCATGGACTATTTACTCAATGTTTTGGGGCCTCAGAGTGATTTCCACGATTGACGAACCCCAACGTGCGTTTACGTTTCGGTCGTCAACACTCGCAGTTTTGGCCGATTCTGGCCCATTTCATGGACTATAACTCACTGTTTTGGGGTCTCGGTGTGATTTCCACGATTGACGAACTCCAAGGTGCGTTTACCTGTCGGTCATCAACACTCGCAGTGTTGGCCGATTTTGGCCCATTTTGTGGACTATTACTCACTGTTTTGGGGTCTCGGAGTGATTTCGATGATTGACGAACCCCGAGGTGCGGTTACGTGTCGGTCATCAACACTCGCAGTTTTTGCCGATTTTGGCCCATTTCATGGACTATTACTCACTGTTTTGGGGTCTCGGAGTGATTTCCACGATTGACGAACCCAAAGGTGCGTTTACGTGTCGGTCATCAACACTCGCAGTTTTGGCCGATTCTGGCCCGTTTCGTGGACTATTACTCACGGTTTTGGGGTCTCGGAGTGATTTCCACGGTTGACGAACCCAGAGGTGCATTTACGTGTCGGTCAACAACACTCGTAGTTTTGGCCAATTTTGGCCCGTTTCATGGACTATTACTCACTATTTTGGGGTCTTGGAGTGATTTCCAAGATTGACGAACCCAAAGGTGTGTTTACGTGTCGGTCATCAACACTCGCAGTTTTGGCCGATTCTGCCCCGTTTAGTGGACTATTTACTCACTGTTTTGGGGTCTCAGAGTGATTTCCACGATTGACGAACCCCACGGTGCGTTTACGTGACGGTCATCAACACTCGCAGTTTTGGCCGATTCTGGCCCATTTCGTGGACTATTACTCACTGTTTTGGGGTCTCGGTGTGATTTCCACGATTGACGCACTCCAAGGTGCGTTTACGTGTCAGTCATCAACACTCGCAGTTTTGGCCGATTTTGGCCCGTTTCGTGGACTATTACTCACTGTGTTGGGGTCTCGTAGTGCTTTCCACGATTGACGAACCCAGAGGTGCCTTTACGTGTCGGTCATCAACACTCGCAGTTTTGACCAATTCTGGCCCGTTTCGTGGACTATTACTCACTGTGTTGCGGTCTCGTAGTGCTTTCCACGATTGACTAACCCAGAGGTACCTTTACATGTCGGTCATCAACACTCGCAGTTTTGGCCGATTCTGGCCCGTTTTATGGACTATTACTCACTGTTTTGGGGTCTTGGAGTGATTTCCACGATTGACGAACCCAAAGGTGCGTTTACGTGTCGGTCATCAACACTCGTAGTTTTGGCCAATTTTGGCCCGTATCATGGACTATTACTCACTATTTTGGGGTCTCGGACTGATTTCCAAGATTGACGAACCCAGAGGTGCGTTTACGTGTCGGTCATCAACACTCGCAGTGTTGGCTGATTTTGGCCCATTTTGTGGACTATTACTCACTGTTTTGGGGTCTCGGAGTGATTTCGATGATTGACGAACCCCGAGGTGCGGTTACGTGTCGGTCATCAACACTCGCAGTTTTTGCCGATTTTGGCCCATTTCATGGACTATTACTCACTGTTTTGGGGTCTCGGAGTGATTTCCACGATTGACGAACCCAAAGGTGCGTTTACGTGTCGGTCATCAACACTCGCAGTTTTGGCCGATTCTGGCCCGTTTCGTGGACTATTACTCACGGTTTTGGGGTCTCGGAGTGATTTCCACGGTTGACGAACCCAGAGGTGCATTTACGTGTCGGTCAACAACACTCGTAGTTTTGGCCAATTTTGGCCCGTTTCATGGACTATTACTCACTATTTTGGGGTCTTGGAGTGATTTCCAAGATTGACGAACCCAAAGGTGTGTTTACGTGTCGGTCATCAACACTCGCAGTTTTGGCCGATTCTGCCCCGTTTAGTGGACTATTTACTCACTGTTTTGGGGTCTCAGAGTGATTTCCACGATTGACGAACCCCACGGTGCGTTTACGTGACGGTCATCAACACTCGCAGTTTTGGCCGATTCTGGCCCATTTCGTGGACTATTACTCACTGTTTTGGGGTCTCGGTGTGATTTCCACGATTGACGCACTCCAAGGTGCGTTTACGTGTCAGTCATCAACACTCGCAGTTTTGGCCGATTTTGGCCCGTTTCGTGGGACTATTACTCACTGTGTTGGGGTCTCGTAGTGCTTTCCACGATTGACGAACCCAGAGGTGCCTTTACGTGTCGGTCATCAACACTCGCAGTTTTGACCAATTCTGGCCCGTTTCGTGGACTATTACTCACTGTGTTGCGGTCTCGTAGTGCTTTCCACGATTGACTAACCCAGAGGTACCTTTACATGTCGGTCATCAACACTCGCAGTTTTGGCCGATTCTGGCCCGTTTTATGGACTATTACTCACTGTTTTGGGGTCTTGGAGTGATTTCCACGATTGACGAACCCAAAGGTGCGTTTACGTGTCGGTCATCAACACTCGTAGTTTTGGCCAATTTTGGCCCGTATCATGGACTATTACTCACTATTTTGGGGTCTCGGACTGATTTCCAAGATTGACGAACCCAGAGGTGCGTTTACGTGTCGGTCATCAACACTCGCAGTGTTGGCTGATTTTGGCCCATTTTGTGGACTATTACTCACTGTTTTGGGGGTCTCGGAGTGATTTCGATGATTGACGAACCCCGAGGTGCGATTACGTGTCGGTCATCAACACTCGCAGTTTTTTGCCGATTTTGGCCCATTTCATGGACTATTACTCACTGTTTTGGGGTCTCGGAGTGATTTCCACGATTGACGAACCCAAAGGTGCGTTTACGTGTCGGTCATCAACACTCGCAGTTTTGGCCGATTCTGGCCCGTTTCGTGGACTATTACTCACGGTTTTGGGGTCTCGGAGTGATTTCCACGGTTGACGAACCCAGAGGTGCATTTACGTGTCGGTCAACAACACTCGTAGTTTTGGCCAATTTTGGCCCGTTTCATGGACTATTACTCACTATTTTGGGGTCTTGGAGTGATTTCCAAGATTGACGAACCCAAAGGTGTGTTTACGTGTCGGTCATCAACACTCGCAGTTTTGGCCGATTCTGCCCCGTTTAGTGGACTATTTACTCACTGTTTTGGGGTCTCAGAGTGATTTCCACGATTGACGAACCCCACGGTGCGTTTACGTGACGGTCATCAACACTCGCAGTTTTGGCCGATTCTGGCCCATTTCGTGGACTATTACTCACTGTTTTGGGGTCTCGGTGTGATTTCCACGATTGACGCACTCCAAGGTGCGTTTACGTGTCAGTCATCAACACTCGCAGTTTTGGCCGATTTTGGCCCGTTTCGTGGACTATTACTCACTGTGTTGGGGTCTCGTAGTGCTTTCCCACGATTGACGAACCCAGAGGTGCCTTTACGTGTCGGTCATCAACACTCGCAGTTTTGACCAATTCTGGCCCGTTTCGTGGACTATTACTCACTGTGTTGCGGTCTCGTAGTGCTTTCCACGATTGACTAACCCAGAGGTACCTTTACATGTCGGTCATCAACACTCGCAGTTTTGGCCGATTCTGGCCCGTTTCATGGACTATTTACTCAATGTTTTGGGGCCTCAGAGTGATTTCCACGATTGACGAACCCCAACGTGCGTTTACGTTTCGGTCGTCAACACTCGCAGTTTTGGCCGATTCTGGCCCATTTCATGGACTATAACTCACTGTTTTGGGGTCTCGGTGTGATTTCCACGATTGACGAACTCCAAGGTGCGTTTACCTGTCGGTCATCAACACTCGCAGTGTTGGCCGATTTTGGCCCATTTTGTGGACTATTACTCACTGTTTTGGGGTCTCGGAGTGATTTCGATGATTGACGAACCCCGAGGTGCGGTTACGTGTCGGTCATCAACACTCGCAGTTTTTGCCGATTTTGGCCCATTTCATGGACTATTACTCACTGTTTTGGGGTCTCGGAGTGATTTCCACGATTGACGAACCCAAAGGTGCGTTTACGTGTCGGTCATCAACACTCGCAGTTTTGGCCGATTCTGGCCCGTTTCGTGGACTATTACTCACGGTTTTGGGGTCTCGGAGTGATTTCCACGGTTGACGAACCCAGAGGTGCATTTACGTGTCGGTCAACAACACTCGTAGTTTTGGCCAATTTTGGCCCGTTTCATGGACTATTACTCACTATTTTGGGGTCTTGGAGTGATTTCCAAGATTGACGAACCCAAAGGTGTGTTTACGTGTCGGTCATCAACACTCGCAGTTTTGGCCGATTCTGCCCCGTTTAGTGGACTATTTACTCACTGTTTTGGGGTCTCAGAGTGATTTCCACGATTGACGAACCCCACGGTGCGTTTACGTGACGGTCATCAACACTCGCAGTTTTGGCCGATTCTGGCCCATTTCGTGGACTATTACTCACTGTTTTGGGGTCTCGGTGTGATTTCCACGATTGACGCACTCCAAGGTGCGTTTACGTGTCAGTCATCAACACTCGCAGTTTTGGCCGATTTTGGCCCGTTTCGTGGACTATTACTCACTGTGTTGGGGTCTCGTAGTGCTTTCCACGATTGACGAACCCAGAGGTGCCTTTACGTGTCGGTCATCAACACTCGCAGTTTTGACCAATTCTGGCCCGTTTCGTGGACTATTACTCACTGTGTTGCGGTCTCGTAGTGCTTTCCACGATTGACTAACCCAGAGGTACCTTTACATGTCGGTCATCAACACTCGCAGTTTTGGCCGATTCTGGCCCGTTTTATGGACTATTACTCACTGTTTTGGGGGTCTTGGAGTGATTTCCACGATTGACGAACCCAAAGGTGCGTTTACGTGTCGGTCATCAACACTCGTAGTTTTGGCCAATTTTGGCCCGTATCATGGACTATTACTCACTATTTTGGGGTCTCGGACTGATTTCCAAGATTGACGAACCCAGAGGTGCGTTTACGTGTCGGTCATCAACACTCGCAGTGTTGGCTGATTTTGGCCCATTTTGTGGACTATTACTCACTGTTTTGGGGTCTCGGAGTGATTTCGATGATTGACGAACCCCGAGGTGCGATTACGTGTCGGTCATCAACACTCGCAGTTTTTGCCGATTTTGGCCCATTTCATGGACTATTACTCACTGTTTTGGGGTCTCGGAGTGATTTCCACGATTGACGAACCCAAAGGTGCGTTTACGTGTCGGTCATCAACACTCGCAGTTTTGGCCGATTCTGGCCCGTTTCGTGGACTATTACTCACGGTTTTGGGGTCTCGGAGTGATTTCCACGGTTGACGAACCCAGAGGTGCATTTACGTGTCGGTCAACAACACTCGTAGTTTTTGGCCAATTTTGGCCCGTTTCATGGACTATTACTCACTATTTTGGGGTCTTGGAGTGATTTCCAAGATTGACGAACCCAAAGGTGTGTTTACGTGTCGGTCATCAACACTCGCAGTTTTGGCCGATTCTGCCCCGTTTAGTGGACTATTTACTCACTGTTTTGGGGTCTCAGAGTGATTTCCACGATTGACGAACCCCACGGTGCGTTTACGTGACGGTCATCAACACTCGCAGTTTTGGCCGATTCTGGCCCATTTCGTGGACTATTACTCACTGTTTTGGGGTCCTCGGTGTGATTTCCACGATTGACGCACTCCAAGGTGCGTTTACGTGTCAGTCATCAACACTCGCAGTTTTGGCCGATTTTGGCCCGTTTCGTGGACTATTACTCACTGTGTTGGGGTCTCGTAGTGCTTTCCACGATTGACGAACCCAGAGGTGCCTTTACGTGTCGGTCATCAACACTCGCAGTTTTGACCAATTCTGGCCCGTTTCGTGGACTATTACTCACTGTGTTGCGGTCTCGTAGTGCTTTCCACGATTGACTAACCCAGAGGTACCTTTACATGTCGGTCATCAACACTCGCAGTTTTGGCCGATTCTGGCCCGTTTTATGGACTATTACTCACTGTTTTGGGGTCTTGGAGTGATTTCCACGATTGACGAACCCAAAGGTGCGTTTACGTGTCGGTCATCAACACTCGTAGTTTTGGCCAATTTTGGCCCGTTTCATGGACTATTACTCACTATTTTGGGGTCTCGGAGTGATTTCCAAGATTGACGAACCCAGAGGTGCGTTTACGTGTCGGTCATCAACACTCGCAGTTTTGGCCGATTCTGGCCCGTTTCATGGACTATTTACTCAATGTTTTGGGGCCTCAGAGTGATTTCCACGATTGACGAACCCCAACGTGCGTTTACGTTTCGGTCGTCAACACTCGCAGTTTTGGTCGATTCTGGCCCGTTTCGTGGACTATTACTCACGGTTTTGGGGTCTCGGAGTGATTTCCACGGTTGACGAACCCAGAGGTGCATTTACGTGTCGGTCAACAACACTCGTAGTTTTGGCCAATTTTGGCCCGTTTCATGGACTATTACTCACTATTTTGGGGTCTTGGAGTGATTTCCAAGATTGACGAACCCAAAGGTGTGTTTACGTGTCGGTCATCAACACTCGCAGTTTTGGCCGATTCTGCCCCGTTTAGTGGACTATTTACTCACTGTTTTGGGGTCTCAGAGTGATTTCCACGATTGACGAACCCCACGGTGCGTTTACGTGACGGTCATCAACACTCGCAGTTTTGGCCGATTCTGGCCCATTTCGTGGACTATTACTCACTGTTTTGGGGTCTCGGTGTGATTTCCACGATTGACGCACTCCAAGGTGCGTTTACGTGTCAGTCATCAACACTCGCAGTTTTGGCCGATTTTGGCCCGTTTCGTGGACTATTACTCACTGTGTTGGGGTCTCGTAGTGCTTTCCACGATTGACGAACCCAGAGGTGCCTTTACGTGTCGGTCATCAACACTCGCAGTTTTGACCAATTCTGGCCCGTTTCGTGGACTATTACTCACTGTGTTGCGGTCTCGTAGTGCTTTCCACGATTGACTAACCCAGAGGTACCTTTACATGTCGGTCATCAACACTCGCAGTTTTGGCCGATTCTGGCCCGTTTTATGGACTATTACTCACTGTTTTGGGGTCTTGGAGTGATTTCCACGATTGACGAACCCAAAGGTGCGTTTACGTGTCGGTCATCAACACTCGTAGTTTTGGCCAATTTTGGCCCGTTTCATGGACTATTACTCACTATTTTGGGGTCTCGGAGTGATTTCCAAGATTGACGAACCCAGAGGTGCGTTTACGTGTCGGTCATCAACACTCGCAGTTTTGGCCGATTCTGGCCCGTTTCATGGACTATTTACTCAATGTTTTGGGGCCTCAGAGTGATTTCCACGATTGACGAACCCCAACGTGCGTTTACGTTTCGGTCGTCAACACTCGCAGTTTTGGTCGATTCTGGCCCGTTTCGTGGACTATTACTCACGGTTTTGGGGTCCTCGGGTGATTTCCACGGTTGACGAACCCAGAGGTGCATTTACGTGTCGGTCAACAACACTCGTAGTTTTGGCCAATTTTGGCCCGTTTCATGGACTATTACTCACTATTTTGGGGTCTTGGAGTGATTTCCAAGATTGACGAACCCAAAGGTGTGTTTACGTGTCGGTCATCAACACTCGCAGTTTTGGCCGATTCTGCCCCGTTTAGTGGACTATTTACTCACTGTTTTGGGGTCTCAGAGTGATTTCCACGATTGACGAACCCCACGGTGCGTTTACGTGACGGTCATCAACACTCGCAGTTTTGGCCGATTCTGGCCCATTTCGTGGACTATTACTCACTGTTTTGGGGTCTCGGTGTGATTTCCACGATTGACGCACTCCAAGGTGCGTTTACGTGTCAGTCATCAACACTCGCAGTTTTGGCCGATTTTGGCCCGTTTCGTGGACTATTACTCACTGTGTTGGGGTCTCGTAGTGCTTTCCACGATTGACGAACCCAGAGGTGCCTTTACGTGTCGGTCATCAACACTCGCAGTTTTGACCAATTCTGGCCCGTTTCGTGGACTATTACTCACTGTGTTGCGGTCTCGTAGTGCTTTCCACGATTGACTAACCCAGAGGTACCTTTACATGTCGGTCATCAACACTCGCAGTTTTGGCCGATTCTGGCCCGTTTTATGGACTATTACTCACTGTTTTGGGGTCTTGGAGTGATTTCCACGATTGACGAACCCAAAGGTGCGTTTACGTGTCGGTCATCAACACTCGTAGTTTTGGCCAATTTTGGCCCGTTTCATGGACTATTACTCACTATTTTGGGGTCTCGGAGTGATTTCCAAGATTGACGAACCCAGAGGTGCGTTTACGTGTCGGTCATCAACACTCGCAGTTTTGGCCGATTCTGGCCCGTTTCATGGACTATTTACTCAATGTTTTGGGGCCTCAGAGTGATTTCCACGATTGACGAACCCCAACGTGCGTTTACGTTTCGGTCGTCAACACTCGCAGTTTTGGTCGATTCTGGCCCGTTTCGTGGACTATTACTCACGGTTTTGGGGTCTCGGAGTGATTTCCACGGTTGACGAACCCAGAGGTGCATTTACGTGTCGGTCAACAACACTCGTAGTTTTGGCCAATTTTGGCCCGTTTCATGGACTATTACTCACTATTTTGGGGTCTTGGAGTGATTTCCAAGATTGACGAACCCAAAGGTGTGTTTACGTGTCGGTCATCAACACTCGCAGTTTTGGCCGATTCTGCCCCGTTTAGTGGACTATTTACTCACTGTTTTGGGGTCTCAGAGTGATTTCCACGATTGACGAACCCCACGGTGCGTTTACGTGACGGTCATCAACACTCGCAGTTTTGGCCGATTCTGGCCCATTTCGTGGACTATTACTCACTGTTTTGGGGTCTCGGTGTGATTTCCACGATTGACGCACTCCAAGGTGCGTTTACGTGTCAGTCATCAACACTCGCAGTTTTGGCCGATTTTGGCCCGTTTCGTGGACTATTACTCACTGTGTTGGGGTCTCGTAGTGCTTTCCACGATTGACGAACCCAGAGGTGCCTTTACGTGTCGGTCATCAACACTCGCAGTTTTGACCAATTCTGGCCCGTTTCGTGGACTATTACTCACTGTGTTGCGGTCTCGTAGTGCTTTCCACGATTGACTAACCCAGAGGTACCTTTACATGTCGGTCATCAACACTCGCAGTTTTGGCCGATTCTGGCCCGTTTTATGGACTATTACTCACTGTTTTGGGGTCTTGGAGTGATTTCCACGATTGACGAACCCAAAGGTGCGTTTACGTGTCGGTCATCAACACTCGTAGTTTTGGCCAATTTTGGCCCGTTTCATGGACTATTACTCACTATTTTGGGGTCTCGGAGTGATTTCCAAGATTGACGAACCCAGAGGTGCGTTTACGTGTCGGTCATCAACACTCGCAGTTTTGGCCGATTCTGGCCCGTTTCATGGACTATTTACTCAATGTTTTGGGGCCTCAGAGTGATTTCCACGATTGACGAACCCCAACGTGCGTTTACGTTTCGGTCGTCAACACTCGCAGTTTTGGTCGATTCTGGCCCATTTCATGGACTATAACTCACTGTTTTGGGGTCTCGGTGTGATTTCCACGATTGACGAACTCCAAGGTGCGTTTACCTGTCGGTCATCAACACTCGCAGTGTTGGCCGATTTTGGCCCATTTTGTGGACTATTACTCACTGTTTTGGGGTCTCGGAGTGATTTCGATGATTGACGAACCCCGAGGTGCGGTTACGTGTCGGTCATCAACACTCGCAGTTTTTGCCGATTTTGGCCCATTTCATGGACTATTACTCACTGTTTTGGGGTCTCGGAGTGATTTCCACGATTGACGAACCCAAAGGTGCGTTTACGTGTCGGTCATCAACACTCGCAGTTTTGGCCGATTCTGGCCCGTTTCGTGGACTATTACTCACGGTTTTGGGGTCTCGGAGTGATTTCCACGGTTGACGAACCCAGAGGTGCATTTACGTGTCGGTCAACAACACTCGTAGTTTTGGCCAATTTTGGCCGTTTCATGGACTATTACTCACTATTTTGGGGTCTCGGAGTGATTTCCAAGATTGACGAACCCAAAGGTGTGTTTACATGTCGGTCATCAACACTCGCAGTTTTGGCCAATTCTGCCCCGTTTAGTGGACTATTTACTCACTGTTTTGGGGTCTCAGAGTGATTTCCACGATTGACGAACCCCACGGTGCGTTTACGTGACGGTCATCAACACTCGCAGTTTTGGCCGATTCTGGCCCATTTCGTGGACTATTACTCACTGTTTTGGGGTCTCGGTGTGATTTCCACGATTGACGAACTCCAAGGTGCGTTTACGTGTCAGTCATCAACACTCGCAGTTTTGGCCGATTTTGGCCCGTTTCGTGGACTATTACTCACTGTGTTGGGGTCTCGTAGTGCTTTCCACGATTGACGAACCCAGAGGTGCCTTTACGTGTCGGTCATCAACACTCGCAGTTTTGACCAATTCTGGCCCGTTTCATGGACTATTACTCACTGTGTTGCGGTCTCGTAGTGCTTTCCACGATTGACTAACCCAGACGTACCTTTACATGTCGGTCATCAACACTCGCAGTTTTGGCCGATTCTGGCCCGTTTTATGGACTATTACTCACTGTTTTGGGGTCTTGGAGTGATTTCCACGATTGACGAACCCAAAGGTGCGTTTACGTGTCGGTCATCAACACTCGTAGTTTTGGCAAATTTTGGCCCGTTTCATGGACTATTACTCACTATTTTGGGGTCTCGGAGTGATTTCCAAGATTGACGAACCCAGAGGTGCGTTTACGTGTCGGTCATCAACACTCGTAGTTTTGGCCAATTTTGGCCCGTTTCATGGACTATTACTCACTATTTTGGGGTCTCGGAGTGATTTCCAAGATTGACGAACCCAGAGGTGCGTTTACGTGTCGGTCATCAACACTCGTAGTTTTGGCCAATTTTGGCCGTTTCATGGACTATTACTCACTATTTTGGGGTCTCGGAGTGATTTCCAAGATTGACGAACCCAGAGGTGCGTTTACGTGTCGGTCATCAACACTCGCAGTTTTGGCCGATTCTGGCCCGTTTCATGGACTATTTACTCAATGTTTTGGGGCCTCAGAGTGATTTCCACGATTGACGAACCCCAACGTGCGTTTACGTTTCGGTCGTCACACTCGCAGTTTTGGTCGATTCTGGCCCATTTCATGGACTATAACTCACTGTTTTGGGGTCTCGGTGTGATTTCCACGATTGACGAACTCCAAGGTGCGTTTACCTGTCGGTCATCAACACTCGCAGTGTTGGCCGATTTTGGCCCATTTTGTGGACTATTACTCACTGTTTTGGGGTCTCGGAGTGATTTCGATGATTGACGAACCCCGAGGTGCGGTTACGTGTCGGTCATCAACACTCGCAGTTTTTGCCGATTTTGGCCCATTTCATGGACTATTACTCACTGTTTTGGGGTCTCGGAGTGATTTCCACGATTGACGAACCCAAAGGTGCGTTTACGTGTCGGTCATCAACACTCGCAGTTTTGGCCGATTCTGGCCCGTTTCGTGGACTATTACTCACGGTTTTGGGGTCTCGGAGTGATTTCCACGGTTGACGAACCCAGAGGTGCATTTACGTGTCGGTCAACAACACTCGTAGTTTTGGCCAATTTTGGCCCGTTTCATGGACTATTACTCACTATTTTGGGGTCTCGGAGTGATTTCCAAGATTGACGAACCCAAAGGTGTGTTTACATGTCGGTCATCAACACTCGCAGTTTTTGCCGATTTTGGCCCATTTCATGGACTATTACTCACTGTTTTGGGGTCTCGGAGTGATTTCCACGATTGACGAACCCAAAGGTGCGTTTACGTGTCGGTCATCAACACTCGCAGTTTTGGCCGATTCTGGCCCGTTTCGTGGACTATTACTCACGGTTTTGGGGTCTCGGAGTGATTTCCACGGTTGACGAACCCAGAGGTGCATTTACGTGTCGGTCAACAACACTCGTAGTTTTGGCCAATTTTGGCCCGTTTCATGGACTATTACTCACTATTTTGGGGTCTTGGAGTGATTTCCAAGATTGACAAACCCAAAGGTGTGTTTACGTGTCGGTCATCAACACTCGCAGTTTTGGCCGATTCTGCCCCGTTTAGTGGACTATTTACTCACTGTTTTGGGGTCTCAGAGTGATTTCCACGATTGACGAACCCCACGGTGCGTTTACGTGACGGTCATCAACACTCGCAGTTTTGGCCGATTCTGGCCCATTTCGTGGACTATTACTCACTGTTTTGGGGTCTCGGTGTGATTTCCACGATTGACGCACTCCAAGGTGCGTTTACGTGTCAGTCATCAACACTCGCAGTTTTGGCCGATTTTGGCCCGTTTCGTGGACTATTACTCACTGTGTTGGGGTCTCGTAGTGCTTTCCACGATTGACGAACCCAGAGGTGCCTTTACGTGTCGGTCATCAACACTCGCAGTTTTGACCAATTCTGGCCCGTTTCATGGACTATTACTCACTGTGTTGCGGTCTCGTAGTGCTTTCCACGATTGACTAACCCAGACGTACCTTTACATGTCGGTCATCAACACTCGCAGTTTTGGCCGATTCTGGCCCGTTTTATGGACTATTACTCACTGTTTTGGGTCTTGGAGTGATTTCCACGATTGACGAACCCAAAGGTGCGTTTACGTGTCGGTCATCAACACTCGTAGTTTTGGCAAATTTTGGCCCGTTTCATGGACTATTACTCACTATTTTGGGGTCTCGGAGTGATTTCCAAGATTGACGAACCCAGAGGTGCGTTTACGTGTCGGTCATCAACACTCGTAGTTTTGGCCAATTTTGGCCCGTTTCATGGACTATTACTCACTATTTTGGGGTCTCGGAGTGATTTCCAAGATTGACGAACCCAGAGGTGCGTTTACGTGTCGGTCATCAACACTCGTAGTTTTGGCCAATTTTGGCCCGTTTCATGGACTATTACTCACTATTTTGGGGTCTCGGAGTGATTTCCAAGATTGACGAACCCAGAGGTGCGTTTACGTGTCGGTCATCAACACTCGCAGTTTTGGCCGATTCTGGCCCGTTTCATGGACTATTTACTCAATGTTTTGGGGCCTCAGAGTGATTTCCACGATTGACGAACCCCAACGTGCGTTTACGTTTCGGTCGTCAACACTCGCAGTTTTGGTCGATTCTGGCCCATTTCATGGACTATAACTCACTGTTTTGGGGTCTCGGTGTGATTTCCACGATTGACGAACTCCAAGGTGCGTTTACCTGTCGGTCATCAACACTCGCAGTGTTGGCCGATTTTGGCCCATTTTGTGGACTATTACTCACTGTTTTGGGGTCTCGGAGTGATTTCGATGATTGACGAACCCCGAGGTGCGGTTACGTGTCGGTCATCAACACTCGCAGTTTTTGCCGATTTTGGCCCATTTCATGGACTATTACTCACTGTTTTGGGGTCTCGGAGTGATTTCCACGATTGACGAACCCAAAGGTGCGTTTACGTGTCGGTCATCAACACTCGCAGTTTTGGCCGATTCTGGCCCGTTTCGTGGACTATTACTCACGGTTTTGGGGTCTCGGAGTGATTTCCACGGTTGACGAACCCAGAGGTGCATTTACGTGTCGGTCAACAACACTCGTAGTTTTGGCCAATTTTGGCCCGTTTCATGGACTATTACTCACTATTTTGGGGTCTCGGAGTGATTTCCAAGATTGACGAACCCAAAGGTGTGTTTACATGTCGGTCATCAACACTCGCAGTTTTTGCCGATTTTGGCCCATTTCATGGACTATTACTCACTGTTTTGGGGTCTCGGAGTGATTTCCACGATTGACGAACCCAAAGGTGCGTTTACGTGTCGGTCATCAACACTCGCAGTTTTGGCCGATTCTGGCCCGTTTCGTGGACTATTACTCACGGTTTTGGGGTCTCGGAGTGATTTCCACGGTTGACGAACCCAGAGGTGCATTTACGTGTCGGTCAACAACACTCGTAGTTTTGGCCAATTTTGGCCCGTTTCATGGACTATTACTCACTATTT
This sequence comes from Triticum timopheevii, assembly GCA_963921465.1. Lineage (NCBI taxonomy): Eukaryota > Viridiplantae > Streptophyta > Magnoliopsida > Poales > Poaceae > Triticum > Triticum timopheevii. The sequence continues at coordinate 670,270,231 of OY997266.1, read as the reverse complement.
TGGGGTCTTGGAGTGATTTCCAAGATTGACAAACCCAAAGGTGTGTTTACGTGTCGGTCATCAACACTCGCAGTTTTGGCCGATTCTGCCCCGTTTAGTGGACTATTTACTCACTGTTTTGGGGTCTCAGAGTGATTTCCACGATTGACGAACCCCACGGTGCGTTTACGTGACGGTCATCAACACTCGCAGTTTTGGCCGATTCTGGCCCATTTCGTGGACTATTACTCACTGTTTTGGGGTCTCGGTGTGATTTCCACGATTGACGCACTCCAAGGTGCGTTTACGTGTCAGTCATCAACACTCGCAGTTTTGGCCGATTTTGGCCCGTTTCGTGGACTATTACTCACTGTGTTGGGGTCTCGTAGTGCTTTCCACGATTGACGAACCCAGAGGTGCCTTTACGTGTCGGTCATCAACACTCGCAGTTTTGACCAATTCTGGCCCGTTTCGTGGACTATTACTCACTGTGTTGCGGTCTCGTAGTGCTTTCCACGATTGACTAACCCAGAGGTACCTTTACATGTCGGTCATCAACACTCGCAGTTTTGGCCGATTCTGGCCCGTTTTATGGACTATTACTCACTGTTTTGGGGTCTTGGAGTGATTTCCACGATTGACGAACCCAAAGGTGCGTTTACGTGTCGGTCATCAACACTCGTAGTTTTGGCCAATTTTGGCCCGTTTCATGGACTATTACTCACTATTTTGGGGTCTCGGAGTGATTTCCAAGATTGACGAACCCAGAGGTGCGTTTACGTGTCGGTCATCAACACTCGCAGTTTTGGCCGATTCTGGCCCGTTTCATGGACTATTTACTCAATGTTTTGGGGCCTCAGAGTGATTTCCACGATTGACGAACCCCAACGTGCGTTTACGTTTCGGTCGTCAACACTCGCAGTTTTGGTCGATTCTGGCCCATTTCATGGACTATAACTCACTGTTTTGGGGTCTCGGTGTGATTTCCACGATTGACGAACTCCAAGGTGCGTTTACCTGTCGGTCATCAACACTCGCAGTGTTGGCCGATTTTGGCCCATTTTGTGGACTATTACTCACTGTTTTGGGGTCTCGGAGTGATTTCGATGATTGACGAACCCCGAGGTGCGGTTACGTGTCGGTCATCAACACTCGCAGTTTTTGCCGATTTTGGCCCATTTCATGGACTATTACTCACTGTTTTGGGGTCTCGGAGTGATTTCCACGATTGACGAACCCAAAGGTGCGTTTACGTGTCGGTCATCAACACTCGCAGTTTTGGCCGATTCTGGCCCGTTTCGTGGACTATTACTCACGGTTTTGGGGTCTCGGAGTGATTTCCACGGTTGACGAACCCAGAGGTGCATTTACGTGTCGGTCAACAACACTCGTAGTTTTGGCCAATTTTGGCCCGTTTCATGGACTATTACTCACTATTTTGGGGTCTCGGAGTGATTTCCAAGATTGACGAACCCAAAGGTGTGTTTACATGTCGGTCATCAACACTCGCAGTTTTGGCCAATTCTGCCCCGTTTAGTGGACTATTTACTCACTGTTTTGGGGTCTCAGAGTGATTTCCACGATTGACGAACCCCACGGTGCGTTTACGTGACGGTCATCAACACTCGCAGTTTTGGCCGATTCTGGCCCATTTCGTGGACTATTACTCACTGTTTTGGGGTCTCGGTGTGATTTCCACGATTGACGAACTCCAAGGTGCGTTTACGTGTCAGTCATCAACACTCGCAGTTTTGGCCGATTTTGGCCCGTTTCGTGGACTATTACTCACTGTGTTGGGGTCTCGTAGTGCTTTCCACGATTGACGAACCCAGAGGTGCCTTTACGTGTCGGTCATCAACACTCGCAGTTTTGACCAATTCTGGCCCGTTTCATGGACTATTACTCACTGTGTTGCGGTCTCGTAGTGCTTTCCACGATTGACTAACCCAGACGTACCTTTACATGTCGGTCATCAACACTCGCAGTTTTGGCCGATTCTGGCCCGTTTTATGGACTATTACTCACTGTTTTGGGGTCTTGGAGTGATTTCCACGATTGACGAACCCAAAGGTGCGTTTACGTGTCGGTCATCAACACTCGTAGTTTTGGCAAATTTTGGCCCGTTTCATGGACTATTACTCACTATTTTGGGGTCTCGGAGTGATTTCCAAGATTGACGAACCCAGAGGTGCGTTTACGTGTCGGTCATCAACACTCGTAGTTTTGGCCAATTTTGGCCCGTTTCATGGACTATTACTCACTATTTTGGGGTCTCGGAGTGATTTCCAAGATTGACGAACCCAGAGGTGCGTTTACGTGTCGGTCATCAACACTCGTAGTTTTGGCCAATTTTGGCCCGTTTCATGGACTATTACTCACTATTTTGGGGTCTCGGAGTGATTTCCAAGATTGACGAACCCAGAGGTGCGTTTACGTGTCGGTCATCAACACTCGCAGTTTTGGCCGATTCTGGCCCGTTTCATGGACTATTTACTCAATGTTTTGGGGCCTCAGAGTGATTTCCACGATTGACGAACCCCAACGTGCGTTTACGTTTCGGTCGTCAACACTCGCAGTTTTGGTCGATTCTGGCCCATTTCATGGACTATAACTCACTGTTTTGGGGTCTCGGTGTGATTTCCACGATTGACGAACTCCAAGGTGCGTTTACCTGTCGGTCATCAACACTCGCAGTGTTGGCCGATTTTGGCCCATTTTGTGGACTATTACTCACTGTTTTGGGGTCTCGGAGTGATTTCGATGATTGACGAACCCCGAGGTGCGGTTACGTGTCGGTCATCAACACTCGCAGTTTTTGCCGATTTTGGCCCATTTCATGGACTATTACTCACTGTTTTGGGGTCTCGGAGTGATTTCCACGATTGACGAACCCAAAGGTGCGTTTACGTGTCGGTCATCAACACTCGCAGTTTTGGCCGATTCTGGCCCGTTTCGTGGACTATTACTCACGGTTTTGGGGTCTCGGAGTGATTTCCACGGTTGACGAACCCAGAGGTGCATTTACGTGTCGGTCAACAACACTCGTAGTTTTGGCCAATTTTGGCCCGTTTCATGGACTATTACTCACTATTTTGGGGTCTCGGAGTGATTTCCAAGATTGACGAACCCAAAGGTGTGTTTACATGTCGGTCATCAACACTCGCAGTTTTTGCCGATTTTGGCCCATTTCATGGACTATTACTCACTGTTTTGGGGTCTCGGAGTGATTTCCACGATTGACGAACCCAAAGGTGCGTTTACGTGTCGGTCATCAACACTCGCAGTTTTGGCCGATTCTGGCCCGTTTCGTGGACTATTACTCACGGTTTTGGGGTCTCGGAGTGATTTCCACGGTTGACGAACCCAGAGGTGCATTTACGTGTCGGTCAACAACACTCGTAGTTTTGGCCAATTTTGGCCCGTTTCATGGACTATTACTCACTATTTTGGGGTCTCGGAGTGATTTCCAAGATTGACGAACCCAAAGGTGTGTTTACATGTCGGTCATCAACACTCGCAGTTTTGGCCAATTCTGCCCCGTTTAGTGGACTATTTACTCACTGTTTTGGGGTCTCAGAGTGATTTCCACGATTGACGAACCCCACGGTGCGTTTACGTGACGGTCATCAACACTCGCAGTTTTGGCCGATTCTGGCCCATTTCGTGGACTATTACTCACTGTTTTGGGGTCTCGGTGTGATTTCCACGATTGACGAACTCCAAGGTGCGTTTACGTGTCAGTCATCAACACTCGCAGTTTTGGCCGATTTTGGCCCGTTTCGTGGACTATTACTCACTGTGTTGGGGTCTCGTAGTGCTTTCCACGATTGACGAACCCAGAGGTGCCTTTACGTGTCGGTCATCAACACTCGCAGTTTTGACCAATTCTGGCCCGTTTCATGGACTATTACTCACTGTGTTGCGGTCTCGTAGTGCTTTCCACGATTGACTAACCCAGACGTACCTTTACATGTCGGTCATCAACACTCGCAGTTTTGGCCGATTCTGGCCCGTTTTATGGACTATTACTCACTGTTTTGGGGTCTTGGAGTGATTTCCACGATTGACGAACCCAAAGGTGCGTTTACGTGTCGGTCATCAACACTCGTAGTTTTGGCAAATTTTGGCCCGTTTCATGGACTATTACTCACTATTTTGGGGTCTCGGAGTGATTTCCAAGATTGACGAACCCAGAGGTGCGTTTACGTGTCGGTCATCAACACTCGTAGTTTTGGCCAATTTTGGCCCGTTTCATGGACTATTACTCACTATTTTGGGGTCTCGGAGTGATTTCCAAGATTGACGAACCCAGAGGTGCGTTTACGTGTCGGTCATCAACACTCGTAGTTTTGGCCAATTTTGGCCCGTTTCATGGACTATTACTCACTATTTTGGGGTCTCGGAGTGATTTCCAAGATTGACGAACCCAGAGGTGCGTTTACGTGTCGGTCATCAACACTCGCAGTTTTGGCCGATTCTGGCCCGTTTCATGGACTATTTACTCAATGTTTTGGGGCCTCAGAGTGATTTCCACGATTGACGAACCCCAACGTGCGTTTACGTTTCGGTCGTCAACACTCGCAGTTTTGGTCGATTCTGGCCCATTTCATGGACTATAACTCACTGTTTTGGGGTCTCGGTGTGATTTCCACGATTGACGAACTCCAAGGTGCGTTTACCTGTCGGTCATCAACACTCGCAGTGTTGGCCGATTTTGGCCCATTTTGTGGACTATTACTCACTGTTTTGGGGTCTCGGAGTGATTTCGATGATTGACGAACCCCGAGGTGCGGTTACGTGTCGGTCATCAACACTCGCAGTTTTTGCCGATTTTGGCCCATTTCATGGACTATTACTCACTGTTTTGGGGTCTCGGAGTGATTTCCACGATTGACGAACCCAAAGGTGCGTTTACGTGTCGGTCATCAACACTCGCAGTTTTGGCCGATTCTGGCCCGTTTCGTGGACTATTACTCACGGTTTTGGGGTCTCGGAGTGATTTCCACGGTTGACGAACCCAGAGGTGCATTTACGTGTCGGTCAACAACACTCGTAGTTTTGGCCAATTTTGGCCCGTTTCATGGACTATTACTCACTATTTTGGGGTCTCGGAGTGATTTCCAAGATTGACGAACCCAAAGGTGTGTTTACATGTCGGTCATCAACACTCGCAGTTTTTGCCGATTTTGGCCCATTTCATGGACTATTACTCACTGTTTTGGGGTCTCGGAGTGATTTCCACGATTGACGAACCCAAAGGTGCGTTTACGTGTCGGTCATCAACACTCGCAGTTTTGGCCGATTCTGGCCCGTTTCGTGGACTATTACTCACGGTTTTGGGGTCTCGGAGTGATTTCCACGGTTGACGAACCCAGAGGTGCATTTACGTGTCGGTCAACAACACTCGTAGTTTTGGCCAATTTTGGCCCGTTTCATGGACTATTACTCACTATTTTGGGGTCTTGGAGTGATTTCCAAGATTGACAAACCCAAAGGTGTGTTTACGTGTCGGTCATCAACACTCGCAGTTTTGGCCGATTCTGCCCCGTTTAGTGGACTATTTACTCACTGTTTTGGGGTCTCAGAGTGATTTCCACGATTGACGAACCCCACGGTGCGTTTACGTGACGGTCATCAACACTCGCAGTTTTGGCCGATTCTGGCCCATTTCGTGGACTATTACTCACTGTTTTGGGGTCTCGGTGTGATTTCCACGATTGACGCACTCCAAGGTGCGTTTACGTGTCAGTCATCAACACTCGCAGTTTTGGCCGATTTTGGCCCGTTTCGTGGACTATTACTCACTGTGTTGGGGTCTCGTAGTGCTTTCCACGATTGACGAACCCAGAGGTGCCTTTACGTGTCGGTCATCAACACTCGCAGTTTTGACCAATTCTGGCCCGTTTCGTGGACTATTACTCACTGTGTTGCGGTCTCGTAGTGCTTTCCACGATTGACTAACCCAGAGGTACCTTTACATGTCGGTCATCAACACTCGCAGTTTTGGCCGATTCTGGCCCGTTTTATGGACTATTACTCACTGTTTTGGGGTCTTGGAGTGATTTCCACGATTGACGAACCCAAAGGTGCGTTTACGTGTCGGTCATCAACACTCGTAGTTTTGGCCAATTTTGGCCCGTTTCATGGACTATTACTCACTATTTTGGGGTCTCGGAGTGATTTCCAAGATTGACGAACCCAGAGGTGCGTTTACGTGTCGGTCATCAACACTCGCAGTTTTGGCCGATTCTGGCCCGTTTCATGGACTATTTACTCAATGTTTTGGGGCCTCAGAGTGATTTCCACGATTGACGAACCCCAACGTGCGTTTACGTTTCGGTCGTCAACACTCGCAGTTTTGGTCGATTCTGGCCCATTTCATGGACTATAACTCACTGTTTTGGGGTCTCGGTGTGATTTCCACGATTGACGAACTCCAAGGTGCGTTTACCTGTCGGTCATCAACACTCGCAGTGTTGGCCGATTTTGGCCCATTTTGTGGACTATTACTCACTGTTTTGGGGTCTCGGAGTGATTTCGATGATTGACGAACCCCGAGGTGCGGTTACGTGTCGGTCATCAACACTCGCAGTTTTTGCCGATTTTGGCCCATTTCATGGACTATTACTCACTGTTTTGGGGTCTCGGAGTGATTTCCACGATTGACGAACCCAAAGGTGCGTTTACGTGTCGGTCATCAACACTCGCAGTTTTGGCCGATTCTGGCCCGTTTCGTGGACTATTACTCACGGTTTTGGGGTCTCGGAGTGATTTCCACGGTTGACGAACCCAGAGGTGCATTTACGTGTCGGTCAACAACACTCGTAGTTTTGGCCAATTTTGGCCCGTTTCATGGACTATTACTCACTATTTTGGGGTCTCGGAGTGATTTCCAAGATTGACGAACCCAAAGGTGTGTTTACATGTCGGTCATCAACACTCGCAGTTTTGGCCAATTCTGCCCCGTTTAGTGGACTATTTACTCACTGTTTTGGGGTCTCAGAGTGATTTCCACGATTGACGAACCCCACGGTGCGTTTACGTGACGGTCATCAACACTCGCAGTTTTGGCCGATTCTGGCCCATTTCGTGGACTATTACTCACTGTTTTGGGGTCTCGGTGTGATTTCCACGATTGACGAACTCCAAGGTGCGTTTACGTGTCAGTCATCAACACTCGCAGTTTTGGCCGATTTTGGCCCGTTTCGTGGACTATTACTCACTGTGTTGGGGTCTCGTAGTGCTTTCCACGATTGACGAACCCAGAGGTGCCTTTACGTGTCGGTCATCAACACTCGCAGTTTTGACCAATTCTGGCCCGTTTCGTGGACTATTACTCACTGTGTTGCGGTCTCGTAGTGCTTTCCACGATTGACTAACCCAGACGTACCTTTACATGTCGGTCATCAACACTCGCAGTTTTGGCCGATTCTGGCCCGTTTTATGGACTATTACTCACTGTTTTGGGGTCTTGGAGTGATTTCCACGATTGACGAACCCAAAGGTGCGTTTACGTGTCGGTCATCAACACTCGTAGTTTTGGCAAATTTTGGCCCGTTTCATGGACTATTACTCACTATTTTGGGGTCTCGGAGTGATTTCCAAGATTGACGAACCCAGAGGTGCGTTTACGTGTCGGTCATCAACACTCGTAGTTTTGGCCAATTTTGGCCCGTTTCATGGACTATTACTCACTATTTTGGGGTCTCGGAGTGATTTCCAAGATTGACGAACCCAGAGGTGCGTTTACGTGTCGGTCATCAACACTCGTAGTTTTGGCCAATTTTGGCCCGTTTCATGGACTATTACTCACTATTTTGGGGTCTCGGAGTGATTTCCAAGATTGACGAACCCAGAGGTGCGTTTACGTGTCGGTCATCAACACTCGCAGTTTTGGCCGATTCTGGCCCGTTTCATGGACTATTTACTCAATGTTTTGGGGCCTCAGAGTGATTTCCACGATTGACGAACCCCAACGTGCGTTTACGTTTCGGTCGTCAACACTCGCAGTTTTGGTCGATTCTGGCCCATTTCATGGACTATAACTCACTGTTTTGGGGTCTCGGTGTGATTTCCACGATTGACGAACTCCAAGGTGCGTTTACCTGTCGGTCATCAACACTCGCAGTGTTGGCCGATTTTGGCCCATTTTGTGGACTATTACTCACTGTTTTGGGGTCTCGGAGTGATTTCGATGATTGACGAACCCCGAGGTGCGGTTACGTGTCGGTCATCAACACTCGCAGTTTTTGCCGATTTTGGCCCATTTCATGGACTATTACTCACTGTTTTGGGGTCTCGGAGTGATTTCCACGATTGACGAACCCAAAGGTGCGTTTACGTGTCGGTCATCAACACTCGCAGTTTTGGCCGATTCTGGCCCGTTTCGTGGACTATTACTCACGGTTTTGGGGTCTCGGAGTGATTTCCACGGTTGACGAACCCAGAGGTGCATTTACGTGTCGGTCAACAACACTCGTAGTTTTGGCCAATTTTGGCCCGTTTCATGGACTATTACTCACTATTTTGGGGTCTCGGAGTGATTTCCAAGATTGACGAACCCAAAGGTGTGTTTACATGTCGGTCATCAACACTCGCAGTTTTGGCCAATTCTGCCCCGTTTAGTGGACTATTTACTCACTGTTTTGGGGTCTCAGAGTGATTTCCACGATTGACGAACCCCACGGTGCGTTTACGTGACGGTCATCAACACTCGCAGTTTTGGCCGATTCTGGCCCATTTCGTGGACTATTACTCACTGTTTTGGGGTCTCGGTGTGATTTCCACGATTGACGAACTCCAAGGTGCGTTTACGTGTCAGTCATCAACACTCGCAGTTTTGGCCGATTTTGGCCCGTTTCGTGGACTATTACTCACTGTGTTGGGGTCTCGTAGTGCTTTCCACGATTGACGAACCCAGAGGTGCCTTTACGTGTCGGTCATCAACACTCGCAGTTTTGACCAATTCTGGCCCGTTTCGTGGACTATTACTCACTGTGTTGCGGTCTCGTAGTGCTTTCCACGATTGACTAACCCAGAGGTACCTTTACATGTCGGTCATCAACACTCGCAGTTTTGGCCGATTCTGGCCCGTTTTATGGACTATTACTCACTGTTTTGGGGTCTTGGAGTGATTTCCACGATTGACGAACCCAAAGGTGCGTTTACGTGTCGGTCATCAACACTCGTAGTTTTGGCCAATTTTGGCCCGTTTCATGGACTATTACTCACTATTTTGGGGTCTCGGAGTGATTTCCAAGATTGACGAACCCAGAGGTGCGTTTACGTGTCGGTCATCAACACTCGCAGTTTTGGCCGATTCTGGCCCGTTTCATGGACTATTTACTCAATGTTTTGGGGCCTCAGAGTGATTTCCACGATTGACGAACCCCAACGTGCGTTTACGTTTCGGTCGTCAACACTCGCAGTTTTGGTCGATTCTGGCCCATTTCATGGACTATAACTCACTGTTTTGGGGTCTCGGTGTGATTTCCACGATTGACGAACTCCAAGGTGCGTTTACCTGTCGGTCATCAACACTCGCAGTGTTGGCCGATTTTGGCCCATTTTGTGGACTATTACTCACTGTTTTGGGGTCTCGGAGTGATTTCGATGATTGACGAACCCCGAGGTGCGGTTACGTGTCGGTCATCAACACTCGCAGTTTTTGCCGATTTTGGCCCATTTCATGGACTATTACTCACTGTTTTGGGGTCTCGGAGTGATTTCCACGATTGACGAACCCAAAGGTGCGTTTACGTGTCGGTCATCAACACTCGCAGTTTTGGCCGATTCTGGCCCGTTTCGTGGACTATTACTCACGGTTTTGGGGTCTCGGAGTGATTTCCACGGTTGACGAACCCAGAGGTGCATTTACGTGTCGGTCAACAACACTCGTAGTTTTGGCCAATTTTGGCCCGTTTCATGGACTATTACTCACTATTTTGGGGTCTCGGAGTGATTTCCAAGATTGACGAACCCAAAGGTGTGTTTACATGTCGGTCATCAACACTCGCAGTTTTGGCCAATTCTGCCCCGTTTAGTGGACTATTTACTCACTGTTTTGGGGTCTCAGAGTGATTTCCACGATTGACGAACCCCACGGTGCGTTTACGTGACGGTCATCAACACTCGCAGTTTTGGCCGATTCTGGCCCATTTCGTGGACTATTACTCACTGTTTTGGGGTCTCGGTGTGATTTCCACGATTGACGAACTCCAAGGTGCGTTTACGTGTCAGTCATCAACACTCGCAGTTTTGGCCGATTTTGGCCCGTTTCGTGGACTATTACTCACTGTGTTGGGGTCTCGTAGTGCTTTCCACGATTGACGAACCCAGAGGTGCCTTTACGTGTCGGTCATCAACACTCGCAGTTTTGACCAATTCTGGCCCGTTTCGTGGACTATTACTCACTGTGTTGCGGTCTCGTAGTGCTTTCCACGATTGACTAACCCAGACGTACCTTTACATGTCGGTCATCAACACTCGCAGTTTTGGCCGATTCTGGCCCGTTTTATGGACTATTACTCACTGTTTTGGGGTCTTGGAGTGATTTCCACGATTGACGAACCCAAAGGTGCGTTTACGTGTCGGTCATCAACACTCGTAGTTTTGGCAAATTTTGGCCCGTTTCATGGACTATTACTCACTATTTTGGGGTCTCGGAGTGATTTCCAAGATTGACGAACCCAGAGGTGCGTTTACGTGTCGGTCATCAACACTCGTAGTTTTGGCCAATTTTGGCCCGTTTCATGGACTATTACTCACTATTTTGGGGTCTCGGAGTGATTTCCAAGATTGACGAACCCAGAGGTGCGTTTACGTGTCGGTCATCAACACTCGTAGTTTTGGCCAATTTTGGCCCGTTTCATGGACTATTACTCACTATTTTGGGGTCTCGGAGTGATTTCCAAGATTGACGAACCCAGAGGTGCGTTTACGTGTCGGTCATCAACACTCGCAGTTTTGGCCGATTCTGGCCCGTTTCATGGACTATTTACTCAATGTTTTGGGGCCTCAGAGTGATTTCCACGATTGACGAACCCCAACGTGCGTTTACGTTTCGGTCGTCAACACTCGCAGTTTTGGTCGATTCTGGCCCATTTCATGGACTATAACTCACTGTTTTGGGGTCTCGGTGTGATTTCCACGATTGACGAACTCCAAGGTGCGTTTACCTGTCGGTCATCAACACTCGCAGTGTTGGCCGATTTTGGCCCATTTTGTGGACTATTACTCACTGTTTTGGGGTCTCGGAGTGATTTCGATGATTGACGAACCCCGAGGTGCGGTTACGTGTCGGTCATCAACACTCGCAGTTTTTGCCGATTTTGGCCCATTTCATGGACTATTACTCACTGTTTTGGGGTCTCGGAGTGATTTCCACGATTGACGAACCCAAAGGTGCGTTTACGTGTCGGTCATCAACACTCGCAGTTTTGGCCGATTCTGGCCCGTTTCGTGGACTATTACTCACGGTTTTGGGGTCTCGGAGTGATTTCCACGGTTGACGAACCCAGAGGTGCATTTACGTGTCGGTCAACAACACTCGTAGTTTTGGCCAATTTTGGCCCGTTTCATGGACTATTACTCACTATTTTGGGGTCTCGGAGTGATTTCCAAGATTGACGAACCCAAAGGTGTGTTTACATGTCGGTCATCAACACTCGCAGTTTTGGCCAATTCTGCCCCGTTTAGTGGACTATTTACTCACTGTTTTGGGGTCTCAGAGTGATTTCCACGATTGACGAACCCCACGGTGCGTTTACGTGACGGTCATCAACACTCGCAGTTTTGGCCGATTCTGGCCCATTTCGTGGACTATTACTCACTGTTTTGGGGTCTCGGTGTGATTTCCACGATTGACGAACTCCAAGGTGCGTTTACGTGTCAGTCATCAACACTCGCAGTTTTGGCCGATTTTGGCCCGTTTCGTGGACTATTACTCACTGTGTTGGGGTCTCGTAGTGCTTTCCACGATTGACGAACCCAGAGGTGCCTTTACGTGTCGGTCATCAACACTCGCAGTTTTGACCAATTCTGGCCCGTTTCGTGGACTATTACTCACTGTGTTGCGGTCTCGTAGTGCTTTCCACGATTGACTAACCCAGAGGTACCTTTACATGTCGGTCATCAACACTCGCAGTTTTGGCCGATTCTGGCCCGTTTTATGGACTATTACTCACTGTTTTGGGGTCTTGGAGTGATTTCCACGATTGACGAACCCAAAGGTGCGTTTACGTGTCGGTCATCAACACTCGTAGTTTTGGCCGATTCTGGCCCGTTTCATGGACTATTTACTCAATGTTTTGGGGCCTCAGAGTGATTTCCACGATTGACGAACCCCAACGTGCGTTTACGTGTCGGTCGTCAACACTCGCAGTTTTGGTCGATTCTGGCCCATTTCATGGACTATAACTCACTGTTTTGGGGTCTCGGTGTGATTTCCACGATTGACGAACTCCAAGGTGCGTTTACCTGTCGGTCATCAACACTCGCAGTGTTGGCCGATTTTGGCCCATTTTGTGGACTATTACTCACTGTTTTGGGGTCTCGGAGTGATTTCGATGATTGACGAACCCCGAGGTGCGGTTACGTGTCGGTCATCAACACTCGCAGTTTTTGCCGATTTTGGCCCATTTCATGGACTATTACTCACTGTTTTGGGGTCTCGGAGTGATTTCCACGATTGACGAACCCAAAGGTGCGTTTACGTGTCGGTCATCAACACTCGCAGTTTTGGCCGATTCTGGCCCGTTTCGTGGACTATTACTCACGGTTTTGGGGTCTCGGAGTGATTTCCACGGTTGACGAACCCAGAGGTGCATTTACGTGTCGGTCAACAACACTCGTAGTTTTGGCCAATTTTGGCCCGTTTCATGGACTATTACTCACTATTTTGGGGTCTCGGAGTGATTTCCAAGATTGACGAACCCAAAGGTGTGTTTACATGTCGGTCATCAACACTCGCAGTTTTGGCCAATTCTGCCCCGTTTAGTGGACTATTTACTCACTGTTTTGGGGTCTCAGAGTGATTTCCACGATTGACGAACCCCACGGTGCGTTTACGTGACGGTCATCAACACTCGCAGTTTTGGCCGATTCTGGCCCATTTCGTGGACTATTACTCACTGTTTTGGGGTCTCGGTGTGATTTCCACGATTGACGAACTCCAAGGTGCGTTTACGTGTCAGTCATCAACACTCGCAGTTTTGGCCGATTTTGGCCCGTTTCGTGGACTATTACTCACTGTGTTGGGGTCTCGTAGTGCTTTCCACGATTGACGAACCCAGAGGTGCCTTTACGTGTCGGTCATCAACACTCGCAGTTTTGACCAATTCTGGCCCGTTTCGTGGACTATTACTCACTGTGTTGCGGTCTCGTAGTGCTTTCCACGATTGACTAACCCAGACGTACCTTTACATGTCGGTCATCAACACTCGCAGTTTTGGCCGATTCTGGCCCGTTTTATGGACTATTACTCACTGTTTTGGGGTCTTGGAGTGATTTCCACGATTGACGAACCCAAAGGTGCGTTTACGTGTCGGTCATCAACACTCGTAGTTTTGGCAAATTTTGGCCCGTTTCATGGACTATTACTCACTATTTTGGGGTCTCGGAGTGATTTCCAAGATTGACGAACCCAGAGGTGCGTTTACGTGTCGGTCATCAACACTCGTAGTTTTGGCCAATTTTGGCCCGTTTCATGGACTATTACTCACTATTTTGGGGTCTCGGAGTGATTTCCAAGATTGACGAACCCAGAGGTGCGTTTACGTGTCGGTCATCAACACTCGTAGTTTTGGCCAATTTTGGCCCGTTTCATGGACTATTACTCACTATTTTGGGGTCTCGGAGTGATTTCCAAGATTGACGAACCCAGAGGTGCGTTTACGTGTCGGTCATCAACACTCGCAGTTTTGGCCGATTCTGGCCCGTTTCATGGACTATTTACTCAATGTTTTGGGGCCTCAGAGTGATTTCCACGATTGACGAACCCCAACGTGCGTTTACGTTTCGGTCGTCAACACTCGCAGTTTTGGCCGATTCTGGCCCGTTTCATGGACTATTACTCACTATTTTGGGGTCTCGGAGTGATTTCCAAGATTGACGAACCCAGAGGTGCGTTTACGTGTCGGTCATCAACACTCGCAGTTTTGGCCGATTCTGGCCCGTTTCATGGACTATTTACTCAATGTTTTGGGGCCTCAGAGTGATTTCCACGATTGACGAACCCCAACGTGCGTTTACGTTTCGGTCGTCAACACTCGCAGTTTTGGTCGATTCTGGCCCATTTCATGGACTATAACTCACTGTTTTGGGGTCTCGGTGTGATTTCCACGATTGACGAACTCCAAGGTGCGTTTACCTGTCGGTCATCAACACTCGCAGTGTTGGCCGATTTTGGCCCATTTTGTGGACTATTACTCACTGTTTTGGGGTCTCGGAGTGATTTCGATGATTGACGAACCCCGAGGTGCGGTTACGTGTCGGTCATCAACACTCGCAGTTTTTGCCGATTTTGGCCCATTTCATGGACTATTACTCACTGTTTTGGGGTCTCGGAGTGATTTCCACGATTGACGAACCCAAAGGTGCGTTTACGTGTCGGTCATCAACACTCGCAGTTTTGGCCGATTCTGGCCCGTTTCGTGGACTATTACTCACGGTTTTGGGGTCTCGGAGTGATTTCCACGGTTGACGAACCCAGAGGTGCATTTACGTGTCGGTCAACAACACTCGTAGTTTTGGCCAATTTTGGCCCGTTTCATGGACTATTACTCACTATTTTGGGGTCTCGGAGTGATTTCCAAGATTGACGAACCCAAAGGTGTGTTTACATGTCGGTCATCAACACTCGCAGTTTTGGCCAATTTTGGCCCGTTTCATGGACTATTACTCACTATTTTGGGGTCTCGGAGTGATTTCCAAGATTGACGAACCCCAACGTGCGTTTACGTTTCGGTCGTCAACACTCGCAGTTTTGGTCGATTCTGGCCCATTTCATGGACTATAACTCACTGTTTTGGGGTCTCGGTGTGATTTCCACGATTGACGAACTCCAAGGTGCGTTTACCTGTCGGTCATCAACACTCGCAGTGTTGGCCGATTTTGGCCCATTTTGTGGACTATTACTCACTGTTTTGGGGTCTCGGAGTGATTTCGATGATTGACGAACCCCGAGGTGCGGTTACGTGTCGGTCATCAACACTCGCAGTTTTTGCCGATTTTGGCCCATTTCATGGACTATTACTCACTGTTTTGGGGTCTCGGAGTGATTTCCACGATTGACGAACCCAAAGGTGCGTTTACGTGTCGGTCATCAACACTCGCAGTTTTGGCCGATTCTGGCCCGTTTCGTGGACTATTACTCACGGTTTTGGGGTCTCGGAGTGATTTCCACGGTTGACGAACCCAGAGGTGCATTTACGTGTCGGTCAACAACACTCGTAGTTTTGGCCAATTTTGGCCCGTTTCATGGACTATTACTCACTATTTTGGGGTCTCGGAGTGATTTCCAAGATTGACGAACCCAAAGGTGTGTTTACATGTCGGTCATCAACACTCGCAGTTTTGGCCAATTCTGCCCCGTTTAGTGGACTATTTACTCACTGTTTTGGGGTCTCAGAGTGATTTCCACGATTGACGAACTCCAAGGTGCGTTTACGTGTCAGTCATCAACACTCGCAGTTTTTGCCGATTTTGGCCCATTTCATGGACTATTACTCACTGTTTTGGGGTCTCGGAGTGATTTCCACGATTGACGAACCCAAAGGTGCGTTTACGTGTCGGTCATCAACACTCGCAGTTTTGGCCGATTCTGGCCCGTTTCGTGGACTATTACTCACGGTTTTGGGGTCTCGGAGTGATTTCCACGGTTGACGAACCCAGAGGTGCATTTACGTGTCGGTCAACAACACTCGTAGTTTTGGCCAATTTTGGCCCGTTTCATGGACTATTACTCACTATTTTGGGGTCTCGGAGTGATTTCCAAGATTGACGAACCCAAAGGTGTGTTTACATGTCGGTCATCAACACTCGCAGTTTTGGCCAATTCTGCCCCGTTTAGTGGACTATTTACTCACTGTTTTGGGGTCTCGGTGTGATTTCCACGATTGACGAACTCCAAGGTGCGTTTACGTGTCAGTCATCAACACTCGCAGTTTTGGCCGATTTTGGCCCGTTTCGTGGACTATTACTCACTGTGTTGGGGTCTCGTAGTGCTTTCCACGATTGACGAACCCAGAGGTGCCTTTACGTGTCGGTCATCAACACTCGCAGTTTTGACCAATTCTGGCCCGTTTCGTGGACTATTACTCACTGTGTTGCGGTCTCGTAGTGCTTTCCACGATTGACTAACCCAGACGTACCTTTACATGTCGGTCATCAACACTCGCAGTTTTGGCCGATTCTGGCCCGTTTTATGGACTATTACTCACTGTTTTGGGGTCTTGGAGTGATTTCCACGATTGACGAACCCAAAGGTGCGTTTACGTGTCGGTCATCAACACTCGTAGTTTTGGCAAATTTTGGCCCGTTTCATGGACTATTACTCACTATTTTGGGGTCTCGGAGTGATTTCCAAGATTGACGAACCCAGAGGTGCGTTTACGTGTCGGTCATCAACACTCGTAGTTTTGGCCAATTTTGGCCCGTTTCATGGACTATTACTCACTATTTTGGGGTCTCGGAGTGATTTCCAAGATTGACGAACCCAGAGGTGCGTTTACGTGTCGGTCATCAACACTCGTAGTTTTGGCCAATTTTGGCCCGTTTCATGGACTATTACTCACTATTTTGGGGTCTCGGAGTGATTTCCAAGATTGACGAACCCAGAGGTGCGTTTACGTGTCGGTCATCAACACTCGCAGTTTTGGCCGATTCTGGCCCGTTTCATGGACTATTTACTCAATGTTTTGGGGCCTCAGAGTGATTTCCACGATTGACGAACCCCAACGTGCGTTTACGTTTCGGTCGTCAACACTCGCAGTTTTGGTCGATTCTGGCCCATTTCATGGACTATAACTCACTGTTTTGGGGTCTCGGTGTGATTTCCACGATTGACGAACTCCAAGGTGCGTTTACCTGTCGGTCATCAACACTCGCAGTGTTGGCCGATTTTGGCCCATTTTGTGGACTATTACTCACTGTTTTGGGGTCTCGGAGTGATTTCGATGATTGACGAACCCCGAGGTGCGGTTACGTGTCGGTCATCAACACTCGCAGTTTTTGCCGATTTTGGCCCATTTCATGGACTATTACTCACTGTTTTGGGGTCTCGGAGTGATTTCCACGATTGACGAACCCAAAGGTGCGTTTACGTGTCGGTCATCAACACTCGCAGTTTTGGCCGATTCTGGCCCGTTTCGTGGACTATTACTCACGGTTTTGGGGTCTCGGAGTGATTTCCACGGTTGACGAACCCAGAGGTGCATTTACGTGTCGGTCAACAACACTCGTAGTTTTGGCCAATTTTGGCCCGTTTCATGGACTATTACTCACTATTTTGGGGTCTCGGAGTGATTTCCAAGATTGACGAACCCAAAGGTGTGTTTACATGTCGGTCATCAACACTCGCAGTTTTGGCCAATTCTGCCCCGTTTAGTGGACTATTTACTCACTGTTTTGGGGTCTCAGAGTGATTTCCACGATTGACGAACCCCACGGTGCGTTTACGTGACGGTCATCAACACTCGCAGTTTTGGCCGATTCTGGCCCATTTCGTGGACTATTACTCACTGTTTTGGGGTCTCGGTGTGATTTCCACGATTGACGAACTCCAAGGTGCGTTTACGTGTCAGTCATCAACACTCGCAGTTTTGGCCGATTTTGGCCCGTTTCGTGGACTATTACTCACTGTGTTGGGGTCTCGTAGTGCTTTCCACGATTGACGAACCCAGAGGTGCCTTTACGTGTCGGTCATCAACACTCGCAGTTTTGACCAATTCTGGCCCGTTTCGTGGACTATTACTCACTGTGTTGCGGTCTCGTAGTGCTTTCCACGATTGACTAACCCAGACGTACCTTTACATGTCGGTCATCAACACTCGCAGTTTTGGCCGATTCTGGCCCGTTTTATGGACTATTACTCACTGTTTTGGGGTCTTGGAGTGATTTCCACGATTGACGAACCCAAAGGTGCGTTTACGTGTCGGTCATCAACACTCGTAGTTTTGGCAAATTTTGGCCCGTTTCATGGACTATTACTCACTATTTTGGGGTCTCGGAGTGATTTCCAAGATTGACGAACCCAGAGGTGCGTTTACGTGTCGGTCATCAACACTCGCAGTTTTGGCCGATTCTGGCCCGTTTCATGGACTATTTACTCAATGTTTTGGGGCCTCAGAGTGATTTCCACGATTGACGAACCCCAACGTGCGTTTACGTTTCGGTCGTCAACACTCGCAGTTTTGGTCGATTCTGGCCCATTTCATGGACTATAACTCACTGTTTTGGGGTCTCGGTGTGATTTCCACGATTGACGAACTCCAAGGTGCGTTTACCTGTCGGTCATCAACACTCGCAGTGTTGGCCGATTTTGGCCCATTTTGTGGACTATTACTCACTGTTTTGGGGTCTCGGAGTGATTTCGATGATTGACGAACCCCGAGGTGCGGTTACGTGTCGGTCATCAACACTCGCAGTTTTTGCCGATTTTGGCCCATTTCATGGACTATTACTCACTGTTTTGGGGTCTCGGAGTGATTTCCACGATTGACGAACCCAAAGGTGCCTTTACGTGTCGGTCATCAACACTCGCAGTTTTGACCAATTCTGGCCCGTTTCGTGGACTATTACTCACTGTGTTGCGGTCTCGTAGTGCTTTCCACGATTGACTAACCCAGACGTACCTTTACATGTCGGTCATCAACACTCGCAGTTTTGGCCGATTCTGGCCCGTTTTATGGACTATTACTCACTGTTTTGGGGTCTTGGAGTGATTTCCACGATTGACGAACCCAAAGGTGCGTTTACGTGTCGGTCATCAACACTCGTAGTTTTGGCAAATTTTGGCCCGTTTCATGGACTATTACTCACTATTTTGGGGTCTCGGAGTGATTTCCAAGATTGACGAACCCAGAGGTGCGTTTACGTGTCGGTCATCAACACTCGTAGTTTTGGCCAATTTTGGCCCGTTTCATGGACTATTACTCACTATTTTGGGGTCTCGGAGTGATTTCCAAGATTGACGAACCCAGAGGTGCGTTTACGTGTCGGTCATCAACACTCGTAGTTTTGGCCAATTTTGGCCCGTTTCATGGACTATTACTCACTATTTTGGGGTCTCGGAGTGATTTCCAAGATTGACGAACCCAGAGGTGCGTTTACGTGTCGGTCATCAACACTCGCAGTTTTGGCCGATTCTGGCCCGTTTCATGGACTATTTACTCAATGTTTTGGGGCCTCAGAGTGATTTCCACGATTGACGAACCCCAACGTGCGTTTACGTTTCGGTCGTCAACACTCGCAGTTTTGGTCGATTCTGGCCCATTTCATGGACTATAACTCACTGTTTTGGGGTCTCGGTGTGATTTCCACGATTGACGAACTCCAAGGTGCGTTTACCTGTCGGTCATCAACACTCGCAGTGTTGGCCGATTTTGGCCCATTTTGTGGACTATTACTCACTGTTTTGGGGTCTCGGAGTGATTTCGATGATTGACGAACCCCGAGGTGCGGTTACGTGTCGGTCATCAACACTCGCAGTTTTTGCCGATTTTGGCCCATTTCATGGACTATTACTCACTGTTTTGGGGTCTCGGAGTGATTTCCACGATTGACGAACCCAAAGGTGCGTTTACGTGTCGGTCATCAACACTCGCAGTTTTGGCCGATTCTGGCCCGTTTCGTGGACTATTACTCACGGTTTTGGGGTCTCGGAGTGATTTCCACGGTTGACGAACCCAGAGGTGCATTTACGTGTCGGTCAACAACACTCGTAGTTTTGGCCAATTTTGGCCCGTTTCATGGACTATTACTCACTATTTTGGGGTCTCGGAGTGATTTCCAAGATTGACGAACCCAAAGGTGTGTTTACATGTCGGTCATCAACACTCGCAGTTTTGGCCAATTCTGCCCCGTTTAGTGGACTATTTACTCACTGTTTTGGGGTCTCAGAGTGATTTCCACGATTGACGAACCCCACGGTGCGTTTACGTGACGGTCATCAACACTCGCAGTTTTGGCCGATTCTGGCCCATTTCGTGGACTATTACTCACTGTTTTGGGGTCTCGGTGTGATTTCCACGATTGACGAACTCCAAGGTGCGTTTACGTGTCAGTCATCAACACTCGCAGTTTTGGCCGATTTTGGCCCGTTTCGTGGACTATTACTCACTGTGTTGGGGTCTCGTAGTGCTTTCCACGATTGACGAACCCAGAGGTGCCTTTACGTGTCGGTCATCAACACTCGCAGTTTTGACCAATTCTGGCCCGTTTCGTGGACTATTACTCACTGTGTTGCGGTCTCGTAGTGCTTTCCACGATTGACTAACCCAGACGTACCTTTACATGTCGGTCATCAACACTCGCAGTTTTGGCCGATTCTGGCCCGTTTTATGGACTATTACTCACTGTTTTGGGGTCTTGGAGTGATTTCCACGATTGACGAACCCAAAGGTGCGTTTACGTGTCGGTCATCAACACTCGTAGTTTTGGCAAATTTTGGCCCGTTTCATGGACTATTACTCACTATTTTGGGGTCTCGGAGTGATTTCCAAGATTGACGAACCCAGAGGTGCGTTTACGTGTCGGTCATCAACACTCGCAGTTTTGGCCGATTCTGGCCCGTTTCATGGACTATTTACTCAATGTTTTGGGGCCTCAGAGTGATTTCCACGATTGACGAACCCCAACGTGCGTTTACGTTTCGGTCGTCAACACTCGCAGTTTTGGTCGATTCTGGCCCATTTCATGGACTATAACTCACTGTTTTGGGGTCTCGGTGTGATTTCCACGATTGACGAACTCCAAGGTGCGTTTACCTGTCGGTCATCAACACTCGCAGTGTTGGCCGATTTTGGCCCATTTTGTGGACTATTACTCACTGTTTTGGGGTCTCGGAGTGATTTCGATGATTGACGAACCCCGAGGTGCGGTTACGTGTCGGTCATCAACACTCGCAGTTTTTGCCGATTTTGGCCCATTTCATGGACTATTACTCACTGTTTTGGGGTCTCGGAGTGATTTCCACGATTGACGAACCCAAAGGTGCCTTTACGTGTCGGTCATCAACACTCGCAGTTTTGACCAATTCTGGCCCGTTTCGTGGACTATTACTCACTGTGTTGCGGTCTCGTAGTGCTTTCCACGATTGACTAACCCAGACGTACCTTTACATGTCGGTCATCAACACTCGCAGTTTTGGCCGATTCTGGCCCGTTTTATGGACTATTACTCACTGTTTTGGGGTCTTGGAGTGATTTCCACGATTGACGAACCCAAAGGTGCGTTTACGTGTCGGTCATCAACACTCGTAGTTTTGGCAAATTTTGGCCCGTTTCATGGACTATTACTCACTATTTTGGGGTCTCGGAGTGATTTCCAAGATTGACGAACCCAGAGGTGCGTTTACGTGTCGGTCATCAACACTCGTAGTTTTGGCCAATTTTGGCCCGTTTCATGGACTATTACTCACTATTTTGGGGTCTCGGAGTGATTTCCAAGATTGACGAACCCAGAGGTGCGTTTACGTGTCGGTCATCAACACTCGTAGTTTTGGCCAATTTTGGCCCGTTTCATGGACTATTACTCACTATTTTGGGGTCTCGGAGTGATTTCCAAGATTGACGAACCCAGAGGTGCGTTTACGTGTCGGTCATCAACACTCGCAGTTTTGGCCGATTCTGGCCCGTTTCATGGACTATTTACTCAATGTTTTGGGGCCTCAGAGTGATTTCCACGATTGACGAACCCCAACGTGCGTTTACGTTTCGGTCGTCAACACTCGCAGTTTTGGTCGATTCTGGCCCATTTCATGGACTATAACTCACTGTTTTGGGGTCTCAGTGTGATTTCCACGATTGACGAACTCCAAGGTGCGTTTACCTGTCGGTCATCAACACTCGCAGTGTTGGCCGATTTTGGCCCATTTTGTGGACTATTACTCACTGTTTTGGGGTCTCGGAGTGATTTCGATGATTGACGAACCCCGAGGTGCGGTTACGTGTCGGTCATCAACACTCGCAGTTTTTGCCGATTTTGGCCCATTTCATGGACTATTACTCACTGTTTTGGGGTCTCGGAGTGATTTCCACGATTGACGAACCCAAAGGTGCGTTTACGTGTCGGTCATCAACACTCGCAGTTTTGGCCGATTCTGGCCCGTTTCGTGGACTATTACTCACGGTTTTGGGGTCTCGGAGTGATTTCCACGGTTGACGAACCCAGAGGTGCATTTACGTGTCGGTCAACAACACTCGTAGTTTTGGCCAATTTTGGCCCGTTTCATGGACTATTACTCACTATTTTGGGGTCTCGGAGTGATTTCCAAGATTGACGAACCCAAAGGTGTGTTTACATGTCGGTCATCAACACTCGCAGTTTTGGCCAATTCTGCCCCGTTTAGTGGACTATTTACTCACTGTTTTGGGGTCTCAGAGTGATTTCCACGATTGACGAACCCCACGGTGCGTTTACGTGACGGTCATCAACACTCGCAGTTTTGGCCGATTCTGGCCCATTTCGTGGACTATTACTCACTGTTTTGGGGTCTCGGTGTGATTTCCACGATTGACGAACTCCAAGGTGCGTTTACGTGTCAGTCATCAACACTCGCAGTTTTGGCCGATTTTGGCCCGTTTCGTGGACTATTACTCACTGTGTTGGGGTCTCGTAGTGCTTTCCACGATTGACGAACCCAGAGGTGCCTTTACGTGTCGGTCATCAACACTCGCAGTTTTGACCAATTCTGGCCCGTTTCGTGGACTATTACTCACTGTGTTGCGGTCTCGTAGTGCTTTCCACGATTGACTAACCCAGACGTACCTTTACATGTCGGTCATCAACACTCGCAGTTTTGGCCGATTCTGGCCCGTTTTATGGACTATTACTCACTGTTTTGGGGTCTTGGAGTGATTTCCACGATTGACGAACCCAAAGGTGCGTTTACGTGTCGGTCATCAACACTCGTAGTTTTGGCAAATTTTGGCCCGTTTCATGGACTATTACTCACTATTTTGGGGTCTCGGAGTGATTTCCAAGATTGACGAACCCAGAGGTGCGTTTACGTGTCGGTCATCAACACTCGCAGTTTTGGCCGATTCTGGCCCGTTTCATGGACTATTTACTCAATGTTTTGGGGCCTCAGAGTGATTTCCACGATTGACGAACCCCAACGTGCGTTTACGTTTCGGTCGTCAACACTCGCAGTTTTGGTCGATTCTGGCCCATTTCATGGACTATAACTCACTGTTTTGGGGTCTCGGTGTGATTTCCACGATTGACGAACTCCAAGGTGCGTTTACCTGTCGGTCATCAACACTCGCAGTGTTGGCCGATTTTGGCCCATTTTGTGGACTATTACTCACTGTTTTGGGGTCTCGGAGTGATTTCGATGATTGACGAACCCCGAGGTGCGGTTACGTGTCGGTCATCAACACTCGCAGTTTTTGCCGATTTTGGCCCATTTCATGGACTATTACTCACTGTTTTGGGGTCTCGGAGTGATTTCCATGATTGACGAACCCAAAGGTGCGTTTACGTGTCGGTCATCAACACTCGCAGTTTTGGCCGATTCTGGCCCGTTTCGTGGACTATTACTCACGGTTTTGGGGTCTCGGAGTGATTTCCACGGTTGACGAACCCAGAGGTGCATTTACGTGTCGGTCAACAACACTCGTAGTTTTGGCCAATTTTGGCCCGTTTCATGGACTATTACTCACTATTTTGGGGTCTCGGAGTGATTTCCAAGATTGACGAACCCAAAGGTGTGTTTACGTGTCGGTCATCAACACTCGCAGTTTTGGCCAATTCTGCCCCGTTTAGTGGACTATTTACTCACTGTTTTGGGGTCTCAGAGTGATTTCCACGATTGACGAACCACACGGTGCGTTTACGTGACGGTCATCAACACTCGCAGTTTTGGCCGATTCTGGCCCATTTCGTGGACTATTACTCACTGTTTTGGGGTCTCGGTGTGATTTCCACGATTGACGAACTCCAAGGTGCGTTTACGTGTCAGTCATCAACACTCGCAGTTTTGGCCGATTTTGGCCCGTTTCGTGGACTATTACTCACTGTGTTGGGGTCTCGTAGTGCTTTCCACGATTGACGAACCCAGAGGTGCCTTTACGTGTCGGTCATCAACACTCGCAGTTTTGACCAATTCTGGCCCGTTTCGTGGACTATTACTCACTGTGTTGCGGTCTCGTAGTGCTTTCCACGATTGACTAACCCAGACGTACCTTTACATGTCGGTCATCAACACTCGCAGTTTTGGCCGATTCTGGCCCGTTTTATGGACTATTACTCACTGTTTTGGGGTCTTGGAGTGATTTCCACGATTGACGAACCCAAAGGTGCGTTTACGTGTCGGTCATCAACACTCGTAGTTTTGGCAAATTTTGGCCCGTTTCATGGACTATTACTCACTATTTTGGGGTCTCGGAGTGATTTCCAAGATTGACGAACCCAGAGGTGCGTTTACGTGTCGGTCATCAACACTCGCAGTTTTGGCCGATTCTGGCCCGTTTCATGGACTATTTACTCAATGTTTTGGGGCCTCAGAGTGATTTCCACGATTGACGAACCCCAACGTGCGTTTACGTTTCGGTCGTCAACACTCGCAGTTTTGGTCGATTCTGGCCCATTTCATGGACTATAACTCACTGTTTTGGGGTCTCGGTGTGATTTCCACGATTGACGAACTCCAAGGTGCGTTTACCTGTCGGTCATCAACACTCGCAGTGTTGGCCGATTTTGGCCCATTTTGTGGACTATTACTCACTGTTTCGGGGGTCTCGGAGTGATTTCGATGATTGACGAACCCCGAGGTGCGGTTACGTGTCGGTCATCAACACTCGCAGTTTTTGCCGATTTTGGCCCATTTCATGGACTATTACTCACTGTTTTGGGGTCTCGGAGTGATTTCCACGATTGACGAACCCAAAGGTGCGTTTACGTGTCGGTCATCAACACTCGCAGTTTTGGCCGATTCTGGCCCGTTTCGTGGACTATTACTCACGGTTTTGGGGTCTCGGAGTGATTTCCACGGTTGACGAACCCAGAGGTGCATTTACGTGTCGGTCAACAACACTCGTAGTTTTGGCCAATTTTGGCCCGTTTCATGGACTATTACTCACTATTTTGGGGTCTCGGAGTGATTTCCAAGATTGACGAACCCAAAGGTGTGTTTACGTGTCGGTCATCAACACTCGCAGTTTTGGCCGATTCTGCCCCGTTTAGTGGACTATTTACTCACTGTTTTGGGGTCTCAGAGTGATTTCCACGATTGACGAACCCCACGGTGCGTTTACGTGACGGTCATCAACACTCGCAGTTTTGGCCGATTCTGGCCCATTTCGTGGACTATTACTCACTGTTTTGGGGTCTCGGTGTGATTTCCACGATTGACGAACTCCAAGGTGCGTTTACGTGTCAGTCATCAACACTCGCAGTTTTGGCCGATTTTGGCCCGTTTCGTGGACTATTACTCACTGTGTTGGGGTCTCGTAGTGCTTTCCACGATTGACGAACCCAGAGGTGCCTTTACGTGTCGGTCATCAACACTCGCAGTTTTGGCCGATTCTGGCCCGTTTTATGGACTATTACTCACTGTTTTGGGGTCTTGGAGTGATTTCCACGATTGACGAACCCAAAGGTGCGTTTACGTGTCGGTCATCAACACTCGTAGTTTTGGCCAATTTTGGCCCGTTTCATGGACTATTACTCACTATTTTGGGGTCTCGGAGTGATTTCCAAGATTGACGAACCCAGAGGTGCGTTTACGTGTCGGTCATCAACACTCGCAGTGTTGGCTGATTTTGGCCCATTTTGTGGACTATTACTCACTGTTTTGGGGTCTCGGAGTGATTTCGATGATTGACGAACCCCGAGGTGCGATTACGTGTCGGTCATCAACACTCGCAGTTTTTGCCGATTTTGGCCCATTTCATGGACTATTACTCACTGTTTTGGGGTCTCGGAGTGATTTCCACGATTGACGAACCCAAAGGTGCGTTTACGTGTCGGTCATCAACACTCGCAGTTTTGGCCGATTCTGGCCCGTTTCGTGGACTATTACTCACGGTTTTGGGGTCTCGGAGTGATTTCCACGGTTGACGAACCCAGAGGTGCATTTACGTGTCGGTCAACAACACTCGTAGTTTTGGCCAATTTTGGCCCGTTTCATGGACTATTACTCACTATTTTGGGGTCTCGGAGTGATTTCCAAGATTGACGAACCCAAAGGTGTGTTTACGTGTCGGTCATCAACACTCGCAGTTTTCGCCGATTCTGCCCCGTTTAGTGGACTATTTACTCACTGTTTTGGGGTCTCAGAGTGATTTCCACGATTGACGAACCCCACGGTGCGTTTACGTGACGGTCATCAACACTCGCAGTTTTGGCCGATTCTGGCCCATTTCGTGGACTATTACTCACTGTTTTGGGGTCTCGGTGTGATTTCCACGATTGACGAACTCCAAGGTGCGTTTACGTGTCAGTCATCAACACTCGCAGTTTTGGCCGATTTTGGCCCGTTTCGTGGACTATTACTCACTGTGTTGGGGTCTCGTAGTGCTTTCCACGATTGACGAACCCAGAGGTGCCTTTACGTGTCGGTCATCAACACTCGCAGTTTTGACCAATTCTGGCCCGTTTCGTGGACTATTACTCACTGTGTTGCGGTCTCGTAGTGCTTTCCACGATTGACTAACCCAGACGTACCTTTACATGTCGGTCATCAACACTCGCAGTTTTGGCCGATTCTGGCCCGTTTTATGGACTATTACTCACTATTTTGGGGTCTCGGAGTGATTTCCAAGATTGACGAACCCAAAGGTGTGTTTACGTGTCGGTCATCAACACTCGCAGTTTTGGCCAATTCTGCCCCGTTTAGTGGACTATTTACTCACTGTTTTGGGGTCTCAGAGTGATTTCCACGATTGACGAACCACACGGTGCGTTTACGTGACGGTCATCAACACTCGCAGTTTTGGCCGATTCTGGCCCATTTCGTGGACTATTACTCACTGTTTTGGGGTCTCGGTGTGATTTCCACGATTGACGAACTCCAAGGTGCGTTTACGTGTCAGTCATCAACACTCGCAGTTTTGGCCGATTTTGGCCCGTTTCGTGGACTATTACTCACTGTGTTGGGGTCTCGTAGTGCTTTCCACGATTGACGAACCCAGAGGTGCCTTTACGTGTCGGTCATCAACACTCGCAGTTTTGACCAATTCTGGCCCGTTTCGTGGACTATTACTCACTGTGTTGCGGTCTCGTAGTGCTTTCCACGATTGACTAAGCCAGACGTACCTTTACATGTCGGTCATCAACACTCGCAGTTTTGGCCGATTCTGGCCCGTTTTATGGACTATTACTCACTGTTTTGGGGTCTTGGAGTGATTTCCACGATTGACGAACCCAAAGGTGCGTTTACGTGTCGGTCATCAACACTCGTAGTTTTGGCAAATTTTGGCCCGTTTCATGGACTATTACTCACTATTTTGGGGTCTCGGAGTGATTTCCAAGATTGACGAACCCAGAGGTGCGTTTACGTGTCGGTCATCAACACTCGCAGTTTTGGCCGATTCTGGCCCGTTTCATGGACTATTTACTCAATGTTTTGGGGCCTCAGAGTGATTTCCACGATTGACGAACCCCAACGTGCGTTTACGTTTCGGTCGTCAACACTCGCAGTTTTGGTCGATTCTGGCCCATTTCATGGACTATAACTCACTGTTTTGGGGTCTCGGTGTGATTTCCACGATTGACGAACTCCAAGGTGCGTTTACCTGTCGGTCATCAACACTCGCAGTGTTGGCCGATTTTGGCCCATTTTGTGGACTATTACTCACTGTTTCGGGGGTCTCGGAGTGATTTCGATGATTGACGAACCCCGAGGTGCGGTTACGTGTCGGTCATCAACACTCGCAGTTTTGGCCGATTCTGGCCCATTTCGTGGACTATTACTCACTGTTTTGGGGTCTCGGTGTGATTTCCACGATTGACGAACTCCAAGGTGCGTTTACGTGTCAGTCATCAACACTCGCAGTTTTGGCCGATTTTGGCCCGTTTCGTGGACTATTACTCACTGTGTTGGGGTCTCGTAGTGCTTTCCACGATTGACGAACCCAGAGGTGCCTTTACGTGTCGGTCATCAACACTCGCAGTTTTGGCCGATTCTGGCCCGTTTTATGGACTATTACTCACTGTTTTGGGGTCTTGGAGTGATTTCCACGATTGACGAACCCAAAGGTGCGTTTACGTGTCGGTCATCAACACTCGTAGTTTTGGCCAATTTTGGCCCGTTTCATGGACTATTACTCACTATTTTGGGGTCTCGGAGTGATTTCCAAGATTGACGAACCCAGAGGTGCGTTTACGTGTCGGTCATCAACACTCGTAGTTTTGGCCAATTTTGGCCCGTTTCATGGACTATTACTCGCTATTTTGGGGTCTCGGAGTGATTTCCAAGATTGACGAACCCAGAGGTGCGTTTACGTGTCGGTCATCAACACTCGCAGTGTTGGCTGATTTTGGCCCATTTTGTGGACTATTACTCACTGTTTTGGGGTCTCGGAGTGATTTCGATGATTGACGAACCCCGAGGTGCGATTACGTGTCGGTCATCAACACTCGCAGTTTTTGCCGATTTTGGCCCATTTCATGGACTATTACTCACTGTTTTGGGGTCTCGGAGTGATTTCCACGATTGACGAACCCAAAGGTGCGTTTACGTGTCGGTCATCAACACTCGCAGTTTTGGCCGATTCTGGCCCGTTTCGTGGACTATTACTCACGGTTTTGGGGTCTCGGAGTGATTTCCACGGTTGACGAACCCAGAGGTGCATTTACGTGTCGGTCAACAACACTCGTAGTTTTGGCCAATTTTGGCCCGTTTCATGGACTATTACTCACTATTTTGGGGTCTCGGAGTGATTTCCAAGATTGACGAACCCAAAGGTGTGTTTACGTGTCGGTCATCAACACTCGCAGTTTTCGCCGATTCTGCCCCGTTTAGTGGACTATTTACTCACTGTTTTGGGGTCTCAGAGTGATTTCCACGATTGACGAACCCCACGGTGCGTTTACGTGACGGTCATCAACACTCGCAGTTTTGGCCGATTCTGGCCCATTTCGTGGACTATTACTCACTGTTTTGGGGTCTCGGTGTGATTTCCACGATTGACGAACTCCAAGGTGCGTTTACGTGTCAGTCATCAACACTCGCAGTTTTGGCCGATTTTGGCCCGTTTCGTGGACTATTACTCACTGTGTTGGGGTCTCGTAGTGCTTTCCACGATTGACGAACCCAGAGGTGCCTTTACGTGTCGGTCATCAACACTCGCAGTTTTGACCAATTCTGGCCCGTTTCGTGGACTATTACTCACTGTGTTGCGGTCTCGTAGTGCTTTCCACGATTGACTAACCCAGACGTACCTTTACATGTCGGTCATCAACACTCGCAGTTTTGGCCGATTCTGGCCCGTTTTATGGACTATTACTCACTATTTTGGGGTCTCGGAGTGATTTCCAAGATTGACGAACCCAAAGGTGTGTTTACGTGTCGGTCATCAACACTCGCAGTTTTGGCCAATTCTGCCCCGTTTAGTGGACTATTTACTCACTGTTTTGGGGTCTCAGAGTGATTTCCACGATTGACGAACCACACGGTGCGTTTACGTGACGGTCATCAACACTCGCAGTTTTGGCCGATTCTGGCCCATTTCGTGGACTATTACTCACTGTTTTGGGGTCTCGGTGTGATTTCCACGATTGACGAACTCCAAGGTGCGTTTACGTGTCAGTCATCAACACTCGCAGTTTTGGCCGATTTTGGCCCGTTTCGTGGACTATTACTCACTGTGTTGGGGTCTCGTAGTGCTTTCCACGATTGACGAACCCAGAGGTGCCTTTACGTGTCGGTCATCAACACTCGCAGTTTTGGCCGATTCTGGCCCGTTTTATGGACTATTACTCACTGTTTTGGGGTCTTGGAGTGATTTCCACGATTGACGAACCCAAAGGTGCGTTTACGTGTCGGTCATCAACACTCGTAGTTTTGGCCAATTTTGGCCCGTTTCATGGACTATTACTCACTATTTTGGGGTCTCGGAGTGATTTCCAAGATTGACGAACCCAGAGGTGCGTTTACGTGTCGGTCATCAACACTCGTAGTTTTGGCCAATTTTGGCCCGTTTCATGGACTATTACTCGCTATTTTGGGGTCTCGGAGTGATTTCCAAGATTGACGAACCCAGAGGTGCGTTTACGTGTCGGTCATCAACACTCGCAGTGTTGGCTGATTTTGGCCCATTTTGTGGACTATTACTCACTGTTTTGGGGTCTCGGAGTGATTTCGATGATTGACGAACCCCGAGGTGCGATTACGTGTCGGT
Source organism: Triticum timopheevii (assembly GCA_963921465.1). Lineage (NCBI taxonomy): Eukaryota > Viridiplantae > Streptophyta > Magnoliopsida > Poales > Poaceae > Triticum > Triticum timopheevii. Next base: position 670,239,689 of record OY997266.1, on the reverse strand, counting down.
CATCAACACTCGCAGTTTTTGCCGATTTTGGCCCATTTCATGGACTATTACTCACTGTTTTGGGGTCTCGGAGTGATTTCCACGATTGACGAACCCAAAGGTGCGTTTACGTGTCGGTCATCAACACTCGCAGTTTTGGCCGATTCTGGCCCGTTTCGTGGACTATTACTCACGGTTTTGGGGTCTCGGAGTGATTTCCACGGTTGACGAACCCAGAGGTGCATTTACGTGTCGGTCAACAACACTCGTAGTTTTGGCCAATTTTGGCCCGTTTCATGGACTATTACTCACTATTTTGGGGTCTCGGAGTGATTTCCAAGATTGACGAACCCAAAGGTGTGTTTACGTGTCGGTCATCAACACTCGCAGTTTTCGCCGATTCTGCCCCGTTTAGTGGACTATTTACTCACTGTTTTGGGGTCTCAGAGTGATTTCCACGATTGACGAACCCCACGGTGCGTTTACGTGACGGTCATCAACACTCGCAGTTTTGGCCGATTCTGGCCCATTTCGTGGACTATTACTCACTGTTTTGGGGTCTCGGTGTGATTTCCACGATTGACGAACTCCAAGGTGCGTTTACGTGTCAGTCATCAACACTCGCAGTTTTGGCCGATTTTGGCCCGTTTCGTGGACTATTACTCACTGTGTTGGGGTCTCGTAGTGCTTTCCACGATTGACGAACCCAGAGGTGCCTTTACGTGTCGGTCATCAACACTCGCAGTTTTGGCCGATTCTGGCCCGTTTTATGGACTATTACTCACTGTTTTGGGGTCTTGGAGTGATTTCCACGATTGACGAACCCAAAGGTGCGTTTACGTGTCGGTCATCAACACTCGTAGTTTTGGCCAATTTTGGCCCGTTTCATGGACTATTACTCACTATTTTGGGGTCTCGGAGTGATTTCCAAGATTGACGAACCCAGAGGTGCGTTTACGTGTCGGTCATCAACACTCGTAGTTTTGGCCAATTTTGGCCCGTTTCATGGACTATTACTCGCTATTTTGGGGTCTCGGAGTGATTTCCAAGATTGACGAACCCAGAGGTGCGTTTACGTGTCGGTCATCAACACTCGCAGTGTTGGCTGATTTTGGCCCATTTTGTGGACTATTACTCACTGTTTTGGGGTCTCGGAGTGATTTCGATGATTGACGAACCCCGAGGTGCGATTACGTGTCGGTCATCAACACTCGCAGTTTTTGCCGATTTTGGCCCATTTCATGGACTATTACTCACTGTTTTGGGGTCTCGGAGTGATTTCCACGATTGACGAACCCAAAGGTGCGTTTACGTGTCGGTCATCAACACTCGCAGTTTTGGCCGATTCTGGCCCGTTTCGTGGACTATTACTCACGGTTTTGGGGTCTCGGAGTGATTTCCACGGTTGACGAACCCAGAGGTGCATTTACGTGTCGGTCAACAACACTCGTAGTTTTGGCCAATTTTGGCCCGTTTCATGGACTATTACTCACTATTTTGGGGTCTCGGAGTGATTTCCAAGATTGACGAACCCAAAGGTGTGTTTACGTGTCGGTCATCAACACTCGCAGTTTTCGCCGATTCTGCCCCGTTTAGTGGACTATTTACTCACTGTTTTGGGGTCTCAGAGTGATTTCCACGATTGACGAACCCCACGGTGCGTTTACGTGACGGTCATCAACACTCGCAGTTTTGGCCGATTCTGGCCCATTTCGTGGACTATTACTCACTGTTTTGGGGTCTCGGTGTGATTTCCACGATTGACGAACTCCAAGGTGCGTTTACGTGTCAGTCATCAACACTCGCAGTTTTGGCCGATTTTGGCCCGTTTCGTGGACTATTACTCACTGTGTTGGGGTCTCGTAGTGCTTTCCACGATTGACGAACCCAGAGGTGCCTTTACGTGTCGGTCATCAACACTCGCAGTTTTGACCAATTCTGGCCCGTTTCGTGGACTATTACTCACTGTGTTGCGGTCTCGTAGTGCTTTCCACGATTGACTAACCCAGACGTACCTTTACATGTCGGTCATCAACACTCGCAGTTTTGGCCGATTCTGGCCCGTTTTATGGACTATTACTCACTATTTTGGGGTCTCGGAGTGATTTCCAAGATTGACGAACCCAAAGGTGTGTTTACGTGTCGGTCATCAACACTCGCAGTTTTGGCCAATTCTGCCCCGTTTAGTGGACTATTTACTCACTGTTTTGGGGTCTCAGAGTGATTTCCACGATTGACGAACCACACGGTGCGTTTACGTGACGGTCATCAACACTCGCAGTTTTGGCCGATTCTGGCCCATTTCGTGGACTATTACTCACTGTTTTGGGGTCTCGGTGTGATTTCCACGATTGACGAACTCCAAGGTGCGTTTACGTGTCAGTCATCAACACTCGCAGTTTTGGCCGATTTTGGCCCGTTTCGTGGACTATTACTCACTGTGTTGGGGTCTCGTAGTGCTTTCCACGATTGACGAACCCAGAGGTGCCTTTACGTGTCGGTCATCAACACTCGCAGTTTTGACCAATTCTGGCCCGTTTCGTGGACTATTACTCACTGTGTTGCGGTCTCGTAGTGCTTTCCACGATTGACTAAGCCAGACGTACCTTTACATGTCGGTCATCAACACTCGCAGTTTTGGCCGATTCTGGCCCGTTTTATGGACTATTACTCACTGTTTTGGGGTCTTGGAGTGATTTCCACGATTGACGAACCCAAAGGTGCGTTTACGTGTCGGTCATCAACACTCGTAGTTTTGGCAAATTTTGGCCCGTTTCATGGACTATTACTCACTATTTTGGGGTCTCGGAGTGATTTCCAAGATTGACGAACCCAGAGGTGCGTTTACGTGTCGGTCATCAACACTCGCAGTTTTGGCCGATTCTGGCCCGTTTCATGGACTATTTACTCAATGTTTTGGGGCCTCAGAGTGATTTCCACGATTGACGAACCCCAACGTGCGTTTACGTTTCGGTCGTCAACACTCGCAGTTTTGGTCGATTCTGGCCCATTTCATGGACTATAACTCACTGTTTTGGGGTCTCGGTGTGATTTCCACGATTGACGAACTCCAAGGTGCGTTTACCTGTCGGTCATCAACACTCGCAGTGTTGGCCGATTTTGGCCCATTTTGTGGACTATTACTCACTGTTTCGGGGGTCTCGGAGTGATTTCGATGATTGACGAACCCCGAGGTGCGGTTACGTGTCGGTCATCAACACTCGCAGTTTTGGCCGATTCTGGCCCATTTCGTGGACTATTACTCACTGTTTTGGGGTCTCGGTGTGATTTCCACGATTGACGAACTCCAAGGTGCGTTTACGTGTCAGTCATCAACACTCGCAGTTTTGGCCGATTTTGGCCCGTTTCGTGGACTATTACTCACTGTGTTGGGGTCTCGTAGTGCTTTCCACGATTGACGAACCCAGAGGTGCCTTTACGTGTCGGTCATCAACACTCGCAGTTTTGGCCGATTCTGGCCCGTTTTATGGACTATTACTCACTGTTTTGGGGTCTTGGAGTGATTTCCACGATTGACGAACCCAAAGGTGCGTTTACGTGTCGGTCATCAACACTCGTAGTTTTGGCCAATTTTGGCCCGTTTCATGGACTATTACTCACTATTTTGGGGTCTCGGAGTGATTTCCAAGATTGACGAACCCAGAGGTGCGTTTACGTGTCGGTCATCAACACTCGTAGTTTTGGCCAATTTTGGCCCGTTTCATGGACTATTACTCGCTATTTTGGGGTCTCGGAGTGATTTCCAAGATTGACGAACCCAGAGGTGCGTTTACGTGTCGGTCATCAACACTCGCAGTGTTGGCTGATTTTGGCCCATTTTGTGGACTATTACTCACTGTTTTGGGGTCTCGGAGTGATTTCGATGATTGACGAACCCCGAGGTGCGATTACGTGTCGGTCATCAACACTCGCAGTTTTTGCCGATTTTGGCCCATTTCATGGACTATTACTCACTGTTTTGGGGTCTCGGAGTGATTTCCACGATTGACGAACCCAAAGGTGCGTTTACGTGTCGGTCATCAACACTCGCAGTTTTGGCCGATTCTGGCCCGTTTCGTGGACTATTACTCACGGTTTTGGGGTCTCGGAGTGATTTCCACGGTTGACGAACCCAGAGGTGCATTTACGTGTCGGTCAACAACACTCGTAGTTTTGGCCAATTTTGGCCCGTTTCATGGACTATTACTCACTATTTTGGGGTCTCGGAGTGATTTCCAAGATTGACGAACCCAAAGGTGTGTTTACGTGTCGGTCATCAACACTCGCAGTTTTCGCCGATTCTGCCCCGTTTAGTGGACTATTTACTCACTGTTTTGGGGTCTCAGAGTGATTTCCACGATTGACGAACCCCACGGTGCGTTTACGTGACGGTCATCAACACTCGCAGTTTTGGCCGATTCTGGCCCATTTCGTGGACTATTACTCACTGTTTTGGGGTCTCGGTGTGATTTCCACGATTGACGAACTCCAAGGTGCGTTTACGTGTCAGTCATCAACACTCGCAGTTTTGGCCGATTTTGGCCCGTTTCGTGGACTATTACTCACTGTGTTGGGGTCTCGTAGTGCTTTCCACGATTGACGAACCCAGAGGTGCCTTTACGTGTCGGTCATCAACACTCGCAGTTTTGACCAATTCTGGCCCGTTTCGTGGACTATTACTCACTGTGTTGCGGTCTCGTAGTGCTTTCCACGATTGACTAACCCAGACGTACCTTTACATGTCGGTCATCAACACTCGCAGTTTTGGCCGATTCTGGCCCGTTTTATGGACTATTACTCACTATTTTGGGGTCTCGGAGTGATTTCCAAGATTGACGAACCCAAAGGTGTGTTTACGTGTCGGTCATCAACACTCGCAGTTTTGGCCAATTCTGCCCCGTTTAGTGGACTATTTACTCACTGTTTTGGGGTCTCAGAGTGATTTCCACGATTGACGAACCACACGGTGCGTTTACGTGACGGTCATCAACACTCGCAGTTTTGGCCGATTCTGGCCCATTTCGTGGACTATTACTCACTGTTTTGGGGTCTCGGTGTGATTTCCACGATTGACGAACTCCAAGGTGCGTTTACGTGTCAGTCATCAACACTCGCAGTTTTGGCCGATTTTGGCCCGTTTCGTGGACTATTACTCACTGTGTTGGGGTCTCGTAGTGCTTTCCACGATTGACGAACCCAGAGGTGCCTTTACGTGTCGGTCATCAACACTCGCAGTTTTGACCAATTCTGGCCCGTTTCGTGGACTATTACTCACTGTGTTGCGGTCTCGTAGTGCTTTCCACGATTGACTAAGCCAGACGTACCTTTACATGTCGGTCATCAACACTCGCAGTTTTGGCCGATTCTGGCCCGTTTTATGGACTATTACTCACTGTTTTGGGGTCTTGGAGTGATTTCCACGATTGACGAACCCAAAGGTGCGTTTACGTGTCGGTCATCAACACTCGTAGTTTTGGCAAATTTTGGCCCGTTTCATGGACTATTACTCACTATTTTGGGGTCTCGGAGTGATTTCCAAGATTGACGAACCCAGAGGTGCGTTTACGTGTCGGTCATCAACACTCGCAGTTTTGGCCGATTCTGGCCCGTTTCATGGACTATTTACTCAATGTTTTGGGGCCTCAGAGTGATTTCCACGATTGACGAACCCCAACGTGCGTTTACGTTTCGGTCGTCAACACTCGCAGTTTTGGTCGATTCTGGCCCATTTCATGGACTATAACTCACTGTTTTGGGGTCTCGGTGTGATTTCCACGATTGACGAACTCCAAGGTGCGTTTACCTGTCGGTCATCAACACTCGCAGTGTTGGCCGATTTTGGCCCATTTTGTGGACTATTACTCACTGTTTCGGGGGTCTCGGAGTGATTTCGATGATTGACGAACCCCGAGGTGCGGTTACGTGTCGGTCATCAACACTCGCAGTTTTGGCCGATTCTGGCCCATTTCGTGGACTATTACTCACTGTTTTGGGGTCTCGGTGTGATTTCCACGATTGACGAACTCCAAGGTGCGTTTACGTGTCAGTCATCAACACTCGCAGTTTTGGCCGATTTTGGCCCGTTTCGTGGACTATTACTCACTGTGTTGGGGTCTCGTAGTGCTTTCCACGATTGACGAACCCAGAGGTGCCTTTACGTGTCGGTCATCAACACTCGCAGTTTTGGCCGATTCTGGCCCGTTTTATGGACTATTACTCACTGTTTTGGGGTCTTGGAGTGATTTCCACGATTGACGAACCCAAAGGTGCGTTTACGTGTCGGTCATCAACACTCGTAGTTTTGGCCAATTTTGGCCCGTTTCATGGACTATTACTCACTATTTTGGGGTCTCGGAGTGATTTCCAAGATTGACGAACCCAGAGGTGCGTTTACGTGTCGGTCATCAACACTCGTAGTTTTGGCCAATTTTGGCCCGTTTCATGGACTATTACTCGCTATTTTGGGGTCTCGGAGTGATTTCCAAGATTGACGAACCCAGAGGTGCGTTTACGTGTCGGTCATCAACACTCGCAGTGTTGGCTGATTTTGGCCCATTTTGTGGACTATTACTCACTGTTTTGGGGTCTCGGAGTGATTTCGATGATTGACGAACCCCGAGGTGCGATTACGTGTCGGTCATCAACACTCGCAGTTTTTGCCGATTTTGGCCCATTTCATGGACTATTACTCACTGTTTTGGGGTCTCGGAGTGATTTCCACGATTGACGAACCCAAAGGTGCGTTTACGTGTCGGTCATCAACACTCGCAGTTTTGGCCGATTCTGGCCCGTTTCGTGGACTATTACTCACGGTTTTGGGGTCTCGGAGTGATTTCCACGGTTGACGAACCCAGAGGTGCATTTACGTGTCGGTCAACAACACTCGTAGTTTTGGCCAATTTTGGCCCGTTTCATGGACTATTACTCACTATTTTGGGGTCTCGGAGTGATTTCCAAGATTGACGAACCCAAAGGTGTGTTTACGTGTCGGTCATCAACACTCGCAGTTTTCGCCGATTCTGCCCCGTTTAGTGGACTATTTACTCACTGTTTTGGGGTCTCAGAGTGATTTCCACGATTGACGAACCCCACGGTGCGTTTACGTGACGGTCATCAACACTCGCAGTTTTGGCCGATTCTGGCCCATTTCGTGGACTATTACTCACTGTTTTGGGGTCTCGGTGTGATTTCCACGATTGACGAACTCCAAGGTGCGTTTACGTGTCAGTCATCAACACTCGCAGTTTTGGCCGATTTTGGCCCGTTTCGTGGACTATTACTCACTGTGTTGGGGTCTCGTAGTGCTTTCCACGATTGACGAACCCAGAGGTGCCTTTACGTGTCGGTCATCAACACTCGCAGTTTTGACCAATTCTGGCCCGTTTCGTGGACTATTACTCACTGTGTTGCGGTCTCGTAGTGCTTTCCACGATTGACTAACCCAGACGTACCTTTACATGTCGGTCATCAACACTCGCAGTTTTGGCCGATTCTGGCCCGTTTTATGGACTATTACTCACTATTTTGGGGTCTCGGAGTGATTTCCAAGATTGACGAACCCAAAGGTGTGTTTACGTGTCGGTCATCAACACTCGCAGTTTTGGCCAATTCTGCCCCGTTTAGTGGACTATTTACTCACTGTTTTGGGGTCTCAGAGTGATTTCCACGATTGACGAACCACACGGTGCGTTTACGTGACGGTCATCAACACTCGCAGTTTTGGCCGATTCTGGCCCATTTCGTGGACTATTACTCACTGTTTTGGGGTCTCGGTGTGATTTCCACGATTGACGAACTCCAAGGTGCGTTTACGTGTCAGTCATCAACACTCGCAGTTTTGGCCGATTTTGGCCCGTTTCGTGGACTATTACTCACTGTGTTGGGGTCTCGTAGTGCTTTCCACGATTGACGAACCCAGAGGTGCCTTTACGTGTCGGTCATCAACACTCGCAGTTTTGACCAATTCTGGCCCGTTTCGTGGACTATTACTCACTGTGTTGCGGTCTCGTAGTGCTTTCCACGATTGACTAAGCCAGACGTACCTTTACATGTCGGTCATCAACACTCGCAGTTTTGGCCGATTCTGGCCCGTTTTATGGACTATTACTCACTGTTTTGGGGTCTTGGAGTGATTTCCACGATTGACGAACCCAAAGGTGCGTTTACGTGTCGGTCATCAACACTCGTAGTTTTGGCAAATTTTGGCCCGTTTCATGGACTATTACTCACTATTTTGGGGTCTCGGAGTGATTTCCAAGATTGACGAACCCAGAGGTGCGTTTACGTGTCGGTCATCAACACTCGCAGTTTTGGCCGATTCTGGCCCGTTTCATGGACTATTTACTCAATGTTTTGGGGCCTCAGAGTGATTTCCACGATTGACGAACCCCAACGTGCGTTTACGTTTCGGTCGTCAACACTCGCAGTTTTGGTCGATTCTGGCCCATTTCATGGACTATAACTCACTGTTTTGGGGTCTCGGTGTGATTTCCACGATTGACGAACTCCAAGGTGCGTTTACCTGTCGGTCATCAACACTCGCAGTGTTGGCCGATTTTGGCCCATTTTGTGGACTATTACTCACTGTTTCGGGGGTCTCGGAGTGATTTCGATGATTGACGAACCCCGAGGTGCGGTTACGTGTCGGTCATCAACACTCGCAGTTTTGGCCGATTCTGGCCCATTTCGTGGACTATTACTCACTGTTTTGGGGTCTCGGTGTGATTTCCACGATTGACGAACTCCAAGGTGCGTTTACGTGTCAGTCATCAACACTCGCAGTTTTGGCCGATTTTGGCCCGTTTCGTGGACTATTACTCACTGTGTTGGGGTCTCGTAGTGCTTTCCACGATTGACGAACCCAGAGGTGCCTTTACGTGTCGGTCATCAACACTCGCAGTTTTGGCCGATTCTGGCCCGTTTTATGGACTATTACTCACTGTTTTGGGGTCTTGGAGTGATTTCCACGATTGACGAACCCAAAGGTGCGTTTACGTGTCGGTCATCAACACTCGTAGTTTTGGCCAATTTTGGCCCGATTCATGGACTATTACTCACTATTTTGGGGTCTCGGAGTGATTTCCAAGATTGACGAACCCAGAGGTGCGTTTACGTGTCGGTCATCAACACTCGTAGTTTTGGCCAATTTTGGCCCGTTTCATGGACTATTACTCGCTATTTTGGGGTCTCGGAGTGATTTCCAAGATTGACGAACCCAGAGGTGCGTTTACGTGTCGGTCATCAACACTCGCAGTGTTGGCTGATTTTGGCCCATTTTGTGGACTATTACTCACTGTTTTGGGGTCTCGGAGTGATTTCGATGATTGACGAACCCCGAGGTGCGATTACGTGTCGGTCATCAACACTCGCAGTTTTTGCCGATTTTGGCCCATTTCATGGACTATTACTCACTGTTTTGGGGTCTCGGAGTGATTTCCACGATTGACGAACCCAAAGGTGCGTTTACGTGTCGGTCATCAACACTCGCAGTTTTGGCCGATTCTGGCCCGTTTCGTGGACTATTACTCACGGTTTTGGGGTCTCGGAGTGATTTCCACGGTTGACGAACCCAGAGGTGCATTTACGTGTCGGTCAACAACACTCGTAGTTTTGGCCAATTTTGGCCCGTTTCATGGACTATTACTCACTATTTTGGGGTCTCGGAGTGATTTCCAAGATTGACGAACCCAAAGGTGTGTTTACGTGTCGGTCATCAACACTCGCAGTTTTCGCCGATTCTGCCCCGTTTAGTGGACTATTTACTCACTGTTTTGGGGTCTCAGAGTGATTTCCACGATTGACGAACCCCACGGTGCGTTTACGTGACGGTCATCAACACTCGCAGTTTTGGCCGATTCTGGCCCATTTCGTGGACTATTACTCACTGTTTTGGGGTCTCGGTGTGATTTCCACGATTGACGAACTCCAAGGTGCGTTTACGTGTCAGTCATCAACACTCGCAGTTTTGGCCGATTTTGGCCCGTTTCGTGGACTATTACTCACTGTGTTGGGGTCTCGTAGTGCTTTCCACGATTGACGAACCCAGAGGTGCCTTTACGTGTCGGTCATCAACACTCGCAGTTTTGACCAATTCTGGCCCGTTTCGTGGACTATTACTCACTGTGTTGCGGTCTCGTAGTGCTTTCCACGATTGACTAACCCAGACGTACCTTTACATGTCGGTCATCAACACTCGCAGTTTTGGCCGATTCTGGCCCGTTTTATGGACTATTACTCACTATTTTGGGGTCTCGGAGTGATTTCCAAGATTGACGAACCCAAAGGTGTGTTTACGTGTCGGTCATCAACACTCGCAGTTTTGGCCAATTCTGCCCCGTTTAGTGGACTATTTACTCACTGTTTTGGGGTCTCAGAGTGATTTCCACGATTGACGAACCACACGGTGCGTTTACGTGACGGTCATCAACACTCGCAGTTTTGGCCGATTCTGGCCCATTTCGTGGACTATTACTCACTGTTTTGGGGTCTCGGTGTGATTTCCACGATTGACGAACTCCAAGGTGCGTTTACGTGTCAGTCATCAACACTCGCAGTTTTGGCCGATTTTGGCCCGTTTCGTGGACTATTACTCACTGTGTTGGGGTCTCGTAGTGCTTTCCACGATTGACGAACCCAGAGGTGCCTTTACGTGTCGGTCATCAACACTCGCAGTTTTGACCAATTCTGGCCCGTTTCGTGGACTATTACTCACTGTGTTGCGGTCTCGTAGTGCTTTCCACGATTGACTAACCCAGACGTACCTTTACATGTCGGTCATCAACACTCGCAGTTTTGGCCGATTCTGGCCCGTTTTATGGACTATTACTCACTGTTTTGGGGTCTTGGAGTGATTTCCACGATTGACGAACCCAAAGGTGCGTTTACGTGTCGGTCATCAACACTCGTAGTTTTGGCAAATTTTGGCCCGTTTCATGGACTATTACTCACTATTTTGGGGTCTCGGAGTGATTTCCAAGATTGACGAACCCAGAGGTGCGTTTACGTGTCGGTCATCAACACTCGCAGTTTTGGCCGATTCTGGCCCGTTTCATGGACTATTTACTCAATGTTTTGGGGCCTCAGAGTGATTTCCACGATTGACGAACCCCAACGTGCGTTTACGTTTCGGTCGTCAACACTCGCAGTTTTGGTCGATTCTGGCCCATTTCATGGACTATAACTCACTGTTTTGGGGTCTCGGTGTGATTTCCACGATTGACGAACTCCAAGGTGCGTTTACCTGTCGGTCATCAACACTCGCAGTGTTGGCCGATTTTGGCCCATTTTGTGGACTATTACTCACTGTTTCGGGGGTCTCGGAGTGATTTCGATGATTGACGAACCCCGAGGTGCGGTTACGTGTCGGTCATCAACACTCGCAGTTTTGGCCGATTCTGCCCCGTTTAGTGGACTATTTACTCACGGTTTTGGGGTCTCAGAGTGATTTCCACGATTGACGAACCCCACGGTGCGTTTACGTGACGGTCATCAACACTCGCAGTTTTGGCCGATTCTGGCCCATTTCGTGGACTATTACTCACTGTTTTGGGGTCTCGGTGTGATTTCCACGATTGACGAACTCCAAGGTGCGTTTACGTGTCAGTCATCAACACTCGCAGTTTTGGCCGATTTTGGCCCGTTTCGTGGACTATTACTCACTGTGTTGGGGTCTCGTAGTGCTTTCCACGATTGACGAACCCAGAGGTGCCTTTACGTGTCGGTCATCAACACTCGCAGTTTTGGCCGATTCTGGCCCGTTTTATGGACTATTACTCACTGTTTTGGGGTCTTGGAGTGATTTCCACGATTGACGAACCCAAAGGTGCGTTTACGTGTCGGTCATCAACACTCGTAGTTTTGGCCAATTTTGGCCCGTTTCATGGACTATTACTCACTATTTTGGGGTCTCGGAGTGATTTCCAAGATTGACGAACCCAGAGGTGCGTTTACGTGTCGGTCATCAACACTCGTAGTTTTGGCCAATTTTGGCCCGTTTCATGGACTATTACTCGCTATTTTGGGGTCTCGGAGTGATTTCCAAGATTGACGAACCCAGAGGTGCGTTTACGTGTCGGTCATCAACACTCGCAGTGTTGGCTGATTTTGGCCCATTTTGTGGACTATTACTCACTGTTTTGGGGTCTCGGAGTGATTTCGATGATTGACGAACCCCGAGGTGCGATTACGTGTCGGTCATCAACACTCGCAGTTTTTGCCGATTTTGGCCCATTTCATGGACTATTACTCACTGTTTTGGGGTCTCGGAGTGATTTCCACGATTGACGAACCCAAAGGTGCGTTTACGTGTCGGTCATCAACACTCGCAGTTTTGGCCGATTCTGGCCCGTTTCGTGGACTATTACTCACGGTTTTGGGGTCTCGGAGTGATTTCCACGGTTGACGAACCCAGAGGTGCATTTACGTGTCGGTCAACAACACTCGTAGTTTTGGCCAATTTTGGCCCGTTTCATGGACTATTACTCACTATTTTGGGGTCTCGGAGTGATTTCCAAGATTGACGAACCCAAAGGTGTGTTTACGTGTCGGTCAACAACACTCGTAGTTTTGGCCAATTTTGGCCCGTTTTATGGACTATTACTCACTATTTTGGGGTCTCGGAGTGATTTCCAAGATTGACGAACCCAAAGGTGTGTTTACGTGTCGGTCATCAACACTCGCAGTTTTGGCCAATTCTGCCCCGTTTAGTGGACTATTTACTCACTGTTTTGGGGTCTCAGAGTGATTTCCACGATTGACGAACCACACGGTGCGTTTACGTGACGGTCATCAACACTCGCAGTTTTGGCCGATTCTGGCCCATTTCGTGGACTATTACTCACTGTTTTGGGGTCTCGGTGTGATTTCCACGATTGACGAACTCCAAGGTGCGTTTACGTGTCAGTCATCAACACTCGCAGTTTTGGCCGATTTTGGCCCGTTTCGTGGACTATTACTCACTGTGTTGGGGTCTCGTAGTGCTTTCCACGATTGACGAACCCAGAGGTGCCTTTACGTGTCGGTCATCAACACTCGCAGTTTTGACCAATTCTGGCCCGTTTCGTGGACTATTACTCACTGTGTTGCGGTCTCGTAGTGCTTTCCACGATTGACTAACCCAGACGTACCTTTACATGTCGGTCATCAACACTCGCAGTTTTGGCCGATTCTGGCCCGTTTTATGGACTATTACTCACTGTTTTGGGGTCTTGGAGTGATTTCCACGATTGACGAACCCAAAGGTGCGTTTACGTGTCGGTCATCAACACTCGTAGTTTTGGCAAATTTTGGCCCGTTTCATGGACTATTACTCACTATTTTGGGGTCTCGGAGTGATTTCCAAGATTGACGAACCCAGAGGTGCGTTTACGTGTCGGTCATCAACACTCGCAGTTTTGGCCGATTCTGGCCCGTTTCATGGACTATTTACTCAATGTTTTGGGGCCTCAGAGTGATTTCCACGATTGACGAACCCCAACGTGCGTTTACGTTTCGGTCGTCAACACTCGCAGTTTTGGTCGATTCTGGCCCATTTCATGGACTATAACTCACTGTTTTGGGGTCTCGGTGTGATTTCCACGATTGACGAACTCCAAGGTGCGTTTACCTGTCGGTCATCAACACTCGCAGTGTTGGCCGATTTTGGCCCATTTTGTGGACTATTACTCACTGTTTCGGGGGTCTCGGAGTGATTTCGATGATTGACGAACCCCGAGGTGCGGTTACGTGTCGGTCATCAACACTCGCAGTTTTTTCCGATTTTGGCCCATTTCATGGACTATTACTCACTGTTTTGGGGTCTCGGAGTGATTTCCACGATTGACGAACCCAAAGGTGCGTTTACGTGTCGGTCATCAACACTCGCAGTTTTGGCCGATTCTGGCCCGTTTCGTGGACTATTACTCACGGTTTTGGGGTCTCGGAGTGATTTCCACGGTTGACGAACCCAGAGGTGCATTTACGTGTCGGTCAACAACACTCGTAGTTTTGGCCAATTTTGGCCCGTTTCATGGACTATTACTCACTATTTTGGGGTCTCGGAGTGATTTCCACGATTGACGAACCACACGGTGCGTTTACGTGACGGTCATCAACACTCGCAGTTTTGGCCGATTCTGGCCCATTTCGTGGACTATTACTCACTGTTTTGGGGTCTCGGTGTGATTTCCACGATTGACGAACTCCAAGGTGCGTTTACGTGTCAGTCATCAACACTCGCAGTTTTGGCCGATTTTGGCCCGTTTCGTGGACTATTACTCACTGTGTTGGGGTCTCGGTGTGATTTCCACGATTGACGAACCCAGAGGTGCCTTTACGTGTCGGTCATCAACACTCGCAGTTTTGACCGATTTTGGCCCGTTTCGTGGACTATTACTCACTGTGTTGCGGTCTCGTAGTGCTTTCCACGATTGACGAACCCAGAGGTGCCTTTACGTGTCGGTCATCAACACTCGCAGTTTTGGCCGATTCTGGCCCGTTTTATGGACTATTACTCACTGTTTTGGGGTCTTGGAGTGATTTCCACGATTGACGAACCCAAAGGTGCGTTTACGTGTCGGTCATCAACACTCGTAGTTTTGGCCAATTTTGGCCCGTTTCATGGACTATTACTCACTATTTTGGGGTCTCGGAGTGATTTCCAAGATTGACGAACCCAGAGGTGCGTTTACGTGTCGGTCATCAACACTCGCAGTTTTGGCCGATTCTGGCCCGTTTCATGGACTATTTACTCAATGTTTTGGGGCCTCAGAGTGATTTCCACGATTGACGAACCCCAACGTGCGTTTACGTTTCGGTCGTCAACACTCGCAGTTTTGGTCGATTCTGGCCCATTTCATGGACTATAACTCACTGTTTTGGGGTCTCGGTGTGATTTCCACGATTGACGAACTCCAAGGTGCGTTTACCTGTCGGTCATCAACACTCGCAGTGTTGGCCGATTTTGGCCCATTTTGTGGACTATTACTCACTGTTTCGGGGGTCTCGGAGTGATTTCGATGATTGACGAACCCCGAGGTGCGGTTACGTGTCGGTCATCAACACTCGCAGTTTTTTCCGATTTTGGCCCATTTCATGGACTATTACTCACTGTTTTGGGGTCTCGGAGTGATTTCCACGATTGACGAACCCAAAGGTGCGTTTACGTGTCGGTCATCAACACTCGCAGTTTTGGCCGATTCTGGCCCGTTTCGTGGACTATTACTCACGGTTTTGGGGTCTCGGAGTGATTTCCACGGTTGACGAACCCAGAGGTGCATTTACGTGTCGGTCAACAACACTCGTAGTTTTGGCCAATTTTGGCCCGTTTCATGGACTATTACTCACTATTTTGGGGTCTCGGAGTGATTTCCAAGATTGACGAACCCAAAGGTGTGTTTACGTTTCGGTCATCAACACTCGCAGTTTTGGCCGATTCTGCCCCGTTTAGTGGACTATTTACTCACTGTTTTGGGGTCTCAGAGTGATTTCCACGATTGACGAACCCCACGGTGCGTTTACGTGACGGTCATCAACACTCGCAGTTTTGGCCGATTCTGGCCCATTTCGTGGACTATTACTCACTGTTTTGGGGTCTCGGTGTGATTTCCACGATTGACGAACTCCAAGGTGCGTTTACGTGTCAGTCATCAACACTCGCAGTTTTGGCCGATTTTGGCCCGTTTCGTGGACTATTACTCACTGTGTTGGGGTCTCGTAGTGCTTTCCACGATTGACGAACCCAGAGGTGCCTTTACGTGTCGGTCATCAACACTCGCAGTTTTGGCCGATTCTGGCCCGTTTTATGGACTATTACTCACTGTTTTGGGGTCTTGGAGTGATTTCCACGATTGACGAACCCAAAGGTGCGTTTACGTGTCGGTCATCAACACTCGTAGTTTTGGCCAATTTTGGCCCGTTTCATGGACTATTACTCACTATTTTGGGGTCTCGGAGTGATTTCCACGATTGACGAACCACACGGTGCGTTTACGTGACGGTCATCAACACTCGCAGTTTTGGCCGATTCTGGCCCATTTCGTGGACTATTACTCACTGTTTTGGGGTCTCGGTGTGATTTCCACGATTGACGAACTCCAAGGTGCGTTTACGTGTCAGTCATCAACACTCGCAGTTTTGGCCGATTTTGGCCCGTTTCGTGGACTATTACTCACTGTGTTGGGGTCTCGGTGTGATTTCCACGATTGACGAACCCAGAGGTGCCTTTACGTGTCGGTCATCAACACTCGCAGTTTTGACCGATTTTGGCCCGTTTCGTGGACTATTACTCACTGTGTTGCGGTCTCGTAGTGCTTTCCACGATTGACGAACCCAGAGGTGCCTTTACGTGTCGGTCATCAACACTCGCAGTTTTGGCCGATTCTGGCCCGTTTTATGGACTATTACTCACTGTTTTGGGGTCTTGGAGTGATTTCCACGATTGACGAACCCAAAGGTGCGTTTACGTGTCGGTCATCAACACTCGCAGTTTTGGCCGATTCTGGCCCGTTTCGTGGACTATTACTCACGGTTTTGGGGTCTCGGAGTGATTTCCACGGTTGACGAACCCAGAGGTGCATTTACGTGTCGGTCAACAACACTCGTAGTTTTGGCCAATTTTGGCCCGTTTCATGGACTATTACTCACTATTTTGGGGTCTCGGAGTGATTTCCAAGATTGACGAACCCAAAGGTGTGTTTACGTTTCGGTCATCAACACTCGCAGTTTTGGCCGATTCTGCCCCGTTTAGTGGACTATTTACTCACTGTTTTGGGGTCTCAGAGTGATTTCCACGATTGACGAACCCCACGGTGCGTTTACGTGACGGTCATCAACACTCGCAGTTTTGGCCGATTCTGGCCCATTTCGTGGACTATTACTCACTGTTTTGGGGTCTCGGTGTGATTTCCACGATTGACGAACTCCAAGGTGCGTTTACGTGTCAGTCATCAACACTCGCAGTTTTGGCCGATTTTGGCCCGTTTCGTGGACTATTACTCACTGTGTTGGGGTCTCGTAGTGCTTTCCACGATTGACGAACCCAGAGGTGCCTTTACGTGTCGGTCATCAACACTCGCAGTTTTGGCCGATTCTGGCCCGTTTTATGGACTATTACTCACTGTTTTGGGGTCTTGGAGTGATTTCCACGATTGACGAACCCAAAGGTGCGTTTACGTGTCGGTCATCAACACTCGTAGTTTTGGCCAATTTTGGCCCGTTTCATGGACTATTACTCACTATTTTGGGGTCTCGGAGTGATTTCCACGATTGACGAACCACACGGTGCGTTTACGTGACGGTCATCAACACTCGCAGTTTTGGCCGATTCTGGCCCATTTCGTGGACTATTACTCACTGTTTTGGGGTCTCGGTGTGATTTCCACGATTGACGAACTCCAAGGTGCGTTTACGTGTCAGTCATCAACACTCGCAGTTTTGGCCGATTTTGGCCCGTTTCGTGGACTATTACTCACTGTGTTGGGGTCTCGGTGTGATTTCCACGATTGACGAACCCAGAGGTGCCTTTACGTGTCGGTCATCAACACTCGCAGTTTTGACCGATTTTGGCCCGTTTCGTGGACTATTACTCACTGTGTTGCGGTCTCGTAGTGCTTTCCACGATTGACGAACCCAGAGGTGCCTTTACGTGTCGGTCATCAACACTCGCAGTTTTGGCCGATTCTGGCCCGTTTTATGGACTATTACTCACTGTTTTGGGGTCTTGGAGTGATTTCCACGATTGACGAACCCAAAGGTGCGTTTACGTGTCGGTCATCAACACTCGTAGTTTTGGCCAATTTTGGCCCGTTTCATGGACTATTACTCACTATTTTGGGGTCTCGGAGTGATTTCCAAGATTGACGAACCCAGAGGTGCGTTTACGTGTCGGTCATCAACACTCGCAGTTTTGGCCGATTCTGGCCCGTTTCATGGACTATTTACTCAATGTTTTGGGGCCTCAGAGTGATTTCCACGATTGACGAACCCCAACGTGCGTTTACGTTTCGGTCGTCAACACTCGCAGTTTTGGTCGATTCTGGCCCATTTCATGGACTATAACTCACTGTTTTGGGGTCTCGGTGTGATTTCCACGATTGACGAACTCCAAGGTGCGTTTACCTGTCGGTCATCAACACTCGCAGTGTTGGCCGATTTTGGCCCATTTTGTGGACTATTACTCACTGTTTCGGGGGTCTCGGAGTGATTTCGATGATTGACGAACCCCGAGGTGCGGTTACGTGTCGGTCATCAACACTCGCAGTTTTTTCCGATTTTGGCCCATTTCATGGACTATTACTCACTGTTTTGGGGTCTCGGAGTGATTTCCACGATTGACGAACCCAAAGGTGCGTTTACGTGTCGGTCATCAACACTCGCAGTTTTGGCCGATTCTGGCCCGTTTCGTGGACTATTACTCACGGTTTTGGGGTCTCGGAGTGATTTCCACGGTTGACGAACCCAGAGGTGCATTTACGTGTCGGTCAACAACACTCGTAGTTTTGGCCAATTTTGGCCCGTTTCATGGACTATTACTCACTATTTTGGGGTCTCGGAGTGATTTCCAAGATTGACGAACCCAAAGGTGTGTTTACGTTTCGGTCATCAACACTCGCAGTTTTGGCCGATTCTGCCCCGTTTAGTGGACTATTTACTCACTGTTTTGGGGTCTCAGAGTGATTTCCACGATTGACGAACCCCACGGTGCGTTTACGTGACGGTCATCAACACTCGCAGTTTTGGCCGATTCTGGCCCATTTCGTGGACTATTACTCACTGTTTTGGGGTCTCGGTGTGATTTCCACGATTGACGAACTCCAAGGTGCGTTTACGTGTCAGTCATCAACACTCGCAGTTTTGGCCGATTTTGGCCCGTTTCGTGGACTATTACTCACTGTGTTGGGGTCTCGTAGTGCTTTCCACGATTGACGAACCCAGAGGTGCCTTTACGTGTCGGTCATCAACACTCGCAGTTTTGGCCGATTCTGGCCCGTTTTATGGACTATTACTCACTGTTTTGGGGTCTTGGAGTGATTTCCACGATTGACGAACCCAAAGGTGCGTTTACGTGTCGGTCATCAACACTCGTAGTTTTGGCCAATTTTGGCCCGTTTCATGGACTATTACTCACTATTTTGGGGTCTCGGAGTGATTTCCACGATTGACGAACCACACGGTGCGTTTACGTGACGGTCATCAACACTCGCAGTTTTGGCCGATTCTGGCCCATTTCGTGGACTATTACTCACTGTTTTGGGGTCTCGGTGTGATTTCCACGATTGACGAACTCCAAGGTGCGTTTACGTGTCAGTCATCAACACTCGCAGTTTTGGCCGATTTTGGCCCGTTTCGTGGACTATTACTCACTGTGTTGGGGTCTCGGTGTGATTTCCACGATTGACGAACCCAGAGGTGCCTTTACGTGTCGGTCATCAACACTCGCAGTTTTGACCGATTTTGGCCCGTTTCGTGGACTATTACTCACTGTGTTGCGGTCTCGTAGTGCTTTCCACGATTGACGAACCCAGAGGTGCCTTTACGTGTCGGTCATCAACACTCGCAGTTTTGGCCGATTCTGGCCCGTTTTATGGACTATTACTCACTGTTTTGGGGTCTTGGAGTGATTTCCACGATTGACGAACCCAAAGGTGCGTTTACGTGTCGGTCATCAACACTCGCAGTTTTGGCCGATTCTGGCCCGTTTCGTGGACTATTACTCACGGTTTTGGGGTCTCGGAGTGATTTCCACGGTTGACGAACCCAGAGGTGCATTTACGTGTCGGTCAACAACACTCGTAGTTTTGGCCAATTTTGGCCCGTTTCATGGACTATTACTCACTATTTTGGGGTCTCGGAGTGATTTCCAAGATTGACGAACCCAAAGGTGTGTTTACGTTTCGGTCATCAACACTCGCAGTTTTGGCCGATTCTGCCCCGTTTAGTGGACTATTTACTCACTGTTTTGGGGTCTCAGAGTGATTTCCACGATTGACGAACCCCACGGTGCGTTTACGTGACGGTCATCAACACTCGCAGTTTTGGCCGATTCTGGCCCATTTCGTGGACTATTACTCACTGTTTTGGGGTCTCGGTGTGATTTCCACGATTGACGAACTCCAAGGTGCGTTTACGTGTCAGTCATCAACACTCGCAGTTTTGGCCGATTTTGGCCCGTTTCGTGGACTATTACTCACTGTGTTGGGGTCTCGTAGTGCTTTCCACGATTGACGAACCCAGAGGTGCCTTTACGTGTCGGTCATCAACACTCGCAGTTTTGGCCGATTCTGGCCCGTTTTATGGACTATTACTCACTGTTTTGGGGTCTTGGAGTGATTTCCACGATTGACGAACCCAAAGGTGCGTTTACGTGTCGGTCATCAACACTCGTAGTTTTGGCCAATTTTGGCCCGTTTCATGGACTATTACTCACTATTTTGGGGTCTCGGAGTGATTTCCACGATTGACGAACCACACGGTGCGTTTACGTGACGGTCATCAACACTCGCAGTTTTGGCCGATTCTGGCCCATTTCGTGGACTATTACTCACTGTTTTGGGGTCTCGGTGTGATTTCCACGATTGACGAACTCCAAGGTGCGTTTACGTGTCAGTCATCAACACTCGCAGTTTTGGCCGATTTTGGCCCGTTTCGTGGACTATTACTCACTGTGTTGGGGTCTCGGTGTGATTTCCACGATTGACGAACCCAGAGGTGCCTTTACGTGTCGGTCATCAACACTCGCAGTTTTGACCGATTTTGGCCCGTTTCGTGGACTATTACTCACTGTGTTGCGGTCTCGTAGTGCTTTCCACGATTGACGAACCCAGAGGTGCCTTTACGTGTCGGTCATCAACACTCGCAGTTTTGGCCGATTCTGGCCCGTTTTATGGACTATTACTCACTGTTTTGGGGTCTTGGAGTGATTTCCACGATTGACGAACCCAAAGGTGCGTTTACGTGTCGGTCATCAACACTCGTAGTTTTGGCCAATTTTGGCCCGTTTCATGGACTATTACTCACTATTTTGGGGTCTCGGAGTGATTTCCAAGATTGACGAACCCAGAGGTGCGTTTACGTGTCGGTCATCAACACTCGCAGTTTTGGCCGATTCTGGCCCGTTTCATGGACTATTTACTCAATGTTTTGGGGCCTCAGAGTGATTTCCACGATTGACGAACCCCAACGTGCGTTTACGTTTCGGTCGTCAACACTCGCAGTTTTGGTCGATTCTGGCCCATTTCATGGACTATAACTCACTGTTTTGGGGTCTCGGTGTGATTTCCACGATTGACGAACTCCAAGGTGCGTTTACCTGTCGGTCATCAACACTCGCAGTGTTGGCCGATTTTGGCCCATTTTGTGGACTATTACTCACTGTTTCGGGGGTCTCGGAGTGATTTCGATGATTGACGAACCCCGAGGTGCGGTTACGTGTCGGTCATCAACACTCGCAGTTTTTTCCGATTTTGGCCCATTTCATGGACTATTACTCACTGTTTTGGGGTCTCGGAGTGATTTCCACGATTGACGAACCCAAAGGTGCGTTTACGTGTCGGTCATCAACACTCGCAGTTTTGGCCGATTCTGGCCCGTTTCGTGGACTATTACTCACGGTTTTGGGGTCTCGGAGTGATTTCCACGGTTGACGAACCCAGAGGTGCATTTACGTGTCGGTCAACAACACTCGTAGTTTTGGCCAATTTTGGCCCGTTTCATGGACTATTACTCACTATTTTGGGGTCTCGGAGTGATTTCCAAGATTGACGAACCCAAAGGTGTGTTTACGTTTCGGTCATCAACACTCGCAGTTTTGGCCGATTCTGCCCCGTTTAGTGGACTATTTACTCACTGTTTTGGGGTCTCAGAGTGATTTCCACGATTGACGAACCCCACGGTGCGTTTACGTGACGGTCATCAACACTCGCAGTTTTGGCCGATTCTGGCCCATTTCGTGGACTATTACTCACTGTTTTGGGGTCTCGGTGTGATTTCCACGATTGACGAACTCCAAGGTGCGTTTACGTGTCAGTCATCAACACTCGCAGTTTTGGCCGATTTTGGCCCGTTTCGTGGACTATTACTCACTGTGTTGGGGTCTCGTAGTGCTTTCCACGATTGACGAACCCAGAGGTGCCTTTACGTGTCGGTCATCAACACTCGCAGTTTTGGCCGATTCTGGCCCGTTTTATGGACTATTACTCACTGTTTTGGGGTCTTGGAGTGATTTCCACGATTGACGAACCCAAAGGTGCGTTTACGTGTCGGTCATCAACACTCGTAGTTTTGGCCAATTTTGGCCCGTTTCATGGACTATTACTCACTATTTTGGGGTCTCGGAGTGATTTCCAAGATTGACGAACCCAGAGGTGCGTTTACGTGTCGGTCATCAACACTCGTAGTTTTGGCCAATTTTGGCCCGTTTCATGGACTATTACTCGCTATTTTGGGGTCTCGGAGTGATTTCCAAGATTGACGAACCCAGAGGTGCGTTTACGTGTCGGTCATCAACACTCGCAGTGTTGGCTGATTTTGGCCCATTTTGTGGACTATTACTCACTGTTTTGGGGTCTCGGAGTGATTTCGATGATTGACGAACCCCGAGGTGCGATTACGTGTCGGTCATCAACACTCGCAGTTTTTGCCGATTTTGGCCCATTTCATGGACTATTACTCACTGTTTTGGGGTCTCGGAGTGATTTCCACGATTGACGAACCCAAAGGTGCGTTTACGTGTCGGTCATCAACACTCGCAGTTTTGGCCGATTCTGGCCCGTTTCGTGGACTATTACTCACGGTTTTGGGGTCTCGGAGTGATTTCCACGGTTGACGAACCCAGAGGTGCATTTACGTGTCGGTCAACAACACTCGTAGTTTTGGCCAATTTTGGCCCGTTTCATGGACTATTACTCACTATTTTGGGGTCTCGGAGTGATTTCCAAGATTGACGAACCCAAAGGTGTGTTTACGTGTCGGTCATCAACACTCGCAGTTTTCGCCGATTCTGCCCCGTTTAGTGGACTATTTACTCACTGTTTTGGGGTCTCAGAGTGATTTCCACGATTGACGAACCCCACGGTGCGTTTACGTGACGGTCATCAACACTCGCAGTTTTGGCCGATTCTGGCCCATTTCGTGGACTATTACTCACTGTTTTGGGGTCTCGGTGTGATTTCCACGATTGACGAACTCCAAGGTGCGTTTACGTGTCAGTCATCAACACTCGCAGTTTTGGCCGATTTTGGCCCGTTTCGTGGACTATTACTCACTGTGTTGGGGTCTCGTAGTGCTTTCCACGATTGACGAACCCAGAGGTGCCTTTACGTGTCGGTCATCAACACTCGCAGTTTTGACCAATTCTGGCCCGTTTCGTGGACTATTACTCACTGTGTTGCGGTCTCGTAGTGCTTTCCACGATTGACTAACCCAGACGTACCTTTACATGTCGGTCATCAACACTCGCAGTTTTGGCCGATTCTGGCCCGTTTTATGGACTATTACTCACTGTTTTGGGGTCTTGGAGTGATTTCCACGATTGACGAACCCAAAGGTGCGTTTACGTGTCGGTCATCAACACTCGTAGTTTTGGCAAATTTTGGCCCGTTTCATGGACTATTACTCACTATTTTGGGGTCTCGGAGTGATTTCCAAGATTGACGAACCCAGAGGTGCGTTTACGTGTCGGTCATCAACACTCGCAGTTTTGGCCGATTCTGGCCCGTTTCATGGACTATTTACTCAATGTTTTGGGGCCTCAGAGTGATTTCCACGATTGACGAACCCCAACGTGCGTTTACGTTTCGGTCGTCAACACTCGCAGTTTTGGTCGATTCTGGCCCATTTCATGGACTATAACTCACTGTTTTGGGGTCTCGGTGTGATTTCCACGATTGACGAACTCCAAGGTGCGTTTACCTGTCGGTCATCAACACTCGCAGTGTTGGCCGATTTTGGCCCATTTTGTGGACTATTACTCACTGTTTCGGGGGTCTCGGAGTGATTTCGATGATTGACGAACCCCGAGGTGCGGTTACGTGTCGGTCATCAACACTCGCAGTTTTTTCCGATTTTGGCCCATTTCATGGACTATTACTCACTGTTTTGGGGTCTCGGAGTGATTTCCACGATTGACGAACCCAAAGGTGCGTTTACGTGTCGGTCATCAACACTCGCAGTTTTGGCCGATTCTGGCCCGTTTCGTGGACTATTACTCACGGTTTTGGGGTCTCGGAGTGATTTCCACGGTTGACGAACCCAGAGGTGCATTTACGTGTCGGTCAACAACACTCGTAGTTTTGGCCAATTTTGGCCCGTTTCATGGACTATTACTCACTATTTTGGGGTCTCGGAGTGATTTCCAAGATTGACGAACCCAAAGGTGTGTTTACGTTTCGGTCATCAACACTCGCAGTTTTGGCCGATTCTGCCCCGTTTAGTGGACTATTTACTCACTGTTTTGGGGTCTCAGAGTGATTTCCACGATTGACGAACCCCACGGTGCGTTTACGTGACGGTCATCAACACTCGCAGTTTTGGCCGATTCTGGCCCATTTCGTGGACTATTACTCACTGTTTTGGGGTCTCGGTGTGATTTCCACGATTGACGAACTCCAAGGTGCGTTTACGTGTCAGTCATCAACACTCGCAGTTTTGGCCGATTTTGGCCCGTTTCGTGGACTATTACTCACTGTGTTGGGGTCTCGTAGTGCTTTCCACGATTGACGAACCCAGAGGTGCCTTTACGTGTCGGTCATCAACACTCGCAGTTTTGGCCGATTCTGGCCCGTTTTATGGACTATTACTCACTGTTTTGGGGTCTTGGAGTGATTTCCACGATTGACGAACCCAAAGGTGCGTTTACGTGTCGGTCATCAACACTCGCAGTTTTGGCCGATTCTGGCCCGTTTCGTGGACTATTACTCACGGTTTTGGGGTCTCGGAGTGATTTCCACGGTTGACGAACCCAGAGGTGCATTTACGTGTCGGTCAACAACACTCGTAGTTTTGGCCAATTTTGGCCCGTTTCATGGACTATTACTCACTATTTTGGGGTCTCGGAGTGATTTCCAAGATTGACGAACCCAAAGGTGTGTTTACGTGTCGGTCATCAACACTCGCAGTTTTCGCCGATTCTGCCCCGTTTAGTGGACTATTTACTCACTGTTTTGGGGTCTCAGAGTGATTTCCACGATTGACGAACCCCACGGTGCGTTTACGTGACGGTCATCAACACTCGCAGTTTTGGCCGATTCTGGCCCATTTCGTGGACTATTACTCACTGTTTTGGGGTCTCGGTGTGATTTCCACGATTGACGAACTCCAAGGTGCGTTTACGTGTCAGTCATCAACACTCGCAGTTTTGGCCGATTTTGGCCCGTTTCGTGGACTATTACTCACTGTGTTGGGGTCTCGTAGTGCTTTCCACGATTGACGAACCCAGAGGTGCCTTTACGTGTCGGTCATCAACACTCGCAGTTTTGACCAATTCTGGCCCGTTTCGTGGACTATTACTCACTGTGTTGCGGTCTCGTAGTGCTTTCCACGATTGACTAACCCAGACGTACCTTTACATGTCGGTCATCAACACTCGCAGTTTTGGCCGATTCTGGCCCGTTTTATGGACTATTACTCACTGTTTTGGGGTCTTGGAGTGATTTCCACGATTGACGAACCCAAAGGTGCGTTTACGTGTCGGTCATCAACACTCGTAGTTTTGGCAAATTTTGGCCCGTTTCATGGACTATTACTCACTATTTTGGGGTCTCGGAGTGATTTCCAAGATTGACGAACCCAGAGGTGCGTTTACGTGTCGGTCATCAACACTCGCAGTTTTGGCCGATTCTGGCCCGTTTCATGGACTATTTACTCAATGTTTTGGGGCCTCAGAGTGATTTCCACGATTGACGAACCCCAACGTGCGTTTACGTTTCGGTCGTCAACACTCGCAGTTTTGGTCGATTCTGGCCCATTTCATGGACTATAACTCACTGTTTTGGGGTCTCGGTGTGATTTCCACGATTGACGAACTCCAAGGTGCGTTTACCTGTCGGTCATCAACACTCGCAGTGTTGGCCGATTTTGGCCCATTTTGTGGACTATTACTCACTGTTTCGGGGGTCTCGGAGTGATTTCGATGATTGACGAACCCCGAGGTGCGGTTACGTGTCGGTCATCAACACTCGCAGTTTTTTCCGATTTTGGCCCATTTCATGGACTATTACTCACTGTTTTGGGGTCTCGGAGTGATTTCCACGATTGACGAACCCAAAGGTGCGTTTACGTGTCGGTCATCAACACTCGCAGTTTTGGCCGATTCTGGCCCGTTTCGTGGACTATTACTCACGGTTTTGGGGTCTCGGAGTGATTTCCACGGTTGACGAACCCAGAGGTGCATTTACGTGTCGGTCAACAACACTCGTAGTTTTGGCCAATTTTGGCCCGTTTCATGGACTATTACTCACTATTTTGGGGTCTCGGAGTGATTTCCAAGATTGACGAACCCAAAGGTGTGTTTACGTTTCGGTCATCAACACTCGCAGTTTTGGCCGATTCTGCCCCGTTTAGTGGACTATTTACTCACTGTTTTGGGGTCTCAGAGTGATTTCCACGATTGACGAACCCCACGGTGCGTTTACGTGACGGTCATCAACACTCGCAGTTTTGGCCGATTCTGGCCCATTTCGTGGACTATTACTCACTGTTTTGGGGTCTCGGTGTGATTTCCACGATTGACGAACTCCAAGGTGCGTTTACGTGTCAGTCATCAACACTCGCAGTTTTGGCCGATTTTGGCCCGTTTCGTGGACTATTACTCACTGTGTTGGGGTCTCGTAGTGCTTTCCACGATTGACGAACCCAGAGGTGCCTTTACGTGTCGGTCATCAACACTCGCAGTTTTGGCCGATTCTGGCCCGTTTTATGGACTATTACTCACTGTTTTGGGGTCTTGGAGTGATTTCCACGATTGACGAACCCAAAGGTGCGTTTACGTGTCGGTCATCAACACTCGTAGTTTTGGCCAATTTTGGCCCGTTTCATGGACTATTACTCACTATTTTGGGGTCTCGGAGTGATTTCCAAGATTGACGAACCCAGAGGTGCGTTTACGTGTCGGTCATCAACACTCGTAGTTTTGGCCAATTTTGGCCCGTTTCATGGACTATTACTCGCTATTTTGGGGTCTCGGAGTGATTTCCAAGATTGACGAACCCAGAGGTGCGTTTACGTGTCGGTCATCAACACTCGCAGTGTTGGCTGATTTTGGCCCATTTTGTGGACTATTACTCACTGTTTTGGGGTCTCGGAGTGATTTCGATGATTGACGAACCCCGAGGTGCGATTACGTGTCGGTCATCAACACTCGCAGTTTTTGCCGATTTTGGCCCATTTCATGGACTATTACTCACTGTTTTGGGGTCTCGGAGTGATTTCCACGATTGACGAACCCAAAGGTGCGTTTACGTGTCGGTCATCAACACTCGCAGTTTTGGCCGATTCTGGCCCGTTTCGTGGACTATTACTCACGGTTTTGGGGTCTCGGAGTGATTTCCACGGTTGACGAACCCAGAGGTGCATTTACGTGTCGGTCAACAACACTCGTAGTTTTGGCCAATTTTGGCCCGTTTCATGGACTATTACTCACTATTTTGGGGTCTCGGAGTGATTTCCAAGATTGACGAACCCAAAGGTGTGTTTACGTGTCGGTCATCAACACTCGCAGTTTTCGCCGATTCTGCCCCGTTTAGTGGACTATTTACTCACTGTTTTGGGGTCTCAGAGTGATTTCCACGATTGACGAACCCCACGGTGCGTTTACGTGACGGTCATCAACACTCGCAGTTTTGGCCGATTCTGGCCCATTTCGTGGACTATTACTCACTGTTTTGGGGTCTCGGTGTGATTTCCACGATTGACGAACTCCAAGGTGCGTTTACGTGTCAGTCATCAACACTCGCAGTTTTGGCCGATTTTGGCCCGTTTCGTGGACTATTACTCACTGTGTTGGGGTCTCGTAGTGCTTTCCACGATTGACGAACCCAGAGGTGCCTTTACGTGTCGGTCATCAACACTCGCAGTTTTGACCAATTCTGGCCCGTTTCGTGGACTATTACTCACTGTGTTGCGGTCTCGTAGTGCTTTCCACGATTGACTAACCCAGACGTACCTTTACATGTCGGTCATCAACACTCGCAGTTTTGGCCGATTCTGGCCCGTTTTATGGACTATTACTCACTGTTTTGGGGTCTTGGAGTGATTTCCACGATTGACGAACCCAAAGGTGCGTTTACGTGTCGGTCATCAACACTCGTAGTTTTGGCAAATTTTGGCCCGTTTCATGGACTATTACTCACTATTTTGGGGTCTCGGAGTGATTTCCAAGATTGACGAACCCAGAGGTGCGTTTACGTGTCGGTCATCAACACTCGCAGTTTTGGCCGATTCTGGCCCGTTTCATGGACTATTTACTCAATGTTTTGGGGCCTCAGAGTGATTTCCACGATTGACGAACCCCAACGTGCGTTTACGTTTCGGTCGTCAACACTCGCAGTTTTGGTCGATTCTGGCCCATTTCATGGACTATAACTCACTGTTTTGGGGTCTCGGTGTGATTTCCACGATTGACGAACTCCAAGGTGCGTTTACCTGTCGGTCATCAACACTCGCAGTGTTGGCCGATTTTGGCCCATTTTGTGGACTATTACTCACTGTTTTGGGGTCTCGGAGTGATTTCGATGATTGACGAACCCCGAGGTGCGGTTACGTGTCGGTCATCAACACTCGCAGTTTTTGCCGATTTTGGCCCATTTCATGGACTATTACTCACTGTTTTGGGGTCTCGGAGTGATTTCCATGATTGACGAACCCAAAGGTGCGTTTACGTGTCGGTCATCAACACTCGCAGTTTTGGCCGATTCTGGCCCGTTTCGTGGACTATTACTCACGGTTTTGGGGTCTCGGAGTGATTTCCACGGTTGACGAACCCAGAGGTGCATTTACGTGTCGGTCAACAACACTCGTAGTTTTGGCCAATTTTGGCCCGTTTCATGGACTATTACTCGCTATTTTGGGGTCTCGGAGTGATTTCCAAGATTGACGAACCCAGAGGTGCGTTTACGTGTCGGTAATCAACACTCGCAGTGTTGGCTGATTTTGGCCCATTTTGTGGACTATTACTCACTGTTTTGGGGTCTCGGAGTGATTTCGATGATTGACGAACCCCGAGGTGCGATTACGTGTCGGTCATCAACACTCGCAGTTTTTGCCGATTTTGGCCCATTTCATGGACTATTACTCACTGTTTTGGGGTCTCGGAGTGATTTCCACGATTGACGAACCCAAAGGTGCGTTTACGTGTCGGTCATCAACACTCGCAGTTTTGGCCGATTCTGGCCCGTTTCGTGGACTATTACTCACGGTTTTGGGGTCTCGGAGTGATTTCCACGGTTGACGAACCCAGAGGTGCATTTACGTGTCGGTCAACAACACTCGTAGTTTTGGCCAATTTTGGCCCGTTTCATGGACTATTACTCACTATTTTGGGGTCTCGGAGTGATTTCCAAGATTGACGAACCCAAAGGTGTGTTTACGTGTCGGTCATCAACACTCGCAGTTTTCGCCGATTCTGCCCCGTTTAGTGGACTATTTACTCACTGTTTTGGGGTCTCAGAGTGATTTCCACGATTGACGAACCCCACGGTGCGTTTACGTGACGGTCATCAACACTCGCAGTTTTGGCCGATTCTGGCCCATTTCGTGGACTATTACTCACTGTTTTGGGGTCTCGGTGTGATTTCCACGATTGACGAACTCCAAGGTGCGTTTACGTGTCAGTCATCAACACTCGCAGTTTTGGCCGATTTTGGCCCGTTTCGTGGACTATTACTCACTGTGTTGGGGTCTCGTAGTGCTTTCCACGATTGACGAACCCAGAGGTGCCTTTACGTGTCGGTCATCAACACTCGCAGTTTTGACCAATTCTGGCCCGTTTCGTGGACTATTACTCACTGTGTTGCGGTCTCGTAGTGCTTTCCACGATTGACTAACCCAGACGTACCTTTACATGTCGGTCATCAACACTCGCAGTTTTGGCCGATTCTGGCCCGTTTTATGGACTATTACTCACTGTTTTGGGGTCTTGGAGTGATTTCCACGATTGACGAACCCAAAGGTGCGTTTACGTGTCGGTCATCAACACTCGTAGTTTTGGCAAATTTTGGCCTGTTTCATGGACTATTACTCACTATTTTGGGGTCTCGGAGTGATTTCCAAGATTGACGAACCCAGAGGTGCGTTTACGTGTCGGTCATCAACACTCGCAGTTTTGGCCGATTCTGGCCCGTTTCATGGACTATTTACTCAATGTTTTGGGGCCTCAGAGTGATTTCCACGATTGACGAACCCCAACGTGCGTTTACGTTTCGGTCGTCAACACTCGCAGTTTTGGTCGATTCTGGCCCATTTCATGGACTATAACTCACTGTTTTGGGGTCTCGGTGTGATTTCCACGATTGACGAACTCCAAGGTGCGTTTACCTGTCGGTCATCAACACTCGCAGTGTTGGCCGATTTTGGCCCATTTTGTGGACTATTACTCACTGTTTTGGGGTCTCGGAGTGATTTCGATGATTGACGAACCCCGAGGTGCGGTTACGTGTCGGTCATCAACACTCGCAGTTTTTGCCGATTTTGGCCCATTTCATGGACTATTACTCACTGTTTTGGGGTCTCGGAGTGATTTCCATGATTGACGAACCCAAAGGTGCGTTTACGTGTCGGTCATCAACACTCGCAGTTTTGGCCGATTCTGGCCCGTTTCGTGGACTATTACTCACGGTTTTGGGGTCTCGGAGTGATTTCCACGGTTGACGAACCCAGAGGTGCATTTACGTGTCGGTCAACAACACTCGTAGTTTTGGCCAATTTTGGCCCGTTTCATGGACTATTACTCACTATTTTGGGGTCTCGGAGTGATTTCCAAGATTGACGAACCCAAAGGTGTGTTTACGTGTCGGTCATCAACACTCGCAGTTTTGGCCAATTCTGCCCCGTTTAGTGGACTATTTACTCACTGTTTTGGGGTCTCAGAGTGATTTCCACGATTGACGAACCACACGGTACGTTTACGTGACGGTCATCAACACTCGCAGTTTTGGCCGATTCTGGCCCATTTCGTGGACTATTACTCACTGTTTTGGGGTCTCGGTGTGATTTCCACGATTGACGAACTCCAAGGTGCGTTTACGTGTCAGTCATCAACACTCGCAGTTTTGGCCGATTTTGGCCCGTTTCGTGGACTATTACTCACTGTGTTGGGGTCTCGTAGTGCTTTCCACGATTGACGAACCCAGAGGTGCCTTTACGTGTCGGTCATCAACACTCGCAGTTTTGACCAATTCTGGCCCGTTTCGTGGACTATTACTCACTGTGTTGCGGTCTCGTAGTGCTTTCCACGATTGACTAACCCAGACGTACCTTTACATGTCGGTCATCAACACTCGCAGTTTTGGCCGATTCTGGCCCGTTTTATGGACTATTACTCACTGTTTTGGGGTCTTGGAGTGATTTCCACGATTGACGAACCCAAAGGTGCGTTTACGTGTCGGTCATCAACACTCGTAGTTTTGGCAAATTTTGGCCCGTTTCATGGACTATTACTCACTATTTTGGGGTCTCGGAGTGATTTCCAAGATTGACGAACCCAGAGGTGCGTTTACGTGTCGGTCATCAACACTCGCAGTTTTGGCCGATTCTGGCCCGTTTCATGGACTATTTACTCAATGTTTTGGGGCCTCAGAGTGATTTCCACGATTGACGAACCCCAAGGTGCCTTTACGTGTCGGTCATCAACACTCGCAGTTTTGGCCGATTCTGGCCCGTTTTATGGACTATTACTCACTGTTTTGGGGTCTTGGAGTGATTTCCACGATTGACGAACCCAAAGGTGCGTTTACGTGTCGGTCATCAACACTCGTAGTTTTGGCCAATTTTGGCCCGTTTCATGGACTATTACTCACTATTTTGGGGTCTCGGAGTGATTTCCAAGATTGACGAACCCAGAGGTGCGTTTACGTGTCGGTCATCAACACTCGTAGTTTTGGCCAATTTTGGCCCGTTTCATGGACTATTACTCGCTATTTTGGGGTCTCGGAGTGATTTCCAAGATTGACGAACCCAGAGGTGCGTTTACGTGTCGGTCATCAACACTCGCAGTGTTGGCTGATTTTGGCCCATTTTGTGGACTATTACTCACTGTTTTGGGGTCTCGGAGTGATTTCGATGATTGACGAACCCCGAGGTGCGATTACGTGTCGGTCATCAACACTCGCAGTTTTTGCCGATTTTGGCCCATTTCATGGACTATTACTCACTGTTTTGGGGTCTCGGAGTGATTTCCACGATTGACGAACCCAAAGGTGCGTTTACGTGTCGGTCATCAACACTCGCAGTTTTGGCCGATTCTGGCCCGTTTCGTGGACTATTACTCACGGTTTTGGGGTCTCGGAGTGATTTCCACGGTTGACGAACCCAGAGGTGCATTTACGTGTCGGTCAACAACACTCGTAGTTTTGGCCAATTTTGGCCCGTTTCATGGACTATTACTCACTATTTTGGGGTCTCGGAGTGATTTCCAAGATTGACGAACCCAAAGGTGTGTTTACGTGTCGGTCATCAACACTCGCAGTTTTCGCCGATTCTGCCCCGTTTAGTGGACTATTTACTCACTGTTTTGGGGTCTCAGAGTGATTTCCACGATTGACGAACCCCACGGTGCGTTTACGTGACGGTCATCAACACTCGCAGTTTTGGCCGATTCTGGCCCATTTCGTGGACTATTACTCACTGTTTTGGGGTCTCGGTGTGATTTCCACGATTGACGAACTCCAAGGTGCGTTTACGTGTCAGTCATCAACACTCGCAGTTTTGGCCGATTTTGGCCCGTTTCGTGGACTATTACTCACTGTGTTGGGGTCTCGTAGTGCTTTCCACGATTGACGAACCCAGAGGTGCCTTTACGTGTCGGTCATCAACACTCGCAGTTTTGACCAATTCTGGCCCGTTTCGTGGACTATTACTCACTGTGTTGCGGTCTCGTAGTGCTTTCCACGATTGACTAACCCAGACGTACCTTTACATGTCGGTCATCAACACTCGCAGTTTTGGCCGATTCTGGCCCGTTTTATGGACTATTACTCACTATTTTGGGGTCTCGGAGTGATTTCCAAGATTGACGAACCCAAAGGTGTGTTTACGTGTCGGTCATCAACACTCGCAGTTTTGGCCAATTCTGCCCCGTTTAGTGGACTATTTACTCACTGTTTTGGGGTCTCAGAGTGATTTCCACGATTGACGAACCACACGGTGCGTTTACGTGACGGTCATCAACACTCGCAGTTTTGGCCGATTCTGGCCCATTTCGTGGACTATTACTCACTGTTTTGGGGTCTCGGTGTGATTTCCACGATTGACGAACTCCAAGGTGCGTTTACGTGTCAGTCATCAACACTCGCAGTTTTGGCCGATTTTGGCCCGTTTCGTGGACTATTACTCACTGTGTTGGGGTCTCGTAGTGCTTTCCACGATTGACGAACCCAGAGGTGCCTTTACGTGTCGGTCATCAACACTCGCAGTTTTGACCAATTCTGGCCCGTTTCGTGGACTATTACTCACTGTGTTGCGGTCTCGTAGTGCTTTCCACGATTGACTAAGCCAGACGTACCTTTACATGTCGGTCATCAACACTCGCAGTTTTGGCCGATTCTGGCCCGTTTTATGGACTATTACTCACTGTTTTGGGGTCTTGGAGTGATTTCCACGATTGACGAACCCAAAGGTGCGTTTACGTGTCGGTCATCAACACTCGTAGTTTTGGCAAATTTTGGCCCGTTTCATGGACTATTACTCACTATTTTGGGGTCTCGGAGTGATTTCCAAGATTGACGAACCCAGAGGTGCGTTTACGTGTCGGTCATCAACACTCGCAGTTTTGGCCGATTCTGGCCCGTTTCATGGACTATTTACTCAATGTTTTGGGGCCTCAGAGTGATTTCCACGATTGACGAACCCCAACGTGCGTTTACGTTTCGGTCGTCAACACTCGCAGTTTTGGTCGATTTTGGCCCATTTCATGGACTATAACTCACTGTTTTGGGGTCTCGGTGTGATTTCCACGATTGACGAACTCCAAGGTGCGTTTACCTGTCGGTCATCAACACTCGCAGTGTTGGCCGATTTTGGCCCATTTTGTGGACTATTACTCACTGTTTCGGGGGTCTCGGAGTGATTTCGATGATTGACGAACCCCGAGGTGCGGTTACGTGTCGGTCATCAACACTCGCAGTTTTGGCCGATTCTGGCCCATTTCGTGGACTATTACTCACTGTTTTGGGGTCTCGGTGTGATTTCCACGATTGACGAACTCCAAGGTGCGTTTACGTGTCAGTCATCAACACTCGCAGTTTTGGCCGATTTTGGCCCGTTTCGTGGACTATTACTCACTGTGTTGGGGTCTCGTAGTGCTTTCCACGATTGACGAACCCAGAGGTGCCTTTACGTGTCGGTCATCAACACTCGCAGTTTTGGCCGATTCTGGCCCGTTTTATGGACTATTACTCACTGTTTTGGGGTCTTGGAGTGATTTCCACGATTGACGAACCCAAAGGTGCGTTTACGTGTCGGTCATCAACACTCGTAGTTTTGGCCAATTTTGGCCCGTTTCATGGACTATTACTCACTATTTTGGGGTCTCGGAGTGATTTCCAAGATTGACGAACCCAGAGGTGCGTTTACGTGTCGGTCATCAACACTCGTAGTTTTGGCCAATTTTGGCCCGTTTCATGGACTATTACTCGCTATTTTGGGGTCTCGGAGTGATTTCCAAGATTGACGAACCCAGAGGTGCGTTTACGTGTCGGTCATCAACACTCGCAGTGTTGGCTGATTTTGGCCCATTTTGTGGACTATTACTCACTGTTTTGGGGTCTCGGAGTGATTTCGATGATTGACGAACCCCGAGGTGCGATTACGTGTCGGTCATCAACACTCGCAGTTTTTGCCGATTTTGGCCCATTTCATGGACTATTACTCACTGTTTTGGGGTCTCGGAGTGATTTCCACGATTGACGAACCCAAAGGTGCGTTTACGTGTCGGTCATCAACACTCGCAGTTTTGGCCGATTCTGGCCCGTTTCGTGGACTATTACTCACGGTTTTGGGGTCTCGGAGTGATTTCCACGGTTGACGAACCCAGAGGTGCATTTACGTGTCGGTCAACAACACTCGTAGTTTTGGCCAATTTTGGCCCGTTTCATGGACTATTACTCACTATTTTGGGGTCTCGGAGTGATTTCCAAGATTGACGAACCCAAAGGTGTGTTTACGTGTCGGTCATCAACACTCGCAGTTTTCGCCGATTCTGCCCCGTTTAGTGGACTATTTACTCACTGTTTTGGGGTCTCAGAGTGATTTCCACGATTGACGAACCCCACGGTGCGTTTACGTGACGGTCATCAACACTCGCAGTTTTGGCCGATTCTGGCCCATTTCGTGGACTATTACTCACTGTTTTGGGGTCTCGGTGTGATTTCCACGATTGACGAACTCCAAGGTGCGTTTACGTGTCAGTCATCAACACTCGCAGTTTTGGCCGATTTTGGCCCGTTTCGTGGACTATTACTCACTGTGTTGGGGTCTCGTAGTGCTTTCCACGATTGACGAACCCAGAGGTGCCTTTACGTGTCGGTCATCAACACTCGCAGTTTTGACCAATTCTGGCCCGTTTCGTGGACTATTACTCACTGTGTTGCGGTCTCGTAGTGCTTTCCACGATTGACTAACCCAGACGTACCTTTACATGTCGGTCATCAACACTCGCAGTTTTGGCCGATTCTGGCCCGTTTTATGGACTATTACTCACTATTTTGGGGTCTCGGAGTGATTTCCAAGATTGACGAACCCAAAGGTGTGTTTACGTGTCGGTCATCAACACTCGCAGTTTTCGCCGATTCTGCCCCGTTTAGTGGACTATTTACTCACTGTTTTGGGGTCTCAGAGTGATTTCCACGATTGACGAACCCCACGGTGCGTTTACGTGACGGTCATCAACACTCGCAGTTTTGGCCGATTCTGGCCCATTTCGTGGACTATTACTCACTGTTTTGGGGTCTCGGTGTGATTTCCACGATTGACGAACTCCAAGGTGCGTTTACGTGTCAGTCATCAACACTCGCAGTTTTGGCCGATTTTGGCCCGTTTCGTGGACTATTACTCACTGTGTTGGGGTCTCGTAGTGCTTTCCACGATTGACGAACCCAGAGGTGCCTTTACGTGTCGGTCATCAACACTCGCAGTTTTGACCAATTCTGGCCCGTTTCGTGGACTATTACTCACTGTGTTGCGGTCTCGTAGTGCTTTCCACGATTGACTAACCCAGACGTACCTTTACATGTCGGTCATCAACACTCGCAGTTTTGGCCGATTCTGGCCCGTTTTATGGACTATTACTCACTATTTTGGGGTCTCGGAGTGATTTCCAAGATTGACGAACCCAAAGGTGTGTTTACGTGTCGGTCATCAACACTCGCAGTTTTGGCCAATTCTGCCCCGTTTAGTGGACTATTTACTCACTGTTTTGGGGTCTCAGAGTGATTTCCACGATTGACGAACCACACGGTGCGTTTACGTGACGGTCATCAACACTCGCAGTTTTGGCCGATTCTGGCCCATTTCGTGGACTATTACTCACTGTTTTGGGGTCTCGGTGTGATTTCCACGATTGACGAACTCCAAGGTGCGTTTACGTGTCAGTCATCAACACTCGCAGTTTTGGCCGATTTTGGCCCGTTTCGTGGACTATTACTCACTGTGTTGGGGTCTCGTAGTGCTTTCCACGATTGACGAACCCAGAGGTGCCTTTACGTGTCGGTCATCAACACTCGCAGTTTTGACCAATTCTGGCCCGTTTCGTGGACTATTACTCACTGTGTTGCGGTCTCGTAGTGCTTTCCACGATTGACTAAGCCAGACGTACCTTTACATGTCGGTCATCAACACTCGCAGTTTTGGCCGATTCTGGCCCGTTTTATGGACTATTACTCACTGTTTTGGGGTCTTGGAGTGATTTCCACGATTGACGAACCCAAAGGTGCGTTTACGTGTCGGTCATCAACACTCGTAGTTTTGGCAAATTTTGGCCCGTTTCATGGACTATTACTCACTATTTTGGGGTCTCGGAGTGATTTCCAAGATTGACGAACCCAGAGGTGCGTTTACGTGTCGGTCATCAACACTCGCAGTTTTGGCCGATTCTGGCCCGTTTCATGGACTATTTACTCAATGTTTTGGGGCCTCAGAGTGATTTCCACGATTGACGAACCCCAACGTGCGTTTACGTTTCGGTCGTCAACACTCGCAGTTTTGGTCGATTCTGGCCCATTTCATGGACTATAACTCACTGTTTTGGGGTCTCGGTGTGATTTCCACGATTGACGAACTCCAAGGTGCGTTTACCTGTCGGTCATCAACACTCGCAGTGTTGGCCGATTTTGGCCCATTTTGTGGACTATTACTCACTGTTTCGGGGGTCTCGGAGTGATTTCGATGATTGACGAACCCCGAGGTGCGGTTACGTGTCGGTCATCAACACTCGCAGTTTTGGCCGATTCTGGCCCATTTCGTGGACTATTACTCACTGTTTTGGGGTCTCGGTGTGATTTCCACGATTGACGAACTCCAAGGTGCGTTTACGTGTCAGTCATCAACACTCGCAGTTTTGGCCGATTTTGGCCCGTTTCGTGGACTATTACTCACTGTGTTGGGGTCTCGTAGTGCTTTCCACGATTGACGAACCCAGAGGTGCCTTTACGTGTCGGTCATCAACACTCGCAGTTTTGGCCGATTCTGGCCCGTTTTATGGACTATTACTCACTGTTTTGGGGTCTTGGAGTGATTTCCACGATTGACGAACCCAAAGGTGCGTTTACGTGTCGGTCATCAACACTCGTAGTTTTGGCCAATTTTGGCCCGTTTCATGGACTATTACTCACTATTTTGGGGTCTCGGAGTGATTTCCAAGATTGACGAACCCAGAGGTGCGTTTACGTGTCGGTCATCAACACTCGTAGTTTTGGCCAATTTTGGCCCGTTTCATGGACTATTACTCGCTATTTTGGGGTCTCGGAGTGATTTCCAAGATTGACGAACCCAGAGGTGCGTTTACGTGTCGGTCATCAACACTCGCAGTGTTGGCTGATTTTGGCCCATTTTGTGGACTATTACTCACTGTTTTGGGGTCTCGGAGTGATTTCGATGATTGACGAACCCCGAGGTGCGATTACGTGTCGGTCATCAACACTCGCAGTTTTTGCCGATTTTGGCCCATTTCAT
The DNA here is from genome assembly GCA_963921465.1 of Triticum timopheevii. NCBI lineage: Eukaryota > Viridiplantae > Streptophyta > Magnoliopsida > Poales > Poaceae > Triticum > Triticum timopheevii. The sequence continues at coordinate 670,201,361 of OY997266.1, read as the reverse complement.
GGACTATTACTCACTGTTTTGGGGTCTCGGAGTGATTTCCACGATTGACGAACCCAAAGGTGCGTTTACGTGTCGGTCATCAACACTCGCAGTTTTGGCCGATTCTGGCCCGTTTCGTGGACTATTACTCACGGTTTTGGGGTCTCGGAGTGATTTCCACGGTTGACGAACCCAGAGGTGCATTTACGTGTCGGTCAACAACACTCGTAGTTTTGGCCAATTTTGGCCCGTTTCATGGACTATTACTCACTATTTTGGGGTCTCGGAGTGATTTCCAAGATTGACGAACCCAAAGGTGTGTTTACGTGTCGGTCATCAACACTCGCAGTTTTCGCCGATTCTGCCCCGTTTAGTGGACTATTTACTCACTGTTTTGGGGTCTCAGAGTGATTTCCACGATTGACGAACCCCACGGTGCGTTTACGTGACGGTCATCAACACTCGCAGTTTTGGCCGATTCTGGCCCATTTCGTGGACTATTACTCACTGTTTTGGGGTCTCGGTGTGATTTCCACGATTGACGAACTCCAAGGTGCGTTTACGTGTCAGTCATCAACACTCGCAGTTTTGGCCGATTTTGGCCCGTTTCGTGGACTATTACTCACTGTGTTGGGGTCTCGTAGTGCTTTCCACGATTGACGAACCCAGAGGTGCCTTTACGTGTCGGTCATCAACACTCGCAGTTTTGACCAATTCTGGCCCGTTTCGTGGACTATTACTCACTGTGTTGCGGTCTCGTAGTGCTTTCCACGATTGACTAACCCAGACGTACCTTTACATGTCGGTCATCAACACTCGCAGTTTTGGCCGATTCTGGCCCGTTTTATGGACTATTACTCACTATTTTGGGGTCTCGGAGTGATTTCCAAGATTGACGAACCCAAAGGTGTGTTTACGTGTCGGTCATCAACACTCGCAGTTTTGGCCAATTCTGCCCCGTTTAGTGGACTATTTACTCACTGTTTTGGGGTCTCAGAGTGATTTCCACGATTGACGAACCACACGGTGCGTTTACGTGACGGTCATCAACACTCGCAGTTTTGGCCGATTCTGGCCCATTTCGTGGACTATTACTCACTGTTTTGGGGTCTCGGTGTGATTTCCACGATTGACGAACTCCAAGGTGCGTTTACGTGTCAGTCATCAACACTCGCAGTTTTGGCCGATTTTGGCCCGTTTCGTGGACTATTACTCACTGTGTTGGGGTCTCGTAGTGCTTTCCACGATTGACGAACCCAGAGGTGCCTTTACGTGTCGGTCATCAACACTCGCAGTTTTGACCAATTCTGGCCCGTTTCGTGGACTATTACTCACTGTGTTGCGGTCTCGTAGTGCTTTCCACGATTGACTAACCCAGACGTACCTTTACATGTCGGTCATCAACACTCGCAGTTTTGGCCGATTCTGGCCCGTTTTATGGACTATTACTCACTGTTTTGGGGTCTTGGAGTGATTTCCACGATTGACGAACCCAAAGGTGCGTTTACGTGTCGGTCATCAACACTCGTAGTTTTGGCAAATTTTGGCCCGTTTCATGGACTATTACTCACTATTTTGGGGTCTCGGAGTGATTTCCAAGATTGACGAACCCAGAGGTGCGTTTACGTGTCGGTCATCAACACTCGCAGTTTTGGCCGATTCTGGCCCGTTTCATGGACTATTTACTCAATGTTTTGGGGCCTCAGAGTGATTTCCACGATTGACGAACCCCAACGTGCGTTTACGTTTCGGTCGTCAACACTCGCAGTTTTGGTCGATTCTGGCCCATTTCATGGACTATAACTCACTGTTTTGGGGTCTCGGTGTGATTTCCACGATTGACGAACTCCAAGGTGCGTTTACCTGTCGGTCATCAACACTCGCAGTGTTGGCCGATTTTGGCCCATTTTGTGGACTATTACTCACTGTTTCGGGGGTCTCGGAGTGATTTCGATGATTGACGAACCCCGAGGTGCGGTTACGTGTCGGTCATCAACACTCGCAGTTTTGGCCGATTCTGCCCCGTTTAGTGGACTATTTACTCACGGTTTTGGGGTCTCAGAGTGATTTCCACGATTGACGAACCCCACGGTGCGTTTACGTGACGGTCATCAACACTCGCAGTTTTGGCCGATTCTGGCCCATTTCGTGGACTATTACTCACTGTTTTGGGGTCTCGGTGTGATTTCCACGATTGACGAACTCCAAGGTGCGTTTACGTGTCAGTCATCAACACTCGCAGTTTTGGCCGATTTTGGCCCGTTTCGTGGACTATTACTCACTGTGTTGGGGTCTCGTAGTGCTTTCCACGATTGACGAACCCAGAGGTGCCTTTACGTGTCGGTCATCAACACTCGCAGTTTTGGCCGATTCTGGCCCGTTTTATGGACTATTACTCACTGTTTTGGGGTCTTGGAGTGATTTCCACGATTGACGAACCCAAAGGTGCGTTTACGTGTCGGTCATCAACACTCGTAGTTTTGGCCAATTTTGGCCCGTTTCATGGACTATTACTCACTATTTTGGGGTCTCGGAGTGATTTCCAAGATTGACGAACCCAGAGGTGCGTTTACGTGTCGGTCATCAACACTCGTAGTTTTGGCCAATTTTGGCCCGTTTCATGGACTATTACTCGCTATTTTGGGGTCTCGGAGTGATTTCCAAGATTGACGAACCCAGAGGTGCGTTTACGTGTCGGTCATCAACACTCGCAGTGTTGGCTGATTTTGGCCCATTTTGTGGACTATTACTCACTGTTTTGGGGTCTCGGAGTGATTTCGATGATTGACGAACCCCGAGGTGCGATTACGTGTCGGTCATCAACACTCGCAGTTTTTGCCGATTTTGGCCCATTTCATGGACTATTACTCACTGTTTTGGGGTCTCGGAGTGATTTCCACGATTGACGAACCCAAAGGTGCGTTTACGTGTCGGTCATCAACACTCGCAGTTTTGGCCGATTCTGGCCCGTTTCGTGGACTATTACTCACGGTTTTGGGGTCTCGGAGTGATTTCCACGGTTGACGAACCCAGAGGTGCATTTACGTGTCGGTCAACAACACTCGTAGTTTTGGCCAATTTTGGCCCGTTTCATGGACTATTACTCACTATTTTGGGGTCTCGGAGTGATTTCCAAGATTGACGAACCCAAAGGTGTGTTTACGTGTCGGTCATCAACACTCGCAGTTTTGGCCGATTCTGGCCCGTTTTATGGACTATTACTCACTATTTTGGGGTCTCGGAGTGATTTCCAAGATTGACGAACCCAAAGGTGTGTTTACGTGTCGGTCATCAACACTCGCAGTTTTGGCCAATTCTGCCCCGTTTAGTGGACTATTTACTCACTGTTTTGGGGTCTCAGAGTGATTTCCACGATTGACGAACCACACGGTGCGTTTACGTGACGGTCATCAACACTCGCAGTTTTGGCCGATTCTGGCCCATTTCGTGGACTATTACTCACTGTTTTGGGGTCTCGGTGTGATTTCCACGATTGACGAACTCCAAGGTGCGTTTACGTGTCAGTCATCAACACTCGCAGTTTTGGCCGATTTTGGCCCGTTTCGTGGACTATTACTCACTGTGTTGGGGTCTCGTAGTGCTTTCCACGATTGACGAACCCAGAGGTGCCTTTACGTGTCGGTCATCAACACTCGCAGTTTTGACCAATTCTGGCCCGTTTCGTGGACTATTACTCACTGTGTTGCGGTCTCGTAGTGCTTTCCACGATTGACTAACCCAGACGTACCTTTACATGTCGGTCATCAACACTCGCAGTTTTGGCCGATTCTGGCCCGTTTTATGGACTATTACTCACTGTTTTGGGGTCTTGGAGTGATTTCCACGATTGACGAACCCAAAGGTGCGTTTACGTGTCGGTCATCAACACTCGTAGTTTTGGCAAATTTTGGCCCGTTTCATGGACTATTACTCACTATTTTGGGGTCTCGGAGTGATTTCCAAGATTGACGAACCCAGAGGTGCGTTTACGTGTCGGTCATCAACACTCGCAGTTTTGGCCGATTCTGGCCCGTTTCATGGACTATTTACTCAATGTTTTGGGGCCTCAGAGTGATTTCCACGATTGACGAACCCCAACGTGCGTTTACGTTTCGGTCGTCAACACTCGCAGTTTTGGTCGATTCTGGCCCATTTCATGGACTATAACTCACTGTTTTGGGGTCTCGGTGTGATTTCCACGATTGACGAACTCCAAGGTGCGTTTACCTGTCGGTCATCAACACTCGCAGTGTTGGCCGATTTTGGCCCATTTTGTGGACTATTACTCACTGTTTCGGGGGTCTCGGAGTGATTTCGATGATTGACGAACCCCGAGGTGCGGTTACGTGTCGGTCATCAACACTCGCAGTTTTTGCCGATTTTGGCCCATTTCATGGACTATTACTCACTGTTTTGGGGTCTCGGAGTGATTTCCACGATTGACGAACCCAAAGGTGCGTTTACGTGTCGGTCATCAACACTCGCAGTTTTGGCCGATTCTGGCCCGTTTCGTGGACTATTACTCACGGTTTTGGGGTCTCGGAGTGATTTCCACGGTTGACGAACCCAGAGGTGCATTTACGTGTCGGTCAACAACACTCGTAGTTTTGGCCAATTTTGGCCCGTTTCATGGACTATTACTCACTATTTTGGGGTCTCGGAGTGATTTCCAAGATTGACGAACCCAAAGGTGTGTTTACGTGTCGGTCATCAACACTCGCAGTTTTGGCCGATTCTGGCCCGTTTTATGGACTATTACTCACTATTTTGGGGTCTCGGAGTGATTTCCAAGATTGACGAACCCAAAGGTGTGTTTACGTGTCGGTCATCAACACTCGCAGTTTTGGCCAATTCTGCCCCGTTTAGTGGACTATTTACTCACTGTTTTGGGGTCTCAGAGTGATTTCCACGATTGACGAACCACACGGTGCGTTTACGTGACGGTCATCAACACTCGCAGTTTTGGCCGATTCTGGCCCATTTCGTGGACTATTACTCACTGTTTTGGGGTCTCGGTGTGATTTCCACGATTGACGAACTCCAAGGTGCGTTTACGTGTCAGTCATCAACACTCGCAGTTTTGGCCGATTTTGGCCCGTTTCGTGGACTATTACTCACTGTGTTGGGGTCTCGTAGTGCTTTCCACGATTGACGAACCCAGAGGTGCCTTTACGTGTCGGTCATCAACACTCGCAGTTTTGACCAATTCTGGCCCGTTTCGTGGACTATTACTCACTGTGTTGCGGTCTCGTAGTGCTTTCCACGATTGACTAAGCCAGACGTACCTTTACATGTCGGTCATCAACACTCGCAGTTTTGGCCGATTCTGGCCCGTTTTATGGACTATTACTCACTGTTTTGGGGTCTTGGAGTGATTTCCACGATTGACGAACCCAAAGGTGCGTTTACGTGTCGGTCATCAACACTCGTAGTTTTGGCAAATTTTGGCCCGTTTCATGGACTATTACTCACTATTTTGGGGTCTCGGAGTGATTTCCAAGATTGACGAACCCAGAGGTGCGTTTACGTGTCGGTCATCAACACTCGCAGTTTTGGCCGATTCTGGCCCGTTTCATGGACTATTTACTCAATGTTTTGGGGCCTCAGAGTGATTTCCACGATTGACGAACCCCAACGTGCGTTTACGTTTCGGTCGTCAACACTCGCAGTTTTGGTCGATTCTGGCCCATTTCATGGACTATAACTCACTGTTTTGGGGTCTCGGTGTGATTTCCACGATTGACGAACTCCAAGGTGCGTTTACCTGTCGGTCATCAACACTCGCAGTGTTGGCCGATTTTGGCCCATTTTGTGGACTATTACTCACTGTTTCGGGGGTCTCGGAGTGATTTCGATGATTGACGAACCCCGAGGTGCGGTTACGTGTCGGTCATCAACACTCGCAGTTTTGGCCGATTCTGGCCCATTTCGTGGACTATTACTCACTGTTTTGGGGTCTCGGTGTGATTTCCACGATTGACGAACTCCAAGGTGCGTTTACGTGTCAGTCATCAACACTCGCAGTTTTGGCCGATTTTGGCCCGTTTCGTGGACTATTACTCACTGTGTTGGGGTCTCGTAGTGCTTTCCACGATTGACGAACCCAGAGGTGCCTTTACGTGTCGGTCATCAACACTCGCAGTTTTGGCCGATTCTGGCCCGTTTTATGGACTATTACTCACTGTTTTGGGGTCTTGGAGTGATTTCCACGATTGACGAACCCAAAGGTGCGTTTACGTGTCGGTCATCAACACTCGTAGTTTTGGCCAATTTTGGCCCGTTTCATGGACTATTACTCACTATTTTGGGGTCTCGGAGTGATTTCCAAGATTGACGAACCCAGAGGTGCGTTTACGTGTCGGTCATCAACACTCGTAGTTTTGGCCAATTTTGGCCCGTTTCATGGACTATTACTCGCTATTTTGGGGTCTCGGAGTGATTTCCAAGATTGACGAACCCAGAGGTGCGTTTACGTGTCGGTCATCAACACTCGCAGTGTTGGCTGATTTTGGCCCATTTTGTGGACTATTACTCACTGTTTTGGGGTCTCGGAGTGATTTCGATGATTGACGAACCCCGAGGTGCGATTACGTGTCGGTCATCAACACTCGCAGTTTTTGCCGATTTTGGCCCATTTCATGGACTATTACTCACTGTTTTGGGGTCTCGGAGTGATTTCCACGATTGACGAACCCAAAGGTGCGTTTACGTGTCGGTCATCAACACTCGCAGTTTTGGCCGATTCTGGCCCGTTTCGTGGACTATTACTCACGGTTTTGGGGTCTCGGAGTGATTTCCACGGTTGACGAACCCAGAGGTGCATTTACGTGTCGGTCAACAACACTCGTAGTTTTGGCCAATTTTGGCCCGTTTCATGGACTATTACTCACTATTTTGGGGTCTCGGAGTGATTTCCAAGATTGACGAACCCAAAGGTGTGTTTACGTGTCGGTCATCAACACTCGCAGTTTTCGCCGATTCTGCCCCGTTTAGTGGACTATTTACTCACTGTTTTGGGGTCTCAGAGTGATTTCCACGATTGACGAACCCCACGGTGCGTTTACGTGACGGTCATCAACACTCGCAGTTTTGGCCGATTCTGGCCCATTTCGTGGACTATTACTCACTGTTTTGGGGTCTCGGTGTGATTTCCACGATTGACGAACTCCAAGGTGTGTTTACGTGTCAGTCATCAACACTCGCAGTTTTGGCCGATTTTGGCCCGTTTCGTGGACTATTACTCACTGTGTTGGGGTCTCGTAGTGCTTTCCACGATTGACGAACCCAGAGGTGCCTTTACGTGTCGGTCATCAACACTCGCAGTTTTGACCAATTCTGGCCCGTTTCGTGGACTATTACTCACTGTGTTGCGGTCTCGTAGTGCTTTCCACGATTGACTAACCCAGACGTACCTTTACATGTCGGTCATCAACACTCGCAGTTTTGGCCGATTCTGGCCCGTTTTATGGACTATTACTCACTATTTTGGGGTCTCGGAGTGATTTCCAAGATTGACGAACCCAAAGGTGTGTTTACGTGTCGGTCATCAACACTCGCAGTTTTGGCCAATTCTGCCCCGTTTAGTGGACTATTTACTCACTGTTTTGGGGTCTCAGAGTGATTTCCACGATTGACGAACCACACGGTGCGTTTACGTGACGGTCATCAACACTCGCAGTTTTGGCCGATTCTGGCCCATTTCGTGGACTATTACTCACTGTTTTGGGGTCTCGGTGTGATTTCCACGATTGACGAACTCCAAGGTGCGTTTACGTGTCAGTCATCAACACTCGCAGTTTTGGCCGATTTTGGCCCGTTTCGTGGACTATTACTCACTGTGTTGGGGTCTCGTAGTGCTTTCCACGATTGACGAACCCAGAGGTGCCTTTACGTGTCGGTCATCAACACTCGCAGTTTTGACCAATTCTGGCCCGTTTCGTGGACTATTACTCACTGTGTTGCGGTCTCGTAGTGCTTTCCACGATTGACTAACCCAGACGTACCTTTACATGTCGGTCATCAACACTCGCAGTTTTGGCCGATTCTGGCCCGTTTTATGGACTATTACTCACTGTTTTGGGGTCTTGGAGTGATTTCCACGATTGACGAACCCAAAGGTGCGTTTACGTGTCGGTCATCAACACTCGTAGTTTTGGCAAATTTTGGCCCGTTTCATGGACTATTACTCACTATTTTGGGGTCTCGGAGTGATTTCCAAGATTGACGAACCCAGAGGTGCGTTTACGTGTCGGTCATCAACACTCGCAGTTTTGGCCGATTCTGGCCCGTTTCATGGACTATTTACTCAATGTTTTGGGGCCTCAGAGTGATTTCCACGATTGACGAACCCCAACGTGCGTTTACGTTTCGGTCGTCAACACTCGCAGTTTTGGTCGATTCTGGCCCATTTCATGGACTATAACTCACTGTTTTGGGGTCTCGGTGTGATTTCCACGATTGACGAACTCCAAGGTGCGTTTACCTGTCGGTCATCAACACTCGCAGTGTTGGCCGATTTTGGCCCATTTTGTGGACTATTACTCACTGTTTCGGGGGTCTCGGAGTGATTTCGATGATTGACGAACCCCGAGGTGCGGTTACGTGTCGGTCATCAACACTCGCAGTTTTGGCCGATTCTGCCCCGTTTAGTGGACTATTTACTCACGGTTTTGGGGTCTCAGAGTGATTTCCACGATTGACGAACCCCACGGTGCGTTTACGTGACGGTCATCAACACTCGCAGTTTTGGCCGATTCTGGCCCATTTCGTGGACTATTACTCACTGTTTTGGGGTCTCGGTGTGATTTCCACGATTGACGAACTCCAAGGTGCGTTTACGTGTCAGTCATCAACACTCGCAGTTTTGGCCGATTTTGGCCCGTTTCGTGGACTATTACTCACTGTGTTGGGGTCTCGTAGTGCTTTCCACGATTGACGAACCCAGAGGTGCCTTTACGTGTCGGTCATCAACACTCGCAGTTTTGACCAATTCTGGCCCGTTTCGTGGACTATTACTCACTGTGTTGCGGTCTCGTAGTGCTTTCCACGATTGACTAACCCAGACGTACCTTTACATGTCGGTCATCAACACTCGCAGTTTTGGCCGATTCTGGCCCGTTTTATGGACTATTACTCACTATTTTGGGGTCTCGGAGTGATTTCCAAGATTGACGAACCCAAAGGTGTGTTTACGTGTCGGTCATCAACACTCGCAGTTTTGGCCAATTCTGCCCCGTTTAGTGGACTATTTACTCACTGTTTTGGGGTCTCAGAGTGATTTCCACGATTGACGAACCACACGGTGCGTTTACGTGACGGTCATCAACACTCGCAGTTTTGGCCGATTCTGGCCCATTTCGTGGACTATTACTCACTGTTTTGGGGTCTCGGTGTGATTTCCACGATTGACGAACTCCAAGGTGCGTTTACGTGTCAGTCATCAACACTCGCAGTTTTGGCCGATTTTGGCCCGTTTCGTGGACTATTACTCACTGTGTTGGGGTCTCGTAGTGCTTTCCACGATTGACGAACCCAGAGGTGCCTTTACGTGTCGGTCATCAACACTCGCAGTTTTGACCAATTCTGGCCCGTTTCGTGGACTATTACTCACTGTGTTGCGGTCTCGTAGTGCTTTCCACGATTGACTAAGCCAGACGTACCTTTACATGTCGGTCATCAACACTCGCAGTTTTGGCCGATTCTGGCCCGTTTTATGGACTATTACTCACTGTTTTGGGGTCTTGGAGTGATTTCCACGATTGACGAACCCAAAGGTGCGTTTACGTGTCGGTCATCAACACTCGTAGTTTTGGCAAATTTTGGCCCGTTTCATGGACTATTACTCACTATTTTGGGGTCTCGGAGTGATTTCCAAGATTGACGAACCCAGAGGTGCGTTTACGTGTCGGTCATCAACACTCGCAGTTTTGGCCGATTCTGGCCCGTTTCATGGACTATTTACTCAATGTTTTGGGGCCTCAGAGTGATTTCCACGATTGACGAACCCCAACGTGCGTTTACGTTTCGGTCGTCAACACTCGCAGTTTTGGTCGATTCTGGCCCATTTCATGGACTATAACTCACTGTTTTGGGGTCTCGGTGTGATTTCCACGATTGACGAACTCCAAGGTGCGTTTACCTGTCGGTCATCAACACTCGCAGTGTTGGCCGATTTTGGCCCATTTTGTGGACTATTACTCACTGTTTCGGGGGTCTCGGAGTGATTTCGATGATTGACGAACCCCGAGGTGCGGTTACGTGTCGGTCATCAACACTCGCAGTTTTGGCCGATTCTGGCCCATTTCGTGGACTATTACTCACTGTTTTGGGGTCTCGGTGTGATTTCCACGATTGACGAACTCCAAGGTGCGTTTACGTGTCAGTCATCAACACTCGCAGTTTTGGCCGATTTTGGCCCGTTTCGTGGACTATTACTCACTGTGTTGGGGTCTCGTAGTGCTTTCCACGATTGACGAACCCAGAGGTGCCTTTACGTGTCGGTCATCAACACTCGCAGTTTTGGCCGATTCTGGCCCGTTTTATGGACTATTACTCACTGTTTTGGGGTCTTGGAGTGATTTCCACGATTGACGAACCCAAAGGTGCGTTTACGTGTCGGTCATCAACACTCGTAGTTTTGGCCAATTTTGGCCCGTTTCATGGACTATTACTCACTATTTTGGGGTCTCGGAGTGATTTCCAAGATTGACGAACCCAGAGGTGCGTTTACGTGTCGGTCATCAACACTCGTAGTTTTGGCCAATTTTGGCCCGTTTCATGGACTATTACTCGCTATTTTGGGGTCTCGGAGTGATTTCCAAGATTGACGAACCCAGAGGTGCGTTTACGTGTCGGTCATCAACACTCGCAGTGTTGGCTGATTTTGGCCCATTTTGTGGACTATTACTCACTGTTTTGGGGTCTCGGAGTGATTTCGATGATTGACGAACCCCGAGGTGCGATTACGTGTCGGTCATCAACACTCGCAGTTTTTGCCGATTTTGGCCCATTTCATGGACTATTACTCACTGTTTTGGGGTCTCGGAGTGATTTCCACGATTGACGAACCCAAAGGTGCGTTTACGTGTCGGTCATCAACACTCGCAGTTTTGGCCGATTCTGGCCCGTTTCGTGGACTATTACTCACGGTTTTGGGGTCTCGGAGTGATTTCCACGGTTGACGAACCCAGAGGTGCATTTACGTGTCGGTCAACAACACTCGTAGTTTTGGCCAATTTTGGCCCGTTTCATGGACTATTACTCACTATTTTGGGGTCTCGGAGTGATTTCCAAGATTGACGAACCCAAAGGTGTGTTTACGTGTCGGTCATCAACACTCGCAGTTTTCGCCGATTCTGCCCCGTTTAGTGGACTATTTACTCACTGTTTTGGGGTCTCAGAGTGATTTCCACGATTGACGAACCCCACGGTGCGTTTACGTGACGGTCATCAACACTCGCAGTTTTGGCCGATTCTGGCCCATTTCGTGGACTATTACTCACTGTTTTGGGGTCTCGGTGTGATTTCCACGATTGACGAACTCCAAGGTGCGTTTACGTGTCAGTCATCAACACTCGCAGTTTTGGCCGATTTTGGCCCGTTTCGTGGACTATTACTCACTGTGTTGGGGTCTCGTAGTGCTTTCCACGATTGACGAACCCAGAGGTGCCTTTACGTGTCGGTCATCAACACTCGCAGTTTTGACCAATTCTGGCCCGTTTCGTGGACTATTACTCACTGTGTTGCGGTCTCGTAGTGCTTTCCACGATTGACTAACCCAGACGTACCTTTACATGTCGGTCATCAACACTCGCAGTTTTGGCCGATTCTGGCCCGTTTTATGGACTATTACTCACTATTTTGGGGTCTCGGAGTGATTTCCAAGATTGACGAACCCAAAGGTGTGTTTACGTGTCGGTCATCAACACTCGCAGTTTTGGCCAATTCTGCCCCGTTTAGTGGACTATTTACTCACTGTTTTGGGGTCTCAGAGTGATTTCCACGATTGACGAACCACACGGTGCGTTTACGTGACGGTCATCAACACTCGCAGTTTTGGCCGATTCTGGCCCATTTCGTGGACTATTACTCACTGTTTTGGGGTCTCGGTGTGATTTCCACGATTGACGAACTCCAAGGTGCGTTTACGTGTCAGTCATCAACACTCGCAGTTTTGGCCGATTTTGGCCCGTTTCGTGGACTATTACTCACTGTGTTGGGGTCTCGTAGTGCTTTCCACGATTGACGAACCCAGAGGTGCCTTTACGTGTCGGTCATCAACACTCGCAGTTTTGACCAATTCTGGCCCGTTTCGTGGACTATTACTCACTGTGTTGCGGTCTCGTAGTGCTTTCCACGATTGACTAAGCCAGACGTACCTTTACATGTCGGTCATCAACACTCGCAGTTTTGGCCGATTCTGGCCCGTTTTATGGACTATTACTCACTGTTTTGGGGTCTTGGAGTGATTTCCACGATTGACGAACCCAAAGGTGCGTTTACGTGTCGGTCATCAACACTCGTAGTTTTGGCAAATTTTGGCCCGTTTCATGGACTATTACTCACTATTTTGGGGTCTCGGAGTGATTTCCAAGATTGACGAACCCAGAGGTGCGTTTACGTGTCGGTCATCAACACTCGCAGTTTTGGCCGATTCTGGCCCGTTTCATGGACTATTTACTCAATGTTTTGGGGCCTCAGAGTGATTTCCACGATTGACGAACCCCAACGTGCGTTTACGTTTCGGTCGTCAACACTCGCAGTTTTGGTCGATTCTGGCCCATTTCATGGACTATAACTCACTGTTTTGGGGTCTCGGTGTGATTTCCACGATTGACGAACTCCAAGGTGCGTTTACCTGTCGGTCATCAACACTCGCAGTGTTGGCCGATTTTGGCCCATTTTGTGGACTATTACTCACTGTTTCGGGGGTCTCGGAGTGATTTCGATGATTGACGAACCCCGAGGTGCGGTTACGTGTCGGTCATCAACACTCGCAGTTTTGGCCGATTCTGCCCCGTTTAGTGGACTATTTACTCACGGTTTTGGGGTCTCAGAGTGATTTCCACGATTGACGAACCCCACGGTGCGTTTACGTGACGGTCATCAACACTCGCAGTTTTGGCCGATTCTGGCCCATTTCGTGGACTATTACTCACTGTTTTGGGGTCTCGGTGTGATTTCCACGATTGACGAACTCCAAGGTGCGTTTACGTGTCAGTCATCAACACTCGCAGTTTTGGCCGATTTTGGCCCGTTTCGTGGACTATTACTCACTGTGTTGGGGTCTCGTAGTGCTTTCCACGATTGACGAACCCAGAGGTGCCTTTACGTGTCGGTCATCAACACTCGCAGTTTTGACCAATTCTGGCCCGTTTCGTGGACTATTACTCACTGTGTTGCGGTCTCGTAGTGCTTTCCACGATTGACTAACCCAGACGTACCTTTACATGTCGGTCATCAACACTCGCAGTTTTGGCCGATTCTGGCCCGTTTTATGGACTATTACTCACTATTTTGGGGTCTCGGAGTGATTTCCAAGATTGACGAACCCAAAGGTGTGTTTACGTGTCGGTCATCAACACTCGCAGTTTTGGCCAATTCTGCCCCGTTTAGTGGACTATTTACTCACTGTTTTGGGGTCTCAGAGTGATTTCCACGATTGACGAACCACACGGTGCGTTTACGTGACGGTCATCAACACTCGCAGTTTTGGCCGATTCTGGCCCATTTCGTGGACTATTACTCACTGTTTTGGGGTCTCGGTGTGATTTCCACGATTGACGAACTCCAAGGTGCGTTTACGTGTCAGTCATCAACACTCGCAGTTTTGGCCGATTTTGGCCCGTTTCGTGGACTATTACTCACTGTGTTGGGGTCTCGTAGTGCTTTCCACGATTGACGAACCCAGAGGTGCCTTTACGTGTCGGTCATCAACACTCGCAGTTTTGACCAATTCTGGCCCGTTTCGTGGACTATTACTCACTGTGTTGCGGTCTCGTAGTGCTTTCCACGATTGACTAACCCAGACGTACCTTTACATGTCGGTCATCAACACTCGCAGTTTTGGCCGATTCTGGCCCGTTTTATGGACTATTACTCACTGTTTTGGGGTCTTGGAGTGATTTCCACGATTGACGAACCCAAAGGTGCGTTTACGTGTCGGTCATCAACACTCGTAGTTTTGGCAAATTTTGGCCCGTTTCATGGACTATTACTCACTATTTTGGGGGTCTCGGAGTGATTTCCAAGATTGACGAACCCAGAGGTGCGTTTACGTGTCGGTCATCAACACTCGCAGTTTTGGCCGATTCTGGCCCGTTTCATGGACTATTTACTCAATGTTTTGGGGCCTCAGAGTGATTTCCACGATTGACGAACCCCAACGTGCGTTTACGTTTCGGTCGTCAACACTCGCAGTTTTGGTCGATTCTGGCCCATTTCATGGACTATAACTCACTGTTTTGGGGTCTCGGTGTGATTTCCACGATTGACGAACTCCAAGGTGCGTTTACCTGTCGGTCATCAACACTCGCAGTGTTGGCCGATTTTGGCCCATTTTGTGGACTATTACTCACTGTTTCGGGGGTCTCGGAGTGATTTCGATGATTGACGAACCCCGAGGTGCGGTTACGTGTCGGTCATCAACACTCGCAGTTTTGGCCGATTCTGCCCCGTTTAGTGGACTATTTACTCACGGTTTTGGGGTCTCAGAGTGATTTCCACGATTGACGAACCCCACGGTGCGTTTACGTGACGGTCATCAACACTCGCAGTTTTGGCCGATTCTGGCCCATTTCGTGGACTATTACTCACTGTTTTGGGGTCTCGGTGTGATTTCCACGATTGACGAACTCCAAGGTGCGTTTACGTGTCAGTCATCAACACTCGCAGTTTTGGCCGATTTTGGCCCGTTTCGTGGACTATTACTCACTGTGTTGGGGTCTCGTAGTGCTTTCCACGATTGACGAACCCAGAGGTGCCTTTACGTGTCGGTCATCAACACTCGCAGTTTTGACCAATTCTGGCCCGTTTCGTGGACTATTACTCACTGTGTTGCGGTCTCGTAGTGCTTTCCACGATTGACTAACCCAGACGTACCTTTACATGTCGGTCATCAACACTCGCAGTTTTGGCCGATTCTGGCCCGTTTTATGGACTATTACTCACTATTTTGGGGTCTCGGAGTGATTTCCAAGATTGACGAACCCAAAGGTGTGTTTACGTGTCGGTCATCAACACTCGCAGTTTTGGCCAATTCTGCCCCGTTTAGTGGACTATTTACTCACTGTTTTGGGGTCTCAGAGTGATTTCCACGATTGACGAACCACACGGTGCGTTTACGTGACGGTCATCAACACTCGCAGTTTTGGCCGATTCTGGCCCATTTCGTGGACTATTACTCACTGTTTTGGGGTCTCGGTGTGATTTCCACGATTGACGAACTCCAAGGTGCGTTTACGTGTCAGTCATCAACACTCGCAGTTTTGGCCGATTTTGGCCCGTTTCGTGGACTATTACTCACTGTGTTGGGGTCTCGTAGTGCTTTCCACGATTGACGAACCCAGAGGTGCCTTTACGTGTCGGTCATCAACACTCGCAGTTTTGACCAATTCTGGCCCGTTTCGTGGACTATTACTCACTGTGTTGCGGTCTCGTAGTGCTTTCCACGATTGACTAAGCCAGACGTACCTTTACATGTCGGTCATCAACACTCGCAGTTTTGGCCGATTCTGGCCCGTTTTATGGACTATTACTCACTGTTTTGGGGTCTTGGAGTGATTTCCACGATTGACGAACCCAAAGGTGCGTTTACGTGTCGGTCATCAACACTCGTAGTTTTGGCAAATTTTGGCCCGTTTCATGGACTATTACTCACTATTTTGGGGTCTCGGAGTGATTTCCAAGATTGACGAACCCAGAGGTGCGTTTACGTGTCGGTCATCAACACTCGCAGTTTTGGCCGATTCTGGCCCGTTTCATGGACTATTTACTCAATGTTTTGGGGCCTCGGAGTGATTTCCACGATTGACGAACCCCAACGTGCGTTTACGTTTCGGTCGTCAACACTCGCAGTTTTGGTCGATTCTGGCCCATTTCATGGACTATAACTCACTGTTTTGGGGTCTCGGTGTGATTTCCACGATTGACGAACTCCAAGGTGCGTTTACCTGTCGGTCATCAACACTCGCAGTGTTGGCCGATTTTGGCCCATTTTGTGGACTATTACTCACTGTTTCGGGGGTCTCGGAGTGATTTCGATGATTGACGAACCCCGAGGTGCGGTTACGTGTCGGTCATCAACACTCGCAGTTTTGGCCGATTCTGGCCCATTTCGTGGACTATTACTCACTGTTTTGGGGTCTCGGTGTGATTTCCACGATTGACGAACTCCAAGGTGCGTTTACGTGTCAGTCATCAACACTCGCAGTTTTGGCCGATTTTGGCCCGTTTCGTGGACTATTACTCACTGTGTTGGGGTCTCGTAGTGCTTTCCACGATTGACGAACCCAGAGGTGCCTTTACGTGTCGGTCATCAACACTCGCAGTTTTGGCCGATTCTGGCCCGTTTTATGGACTATTACTCACTGTTTTGGGGTCTTGGAGTGATTTCCACGATTGACGAACCCAAAGGTGCGTTTACGTGTCGGTCATCAACACTCGTAGTTTTGGCCAATTTTGGCCCGTTTCATGGACTATTACTCACTATTTTGGGGTCTCGGAGTGATTTCCAAGATTGACGAACCCAGAGGTGCGTTTACGTGTCGGTCATCAACACTCGTAGTTTTGGCCAATTTTGGCCCGTTTCATGGACTATTACTCGCTATTTTGGGGTCTCGGAGTGATTTCCAAGATTGACGAACCCAGAGGTGCGTTTACGTGTCGGTCATCAACACTCGCAGTGTTGGCTGATTTTGGCCCATTTTGTGGACTATTACTCACTGTTTTGGGGTCTCGGAGTGATTTCGATGATTGACGAACCCCGAGGTGCGATTACGTGTCGGTCATCAACACTCGCAGTTTTTGCCGATTTTGGCCCATTTCATGGACTATTACTCACTGTTTTGGGGTCTCGGAGTGATTTCCACGATTGACGAACCCAAAGGTGCGTTTACGTGTCGGTCATCAACACTCGCAGTTTTGGCCGATTCTGGCCCGTTTCGTGGACTATTACTCACGGTTTTGGGGTCTCGGAGTGATTTCCACGGTTGACGAACCCAGAGGTGCATTTACGTGTCGGTCAACAACACTCGTAGTTTTGGCCAATTTTGGCCCGTTTCATGGACTATTACTCACTATTTTGGGGTCTCGGAGTGATTTCCAAGATTGACGAACCCAAAGGTGTGTTTACGTGTCGGTCATCAACACTCGCAGTTTTCGCCGATTCTGCCCCGTTTAGTGGACTATTTACTCACTGTTTTGGGGTCTCAGAGTGATTTCCACGATTGACGAACCCCACGGTGCGTTTACGTGACGGTCATCAACACTCGCAGTTTTGGCCGATTCTGGCCCATTTCGTGGACTATTACTCACTGTTTTGGGGTCTCGGTGTGATTTCCACGATTGACGAACTCCAAGGTGCGTTTACGTGTCAGTCATCAACACTCGCAGTTTTGGCCGATTTTGGCCCGTTTCGTGGACTATTACTCACTGTGTTGGGGTCTCGTAGTGCTTTCCACGATTGACGAACCCAGAGGTGCCTTTACGTGTCGGTCATCAACACTCGCAGTTTTGACCAATTCTGGCCCGTTTCGTGGACTATTACTCACTGTGTTGCGGTCTCGTAGTGCTTTCCACGATTGACTAACCCAGACGTACCTTTACATGTCGGTCATCAACACTCGCAGTTTTGGCCGATTCTGGCCCGTTTTATGGACTATTACTCACTATTTTGGGGTCTCGGAGTGATTTCCAAGATTGACGAACCCAAAGGTGTGTTTACGTGTCGGTCATCAACACTCGCAGTTTTGGCCAATTCTGCCCCGTTTAGTGGACTATTTACTCACTGTTTTGGGGTCTCAGAGTGATTTCCACGATTGACGAACCACACGGTGCGTTTACGTGACGGTCATCAACACTCGCAGTTTTGGCCGATTCTGGCCCATTTCGTGGACTATTACTCACTGTTTTGGGGTCTCGGTGTGATTTCCACGATTGACGAACTCCAAGGTGCGTTTACGTGTCAGTCATCAACACTCGCAGTTTTGGCCGATTTTGGCCCGTTTCGTGGACTATTACTCACTGTGTTGGGGTCTCGTAGTGCTTTCCACGATTGACGAACCCAGAGGTGCCTTTACGTGTCGGTCATCAACACTCGCAGTTTTGACCAATTCTGGCCCGTTTCGTGGACTATTACTCACTGTGTTGCGGTCTCGTAGTGCTTTCCACGATTGACTAACCCAGACGTACCTTTACATGTCGGTCATCAACACTCGCAGTTTTGGCCGATTCTGGCCCGTTTTATGGACTATTACTCACTGTTTTGGGGTCTTGGAGTGATTTCCACGATTGACGAACCCAAAGGTGCGTTTACGTGTCGGTCATCAACACTCGTAGTTTTGGCAAATTTTGGCCCGTTTCATGGACTATTACTCACTATTTTGGGGTCTCGGAGTGATTTCCAAGATTGACGAACCCAGAGGTGCGTTTACGTGTCGGTCATCAACACTCGCAGTTTTGGCCGATTCTGGCCCGTTTCATGGACTATTTACTCAATGTTTTGGGGCCTCAGAGTGATTTCCACGATTGACGAACCCCAACGTGCGTTTACGTTTCGGTCGTCAACACTCGCAGTTTTGGTCGATTCTGGCCCATTTCATGGACTATAACTCACTGTTTTGGGGTCTCGGTGTGATTTCCACGATTGACGAACTCCAAGGTGCGTTTACCTGTCGGTCATCAACACTCGCAGTGTTGGCCGATTTTGGCCCATTTTGTGGACTATTACTCACTGTTTCGGGGGTCTCGGAGTGATTTCGATGATTGACGAACCCCGAGGTGCGGTTACGTGTCGGTCATCAACACTCGCAGTTTTTGCCGATTTTGGCCCATTTCATGGACTATTACTCACTGTTTTGGGGTCTCGGAGTGATTTCCACGATTGACGAACCCAAAGGTGCGTTTACGTGTCGGTCATCAACACTCGCAGTTTTGGCCGATTCTGGCCCGTTTCGTGGACTATTACTCACGGTTTTGGGGTCTCGGAGTGATTTCCACGGTTGACGAACCCAGAGGTGCATTTACGTGTCGGTCAACAACACTCGTAGTTTTGGCCAATTTTGGCCCGTTTCATGGACTATTACTCACTATTTTGGGGTCTCGGAGTGATTTCCAAGATTGACGAACCCAAAGGTGTGTTTACGTGTCGGTCATCAACACTCGCAGTTTTGGCCGATTCTGCCCCGTTTAGTGGACTATTTACTCACTGTTTTGGGGTCTCAGAGTGATTTCCACGATTGACGAACCCCACGGTGCGTTTACGTGACGGTCATCAACACTCGCAGTTTTGGCCGATTCTGGCCCATTTCGTGGACTATTACTCACTGTTTTGGGGTCTCGGTGTGATTTCCACGATTGACGAACTCCAAGGTGCGTTTACGTGTCAGTCATCAACACTCGCAGTTTTGGCCGATTTTGGCCCGTTTCGTGGACTATTACTCACTGTGTTGGGGTCTCGTAGTGCTTTCCACGATTGACGAACCCAGAGGTGCCTTTACGTGTCGGTCATCAACACTCGCAGTTTTGGCCGATTCTGGCCCGTTTTATGGACTATTACTCACTGTTTTGGGGTCTTGGAGTGATTTCCACGATTGACGAACCCAAAGGTGCGTTTACGTGTCGGTCATCAACACTCGTAGTTTTGGCCAATTTTGGCCCGTTTCATGGACTATTACTCACTATTTTGGGGTCTCGGAGTGATTTCCAAGATTGACGAACCCAGAGGTGCGTTTACGTGTCGGTCATCAACACTCGTAGTTTTGGCCAATTTTGGCCCGTTTCATGGACTATTACTCGCTATTTTGGGGTCTCGGAGTGATTTCCAAGATTGACGAACCCAGAGGTGCGTTTACGTGTCGGTCATCAACACTCGCAGTGTTGGCTGATTTTGGCCCATTTTGTGGACTATTACTCACTGTTTTGGGGTCTCGGAGTGATTTCGATGATTGACGAACCCCGAGGTGCGATTACGTGTCGGTCATCAACACTCGCAGTTTTTGCCGATTTTGGCCCATTTCATGGACTATTACTCACTGTTTTGGGGTCTCGGAGTGATTTCCACGATTGACGAACCCAAAGGTGCGTTTACGTGTCGGTCATCAACACTCGCAGTTTTGGCCGATTCTGGCCCGTTTCGTGGACTATTACTCACGGTTTTGGGGTCTCGGAGTGATTTCCACGGTTGACGAACCCAGAGGTGCATTTACGTGTCGGTCAACAACACTCGTAGTTTTGGCCAATTTTGGCCCGTTTCATGGACTATTACTCGCTATTTTGGGGTCTCGGAGTGATTTCCAAGATTGACGAACCCAAAGGTGTGTTTACGTGTCGGTCATCAACACTCGCAGTTTTCGCCGATTCTGCCCCGTTTAGTGGACTATTTACTCACTGTTTTGGGGTCTCAGAGTGATTTCCACGATTGACGAACCCCACGGTGCGTTTAGGTGACGGTCATCAACACTCGCAGTTTTGGCCGATTCTGGCCCATTTCGTGGACTATTACTCACTGTTTTGGGGTCTCGGTGTGATTTCCACGATTGACGAACTCCAAGGTGCGTTTACGTGTCAGTCATCAACACTCGCAGTTTTGGCCGATTTTGGCCCGTTTCGTGGACTATTACTCACTGTGTTGGGGTCTCGTAGTGCTTTCCACGATTGACGAACCCAGAGGTGCCTTTACGTGTCGGTCATCAACACTCGCAGTTTTGGCCGATTCTGGCCCGTTTTATGGACTATTACTCACTGTTTTGGGGTCTTGGAGTGATTTCCACGATTGACGAACCCAAAGGTGCGTTTACGTGTCGGTCATCAACACTCGTAGTTTTGGCCAATTTTGGCCCGTTTCATGGACTATTACTCACTATTTTGGGGTCTCGGAGTGATTTCCAAGATTGACGAACCCAGAGGTGCGTTTACGTGTCGGTCATCAACACTCGTAGTTTTGGCCAATTTTGGCCCGTTTCATGGACTATTACTCGCTATTTTGGGGTCTCGGAGTGATTTCCAAGATTGACGAACCCAGAGGTGCGTTTACGTGTCGGTCATCAACACTCGCAGTGTTGGCTGATTTTGGCCCATTTTGTGGACTATTACTCACTGTTTTGGGGTCTCGGAGTGATTTCGATGATTGACGAACCCCGAGGTGCGATTACGTGTCGGTCATCAACACTCGCAGTTTTTGCCGATTTTGGCCCATTTCATGGACTATTACTCACTGTTTTGGGGTCTCGGAGTGATTTCCACGATTGACGAACCCAAAGGTGCGTTTACGTGTCGGTCATCAACACTCGCAGTTTTGGCCGATTCTGGCCCGTTTCGTGGACTATTACTCACGGTTTTGGGGTCTCGGAGTGATTTCCACGGTTGACGAACCCAGAGGTGCATTTACGTGTCGGTCAACAACACTCGTAGTTTTGGCCAATTTTGGCCCGTTTCATGGACTATTACTCACTATTTTGGGGTCTCGGAGTGATTTCCAAGATTGACGAACCCAAAGGTGTGTTTACGTGTCGGTCATCAACACTCGCAGTTTTCGCCGATTCTGCCCCGTTTAGTGGACTATTTACTCACTGTTTTGGGGTCTCAGAGTGATTTCCACGATTGACGAACCCCACGGTGCGTTTAGGTGACGGTCATCAACACTCGCAGTTTTGGCCGATTCTGGCCCATTTCGTGGACTATTACTCACTGTTTTGGGGTCTCGGTGTGATTTCCACGATTGACGAACTCCAAGGTGCGTTTACGTGTCAGTCATCAACACTCGCAGTTTTGGCCGATTTTGGCCCGTTTCGTGGACTATTACTCACTGTGTTGGGGTCTCGTAGTGCTTTCCACGATTGACGAACCCAGAGGTGCCTTTACGTGTCGGTCATCAACACTCGCAGTTTTGGCCGATTCTGGCCCGTTTTATGGACTATTACTCACTGTTTTGGGGTCTTGGAGTGATTTCCACGATTGACGAACCCAAAGGTGCGTTTACGTGTCGGTCATCAACACTCGTAGTTTTGGCCAATTTTGGCCCGTTTCATGGACTATTACTCACTATTTTGGGGTCTCGGAGTGATTTCCAAGATTGACGAACCCAGAGGTGCGTTTACGTGTCGGTCATCAACACTCGTAGTTTTGGCCAATTTTGGCCCGTTTCATGGACTATTACTCGCTATTTTGGGGTCTCGGAGTGATTTCCAAGATTGACGAACCCAGAGGTGCGTTTACGTGTCGGTCATCAACACTCGCAGTGTTGGCTGATTTTGGCCCATTTTGTGGACTATTACTCACTGTTTTGGGGTCTCGGAGTGATTTCGATGATTGACGAACCCCGAGGTGCGATTACGTGTCGGTCATCAACACTCGCAGTTTTTGCCGATTTTGGCCCATTTCATGGACTATTACTCACTGTTTTGGGGTCTCGGAGTGATTTCCACGATTGACGAACCCAAAGGTGCGTTTACGTGTCGGTCATCAACACTCGCAGTTTTGGCCGATTCTGGCCCGTTTCGTGGACTATTACTCACGGTTTTGGGGTCTCGGAGTGATTTCCACGGTTGACGAACCCAGAGGTGCATTTACGTGTCGGTCAACAACACTCGTAGTTTTGGCCAATTTTGGCCCGTTTCATGGACTATTACTCACTATTTTGGGGTCTCGGAGTGATTTCCAAGATTGACGAACCCAAAGGTGTGTTTACGTGTCGGTCATCAACACTCGCAGTTTTCGCCGATTCTGCCCCGTTTAGTGGACTATTTACTCACTGTTTTGGGGTCTCAGAGTGATTTCCACGATTGACGAACCCCACGGTGCGTTTAGGTGACGGTCATCAACACTCGCAGTTTTGGCCGATTCTGGCCCATTTCGTGGACTATTACTCACTGTTTTGGGGTCTCGGTGTGATTTCCACGATTGACGAACTCCAAGGTGCGTTTACGTGTCAGTCATCAACACTCGCAGTTTTGGCCGATTTTGGCCCGTTTCGTGGACTATTACTCACTGTGTTGGGGTCTCGTAGTGCTTTCCACGATTGACGAACCCAGAGGTGCCTTTACGTGTCGGTCATCAACACTCGCAGTTTTGACCAATTCTGGCCCGTTTCGTGGACTATTACTCACTGTGTTGCGGTCTCGTAGTGCTTTCCACGATTGACTAACCCAGACGTACCTTTACATGTCGGTCATCAACACTCGCAGTTTTGGCCGATTCTGGCCCGTTTTATGGACTATTACTCACTGTTTTGGGGTCTTGGAGTGATTTCCACGATTGACGAACCCAAAGGTGCGTTTACGTGTCGGTCATCAACACTCGTAGTTTTGGCAAATTTTGGCCCGTTTCATGGACTATTACTCACTATTTTGGGTTCTCGGAGTGATTTCCAAGATTGACGAACCCAGAGGTGCGTTTACGTGTCGGTCATCAACACTCGCAGTTTTGGCCGATTCTGGCCCGTTTCATGGACTATTTACTCAATGTTTTGGGGCCTCAGAGTGATTTCCACGATTGACGAACCCCAACGTGCGTTTACGTTTCGGTCGTCAACACTCGCAGTTTTGGCCGATTCTGGCCCATTTCATGGACTATAACTCACTGTTTTGGGGTCTCGGTGTGATTTCCACGATTGACGAACTCCAAGGTGCGTTTACCTGTCGGTCATCAACACTCGCAGTGTTGGCCGATTTTGGCCCATTTTGTGGACTATTACTCACTGTTTTGGGGTCTCGGAGTGATTTCGATGATTGACGAACCCCGAGGTGCGGTTACGTGTCGGTCATCAACACTCGCAGTTTTTGCCGATTTTGGCCCATTTCATGGACTATTACTCACTGTTTTGGGGTCTCGGAGTGATTTCCACGATTGACGAACCCAAAGGTGCGTTTACGTGTCGGTCATCAACACTCGCAGTTTTGGCCGATTCTGGCCCGTTTCGTGGACTATTACTCACGGTTTTGGGGTCTCGGAGTGATTTCCACGGTTGACGAACCCAGAGGTGCATTTACGTGTCGGTCAACAACACTCGTAGTTTTGGCCAATTTTGGCCCGTTTCATGGACTATTACTCACTATTTTGGGGTCTCGGAGTGATTTCCAAGATTGACGAACCCAAAGGTGTGTTTACGTGTCGGTCATCAACACTCGCAGTTTTGGCCGATTCTGCCCCGTTTAGTGGACTATTTACTCACTGTTTTGGGGTCTCAGAGTGATTTCCACGATTGACGAACCCCACGGTGCGTTTACGTGACGGTCATCAACACTCGCAGTTTTGGCCGATTCTGGCCCATTTCGTGGACTATTACTCACTGTTTTGGGGTCTCGGTGTGATTTCCACGATTGACGAACTCCAAGGTGCGTTTACGTGTCAGTCATCAACACTCGCAGTTTTGGCCGATTTTGGCCCGTTTCGTGGACTATTACTCACTGTGTTGGGGTCTCGTAGTGCTTTCCACGATTGACGAACCCAGAGGTGCCTTTACGTGTCGGTCATCAACACTCGCAGTTTTGACCAATTCTGGCCCGTTTCGTGGACTATTACTCACTGTGTTGCGGTCTCGTAGTGCTTTCCACGATTGACTAACCCAGAGGTACCTTTACATGTCGGTCATCAACACTCGCAGTTTTGGCCGATTCTGGCCCGTTTCATGGACTATTTACTCAATGTTTTGGGGCCTCAGAGTGATTTCCACGATTGACGAACCCCAACGTGCGTTTACGTTTCGGTCGTCAACACTCGCAGTTTTGGCCGATTCTGGCCCCTTTCATGGACTATAACTCACTGTTTTGGGGTCTCGGTGTGATTTCCACGATTGACGAACTCCAAGGTGCGTTTACCTGTCGGTCATCAACACTCGCAGTGTTGGCCGATTTTGGCCCATTTTGTGGACTATTACTCACTGTTTTGGGGTCTCGGAGTGATTTCGATGATTGACGAACCCCGAGGTGCGGTTACGTGTCGGTCATCAACACTCGCAGTTTTTGCCGATTTTGGCCCATTTCATGGACTATTACTCACTGTTTTGGGGTCTCGGAGTGATTTCCACGATTGACGAACCCAAAGGTGCGTTTACGTGTCGGTCATCAACACTCGCAGTTTTGGCCGATTCTGGCCCGTTTCGTGGACTATTACTCACGGTTTTGGGGTCTCGGAGTGATTTCCACGGTTGACGAACCCAGAGGTGCATTTACGTGTCGGTCAACAACACTCGTAGTTTTGGCCAATTTTGGCCCGTTTCATGGACTATTACTCACTATTTTGGGGTCTCGGAGTGATTTCCAAGATTGACGAACCCAAAGGTGTGTTTACGTGTCGGTCATCAACACTCGCAGTTTTGGCCGATTCTGCCCCGTTTAGTGGACTATTTACTCACTGTTTTGGGGTCTCAGAGTGATTTCCACGATTGACGAACCCCACGGTGCGTTTACGTGACGGTCATCAACACTCGCAGTTTTGGCCGATTCTGGCCCATTTCGTGGACTATTACTCACTGTTTTGGGGTCTCGGTGTGATTTCCACGATTGACGAACTCCAAGGTGCGTTTACGTGTCAGTCATCAACACTCGCAGTTTTGGCCGATTTTGGCCCGTTTCGTGGACTATTACTCACTGTGTTGGGGTCTCGTAGTGCTTTCCACGATTGACGAACCCAGAGGTGCCTTTACGTGTCGGTCATCAACACTCGCAGTTTTGACCAATTCTGGCCCGTTTCGTGGACTATTACTCACTGTGTTGCGGTCTCGTAGTGCTTTCCACGATTGACTAACCCAGAGGTACCTTTACATGTCGGTCATCAACACTCGCAGTTTTGGCCGATTCTGGCCCGTTTCATGGACTATTTACTCAATGTTTTGGGGCCTCAGAGTGATTTCCACGATTGACGAACCCCAACGTGCGTTTACGTTTCGGTCGTCAACACTCGCAGTTTTGGCCGATTCTGGCCCCTTTCATGGACTATAACTCACTGTTTTGGGGTCTCGGTGTGATTTCCACGATTGACGAACTCCAAGGTGCGTTTACCTGTCGGTCATCAACACTCGCAGTGTTGGCCGATTTTGGCCCATTTTGTGGACTATTACTCACTGTTTTGGGGTCTCGGAGTGATTTCGATGATTGACGAACCCCGAGGTGCGGTTACGTGTCGGTCATCAACACTCGCAGTTTTTGCCGATTTTGGCCCATTTCATGGACTATTACTCACTGTTTTGGGGTCTCGGAGTGATTTCCACGATTGACGAACCCAAAGGTGCGTTTACGTGTCGGTCATCAACACTCGCAGTTTTGGCCGATTCTGGCCCGTTTCGTGGACTATTACTCACGGTTTTGGGGTCTCGGAGTGATTTCCACGGTTGACGAACCCAGAGGTGCATTTACGTGTCGGTCAACAACACTCGTAGTTTTGGCCAATTTTGGCCCGTTTCATGGACTATTACTCACTATTTTGGGGTCTCGGAGTGATTTCCAAGATTGACGAACCCAAAGGTGTGTTTACGTGTCGGTCATCAACACTCGCAGTTTTGGCCGATTCTGCCCCGTTTAGTGGACTATTTACTCACTGTTTTGGGGTCTCAGAGTGATTTCCACGATTGACGAACCCCACGGTGCGTTTACGTGACGGTCATCAACACTCGCAGTTTTGGCCGATTCTGGCCCATTTCGTGGACTATTACTCACTGTTTTGGGGTCTCGGTGTGATTTCCACGATTGACGAACTCCAAGGTGCGTTTACGTGTCAGTCATCAACACTCGCAGTTTTGGCCGATTTTGGCCCGTTTCGTGGACTATTACTCACTGTGTTGGGGTCTCGTAGTGCTTTCCACGATTGACGAACCCAGAGGTGCCTTTACGTGTCGGTCATCAACACTCGCAGTTTTGACCAATTCTGGCCCGTTTCGTGGACTATTACTCACTGTGTTGCGGTCTCGTAGTGCTTTCCACGATTGACTAACCCAGAGGTACCTTTACATGTCGGTCATCAACACTCGCAGTTTTGGCCGATTCTGGCCCGTTTTATGGACTATTACTCACTGTTTTGGGGTCTTGGAGTGATTTCCACGATTGACGAACCCAAAGGTGCGTTTACGTGTCGGTCATCAACACTCGTAGTTTTGGCCAATTTTGGCCCGTTTCATGGACTATTACTCACTATTTTGGGGTCTCGGACTGATTTCCAAGATTGACGAACCCAGAGGTGCGTTTACGTGTCGGTCATCAACACTCGCAGTGTTGGCTGATTTTGGCCCATTTTGTGGACTATTACTCACTGTTTTGGGGTCTCGGAGTGATTTCGATGATTGACGAACCCCGAGGTGCGATTACGTGTCGGTCATCAACACTCGCAGTTTTTGCCGATTTTGGCCCATTTCATGGACTATTACTCACTGTTTTGGGGTCTCGGAGTGATTTCCACGATTGACGAACCCAAAGGTGCGTTTACGTGTCGGTCATCAACACTCGCAGTTTTGGCCGATTCTGGCCCGTTTCGTGGACTATTACTCACGGTTTTGGGGTCTCGGAGTGATTTCCACGGTTGACGAACCCAGAGGTGCATTTACGTGTCGGTCAACAACACTCGTAGTTTTGGCCAATTTTGGCCCGTTTCATGGACTATTACTCACTATTTTGGGGTCTTGGAGTGATTTCCAAGATTGACGAACCCAAAGGTGTGTTTACGTGTCGGTCATCAACACTCGCAGTTTTGGCCGATTCTGCCCCGTTTAGTGGACTATTTACTCACTGTTTTGGGGTCTCAGAGTGATTTCCACGATTGACGAACCCCACGGTGCGTTTACGTGACGGTCATCAACACTCGCAGTTTTGGCCGATTCTGGCCCATTTCGTGGACTATTACTCACTGTTTTGGGGTCTCGGTGTGATTTCCACGATTGACGAACTCCAAGGTGCGTTTACGTGTCAGTCATCAACACTCGCAGTTTTGGCCGATTTTGGCCCGTTTCGTGGACTATTACTCACTGTGTTGGGGTCTCGTAGTGCTTTCCACGATTGACGAACCCAGAGGTGCCTTTACGTGTCGGTCATCAACACTCGCAGTTTTGACCAATTCTGGCCCGTTTCGTGGACTATTACTCACTGTGTTGCGGTCTCGTAGTGCTTTCCACGATTGACTAACCCAGAGGTACCTTTACATGTCGGTCATCAACACTCGCAGTTTTGGCCGATTCTGGCCCGTTTTATGGACTATTACTCACTGTTTTGGGGTCTTGGAGTGATTTCCACGATTGACGAACCCAAAGGTGCGTTTACGTGTCGGTCATCAACACTCGTAGTTTTGGCCAATTTTGGCCCGTTTCATGGACTATTACTCACTATTTTGGGGTCTCGGACTGATTTCCAAGATTGACGAACCCAGAGGTGCGTTTACGTGTCGGTCATCAACACTCGCAGTGTTGGCTGATTTTGGCCCATTTTGTGGACTATTACTCACTGTTTTGGGGTCTCGGAGTGATTTCGATGATTGACGAACCCCGAGGTGCGATTACGTGTCGGTCATCAACACTCGCAGTTTTTGCCGATTTTGGCCCATTTCATGGACTATTACTCACTGTTTTGGGGTCTCGGAGTGATTTCCACGATTGACGAACCCAAAGGTGCGTTTACGTGTCGGTCATCAACACTCGCAGTTTTGGCCGATTCTGGCCCGTTTCGTGGACTATTACTCACGGTTTTGGGGTCTCGGAGTGATTTCCACGGTTGACGAACCCAGAGGTGCATTTACGTGTCGGTCAACAACACTCGTAGTTTTGGCCAATTTTGGCCCGTTTCATGGACTATTACTCACTATTTTGGGGTCTTGGAGTGATTTCCAAGATTGACGAACCCAAAGGTGTGTTTACGTGTCGGTCATCAACACTCGCAGTTTTGGCCGATTCTGCCCCGTTTAGTGGACTATTTACTCACTGTTTTGGGGTCTCAGAGTGATTTCCACGATTGACGAACCCCACGGTGCGTTTACGTGACGGTCATCAACACTCGCAGTTTTGGCCGATTCTGGCCCATTTCGTGGACTATTACTCACTGTTTTGGGGTCTCGGTGTGATTTCCACGATTGACGAACTCCAAGGTGCGTTTACGTGTCAGTCATCAACACTCGCAGTTTTGGCCGATTTTGGCCCGTTTCGTGGACTATTACTCACTGTGTTGGGGTCTCGTAGTGCTTTCCACGATTGACGAACCCAGAGGTGCCTTTACGTGTCGGTCATCAACACTCGCAGTTTTGACCAATTCTGGCCCGTTTCGTGGACTATTACTCACTGTGTTGCGGTCTCGTAGTGCTTTCCACGATTGACTAACCCAGAGGTACCTTTACATGTCGGTCATCAACACTCGCAGTTTTGGCCGATTCTGGCCCGTTTTATGGACTATTACTCACTGTTTTGGGGTCTTGGAGTGATTTCCACGATTGACGAACCCAAAGGTGCGTTTACGTGTCGGTCATCAACACTCGTAGTTTTGGCCAATTTTGGCCCGTTTCATGGACTATTACTCACTATTTTGGGGTCTCGGAGTGATTTCCAAGATTGACGAACCCAAAGGTGTGTTTACATGTCGGTCATCAACACTCGCAGTTTTGGCCAATTCTGCCCCGTTTAGTGGACTATTTACTCACTGTTTTGGGGTCTCAGAGTGATTTCCACGATTGACGAACCCCAACGTGCGTTTACGTTTCGGTCGTCAACACTCGCAGTTTTGGTCGATTCTGGCCCATTTCATGGACTATAACTCACTGTTTTGGGGTCTCGGTGTGATTTCCACGATTGACGAACTCCAAGGTGCGTTTACCTGTCGGTCATCAACACTCGCAGTGTTGGCCGATTTTGGCCCATTTTGTGGACTATTACTCACTGTTTTGGGGTCTCGGAGTGATTTCGATGATTGACGAACCCCGAGGTGCGGTTACGTGTCGGTCATCAACACTCGCAGTTTTTGCCGATTTTGGCCCATTTCATGGACTATTACTCACTGTTTTGGGGTCTCGGAGTGATTTCCAAGATTGACGAACCCAAAGGTGTGTTTACGTGTCGGTCATCAACACTCGCAGTTTTGGCCGATTCTGCCCCGTTTAGTGGACTATTTACTCACTGTTTTGGGGTCTCAGAGTGATTTCCACGATTGACGAACCCCACGGTGCGTTTACGTGACGGTCATCAACACTCGCAGTTTTGGCCGATTCTGGCCCATTTCGTGGACTATTACTCACTGTTTTGGGGTCTCGGTGTGATTTCCACGATTGACGAACTCCAAGGTGCGTTTACGTGTCAGTCATCAACACTCGCAGTTTTGGCCGATTTTGGCCCGTTTCGTGGACTATTACTCACTGTGTTGGGGTCTCGTAGTGCTTTCCACGATTGACGAACCCAGAGGTGCCTTTACGTGTCGGTCATCAACACTCGCAGTTTTGACCAATTCTGGCCCGTTTCGTGCACTATTACTCACTGTGTTGCGGTCTCGTAGTGCTTTCCACGATTGACTAACCCAGAGGTACCTTTACATGTCGGTCATCAACACTCGCAGTTTTGGCCGATTCTGGCCCGTTTTATGGACTATTACTCACTGTTTTGGGGTCTTGGAGTGATTTCCACGATTGACGAACCCAAAGGTGCGTTTACGTGTCGGTCATCAACACTCGTAGTTTTGGCCAATTTTGGCCCGTTTCATGGACTATTACTCACTATTTTGGGGTCTCGGAGTGATTTCCAAGATTGACGAACCCAGAGGTGCGTTTACGTGTCGGTCATCAACACTCGCAGTTTTGGCCGATTCTGGCCCGTTTCATGGACTATTTACTCAATGTTTTGGGGCCTCAGAGTGATTTCCACGATTGACGAACCCCAACGTGCGTTTACGTTTCGGTCGTCAACACTCGCAGTTTTGGTCGATTCTGGCCCATTTCATGGACTATAACTCACTGTTTTGGGGTCTCGGTGTGATTTCCACGATTGACGAACTCCAACGTGCGTTTACCTGTCGGTCATCAACACTCGAAGTGTTGGCCGATTTTGGCCCATTTTGTGGACTATTACTCACTGTTTTGGGGTCTCGGAGTGATTTCGATGATTGACGAACCCCGAGGTGCGGTTACGTGTCGGTCATCAACACTCGCAGTTTTTGCCGATTTTGGCCCATTTCATGGACTATTACTCACTGTTTTGGGGTCTCGGAGTGATTTCCACGATTGACGAACCCAAAGGTGCGTTTACGTGTCGGTCATCAACACTCGCAGTTTTGGCCGATTCTGGCCCGTTTCGTGGACTATTACTCACGGTTTTGGGGTCTCGGAGTGATTTCCACGGTTGACGAACCCAGAGGTGCATTTACGTGTCGGTCAACAACACTCGTAGTTTTGGCCAATTTTGGCCCGTTTCATGGACTATTACTCACTATTTTGGGGTCTCGGAGTGATTTCCAAGATTGACGAACCCAAAGGTGTGTTTACATGTCGGTCATCAACACTCGCAGTTTTGGCCAATTCTGCCCCGTTTAGTGGACTATTTACTCACTGTTTTGGGGTCTCAGAGTGATTTCCACGATTGACGAACCCCACGGTGCGTTTACGTGACGGTCATCAACACTCGCAGTTTTGGCCGATTCTGGCCCATTTCGTGGACTATTACTCACTGTTTTGGGGTCTCGGTGTGATTTCCACGATTGACGAACTCCAAGGTGCGTTTACGTGTCAGTCATCAACACTCGCAGTTTTGGCCGATTTTGGCCCGTTTCGTGGACTATTACTCACTGTGTTGGGGTCTCGTAGTGCTTTCCACGATTGACGAACCCAGAGGTGCCTTTACGTGTCGGTCATCAACACTCGCAGTTTTGACCAATTCTGGCCCGTTTCGTGGACTATTACTCACTGTGTTGCGGTCTCGTAGTGCTTTCCACGATTGACTAACCCAGACGTACCTTTACATGTCGGTCATCAACACTCGCAGTTTTGGCCGATTCTGGCCCGTTTTATGGACTATTACTCACTGTTTTGGGGTCTTGGACTGATTTCCACGATTGACGAACCCAAAGGTGCGTTTACGTGTCGGTCATCAACACTCGTAGTTTTGGCAAATTTTGGCCCGTTTCATGGACTATTACTCACTATTTTGGGGTCTCGGAGTGATTTCCAAGATTGACGAACCCAGAGGTGCGTTTACGTGTCGGTCATCAACACTCGTAGTTTTGGCCAATTTTGGCCCGTTTCATGGACTATTACTCACTATTTTGGGGTCTCGGAGTGATTTCCAAGATTGACGAACCCAGAGGTGCGTTTACGTGTCGGTCATCAACACTCGTAGTTTTGGCCAATTTTGGCCCGTTTCATGGACTATTACTCACTATTTTGGGGTCTCGGAGTGATTTCCAAGATTGACGAACCCAGAGGTGCGTTTACGTGTCGGTCATCAACACTCGCAGTTTTGGCCGATTCTGGCCCGTTTCATGGACTATTTACTCAATGTTTTGGGGCCTCAGAGTGATTTCCACGATTGACGAACCCCAACGTGCGTTTACGTTTCGGTCGTCAACACTCGCAGTTTTGGTCGATTCTGGCCCATTTCATGGACTATAACTCACTGTTTTGGGGTCTCGGTGTGATTTCCACGATTGACGAACTCCAAGGTGCGTTTACCTGTCGGTCATCAACACTCGCAGTGTTGGCCGATTTTGGCCCATTTTGTGGACTATTACTCACTGTTTTGGGGTCTCGGAGTGATTTCGATGATTGACGAACCCCGAGGTGCGGTTACGTGTCGGTCATCAACACTCGCAGTTTTTGCCGATTTTGGCCCATTTCATGGACTATTACTCACTGTTTTGGGGTCTCGGAGTGATTTCCACGATTGACGAACCCAAAGGTGCGTTTACGTGTCGGTCATCAACACTCGCAGTTTTGGCCGATTCTGGCCCGTTTCGTGGACTATTACTCACGGTTTTGGGGTCTCGGAGTGATTTCCACGGTTGACGAACCCAAAGGTGCATTTACGTGTCGGTCAACAACACTCGTAGTTTTGGCCAATTTTGGCCCGTTTCATGGACTATTACTCACTATTTTGGGGTCTCGGAGTGATTTCCAAGATTGACGAACCCAAAGGTGTGTTTACATGTCGGTCATCAACACTCGCAGTTTTGACCAATTCTGGCCCGTTTCGTGGACTATTACTCACTGTGTTGCGGTCTCGTAGTGCTTTCCACGATTGACTAACCCAGAGGTACCTTTACATGTCGGTCATCAACACTCGCAGTTTTGGCCGATTCTGGCCCGTTTTATGGACTATTACTCACTGTTTTGGGGTCTTGGAGTGATTTCCACGATTGACGAACCCAAAGGTGCGTTTACGTGTCGGTCATCAACACTCGTAGTTTTGGCCAATTTTGGCCCGTTTCATGGACTATTACTCACTATTTTGGGGTCTCGGAGTGATTTCCAAGATTGACGAACCCAGAGGTGCGTTTACGTGACGGTCATCAACACTCGCAGTTTTGGCCGATTCTGGCCCATTTCGTGGACTATTACTCACTGTTTTGGGGTCTCGGTGTGATTTCCACGATTGACGAACTCCAAGGTGCGTTTACGTGTCAGTCATCAACACTCGCAGTTTTGGCCGATTTTGGCCCGTTTCGTGGACTATTACTCACTGTGTTGGGGTCTCGTAGTGCTTTCCACGATTGACGAACCCAGAGGTGCCTTTACGTGTCGGTCATCAACACTCGCAGTTTTGACCAATTCTGGCCCGTTTCGTGGACTATTACTCACTGTGTTGCGGTCTCGTAGTGCTTTCCACGATTGACTAACCCAGACGTACCTTTACATGTCGGTCATCAACACTCGCAGTTTTGGCCGATTCTGGCCCGTTTTATGGACTATTACTCACTGTTTTGGGGTCTTGGACTGATTTCCACGATTGACGAACCCAAAGGTGCGTTTACGTGTCGGTCATCAACACTCGTAGTTTTGGCAAATTTTGGCCCGTTTCATGGACTATTACTCACTATTTTGGGGTCTCGGAGTGATTTCCAAGATTGACGAACCCAGAGGTGCGTTTACGTGTCGGTCATCAACACTCGTAGTTTTGGCCAATTTTGGCCCGTTTCATGGACTATTACTCACTATTTTGGGGTCTCGGAGTGATTTCCAAGATTGACGAACCCAGAGGTGCGTTTACGTGTCGGTCATCAACACTCGTAGTTTTGGCCAATTTTGGCCCGTTTCATGGACTATTACTCACTATTTTGGGGTCTCGGAGTGATTTCCAAGATTGACGAACCCAGAGGTGCGTTTACGTGTCGGTCATCAACACTCGCAGTTTTGGCCGATTCTGGCCCGTTTCATGGACTATTTACTCAATGTTTTGGGGCCTCAGAGTGATTTCCATGATTGACGAACCCCAACGTGCGTTTACGTTTCGGTCGTCAACACTCGCAGTTTTGGTCGATTCTGGCCCATTTCATGGACTATAACTCACTGTTTTGGGGTCTCGGTGTGATTTCCACGATTGACGAACTCCAAGGTGCGTTTACCTGTCGGTCATCAACACTCGCAGTGTTGGCCGATTTTGGCCCATTTTGTGGACTATTACTCACTGTTTTGGGGTCTCGGAGTGATTTCGATGATTGACGAACCCCGAGGTGCGGTTACGTGTCGGTCATCAACACTCGCAGTTTTTGCCGATTTTGGCCCATTTCATGGACTATTACTCACTGTTTTGGGGTCTCGGAGTGATTTCCACGATTGACGAACCCAAAGGTGCGTTTACGTGTCGGTCATCAACACTCGCAGTTTTGGCCGATTCTGGCCCGTTTCGTGGACTATTACTCACGGTTTTGGGGTCTCGGAGTGATTTCCACGGTTGACGAACCCAAAGGTGCATTTACGTGTCGGTCAACAACACTCGTAGTTTTGGCCAATTTTGGCCCGTTTCATGGACTATTACTCACTATTTTGGGGTCTCGGAGTGATTTCCAAGATTGACGAACCCAAAGGTGTGTTTACATGTCGGTCATCAACACTCGCAGTTTTGACCAATTCTGGCCCGTTTCGTGGACTATTACTCACTGTGTTGCGGTCTCGTAGTGCTTTCCACGATTGACTAACCCAGAGGTACCTTTACATGTCGGTCATCAACACTCGCAGTTTTGGCCGATTCTGGCCCGTTTTATGGACTATTACTCACTGTTTTGGGGTCTTGGAGTGATTTCCACGATTGACGAACCCAAAGGTGCGTTTACGTGTCGGTCATCAACACTCGTAGTTTTGGCCAATTTTGGCCCGTTTCATGGACTATTACTCACTATTTTGGGGTCTCGGAGTGATTTCCAAGATTGACGAACCCAGAGGTGCGTTTACGTGTCGGTCATCAACACTCGCAGTTTTGGCCGATTCTGGCCCGTTTCATGGACTATTTACTCAATGTTTTGGGGCCTCAGAGTGATTTCCACGATTGACGAACCCCAACGTGCGTTTACGTTTCGGTCGTCAACACTCGCAGTTTTGGTCGATTCTGGCCCATTTCATGGACTATAACTCACTGTTTTGGGGTCTCGGTGTGATTTCCACGATTGACGAACTCCAACGTGCGTTTACCTGTCGGTCATCAACACTCGCAGTGTTGGCCGATTTTGGCCCATTTTGTGGACTATTACTCACTGTTTTGGGGTCTCGGAGTGATTTCGATGATTGACGAACCCCGAGGTGCGGTTACGTGTCGGTCATCAACACTCGCAGTTTTTGCCGATTTTGGCCCATTTCATGGACTATTACTCACTGTTTTGGGGTCTCGGAGTGATTTCCACGATTGACGAACCCAAAGGTGCGTTTACGTGTCGGTCATCAACACTCGCAGTTTTGGCCGATTCTGGCCCGTTTCGTGGACTATTACTCACGGTTTTGGGGTCTCGGAGTGATTTCCACGGTTGACGAACCCAGAGGTGCATTTACGTGTCGGTCAACAACACTCGTAGTTTTGGCCAATTTTGGCCCGTTTCATGGACTATTACTCACTATTTTGGGGTCTCGGAGTGATTTCCAAGATTGACGAACCCAAAGGTGTGTTTACATGTCGGTCATCAACACTCGCAGTTTTGGCCAATTCTGCCCCGTTTAGTGGACTATTTACTCACTGTTTTGGGGTCTCAGAGTGATTTCCACGATTGACGAACCCCACGGTGCGTTTACGTGACGGTCATCAACACTCGCAGTTTTGGCCGATTCTGGCCCATTTCGTGGACTATTACTCACTGTTTTGGGGTCTCGGTGTGATTTCCACGATTGACGAACTCCAAGGTGCGTTTACGTGTCAGTCATCAACACTCGCAGTTTTGGCCGATTTTGGCCCGTTTCGTGGACTATTACTCACTGTGTTGGGGTCTCGTAGTGCTTTCCACGATTGACGAACCCAGAGGTGCCTTTACGTGTCGGTCATCAACACTCGCAGTTTTGACCAATTCTGGCCCGTTTCGTGGACTATTACTCACTGTGTTGCGGTCTCGTAGTGCTTTCCACGATTGACTAACCCAGACGTACCTTTACATGTCGGTCATCAACACTCGCAGTTTTGGCCGATTCTGGCCCGTTTTATGGACTATTACTCACTGTTTTGGGGTCTTGGACTGATTTCCACGATTGACGAACCCAAAGGTGCGTTTACGTGTCGGTCATCAACACTCGTAGTTTTGGCAAATTTTGGCCCGTTTCATGGACTATTACTCACTATTTTGGGGTCTCGGAGTGATTTCCAAGATTGACGAACCCAGAGGTGCGTTTACGTGTCGGTCATCAACACTCGTAGTTTTGGCCAATTTTGGCCCGTTTCATGGACTATTACTCACTATTTTGGGGTCTCGGAGTGATTTCCAAGATTGACGAACCCAGAGGTGCGTTTACGTGTCGGTCATCAACACTCGTAGTTTTGGCCAATTTTGGCCCGTTTCATGGACTATTACTCACTATTTTGGGGTCTCGGAGTGATTTCCAAGATTGACGAACCCAGAGGTGCGTTTACGTGTCGGTCATCAACACTCGCAGTTTTGGCCGATTCTGGCCCGTTTCATGGACTATTTACTCAATGTTTTGGGGCCTCAGAGTGATTTCCACGATTGACGAACCCCAACGTGCGTTTACGTTTCGGTCGTCAACACTCGCAGTTTTGGTCGATTCTGGCCCATTTCATGGACTATAACTCACTGTTTTGGGGTCTCGGTGTGATTTCCACGATTGACGAACTCCAAGGTGCGTTTACCTGTCGGTCATCAACACTCGCAGTGTTGGCCGATTTTGGCCCATTTTGTGGACTATTACTCACTGTTTTGGGGTCTCGGAGTGATTTCGATGATTGACGAACCCCGAGGTGCGGTTACGTGTCGGTCATCAACACTCGCAGTTTTTGCCGATTTTGGCCCATTTCATGGACTATTACTCACTGTTTTGGGGTCTCGGAGTGATTTCCACGATTGACGAACCCAAAGGTGCGTTTACGTGTCGGTCATCAACACTCGCAGTTTTGGCCGATTCTGGCCCGTTTCGTGGACTATTACTCACGGTTTTGGGGTCTCGGAGTGATTTCCACGGTTGACGAACCCAAAGGTGCATTTACGTGTCGGTCAACAACACTCGTAGTTTTGGCCAATTTTGGCCCGTTTCATGGACTATTACTCACTATTTTGGGGTCTCGGAGTGATTTCCAAGATTGACGAACCCAAAGGTGTGTTTACGTGTCGGTCATCAACACTCGCAGTTTTGGCCGATTCTGCCCCGTTTAGTGGACTATTTACTCACTGTTTTGGGGTCTCAGAGTGATTTCCACGATTGACGAACCCCACGGTGCGTTTACGTGACGGTCATCAACACTCGCAGTTTTGGCCGATTCTGGCCCATTTCGTGGACTATTACTCACTGTTTTGGGGTCTCGGTGTGATTTCCACGATTGACGAACTCCAAGGTGCGTTTACGTGTCAGTCATCAACACTCGCAGTTTTGGCCGATTTTGGCCCGTTTCGTGGACTATTACTCACTGTGTTGGGGTCTCGTAGTGCTTTCCACGATTGACGAACCCAGAGGTGCCTTTACGTGTCGGTCATCAACACTCGCAGTTTTGGCCGATTCTGGCCCGTTTCATGGACTATTTACTCAATGTTTTGGGGCCTCAGAGTGATTTCCACGATTGACGAACCCCAACGTGCGTTTACGTTTCGGTCGTCAACACTCGCAGTTTTGGTCGATTCTGGCCCATTTCATGGACTATAACTCACTGTTTTGGGGTCTCGGTGTGATTTCCACGATTGACGAACTCCAAGGTGCGTTTACCTGTCGGTCATCAACACTCGCAGTGTTGGCCGATTTTGGCCCATTTTGTGGACTATTACTCACTGTTTTGGGGTCTCGGAGTGATTTCGATGATTGACGAACCCCGAGGTGCGGTTACGTGTCGGTCATCAACACTCGCAGTTTTTGCCGATTTTGGCCCATTTCATGGACTATTACTCACTGTTTTGGGGTCTCGGAGTGATTTCCACGATTGACGAACCCAAA
Organism: Triticum timopheevii; assembly: GCA_963921465.1. Taxonomy (NCBI): domain Eukaryota; kingdom Viridiplantae; phylum Streptophyta; class Magnoliopsida; order Poales; family Poaceae; genus Triticum; species Triticum timopheevii. The sequence goes on along the minus strand of OY997266.1, from coordinate 670,162,658 downwards.
GGTGCGTTTACGTGTCGGTCATCAACACTCGCAGTTTTGGCCGATTCTGGCCCGTTTCGTGGACTATTACTCACGGTTTTGGGGTCTCGGAGTGATTTCCACGGTTGACGAACCCAGAGGTGCATTTACGTGTCGGTCAACAACACTCGTAGTTTTGGCCAATTTTGGCCCGTTTCATGGACTATTACTCACTATTTTGGGGTCTCGGAGTGATTTCCAAGATTGACGAACCCAAAGGTGTGTTTACGTGTCGGTCATCAACACTCGCAGTTTTGGCCAATTCTGCCCCGTTTAGTGGACTATTTACTCACTGTTTTGGGGTCTCAGAGTGATTTCCACGATTGACGAACCACACGGTGCGTTTACGTGACGGTCATCAACACTCGCAGTTTTGGCCGATTCTGGCCCATTTCGTGGACTATTACTCACTGTTTTGGGGTCTCGGTGTGATTTCCACGATTGACGAACTCCAAGGTGCGTTTACGTGTCAGTCATCAACACTCGCAGTTTTGGCCGATTTTGGCCCGTTTCGTGGACTATTACTCACTGTGTTGGGGTCTCGTAGTGCTTTCCACGATTGACGAACCCAGAGGTGCCTTTACGTGTCAGTCATCAACACTCGCAGTTTTGGCCAATTCTGCCCCGTTTAGTGGACTATTTACTCACTGTTTTGGGGTCTCAGAGTGATTTCCACGATTGACGAACCACACGGTGCGTTTACGTGACGGTCATCAACACTCGCAGTTTTGGCCGATTCTGGCCCATTTCGTGGACTATTACTCACTGTTTTGGGGTCTCGGTGTGATTTCCACGATTGACGAACTCCAAGGTGCGTTTACGTGTCAGTCATCAACACTCGCAGTTTTGGCCGATTTTGGCCCGTTTCGTGGACTATTACTCACTGTGTTGCGGTCTCGTAGTGCTTTCCACGATTGACTAACCCAGACGTACCTTTACATGTCGGTCATCAACACTCGCAGTTTTGGCCGATTCTGGCCCGTTTTATGGACTATTACTCACTGTTTTGGGGTCTTGGAGTGATTTCCACGATTGACGAACCCAAAGGTGCGTTTACGTGTCGGTCATCAACACTCGTAGTTTTGGCAAATTTTGGCCCGTTTCATGGACTATTACTCACTATTTTGGGGTCTCGGAGTGATTTCCAAGATTGACGAACCCAGAGGTGCGTTTACGTGTCGGTCATCAACACTCGCAGTTTTGGCCGATTCTGGCCCGTTTCATGGACTATTTACTCAATGTTTTGGGGCCTCAGAGTGATTTCCACGATTGACGAACCCCAACGTGCGTTTACGTTTCGGTCGTCAACACTCGCAGTTTTGGTCGATTCTGGCCCATTTCATGGACTATAACTCACTGTTTTGGGGTCTCGGTGTGATTTCCACGATTGACGAACTCCAAGGTGCGTTTACCTGTCGGTCATCAACACTCGCAGTGTTGGCCGATTTTGGCCCATTTTGTGGACTATTACTCACTGTTTTGGGGTCTCGGAGTGATTTCGATGATTGACGAACCCCGAGGTGCGGTTACGTGTCGGTCATCAACACTCGCAGTTTTTGCCGATTTTGGCCCATTTCATGGACTATTACTCACTGTTTTGGGGTCTCGGAGTGATTTCCACGATTGACGAACCCAAAGGTGCGTTTACGTGTCGGTCATCAACACTCGCAGTTTTGGCCGATTCTGGCCCGTTTCGTGGACTATTACTCACGGTTTTGGGGTCTCGGAGTGATTTCCACGGTTGACGAACCCAGAGGTGCATTTACGTGTCGGTCAACAACACTCGTAGTTTTGGCCAATTTTGGCCCGTTTCATGGACTATTACTCACTATTTTGGGGTCTCGGAGTGATTTCCAAGATTGACGAACCCAAAGGTGTGTTTACGTGTCGGTCATCAACACTCGCAGTTTTGGCCAATTCTGCCCCGTTTAGTGGACTATTTACTCACTGTTTTGGGGTCTCAGAGTGATTTCCACGATTGACGAACCACACGGTGCGTTTACGTGACGGTCATCAACACTCGCAGTTTTGGCCGATTCTGGCCCATTTCGTGGACTATTACTCACTGTTTTGGGGTCTCGGTGTGATTTCCACGATTGACGAACTCCAAGGTGCGTTTACGTGTCAGTCATCAACACTCGCAGTTTTGGCCGATTTTGGCCCGTTTCGTGGACTATTACTCACTGTGTTGGGGTCTCGTAGTGCTTTCCACGATTGACGAACCCAGAGGTGCCTTTACGTGTCGGTCATCAACACTCGCAGTTTTGACCAATTCTGGCCCGTTTCGTGGACTATTACTCACTGTGTTGCGGTCTCGTAGTGCTTTCCACGATTGACTAACCCAGACGTACCTTTACATGTCGGTCATCAACACTCGCAGTTTTGGCCGATTCTGGCCCGTTTTATGGACTATTACTCACTGTTTTGGGGTCTTGGAGTGATTTCCACGATTGACGAACCCAAAGGTGCGTTTACGTGTCGGTCATCAACACTCGTAGTTTTGGCAAATTTTGGCCCGTTTCATGGACTATTACTCACTATTTTGGGGTCTCGGAGTGATTTCCAAGATTGACGAACCCAGAGGTGCGTTTACGTGTCGGTCATCAACACTCGCAGTTTTGGCCGATTCTGGCCCGTTTCATGGACTATTTACTCAATGTTTTGGGGCCTCAGAGTGATTTCCACGATTGACGAACCCCAACGTGCGTTTACGTTTCGGTCGTCAACACTCGCAGTTTTGGTCGATTCTGGCCCATTTCATGGACTATAACTCACTGTTTTGGGGTCTCGGTGTGATTTCCACGATTGACGAACTCCAAGGTGCGTTTACCTGTCGGTCATCAACACTCGCAGTGTTGGCCGATTTTGGCCCATTTTGTGGACTATTACTCACTGTTTTGGGGTCTCGGAGTGATTTCGATGATTGACGAACCCCGAGGTGCGGTTACGTGTCGGTCATCAACACTCGCAGTTTTTGCCGATTTTGGCCCATTTCATGGACTATTACTCACTGTTTTGGGGTCTCGGAGTGATTTCCACGATTGACGAACCCAAAGGTGCGTTTACGTGTCGGTCATCAACACTCGCAGTTTTGGCCGATTCTGGCCCGTTTCGTGGACTATTACTCACGGTTTTGGGGTCTCGGAGTGATTTCCACGGTTGACGAACCCAGAGGTGCATTTACGTGTCGGTCAACAACACTCGTAGTTTTGGCCAATTTTGGCCCGTTTCATGGACTATTACTCACTATTTTGGGGTCTCGGAGTGATTTCCAAGATTGACGAACCCAAAGGTGTGTTTACGTGTCGGTCATCAACACTCGCAGTTTTGGCCAATTCTGCCCCGTTTAGTGGACTATTTACTCACTGTTTTGGGGTCTCAGAGTGATTTCCACGATTGACGAACCACACGGTGCGTTTACGTGACGGTCATCAACACTCGCAGTTTTGGCCGATTCTGGCCCATTTCGTGGACTATTACTCACTGTTTTGGGGTCTCGGTGTGATTTCCACGATTGACGAACTCCAAGGTGCGTTTACGTGTCAGTCATCAACACTCGCAGTTTTGGCCGATTTTGGCCCGTTTCGTGGACTATTACTCACTGTGTTGGGGTCTCGTAGTGCTTTCCACGATTGACGAACCCAGAGGTGCCTTTACGTGTCGGTCATCAACACTCGCAGTTTTGACCAATTCTGGCCCGTTTCGTGGACTATTAGTCACTGTGTTGCGGTCTCGTAGTGCTTTCCACGATTGACTAACCCAGACGTACCTTTACATGTCGGTCATCAACACTCGCAGTTTTGGCCGATTCTGGCCCGTTTTATGGACTATTACTCACTGTTTTGGGGTCTTGGAGTGATTTCCACGATTGACGAACCCAAAGGTGCGTTTACGTGTCGGTCATCAACACTCGTAGTTTTGGCAAATTTTGGCCCGTTTCATGGACTATTACTCACTATTTTGGGGTCTCGGAGTGATTTCCAAGATTGACGAACCCAGAGGTGCGTTTACGTGTCGGTCATCAACACTCGCAGTTTTGGCCGATTCTGGCCCGTTTCATGGACTATTTACTCAATGTTTTGGGGCCTCAGAGTGATTTCCACGATTGACGAACCCCAACGTGCGTTTACGTTTCGGTCGTCAACACTCGCAGTTTTGGTCGATTCTGGCCCATTTCATGGACTATAACTCACTGTTTTGGGGTCTCGGTGTGATTTCCACGATTGACGAACTCCAAGGTGCGTTTACCTGTCGGTCATCAACACTCGCAGTGTTGGCCGATTTTGGCCCATTTTGTGGACTATTACTCACTGTTTCGGGGGTCTCGGAGTGATTTCGATGATTGACGAACCCCGAGGTGCGGTTACGTGTCGGTCATCAACACTCGCAGTTTTTGCCGATTTTGGCCCATTTCATGGACTATTACTCACTGTTTTGGGGTCTCGGAGTGATTTCCACGATTGACGAACCCAAAGGTGCGTTTACGTGTCGGTCATCAACACTCGCAGTTTTGGCCGATTCTGGCCCGTTTCGTGGACTATTACTCACGGTTTTGGGGTCTCGGAGTGATTTCCACGGTTGACGAACCCAGAGGTGCATTTACGTGTCGGTCAACAACACTCGTAGTTTTGGCCAATTTTGGCCCGTTTCATGGACTATTACTCACTATTTTGGGGTCTCGGAGTGATTTCCAAGATTGACGAACCCAAAGGTGTGTTTACGTGTCGGTCATCAACACTCGCAGTTTTGGCCGATTCTGCCCCGTTTAGTGGACTATTTACTCACTGTTTTGGGGTCTCAGAGTGATTTCCACGATTGACGAACCCCACGGTGCGTTTACGTGACGGTCATCAACACTCGCAGTTTTGGCCGATTCTGGCCCATTTCGTGGACTATTACTCACTGTTTTGGGGTCTCGGTGTGATTTCCACGATTGACGAACTCCAAGGTGCGTTTACGTGTCAGTCATCAACACTCGCAGTTTTGGCCGATTTTGGCCCGTTTCGTGGACTATTACTCACTGTGTTGGGGTCTCGTAGTGCTTTCCACGATTGACGAACCCAGAGGTGCCTTTACGTGTCGGTCATCAACACTCGCAGTTTTGGCCGATTCTGGCCCGTTTTATGGACTATTACTCACTGTTTTGGGGTCTTGGAGTGATTTCCACGATTGACGAACCCAAAGGTGCGTTTACGTGTCGGTCATCAACACTCGTAATTTTGGCCAATTTTGGCCCGTTTCATGGACTATTACTCACTATTTTGGGGTCTCGGAGTGATTTCCAAGATTGACGAACCCAGAGGTGCGTTTACGTGTCGGTCATCAACACTCGTAGTTTTGGCCAATTTTGGCCCGTTTCATGGACTATTACTCGCTATTTTGGGGTCTCGGAGTGATTTCCAAGATTGACGAACCCAGAGGTGCGTTTACGTGTCGGTCATCAACACTCGCAGTGTTGGCTGATTTTGGCCCATTTTGTGGACTATTACTCACTGTTTTGGGGTCTCGGAGTGATTTCGATGATTGACGAACCCCGAGGTGCGATTACGTGTCGGTCATCAACACTCGCAGTTTTTGCCGATTTTGGCCCATTTCATGGACTATTACTCACTGTTTTGGGGTCTCGGAGTGATTTCCACGATTGACGAACCCAAAGGTGCGTTTACGTGTCGGTCATCAACACTCGCAGTTTTGGCCGATTCTGGCCCGTTTCGTGGACTATTACTCACGGTTTTGGGGTCTCGGAGTGATTTCCACGGTTGACGAACCCAGAGGTGCATTTACGTGTCGGTCAACAACACTCGTAGTTTTGGCCAATTTTGGCCCGTTTCATGGACTATTACTCGCTATTTTGGGGTCTCGGAGTGATTTCCAAGATTGACGAACCCAAAGGTGTGTTTACGTGTCGGTCATCAACACTCGCAGTTTTGGCCAATTCTGCCCCGTTTAGTGGACTATTTACTCACTGTTTTGGGGTCTCAGAGTGATTTCCACGATTGACGAACCCCACGGTGCGTTTACGTGACGGTCATCAACACTCGCAGTTTTGGCCGATTCTGGCCCATTTCGTGGACTATTACTCACTGTTTTGGGGTCTCGGTGTGATTTCCACGATTGACGAACTCCAAGGTGCGTTTACGTGTCAGTCATCAACACTCGCAGTTTTGGCCGATTTTGGCCCGTTTCGTGGACTATTACTCACTGTGTTGGGGTCTCGTAGTGCTTTCCACGATTGACGAACCCAGAGGTGCCTTTACGTGTCGGTCATCAACACTCGCAGTTTTGACCAATTCTGGCCCGTTTCGTGGACTATTACTCACTGTGTTGCGGTCTCGTAGTGCTTTCCACGATTGACTAACCCAGACGTACATTTACATGTCGGTCATCAACACTCGCAGTTTTGGCCGATTCTGGCCCGTTTTATGGACTATTACTCACTGTTTTGGGGTCTTGGAGTGATTTCCACGATTGACGAACCCAAAGGTGCGTTTACGTGTCGGTCATCAACACTCGTAGTTTTGGCAAATTTTGGCCCGTTTCATGGACTATTACTCACTATTTTGGGGTCTCGGAGTGATTTCCAAGATTGACGAACCCAGAGGTGCGTTTACGTGTCGGTCATCAACACTCGCAGTTTTGGCCGATTCTGGCCCGTTTCATGGACTATTTACTCAATGTTTTGGGGCCTCAGAGTGATTTCCACGATTGACGAACCCCAACGTGCGTTTACGTTTCGGTCGTCAACACTCGCAGTTTTGGTCGATTCTGGCCCATTTCATGGACTATAACTCACTGTTTTGGGGTCTCGGTGTGATTTCCACGATTGACGAACTCCAAGGTGCGTTTACCTGTCGGTCATCAACACTCGCAGTGTTGGCCGATTTTGGCCCATTTTGTGGACTATTACTCACTGTTTCGGGGGTCTCGGAGTGATTTCGATGATTGACGAACCCCGAGGTGCGGTTACGTATCGGTCATCAACACTCGCAGTTTTTGCCGATTTTGGCCCATTTCATGGACTATTACTCACTGTTTTGGGGTCTCGGAGTGATTTCCACGATTGACGAACCCAAAGGTGCGTTTACGTGTCGGTCATCAACACTCGCAGTTTTGGCCGATTCTGGCCCGTTTCGTGGACTATTACTCACTGTTTTGGGGTCTCGGTGTGATTTCCACGATTGACGAACTCCAAGGTGCGTTTACGTGTCAGTCATCAACACTCGCAGTTTTGGCCGATTTTGGCCCGTTTCGTGGACTATTACTCACTGTGTTGGGGTCTCGTAGTGCTTTCCACGATTGACGAACCCAGAGGTGCCTTTACGTGTCGGTCATCAACACTCGCAGTTTTGGCCGATTCTGGCCCGTTTTATGGACTATTACTCACTGTTTTGGGGTCTTGGAGTGATTTCCACGATTGATGAACCCAAAGGTGCGTTTACGTGTCGGTCATCAACACTCGTAGTTTTGGCCAATTTTGGCCCGTTTCATGGACTATTACTCACTATTTTGGGGTCTCGGAGTGATTTCCAAGATTGACGAACCCAGAGGTGCGTTTACGTGTCGGTCATCAACACTCGTAGTTTTGGCCAATTTTGGCCCGTTTCATGGACTATTACTCGCTATTTTGGGGTCTCGGAGTGATTTCCAAGATTGACGAACCCAGAGGTGCGTTTACGTGTCGGTCATCAACACTCGCAGTGTTGGCTGATTTTGGCCCATTTTGTGGACTATTACTCACTGTTTTGGGGTCTCGGAGTGATTTCGATGATTGACGAACCCCGAGGTGCGATTACGTGTCGGTCATCAACACTCGCAGTTTTTGCCGATTTTGGCCCATTTCATGGACTATTACTCACTGTTTTGGGGTCTCGGAGTGATTTCCACGATTGACGAACCCAAAGGTGCGTTTACGTGTCGGTCATCAACACTCGCAGTTTTGGCCGATTCTGGCCCGTTTCGTGGACTATTACTCACGGTTTTGGGGTCTCGGAGTGATTTCCACGGTTGACGAACCCAGAGGTGCATTTACGTGTCGGTCAACAACACTCGTAGTTTTGGCCAATTTTGGCCCGTTTCATGGACTATTACTCACTATTTTGGGGTCTCGGAGTGATTTCCAAGATTGACGAACCCAAAGGTGTGTTTACGTGTCGGTCATCAACACTCGCAGTTTTGGCCAATTCTGCCCCGTTTAGTGGACTATTTACTCACTGTTTTGGGGTCTCAGAGTGATTTCCACGATTGACGAACCCCACGGTGCGTTTACGTGACGGTCATCAACACTCGCAGTTTTGGCCGATTCTGGCCCATTTCGTGGACTATTACTCACTGTTTTGGGGTCTCGGTGTGATTTCCACGATTGACGAACTCCAAGGTGCGTTTACGTGTCAGTCATCAACACTCGCAGTTTTGGCCGATTTTGGCCCGTTTCGTGGACTATTACTCACTGTGTTGGGGTCTCATAGTGCTTTCCACGATTGACGAACCCAGAGGTGCCTTTACGTGTCGGTCATCAACACTCGCAGTTTTTGCCGATTTTGGCCCATTTCATGGACTATTACTCACTGTTTTGGGGTCTCGGAGTGATTTCCACGATTGACGAACCCAAAGGTGCGTTTACGTGTCGGTCATCAACACTCGCAGTTTTGGCCGATTCTGGCCCGTTTCGTGGACTATTACTCACGGTTTTGGGGTCTCGGAGTGATTTCCACGGTTGACGAACCCAGAGGTGCATTTACGTGTCGGTCAACAACACTCGTAGTTTTGGCCAATTTTGGCCCGTTTCATGGACTATTACTCACTATTTTGGGGTCTCGGAGTGATTTCCAAGATTGACGAACCCAGAGGTGCGTTTACGTGTCGGTCATCAACACTCGTAGTTTTGGCCAATTTTGGCCCGTTTCATGGACTATTACTCGCTATTTTGGGGTCTCGGAGTGATTTCCAAGATTGACGAACCCAGAGGTGCGTTTACGTGTCGGTCATCAACACTCGCAGTGTTGGCTGATTTTGGCCCATTTTGTGGACTATTACTCACTGTTTCGGGGGTCTCGGAGTGATTTCGATGATTGACGAACCCCGAGGTGCGATTACGTGTCGGTCATCAACACTCGCAGTTTTTGCCGATTTTGGCCCATTTCATGGACTATTACTCACTGTTTTGGGGTCTCGGAGTGATTTCCACGATTGACGAACCCAAAGGTGCGTTTACGTGTCGGTCATCAACACTCGCAGTTTTGGCCGATTCTGGCCCGTTTCGTGGACTATTACTCACGGTTTTGGGGTCTCGGAGTGATTTCCACGGTTGACGAACCCAGAGGTGCATTTACGTGTCGGTCAACAACACTCGTAGTTTTGGCCAATTTTGGCCCGTTTCATGGACTATTACTCACTATTTTGGGGTCTCGGAGTGATTTCCAAGATTGACGAACCCAAAGGTGTGTTTACGTGTCGGTCATCAACACTCGCAGTTTTGGCCGATTCTGCCCCGTTTAGTGGACTATTTACTCACTGTTTTGGGGTCTCAGAGTGATTTCCACGATTGACGAACCCCACGGTGCGTTTACGTGACGGTCATCAACACTCGCAGTTTTGGCCGATTCTGGCCCATTTCGTGGACTATTACTCACTGTTTTGGGGTCTCGGTGTGATTTCCACGATTGACGAACTCCAAGGTGCGTTTACGTGTCAGTCATCAACACTCGCAGTTTTGGCCGATTTTGGCCCGTTTCGTGGACTATTACTCACTGTGTTGGGGTCTCATAGTGCTTTCCACGATTGACGAACCCAGAGGTGCCTTTACGTGTCGGTCATCAACACTCGCAGTTTTTGCCGATTTTGGCCCATTTCATGGACTATTACTCACTGTTTTGGGGTCTCGGAGTGATTTCCACGATTGACGAACCCAAAGGTGCGTTTACGTGTCGGTCATCAACACTCGCAGTTTTGGCCGATTCTGGCCCGTTTCGTGGACTATTACTCACGGTTTTGGGGTCTCGGAGTGATTTCCACGGTTGACGAACCCAGAGGTGCATTTACGTGTCGGTCAACAACACTCGTAGTTTTGGCCAATTTTGGCCCGTTTCATGGACTATTACTCACTATTTTGGGGTCTCGGAGTGATTTCCAAGATTGACGAACCCAGAGGTGCGTTTACGTGTCGGTCATCAACACTCGTAGTTTTGGCCAATTTTGGCCCGTTTCATGGACTATTACTCGCTATTTTGGGGTCTCGGAGTGATTTCCAAGATTGACGAACCCCAACGTGCGTTTACGTTTCGGTCGTCAACACTCGCAGTTTTGGTCGATTCTGGCCCATTTCATGGACTATAACTCACTGTTTTGGGGTCTCGGTGTGATTTCCACGATTGACGAACTCCAAGGTGCGTTTACCTGTCGGTCATCAACACTCGCAGTGTTGGCCGATTTTGGCCCATTTTGTGGACTATTACTCACTGTTTCGGGGGTCTCGGAGTGATTTCGATGATTGACGAACCCCGAGGTGCGGTTACGTGTCGGTCATCAACACTCGCAGTTTTTGCCGATTTTGGCCCATTTCATGGACTATTACTCACTGTTTTGGGGTCTCGGAGTGATTTCCACGATTGACGAACCCAAAGGTGCGTTTACGTGTCGGTCATCAACACTCGCAGTTTTGGCCGATTCTGGCCCGTTTCGTGGACTATTACTCACGGTTTTGGGGTCTCGGAGTGATTTCCACGGTTGACGAACCCAGAGGTGCATTTACGTGTCGGTCAACAACACTCGTAGTTTTGGCCAATTTTGGCCCGTTTCATGGACTATTACTCACTATTTTGGGGTCTCGGAGTGATTTCCAAGATTGACGAACCCAAAGGTGTGTTTACGTGTCGGTCATCAACACTCGCAGTTTTGGCCGATTCTGCCCCGTTTAGTGGACTATTTACTCACTGTTTTGGGGTCTCAGAGTGATTTCCACGATTGACGAACCCCACGGTGCGTTTACGTGACGGTCATCAACACTCGCAGTTTTGGCCGATTCTGGCCCATTTCGTGGACTATTACTCACTGTTTTGGGGTCTCGGTGTGATTTCCACGATTGACGAACTCCAAGGTGCGTTTACGTGTCAGTCATCAACACTCGCAGTTTTGGCCGATTTTGGCCCGTTTCGTGGACTATTACTCACTGTGTTGGGGTCTCGTAGTGCTTTCCACGATTGACGAACCCAGAGGTGCCTTTACGTGTCGGTCATCAACACTCGCAGTTTTGACCAATTCTGGCCCGTTTCGTGGACTATTACTCACTGTGTTGCGGTCTTGTAGTGCTTTCCACGATTGACTAACCCAGACGTACCTTTACATGTCGGTCATCAACATTCGCAGTTTTGGCCGATTCTGGCCCGTTTTATGGACTATTACTCACTGTTTTGGGGTCTTGGAGTGATTTCCACGATTGACGAACCCAAAGGTGCGTTTACGTGTCGGTCATCAACACTCGTAGTTTTGGCAAATTTTGGCCCGTTTCATGGACTATTACTCACTATTTTGGGGTCTCGGAGTGATTTCCAAGATTGACGAACCCAGAGGTGCGTTTACGTGTCGGTCATCAACACTCGCAGTTTTGGCCGATTCTGGCCCGTTTCATGGACTATTTACTCAATGTTTTGGGGCCTCAGAGTGATTTCCACGATTGACGAACCCCAACGTGCGTTTACGTTTCGGTCGTCAACACTCGCAGTTTTGGTCGATTCTGGCCCATTTCATGGACTATAACTCACTGTTTTGGGGTCTCGGTGTGATTTCCACGATTGACGAACTCCAAGGTGCGTTTACCTGTCGGTCATCAACACTCGCAGTGTTGGCCGATTTTGGCCCATTTTGTGGACTATTACTCACTGTTTCGGGGGTCTCGGAGTGATTTCGATGATTGACGAACCCCGAGGTGCGGTTACGTGTCGGTCATCAACACTCGCAGTTTTTGCCGATTTTGGCCCATTTCATGGACTATTACTCACTGTTTTGGGGTCTCGGAGTGATTTCCACGATTGACGAACCCAAAGGTGCGTTTACGTGTCGGTCATCAACACTCGCAGTTTTGGCCGATTCTGGCCCGTTTCGTGGACTATTACTCACGGTTTTGGGGTCTCGGAGTGATTTCCACGGTTGACGAACCCAGAGGTGCATTTACGTGTCGGTCAACAACACTCGTAGTTTTGGCCAATTTTGGCCCGTTTCATGGACTATTACTCACTATTTTGGGGTCTCGGAGTGATTTCCAAGATTGACGAACCCAAAGGTGTGTTTACGTGTCGGTCATCAACACTCGCAGTTTTGGCCGATTCTGCCCCGTTTAGTGGACTATTTACTCACTGTTTTGGGGTCTCAGAGTGATTTCCACGATTGACGAACCCCACGGTGCGTTTACGTGACGGTCATCAACACTCGCAGTTTTGGCCGATTCTGGCCCATTTCGTGGACTATTACTCACTGTTTTGGGGTCTCGGTGTGATTTCCACGATTGACGAACTCCAAGGTGCGTTTACGTGTCAGTCATCAACACTCGCAGTTTTGGCCGATTTTGGCCCGTTTCGTGGACTATTACTCACTGTGTTGGGGTCTCGTAGTGCTTTCCACGATTGACGAACCCAGAGGTGCCTTTACGTGTCGGTCATCAACACTCGCAGTTTTGGCCGATTCTGGCCCGTTTTATGGACTATTACTCACTGTTTTGGGGTCTTGGAGTGATTTCCACGATTGACGAACCCAAAGGTGCGTTTACGTGTCGGTCATCAACACTCGTAGTTTTGGCCAATTTTGGCCCGTTTCATGGACTATTACTCACTATTTTGGGGTCTCGGAGTGATTTCCAAGATTGACGAACCCAGAGGTGCGTTTACGTGTCGGTCATCAACACTCGTAGTTTTGGCCAATTTTGGCCCGTTTCATGGACTATTACTCGCTATTTTGGGGTCTCGGAGTGATTTCCAAGATTGACGAACCCAGAGGTGCGTTTACGTGTCGGTCATCAACACTCGCAGTGTTGGCTGATTTTGGCCCATTTTGTGGACTATTACTCACTGTTTTGGGGTCTCGGAGTGATTTCGATGATTGACGAACCCCGAGGTGCGATTACGTGTCGGTCATCAACACTCGCAGTTTTTGCCGATTTTGGCCCATTTCATGGACTATTACTCACTGTTTTGGGGTCTCGGAGTGATTTCCACGATTGACGAACCCAAAGGTGCGTTTACGTGTCGGTCATCAACACTCGCAGTTTTGGCCGATTCTGGCCCGTTTCGTGGACTATTACTCACGGTTTTGGGGTCTCGGAGTGATTTCCACGGTTGACGAACCCAGAGGTGCATTTACGTGTCGGTCATCAACACTCGCAGTTTTGACCAATTCTGGCCCGTTTCGTGGACTATTACTCACTGTGTTGCGGTCTCGTAGTGCTTTCCACGATTGACTAACCCAGACGTACCTTTACATGTCGGTCATCAACATTCGCAGTTTTGGCCGATTCTGGCCCGTTTTATGGACTATTACTCACTGTTTTGGGGTCTTGGAGTGATTTCCACGATTGACGAACCCAAAGGTGCGTTTACGTGTCGGTCATCAACACTCGTAGTTTTGGCAAATTTTGGCCCGTTTCATGGACTATTACTCACTATTTTGGGGTCTCGGAGTGATTTCCAAGATTGACGAACCCAGAGGTGCGTTTACGTGTCGGTCATCAACACTCGCAGTTTTGGCCGATTCTGGCCCGTTTCATGGACTATTTACTCAATGTTTTGGGGCCTCAGAGTGATTTCCACGATTGACGAACCCCAACGTGCGTTTACGTTTCGGTCGTCAACACTCGCAGTTTTGGTCGATTCTGGCCCATTTCATGGACTATAACTCACTGTTTTGGGGTCTCGGTGTGATTTCCACGATTGACGAACTCCAAGGTGCGTTTACCTGTCGGTCATCAACACTCGCAGTGTTGGCCGATTTTGGCCCATTTTGTGGACTATTACTCACTGTTTCGGGGGTCTCGGAGTGATTTCGATGATTGACGAACCCCGAGGTGCGGTTACGTGTCGGTCATCAACACTCGCAGTTTTTGCCGATTTTGGCCCATTTCATGGACTATTACTCACTGTTTTGGGGTCTCGGAGTGATTTCCACGATTGACGAACCCAAAGGTGCGTTTACGTGTCGGTCATCAACACTCGCAGTTTTGGCCGATTCTGGCCCGTTTCGTGGACTATTACTCACGGTTTTGGGGTCTCGGAGTGATTTCCACGGTTGACGAACCCAGAGGTGCATTTACGTGTCGGTCAACAACACTCGTAGTTTTGGCCAATTTTGGCCCGTTTCATGGACTATTACTCACTATTTTGGGGTCTCGGAGTGATTTCCAAGATTGACGAACCCAAAGGTGTGTTTACGTGTCGGTCATCAACACTCGCAGTTTTGGCCGATTCTGCCCCGTTTAGTGGACTATTTACTCACTGTTTTGGGGTCTCAGAGTGATTTCCACGATTGACGAACCCCACGGTGCGTTTACGTGACGGTCATCAACACTCGCAGTTTTGGCCGATTCTGGCCCATTTCGTGGACTATTACTCACTGTTTTGGGGTCTCGGTGTGATTTCCACGATTGACGAACTCCAAGGTGCGTTTACGTGTCAGTCATCAACACTCGCAGTTTTGGCCGATTTTGGCCCGTTTCGTGGACTATTACTCACTGTGTTGGGGTCTCGTAGTGCTTTCCACGATTGACGAACCCAGAGGTGCCTTTACGTGTCGGTCATCAACACTCGCAGTTTTGGCCGATTCTGGCCCGTTTTATGGACTATTACTCACTGTTTTGGGGTCTTGGAGTGATTTCCACGATTGACGAACCCAAAGGTGCGTTTACGTGTCGGTCATCAACACTCGTAGTTTTGGCCAATTTTGGCCCGTTTCATGGACTATTACTCACTATTTTGGGGTCTCGGAGTGATTTCCAAGATTGACGAACCCAGAGGTGCGTTTACGTGTCGGTCATCAACACTCGTAGTTTTGGCCAATTTTGGCCCGTTTCATGGACTATTACTCGCTATTTTGGGGTCTCGGAGTGATTTCCAAGATTGACGAACCCAGAGGTGCGTTTACGTGTCGGTCATCAACACTCGCAGTGTTGGCTGATTTTGGCCCATTTTGTGGACTATTACTCACTGTTTTGGGGTCTCGGAGTGATTTCGATGATTGACGAACCCCGAGGTGCGATTACGTGTCGGTCATCAACACTCGCAGTTTTTGCCGATTTTGGCCCATTTCATGGACTATTACTCACTGTTTTGGGGTCTCGGAGTGATTTCCACGATTGACGAACCCAAAGGTGCGTTTACGTGTCGGTCATCAACACTCGCAGTTTTGGCCGATTCTGGCCCGTTTCGTGGACTATTACTCACGGTTTTGGGGTCTCGGAGTGATTTCCACGGTTGACGAACCCAGAGGTGCATTTACGTGTCGGTCAACAACACTCGTAGTTTTGGCCAATTTTGGCCCGTTTCATGGACTATTACTCACTATTTTGGGGTCTCGGAGTGATTTCCAAGATTGACGAACCCAAAGGTGTGTTTACGTGTCGGTCATCAACACTCGCAGTTTTGGCCAATTCTGCCCCGTTTAGTGGACTATTTACTCACTGTTTTGGGGTCTCAGAGTGATTTCCACGATTGACGAACCCCACGGTGCGTTTACGTGACGGTCATCAACACTCGCAGTTTTGGCCGATTCTGGCCCATTTCGTGGACTATTACTCACTGTTTTGGGGTCTCGGTGTGATTTCCACGATTGACGAACTCCAAGGTGCGTTTACGTGTCAGTCATCAACACTCGCAGTTTTGGCCGATTTTGGCCCGTTTCGTGGACTATTACTCACTGTGTTGGGGTCTCGTAGTGCTTTCCACGATTGACGAACCCAGAGGTGCCTTTACGTGTCGGTCATCAACACTCGCAGTTTTGACCAATTCTGGCCCGTTTCGTGGACTATTACTCACTGTGTTGCGGTCTCGTAGTGCTTTCCACGATTGACTAACCCAGACGTACCTTTACATGTCGGTCATCAACACTCGCAGTTTTGGCCGATTCTGGCCCGTTTTATGGACTATTACTCACTGTTTTGGGGTCTTGGAGTGATTTCCACGATTGACGAACCCAAAGGTGCGTTTACGTGTCGGTCATCAACACTCGTAGTTTTGGCAAATTTTGGCCCGTTTCATGGACTATTACTCACTATTTTGGGGTCTCGGAGTGATTTCCAAGATTGACGAACCCAGAGGTGCGTTTACGTGTCGGTCATCAACACTCGCAGTTTTGGCCGATTCTGGCCCGTTTCATGGACTATTTACTCAATGTTTTGGGGCCTCAGAGTGATTTCCACGATTGACGAACCCCAACGTGCGTTTACATTTCGGTCGTCAACACTCGCAGTTTTGGTCGATTCTGGCCCATTTCATGGACTATAACTCACTGTTTTGGGGTCTCGGTGTGATTTCCACGATTGACGAACTCCAAGGTGCGTTTACCTGTCGGTCATCAACACTCGCAGTGTTGGCCGATTTTGGCCCATTTTGTGGACTATTACTCACTGTTTCGGGGGTCTCGGAGTGATTTCGATGATTGACGAACCCCGAGGTGCGGTTACGTGTCGGTCATCAACACTCGCAGTTTTTGCCGATTTTGGCCCATTTCATGGACTATTACTCACTGTTTTGGGGTCTCGGAGTGATTTCCACGATTGACGAACCCAAAGGTGCGTTTACGTGTCGGTCATCAACACTCGCAGTTTTGGCCGATTCTGGCCCGTTTCGTGGACTATTACTCACGGTTTTGGGGTCTCGGAGTGATTTCCACGGTTGACGAACCCAGAGGTGCATTTACGTGTCGGTCAACAACACTCGTAGTTTTGGCCAATTTTGGCCCGTTTCATGGACTATTACTCACTATTTTGGGGTCTCGGAGTGATTTCCAAGATTGACGAACCCAAAGGTGTGTTTACGTGTCGGTCATCAACACTCGCAGTTTTGGCCGATTCTGCCCCGTTTAGTGGACTATTTACTCACTGTTTTGGGGTCTCAGAGTGATTTCCACGATTGACGAACCCCACGGTGCGTTTACGTGACGGTCATCAACACTCGCAGTTTTGGCCGATTCCGGCCCATTTCGTGGACTATTACTCACTGTTTTGGGGTCTCGGTGTGATTTCCACGATTGACGAACTCCAAGGTGCGTTTACGTGTCAGTCATCAACACTCGCAGTTTTGGCCGATTTTGGCCCGTTTCGTGGACTATTACTCACTGTGTTGGGGTCTCGTAGTGCTTTCCACGATTGACGAACCCAGAGGTGCCTTTACGTGTCGGTCATCAACACTCGCAGTTTTGGCCGATTCTGGCCCGTTTTATGGACTATTACTCACTGTTTTGGGGTCTTGGAGTGATTTCCACGATTGACGAACCCAAAGGTGCGTTTACGTGTCGGTCATCAACACTCGTAGTTTTGGCCAATTTTGGCCCGTTTCATGGACTATTACTCACTATTTTGGGGTCTCGGAGTGATTTCCAAGATTGACGAACCCAGAGGTGCGTTTACGTGTCGGTCATCAACACTCGTAGTTTTGGCCAATTTTGGCCCGTTTCATGGACTATTACTCGCTATTTTGGGGTCTCGGAGTGATTTCCAAGATTGACGAACCCAGAGGTGCGTTTACGTGTCGGTCATCAACACTCGCAGTGTTGGCTGATTTTGGCCCATTTTGTGGACTATTACTCACTGTTTTGGGGTCTCGGAGTGATTTCGATGATTGACGAACCCCGAGGTGCGATTACGTGTCGGTCATCAACACTCGCAGTTTTTGCCGATTTTGGCCCATTTCATGGACTATTACTCACTGTTTTGGGGTCTCGGAGTGATTTCCACGATTGACGAACCCAAAGGTGCGTTTACGTGTCGGTCATCAACACTCGCAGTTTTGGCCGATTCTGGCCCGTTTCGTGGACTATTACTCACGGTTTTGGGGTCTCGGAGTGATTTCCACGGTTGACGAACCCAGAGGTGCATTTACGTGTCGGTCAACAACACTCGTAGTTTTGGCCAATTTTGGCCCGTTTCATGGACTATCACTCACTATTTTGGGGTCTCGGAGTGATTTCCAAGATTGACGAACCCAAAGGTGTGTTTACGTGTCGGTCATCAACACTCGCAGTTTTGGCCAATTCTGCCCCGTTTAGTGGACTATTTACTCACTGTTTTGGGGTCTCAGAGTGATTTCCACGATTGACGAACCCCACGGTGCGTTTACGTGACGGTCATCAACACTCGCAGTTTTGGCCGATTCTGGCCCATTTCGTGGACTATTACTCACTGTTTTGGGGTCTCGGTGTGATTTCCACGATTGACGAACTCCAAGGTGCGTTTACGTGTCAGTCATCAACACTCGCAGTTTTGGCCGATTTTGGCCCGTTTCGTGGACTATTACTCACTGTGTTGGGGTCTCGTAGTGCTTTCCACGATTGACGAACCCAGAGGTGCCTTTACGTGTCGGTCATCAACACTCGCAGTTTTGACCAATTCTGGCCCGTTTCGTGGACTATTACTCACTGTGTTGCGGTCTCGTAGTGCTTTCCACGATTGACTAACCCAGACGTACCTTTACATGTCGGTCATCAACACTCGCAGTTTTGGCCGATTCTGGCCCGTTTTATGGACTATTACTCACTGTTTTGGGGTCTTGGAGTGATTTCCACGATTGACGAACCCAAAGGTGCGTTTACGTGTCAGTCATCAACACTCGTAGTTTTGGCAAATTTTGGCCCGTTTCATGGACTATTACTCACTATTTTGGGGTCTCGGAGTGATTTCCAAGATTGACGAACCCAGAGGTGCGTTTACGTGTCGGTCATCAACACTCGCAGTTTTGGCCGATTCTGGCCCGTTTCATGGACTATTTACTCAATGTTTTGGGGCCTCAGAGTGATTTCCACGATTGACGAACCCCAACGTGCGTTTACGTTTCGGTCGTCAACACTCGCAGTTTTGGTCGATTCTGGCCCATTTCATGGACTATAACTCACTGTTTTGGGGTCTCGGTGTGATTTCCACGATTGACGAACTCCAAGGTGCGTTTACCTGTCGGTCATCAACACTCGCAGTGTTGGCCGATTTTGGCCCATTTTGTGGACTATTACTCACTGTTTTGGGGTCTCGGAGTGATTTCGATGATTGACGAACCCCGAGGTGCGGTTACGTGTCGGTCATCAACACTCGCAGTTTTTGCCGATTTTGGCCCATTTCATGGACTATTACTCACTGTTTTGGGGTCTCGGAGTGATTTCCACGATTGACGAACCCAAAGGTGCGTTTACGTGTCGGTCATCAACACTCGCAGTTTTGGCCGATTCTGGCCCGTTTCGTGGACTATTACTCACGGTTTTGGGGTCTCGGAGTGATTTCCACGGTTGACGAACCAGAGGTGCATTTACGTGTCGGTCAACAACACTCGTAGTTTTGTCCAATTTTGGCCCGTTTCATGGACTATTACTCACTATTTTGGGGTCTCGGAGTGATTTCCAAGATTGACGAACCCAATGGTGTGTTTACGTGTCGGTCATCAACACTCGCAGTTTTGGCCGATTTTGGCCCGTTTCGTGGACTATTACTCACTGTGTTGGGTTCTCGTAGTGCTTTCCACGATTGACGAACCCAGAGGTGCCTTTACGTGACGGTCATCAACACTCGCAGTTTTGGCCGATACTGGCCCGTTTCGTGGACTATTACTCACTGTGTTGCGGTCTTGTAGTGCTTTCCACGATTGACGAACCCAGAGGTGCCTTTACGTGTCGGTCATCAACACTCGTAGTTTTGGCCGATTCTGGCCCGTTTCATGGACTATTAGTCACTGTTTTGGGGTCTCGTAGTGCTTTCCACGATTGACGAACCCAGAGGTGCCTTTGCGCTTATGTGCCGGTCATCAACAGCTGCGGTTTTGGCCGATTCTGGCCTGTTTCATGGACTATTAATCATTGTTTTGGGTTCCCAGAGTGATTTCCATGATTGATGATCCCCGGGGTACGCTTACGTGTCGGTCATCAACACTCACAGTTTTGGCCGATTCTGACCCGTTTCATGCACTATTACTCATTGTTTTGGGGTCCTGGAGTGATTTTCACGATTAACGAACCCCGGGGTGCATTTACGTGTCGGTCATCAACACACACAGTTTTGGCCGATTCTGGCCAGTTTCATGGACCATTACTCATTGTTTTGGGGTCCCGGAGCGATTTCCATAGTTGTTGAACCCCAAGATGCGCTTATGTGTCGGTCATCAACACCCACAGTTTTGGCCGATTCTAGCCCGTTTCATTTACTATTACTTACTGTATTGGGGTCCCGGAGTGATTTCCACGATTAACGAACCGTGGGGTGCATTTACGTGTAGGTCATCAACACTCACAGTTTTGGCCGATTTTGGCCCGTTTCATGGACTATTACTCATTGTTTTGGGGTTCCGGAGCGATTTCGTAGTTGTTGAACACCAAGATGCACTTATGCGTCGGTCATCAACAGTTGCGGTTTTGGCCGATTCTGACCCGTTTCATGGACTATTAATCATTGTTTTGGGGTCCCAGAGTGATTTCCACGATTGACGATCCCCGGGGGTACTCTTACGTGTCGGTCATCAACACTCACAGTTTTGGCCGATTCTGACCCGTTTCATGGACCATTACTCATTGTTTTGGTGTCCCAGAGCGATTTCCATATTTGTTGAACCCCAAGATGCCCGTACGTGTCAGTCATTAGCTCCCAGAGTGATTTCCATAGTTGTTGGACCCCAAGGTGCGCTTACGTTTTGGTCATCAACACCCACAGTTTTGACCGTTTCTAGCCCGTTTCGTGGACTATTAGTCATTTTTTTGGGGTCCCGGAGTGATTTTCACGATTAACGAACCCTGGGGTGCGTTTACGTGTCGGTCATCAAAACTCACAGTTTTGGCCGATTCTGGCCTGTTTCATGGAATATTTCTCACTGTTTTGGGGTCCCGGAGTGATTTCCACGATTAACAAACCCTAGGATGCGTTTAAGTGTCGGTCATCAACACTCACAGTTTCGGCTGATTCTGGCCCGTTTCGTGGACTATATTACTCACTGTTTTGGGGTCCAGGAGCGATTTCCATAATTGTTGAGCCCCAAGATGCGCTTACGTGTCAGTCATCAGCTCCCACAGTTTTGGCCGATTTTGGCCCGTTTCATGGACTATTACTCATTGTTTTGGGGTCCCGGAGTGATTTCCACGATTAACGAACCCTAGGGTGCATTTACGTGTTAGTCATCAACACTCACAGTTTTGGCCGATTCTGGCCTGTTTCATGGACTATTACTCATTGTTTTGGGGCCCCGGTGCGATTTTTGTAGTTGCTGAACCCCAAGATGCGCTTATGTGCCGGTCATCAACAGTTGCGGTTTTGGGCGATTCTGGCCTGTTTCATGGACTATTAATCATTGTTTTGGGTTCCCAGAGTGATTTCCATGATTGATGATCCCCGGGTTACGCTTACGTGTCGGTCATCAACACTCACAGTTTTGGCCGATTCTAACCCGTTTCATGGACTATTACTTACTGTTTTGGGGTCCTGGAGTGATTTTCACGATTAACGAACCCCGGGGTGCATTTACGTGTCGGTCATCAACACACACAGTTTTGGCCGATTCTGGCCAGTTTCATGGACCATTACTCATTGTTTTGGGGTTCCGGAGCGATTTCGTAGTTGCTGAACCCCAAGATGCGCTTATGCGTCGGTCATCAACAGTTGCGGTTTTGGCCGATTCTGACCCGTTTCATGGACTATTAATCATTGTTTTGGGGTCCCAGAGTGATTTCCACGGTTGACGATCCCCGGGGGTACTCTTACGTGTCGGTCATCAACACTCACAGTTTTGGCCGATTCTGACCCGTTTCATGGACTATTACTCACGGTTTTGGGGACCTGGAGTGATTTTCACGATTAACGAACCCCGGGGTGCATTTACGTGTCGGTCATCAACACACACAGTTTTGGCCGATTCTGGCCAGTTTCATGGACCATTACTCATTGTTTTCGTGTCCCGGAGCGATTTCCATATTTGTTGAACCCCAAGATGCCCGTACGTGTCAGTCATCAACAATCGCGATTTTGGTCGATTATGGCCCGTTCCATGGACTATTGATCACTGTTTTGGGGTCCCAGAGTGATTTTCACGATTGACGATCCCCGGGGTGCGCTTACGTGTCGTTCATCAACACTCACAGTTTTGGCCGATTCTGGCCCTTTTCATGGACTATTACTCACTGTTTTGGGCTCCCAGAGTGATTTCCATAGTTGTTGGACCCCAAGGTGCGCTTACGTTTTGGTCATCAACACCCACAGTTTTGGCCGTTTCTAGCCCGTTTCGTGGACTATTAGTCATTTTTTTGGGGTCCCGGAGTGATTTTCACGATTAACGAACCCTGGGGTGCGTTTACGTGTTCGTCAGCAACTCTTTTGGCCGATTATGTCCCGATTCGTGGACTATTACTCACTGTTTTGGCGTCCCGGAGAGATTTCCATGATTAACGAACCCGAGGTGCGTTTACATGTCGGTCATCAACACTCACAGCTTTGGCCGTTTCTGGTTCGTTTCATGGACTATTACTCATTGTTTTGGGGTTCCGAAGCGATTTCCATAATTGTTGAACCCCAAGATGCACTTACGTGTCAGTCATCAACACTCGCGGTTTTGACCGAATCTGGCCCGTTTCGTGGACACTCACTCTTTAGGGGCCCGGAGTGATTTCCATGATTAACGAACCCCGGGGTGAGTTTACGTGTCGCTCATCAACACTCACAGTTTTGGACGATTCTGGCCTGTTTCGTGGATTATTTCTCACTGTTTTGGGGTCCCGGAGTGATTTCCACGATTAACGAACCCCAAGTTGCGTTTAAGTGTCCGTCATCAACACTCACAGTTTTGGCTGATTCTGGTCCGTTTCATGGACTATTACTCACTGTTTTGTCATCCCAGGGTGATTTCCAAGATTAACGAACCCTGAGTTGCGTTTACGTGTCGGTCATCAACACTCACGGTTCTAGCTAATTCTGGCCCGTTTCATGGACTATTACTCATTGTTTTGGGGTCCCGGAGCGATTTCCATAGTTTTTGAACCCCAAGATGCGCTTATGTGTCGGTCATCAACACCCACAGTTTTGGCCGATTCTAGCCCGTTTCATTTACTATTACTTACTGTATTGGGGTCCCGGAGTGATTTCCACGATTAACGAACCCCGAGGTGCGTTTACGTGCTGGTCATCAACACTCACAGCTTTGGCCGATTTTGGACCGTTTCATGGACTATTACTCATTGTTTTGGGGTCCCGGAGCGATTTCCATAATTGTTGAACCCCAAGATGCACTTACGTGTCGGTCATCAACACTGGCGGTTTTGACCGATTCTGACCCGTTTCGTGGACACTCACTTTTTTTGGGGTCCCGGAGTGATTTCCATGATTAACGAACCCCGGGGTGCGTTTACGTGTTGGTCATTAACACTCATAGTTTTGGCCAATTCTGGCCTGTTTCGTGGACTATTTCTCACTCTTTTGGGGTCCCGGGTGCGTTTAAGTGTCGGTCATCAACACTCACAGTTTCGGCCGATTCTGGCCCGTTTCGTGGACTATTACTCTCTGTTTTGTCGTCACAGAGTGTTTTCCACGATTAACCACCCCGACGTGCGTTTATGTATCGGTCATCAACACTCATAGTTCTGGCTAATTCTGGCCCGTTTCACGGACCATTACTCATTGTTTTGGGGTCCCGGAGCGATTTCCATAGTTGTTGAACCCCAAGAAGCGCTTATGTGTCGGTGATCAACACCCACAGTTTTGGCCGATTCGTGCCCATTTCGTGAACTATTACTCACTGTTTTGGCGTCCCGGAGAGATTTCAACGATTAACAAACCCCAGGGTGTGTTTACGTCTCGGTCATCAACACTCACGGTTTTGCCCGATTCTGGCCCGTCTCAAGGACTATTACTCATTGTTTTGGGGTCCCAAAGCGATTTCCATACTTGTTGAACCACAAGATGCAGTTACGTGTCCGTCATCAACACTCGCGGTTTTGGCCGATTCTGGTCCGTTTCATGGACACTCACTGTTTGGCGGTCCCGGAGTGATTTCCATGATTAACGAACACCAGGGTGCATTTACGTGTCGGTCATCAAAACTCACAGTTTTGGCCGATTCTGGCCTGTTTCATGGAATATTTCTCACTGTTTTGGGGTCCCGGAGTGATTTCCACGATTAACGAACCCTAGGATGTGTTTAAGTGTCGGTCATCAACACTCACAGTTTCGGCTGATTCTGGCCCGTTTCGTGGACTATATTACTCACTGTTTTGGGGTCCAGGAGCGATTTCCATAATTGTTGACCCCCAAGATGCGCTTACGTGTCAGTCATCAGCTCCCACAGTTTTGGCCGATTCCGGCCCGTTTCATGGACTATTACTCACTGTTTTGGGGTCCCGGAGTGATTTCCACGATTAACGAACCCTAGGGTGCATTTACGTGTTAGTCATCAACACTCACAGTTTTGGCCGATTCTGGCCTGTTTCATGGACTATTACTCATTGTTTTGGGGCCCCGGAGCGATTTTCATAGTTGCTGAACCCCAAGATGCGCTTATGTGCCGGTCATCAACAGTTGCGGTTTTGGCCGATTCTGGCCTGTTTCATGGACTATTAATCATTGTTTTGGGTTCCCAGAGTGATTTCCATGATTGATGATCCCCGGGGTACGCTTACGTGTCGGTCATCAACACTCACAGTTTTGGCCGATTGTGACCCGTTTCATGGACTATTACTCACTGTTTTGGGGTCCTGGAGTGATTTTCACGATTAACGAACCCCGGGGTGCATTTACGTGTCGGTCATCAACACACACAGTTTTGGCCGATTCTGGCCAGTTTCATAGACCATTACTCATTGTTTTGGGGTCCCGAAGCGATTTCCATAGTTGTTGAACCCCAAGATGCGCTTATGTGTCGGTCATCAACACCCACAGTTTTGGCCGATTCTAGCCCATTTCATTTACTATTACTTACTGTATTGGGGTCCCAGAGTGATTTCCACGATTAACGAACCGTGGGGTGCATTTACGTGTAGGTCATCAACACTCACAGTTTTTGCCGATTTTGGCCCGTTTCATGGACTATTACTCATTGTTTTGGGGTTCCGGAGCGATTTCGTAGTTGCTGAACCCCAAGATGCGCTTATGCGCCGGTCATTAACAGTTGCGGTTTTGGCCGATTCTGACCCGTTTCATGGACTATTAATCATTGTTTTGGGGTCCCAGAGTGATTTCCACGATTGACGATCCCCGGGGGTACTCTTACGTGTCGGTCATCAACACTCATAGTTTTGGCCGACTCTGACCCGTTTCATGGACTATTACTAACTGTTTTGGGGTCCTGGAGTGATTTTCATGATTAACGAACCCCGGGGTGCATTTACGTGTCGGTCATCAACACACACAGTTTTGGCCGATTCTGGCCAGTTTCATGGACCATTACTCATTGTTTTGGTGTCCCGGAGCGATTTCCATATTTGTTGAACCCCAAGATGCCCGTACGTGTCAGTCATCAACAATCGCGATTTTTGGTCGATTATGGCCCGTTCCATGGACTATTGATCACTATTTTGGGGTCCCAGAGTGATTTTCACGATTGACGATCCCCGGGGTGCGCTTACGTGTCGTTCATCAACACTCACAGTTTTGGCCGATTCTGGCCCTGTTCATGGACTATTACTCACTGTTTTGGGCTCCCAGAGTGATTTCCATAGTTGTTGGACCCCAAGGTGCGCTTACGTTTTGGTCATCAACACCCACAGTTTTGGCCGTTTCTAGCCCGTTTCGTGGACTGTTAGTCATTTTTTGGGGGTCCCGGAGTGATTTTCACGATTAACGAACCCTGAGGTGCGTTTACGTGTTCGTCATCAACTCTTTTGGCCGATTCTGTCCCGATTCGTGGACTATTACTCACTGTTTTGGCGTCCCGGAGAGATTTCCATGATTAACGAACCCGAGGTGCGTTTACATGTCGGTCATCAACACTCACAGCTTTGGCCATTTCTGGCCCGTTTCATGGACTATTACTCATTGTTTTGGGGTTCCGAAGCGATTTCCATAATTGTTGAACCCCAAGATGCACTTACGTGTCAGTCATCAACACTCACGGTTTTGACCGATTCTGGCCCGTTTCGTGGACACTTACTGTTTAGGGGCCCGGAGTGATTTCCATGGTTAACGAACCCCTGGGTGAGTTTACGTGTGGGTCATCAACACTCACAGTTTTGGACGATTCTGGCCTGTTTCGTGGATTATTTCTCACTGTTTTGGGGTCCCGGAGTGATTTCCATGATTAACGAACCCTAGGGTGCATTTACGTGTTAGTCATCAACACTCACAGTTTTGGCCGATTCTGGCCTGTTTCATGGACTATTACTCATTGTTTTGGGGCCCCGGAGCGATTTTCATAGTTGCTGAACCCCAAGATGCGCTTATGTGCCGGTCATCAACAGTTGCGGTTTTGGCCGATTCTGGCCTGTTTCATGGACTATTAATCATTGTTTTGGGTTCCCAGAGTGATTTCCATGATTGATGATCCCCGGGGTACGCTTACGTGTCGGTCATCAACACTCACAGTTTTGGCCGATTGTGACCCGTTTCATGGACTATTACTCACTGTTTTGGGGTCCTGGAGTGATTTTCACGATTAACGAACCCCGGGGTGCATTTACGTGTCGGTCATCAACACACACAGTTTTGGCCGATTCTGGCCAGTTTCATAGACCATTACTCATTGTTTTGGGGTCCCGAAGCGATTTCCATAGTTGTTGAACCCCAAGATGCGCTTATGTGTCGGTCATCAACACCCACAGTTTTGGCCGATTCTAGCCCATTTCATTTACTATTACTTACTGTATTGGGGTCCCAAAGTGATTTCCACGATTAACGAACCGTGGGGTGCATTTACGTGTAGGTCATCAACACTCACAGTTTTTGCCGATTTTGGCCCGTTTCATGGACTATTACTCATTGTTTTGGGGTTCCGGAGCGATTTCGTAGTTGCTGAACCCCAAGATGCGCTTATGCGCCGGTCATTAACAGTTGCGGTTTTGGCCGATTCTGACCCGTTTCATGGACTATTAATCATTGTTTTGGGGTCCCAGAGTGATTTCCACGATTGACGATCCCCGGGGGTACTCTTACGTGTCGGTCATCAACACTCACAGTTTTGGCCGACTCTGACCCGTTTCATGGACTATTACTAACTGTTTTGGGGTCCTGGAGTGATTTTCACGATTAACGAACCCCGGGGTGCATTTACGTGTCGGTCATCAACACACACAGTTTTGGCCGATTCTGGCCAGTTTCATGGACCATTACTCATTGTTTTGGTGTCCCGGAGCGATTTCCATATTTGTTGAACCCCAAGATGCCCGTACGTGTCAGTCATCAACAATCGCGATTTTTGGTCGATTATGGCCCGTTCCATGGACTATTGATCACTATTTTGGGGTCCCAGAGTGATTTTCACGATTGACGATCCCCGGGGTGCGCTTACGTGTCGTTCATCAACACTCACAGTTTTGGCCGATTCTGGCCCTGTTCATGGACTATTACTCACTGTTTTGGGCTCCCAGAGTGATTTCCATAGTTGTTGGACCCCAAGGTGCGCTTACGTTTTGGTCATCAACACCCACAGTTTTGGCCGTTTCTAGCCCGTTTCGTGGACTGTTAGTCATTTTTTGGGGGTCCCGGAGTGATTTTCACGATTAACGAACCCTGAGGTGCGTTTACGTGTTCGTCATCAACTCTTTTGGCCGATTCTGTCCCGATTCGTGGACTATTACTCACTGTTTTGGCGTCCCGGAGAGATTTCCATGATTAACGAACCCGAGGTGCGTTTACATGTCGGTCATCAACACTCACAGCTTTGGCCATTTCTGGCCCGTTTCATGGACTATTACTCATTGTTTTGGGGTTCCGAAGCGATTTCCATAATTGTTGAACCCCAAGATGCACTTACGTGTCAGTCATCAACACTCACGGTTTTGACCGATTCTGGCCCGTTTCGTGGACACTTACTGTTTAGGGGCCCGGAGTGATTTCCATGATTAACGAACCCCTGGGTGAGGTTACGTGTGGGTCATCAACACTCACAGTTTTGGACGATTCTGGCCTGTTTCGTGGATTATTTCTCACTGTTTTGGGTTCCCGGAGTGATTTCCACGATTAACGAACCCCAGGTTGCGTTTAAGTGTCCGTCATCAACACTCACAGTTTCGGCTGATTCTGGCCCGTTTCGTGGACTATTACTCACTGTTTTGTCATCCCAGGGTGATTTCCAAGATTAGCGAACCCTGAGTTGCGTTTACGTGTCGGTCATCAACACTCACAGTTCTAGCTAATTCTGGCCCGTTTCATGGACTATTACTCATTGTTTTGGGGTTCCGGAGCGATTTCCATAGTTGTTGAACCCCAAGATGCGCTTATGTGTCGGTCATCAACACCCACAGTTTTGGCCGATTCTAGCCCGTTTCATTTACTATTACTTACTGTATTGGGGTCCCGGAGTGATTTCCACGATTAACGAACCGTGGGGTGCATTTACGTGTTGGTCATCAACACTCAGAGTTTTGGCCGATTTTGGCCCGTTTCATGGACTATTACTCATTGTTTTGGGGTTCCGGAGCGATTTCGAAGTTGCTGAACCCCGACATGCGCTTATGTGTCGGTCATCAACAGTTGCGGTTTTGGCCGATTCTGACCCGTTTCATGGACTATTAATCATTGTTTTGGGGTCCCAGAGTGATTTCCACGGTTGACGATCCCCGCGGTACGCTTACGTGTCGATCATCAACACTCACAGTTCTGGATAATTCTGGCCCGTTTCATGGACTATTACTCACTGTTTTTGGGTCCTGGAGTGATTTTCACGATTAACGAACCCCGGGGTGCATTTACGTGTCGGTCATCAACACACACTGTTTTGGCCGATTCTGGCCAGTTTCATGGACCATTACTCATTGTTTTGGGGCCCCGAAGCGATTTCCATATTTGTTGAACCCAAGATGCCCGTACGTGTCAGTCATCAACAATCGCGGTTTTGGTCGATTATGGCCCGTTCCATGGACTATTGATCACTGTTTTGGGGTCCCAGAGTGATTTTCACGATTGACGATCCCCGGGGTGTGCTTAGGTGTCGTTCATCAACACTCACAGTTTTGGCCGATTCTGGCCCTTTTCATGGACTATTACTCACTGTTTTGGGCTCCCAGAGTGATTTCCATAGTTGTTGAACCCCAAGGTGCGCTTACGTTTCGGTCATCAACACCCACGGTTTTGGCCGTTTCTGGCCCGTTTCGTGGACTATTAGTCATTCTTTTGGGGTCCCGGAGTGATTTTCACGATTAACGAACCCTGGGGTGCGT
Organism: Triticum timopheevii; assembly: GCA_963921465.1. Taxonomy (NCBI): domain Eukaryota; kingdom Viridiplantae; phylum Streptophyta; class Magnoliopsida; order Poales; family Poaceae; genus Triticum; species Triticum timopheevii. The sequence goes on along the minus strand of OY997266.1, from coordinate 670,133,126 downwards.
TTACGTGTTCGTCATCAACTCTTTTGGCCGATTCTGTCCCGATTCGTGGACTATTACTCACTGTTTTTGCGTCCCGGAGAGATTTCCACGATTAAGGAACCCGAGGTGCGTTTACATGTCGGTCATCAACACTCGCAGCTTTGGCCGTTTCTGGCCCGTTTCACTGACTATTACTCATTGTTTTGGGGTTCCGGAGCGATTTCCATAATTGTTGAACCCCAAGATGCACTTACGTGTCGGTCATCAACACTCGCGGTTTTGACCGATTCTGGCCCGTTTCGTGGACACTCACTTTTAGGGGCCCGGAGTGATTTCCATGATTAATGAACCCCGGGGTGAGTTTACGTGTCGGTCATCAACACTCACAGTTTTCGACGATTCTGGCCTGTTTCGTGGATTATTTCTCACTGTTTTGGGGTCCCGGAGTGATTTCCACGATTAACGAACCCCGGGTTGCGTTAAGTGTCCGTCATCAACACTCATAGTTTCGGCTGAGTCTGGCCCGTTTCGTGGACTATTACTCACTGTTTTGTCATCCCAGGGTGATTTCCAAGATTAACGAACCCTGAATTGCGTTTACGTGTCGGTCATCAACACTCTCAGTTCTAGCTAATTCTGGCCCGTTTCATGGACTATTACTCATTGTTTTGGGGTCCCGGAGCGATTTCCATAGTTGTTGAACCCCAAGATGTGCTTATGTGTCGGTCATCAACACCCACAGTTTTGGCCGATTCTAGCCCGTTTCATTTACTATTACTTACTGTATTGGGGTCCCGGAGTGATTTCCACGATTAATGAACCGTGGGGTGCATTTACGTGTAGGTCATCAACACTCACAGTTTTGGCCGATTTTGGCCCGTTTCATGGACTATTACTCATTGTTTTGGGGTTCCGGAGAGATTTCGTAGTTGCTGAACCCCAAGATGCGCTTATGCGTCGGTCATCAACAGTTGCGGTTTTGGCCGATTCTGACCCGTTTCATGGACTATTAATCATTGTTTTGGGGTCCCAGAGTGATTTCCACGATTGACGATCCCCGGGGTACGCTTACGTGTCGGTCATCAACACTCACAGTTTTGGCCGATTCTGACCCGTTTCATGGACTATTACTCTCTGTTTCGGGGTCCTGGAGTGATTTTCACGATTAACGAACCCCGGGGTGCATTTATGTGTCGGTCATCGACACACACAGTTTTGGCCGATTCTGGCCAGTTTCATGGACCATTACTCATTGTTTTGGTGTCCCGGAGCGATTTCCATATTTGTTGAACCCCAAGATGCCCGTACGTGTCAGTCATCAACAATCGCGGTTTTGGTCGATTATGGCCCGTTCCATGGACTATTGATCACTGTTTTGGGGTCCCAGAGTGATTTTCACGATTGATGATCCCCGGGGTGCGCCTACGTGTCGTTCATCAACACTCACAGTTTTGGCCGATTCTGGCCCTTTTCATGGACTATTACTCATTGTTTTGGGCTCCCAGAGTGATTTCCATAGTTGTTGGACCCCAAGGTGCGCTTACGTTTTGGTCATCAACACCCAGAGTTTTGGCCGTTTCTAGCCCGTTTCGTGGACTATTAGTCATTTTTTTGGGGTCCCGGAGTGATTTTCACCATTAACGAACCCGGGGGTGCGTTTACGTGTTCGTCATCAACTCTTTTGGCCGATTCTGTCCCGATTCGTGGACTATTACTCACTGTTTTGGCGTCCCGGAGAGATTTCCATGATTAACGAACCCGAGGTGCGTTTACATGTCGGTCATCAACACTCACAGCTTTGGCCATTTCTGGCCCGTTTCATGGACTATTACTCATTGTTTTGGGGTTCCGGAGCGATTTCCATAATTGTTGAACCCCAAGATGCACTTACGTGTCGGTCATCAACACTCGCGGTTTTGACCGATTCTGGCCCGTTTCGTGGACACTCACTTTTAGGGGCCCGGAGTGATTTCCATGATTAATGAACCCCGGGGTGAGTTTACGTGTCGGTCATCAACACTCACAGTTTTCGACGATTCTGGCCTGTTTCATGGATTATTTCTCACTGTTTTGGGGTCCCGGAATTATTTCCACGATTAACGAACCCCGGGTTGCGTTTAAGTGTCCGTCATCAACACTCATAGTTTCGGCTGATTCTGGCCCGTTTCGTGGACTATTACTCACTGTTTTGTCATCCCAGGGTGATTTCCAAGATTGACGAACCCTGAATTGCGTTTACGTGTCGGTAATCAACACTCACAGTTCTAGCTAATTCTGGCCCGTTTCATGGACTATTACCCATTGTTTTGGGGTCCCGGAGCGATTTCCATAGTTGTTGAACCCCAAGATGTGCTTATGTGTCGGTCATCAACACCCGCAGTTTTGGCCGATTCTAGCCCGTTTCATTTACTATTACTTACTGTATTGGGGTCCCGGAGTGATTTCCACGATTAACGAACCGTGGGGTGCATTTACGTGTAGGTCATCAACACTCACAGTTTTGGCCGATTTTGGCCCGTTTCATGGACTATTACTCATTGTTTTGGGGTTCCGGAGAGATTTCGTAGTTGCTGAACCCCAAGATGCGCTTATGCGTCGGTCATCAACAGTTGCGGTTTTGGCCGATTCGGACCCGTTTCATGGACTATTAATCATTGTTTTGGGGTCCCAGAGTGATTTCCACGATTGACGATCCCCGGGGTACGCTTACGTGTCGGTCATCAACACTCACAGTTTTGGCCGATTCTGACCCGTTTCATGGACTATTACTCTCTGTTTTGGGGTCCTGGAGTGATTTTCACGATTAACGAAACCCGGGGTGCATTTATGTGTTGGTCATCAACACACACAGTTTTGGCCGATTCTGGCCAGTTTCATGGACCATTACTCATTGTTTTGGTGTCCTGGAGCGATTTCCATATTTGTTGAACCCCAAGATGCCCGTACGTGTCAGTCATCAACAATCGCGGTTTTGGTCGATTATGGCCCGTTCCATGGACTATTGATCACTGTTTTGGGGTCCCAGAGTGATTTTCACGATTGATGATCCCCGGGGTGCGCTTACGTGTCGTTCATCAACACTCACAGTTTTGGCCGATTCTGGCCCTTTTCATGGACTATTACTCATTGTTTTGGGCTCCCAGAGTGATTTCCATAGTTGTTGGACCCCAAGGTGCGCTTACGTTTTGGTCATCAACACCCAGAGTTTTGGCCGTTTCTAGCCCGTTTCGTGGACTATTAGTCATTTTTTTGGGGTCCCGGAGTGATTTTCACTATTAACGAACCCTGGGGTGCGTTTACGTGTTCGTCATCAACTCTTTTGGCCGATTCTGTCCCGATTCGTGGACTATTACTCACTGTTTTGGCGTCCCGGAGAGATTTCCATGATTAACGAACCCGAGGTGCGTTTACATGTCGGTCATCAACACTCACAGCTTTGGCCGTTTCTGGCCCATTTCATGGACTATTACTCATTGTTTTGGGGTTCCGAAGCGATTTCCATAATGGTTGAACCCCAAGATGCACTTACGTGTCAGTCATCAACAATCGCGGTTTTGGTCGATTATGGCCCGTTCCATGGACTATTGATCACTGTTTTGGGGTCCCAGAGTGATTTTCACGATTGACGATCCCCGGGGTGTGCTTAGGTGTCGTTCATCAACACTCACAGTTTTGGCCGATTCTGGCCCTTTTCATGGACTATTACTCACTGTTTTGGGCTCCCAGAGTGATTTCCATAGTTGTTGAACCCCAAGGTGCGCTTACGTTTCGGTCATCAACACCCACGGTTTTGGCCGTTTCTGGCCCGTTTCGTGGACTATTAGTCATTCTTTTGGGGTCCCGGAGTGATTTTCACGATTAACGAACCCTGGGGTGCGTTTACGTGTTCGTCATCAACTCTTTTGGCCGATTCTGTCCCGATTCGTGGACTATTACTCACTGTTTTTGCGTCCCGGAGAGATTTCCACGATTAAGGAACCCGAGGTGCGTTTACATGTCGGTCATCAACACTCGCAGCTTTGGCCGTTTCTGGCCCGTTTCACTGACTATTACTCATTGTTTTGGGGTTCCGGAGCGATTTCCATAATTGTTGAACCCCAAGATGCACTTACGTGTCGGTCATCAACACTCGCGGTTTTGACCGATTCTGGCCCGTTTCGTGGACACTCACTTTTAGGGGCCCGGAGTGATTTCCATGATTAATGAACCCCGGGGTGAGTTTACGTGTCGGTCATCAACACTCACAGTTTTCGACGATTCTGGCCTGTTTCGTGGATTATTTCTCACTGTTTTGGGGTCCCGGAGTGATTTCCACGATTAACGAACCCCGGGTTGCGTTAAGTGTCCGTCATCAACACTCATAGTTTCGGCTGAGTCTGGCCCGTTTCGTGGACTATTACTCACTGTTTTGTCATCCCAGGGTGATTTCCAAGATTAACGAACCCTGAATTGCGTTTACGTGTCGGTCATCAACACTCTCAGTTCTAGCTAATTCTGGCCCGTTTCATGGACTATTACTCATTGTTTTGGGGTCCCGGAGCGATTTCCATAGTTGTTGAACCCCAAGATGTGCTTATGTGTCGGTCATCAACACCCACAGTTTTGGCCGATTCTAGCCCGTTTCATTTACTATTACTTACTGTATTGGGGTCCCGGAGTGATTTCCACGATTAATGAACCGTGGGGTGCATTTACGTGTAGGTCATCAACACTCACAGTTTTGGCCGATTTTGGCCCGTTTCATGGACTATTACTCATTGTTTTGGGGTTCCGGAGAGATTTCGTAGTTGCTGAACCCCAAGATGCGCTTATGCGTCGGTCATCAACAGTTGCGGTTTTGGCCGATTCTGACCCGTTTCATGGACTATTAATCATTGTTTTGGGGTCCCAGAGTGATTTCCACGATTGACGATCCCCGGGGTACGCTTACGTGTCGGTCATCAACACTCACAGTTTTGGCCGATTCTGACCCGTTTCATGGACTATTACTCTCTGTTTCGGGGTCCTGGAGTGATTTTCACGATTAACGAACCCCGGGGTGCATTTATGTGTCGGTCATCGACACACACAGTTTTGGCCGATTCTGGCCAGTTTCATGGACCATTACTCATTGTTTTGGTGTCCCGGAGCGATTTCCATATTTGTTGAACCCCAAGATGCCCGTACGTGTCAGTCATCAACAATCGCGGTTTTGGTCGATTATGGCCCGTTCCATGGACTATTGATCACTGTTTTGGGGTCCCAGAGTGATTTTCACGATTGATGATCCCCGGGGTGCGCCTACGTGTCGTTCATCAACACTCACAGTTTTGGCCGATTCTGGCCCTTTTCATGGACTATTACTCATTGTTTTGGGCTCCCAGAGTGATTTCCATAGTTGTTGGACCCCAAGGTGCGCTTACGTTTTGGTCATCAACACCCAGAGTTTTGGCCGTTTCTAGCCCGTTTCGTGGACTATTAGTCATTTTTTTGGGGTCCCGGAGTGATTTTCACGATTAACGAACCCGGGGGTGCGTTTACGTGTTCGTCATCAACTCTTTTGGCCGATTCTGTCCCGATTCGTGGACTATTACTCACTGTTTTGGCGTCCCGGAGAGATTTCCATGATTAACGAACCCGAGGTGCGTTTACATGTCGGTCATCAACACTCACAGCTTTGGCCATTTCTGGCCCGTTTCATGGACTATTACTCATTGTTTTGGGGTTCCGGAGCGATTTCCATAATTGTTGAACCCCAAGATGCACTTACGTGTCGGTCATCAACACTCGCGGTTTTGACCGATTCTGGCCCGTTTCGTGGACACTCACTTTTAGGGGCCCGGAGTGATTTCCATGATTAATGAACCCCGGGGTGAGTTTACGTGTCGGTCATCAACACTCACAGTTTTCGACGATTCTGGCCTGTTTCATGGATTATTTCTCACTGTTTTGGGGTCCCGGAATTATTTCCACGATTAACGAACCCCGGGTTGCGTTTAAGTGTCCGTCATCAACACTCATAGTTTCGGCTGATTCTGGCCCGTTTCGTGGACTATTACTCACTGTTTTGTCATCCCAGGGTGATTTCCAAGATTGACGAACCCTGAATTGCGTTTACGTGTCGGTCATCAACACTCACAGTTCTAGCTAATTCTGGCCCGTTTCATGGACTATTACCCATTGTTTTGGGGTCCCGGAGCGATTTCCATAGTTGTTGAACCCCAAGATGTGCTTATGTGTCGGTCATCAACACCCGCAGTTTTGGCCGATTCTAGCCCGTTTCATTTACTATTACTTACTGTATTGGGGTCCCGGAGTGATTTCCACGATTAACGAACCGTGGGGTGCATTTACGTGTAGGTCATCAACACTCACAGTTTTGGCCGATTTTGGCCCGTTTCATGGACTATTACTCATTGTTTTGGGGTTCCGGAGAGATTTCGTAGTTGCTGAACCCCAAGATGCGCTTATGCGTCGGTCATCAACAGTTGCGGTTTTGGCCGATTCGGACCCGTTTCATGGACTATTAATCATTGTTTTGGGGTCCCAGAGTGATTTCCACGATTGACGATCCCCGGGGTACGCTTACGTGTCGGTCATCAACACTCACAGTTTTGGCCGATTCTGACCCGTTTCATGGACTATTGCTCTCTGTTTTGGGGTCCTGGAGTGATTTTCACGATTAACGAAACCCGGGGTGCATTTATGTGTTGGTCATCAACACACACAGTTTTGGCCGATTCTGGCCAGTTTCATGGACCATTACTCATTGTTTTGGTGTCCTGGAGCGATTTCCATATTTGTTGAACCCCAAGATGCCCGTACGTGTCAGTCATCAACAATCGCGGTTTTGGTCGATTATGGCCCGTTCCATGGACTATTGATCACTGTTTTGGGGTCCCAGAGTGATTTTCACGATTGATGATCCCCGGGGTGCGCTTACGTGTCGTTCATCAACACTCACAGTTTTGGCCGATTCTGGCCCTTTTCATGGACTATTACTCATTGTTTTGGGCTCCCAGAGTGATTTCCATAGTTGTTGGACCCCAAGGTGCGCTTACGTTTTGGTCATCAACACCCAGAGTTTTGGCCGTTTCTAGCCCGTTTCGTGGACTATTAGTCATTTTTTTGGGGTCCCGGAGTGATTTTCACTATTAACGAACCCTGGGGTGCGTTTACGTGTTCGTCATCAACTCTTTTGGCCGATTCTGTCCCGATTCGTGGACTATTACTCACTGTTTTGGCGTCCCAGAGAGATTTCCATGATTAACGAACCCGAGGTGCGTTTACATGTCGGTCATCAACACTCACAGCTTTGGCCGTTTCTGGCCCATTTCATGGACTATTACTCATTGTTTTGGGGTTCCGAAGCGATTTCCATAATGGTTGAAACCCAAGATGCACTTACGTGTCAGTCATCAACACTCGCGGTTTTGACCGATTCTGGCCCGTTTGGTGGACACTCACTGTTTAGGGGCCCGGAGTGATTTCCATGATTAACGAACCCCAGGGTGAGTTTACGTGTCGGTCATCAACACTCACAGTTTTGGATGATTCTGGCCTGTTTCGTGGATTATTTCTCACTGTTTTGGGGTCCCGGAGTGATTTCCACGATTAACGAACCCCAGGTTGCGTTTAAGTGTCCGTCATCAACACTCACAGTTTCGGCTGATTCTGGCCCGTTTCGTGGACTATTACTCACCGTTTTGTCATCCCAGGGTGATTTCCAAGATTAACGAACCCTGAGTTGCGTTTACGTGTCGGTCATCAACACTCACAGTTCTAGCTAATTCTGGCCCGTTTCATGGACTATTACTCATTGTTTTGGGGTCCCGGAGCGATTTCCATAGTTGTTGAACCCCAAGATGCGCTTATGTGTCGGTCATCAACACCCACAGTTTTAGCCGATTCTAGCCCGTTTCATTTACTATTACTTACTATATTGGGGTCCCGGAGTGATTTCCACGATTAACGAACCGTGGGGTGCATTTACGTGTAGGTCATCAACAGTCACAGTTTTGGCCGATTGGCCCGTTTCATGGACTATTACTCATTGTTTTGGGGTTCCGGAGCGATTTCGAAGTTGCTGAACCCCGAGGTGCGCTTATGTGTCGGTCATCAACAGTTGCGGTTTTGGCCGATTCTGACCCGTTTCATGGACTATTAATCATTGTTTTGGGGTCCCAGAGTGATTTCCAGGATTGACGTTCCCCGGGGTACGCTTACGTGTCGGTCATCAACACTTACAGTTCTGGCTAATTCTGGCCCGTTTCATGGACTATTACTCACTGTTTTGGGGTCCTGGAGTGATTTTCACGATTAACGAACCCCGGGGTGCATTTACGTGTCGGTCATCAACACACACTGTTTTGGCCGATTCTGGCCAGTTTCATGGACCATTACTCATTGTTTTGGGGTCCCGGAGCGATTTCCATATTTGTTGAACCCCAAGATGCCCGTACGTGTCAGTCATCAACAATCATGGTTTTGGTCGATTATGGCCCGTTCCATGGACTATTGATCACTGTTTTGGGGTCCCAGAGTGATTTTCACGATTGACGATCCCCGGGGTGCGCTTAGGTGTCGTTCATCAACACTCATAGTTTTGCCCGATTCTGGCCCTTTTCATGGACTATTACTCACTGTTTTGGGCTCCCAGAGTGATTTCCATAGTTGTTGAACCCCAAGGTGCGCTTACGTTTCGGTCATCAACACCCACAGTTTTGGCCGTTTCTGGCCCGTTTCGTGGACTATTAGTCATTCTTTTGGGGTCCCGGAGTGATTTTCACGATTAACGAACCCTGGGGTGCGTTTACGTGTTCGTCATCAACTCTTTTGGCCGATTCTGTCCCGATTCGTGGACTATTACCCACTGTTTTTGCGTCCCGGAGAGATTTCCACGATTAACGAACCCGAGGTGCGTTTACATGTCGATCATCAACACTCACAGCTTTGGCCGTTTCTGGCCCGTTTCACTGACTATTACTCATTGTTTTGGTGTTCCGGAGCGATTTCCATAATTGTTGAACCCCAAGATGCCCTTACGTGTCGGTCATCAACACTCACAGTTTTGGCCGATTCTGACCCGTTTCATGGACTATTACTCTCTGTTTTGGGGTCCTGGAGTGATTTTCACGATTAACGAAACCCGGGGTGCATTTATGTGTCGGTCATCAACACACACAGTTTTGGCCGATTCTGGCCAGTTTCATGGACCATTACTCATTGTTTTGGTGTCCTGGAGCGATTTCCATATTTGTTGAACCCCAAGATGCCCGTACGTGTCAGTCATCAACAATCGCGGTTTTGGTCGATTATGGCCCGTTCCATGGACTATTGATCACTGTTTTGGGGTCCCAGAGTGATTTTCACGATTGATGATCCCCGGGGTGCGCTTACGTGTCGTTCATCAACACTCACAGTTTTGGCCGATTCTGGCCCTTTTCATGGACTATTACTCATTGTTTTGGGCTCCCAGAGTGATTTCCATAGTTGTTGGACCCCAAGGTGCGCTTACGTTTTGGTCATCAACACCCAGAGTTTTGGCCATTTCTAGCCCGTTTCGTGGACTATTAGTCATTTTTTTGGGGTCCCGGAGTGATTTTCACTATTAACGAACCCTGGGGTGCGTTTACGTGTTCGTCATCAACTCTTTTGGCCGATTCTGTCCCGATTCGTGGACTATTACTCACTGTTTTGGCGTCCCGGAGAGATTTCCATGATTAACGAACCCGAGGTGCGTTTACATGTCGGTCATCAACACTCACAGCTTTGGCCGTTTCTGGCCCATTTCATGGACTATTACTCATTGTTTTGGGGTTCCGAAGCGATTTCCATAATGGTTGAACCCCAAGATGCACTTACGTGTCAGTCATCAACACTCGCGGTTTTGACCGATTCTGGCCCGTTTGGTGGACACTCACTGTTTAGGGGCCCGGAGTGATTTCCATGATTAACGAACCCCAGGGTGAGTTTACGTGTCGGTCATCAACACTCACAGTTTTGGATGATTCTGGCCTGTTTCGTGGATTATTTCTCACTGTTTTGGGGTCCCGGAGTGATTTCCACGATTAACGAACCCCAGGTTGCGTTTAAGTGTCCGTCATCAACACTCACAGTTTCGGCTGATTCTGGCCCGTTTCGTGGACTATTACTCACCGTTTTGTCATCCCAGGGTGATTTCCAAGATTAACGAACCCTGAGTTGCGTTTACGTGTCGGTCATCAACACTCACAGTTCTAGCTAATTCTGGCCCGTTTCATGGACTATTACTCATTGTTTTGGGGTCCCGGAGCGATTTCCATAGTTGTTGAACCCCAAGATGCGCTTATGTGTCGGTCATCAACACCCACAGTTTTAGCCGATTCTAGCCCGTTTCATTTACTATTACTTACTATATTGGGGTCCCGGAGTGATTTCCACGATTAACGAACCGTGGGGTGCATTTACGTGTAGGTCATCAACAGTCACAGTTTTGGCCGATTGGCCCGTTTCATGGACTATTACTCATTGTTTTGGGGTTCCGGAGCGATTTCGAAGTTGCTGAACCCCGAGGTGCGCTTATGTGTCGGTCATCAACAGTTGCGGTTTTGGCCGATTCTGACCCGTTTCATGGACTATTAATCATTGTTTTGGGGTCCCAGAGTGATTTCCAGGATTGACGTTCCCCGGGGTACGCTTACGTGTCGGTCATCAACACTTACAGTTCTGGCTAATTCTGGCCCGTTTCATGGACTATTACTCACTGTTTTGGGGTCCTGGAGTGATTTTCACGATTAACGAACCCCGGGGTGCATTTACGTGTCGGTCATCAACACACACTGTTTTGGCCGATTCTGGCCAGTTTCATGGACCATTACTCATTGTTTTGGGGTCCCGGAGCGATTTCCATATTTGTTGAACCCCAAGATGCCCGTACGTGTCAGTCATCAACAATCATGGTTTTGGTCGATTATGGCCCGTTCCATGGACTATTGATCACTGTTTTGGGGTCCCAGAGTGATTTTCACGATTGACGATCCCCGGGGTGCGCTTAGGTGTCGTTCATCAACACTCATAGTTTTGCCCGATTCTGGCCCTTTTCATGGACTATTACTCACTGTTTTGGGCTCCCAGAGTGATTTCCATAGTTGTTGAACCCCAAGGTGCGCTTACGTTTCGGTCATCAACACCCACAGTTTTGGCCGTTTCTGGCCCGTTTCGTGGACTATTAGTCATTCTTTTGGGGTCCCGGAGTGATTTTCACGATTAACGAACCCTGTGGTGCGTTTACGTGTTCGTCATCAACTCTTTTGGCCGATTCTGTCCCGATTCATGGACTATTACCCACTGTTTTTGCGTCCCGGAGAGATTTCCACGATTAACGAACCCGAGGTGCGTTTACATGTCGATCATCAACACTCACAGCTTTGGCCGTTTCTGGCCCGTTTCACTGACTATTACTCATTGTTTTGGTGTTCCGGAGCGATTTCCATAATTGTTGAACCCCAAGATGCACTTACGTGTCGGTCATCAACACTCACAGTTTTGGCCGATTCTGACCCGTTTCATGGACTATTACTCTCTGTTTTGGGGTCCTGGAGTGATTTTCACGATTAACGAACCCCGGGGTGCATTTATGTGTCGGTCATCAACACACACAGTTTTGGCCGATTCTGGCCAGTTTCATGGACCATTACTCATTGTTTTGGTGTCCTGGAGCGATTTCCATATTTGTTGAACCCCAAGATGCCCGTATGTGTTAGTCATCAACAATCGCGGTTTTGGTCGATTATGGCCCGTTCCATGGACTATTGATCACTGTTTTGGGGTCCTAGAGTGATTTTCACGATTGATGATCCCCGGGGTGCGCTTACGTGTCGTTCATCAACACTCACAGTTTTGGCCGATTCTGGCCCTTTTCATGGACTATTACTCATTGTTTTGGGCTCCCAGAGTGATTTCCATAGTTGTTGGACCCCAAGGTGCGCTTACGTTTTGGTCATCAACACCCAGAATTTTGGCCGTTTCTAGCCCGTTTCGTGGACTATTAGTCATTTTTTTGGGGTCCCGGAGTGATTTTCACTATTAACGAACCCTGGGGTGCGTTTACGTGTTCGTCATCAACTCTTTTGGCCGATTCTGTCCCGATTCGTGGACTATTACTCACTGTTTTGGCGTCCCGGAGAGATTTCCATGATTAACGAACCCGAGGTGCGTTTACATGTCGGTCATCAACACTCACAGCTTTGGCCGTTTCTGGCCCATTTCATGGACTATTACTCATTGTTTTGGGGTTCCGAAGCGATTTCCATAATGGTTGAACCCCAAGATGCACTTACGTGTCAGTCATCAACACTCGCGGTTTTGACCGATTCTGGCCCGTTTGGTGGACACTCACTGTTTAGGGGCCCGGAGTGATTTCCATGATTAACGAACCCCAGGGTGAGTTTACGTGTCGGTCATCAACACTCACAGTTTTGGATGATTCTGGCCTGTTTCGTGGATTATTTCTCACTGTTTTGGGGTCCCGGAGTGATTTCCACGATTAACGAACCCCAGGTTGCGTTTAAGTGTCCGTCATCAACACTCACAGTTTCGGCTGATTCTGGCCCGTTTCGTGGACTATTACTCACCGTTTTGTCATCCCAGGGTGATTTCCAAGATTAACGAACCCTGAGTTGCGTTTACGTGTCGGTCATCAACACTCACAGTTCTAGCTAATTCTGGCCCGTTTCATGGACTATTACTCATTGTTTTGGGGTCCCGGAGCGATTTCCATAGTTGTTGAACCCCAAGATGCGCTTATGTGTCGGTCATCAACACCCACAGTTTTAGCCGATTCTAGCCCGTTTCATTTACTATTACTTACTATATTGGGGTCCCGGAGTGATTTCCACGATTAACGAACCGTGGGGTGCATTTACGTGTAGGTCATCAACACTCACAGTTTTGGCCGATTGGCCCGTTTCATGGACTATTACTCATTGTTTTGGGGTTCCGGAGCGATTTCGAAGTTGCTGAACCCCGAGGTGCGCTTATGTGTCGGTCATCAACAGTTGCGGTTTTGGCCGATTCTGACCCGTTTCATGGACTATTAATCATTGTTTTGGGGTCCCAGAGTGATTTCCAGGATTGACGTTCCCCGGGGTACGCTTACGTGTCGGTCATCAACACTTACAGTTCTGGCTAATTCTGGCCCGTTTCATGGACTATTACTCACTGTTTTGGGGTCCTGGAGTGATTTTCACGATTAACGAACCCCGGGGTGCATTTACGTGTCGGTCATCAACACACACTGTTTTGGCCGATTCTGGCCAGTTTCATGGACCATTACTCATTGTTTTGGGGTCCCGGAGCGATTTCCATATTTGTTGAACCCCAAGATGCCCGTACGTGTCAGTCATCAACAATCATGGTTTTGGTCGATTATGGCCCGTTCCATGGACTATTGATCACTGTTTTGGGGTCCCAGAGTGATTTTCACGATTGACGATCCCCGGGGTGCGCTTACGTGTCGTTCACCAACACTCACAGTTTTGGCCGATTCTGGCCCTTTTCATGGACTATTACTCATTGTTTTGGGCTCCCAGAGTGATTTCCATAGTTGTTGGACCCCAAGGTGCGCTTACGTTTTGGTCATCAACACCCAGAATTTTGGCCGTTTCTAGCCTGTTTCGTGGACTATTAGTCATTTTTTTGGGGTCCCGGAGTGATTTTCACTATTAACGAACCCTGGGGTGCGTTTACGTGTTCGTCATCAACTCTTTTGGCCGATTCTGTCCCGATTCGTGGACTATTACTCACTGTTTTGGCGTCCCGGAGAGATTTCCATGATTAACGAACCCGAGGTGCGTTTACATGTCGGTCATCAACACTCACAGCTTTGGCCGTTTCTGGCCCATTTCATGGACTATTACTCATTGTTTTGGGGTTCCGAAGCGATTTCCATAATGGTTGAACCCCAAGATGCACTTACGTGTCAGTCATCAACACTCGCGGTTTTGACCGATTCTGGCCCGTTTGGTGGACACTCACTGTTTAGGGGCCCGGAGTGATTTCCATGATTAACGAACCCCAGGGTGAGTTTACGTGTCGGTCATCAACACTCACAGTTTTGGATGATTCTGGCCTGTTTCGTGGATTATTTCTCACTGTTTTGGGGTCCCGAAGTGATTTCCACGATTAACGAACCCCAGGTTGCGTTTAAGTGTCCGTCATCAACACTCACAGTTTCGGCTGATTCTGGCCCGTTTCGTGGACTATTACTCACCGTTTTGTCATCCCAGGGTGATTTCCAAGATTAACGAACCCTGAGTTGCGTTTACGTGTCGGTCATCAACACTCACAGTTCTAGCTAATTCTGGCCCGTTTCATGGACTATTACTCATTGTTTTGGGGTCCCGGAGCGATTTCCATAGTTGTTGAACCCCAAGATGCGCTTATGTGTCGGTCATCAACACCCACAGTTTTAGCCGATTCTAGCCCGTTTCATTTACTATTACTTACTATATTGGGGTCCCGGAGTGATTTCCACGATTAACGAACCGTGGGGTGCATTTACGTGTAGGTCATCAACACTCACAGTTTTGGCCGATTGGCCCGTTTCATGGACTATTACTCATTGTTTTGGGGTTCCGGAGCGATTTCGAAGTTGCTGAACCCCGAGGTGCGCTTATGTGTCGGTCATCAACAGTTGCGGTTTTGGCCGATTCTCACCCGTTTCATGGACTATTAATCATTGTTTTGGGGTCCCAGAGTGATTTCCAGGATTGACGTTCCCCGGGGTACGCTTACGTGTCGGTCATCAACACTTACAGTTCTGGCTAATTCTGGCCCGTTTCATGGACTATTACTCAATGTTTTGGGGTCCTGGAGTGATTTTCACGATTAACGAACCCCGGGGTGCATTTACGTGTCGGTCATCAACACACACTGTTTTGGCCGATTCTGGCCAGTTTCATGGACCATTACTCATTGTTTTGGGGTCCCGGAGCGATTTCCATATTTGTTGAACCCCAAGATGCCCGTATGTGTCAGTCATCAACAATCATGGTTTTGGTCGATTATGGCCCGTTCCATGGACTATTGATCACTGTTTTGGGGTCCCAGAGTGATTTTCACGATTGACGATCCCCGGGGTGCGCTTACGTGTCGTTCACCAACACTCACAGTTTTGGCCGATTCTGGCCCTTTTCATGGACTATTACTCACTGTTTTGGGCTCCCAGAGTGATTTCCATAGTTGTTGGACCCCAAGGTGCGCTTACGTTTTGGTCATCAACACCCACAGTTTTGGCTGTTTCTAGCCCGTTTCGTGGACTATTAGTCATTTTTTTGGGGTCCCGGAGTGATTTTCACGATTAACGAACCCTCGGGTGCGTTTACGTGTTCGTCATCAACTCTTTTGGCCGATTCTGTCCCGATTCGTGGACTATTACTCACTGTTTTGGCGTCCCGGAGAGATTTCGATGATTAACGAACCCGAGGTGCGTTTACATGTCGGTCATCAACACTCACAGCTTTGGCCGTTTCTGGCCCGTTTCATGGACTATTACTCATTGTTTTGGGGTTCCGAAGCGATTTCCATAATTGTTGAACCCCAAGATGCACTTACGTGTCAGTCATCAACACTCGCGGTTTTGACCGATTCTGGCCCGTTTCGTGGACACTCACGGTTTAGGGGCCCGGAGTGATTTCCATGATTAACGAACCCCGGGGTGAGTTTACCTGTCGGTCATCAACACTCACAGTTTTGGACGATTCTGGCCTGTTTCGTGGATTATTTCTCACTGTTTTGGGGTCCCGGAGTGATTTCCACGATTAACGAACCCCGGGTTGCGTTTAAGTGTCCGTCATCAACACTCACAGTTTCGGCTGATTCTGGCCCGTTTCGTGGACTATTACTCACTGTTTTCTCATCCCAGGGTGATTTCCAAGATTAACGAACCCTGAGTTGCGTTTACGTGTCGGTCATCAACACTCACAGTTCTAGCTAATTCTGGCCCGTTTCGTGGACTATTACTCATTGTTTTGGGGTCCCGGAGCGATTTCCATAGTTGTTGAACCCCAAGATGCACTTATGTGTCGGTCATCAACACCCACAGTTTTGGCCGATTCTAGCCCGTTTCATTTACTATTACTTACTGTATTGGGGTCCCGGAGTGATTTCCACGATTAACGAACCGTGGGGTGCATTTACGTGTAGGTCATCAACACTCACAGTTTTGGCCGATTTTGGCCCGTTTCATGGACTATTACTCATTGTTTTGGGGTTCCGGAGCGATTTCGTAGTTGCTGAACCCCGAGATGCGCTTATGTGTCGGTCATCTACAGTTGCGGTTTTGGCCGATTCTGACCCGTTTCATGGACTATTAATCATTGTTGTGGGGTCCCAGAGTGATTTCCACGATTGACGATCCCCGGGGTACGCTTACGTGTAGGTCATCAACACTCACAGTTCTGGCTAATTCTGGCCCGTTTCATGGACTATTACTCACTGTTTTGGGGTCCTGAAGTGATTTTCACGATTAACGAACCCCGGGGTGCATTTACGTGTCGGCCATCAACACACACTGTTTTGGCCGATTCTGGCCAGTTTCATGGACCATTACTCATTGTTTTGGGGTCCCGGAGCGATTTCCATATTTGTTGAACCCCAAGATGCCCGTACGTGTCAGTCATCAACAATCGCGGTTTTGGTCGATTATGGCCCGTTCCATGGACTATTGATCACTGTTTTGGGGTCCCAGAGTGATTTTCACAATTGACGATCCCCGGGGTGCGCTTAGGTGTCATTCATCAACACTCACAGTTTTGGCCGATTCTGGCCCTTTTCATGGACTATTACTCACTGTTTTGGGATCCCAGAGTGATTTCCATTGTTGTTGAACCCCAAGGTGCGCTTACGTTTCGGTCATCAACACCCACAGTTTTGGCCGTTTCTGGCCCGTTTCGTGGACTATTAGTCATTGTTTTGGGGTCCCGGAATGATTTTCACGATTAACGAACCCCGGGGTGCGTTTACGTGTTCGTCATCAACTCTTTTGGCCGATTCTGTCCCGATTCGTGGACTATTACTCACTGTTTTTGCGTCCTGGAGAGATTTCCACGATTAACGAACCCGAGGTGCGTTTACATGTCGGTCATCAACACTCACAGCTTTGGCCGTTTCTGGCCCGTTTCACGGACTATTACTCATTGTTTTGGGGTTCCGGAGCGATTTCCACGATTAACGAACCCCGGGTTGCGTTTAAGTGTCGGTCATCAACACTCACAGTTTGGGCTGATTCTGGCCCGTTTCGTGGACTAATACTCACTGTTTTGTCGTCCCAGGGTGATTTCAATGATTAACGAAACCTGAGGTGTGTTTACATGTCGGTCATGAACTATTACTCATTGTTTTGGGGTCCGTTTCATGGACTATTACTCATTGTTTTGGGGTCCCGGAGCGATTTCCATAGTTGTTGAACCCCAAGATGCGCTTACGTGTCGGTCATCAACACCCACAGTTTTGGCCGATTCTATCCCGTTTCATGGACTATTACTTACTGTTTTGGGGTCCCGGAGTGATTTCCACGATTAACGAACTGTGGGGTGCATTTACGTGTCGGTCATCAAGACTCACAGTTTTGGCCAATTCTGGCCTGTTTCATGGACTGTTACTCATTGTTTTGGGGTTCCGGAGCGATTTTCGTAGTTGCTAAACCCCAAGATGCGCTTATGTGTCAGTCATCAACAGTTGCGGTTTTGGTCGATTCTGGCCAGTTACATGGACTATTAATCATTTTTTTGGGGTCCCAGAGTGATTTCCACGATTGACAATCCCCAGGGTGCGCTTACGTGTCGGTCCTCAATACTCACAGTTTTAGCCGATTCTCACCCGTTTCATGGACTATTACTCATTGTTTTGGGGTCCCGGAGCGATTTCCATAGTTGTTGAACCCCAAGATGCGCTTACGTGTCGGTCATCAACACACACAGTTTTGGCCGATTCTAGCCCGTTTCATGGACTATTACTTACTGATTCGGGGTCCCGAAGTGATTTCCACGATTAACGAACCGTGGGGTGCATTTATGTGTCGGTCATCAACACTCACAGTTTTGGCCGATTCTGGCCCGTTTCATGGACTATTACTTATTGTTTCGGCGTTCCGGAGTGATTTCCACGATTGACGATCCCCGGGGTGTGCTTACGTGTCGGTCATCAATACTCACAGTTTTGGCCGATTTTGACCTGTTTCATGGACTATTACTCACTGTTTTGGGGTCCCGGAGTGATTTTCATGATTAACGAACCCCGGGGTGCATTTACGTGCCGGTCATCAACACTCACAGTTTTGGACGATTCTTGCCCGTTTCATGTACCTTTGCTCATTGTCTTGGGGTCCCGGAGCGATTTCCATATTTGTTGAACTCAAAGATGCTCTTACGTGTCGGTCATCAACAGTCGTGGTTTTGGCCGATTCTGGCCCGTTTCATGGACAATTAATCACAGTTTTGGGGTCCCAGAGTGATTTTCGCGTTTGATGATCCCCGGGGTGCGCTTACGTGTCGTTCATCAACACTCACAGTTTTGGCCGATTCTGGCCCTTTTCATGGACTATTACTCACTGTTTTGGGCTCCCAGAGTGATTTCCATAGTTGTTGAACCCCAAGGTGCGCTTACATTTCAGTCATCAACACCACAGTTTTGGCCGTTTATGGCCTGTTTCGTGGACTATTAGTCATTGTTTTGGGGTCCCAGAGTGATTTTCACGATTAACCAACCCCGGGGTGCGTTTACGTGTCGGTCATCAACACTTTTGGCCGATTTTGTCCAGATTCGTGGACTATTACTCACTGTTTTGGTGTCCCGGAGAGATTTCCACGATTAACGAACCCCGAGGTGCGTTTATGTGTCGGTCATCAACACTCACCGCTTTGGCCGATTCTGGCCTGTTTCATGGACTATTACTCATTGTTTTGGGGTCCCGGAGGGAGTTCCATAATTGTTGAACCCCAAGATGCACTTACGTGTCGGTCACCAACACTCACAGTTTTGGCCGATTCTGGCCTGTTTTGTGGACTATTTCTCACTGTTTTGGGGTCCCGGAGTGATTTCCACGATTAACGAACCCCGGGTTGCGTTTAAATGTCGGTCATCCACACTCACAGTTTGGGCTGATTCTGGCCCGTTTCGTGGACTATTACTCACTCTTTTGTCGTCCCGGGGTGATTTCCACGATTAACGAAACCTGAGGTGCGTTTACGTGTCGGTCATCAACACTCACAGTTCTGGCTAATTCTGGCCCGTTTCATGGATTATTACTCATTGTTTTGGGGTCCCGAAGCGATTTCCATAGTTGTTGAACCCCAAGATGCGCTTACGTGTCGGTCATCAACACCCACAATTTGGGCCGATTCTAGCCCGTTTCATGCACTATTACTTACTGTTTTGGGTTCCCGGAGTGATTTCCACGATTAACAAACCGTGGGGTGCATTTACGTGTCAGTCATCAACACTCACAGTTTTGGCCGATTCTGGCCCGTTTCATGGACTGTTACTCGTTGTTTTCGGGTTCCGGAGCGATTTTCGTAGTTGCTGAACCCCAAGATGCGCTTACGTGTCGGTCATCAACAGTCGCGGTCTTGGCCGATTCTGGCCCGTTTCATGGACAATTAGTCACTGTTTTGGGGTCCCAATGTGATTTTCACGATTGACGATCCCCGGGGTGTGGTTATGTGTCGGTCATCAACACTCACAACTTTGGCCGATTCTGGCCCGTTTCCTGGACTATTACTCATTGTTTTGGGGTCCCGGAGCGATTTCCATAGTTGTTGAACCCCAAGATGCGCTTATGTGTCGGTGATCAACACCCATAGTTCTGGCCGATTCATGCCCGTTTCGTGGACTATTACTCATTGTTCTGGGGTCCCCGAGTGATTTCCATGATTAAGGAACCCCAGGGTGCGTTTAAGTGTAGGTCATCAACACTTTTGGCCGATTCTGTCTCGATTCATGGACTATTACTCACTGTTTCGGCGTCCCGGAGAGATTTCCACGATTAACAAACCCCGAGGTGTGTTTACGTCTCGGTCATCAACACTCACAGTTTTGGCCGAGTCTGGCCCGTCTCATGGACTATTACTCATTGTTTTGGGGTCCCGAAGCGATTTCCATAGTTGTTGAACCCCAAGATGCACTTACGTGTCGGTCATCAACACTCGCGGTTTTCACGTTTGACGATCCCTGGGGTGCACTTACGTGTCGTTCATCAACACTCATAGTTTTGGCCGATTCTATTTGGCGTCCCGGAGAGATTTCCACAATTAACGAACCCGAGGTACGTTTACATGTCGGTCATCAACACTCACAGCTTTGGCCGTTTCTGGCCCGTTTCATGGACTATTACTCGTTGTTTTGGGGTCCCGGAGCGATTTCCATAGTTGTTGAACCCCAAGATGCGCTTACGTGTCGGTCATCAGCTCCCACGGTTTTGGCCGATTCTGGCCCGTTTCATGGACTATTACTCACTGTTTTTGGGTCCCGGAGTGATTTCCACGATTAACGAACCCTAGGGTGCATTTACGTGTTAGTCATCAACACTCACAGTTTTTGCCGATTCTGGCCCGTTTCATCGACTATTACTCATTGTTTTCGGGCCCCGGAGCGATTTTCATAGTTGCTGAACCCCAAGATGCGCTTATGTGTCGGTCATCAACAGTTGCGGTTTTGGCCGATTCTGGCCCGTTTCATGGACTATTAATCATTGTTTTGGGTTCCCAGAGTGATTTCCACGATTGATGATCCCCAGGGTACGCTTACGTGTCACTCATCAACACTCACAGTTTTGGCCGATTCTGACCCGTTTCATGGACTATTACTCATTGTTTTGGGGTCCTGGAGTGATTTTCATGATTAACGAACCCCGGGATGCATTCACGTGCCGGTCATCAACACACACAGTTTTGGCCGATTCTGGCCCGTTTCATGGACCATTACTCATTGTTTTGGGGTCCCAGAGTGACTTCCATATTTGTTGAACCCCAAGATGCCCTTACCTGTCAGTCATCAGCAATCGCGGTTTTGGTCGATTATGGCCCGTTCCATGGACTATTAATCACGGTTTTGGGGTCCCAGAGTGATTTTCACGATTGACGATCCCCGGGGTGTGCTTACGTGTCGTTCATCAACACTCACAGTTTTGGCCGATTCTGGCCCTTTTCATGGACTATTACTCACTGTTTTACGCTCCCAGAGTGATTCCATAGTTGTTGAACCCCAAGGTGCGCTTACGTTTCGGTCATCAACACCCACAATTTTTGCCGTTTCTGGCCCGTTTCGTGGACTATTAGTCACTGTTTTGGGGTCCCGGAGTGATTTTCACGATTAACGAACCCCGGCGTGCGTTTACGTTTTCGTCATCAACACTTTTGGCCGATTCTGTCCCGATTCGTGGACTATTACTCACTGTTTTGGCGTCCCGGAGAGATTTCCACGATTAACGAACCCGAGGTGCATTTACATGTCGGTCATCAACACTCACAGCTTTGGCTGTTTCTGGCCCGTTTCATGGACTATTACTCATTGTTTTGGGGTCCCGGAGCGATTTCCATAATTGTTGAACCCCAAGATGCACTTATGTGTCGGTCATCAACACTCGATGTTTTGACCGATTCTGACCCGTTTCGTGGACACTCACTATTTTGGGGTCCCGGAGTGATTTCCATGATTAACGAACCCCGGGGTGGGTTTACGTGTCGGTCATCAACACTCACAGTTTTAGCCGATTGTGGCCTGTTTCTTGGACTATTTCTCACTATTTTGGGGTCCCGGGGTGCTTTCCACAATTAAGAACCACGGGGTGTGTTTAAGTGTAGGTCATCATCTCTTTTGGCCGATTTTGTCCCGTTTCGTGGACTATTACTCACTGTTTTGGCGTCCTGGAGAGATTTCCACAATTAACGTACCCCGAGGTGCGTTTACGTGTCAGTCATCAACACTCACTGTTTTGGGGTCCCGGAGTTATTTCCATGATTAACGAACCCCGGGTTGCGTTTAAGTGTCGGTCATCAACACTCACAGTTTGTGCTTATTCTGGCCCATTTTGTGGACTATTACTCACTGTTTTGTCGTCCCAGGGTGATTTCCATGATTAACGAACCCTGAGGTGCGTTTACGTGTCGGTCATCAACACTCACAGTTCTGGCTAATTCTGGCCCGTTTCTGGCACTATTACTCATTGTTTTGGGGTCCCGGAGCGATTTACATAGTTGTTAAACCCCAAGATGCGCTTATGTGACGGTCATCAACACCCACAGTTTTGGCCGATTCTAGCCCATTTCATGGACTATTACTTACTGATTTGTGGTCCCGGAGTGATTACCACGACTAACGAACCGTGGGGTGCATTTACGTGTCGGTCATCAACACTCATAGTTTAGGCCGATTCTGGCCCGTTTCATGGACTATTACTTATTGTTTTGGGGTTCCGGAGCGATTTGTAGTTGCTGAACCCCAAGATGCGCTTATGTGTTGGTCATCAACAGTTGCGGTTTTGGCCGATTCTGGCCCGTTTCATGGACTATTAATCATTGTTTTGGGGTCCCAGAGTGATTTCCATGATTAACGATCCCCGGGGTGTGCTTACGTGTCGGTCATCAAAACTCACAGTTTTGCCCGATTCTGACCTGTTTCATGGACTATAACTCACTGTTTTGGGGTCCCGGTGTGATTTTCACGATTAACGAACCCCGGGGTGCATTTACGTGCCGGTCATCAACACTCACAGTTTTGCACGATTCTTGCCCGTTTCATGTACCATTGCTCATTGTTTTGGGGTCCCGGAGCGATTTCCATATTTGTTGAACCCCAAGATGCGCTTACGTGTCGGTCATCAACAGTCGCGGTTTTGGCCGATTCTGGCCCGTTTCATGGACAATTAATCACTGTTTTGGGGTCCCAGAGTGATTTTCACGATTGACGATCCCCGGGGTGCGCTTACGTGTCGGTCATCAACACTCATAGCTTTGGCCGATTCTGGCCCGTTTCATGGACTATTACTCACTATTTTGGGCTCCCAGAGTGATTTCCATAGTTGTTGAACCCCGAGGTGCACTTACGTTTCGGTCATCAACACCAATGGTTTTGGCCGTTTCTGGCCAGTTCCGTGGACTATTAGTCATTGTTTTGGGGTCCCGGACTGATTTTCACGATTAATGAACCCCGAGGTGCGTTTACGTGTCGGTTATCAACACACACAGCTTTGGCCGATTCTGGCCCGTTTCATGGACTATTTCTCACTATTTTGGGGTCCCGGGGTGATTTCCACGATTAACGAACCCCGGGGTGCCTCTAAGTGTCGGTCATCAACACTCACAGTTTCGGCCGATTCTGGCCCGTTTCGTGGACTATTACTCTCTGTTTTGTCGTCCCAGCGTGTTTTCCACGATTAACGAACCCCGAGGTGCGTTTATGTGTCGGTCATCAACACCCATAGTTCTAGCAAATTCTGGCCCGTTTCATGGACTATTACTCATTGTTTTGGGGTCCCAGAGCGATTTCCATAGTTGTTGAACCCCAAGATGCGCTTATGTGTCGGTGATCAACACCCATAGTTTTGGCCGATTCATGCCCGTTTCGTGGACTATTACTCATTGTTCTGGGGTCCCCGAGTGATTTCCATGATTAAGGAACCCCAGGGTGCATTTAAGTGTTTCGGCGTTCCGGAGAGATTTCCACAATTAACAAACCCCGAGGTGTGTTTACGTCTCGGTCATCAACACTCACAGTTTTGGCCGAGTCTGGCCCGTCTCATGGACTATTACTCATTGTTTTGGGGTCCCGAAGCGATTTCCATAGTTGTTGAACCCCAAGATGCACTTACGTGTCGGTCATCAACACTCGATATTTTCACGTTTGACGATCCCCGGGGTGCACTTACGTGTCGTTCATCAACACTCACAGTTTTGGCCGATTCTGTTTGGCGTCCCGGAGAGATTTCCATGATTAACGAACCCGAGGTACGTTTACATGTCGGTCATCAACACTCACAGCTTTGGCCATTTCTGGCCCGTTTCATGGACTATTACTCATTGTTTTGGGGTCCCGGAGCGATTTCCATAGTTGTTGAACCCCAACATGCGCTTATGTGTCGGTCATCAGCTCCCACAGTTTTGGCCGATTCTGGCCCGTTTCATGGACTATTACTCACTGTTTTTGGGTCCCGGAGTGATTTCCACGATTAATGAACCCTAGGGTGCATTTACGTGTTAGTCATCAACACTCACAGTTTTGGCCGATTCTGGCCCGTTTCATCGACTATTACTCATTGTTTTGGGGCCCCGGAGCGATTTACATAGTTGCTGAACCCCAAGATGCGCTTATGTGTCGGTCATCAACAGTTGCAGTTTTGGCCGATTCTGGCCCGTTTCATGGACTATTAATCATTGTTTTGGGTTCCCAGAGTGATTTCCACGATTGATGATCCCCAGGGTACGCTTACGTGTCGGTCATCAACACTCACAGTTTTGGCCGATTCTGACCCGTTTCATGGACTATTACTCATTGTTTTGGGGTCCTGGAGTGATTTTCATGATTAACGAACCCCGGGGTGCATTCACGTGCCGGTCATCAACACACACAGTTTTGGCCGATTCTGGCCCGTTTCATTGACTATTACTCATTGTTTTGGGGTCCCGGAGCGATTTCCATAGTTGTTGAACCCCAAGATGTGCTTACGTGTCGGTCATCAACACCCACAGTTTTGGCCGATTCTAGCCCGTTTCATGGACTATTACTTACTGTATTGGGGTCCCGGAGTGATTTCCACGATTAACGAACCGTGGGGTGCATTTGCGTGTCGGTCATCAACACTCGCAGTTTTGGCCGATTTTGGCCCATTTCATGGACTATTACTCATGTTTTGGGGTTCCGGAGCAATTTTCGTAGTTGTTGAACCCCAAGATGCACTTATGTGTCGGTCATCAACAGTTGCGGTTTTGGCCGATTCTAACCCGTTTCATGGACTATTAATCATTGTTTTGGTGTCCCAGAGTGATTTCCAGGATTGACGATCCCCGGGGTGCGCTTAAGTGTCGGTCATCAACACTCACAGTTTTGGCCGATTCTGGCCCGTTTCATGGACTATTACTCACTTTTTTGGGGTCCCGGAGTGACTTTCACGATTAACGAACCCCGGGGTGCATTTACGTGCCGGTCATCAACACGCACAGTTTTGGCCGATTCTGGCCCATTTTCATGGACCATTACTCATTGTTTTGGGGTCCCGGAGTGATTTCCATATTTTTTTAACCCCAAGATGCCCTTACGTGTCAGTCATCAACAATCACGGTTTTGGTCGATTCTGGCCCGTTTCATGGACTATTGATCACTGTTTTGGGGTCCCAAAGTAATTTTCACGTTTGACATCCCCAGGGTGCGCTTACGTGTCGTTCATCAACACTCAGAGTTTTGGCCGATTTTGGCCCTTTTCATGGACTATTACTCACTGTTTTGGGCTCCCAGAGTGATTTCCATAGTTGTTGAACCCCAAGGTGCGCTTTCGTTTCGGTCATCAACACCCACAGTTTTGGCCGTTTATGGCCCGTTTCGTGGACTATTAGTCATTGTTTTGGGGTCCCAGAGTGATTTTCACGATTAACCAACCCCGGGGTGCGTTTACGTGTCAGTCATCAACACTTTTTTCCGATTCTATCCAGATTTGTGGACTATTACTCACTGTTTTGGTGTCCCGGAGAGATTTCCACGATTAACGAACCCCGAGGTGCGGTTATGTGTTGGCATCAACACTCACAGCTTTGGCCGATTCTGGCCTGTTTCATGGACTATTACTCATTGTTTTGGGGTCCCGGAGCGATTTCCATAATTGTTGAACCCCAAGATGCACTTACGTGTCGGTCATCAACACTCGCGGTTTTGACTGATTCTGGCCCGTTTCGTGGACACTCATTGTTTTGGGGTCCCGGAGTGATTTCCATGATTAACGAACCCCGGGGTGGGTTTACGTGTCGGTTATCAACACTCACAGTTTTAGCCGATTCTGGCCTGTTTCGTGGACTATTTCTCACTATTTTGGGGTCCCGGGGTGCTTTCCACAATTAAGAACCACGGGGTGTGTTTAAGTGTCGGTCATCATCACTTTTGGCCAATTTTGTCCCATTTCGTGGACTATTACTCACTATTTTGGCGTCCTGGAGAGATTTCCACAATTAACGTACCCCGAGGTGCGTTTACGTGTCAATCATCAACACTCACTGTTTTGGGGTCCCGGAGTTATTTCCATGATCAACGAACCCCGGGTTGCATTTAAGTGTCGGTCATCAACACTCACAGTTTATGCTTATTCTGGCCCGTTTTGTGGACTATTACTCACTGTTTTGTCATCCCAGGGTGATTTCCATGATTAACGAACCCTGAGGTGCGTTTACGTGTTGGTCAGCAACACTCACAGTTCTGGCTAATTCTGGCCCGTTTCTTGCACTATTACTCATTGTTTTGGAGTCCCGGAGCGATTTACATAGTTGTTGAACCCCAAGATGAGCTTACGTGTCGGTCATCAACACCCACAGTTTTGGCCGATTCTAGCCCATTTCATGGACTATTACTTACTGATTTGGGGTCCCGGAGTGATTACCACGACTAACGAACCGTGGGGTGCATTTACGTGTCGGTCATCAACACTCATAGTTTAGGCCGATTCTGGCCCATTTCATGGACTATTACTTATTGTTTTGGGGTTCCAGAGCGATTTGTAGTTGCTGAACCCCAAGATGCGCTTATGTGTTGGTCATCAACAGTTGCGGTTTTGGCCGATTCTGGCCCGTTTCATGGACTATTAATCATTGTTCTGGGTTCCCAGAGTGATTTCCACGATTGACGATCCCCGGGGTGTGCTTACGTGTCGGTCATCAATACTCACAGTTTTGGCCGATTCTGACCCGTTTCATGGACTATTACTCACTTTTTGGGGTCCCGGAGTGATCTTCACGATTAACGAACCCCGGGGTGCATTTACGTGCCGGTCATCAACACTCACAGTTTTGCACGATTCTTGCTCGTTTCATGTACCATTGCTCATTGTTTTGGGGTCCCGGAGCGATTTCCATATTTGTTGAACCCCAAGATGCGCTTACGTGTCGGTCATCAACAGTCGCGGTTTTGGCCGATTCTGGCCCGTTTCATGGACAATTAATCACTATTTTGGGGTCCCAGATTGATTTTCACGATTGACGATCCCCGGGTTGCGCTTACGTGTCGGTCATCAACACTCATAGCTTTGGCCGATTCTGGCCCGTTTCATGGACTATTACTCACTATTTTGGGCTCCCAGAGTGATTTCCATAGTTGTTGAACCCCGAGGTGCGCTTACGTTTCGATCGTCAACACCCACGGTTTTGGCCGTTTCTGGCCCGTTCCGTGGACTATTAGTCATTGTTTTGGGGTCCCGGAGTGATTTTCACGATTAATGAACCCCGAGGTGCGTTTACGTGTCGGTTATCAACACACACAGCTTTGGCCGATTCTGGCCCGTTTCATGGACTATTTCTCACTATTTTGGGGTCCCGGGGTGATTTCCATGATTAACGAACCCCGGGGTGCGTCTAAGTGTCGGTCATCAACACTCACAGTTTCGGACGATTCTGGCCCGTTTCGTGGACTATTACTCTCTGTTTTGTCGTCCCAGCGTGTTTTCCACGATTAACGAACCCCGAGGTGCGTTTATGTGTCGGTCATTAACACCCATAGTTCTAGCAAATTCTGGCCCGTTTCATGGACTATTACTCATTGTTTTGGGGTCCCGGAGCGATTTCCATAGTTGTTGAACCCCAAGATGCGCTTATGTGTCGGTGATCAACACCCCTAGTTTTGGCCGATTCATGCCCGTTTCGTGGACTATTACTCATTGTTCTGGGGTCCCCGAGTGATTTCCACGATTAAGGAACCCCAGGGTGCGTTTAAGTGTAGGTCATCAACACTTTTGGCCGATTCTGTCCCGATTCGTGGACTATTACTCACTGTTTCGGCGTCCCGGAGAGATTTCCGCGATTAACAAACCCCGAGGTGTGTTTACGTCTCGGTCATCAACACTCACAGTTTTGGCCGAGTCTGGCCCGTCTCATGGACTATTACTCATTGTTTTGGGGTCCCGAAGCGATTTCCATAGTTGTTGAACCCCAAGATGCACTTACGTGTCGGTCATCAACACTCGCGGTTTTCACGTTTGACGATCCCCAGGGTGCACTTACGTGTCGTTCATCAACACTCACAGTTTTGGCCGATTCTGTTTGGCGTCCCGGAGAGATTTCCACGATTAACGAACCCGAGGTACGTTTACATGTCGGTCATCAACACTCACAGCTTTGGCCGTTTCTGGCCCGTTTCATGGACTATTACTCATTGTTTTGGGGTCCCGGAGCGATTTCCATAGTTGTTGAACCCCAAGATGCGCTTACGTGTCGGTCATCAGCTCCCATAGTTTTGGCCGATTCGGGCCCGTTTCATGGACTATTACTCACCGTTTTTGGGTCCCGGAGTGATTTCCACGATTAACGAACCCTAGGGTGCATTTACGTGTTAGTCATCAACACTCACAGTTTTGGCCGATTCTGGCCCGTTTCATCGACTATTACTCATTGTTTTGGGGCCCCGGAGCGATTTTCATAGTTGCTGAACCCCAAGATCCGCTTATGTGTCGGTCATAAACAGTTGCGGTTTTGGCTGATTCTGGCCCGTTTCATGGACTATTAATCATTGTTTTGGGTTCCGAGAGTGATTTCCACGATTGATGATCCCCAAGGTACGCTTACGTGTCGGTCATCAACACTCACAGTTTTGGCCGATTCTGACCCGTTTCATGGACTATTACTCATTGTTTTGTGGTCCTGGAGTGATTTTCATGATTAACGAACCCCGGGGTGCATTCACGTGCCGGTCATCAACACACACAGTTTTGGCCGATTCTGGCCCGTTTCATGGACCATTACTCATTGTTTTGGGGTCCCAGAGTGACTTCCATATTTGTTGAACCCCAAGATGCCCTTACCTGTCAGTCATCAGCAATCGCGGTTTTGGTCGATTATGGCCCGTTCCATGGACTATTGATCACTGTTTTGGGGTCCCAGAGTGATTTCCACGATTGATGATCCCCAGGGTACGCTTACGTGTCGGTCATCAACACTCATAGTTTTGGCCGATTCTGACCCGTTTCATGGACTATTACTCATTGTTTTGGGGTCCTGGAGTGATTTTCATGATTAACGAACCCCGGGGTGCATTCACGTGCCGGTCATCAACACACACAGTTTTGGCCGATTCTGGCCCGTTTCATGGACCATTACTCATTGTTTTGGGGTCCCAGAGTGACTTCCATATTTGTTGAACCCCAAGATGCCCTTACCTGTCAGTCATCAGCAATCGCGGTTTTGGTCGATTATGGCCCGTTCCATGGACTATTGATCACTGTTTTGGGGTCCCAGAGTGATTTCCACGATTGATGATCCCCAGGGTACGCTTACATGTCGGTCATCAACACTCATAGTTTTGGCCGATTCTGACCCGTTTCATGGACTATTACTCATTGTTTTGGGGTCCTGGAGTGATTTTCATGATTAACGAACCCCAGGGTGCATTCACGTGCCGGTCATCAACACACACAGTTTTGGCCGATTCTGGCCCGTTTATTGGACCATTACTCATTGTTTTGGGGTCCCAGAGTGACTTCCATACTTGTTGAACCCCAAGATGCCCTTTCCTGTCAGTCATCAGCAATCGCGGTTTTGGTCGATTATGGCCCGTTCCATGGACTATTGATCACTGTTTTGGGGTCCCAGAGTGATTTTCACGATTGACGATCCCCGGGGTGTGCTTACGTGTCGATCATCAACACTCATAGTTTTGGCCGATTCTGGCCCTTTTCATGGACTATTACTCATTGTTTTGCGCTCCCAGAGTGATTTCCATAGTTGTTGAACCCCAAGGTGCGCTTACGTTTCGGTCATCAACACCCACAGTTTTTGCCGTTTCTGGCCCGTTTCGTGGACTATTAGTCATTGTTTTCGGGTCCCGGAGTGATTTTCACGATTAACGAACCCCGGGGTGCGTTTACGTGTTCGTCATCAACACTTTTGGCCGATTCTGTCCCGATTCGTGGACTATTACTCACTGTTTTGGCGTCCCGGAGAGATTTCCACTATTAACGATCCCGGGGTGCATTTACATGTCGGTCATCAACACTCACAGCTTTGGCCGTTTTTGGCCCGTTTCATGGACTATTACTCATAGTTTTGGGGTCCCGGAGCGATTTCCATAATTGTTGAACCCCAAGATGCACTTACGTGTCGGTCATCAACACTCGTGGATTTGACCGATTCTGGCCCGTTTCATGGACACTCACTGTTTAGGGGTCCCTGAGTGATTTCCATGATTAACGAACCCCGGGGTGAGTTTACGTGTCGGTCATCAACACTCACAGCTTTGGACGATTCTGGCCTGTTTCGTGGATTATTTCTCACTGTTTTGGGATCCCGGAGTGATTTCCATGATTAACGAACCCCGGGTTGCGTTTAAGTGTCGGTCATCAACTCTCACAGTTTCGGCTGATTCTGGCCCATTTCATGGACTATTACTCACTGTTTTGTCGTCCCAGGGTGATTTCCAAGATTAACAAACCCTAAGGTGCGTTTACGTGTCGGTCATCAACACTCACAATGCTGGCTAATTTTGGCCCGTTTCATGGACTATTACTCATTGTTTTGGGGTCCCGGAGTGATTTCCATAGTTGTTGAACCCCAAGATGCGCTTATGTGTCGGTGATCAACACCCATAGTTTTGGCCGATTCATGCCCGTTTCGTGGACTATTACTCATTGTTCTGGGGTCCCCGAGTGACTTCCACGATTAAGGAACCCCAGGGTGCGTTTAAGTGTAGGTCATCAACACTTTTGGCCGATTCTGTCCCGATTCGTGGACTATTACTCACTGTTTCGGCGTCCCGGAGAGATTTCCGCGATTAACAAACCCCGAGGTGTGTTTACGTCTCGGTCATCAACACTCACAGTTTTGGCTGAGTCTGGCCTGTCTCATGGACTATTACTCATTGTTTTGGTGTCCCGAAGCGATTTCCATAGTTGTTGAACCCCAAGATGCACATACGTGTCGGTCACCAACACTCGCGGTTTTCACGTTTGACGATCCCTGGGGTGCACTTACGTGTCGTTCATCAACACTCACAGTTTTGGCCGATTCTATTTGGCGTCCCGGAGAGATTTCCACAATTAACGAACCCGAGGTACGTTTACATGTCGGTCATCAACACTCACAGCTTTGGCCGTTTCTGGCCCGTTTCATGGACTATTACTCGTTGTTTTGGGGTCCCGGAGCGATTTCCATAGTTGTTGAACCCCAAGATGCGCTTACGTGTCGGTCATCAGCTCCCACAGTTTTGGCCGATTCTGGCCCGTTTCATGGACTATTACTCACTGTTTTTGGGTCCCGGAGTGATTTCCACGATTAACGAACCCTAGGGTGCATTTACGTGTTAGTCATCAACACTCACAGTTTTTGCCGATTCTGGCCCGTTTCATCGACTATTACTCATTGTTTTGTGGCCCCGGAGCGATTTTCATAGTTGCTGAACCCCAAGATGCGCTTATGTGTCGGTCATCAACAGTTGCGGTTTTGGCCGATTCTGGCCCATTTCATGGACTATTAATCATTGTTTTGGGTTCCCAGAGTGATTTCCACGATTGATGATCCCCAGGGTACGCTTACGTGTTGGTCATCAACACTCACGGTTTTGGCCGATTCTGACCCGTTTCATGGACTATTACTCATTGTTTTGGGGTCCTGGAGTGATTTTCATGATTAACGAACGCCGGGGTGCATTCACATGCCGGTCATCAACACACACAGTTTTGGCCGATTCTGGCCCGTTTCATGGACCATTACTCATTGTTTTGGGGTCCCAGAGTGACTTCCATATTTGTCGAACCCCAAGATACCCTTACCTGTCAGTGATCAGCAATCGCGGTTTTGGTCGATTATGGCCCGTTCCATGGACTATTGATCACTGTTTTGGGGTCCCAGAGTGATTTTCACGATTGACGATCCCCGGGGTGTGCTTACGTGTCGTTCATCAACACTCACAGTTTTGGCCGATTCTGGCCCTTTTCATGGACTATTACTCATTGTTTTGCGCTCCCAGAGTGATTTCCATAGTTGTTGAACCCCAAGGTGCGCTTACGTTTCGGTCATCAACACCCACAGTTTTTGCCGTTTCTGGCCCGTTTCGTGGACTATTAGTCATTGTTTTGGGGTCCCGGAGTGATTTTCACGATTAACGAACACCGGGGTGCGTTTACGTGTTTGTCATCAACACTTTTGGCCGATTCTGTCCCGATTCGTGGACTATTACTCACTGTATTGGCATCCCAGAGAGATTTCCACGATTAACGAACCCGGGGTGCATTTACATTCGGTCATCAACACTCACAGCTTTGGCCGTTTCTGGCCCGTTTCATGGACTATTACTCATTGTTTTGGGGTCCCGGAGCGATTTCCATAATTGTTGAACCCTAAGATGCACTTACGTGTCGGTCATCAACACTCGCGGTTTTGACCGATTCTGGCCCGTTTCATGGACACTCACAGTTTAGGGGTCCCTGAGTGATTTCCATGATTAACGAACCCCGGGGTGAGTTTATGTGTCAGTCATCAACACTCATAGTTTTGGACGATTATGGCCTGTTTCGTGGATTATTTCTCACTGTTTTGGGATCCCGGAGTGATTTCCTCGATTAACGAACCCCGGGTTGCGTTTAAGTGTCGGTCATCAACTCTCACAGTTTCGGCTAATTCTGGCCCATTTCATGGACTATTACTCACTGTTTTGTCGTCCCAGGGTGATTTCCAAGATTAACAAACCCTAAGGTGCGTTTATGTGTCGGTCATCAACACTCACAATTCTGGCTAATTTTGGCCCGTTTCATGGACTATTACTCATTGTTTTGGGGTCCCGGAGCGATTTCCATAGTTGTTGAACCCCAAGATGCGCTTATGTGTCGGTGATCAACACCCATAGTTTTGGCCGATTCATGCCCGTTTCGTGGACTATTACTCATTGTTCTGGGTCCCCGACTGATTTCCACGATTAAGGAACCCCAGGGTGCGTTTAAGTGCAGGTCATCAACACTTTTGGCCGATTCTGTCCCGATTCGTGGACTATTACTCACTGTTTCGGCGTCCCGGAGAGATTTCCGCGATTAACAAAACCCGAGGTGTGTTTACGTCTCGGTCATCAACACTCACAGTTTTGGCCGAGTCTGGCCTGTCTCATGGACTATTACTCATTGTTTTGGGGTCCCGAAGCGATTTCCATAGTTGTTGAACCCCAAGATGCACTTACGTGTCGGTCATCAACACTCGCGGTTTTCACGTTTGACGATCCCCGGGGTGCACTTACGTGTCGTTCATCAACACTCACAGTTTTGGCCGATTCTGTTTGGCGTCCCGGAGAGATTTCCACGATTAACGAACCCGAGGTACGTTTACATGTCGGTGATCAACACTCACAGCTTTGGCCGTTTCTGGCCCGTTTCATGGACTATTACTCATTGTTTTGGGGTCCCGGAGCGATTTCCATAGTTGTTGAACCCCAAGATGCGCTTACGTGTCGGTCAGCAGCTCCCACAGTTTTGGCCGATTCTGGCCCGTTTCATGGACTATTGCTCAATGTTTTTGGGTCCCGGAGTGATTTCCACGATTAACGAACCCTAGGGTGCATTTACGTGTTAGTCATCAACACTCATAGTTTTTGCCGATTCTGGCCCGTTTCATCGACTATTACTCATTGTTTTGGGGCCCTGGAGCGATTTTCATAGTTGCTGAACCCCAAGATGCGCTTATGTGTCGGTCATCAACAGTTGCGGTTTTGGCCGATTCTGGCCCATTTCATGGACTATTAATCATTGTTTTGGGTTCCCAGAGTGATTTCCACGATTGATGATCCCCAGGGTACGCTTACATGTCGGTCATCAAGACTCACAGTTTTGGCCGATTCTGACCCGTTTCATAGACTATTACTCATTGTTTTGGGGTCCTGGAGTGATTTTCATGATTAACGAACCCCGGGGTGCATTCATGTGCCGGTCATCAACACACACAGTTTTGGCCGATTCTGGGCCGTTTCATGGACCATTACTCATTGTTTTGGGGTCCCAGAGTGACTTCCATATTTGTTGAACCCCAAGATGCCCTTACCTGTCAGTCATCAGCAATCGCGGTTTTGGTCGATTATGGCCCGTTCCATGGACTATTGATCACTGTTTTGTGGTCCCAGAGTGATTTTCACGATTGACGATCCCCGGGGTGTGCTTACGTGTCGTTCATCAACACTCATAGTTTTGGCCGATTCTGGCCCTTTTCATGGACTATTACTCATTGTTTTGCGCTCCCAGCGTGATTTCCATAGTTGTTGAACCCCAAGGTGCGCTTACATTTCGGTCATCAACACCCACAGTTTTTGCCGTGTCTGGCCCGCTTCGTGGACTATTAGTCATTGTTTTGGGGTCCCGGAGAGATTTTCACGATTAACGAACCCCGGGGTGCGTTTACGTGTTCGTCATCAACACTTTTGGCCGATTCTGTCCCGATTCGTGGACTATTACTCACTGTTTTGGCGTCCCGGCGAGATTTCCACGATTAACGAACCCGAGGTGCATTTACATGTCGGTCATTAACACTCACAGCTTTGGCCGTTTCTGGCCCGTTTCATGGACTATTACTCATTGTTTTGGGGTCCCGGAGTGATTTCCATAATTGTTGAACCCCAAGATGCACTTACGTGTCGGTCATCAACACTCGCGGTTTTGACCGATTCTGGCCCGTTTCATGGACACTCACTGTTTAGGGGTCCCTGGGTGAGTTTACGTGTCGGTCATCAACACTCACAGTTTTGGACGATTCTGGCCTGTTTCGTGGATTATTTCTCACTGTTTTGGGATCCCGGAGTGATTTCCACGATTAACGAACCCCGGGTTGCGTTTAAGTGTCGGTCATCAACTCTCACAGTTTCAGCTGATTCTGGCCCATTTCATGGACTATTACTCACTGTTTTGTCGTCCCTGGGTGATTTCCAAGATTAACAAACCCTGAGGTGCGTTTACGTGTCGGTCATCAACACTCACAATTCTAGCTAATTTTGGCCCGTTTCATGGACTATTACTCATTGTTTTGGGGTCCCGGAGCGATTTCCATAGTTGTTGAACCCCAAGATGCGCATACGTGTCGTCATCAACGCCCACAGTTTGGGCCGATTCTAGCCCGTTTCATGGACTATTACTTACTGTATTGGGGTCCCGGAGAGATTTCCACGATTAATGAACCATGGGGTGCATTTGCGTGTCGGTCATCAACACTCACAGTTTTGGCCGATTTTGGCTCGTTTCATGGACTATTACTCATGTTTTGGGGTTCCGGAGCAATTTTCGTAGTTGTTGAACCCCAAGATGCGCTTATGTGTCGGTCATCAACAGTTGCTGTTTTGGCCGATTCTAACCCGTTTCATGGACTATTAATCATTGTTTTGGGGTCCCAGAGTGATTTCCAGGATTGACGATCCCCGGGGTGCGCTTAAGTGTCGGTCATCAACACTCACAGTTTTGGCCGATTCTGGCCCGTTTCATGGACTATTACTCACTTTTTTGGGGTCCCGGAGTGATTTTCACGATTAACGAACCCCGGGGTGCATTTACGTGCCGGTCATCAACACGCACAGTTTTGGCCGATTCTGGCCCGTTTTCGTGGACCATTACTCATTGTTTTGGGGTCCCGGAGCGATTTCCATATTTTTTGAACCCCAAGATGCCCTTACGTGTCAGTCATCAACAATCGCGGTTTTGGTCGATTCTGGCCCGTTTCATGGACTATTGATCACTGTTTTGGGGTCCCAGAGTAATTTTCACGTTTGACATCCCCGGGGTGCGCTTACGTGTCGTTCATCAACACTCAGAGTTTTGGCCGATTTTGGCCCTTTTCATGGACTATTACTCACTGTTTTGGGCTCCCAGAGTGATTTCCATAGTTGTTGAACCCCCAAGGTGCGCTTACGTTTCGGTCATCAACACCCACAGTTTTGGCCGTTTATGGCCCGTTTCGTGGACTATTAGTCATTGTTTAGGGGTCCCAGAGTGATTTTCATGATTAACCAACCCCGGGGTGCGTTTACGTGTCAGTCATCAACACTTTTTTCCGATTCTATCTAGATTTGTGGACTATTACTCACTGTTTTGGTGTCCCGGAGAGATTTCCACGATTAACGAACCCCGAGGTGCGGTTATGTGTCGGTCATCAACACTCACAGCTTTGGCCGATTCTGGCCTGTTTCATGGACTTTTACTCATTGTTTTGGGGTCCCGGAGCGATTTCCATAATTGTTGAACCCCAAGATGCACTTACGTGTCGGTCATCAACACTCGCGGTTTTGACTGATTCTGGCCCGTTTCGTGGACACTCACTGTTTTGGGGTCCCGGAGTGATTTCCAAGATTAACGAACCCCGGGGTGCGTTTATGTGTCGGTCATCAACAGTCATAGTTTTGGCCGATTCTGGCCTGTTTCGTGGACTATTTCTCACTGTTTTGGGGTCCCGGAGTGATTTCCACGATTAACGAACCCCGGGTTGCGTTTAAGTGTCGGTCATCAACACTCACAGTTTGGGCTAATTCTGGCCCATTTCATGGACTATTACTCACTGTTTTGTCGTCCCAGGGTGATTTCCACGATTAACAAAACCTGAGGTGCGTTTACGTGTCGGTCATCAACACTCACAGTTCTGGCTAATTCTGGCCCGTTTCATGGACTATTACTCATTGTTTTGGGGTCCCGGAGCGATTTCCATAGTTGTTGAACCCCAAGATGCAATTACGTGTCGGTCATCAACACCCACAGTTTTGGCCGATTCTAGCCCGTTCCATGGACTATTACTTACTGTTTTGGGGTCCCGGAGTGATTTCCACGATTAACGAACCGTGGGGTGCATTTACGTGTCGGTCATCAACACTCACATTTTTGGCCGATTCTGGCCCATTTCATGGACTGTTACTCATTGTTTTGGGGTTCCGGAGGGATTTTCGTAGTTGCTGAACCCCAAGATGCGCTTATGAGTTGGTCATCAACAGTTGCGGTTTTGGTCGATTCTGGCCCGTTACATGGACTATTAATCATTGTTTTGGGGTCCTAGAGTGATTTCCATGATTGACGATCCCCGAGGTGCGCTTCCGCGTCGGTCATCAATACTCACGGTTTTAGCCGATTCTGACCCGTTTCATGGACTATTACTCACTGTTTTGGGGTCCCGGAGTAATTTTCACGATTAACGAACCCCGGGGTGCATTTACGTGCCGGTCATCAACAGTCACAGTTTTGGCCGATTCTGGCCCGTTTCATGTACAAGTACTCATTGTTTTGGGTTCCCGGAGCGATTTCCATATTTGTTGAATCCCAAAATGCGCTTACGTGTCGGTCATCAACAGTCGCGGTTTTGGCCGATTCTGGCCCGTTTCATGGACAATTAATCACTGTTTCGGGGTCCCAGAGTGATTTTCACGAATGACGATCCCCGGGGTGCGCTTATGTGTCGTTCATCAACACTCACAGCTTTGGCCAATTCTGGCCCGTTTCATGGACTATTACTCACTATTTTGGGCTCCCAGAGTGATTTCCATAGTTGTTGAAAACCAAGGTGCGCTTACATTTCAGTCGTCAACCCCCACATTTTTGGCCGTTTCTGGCCCATTCTGTGGACTATTAGTCATTGTTTTGGGGTCCCGGAGTGATTTTCACGATTAACGAACCCCGGGGTGCGTTTACGTGTCGGTCATCAACACTTATGGCCAATTCTGTCCCGATTTGTGGACTATTACTCACTGTTTTGGCGTCCCGGAGAGATTTCCACGATTAACGAACCCGAGGTGCGTTTACATGTCGGTCATCAACACTCACAGCTTTGGCCTTTCTGGCCTGTTTCATGGACTATTACTCATTGTTTTGTGGTCCCGGAGCGATTTCCATAATTGTTGAACCCCAAGATGCACTTACGTGTCGGTTATCAACACTCGCGGTTTTGACTGATTCTGGCCCGTTTCGTGGACACTCACTGTTTTGGGGTCCCGGAGTGATTTCCATGATTAACGAACCCCGGGGTGCGTTTATGTGTCGGTCATCAACAGTCACAGTTTTGGCCGATTCTGGCCTGTTTCATGGACTATTACTCATTGTTTTGGGGTCCCGGAGCGATTTCCATAATTGTTGAACCCCAAGATGCACTTACGTGTCGGTCATCAACACCCACAGTTTTGGCCGATTCTAGCCCGTTCCATGGACTATTACTTACTGTTTTGGGGTCCCGGAGTGATTTCCACGATTAACGAACCGTGGGGTGCATTTACGTGTCGGTCATCAACACTCACATTTTTGGCCGATTCTGGCCCGTTTCATGGACTGTTACTCATTGTTTTGGGGTTCCGGAGGGATTTTCGTAGTTGCTGAACCCCAAGATGCGCTTATGAGTCGGTCATCAAAGTTGCGGTTTTGGTCGATTCTGGCCCGTTACATGGACTATTAATCATTGTTTTGGGGTCCTAGAGTGATTTCCATGATTGACGATCCCCGAGGTGCGCTTCCGTGTCAGTCATCAATACTCACGGTTTTAGCCGATTCTGACCCGTTTCATGGACTATTACTCACTGTTTTGGGGTCCCGGAGTAATTTTCACGATTAACGAACCCCGGGGTGCATTTACGTGCCGGTCATCAACACTCACAGTTTTGGCCGATTCTGGCCCGTTTCATGTACAAGTACTCATTGTTTTGGGTTCCCGGAGCGATTTCCATATTTGTTGAATGCCAAAATGCGCTTACGTGTCGGTCATCAACAGTCGCGGTTTTGGCCGATTCTGGCCCGTTTCATGGACAATTAATCACTGTTTCGGGGTCCCAGAGTGATTTTCACGAATGACGATCCCCGGGGTGCGCTTATGTGTCGTTCATCAACACTCACAGCTTTGGCCAATTCTGGCCCGTTTCATGGACTATTACTCACTATTTTGGGCTCCCAGAGTGATTTCCATAGTTGTTGAACCCCAAGGTGCGCTTACATTTCGGTCGTCAACCCCCACATTTTTGGCCGTTTCTGGCCCGTTCTGTGGACTATTAGTCATTGTTTTGGGGTCCCGGAGTGATTTTCATGATTAACGAACCCCGGGGTGCGTTTACGTGTCGGTCATCAACACTTTTGGCCGATTCTGTCCCGATTCGTGGACTATTACTCACTGTTTTGGCGTCCCGGAGAGATTTCCACGATTAACGAACCCGAGGTGCGTTTACATGTCGGTCATCAACACTCACAGCTTTGGCCTTTCTGGCCTGTTTCATGGACTATTACTCATTGTTTTGGGGTCCCGGAGCGATTTCCATAATTGTTGAACCCCAAGATGCACTTATGTGTCGGTTATCAACACTCGCAGTTTTGACTGATTCTGGCCCGTTTCGTGGACACTCACTGTTTTGGGGTCCCGGAGTGATTTCCATAATTAACGAACCCCGGGGTGCGTTTATGTGCCGGTCATCAACAGTCACAGTTTTGGCCGATTCTGGCCTGTTTCATGGACTATTACTCATTGTTTTGGGGTCCCGGAGCGATTTCCATAATTGTTGAACCCCAAGATGCACTTACGTGTCGGTCATCAACACTCGCGGTTTTGACTGATTCTGGCCCGTTTCGTGGACACTCACTGTTTTGGGGTCCCGGAGTGATTTCCAAGATTAACGAACCCCGGGGTGCGTTTATGTGTCGGTCATCAACAGTCATAGTTTTGGCCGATTCTGGCCTGTTTCGTGGACTATTTCTCACTGTTTTGGGGTCCCGGAGTGATTTCCACGATTAACGAACCCCGGGTTGCTTTTAAGTGTCGGTCATCAACACTCACAGTTTGGGCTAATTCTGGCCCATTTCATGGACTATTACTCACTGTTTTGTCGTCCCAGGGTGATTTCCACGATTAACAAAACCTGAGGTGCGTTTACGTGTCGGTCATCAACACTCACAGTTCTGGCTAATTCTGGCCCGTTTCATGGACTATTACTCATTGTTTTGGGGTCCCGGAGCGATTTCCATAGTTGTTGAACCCCAAGATGCACTTACGTGTCGGTCATCAACACCCACAGTTTTGGCTGATTCTAGCCCGTTCCATGGACTATTACTTACTGTTTTGGGGTCCCGGAGTGATTTCCACGATTAACGAACCGTGGGGTGCATTTACGTGTCGGTCATCAACACTCACATTCTTGGCCGATTCTGGCCCGTTTCATGGACTGTTACTCATTGTTTTGGGGTTCCGGAGGGATTTTCGTAGTTGCTAAACCCCAAGATGCGCTTATGAGTCGGTCATCAACAGTTGCGGTTTTGGTCGATTCTGGCCCGTTACATGGACTATTAATCATTGTTTTGGGGTCCTAGAGTGATTTCCATGATTGACGATCCCCGAGGTGCGCTTCCGTGTCGGTCATCAATACTCACGGTTTTAGCCGATTCTGACCCGTTTCATGGACTATTACTCACTGTTTTGGGGTCCCGGAGTAATTTTCACGATTAACGAATCCCGGGGTGCATTTATGTGCCGGTCATCAACACTCACAGTTTTGGCCGATTCTGGCCCGTTTCATGTACAAGTACTCATTGTTTTGGGTTCCCGGAGCAATTTCCATATTTGTTGAATCCCAAAATGCGCTTACGTGTCGGTCATCAACAGTCGCGGTTTTGGCCGATTCTGGCCCGTTTCATGGACAATTAATCACTGTTTTGGGGTCCCAGAGTGATTTTCACGAATGACGATCCCCGGGGTGCGCTTATGTGTCGTTCATCAACACTCACAGCTTTGGCCAATTCTGGCCCGTTTCATGGACTATTACTCACTATTTTGGGCTCCCAGAGTGATTTCCATAGTTGTTGAACCCCAAGGTGCGCTTACATTTCGGTCGTCAAC
Organism: Triticum timopheevii; assembly: GCA_963921465.1. Taxonomy (NCBI): domain Eukaryota; kingdom Viridiplantae; phylum Streptophyta; class Magnoliopsida; order Poales; family Poaceae; genus Triticum; species Triticum timopheevii. The sequence continues at coordinate 670,092,153 of OY997266.1, read as the reverse complement.
CCCCACATTTTTGGCCGTTTCTGGCCCGTTCTGTGGACTATTAGTCATTGTTTTGGGGTCCCGGAGTGATTTTCACGATTAACGAACCCCGGGGTGCGTTTACGTGTCGGTCAACAACACTTTTGGCCGATTCTATCCCGATTCGTGGACTATTACTCACTGTTTTGGCGTCCCGGAGAGATTTCCACGATTAACGAACCCGAGGTGCGTTTACATGTCGCTCATCAACACTCACAGCTTTGGCCTTTCTGGCCTATTTCATGGACTATTACTCATTGTTTTGGGGTCCCGGAGCGATTTCCATAATTGTTGAACCCCAAGATGCACTTACGTGTCGGTCATCAACACCCACAGTTTTGGTTGATTCTAGCCCGTTCCATGGACTATTACTTACTGTTTTGGGGTCCCGGAGTGATTTCCACGATTAACGAACCGTGGGGTGCATTTACGTGTCGGTCATCAACACTCACATTCTTGGCCGATTCTGGCCCGTTTCATGGACTGTTACTCATTGTTTTGGGGTTCCGGAGGGATTTTCGTAGTTGCTAAACCCCAAGATGCGCTTATGAGTCGGTCATCAACAGTTGCGGTTTTGGTCGATTCTGGCCCGTTACATGGACTATTAATCATTGTTTTGGGGTCCTAGAGTGATTTCCATGATTGACGATCCCCGAGGTGCGCTTCCGTGTCAGTCATCAATACTCACGGTTTTAGCCGATTCTGACCCGTTTCATGGACTATTACTCACTGTTTTGGGGTCCCGGAGTAATTTTCACGATTAACGAACCTCGGGGTGCATTTACGTGCCGGTCATCAACACTCACAGTTTTGGCCGATTCTGGCCCGTTTCATGTACAAGTACTCATTGTTTTGGGTTCCCGGAGCGATTTCCATATTTGTTGAATCCCAAAATGCGCTTACGTGTCGGTCATCAACAGTCGCGGTTTTGGCCGATTCTGGCCCGTTTCATGGACAATTAATCACTGTTTCGGGGTCCCAGAGTGATTTTCACGAATGACGATCCCCGGGGTGCGCTTATGTGTCGTTCATCAACACTCACAGCTTTGGCCAATTCTGGCCCGTTTCATGGACTATTACTCACTATTTTGGGCTCCCAGAGTGATTTCCATAGTTGTTGAACCCCAAGGTGCTCTTACATTTCGGTCGTCAACCCCCACATTTTTGGCCGTTTCTGGCCCGTTCTGTGGACTATTAGTCATTGTTTTGGGGTCCCGGAGTGATTTTCATGATTAACGAACCCCGGGGTGCGTTTACGTGTCGGTCATCAACACTTTTGGCCGATTCTGTCCCGATTCGTGGACTATTACTCACTGTTTTGGCGTCCCGGAGAGATTTCCACGATTAACGAACCCGAGGTGCGTTTACATGTCGGTCATCAACACTCACAGCTTTGGCCTTTCTGGCCTGTTTCATGGACTATTACTCATTGTTTTGGGGTCCCGGAGCGATTTCCATAATTGTTGAACCCCAAGATGCACTTATGTGTCGGTTATCAACACTCGCAGTTTTGACTGATTCTGGCCCGTTTCGTGGACACTCACTGTTTTGGGGTCCCGGAGTGATTTCCATGATTAACGAACCCCGGGGTGCGTTTATGTGCCGGTCATCAACAGTCACAGTTTTGGCCGATTCTGGCCTGTTTCATGGACTATTACTCATTGTTTTGGGGTCCCGGAGCGATTTCCATAATTGTTGAACCCTAAGATGCACTTACGTGTCGGTCATCAACACTCGCGGTTTTGACTGATTCTGGCCCGTTTCGTGGACACTCACTGTTTTGGGGTCCCGGAGTGATTTCCAAGATTAACGAACCCCGGGGTGCGTTTATGTGTCGGTCATCAACAGTCATAGTTTTGGCCGATTCTGGCCTGTTTCGTGGACTATTTCTCACTGTTTTGGGGTCCCGGAGTGATTTCCACGATTAACGAACCCCGGGTTGCTTTTAAGTGTCGGTCATCAACACTCACAGTTTGGGCTAATTCTGGCCCATTTCATGGACTATTACTCACTGTTTTGTCGTCCCAGGGTGATTTCCACGATTAACAAAACCTGAGGTGCGTTTACGTGTCGGTCATCAACACTCACAGTTCTGGCTAATTCTGGCCCGTTTCATGGACTATTACTCATTGTTTTGGGGTCCCGGAGCGATTTCCATAGTTGTTGAACCCCAAGATGCACTTACTTGTCGGTCATCAACACCCACAGTTTTGGCTGATTCTAGCCCGTTCCATGGACTATTACTTACTGTTTTGGGGTCCCGGAGTGATTTCCACGATTAACGAACCGTGGGGTGCATTTACGTGTCGGTCATCAACACTCACATTCTTGGCCGATTCTGGCCCGTTTCATGGACTGTTACTCATTGTTTTGGGGTTCCGGAGGGATTTTCGTAGTTGCTAAACCCCAAGATGCGCTTATGAGTCGGTCATCAACAGTTGCGGTTTTGGTCGATTCTGGCCCGTTACATGGACTATTAATCATTGTTTTGGGGTCCTAGAGTGATTTCCATGATTGACGATCCCCGAGGTGCGCTTCCGTGTCGGTCATCAATACTCACGGTTTTAGCCGATTCTGACCCGTTTCATGGACTATTACTCACTGTTTTGGGGTCCCGGAGTAATTTTCACGATTAACGAATCCCGGGGTGCATTTATGTGCCGGTCATCAACACTCACAGTTTTGGCCGATTCTGGCCCGTTTCATGTACAAGTACTCATTGTTTTGGGTTCCCGGAGCAATTTCCATATTTGTTGAATCCCAAAATGCGCTTACGTGTCGGTCATCAACAGTCGCGGTTTTGGCCGATTCTGGCCCGTTTCATGGACAATTAATCACTGTTTTGGGGTCCCAGAGTGATTTTCACGAATGACGATCCCCGGGGTGCGCTTATGTGTCGTTCATCAACACTCACAGCTTTGGCCAATTCTGGCCCGTTTCATGGACTATTACTCACTATTTTGGGCTCCCAGAGTGATTTCCATAGTTGTTGAACCCCAAGGTGCGCTTACATTTCGGTCGTCAACCCCCACATTTTTGGCCGTTTCTGGCCCGTTCTGTGGACTATTAGTCATTGTTTTGGGGTCCCGGAGTGATTTTCACGATTAACGAACCCCGGGGTGCGTTTACGTGTCGGTCAACAACACTTTTGGCCGATTCTATCCCGATTCGTGGACTATTACTCACTGTTTTGGCGTCCCGGAGAGTTTTCCACGATTAACGAACCCGAGGTGCGTTTACATGTCGCTCATCAACACTCACAGCTTTGGCCTTTCTGGCCTATTTCATGGACTATTACTCATTGTTTTGGGGTCCCGGAGCGATTTCCATAATTGTTGAACCCCAAGATGCACTTACGTGTCGGTCATCAACACCCACAGTTTTGGCTGATTCTAGCCCGTTCCATGGACTATTACTTACTGTTTTGGGGTCCCGGAGTGATTTCCACGATTAACGAACCGTGGGGTGCATTTACGTGTCGGTCATCAACACTCACATTCTTGGCCGATTCTGGCCCGTTTCATGGACTGTTACTCATTGTTTTGGGGTTCCGGAGGGATTTTCGTAGTTGCTAAACCCCAAGATGCGCTTATGAGTCGGTCATCAACAGTTGCGGTTTTGGTCGATTCTGGCCCGTTACATGGACTATTAATCATTGTTTTGGGGTCCTAGAGTGATTTCCATGATTGACGATCCCCGAGGTGCGCTTCCGTGTCGGTCATCAATACTCACGGTTTTAGCCGATTCTGACCCGTTTCATGGACTATTACTCACTGTTTTGGGGTCCCGGAGTAATTTTCACGATTAACGAATCCCGGGGTGCATTTATGTGCCGGTCATCAACACTCACAGTTTTGGCCGATTCTGGCCCGTTTCATGTACAAGTACTCATTGTTTTGGGTTCCCGGAGCAATTTCCATATTTGTTGAATCCCAAAATGCGCTTACGTGTCGGTCATCAACAGTCGCGGTTTTGGCCGATTCTGGCCCGTTTCATGGACAATTAATCACTGTTTTGGGGTCCCAGAGTGATTTTCACGAATGACGATCCCCGGGGTGCGCTTATGTGTCGTTCATCAACACTCACAGCTTTGGCCAATTCTGGCCCGTTTCATGGACTATTACTCACTATTTTGGGCTCCCAGAGTGATTTCCATAGTTGTTGAACCCCAAGGTGCGCTTACATTTCGGTCGTCAACCCCCACATTTTTGGCCGTTTCTGGCCCGTTCTGTGGACTATTAGTCATTGTTTTGGGGTCCCGGAGTGATTTTCACGATTAACGAACCCCGGGGTGCGTTTACGTGTCGGTCAACAACACTTTTGGCCGATTCTATCCCGATTCGTGGACTATTACTCACTGTTTTGGCGTCCCGGAGAGATTTCCACGATTAACGAACCCGAGGTGCGTTTACATGTCGCTCATCAACACTCACAGCTTTGGCCTTTCTGGCCTATTTCATGGACTATTACTCATTGTTTTGGGGTCCCGGAGCGATTTCCATAATTGTTGAACCCCAAGATGCACTTACGTGTCGGTCATCAACACTCGCGGTTTTGACTGATTCTGGCCCGTTTCGTGGACACTCACTGTTTTGGGGTCCCGGAGTGATTTCCATGATTAAAGAACCCCGGGGTGCGTTTATGTGTCGGTCATCAACAGTCACAGTTTTGGCCGATTCTGGCCTGTTTCATGGACTATTACTCATTGTTTTGGGGTCCCGGAGCGATTTCCATAATTGTTGAACCCCAAGATGCACTTACGTGTCGGTCATCAACACTCGCGGTTTTGAGTGATTCTGGCCCGTTTCGTGGACACTCACTGTTTTGGGGTCCCGGAGTGATTTCCATGATTAACGAACCCCGGGGTGCGTTTATGTGTCGGTCATCAACAGTCACAGTTTTGATCGATTCTGGCCCGTTTCGTGGACACTCACTGTTTAGGGGTCCCTGAGTGATTTCCATGATTAACGAACCCCGGGGTGAGTTTACGTGTCGGTCATCAACACTCACAGTTTTGGACGATTATGGCCTATTTCGTGGATTATTTCTCACTATTTTGGGATCCCGGAGTGATTTCCACGATAAACGAACCCCGGGTTGCGTTTAAGTGTCGGTCATCAACTCTCACAGTTTCGGCTGATTCTGGCCCGTTTCATGGACTATTACTCACTGTTTTGTCGTCCCAGGGTGATTTCCAAGATTAACGAACCCTGAGGTGCGTTTACGTGTCGGTCATCAACACTCACAATTCTGGCTAATTTTGGCCCGTTTAATGGACTATTACTCATTGTTTTGGGGTCCCGGAGCGATTTCCATTGTTGTTGAACCCCAAGATGCGCTTACGTGTCGGTCATTGACACCCACAGTTTTGGCCGATTCTAGCCCGTTTCATGGACTATTACTTACCGTATTAGGGTCCCGGAGTGATTTCCACGATTAACGAACCGTGGGGTGCATTTGCGTGTCGGTCATCAACACTCACAGTTTTGGCCGATTTTGGCCCGTTTTATGGACTATTACTCATGTTTTTGGGTTCCGGAGAAATTTTCGTAGTTTTTGAACCCCAAGATGCGCTTATGTGTCGGTCATCAACAGTTGCGGTTTTGGCCGATTCTAACCCGTTTCATGGACTATTAATCATTGTTTTGGGGTCCCAGAGTGATTTCCGGGATTGACGATCCCCGGGGTGCGCTTAAGTGTCGGTCATCAACACTCAAAGTTTTGGCCGATTCTGGCCCGTTTCATGGACTATTACTCACTTTTTTGGGGTCCCGGAGTGATTTTCACGATTAACGAACCCCGGGGTGCATTTACGTGCCGGTCATCAACACGCACAGTTTTGGCCGATTCTGGCCCGTTTTCGTGGACCATTACTCATTGTTTTGGGGTCCCGGAGCGATTTCCATATTTTTTGAACCCCAAGATGCCCTTACGTGTCAGTCATCAACAATCGCGGTTTTGGTCGATTCTGGCCCGTTTCATGGACTATTGATCACTGTTTTGGGGTCCCAGAGTAATTTTCACGTTTGACATCCTCGGGGTGCGCTTACGTGTCGTTCATCAACACTCAGAGTTTTGGTCGATTTTGGCCCTTTTCATGGACTACTACTCACTGTTTTGGGCTCCCAGAGTGATTTCCATAGTTGTTGAACCCCAAGGTGCGCTTATGTTTCGGTCATCAACAGCCACAGTTTCGGCCGTTTACGGCCCGTTTCGTGGACTATTAGTCATTGTTTAGGGGTCCCAGAGTGATTTTCACGATTAACCAACCCCGGGGTGCGTTTACGTGTCAGTCGTCAACACTTTTTTCCGATTCTATCCAGATTTGTGGACTATTACTCACTGTTTTGGTGTCCCGGAGAGATTTCCATGATTAACGAACCCCGAGGTGCGGTTATGTGTCGGTCATCAACAATCACAGCTTTGGCCGATTCTGGCCTGTTTCATGGACTATTGCTCATTGTTTTGGGGTCCCGGAGCGATTTCCATAATTGTTGAACCCCAAGATGCACTTACGTGTCGGTCATCAACACTCGCGGTTTTGACTGATTCTGGCCCGTTTCATGGACACTCACTGTTTTGGGGTCCCGGTGTGATTTCCATGATTAACGAACCCCGGGGTGCGTTTATGTGTCGGTCATCAACACTCACAGTTTTGGCCGATTCTGGCCTGTTTCATGGACTATTACTCACTATTTTGTCATCCCAGGGTGATTTCCACGATTAACGAAACCTGAGGTGTGTTTACGTGTCGGTCATCAACACTCACAGTTCTGGCTAATTCTGGCCGATTCTGGCCCGTTTCATGGACTGTTACTCATTGTTTTGGGGTTCCGGAGCGATTTTCGTAGTTCCTGAACCCCAAGATGCGCTTATGAGTCAGTCATCAACAGTTGCGGTTTTGGTCGATTCTGGCCCGTTACATGGACTATTAATCATTGTTTTGGGGTCCCAGAGTGATTTCCATGATTGACGATCCCCGGGGTGCGCTTACATGTCGGTCATCAATACTCACAGTTTTTGCCGATTCTGACCCGTTTCATGGACTATTACTCCCTGTTTTGGGGTCCCGGAGTGATTTTCACGATTAACGAACCCCGGGGTGCATTTACGTGCCGGTCATCAACACTCACAGTTTTGGCCGATTCTGGCCCGTTTCATGTACCATTACTCATTGTTTTGGGTTCCCGGAGCGATTTCCATATTTGTTGAACCCCAAGATGCGCTTACGTGTCGGTCCTCAACAGTCGCGGTTTTGGCCGATTCTGGCCCGTTTCATGGACAATTAATCACTGTTTTGGGGTCCCAGAGTGATTTTCACGATTGACGATCCCGGGGTGCGCTTATGTGTGGCTCATCAACACTCACAGCTTTGGCCGATTCTAGCCCGTTTCATGGACTATTTCTCACTATTTTGGGCTCCCAGAGTGAGTTCCATAGTTGTTGAACCCCAAGGTGCGCTTATATTTTAGTCGTCAACACCCACATTTTTGGCCGTTTCTGGCCCGTTCCGTGGACTATTAGTCATTGTTTTGGGGTCCCGGAGTGATTTTCACGATTAACGAACCCCGGGGTGCGTTTACGTGTCGGTCATCAACACTTTTTGCCGATTCTGTCCCGTGTCGTGGACTATTACTCACTGTTTTGGCGTCCCGGAGAGATTTCCACGATTAACAAACCTCGAGATGTGTTTACGTCTCGGTCATCAACACTCACAGTTTTGGCCGATTCTGGCCCGTCTCATGGACTATTACTCATTGTTTTGGGGTCCTGAAGCGATTTCCATAGTTGTTGAACCCCAAGATACACTTACGTGTCGGTCATCAACACTCGCGGTTTTCACGTTTGACGATCCCCGGGGTGCGCTTATGTGTCGTTCATCAACACTCACAGTTTTGGCCGATTCTGGCCCTTTTCATGGACTATTACACACTGTTTTGGGCTCCCAGATTGAGTTCCATAGTTGTTGAACCCCAAGGTGCGCTTACGTTTCGGTCATCAACACCCACAGTTTTGGCCATTTATGGCCCATTTAGTGGACTATTAGTCATTGTTTTGGTGTCCCAGATTGATTTTCACGATTAACCAACCCCGGGGTACATTTACGTGTCGGTCATCAATACTTTTGGCCGATTCTGTCCAGATTTGTGGACTATTACTCACTGTTTTGGTGTCCGGGAGAGATTTCCACGATTAACAAACCCCGAGGTGCGGTTATGTGTCGGTCATCAACACTCACAGCTTTGGCAGATTCTGGCCTGTTTCATGGACTATTACTCATTGTTTTGGGGTCCCGGAGCGATTTCCATAATTGTTGAACCCCAAGATGCGATTACGTGTCGGTCATCAACACTCACTGTTTTGGGGTCCCGGAGTGATTTCCATGATTAACGAACCCCGGGGTGCGTTTATGTGTCGGTCATCAACACTCACAGTTTTGGCCGATTTTGGCCTGTTTCGTGGACTATTTCTCACTGTTTTGTGGTCCCGGAGTGATTTCCACGATTAACGAACCCCGGGTTGCGTTTAAGTGTCGGTCATCAACACTCACAGTTTGGGCTGATTCTGGCCCGTTTCGTGGACTATTACTCACTGTTTTGTCGTCCCAGGGTGATTTCCACGATTAACGAAACCTGAGGTGCGTTTATGTGTCGATCATCAACACTCACAGTTCTGGCTAATTCTGGCCCGTTTCATGGACTATTACTCATTGTTTGGGGTCCTGGAGCGATTTCCATAGTTGTTGAACCCCAAGATGCATTTACGTGTCGGTCATCAACACCCACAGTTTTGGCCGATTCTAGCCCGTTCCATGGACTATTAATTACTATTTTGGGGTCCCGGAGTGATTTCCACGATAATGAACCGTGGTGTGCATTTACGTGTCGGTCATTAACACTCATATTTTTGGCCGATTCTGGCCTGTTTCGTGGACTGTTAGTCATTGTTTTGGGGTTCCGGAGCGATTTTCGTAGTTGCTGAACCCCAAGATGCGCTTACGTGTCGGTCATCAATAGTTGCGGTTTTGGTCGATTCTGGCCCGTTACATGGACTATTAATCATTGTTTTGGGGTCCCAGAGTGATTTCCATGATTGACGATCCCCGGGGTGCGCTTACGTGTCGGTCTTCAATACTCACAGTTTTAGCCGATTCTGACCCGTTTCCTGGACTATTTCTCACTGTTTTGGGGTCCCGGTGTGATTTTCACGATTAACGAACCCCGGGGTGCATTTACGTGCCGGTCATCAACACTCACAGTTTTGGCCGATTCTGGCCCGTTTCATGTACCATTACTCATTGTTTTGGGTTCCCAGAGCGATTTCCATATTTGTTGAACCCCAAGATGCGCTTACGTGTCGGTCATCAACAGTCGCGGTTTTGGCCGATTCTGGCCCATTTCATGGACAATTAATCACTGTTTTGGGATCCTAGAGTGATTTTCACGATTGACGATCCCCGGGGTGCGCTTATGTGTCGGTCATCAACACTCACAGCTTTGGCCGATTCTAGCCCGTTTCATGGACTATTACTCACTATTTTGGGCTCCCAGAGTGATTTCCATAGTTGTTGAACCCCAAGGTGTGCTTACATTTCGGTCGTCAACACCCACATTTTTGGCCGTTTCTGGCCCGTTCCGTGGACTATTAGTCATTGTTTTGGGGTCCCGGAGTGATTTTCACGATTAACGAACCCCGGGGTGCGTTTACGCTTCAGTCATCAACACTTTTTGCCAATTCTGTCCCGTGTCGTGGACTATTACTCACTGTTTTAGCGTCCCGGAGAGATTTCCACGATTAACAAACCCCGAGGTGTGTTTACGTCTCGGTCATCAACACTCACAGTTTTGGCCGATTCTGGCCCGTCTCATGGACTATTAATCATTGTTTTGGGGGCCTGATGCGATTTCCATAGTTGTTGAACCCCAAGATACACTTACGTGTCGGTCATCAACACTCGCGGTTTTCACGTTTGACAATCCCCGGGGTGCGCTTACGTGTCGTTCATCAACACTCATAGTTTTGGCCGATTCTGGCCCTTTTCATGGACTATTACCCACTGTTTTGGTCTCCTAGATTGAGTTCCATAATTGTTGAACCCCAAGGTGCGCTTACGTTTCGGTCATCAACATCCACAGTTTTGGCCGTTTATGGCCCATTTCATGTACTATTAGTCATTGTTTTGGGGTCCTGTCGTGGTTCTAAGTCTGACAGTAGAGTGGGGGTAGGTATGGAGAGGCAAGGTCCTAGCTATGGAGAGGTTGTAAACACAAGCGATGTACGAGTTCAGGCCCTTCTCGGAGGAAGTAAAAGCCCTACGTCTCGGAGCCCTGAGGCGGTCGAGTGGATTATGTGTATAGGTGTTACAAGAGTGCGAACCCCTCTGCCTATGGAGGGGGATGGCTTATATAGAGTGCGCCAGGACCCCTGCCAGCCCACGTAATGGAGGGTTTTAAGTCTGGGGCGTTACTGGTAACGCCCCACATAAAGTGCCTTAACTATCATTAAGTCTATTCAATTACAGGCCGTTGCAGTGCAGAGTGCCTTACGACCTTCTGGTGGTCGAGTGTATCTTCATGGTCGAGTGAATCTCCATGGTCGAGTCCTTCCGTCCAGTCGAGCGGGTTCCTCGTTGGTCGACTGGAAGGTGATCTCTTCTAAGGCTGTCCCTGGGTAGGACATTCAGGTCAGGCCTATGACCCTACCCTAGGTACATGAATCCATCATTAGCCCCCGAATGGATTGAGGCTTGAATGAGGAATGAGTTAATGCTGTTTCCGATTGACTTTTGCATACTGGCTATGCGTCGTTCTGGATTAAGATCTCCTTTGTTGATAACGAGCAACTTTTCTTCAGTCGACTCGATCCATTCTTGTCTTTCGTCGAGTGATCTTTTAGACTTTGCTGGTTCCCGAGCGACGGATCGCAGGAAATCTCGCGTCTGACAGACTGATCTGCCGTTCGCGGATTCCACGGGATACGAGATTTGGGGGAGCGCGCGAAGCGGAATGAACCATGGCGCTCGGACGGGACGGGACATAGACGCCTCGATCCCCGTGCCGCTTTTTCCGCCACGTATCGTGTCGATGCAACTGTTTCGGGATATGATTAGGTTGCCTGGGTCCACCTGTCATCCACTTGGAAGGGATGTTATAAATGCAACCAGCGAGGGTTTTCTGAACAGTGCCTCATTCTTTGTCCTCTGCTCTCTTCGTCTCCGCCCAACGCGCTCACTTTCGCCTCCGCAAAGCTCTTCCTCGCGCACCTCGCCGGCAGCCATGGTCAAGGAGAAGACGGCGGCGCTGGAGCGCGCAAAGTAGGCGTCGGCGACGGAGAAGGCATCGGCAGCGGAGAAGGCGAAGGGGAGATCCACCAGCCGCAGTGGGTCTTCGTCGAGATCCCGCTTGCCGAAGGGCTGGGTCCAGGGAGATTGGATCCAGTCGACCATCAGGGAGAAGGATCTCCTCGACATGGCCGACGACGGGCTGATCCCCCATGGCGCCGCAAGACTTCCAGGGAAAGAGTGGCAACCTCAGCCGGAAGAGGGTGAGTGTGTGCTCCTGGCCACTCATATTGATCGAGGGTTTTCTTTGCCACCGAGCATTTTCTTTCGTGGTTTTTTGAACTTCTTTGGAGCCCAACTCCACCACTTTACTCCGAACTCCATCGCGTACCTTGCTACGTTCGTATCCATGTGCGAGAGTTTCCTGGGCTGTCGACCGCACTGGAGCTTGTTCAAGCACATCTTCACGTGTCGTTCTCAGACCGTGAAGAAGGCGAGTCCAGGCGATGAGAAGACCCAGGTTGTCCAAATGTGCGGGGGTCTGGGAATTCAGGTGAGGAACAAGAGCACCTTCCCAGCTATGACATTTCCCGAGTCGGTCAGGGGCTGGCAGTCGACTTGGTTCTACTGCTGGAACGAGCTGACGCCGGGGCAGTCGAGTGGACTCCCTCCATTCACCATGAGTCGAGTGAACAAGCCCTCCTCTCTGAAGGTGGTTCCGGAGGAGAGGGCTGATGTGAAGATGTTGATGGACCGCGTGGTGCAGTTGGTCCGGGACGGCGTGACTGGCATGGACCTTCTGGAGGTTTTCCTTCGGTGGCTGATCCAGCCTCTTCAGTTCCGGAGCCATGGCATGTGGTTGTACTGCGGGACGGAAGACGATACCCGAGTCCACCCGGAAGAAGTCGACGATGCCACGGTGGAAAGATGGATGGCCGCGGTCACTGGGAATAAGGATAATCCCCATGGATCCAGGAGGGTTCCTCCACTCGACCATCACACTGTTCCAAATAAGGTATATTTGCTCTGCCTTCCATTGTATATTCGTCGAATTTGTTTCTGTATGTTCTGCGACTTGGTCGACTGATCTCTGTCTTGACGTCTTCTAGGCCCTCACCGACCTGTATTCGATGCCCAATGGAGCTCAGGCTCCGACTGAGGAGGGAGAAGCCAGCGGGGGCGAGAGCCAGGAGGAGTGGGATTCAGACGCTGCCAAAGATGATGATGATGACGACGACGATGATGAGGACGAAGAGGAGGAGGAGGAGGAGGTTGCACCACCGCACTCGGAAAGGCGGTCGAAGCTTGTTCATGACCCCGCGACTGAACGCGGTAAGGAGGTGGCGACTGCCTCACAGTCGACCAAACGCCCTCGGACCGCTTCTCCGGTGTCGAGTGAAAGAGCTCCGAAGCAGTCGAAGGTGGCTCCGCCGAAACCCACCAAGCTCCTGCCGAAGATGAAGGTGTCCATCCCCACCACATCCGGTTAATCACGTTACTTGAGTTCTCTTGTTTTGCATAAGCTTTATCTCTGGTTGATACTTGAGTTGGTCGACTGATTCTTTGAAACTTCAGTGCTCCAACTTCTGAGACCTCAGGCAAGGCTGACCACCATGAGATGGAGGACGCAGCAACCTCAAATCCTGGTACTATACTCTCAATTCTGTCCTTAGTCGACTGACTCATGATTTCTAACTTTGATTCTTTTTCTGAAGCTCCACCCCATTACATTATCATCCTTCCTGAAGATGATGATGATGAGGATGAAGAACCACTGAGGCACAGGATGATCAGGAAGACGTCTACTGGTAAGGCCACCCAGGATGCGACGGCGCCCGAGACTGTGGTCACGGAAGGGGAGAACCTCACTCGACACACCGTGTCTTTCGCGGTGCCGTTGACAAGTGCTCATCCCACTTCGTCGAGTGCTGCACAACCTTCGCTCTTCACAACACATCATGTCCCAGAGGACCAAGCTAGTGCTGCTAAGGAGGCGATACGTCAAGCGGGGATCATGATGGAGCAGGTGAAGATCATCCGGGATGCAAGCCAAGCCGCTTATGACGCTAGCTCTGCCCTTCAAAGCAACGTTCAGGTCAGTCGACCACCGTCTGTTCTGTTAGGATATGCTATCAAAACTTTTTCTTTCTGATTTCTGAAATCCATAGCAATCACCCACTGGGTGTGTCGATAAAAAACTCCGTGTTAGCGGGGGCACGCTGAGTGCACCCGCTGGGTGTAGTCTCCAAGGCTAAGGTTGACTGCTGGCAGTCGGCCTTAGGCTTTATATGTAAAGGTTGTTCATCATTCGATTTGGTCGACTGGTCGACTCTGTCTTGAACAGTACTAGTGGGGGCACGCTGAGTGCACCCACTGGCTGTAGTCCCCGAGACTGTGGTCGACTGCTTGCAGTCGACTACAGTCTGAAGACCACGTCTCTCTTGTTTTTTTTGGTCGACTGGTCGACTCTGTCTTGAACAGAACTAGTGGGTGCATGCTGAGTGCACCCACTGGGTGTAGTCCCCGAGACTACAGTTGAATGCTTGCATTCGACTGTAGTCTTAGAAACGTATGACTTTTCTCTATCCACTCGGAAGTGGACCATCTTTGATATTTTGTCGATTGGTTCTTCGTAGAAATCCTGTGACCTTGCGGCTCGCTATACGGAACTGGAGCAGAAGCACATTCAGCTCGAGCTGGATCTGAAGCTGGTGCAGGAGAATCTGACAAAGGCGAAGGAGGAGACCAAAGGTATGTTCGGTGAGACCTCGACGACTCCTTTTTCCTTCCATTTGCTTCAAAATCTGACTTCGCTGTAACTTGCAGACAAGGTGCGGGAGTCCCAGAAGAAGAAGGACCTTGAGCTAGCTGAGAAGACCAAGCTTGTTGACGAGAAGTTAGCTTCAGTCACCAAGTTTGAACAGGAAAATACCAATCTGAGAGGTGCTCTGGCGATTGCCTCCAAGGATGTCGACCGAGTGAAAGCTGACAAGACTACCCTGACTGAGAAGATCAACCAATTGACTGGGAAGAAGAATGACCTGGAAGGCTTCCTGGGTGGTCTTGCCAAGAAATTGTTCCTTATGCTCGAAGGTAATCTTTTTCACTCGGCCAACATTTTCAACTGTGATGCTTCCATTCGACCATTGTCTTGATTCGGCGTTTTGTCTTTGCAGAATTCTGTCGGAACTTTGAAGACGAGACTAGCCAGTTGGAGCCGAACCTTGACCCTGTCAATTCTCTAGTGAATGATGAAGTTGCTATGAATGTCTTCCGACTGGAGTCCCGCGTTGCAGCTGTTGTGGACTATCTTGCAAGGCTGAAGGCCGCCACTTCTCGCATCGACTCGACGCTTTGGCCTGGGGCAACACCTCAGAATGACCTCGAGTCGTTGATGGCTCGACTAAACGTGGTCCCCGACCGTGTGAAAGAGTGGAAGAAGTCCTCGGCTCGGTGCGGCGCAGATGTTGCCCTGTGTCTGGCCCGAGTCCACTGCAAGGACGCGCGAGAAGAGAAGTTGGCGGCTCTCCGAGTGGCCAACACCAAGAAACACGACTTCAGATCCTTCATGGAAACTTTCATTGCTGCTGCTACCCGGATCGCGGACGGGATCGACCTCGACGAGTTCGTTGCTCCTTCCAGCCCTCCACAGGAGGGGTAAAAAACTTTCTTTAAGCCCGACACTTTAAATTTGCCTCGGTATGCCGAGTGGAATTGTAACCGGTAAACCTTAACAGGCTTAGTGCCTGAGCACTCTCGGTTCTTTTAGGTATCGACCTAAACTTGGATTTGATGTTTGGATATGATTGCTCTTGGTTCAAATTGTCCTTTGCAGGTTCACAGCAAGATGTCCACTACAGTCGACTTATTCCTTAGGCGAGCACTGGGCTGCAGCTAAGCCTCCGAGTGAGAGGTTTGCTCTTCACTCGGTAGGATTTTTATACCTTAGGCGAGCGCTGGTCTGCAGCTAAGCCTCCGAGTGAGAGGTTTGCTCTTCACTCGGTAGGATTTTTATACCTTAGGCGAGCGCTGGGCTGCAGCTAAGCCTCCGAGTGAGAGGTTTGCTCTTCACTCGGTAGGATTTTTATACCTTAGGCGAGCGCTGGGCTGCAGCTAAGCCTCCGAGTGAGAGGTTTGCTCTTCACTCGGTAGGGTTTTTTATAACTTAGGTGAGCGCTGGGCTGCAGCTAAGCCCCCGAGTGAGAGGTTTGCTCTTCACTCGGTAGGATTTTTTATAACTTAGGCGAGCGCTGGGCTGCAGCTAAGCTCCCGAGTGAGAGGTTTGCTCTTCACTCGGTAGGATTTTTTATAATTTAGGCGAGCGCTGGGCTGCAGCTAAGCCCCCGAGTGAGAGGTTTGCTCTTCACTCGGTAGGATTTTTTATAACTTAGGCGAGTACTTGGACTGCAGCTAAGCCTCCGAGTGGAAGTCTTGCTTACCACTCAGTAGGATTTTTATAACTTAGGCGAGCACTGGGCTGCAGCTAAGCCTCCGAGTGAGAGGTTTGCTCTTCACTCGGTAGGATTTTTTATAACTTAGGCGAGCGCTGGGCTGCAGCTAAGCCCCCGAGTGAGAGGTTTGCTCTTCACTCGGTAGGATTTTTTATAACTTAGGCGAGAGCTGGGCTGCAGCTAAGCCCCTGAGTGAGAGGTTTGCTCTTCACTCGGTAGGATTTTTATAACTTAGGCGAGTACTTGGACTGCAGCTAAGCCTCCGAGTGGAAGTCTTGCTTACCACTCGGTAGGATTTTTATAACTTAGGCGAGCATTGGGCTGCAGCTAAGCCCCCGAGTGGAAGTCTGGCTTACCACTCGGTAGGATTTTTATAACTTAGGCGAGCACTGGGCTGCAGCTAAGCCCCCGATTGAGAGGTTTGCTCTTCACTCGGTAGGATTTTTTATAACTTAGGCGAGCACTGGGCTGCAGCTAAGCCCCCAAGTGGAAGTCTGGCTTACCACTCGGTAGGATTTTTATAACTTAGGCGAGCACTGGGCTGCAGCTAAGCCCCCGAGTGAGAGGTTTGCTCTTCACTCGGTAGGATTTTTTATAACTTAGGCGAAACGGATTCGCGGCTAAGCCTCCGAGTGGAAGTCTGGCTTACCACTCGGTAGGATTTGTACAAACTTAGGCGAAACGGATTCGCGACTAAGCCACCCACTGGGGGAAAAAGTGACAAAAATTATGAAGGAATTATGGCACTATTATTTCCAAATCCATGAACTACAGAAGTATTTTATTACAACTCATCCGAGTGGAAAACTTTTAAGTGTAAAACGGGCGGTGTAGATCCGCATTCCAAGCTCGGGGCTCTTCGATGTTGTGTTCGACGTTGTAGAGTCGGTATGCCCCGTTGTGGAGAACTTTGGTGACGATGAAGGGTCCTTCCCAAGAAGGAGCGAGCTTATGTTGTTTCTGCTGATCCACTCGGAGAACTAGATCTCCTTCTTGGAAGGCTCGACCCCTCACATTCCTGGCGTGAAAACGACGCAAGTCTTGTTGATAGATGGTCGATCGGATCAGAGCCATCTCCCTTTCTTCCTCTAGAAGGTCGACTGCGTCCTGACGCGCTTGCTCAGCTTCTGCTTCGTTGTAGAGTTCAACTCAAGGAGCATTGTGAAGAAGATCACTCGGCAAGACTGCTTCAGCTCCATAGACCAAAAAGAATGGAGTTCTTCCGGTCGACCGATTGGGTGTGGTCCGCAAACCCCAAAGCACCGAAGGAAGTTTGTCGACCCATGCTCCAGCCGCGTGCTTGAGATCACGCATCAGTCGGGGTTTTAAACCCTTGAGGATAAAGCCATTGGCCCTCTCCGTTTGTCCATTCGACTGGGGGTGAGCGACTGAAGCGTAGTCGACTCGTGTGCCTTGAGCGTTGCAGAAATCCTTGAATTCTTCCGAGTCAAAGTTCGACCCATTATCCGTAATGATGCTGTGCGGGACTCCATATCTGAACGTCAGCTCCCTGATGAAGGTAACTGTAGTACCGGCGTCAAGATTCTTGATTGGTTTAGCCTCGATCCACTTTGTGAACTTGTCGACTGCGACCAGTACGTGCGTGAAACCACTTCGGCCTGTTCTCAAGGGACCGACCATGTCTAACCCCCATACTGCGAACGGCCAGACGAGTGGAATGGTCTTCAGAGCTGACGCGGGCTTGTGTGACATATTGGAGTAGAACTGACATCCTTCGCACTTGTCAACTATTTCCTTTGCCATCTCATTCGCCCTTGGCCAGTAAAATCCAGCTCGGTATGCTTTGGCTACAATGTTCCGAGAGGACGCATGGTGACCACAGGTCCCCGAGTGGATATCATTAATAATGATTCGACCTTCTTCTGGCGTTATGCATTTTTGACCCACCCAAGTCAGGCTTTCTCTATACAGCTGTCCTTTGATAACAGTAAAGGATTTGGATCGACGGACGATCTGCCGAGCCTCTTCCTCATCCTCTGGGAGCTCTTTTCTCAGGATATATGCGATATAGGGAATTGTCCAGTCGGGAGTGACCACTAAAACCTCCATGACCAAGTCGACCACTGCTGCGACCTCAACCTCAGTCGGATCTGTGGCGCTCTTGGGCTGTGGAGCTTCCTCTGTGAAGGGATCTTCTTTAATTGATGGAATGTGTAAATGCTCCAAAAACACACCACTCAGAATGGCTTCTCTTTTGGAACCTATCTTTGCCAGATCATCTGCTGCTTGATTTTTCAGTCGGGGGATGTGATGGAGCTCCAACCCCTCGAACTTCTTTTCCAGCTTCCTCACTGCATTGCAGTATCCAGTCATGGCTGGGCTTCTCACATCCCACTCCTTCATCACCTGGTTGACCACTAAATCTGAATCGCCATAAACCATCAGGCGACGGACGCCGAGTGAGATGGCCATGCGCAATCCATATAAAAGGGCCTCATACTCTGCCTCATTGTTGGAGGAATCAAAGTGAATCTGGAGCACATATCTAAGCTTATCTCCTCTGGGGGAAACCAGAACAACCCCAGCACCAGAACCATTCAGCATCTTAGAGCCGTCGAAGAACATGGTCCAATGCTCCGAGTGAACTTCAGTCGGCTGCTGTTGTTCAATCCACTCGGCGAGGAAATCTGCTATTGCCTGGGACTTAATGGCTTTCTTTGCCTCAAACTTGATATCAAGGGGAAGAAGTTCAATCGCCCATTTCGCCACTCGACCAGTTGCATCTCTATTGTGCAGAATCTTTGATAGTGGGGCGTCGCTGACGACTGTGATAGAATGATCAGAGAAATAATGAGCAACTTTCTTCGTGGTCATGTATATTCCATACACAAGCTTCTGATAATGAGGATATCTCTGCTTGGATGGAGTCAAGACTTCAGACAAATAATACACCGGGCGCTGAACTTTGAAGGCTTTTCCTTCTTCTTCCCGCTCGACCGTAAGTACTGTACTGACGACTTGTCCTGTGGCTGCAATATAAAGCAACAAAGGCTCTTTGCTGATTGGAGCAGCAAGCACCGGCTGGGTGGAGAGCAGAGCTTTTAGCTCGGCAAACGCTGCATCAGCTTCTGGAGTCCACTCGAACTTGTCTGCCTTCTTCATCAGTCGGTAAAGAGGCAATGCCTTTTCAACGATTCGTGAGATGAATCGACTTAATGCGGCCAAGCATCCAGTAAGCTTCTGGACATCGTGCACTCGCACGGGGCGTTTCATTCGGAGAATAGTGCCGATCTTCTCTGGATTAGCGTCGATCCCTCGCTCGGAAACGAGAAAACCGAGTAACTTTCCACCAGGAACTCCGAATGTGCACTTCGATGGATTGAGCTTGATATCGTACCTTCTGAGGTTGGCAAATGTTTCGGCGAGGTCAGCAAGCAGGTCGGAACCTTTTCGCGACTTGACGACGATATCATCCATATACGCTTCCACATTCCGACTGATTTGAGTGAGAAGACACTTCTGAATCATACGCATAAATGTGGCTCCGGCATTCTTGAGGCCGAATGGCATGGTGATATAGCAGAAGCACCCGAATGGAGTGATGAAAGCTGTTTTTACTTCGTCGGGTCCATACAGACGGATCTGATGATACCCGGAATATGCGTCTAGAAAAGGCAATCTCTCACATCCCGCGGTCGAGTCAACAATTTGATCTATGCGAGGGAGAGGAAAATGATCTTTCGGGCAGGCTCGATTGATGTGCTTGAAGTCAATGCTCATGCGGAGTGATTTGTCCTTCTTGGGAACCATGACGACATTAGCGAGCCACTCGGAGTGGTATATCTCTCGGATAAATCCTGCCGCCAACAGTGGAGCCACTTCCTCACCAATAGCTTTTCTCTTCTGGACGGCGGACCGCCAAAGATGCTCTTTGACTGGTTTTGCTGATTTGTCGACTCTGAGGCGATGCTCAGCCAGTCCCCTGGGAACACCTGGCATGTCAGCTGGCTTCCATGCAAAGATGTCCCAGTTCTCAAGGAGGAACTGGATGAGCACTTCTTCCTATTTCGGGTCGAGTGTCGTGGAGATGTGGGTCGGGGCTGCATTGGGGTCGGTCGGGTGAATGTGAACAGGCTTTGTCTCTCCAGACGACTGAAATGCAGACTCTGTGGCTGGTTTCTTGGATCGCAACAAATCACTCGGATCTGCGTTTTGCTTGTATTCTTTGAACTCGACCGCTGTCACCTGGGAATCGGCAATCCTCGCGCCCTTCTGAAAGCACTCTTCTGCCTTTTTCCGATTGCCAGTGACAGTGATCACCCCTTTGGGACATGGCATTTTCAGTTTGAGGTACACGTAACATGGTCGAGCTATGAACCGTGCGTAGGCGGGCCTCCCCAAAATGGCGTGGTACGCGCTCTGAAAGTCCACAACCTCAAAGGTCAACTTTTCCTTGCGAAAATGTTTTGAGTCGCTAAAAACCACGTCCAGGGCTATTTGGCCGAGTGAGTTGGCTTTCTTCCCTGGTATGACTCCGTGAAAACTCATGTTGCTGGTGCTCAGTCTGTACATCGGGATGCCCATTCCCTTCAGTGTGTCAGCATACAACAAGTTCAGCCCACTGCCACCGTCCATCAGCACTTTTGTCAGTCGAGTGCCTTCGACAACTGGATCGACCACCAAAGCTTGCCTCCCAGGGGTGGCAATATGAGTCGGGTGATCAGATTGGTCGAATGTGATGGGTGTTTGGGACCATTTCAGATAACTTGGTTTTGCTGGCGCAACCATATTCACCTCACGGTTAATGACTTTCAGTCGACTCTTGCTTTCCACATCCGCGAAGATCATCAGAGTGGAGTTGATATGCGGATATTCTTCCTCACTGTCCTCTTTGTCTCCGGCCTTGTCTGACTCTTTCTCCTTGTCCTTAGACTGTTTTCCCTGAAACTGCTGGATCAGGAGTCGACACTGGCGAGTGGTGTGCTTTGGGTAAATAATGTTGCCCTCTTCATCTTTCTTCGTGTGGATGTGGCACGGCATATCCATCACGTCGTTTCCTTCTTTATCCTTTACTTTCTTAGGATTCCAGGATCCTTTTGGCTTCCCTTTGAACTTTCCCTGAGTCACGGCCAGGGCCTCTCCAGGAGCTGCTGGCTCGGCTTTCCGCTTCTGTTTCCGACTGGAATTTCCCTTCTCCGACTGACTTGGCTTATACTTGCCGCTTCGGAGTCGGTCCTCTTCCTCGCCATTGGCATACTTGGTAGCAATCTCCATCATCCGACTCAGGGTCATGTCCCCGGTTCGACCAAACTTCAGACTCAATTCCCTGTTCTTGACGCCATCTTTGAAGGCGCAGACTGCTTGATGATTAGACACATTTTCCACAGTATGGTGCAGAGTGATCCACCTCTGAATGTACTCTCTGAGAGTCTCATTGGGCTTCTGCACACAAACTTGCAGCTCTGTCAAACCAGCTGGTCGCTTGCAGGTTCCTTCAAAAGTTCTGACGAACACTCGGAACAAATCTTCCCAAGTGTAAATACTGCTAGGAGGTAACTGATTCAACCACGCTCTGGCTGAACCTTCCAGCATGAGGGGCAAATGCTTCATGGCCACCTCGTCATTCCCACCGCCAATCTGAACAGCCACTCGGTAGTCCTCAAGCCAAGTTTCAGGCTTAGACTCCCCAGTAAACTTGCTGACTCCTGTCGCCAACCTGAAATTGGGGGGAATTACTGTGGCTCTGATAGCCCTGCTAAAACACTTCGGACCAGAAACGTGCACTCGACTGCTTGTGGGTACATCTCTCTCGGGTCCACCTCGATGGGCTCTGTTCCGGTCGATCAAGCCTTGCACGATAATGGATCGCGCGTCGAAGCCTAGTTCCTTGGGGTCGACTGGAACTCTTCATCCCGTACTGAACTGACGCCTGTCATCCCGTCGCCGAGGAGCGTAAGACCCTTCCCTCGGAGGGGAAACGGGCACTAGACGCCTGTCATCCTGGTCGAGTCGGTCTCCATACTGATCTCGCTGATTGTCGCGCCCTTCCCGCCGCGGAGGCGATCTGGGACTGTGAGCCGACTGAACCGTATTCGCAGCGACGGATCGACTGTGAATTCGGTTGCGTGACTGCGACACGGCTGAGTTCTGGTCCCCAGGTGCTCGGAGCAAATCTCTGATTTGCATCAAGCCTCTCCCAGCTTCCGACTGTGAAGGCTGGATGGACTCTGCTATATGGGTTGCAGCTGCTAAATTCTGAATTGGCGTGCAGTATACCTGAGTCGGCGGGAAGAGTCAACGTCGACTGGCTTCGGGGACTCGTTGCCGCGCGCGCTCGTCGAGTGCTCGCTGAAGGTTCTCCAGACGAGCGCGTTCAGCCACATTGGCCAAACGTGCCTCCTCCAAGGCGCGAGCCTCGGGGGTTTCTCCCACAATGGGAGTATGCAGGGCATCCATGTTCCTGCGGCGAAGCTCTTCTCTCTGCAGAGAGTCGAGTGTCTCGGGCTGGTACTCCTCGTGGTCCTGAGCGGGGCCACCTCCACCGCCCGCTCCGCCACCATGAGCGAAGCCGGGAGGACTGCGGGGTCCGTCGACCATGAGAATTTCCGCCGCTGGATCACTGCTATCGCATTCGGATGTAGTCTCTACGGAGCCAGTCGACAGATCGAACAGGCCGTAGAGGGATTCGTCGGGCTCGATTGCCGCAACTTGTCCGATGGCCGCCTGGCGAGCCACTGCGTGCTTCACCCACCGCTGAAGCCTCGACCGACCAGAGCGCTTGCGCTGGTGGGAGACCGGACGGGCGACCGATAAAGGAGTCGACCGATAGGGGGCCGACGGTTGCTGCAGCAGAACGCCGCGGACACATGCGCGAAAATGCGTCGCACCGCGGACGGGGAGCGCATCAACGTCGAGTGCAGCCTCCTGGAGCCAGCAGAGTCGTCATCGACAAAGGTGAGAGCGCCAAGACGGATCTCGCGCCCCTCGACCAAAACTCCAGCAGTCATCATGATGAAAGTACTCGGAAATACTGCAACTTCTCCACAAAATCGCTAAAACACCTGCCCCACGGTGGGCGCCAACTGTCGTGGTTCTAAGTCTGACAGTAGAGTGGGGGGTACGTATAGAGAGGCAAGGTCCTAGCTATGGAGAGGTTGTAAACACAAGCGATGTACAAGTTCAGGCCCTTCTCGGAGGAAGTAAAAGCCCTACGTCTCGGAGCTCTGAGGCGGTCGAGTGGATTATGTGTATAGGTGTTACAAGAGTGCGAACCCCTCTGCCTGTGGAGGGGGATGGCTTATATAGAGTGCGCCAGGACCCCTGCCAGCCCAAGTAATGGAGGGTTTTAAGTCTGGGGCGTTACTGGTAACGCCCCACATAAAGTGCCTTAACTATCATTAAGTCTATTCAATTACAGGCCGTTGCAGTGCAGAGTGCCTTATGACCTTCTGGTGGTCGAGTGTATCTTCATGGTCGAGTGAATCTCCATGGTTGAGTCTTTCCGTCTAGTCGAGCGGGTTCCTCTTTGGTCGACTGGAAGGTGATCTCTTCTAAGGCTGTCCCTGGGTAGGACATTCAGGTCAGGGCTATGACCCTATCCTAGGTACATGAATCCATCAAGTCCCAGAGCGATTTTCACGATTAACCAACCCCGGGGTGCAGTTACGTGTCGGTCATCAATACTTTTGGCCGATTCTGTCCAGATTTGTGGACTATTACTCACTGTTTTGGTGTCCCGGAGAGAGTTCCACGATTAACGAACCCCGAGGTGCGGTTATGTGTTGGTCATCAACACTCACAACTTTGGCAGATTCTGGCCTGTTTCATGGACTATTACTCATTGTTTTGGGGTCCCGGAGTGATTTCCATAATTGTTGAACCCCAAGATGCACTTACGTGTCAGTGATCAACACTCGCGGTTTTGACTGATTCTGGCCCGTTTCGTGGACACTCACTGTTTTGGGGTCCCGGACTGATTTCCATGATTAACGAACCCCGGGGTGCGTTTATGTGTCGGTCATCAACACTCACAGTTTTGGCTGATTCTGGCCTGTTTCGTGGACTATTTCTCACTGTTTTGGGGTCTCGGAGTGATTTCCACGATTAACGAACCCCGGGTTGCGTTTAAGTGTCGGTCATCAACACTCACAGTTTGGGCTGATTCTGGCCCGTTTCGTGGACTATTACTCATTGTTTTGTCGTCCCAGGGTGATTTCCACGATTAACGAAACCTGAGGTGCGTTTACGTGTCGGTCATCAACACTCACAGTTTTCGCTGATGCAGGCCTGTTTCATGGACTATTACTCATTGTTTTGGGGTCCTGGAGCGATTTCCATAGTTGTTGAACCCCAAGATGCATTTACGTGTCGGTCATCAACACCCACAGTTTTGGTCGATTCTAGCCCGTTCCATGGACTATTAATTACTATTTTGGGGTCCTGGAGTGATTTCCACGATTAATGAACCGTGGGGTGCATTTACGTGTCGGTCATTAACACTCACATTTTTGGCCGATTCTGGCCGTTTCATGGACTGTTCGTCATTGTTTTGGGGTTCCGGAGCGATTTTCGTAGTTGCTGAACCCCAAGATGCGCTTATGTGTCGGTCATCAACAGTTGCGGTTTTGGTCGATTCTGGCCCGTTACGTGGACTATTAATCATTGTTTTGGGGTTCTAAGTGATTTCCATGATTGACGATCCCCGGGGTGCGCTTACGTGTCTGTCTTCAATACTCACGGTTTTAGCCGATTCTGACCCGTTTCATGGACTATTACTCACTGTTTTGGGGTCCCGGAGTGATTTTCACGATTAACGAACCCCGGGGTGCATTTACGTGCCGGTCATCAACACTCACAGTTTTGGCCGATTCTGGCCGGTTTCATGTACCATTACTCATTGTTTTGGGTTCCCGGAGCGATTTCCATATTTGTTGAACCCCAAGATGCGCTTACGTGTCGGTCATCAACAGTCGCGGTTTTGGCCGATTCTGGCCCGTTTCATGGACAATTAATCACTGTTTTGGGATCCGAGAGTGATTTTCACGATTGACAATCCCCGGGATGCGCTTATGTGTCGGTCATCAACACTCACAGCTTTGGCCGATTCTAGCCCGTTTCATGGACTATTACTCACTATTTTGCGCTTACATTTCGGTCGTCAACACCCACATTTTTGGCCGTTTCTAGCCCGTTCCGTGGACTATTAGTCATTGTTTTGGGGTCCCGGAGTGATTTTCACGATTAACGAACCCTGGGGTGCGTTTACGTGTCGGTCATCAACACTTTTGGCCGATTCTGTCCCGTGTCGTGGACTCTTACTCACTGTTTTGGCGTCCCGGAGAGATTTCCACGATTAACAAACCCCGAGGTGTGTTTACGTCTCGGTCATCAACACTCACAGTTTTGGCCGATTCTGGCCCGTCTCATGGACTATTACTCATTGTTTTGGGGTCCTGAAGCGATTTCCATAGTTGTTGAACCCCAAGATACACTTACGTGTCGGTCATCAACACTCGTGGTTTTCACGTTTGACGATCCCCGGGGTGCGCTTACGTGTCGTTCATCAACACTCATAGTTTTGGCCGATTCTGGCCCTTTTCATGGACTATTACACACTGTTTTGGGCTCCCAGATTGAGTTCCATAGTTGTTGAACCCCAAGGTGCGCTTACGTTTCGGTCATCAACACCCACAGTTTTGGCCGTTTATGGCCCATTTCGTGGACTATTAGTCATTGTTTTGGGGTCCCAGAGTGATTTTCAATATTAACCAACCCCGGGGTGAATTTACGTGTCGGTCATCAATACTTTTGGCCGATTCTGTCCAGATTCGTGGACTATTACTCACTGTTTTGGTGTCCCGGAGAGATTTCCATGATTAACGAACCCCGAGGTGCGTTTATGTGTCGGTCATCGACACTCACAGCTTTGGCCGATTCTGGCCTATTTCATGGACTATTACTCATTGTTTTGGGGTCCCGGAGCGATTTTCATAGTTGCTGAACCCCAAGATGCACTTACGTGTTGGTCATCAACACTCACGGTTTTGGCCGATTCTGGCCCGTTTCATGACACTCACTATTTTGGGGTCCTGGAGTGATTTCCATGATTAAAGAACCCCGGGGTGCGTTTACGTGTCGGTCATCAACACTCACAGTTTTCGCTGATGCAGGCCTGTTTCATGGACTATTACTCATTAATTTGGGGTCCCGGAGCGATTTCCATAATTGTTGAACCCCAAGATGCACTTACGTGTCGGCCATCAACAATCGCGGTTTTGACTGATTCTGGCCTGTTTCATGGACACTCACTGTTTTGGGGTCCCGGAGTGATATCCATGACAAACGAACCCTAGGGTGCGTTTATGTGTCGGTCATCAACACTCACAGTTTTGGTCGATTCTGGCCTGTTTCGTGGACTATTTCTCACTGTTTTGGGGTCCCAGAGTAAATTCCACGATTAACGAACCCCGGGTTGCGTTTAAGTGTCGGTCATCAACACTCACAGTTTGGGCTAATTCTGGCCCGTTTCGTGGACTATTACTCACTGTTTTGTCGTCCCAGGGTGATTTCCACGATTAACGAAAGCTGAGGTGCGTTTACGTGTCGGTCATCAACACTCACAGTTCTGGCTAATTCTGGTCCGTTTCATGGACTATTACTCATTGTTTTGGGGTCCCGGAGCGATTTCCATAGTTGTTGAACCCCAAGATGCACTTACGTGTCAGTCATCAACACCCACAGTTTTGGCCGATTCTAGCCCGTTCCATGGACTATTACTTACTGTTTAGGGGTCCCGGAGTGATTTCCACGATTAACGAACGGCGGGGTGCATTTACGTGTCGGTCATCAACACTCACATTTTTGGCCGATTCTGGCCCGTTTCATGGACTGTTACTCATTGTTTTGGGGTTCCGGAGCGATTTCCGTAGTTGCTGAACCCCAAGATGCGCTTATGTGTCGGTCATCAACAGTTGCGGTTTTGGTTGATTCTGGCCCGTTACATGGACTATTAATCATTGTTTTGGGGTCCCAGAGTGATTTCCATGATTGACGATCCCTGGGGTGCGCTTACGTGTCGGTCATCAATACTCACAGTTTTAGCCGATTCTGACCCATTTCATGGACTATTACTCACTGTTTTGGGGTCCCGGAGTGATTTTCACGATTAACGAACCCCGGGGTGCATTTACGTGCCGGTCATCAACACTCACAGTTTTGGCCGATTCTAGCCCGTTTCATGTACCATTACTCATTGTTTTGGGTTCCCGGAGCGATTTCCATATTTGTTGAACCCCAAGATGCGCTTACGTGTCGGTCATCAACAGTCGCGGTTTTGGCCGATTCTTGCCCGTTTCATGGACAATTAATCACTGTTTTGGGATCCGAGAGTGATTTTCACGATTGACAATCCCCGGGGTGCGCTTATGTGTCGGTCATCAACACTCACAGCTTTGGCCGATTCTAGCCCGTTTCATGGACTATTACTCACTATTTTGCGCTTACATTTCGGTCGTCAACACCCACATTTTTGGCCGTTTCTAGCCCGTTCCGTGGACTATTAGTCATTGTTTTGGGGTCCCGGAGTGATTTTCACGATTAACGAACCCTGGGGTGCGTTTACGTGTCGGTCATCAACACTTTTGGCCGATTCTGTCCCGTGTCGTGGACTCTTACTCACTGTTTTGGCGTCCCGGAGAGATTTCCACGATTAACAAACCCCGAGGTGTGTTTACGTCTCGGTCATCAACACTCACAGTTTTGGCCGATTCTGGCCCGTCTCATGGACTATTACTCATTGTTTTGGGGTCCTGAAGCGATTTCCATAGTTGTTGAACCCCAAGATACACTTACGTGTCGGTCATCAACACTCGTGGTTTTCACGTTTGACGATCCCCGGGGTGCGCTTACGTGTCGTTCATCAACACTCATAGTTTTGGCCGATTCTGGCCCTTTTCATGGACTATTACACACTGTTTTGGGCTCCCAGATTGAGTTCCATAGTTGTTGAACCCCAAGGTGCGCTTACGTTTCGGTCATCAACACCCACAGTTTTGGCCGTTTATGGCCCATTTCGTGGACTATTAGTCATTGTTTTGGGGTCCCAGAGTGATTTTCAATATTAACCAACCCCGGGGTGAATTTACGTGTCGGTCATCAATACTTTTGGCCGATTCTGTCCAGATTCGTGGACTATTACTCACTGTTTTGGTGTCCCGGAGAGATTTCCATGATTAACGAACCCCGAGGTGCGTTTATGTGTCGGTCATCGACACTCACAGCTTTGGCCGATTCTGGCCTATTTCATGGACTATTACTCATTGTTTTGGGGTCCCGGAGCGATTTTCATAGTTGCTGAACCCCAAGATGCACTTACGTGTTGGTCATCAACACTCACGGTTTTGGCCGATTCTGGCCCGTTTCATGACACTCACTATTTTGGGGTCCTGGAGTGATTTCCATGATTAAAGAACCCCGGGGTGCGTTTACGTGTCGGTCATCAACACTCACAGTTTTCGCTGATGCAGGCCTGTTTCATGGACTATTACTCATTAATTTGGGGTCCCGGAGCGATTTCCATAATTGTTGAACCCCAAGATGCACTTACGTGTCGGCCATCAACAATCGCGGTTTTGACTGATTCTGGCCTGTTTCATGGACACTCACTGTTTTGGGGTCCCGGAGTGATATCCATGACAAACGAACCCTAGGGTGCGTTTATGTGTCGGTCATCAACACTCACAGTTTTGGTCCATTCTGGCCTGTTTCGTGGACTATTTCTCACTGTTTTGGGGTCCCAGAGTAAATTCCACGATTAACGAACCCCGGGTTGCGTTTAAGTGTCGGTCATCAACACTCACAGTTTGGGCTAATTCTGGCCCGTTTCGTGGACTATTACTCACTGTTTTGTCGTCCCAGGGTGATTTCCACGATTAACGAAAGCTGAGGTGCGTTTACGTGTCGGTCATCAACACTCACAGTTCTGGCTAATTCTGGTCCGTTTCATGGACTATTACTCATTGTTTTGGGGTCCCGGAGCGATTTCCATAGTTGTTGAACCCCAAGATGCACTTACGTGTCAGTCATCAACACCCACAGTTTTGGCCGATTCTAGCCCGTTCCATGGACTATTACTTACTGTTTAGGGGTCCCGGAGTGATTTCCACGATTAACGAACGGCGGGGTGCATTTACGTGTCGGTCATCAACACTCACATTTTTGGCCGATTCTGGCCCGTTTCATGGACTGTTACTCATTGTTTTGGGGTTCCGGAGCGATTTCCGTAGTTGCTGAACCCCAAGATGCGCTTATGTGTCGGTCATCAACAGTTGCGGTTTTGGTTGATTCTGGCCCGTTACATGGACTATTAATCATTGTTTTGGGGTCCCAGAGTGATTTCCATGATTGACGATCCCTGGGGTGCGCTTACGTGTCGGTCATCAATACTCACAGTTTTAGCCGATTCTGACCCATTTCATGGACTATTACTCACTGTTTTGGGGTCCCGGAGTGATTTTCACGATTAACGAACCCCGGGGTGCATTTACGTGCCGGTCATCAACACTCACAGTTTTGGCCGATTCTGGCCCGTTTCATGTACCATTACTCATTGTTTTGGGTTCCCGGAGCGATTTCCATATTTGTTGAACCCCAAGATGCGCTTACGTGTCGGTCATCAACAGTCGCGGTTTTGGCCGATTCTGGCCCGTTTCATGGACAATTAATCACTGTTTTGGGATCCGAGAGTGATTTTCACGATTGACAATCCCCGGGGTGCGCTTATGTGTCGGTCATCAACACTCACAGCTTTGGCCGATTCTAGCCCGTTTCATGGACTATTACTCACTATTTTGCGCTTACATTTCGGTCGTCAACACCCACATTTTTGGCCGTTTCTAGCCCGTTCCGTGGACTATTAGTCATTGTTTTGGGGTCCCGGAGTGATTTTCACGATTAACGAACCCTGGGGTGCGTTTACGTGTCGGTCATCAACACTTTTGGCCGATTCTGTCCCGTGTCGTGGACTATTACTCACTGTTTTGGCGTCCCGGAGAGATTTCCACGATTAACAAACCCCGAGGTGTGTTTACGTCTCGGTCATCAACACTCACAGTTTTGGCCGATTCTGGCCCGTCTCATGGACTATTACTCATTGTTTTGGGGTCCTGAAGCGATTTCCATAGTTGTTGAACCCCAAGATACACTTACGTGTCGGTCATCAACACTCGTGGTTTTCACGTTTGACGATCCCCGGGGTGCGCTTACGTGTCGTTCATCAACACTCATAGTTTTGGCCGATTCTGGCCCTTTTCATGGACTATTACACACTGTTTTGGGCTCCCAGATTGAGTTCCATAGTTGTTGAACCCCAAGGTGCGCTTACGTTTCGGTCATCAACACCCACAGTTTTGGCCGTTTATGGCCCATTTCGTGGACTATTAGTCATTGTTTTGGGGTCCCAGAGTGATTTTCAATATTAACCAACCCCGGGGTGAATTTACGTGTCGGTCATCAATACTTTTGGCCGATTCTGTCCAGATTCGTGGACTATTACTCACTGTTTTGGTGTCCCGGAGAGATTTCCATGATTAACGAACCCCGAGGTGCGTTTATGTGTCGGTCATCGACACTCACAGCTTTGGCCGATTCTGGCCTATTTCATGGACTATTACTCATTGTTTTGGGGTCCCGGAGCGATTTTCATAGTTGCTGAACCCCAAGATGCACTTACGTGTTGGTCATCAACACTCACGGTTTTGGCCGATTCTGGCCCGTTTCATGACACTCACTATTTTGGGGTCCTGGAGTGATTTCCATGATTAAAGAACCCCGGGGTGCGTTTACGTGTCGGTCATCAGCACTCACAGTTTTCGCTGATGCAGGCCTGTTTCATGGACTATTACTCATTAATTTGGGGTCCCGGAGCGATTTCCATAATTGTTGAACCCCAAGATGCACTTACGTGTCGGCCATCAACAATCGCGGTTTTGACTGATTCTGGCCCGTTTCATGGACACTCACTGTTTTGGGGTCCCGGAGTGATATCCATGACAAACGAACCCTAGGGTGCGTTTATGTGTCGGTCATCAACACTCACAGTTTTGGTCGATTCTGGCCTGTTTCGTGGACTATTTCTCACTGTTTTGGGGTCCCAGAGTAAATTCCACGATTAACGAACCCCGGGTTGCGTTTAAGTGTCGGTCATCAACACTCACAGTTTGGGCTAATTCTGGCCCGTTTCGTGGACTATTACTCACTGTTTTGTCGTCCCAGGGTGATTTCCACGATTAACGAAAGCTGAGGTGCGTTTACGTGTCGGTCATCAACACTCACAGTTCTGGC
The DNA here is from genome assembly GCA_963921465.1 of Triticum timopheevii. Lineage (NCBI taxonomy): Eukaryota > Viridiplantae > Streptophyta > Magnoliopsida > Poales > Poaceae > Triticum > Triticum timopheevii. The sequence continues at coordinate 670,061,103 of OY997266.1, read as the reverse complement.
TAATTCTGGTCCGTTTCATGGACTATTACTCATTGTTTTGGGGTCCCGGAGCGATTTCCATAGTTGTTGAACCCCAAGATGCACTTACGTGTCAGTCATCAACACCCACAGTTTTGGCCGATTCTAGCCCGTTCCATGGACTATTACTTACTGTTTAGGGGTCCCGGAGTGATTTCCACGATTAACGAACGGCGGGGTGCATTTACGTGTCGGTCATCAACACTCACATTTTTGGCCGATTCTGGCCCGTTTCATGGACTGTTACTCATTGTTTTGGGGTTCCGGAGCGATTTCCGTAGTTGCTGAACCCCAAGATGCGCTTATGTGTCGGTCATCAACAGTTGCGGTTTTGGTTGATTCTGGCCCGTTACATGGACTATTAATCATTGTTTTGGGGTCCCAGAGTGATTTCCATGATTGACGATCCCTGGGGTGCGCTTACGTGTCGGTCATCAATACTCACAGTTTTAGCCGATTCTGACCCATTTCATGGACTATTACTCACTGTTTTGGGGTCCCGGAGTGATTTTCAGGATTAACGAACCCCGGGGTGCATTTACGTGCCGGTCATCAACACTCACAGTTTTGGCCGATTCTGGCCCGTTTCATGTACCATTACTCATTGTTTTGGGTTCCCGGAGCGATTTCCATATTTGTTGAACCCCAAGATGCGTTTACGTGTCGGTCATCAACAGTCGCGGTTTTGGCCGATTCTGGCCCGTTTCATGGACAATTAATCACTGCTTTGGGATCCCAGAGTGATTTTCACGATTGACGATCCCCGGGGTGCGCTTATGTGTTGGTCATCAACACACAGCTTTGGCCGATTCTAGCCCTTTTCATGGACTATTACTGACTATTTTGGGCTCCCAGAGTGATTTCCATAGTTGTTGAACCCAAGGTGCGCTTACATTTCGGTCGTCAGCACACACATTTTTGGCCATTTCTGGCCCGTTCCGTGGACTATTAGTCATTGTTTTGGGGTCCCGGAGTGATTTTCACGATTAACGAACCCCGGGGTGCGTTTATGTGTCGGCAGTCAACACTTTTGGCCGATTCTATCCCGTGTCGTGGACTATTACTCACTGTTTTGGCGTCCCGGAGAGATTTCCACGATTAACGAACCCCGAGGTGCGTTTACGTGTCGGTTATCAACACACACAGCTTTGCCCGATTCTGGCCCGTTTCATGGACTATTTCTCACTATTTTGGGGTCCCGGGGTGATTTCCACGATTAACGAACCCCGGGGTGCGTTTGAGTGTCGGTCATCAACACTCACAGTTTCGGCCGATTCTGGCCAGTTTCGTGGACTTTTACTCTCTGTTTTGTCGTCCCAGAGTGTTTTCCACGATTAACGAACCCCGAAGTGCGTGCATGTGTCGGTCATCAACACTCATAGTTCTGGCAAATTCTGGCCCGTTTCATGGAATATTACTCATTGTTTTGGGGTTCCGGAGCAATTTCCATAGTTGTTGAACCCCAAGATGTGCTTATGTGTCGGTGATCAACACCCATAGTTTTGGCCGATTCATGCCCGTTTCATGGACTATTACACATTGTTCTGGTGTCCCCTTGTGATTTCCACGATTAAGGAACCACAGGGTGCGTTTAAGTGTAGGTCATCAACACTTTTGGCCGATTCTGTCCCATTTCGTGGAATATTACTCACTGTTTTGGCGTCCCGGAGAGATTTCCACGATTAACAAACCCCGAGGTGTGTTTACGTCTCAGTCATCACCACTCACAGTTTTGGCCAATTCTGGCCCGTCTCATGGACTATTATTCATTCTTTTGGGGTCCCGAAGCGATTTCCATAGTTGTTGAACCCCAAGATGCACTTACGTGTCGGTCATCAACACTCGCGGTTTTCACGTTTGACGATCCCCGGGGTGCGCTTACGTGTCGTTCATCAACACTCACAATTTTGGCCGATTCTGGCCCTTTTCATGGACTATTACTCACTGTTTTGGGCTCCCAGATTGAGTTCCATAGTTGGTGAACCCCAAGGTGCGCTTACGTTTCGGTCATCAACACCCACAGTTTTGGCCGTTTATGGCCCATTTCGTGGACTATTAGTCATTGTTTTGGGGTCCCAGATTGATTTTCACGATTAACCAACCCCGGGGTGCATTTACGTGTCGGTCATCAATACTTTTGGCCAATTCTGTCCAGATTTGTGGACTATTACTCACTATTTTGGTGTGCCGGAGAGATTTCCACGATTAACGAACCCCGAGGTGCGGTTATGTGTCGGTCATCAACACTCACAGCTTTGGCCGATTCTGGCCTGTTTCATGGACTATTACTCATTGTTTTGGGGTCCCGGAGCGATTTACATAATTGTTGAACCCCAATATGCACTTATGTGTCGGTCATCAACACTCGCGGTTTTGACTGATTCTGGCCCGTTTCGTGGACACTCACTATTTTGGGGTCCCGGAGTGATTTCCATGATTAACAAACCCCGGGGAGCGTTTATGTGTCGGTCATCAACACTCACAGTTTTGGCCGATTCTGGCCTGTTTCGTGGACTATTACTCACCGTTTTGGGGTCCCAGAGTGATTTCCATGATTGACGATCCCCGGGGTGCGCTTACGTGTCGGTCATCAATACTCACAGTTTTAGCCGATTCTGACCCGTTTCATGGACTATTACTCACCGTTTTGGGGTCCCGGAGTGATTTTCACGATTAACGAACCCCGGGGTGTATTTACGTGCCGGTCATCAACACTCACAGTTTTGGCCGATTCTGGCCCGTTTCAGGTACCATTACTCATTGTTTTGGGTTCCCGAAGCGATTTCCATAGTTGTTGAACCCCAAGATGCATTTACATGTCGGTCATCAACACCCACAGTTTTGGCCGATTCTAGCCCGTTCCATGGACTATTACTTACTGTTTTGGGGTCCCGGAGTGATTTCCACGATTAACGAAACGTGGGGTGCATTTACGTGTCGGTCATCAACACTCACATTTTTGGCCGATTCTGGCTAGTTTCATGGACTGTTACTCATTGTTTCGGGGTTCCGGAGCGATTTTCGTAGTTGCTGAACCCCAAGATGCGCTTATGTGTCGGTCATCAACAGTTGCGGTTTTGGTCGATTCTGGCCCGTTACATGGACTATTAATCATTGTTTTGGGGTCCCAGAGTGATTTCCATGATTGACGATCCCCGGGGTGCGCTTACGTGTCGGTCATCAATACTCACAGTTTTAGCCGATTCTGACCCGTTTCATGGACTATTACTCACCGTTTTGGGGTCCCGAAGTGATTTTCACGATTAACGAACCCCGGGGTGCATTTATGTGCCGGTCATCCACACTCACAGTTTTGGCCGATTCTGGCCCGTTTCAGGTACCATTACTCATTGTTTTGGGTTCCCGAAGCGATTTCCATATTTGTTGAACCCCAAGATGCGCTTACGTGTCGGTCATTAACAGTCGCGGTTTTGGCCGATTCTGGCCCGTTTCATGGACAATTAATCACTGTTTTGGGGTCCCAGAGTGATTTTCACGATTGACGATCCCCGGGGTGCGCTTATGTGTCGGTCATCAACACTCAAAGCTTTGGCCGATTCTAGCCTGTTTCCTGGACTATTACTGACTATTTTGGGCTCCCAGAGTGATTTCCATAGTTGTTGAATCCCAAGATGCGCTTACATTTCGATCGTCAACACCCACATTTTTGGCCGTTTCTGGCCCGTTCCGTGGACTATTAGTCATTGTTTTGGGGTCCCGGAGTGATTTTCACGATTAACGAACCCCGGGGTGCGTTTACGTGTCGACAATCAACACTTTTGGCCGATTCTGTCCCGTGTCGTGGACTATTACTCACTGTTTTGGCGTCCCGGAGAGATTTCCACGATTAACGAACCCCGAGGTGCGTTTACGTGTCGGTTATCAACACACAAAGCTTTGCCCGATTCTCACTATTTTGGGGTCCCGGGGTGATTTCCATGATTAACGAACCCCGGCGTGCGTTTAAGTGTCGGTCATCAACACTCACAGTTTCGGCCGATTCTGGCCCGTTTCGTGGAGTATTACTCTCTGTTTTGTCGTCCCAGAGTGTTCTCCACGATTAACGAACCCCGAGGTGCGTTTATGTGTCGGTCATCAACACTCATAGTTGTGGCAAATTCTGGCCCGTTTCACGGACTATTACTCATTGTTTTGGGGTCCTGGAGCGATTTCCATAGTTGTTGAACCCCAAGATGTGCTCATGTGTCGGTGATCAACACCCATAGTTTTGGCCGATTCATGCCCGTTTCATGGACTATTACTCACTGTTCTGGGGTCCCCGAGTGATTTCCACAATTAAGGAACCCCAGGGTGCGTTTAAGTGTAGGTCATCAACACTTTTGGCCGATTTTGTCCCATTTCGTGGACTATTACTCACTGTTTTGGCGTCCCGGAGAGATTTCCGTGATTAACAAACCCCGAGGTGTGTTTACGTCTCGGTCATCAACACTCACAGTTTTGGCCGATTCTGGCCCGTCTCATGGACTATTACTCATTGTTTTGTGTCCCGAAGCGATTTCCATAGTTGTTGACCCCCAAGATGCACTTACCTGTCGGTCATCAACACTCGCGGTTTTCACGTTTGACAATCCCCGGGGTGCGCTTACGTGTCGTTCATCAACACTCACAGTTTGGCCGATTCTGGCCGTTTTCATGGACTATTACTCACTGTTTTGGGCTCCCAGATTGAGTTCCATAGTTGTTGAACCCCAAGGTGCGCTTACATTTCGGTCATCAACACCCACAGTTTTGGCCATCTATGGCCCATTTCGTGGACTATTAGTCATTGTTTTGGGGTCGCAGAGTGATTTTCACGATTAACCAACCCCGGGGTGCATTTACGTGTCGGTCATCAATACTTTTGGCCGATTCTGTCTTGATTCGTGGACTATTACTCACTGTTTTGGTGTCCCGGAGAGATTTCCACGATTAACGAACCCTGAGGTGCGTTTATGTGTCGGTCATCAACACTCACAGCTTTGGCCGATTCTGGCCTGTTTCATGGACTATTACTCATTGTTTTGGGGTCCCGGAGCGATTTCCTTAATTGTTGAATCCCAAGATGCACTTACGTGTCGGTCATCAACACTCACTGTTTTGGGGTTCCGGAGTGATTTCCATGATTAACGAACCCCGGGGTGCGTTTATGTGTCGGTCATCAACACTCACAGTTTTGGCTGATTCTGGCATGTTTTGCGGACTATTTCTCACTGTTTTGGGGTCCCGGAGTGATTTCCACGATTAACGAACCCCGGGTTGCGTTTAAGTGTCGGTCATCAACACTCACAGTTTGGGCTGATTCTGGCCCGTTTCGTGGACTATTGCTCACTGTTTTGTCGTCCCAGGGTGATTTCCACGATTAACGAAACCTGAGGTGCGTTTACATGTCGGTCATCTACACCCACAGTTCTGGCTAATTCTGGACGGTTTCATGGACAATTACTCATTGTTTTGGGGTCCCGGAGCGATTTTCATAGTTGTTGAACCCCAAGATGCGCTTACATGTCGGTCATCAACACCCACAGTTTTGGCCGATTCTAGCCCGTTTCATGGACTATTACTTACTGTTTTGGGGTCCCAGAGTGATTTCCACGAATAACAAACTGTGGGGTGCATTTACGTCTCGGTCATCAACACTCACAGTTTTTGCCGATTCTGGCCCGTTTCCTGGACTGTTACTCATTGTTTTGGGGTTCCGGAGCGATTTTCGTAGTTGCTGAACCCCAAGATGCACTTATGTGTCGGTCATCAACAGTTGCGGTTTTGGTCAATTCTGGCCCGTATCATGGACTATTAATCATTATTTTGGGGTCCAGAGTGATTTCCACGATTGACGATCCCCGGGGTGCGCTTACGTGTCGGTCATCAATTCTGACCCGTTTCATGGACTATTACTCACTGTTTTGGGGTCCCGGAGTGATTTTCACGATTAACGAACCCCGGGGTGCATTTACGTGCCGGTCATCCACACTCATAGTTTTGGCCAATTCTGGCCCGTTTCATGTACCATTACTCATTGTTTTGGGTTCCCGGAGCGATTTCCATATTTGTTGAACCCCAAGATGCGCTTACGTGTCGGTCACAACACCCACAGTTTTGGCCGATTCTGGCCCGTTTCATGGACTATTAGTCATTGTTTTGGGGTCCCAGAGTGCGTTTACGTGTCGGTCATCAAAACTTTTGACCGATTCTGTCCAGATTCATGGACTATTACTCATTGTTTTGGGATCCCGAAGCGATTTCCTTAATTGTTGAATCCCAAGATGCACTTACGTGTCGGTCATCAACACTCACTATTTTGGGGTCCCGGAGTGATTTCCATGATTAACGAACCCCGGGGTGCATTTATGTGTTGGTCATCAACACTCACAGTTCTGGCCGATTCTGGCCTGTTTTGTGGACTATTTCTCACTGTTTTGGGGTCCCGGAGTGATTTCCACGATTAACGAACCCCGGGTTGCGTTTAAGTGTCGGTCATCAACACTCACAGTTTGGGCTGATTCTGGCCCGTTTCATGGACTATTAATCACTGTTTTGTCGTCCCAGGGTGATTTCCATGATTAACAAAACCTGAGGTGCGTTTACGTGTCGGTCATCAGCACTCACAGTTCTAGCTAATTCTGGCCCGTTGCATGGACTATTACTCACTGTTTTGGGGTCCCGGAGCGATTTCCATAGTTGTTGAACCCCAAGATTTGCTTACGTGTCGGTCATCAACACCCACAGTTTTGGCCGATTCTAGCCCGTTTCATGGACTATTACTTACTGTTTTGGGGTCCCGGGGTGATTTCCACGATTAACGAACCGTGGGGTGCATTTACGTGTCGGTCATCAACACTCACAGTTTTGGCCGATTCTGGCCCGTTTCATGGACTGTTACTCATTGTTTTGAGCGATTTTCATAGTTGCTGAACCCCAAGATGTGCTGATGTGTCGGTCATCAACAGTTGCGATTTTTGGTCGATTCTGGCCCGTTTCATGGACCATTAATCATTGTTTTGGGGTCCTAGAGTGATTTCCACAATTGACGATCCCCGGGGTGCGCTTACAAGTCGGTCATCAATACTCACAGTTTTAGCCGATTCTGACCCGTTTCATGGACTATTACTCACTGTTTTGGGGTCCCGGAGTGATTTTCACGATTAACGAACCCCGGGGTGCATTTACGTGTCGGTCATCAACACTCACAGTTTTGGCTGATTCTGGCCCGTTTCATGTACCATTATTCATTGTTTTGGGTTCCCGGAGCGATTTCCATATTTGTTGAACCCCAAGATGCGCTTACGTGTCGGTCATCAACACCCACAGTTTTGGCCGTTTATGGCCCATTTCGTGGACTATTAGTCATTGTTTTGGGGTCCCAGAGTGATTTTCACGATTGACGATCCCCGGTGTGCGCTTATGTGTCGGTCATCAACACTCACAGCTTTGGCCAATTCTGGCCCGTTTCATGGACTATTACTCACTATTTTGGGCTCCCAGAGTAATTTCCATAGTTGTTGAACCCCAAGGTGTGCTTACGTTTTGGTCGTCAACACCCACAGTTTTGGCCGTTTCTGGCCTGTTTCGTGGACTATTAGTCATTGTTTTGGGGTCCCGGAGTGATTTTCACGATTAACGAACCCTGGGGTGCGTTTACGTGTCGGTCATCAACACTTTAGGCCGATTCTGTCCCGTCTCATGGACTATTACTCACTGTTTTGGTGTCCCGGAGAGATTTCCACGATTAACAAACTCCGAGGAGCGTTTACGTGTCGGTCATCAACACTCACAGCTTTGACCGATTCTGACCCGTTTCATGGATACACACTGTTTTGGGGTCCTGGAGTGATTTCCATCATTAACGAACCCCGGGGTGGGTTTACGTGTCGGTCATCAACACTCACAGTTTTGGCCGATTCTGGCCTGTTTCGTGGACTATTTCTCACTATTTTGGGGTCCCGGGGTGATTTCCACGATTAAGAACCACGGGGTGTGTTTAAGTGTAGGTCATCATCACTTTTGGCCGATTTTGTCCCGTTTCGTGGACTATTACTCACTGTTTTGGGGTCCCGGAGTGATTTCCACAATTAACGAACCCCGGGGTGCGTTTACGTGTTGGTCATCAACACTCACGGTTTTGGCCGATTCTGGCCTGTTTCGTGGACTATTTCTCACTGTTTTGGGGTCACGGAGTGATTTCCACGATTAACGACCCCGGCTTGCATTTAAGTGTCGGTCATCAACACTCAACGTTTCGCCTGATTCTGGCCCGTTTCGTGGACTATTACTCACTGTTTTGTCGTCCTAGGGTGATTTCCACGATTAACGAACCCTGAGGTGTGTTTACGTGTCGGAAATCAACACTCACAGTTCTGGCTAATTTTGGCCCGTTTCATGGACTATTACTCATTGTTTTGGGGTCCCGGAGCGAATTCCATAATTGTTGAACCCCAAGAAGCGCTTACGTGTCGGTCATCAACACCCATAGTTTTTGCCGATTCTAGCCCGTTTCATGGACTATTACTTACTGTTTTGGGGTCCCGGAGTGATTTCCACGATTAATGAACCATGGGGTGCATTTACGTGTCTGTCATCAACACTCACAGTTTTGGCCGATTCTGGTCCATTTCAAGGACTATTACTCATTGTTTTGGGGTCCCAGAGCGATTTCCATTGTTGTTGAACCCCAAGATGCGCTTATGTGTCGGTCATCAACAGTCGCGGTTTGGCCGATTCTGACCCGTTTCATGGACTATTAATCACTGTTTTGTGGTCCCAGAGTGATTTCCACGATTGACGATCCCCGGGGTGCGCTTACGTGTCGGTCATCAACGCTCACAGTTTTGGCCGATTCTGGCCCGTTTCATGGACTATTACTCACTGTTTTGGGCTCCCAGAGTGATTTCCTTAGTTGTTGAAAACAAGGTGCGCTTATCGTTTCGGTCATCAACCCCCACAGTTTTGGCCGTTTCTGGCCCGTTTCATGGACTATTAGTCATTGTTTTGGGGTCCCCGAGTGATTTTCACGATTAACGAACCCCGGGGTGCGTTTACGTGTTGGTTGAGGGAGTCCTGTACTAGAGGTTGTTTGGATAGCCGAACTATCATCATTGGCCGGACTCCAAGACTATGAAGATACAAGATTGAAGACTTCGTCCCGTGTCCGAATGGGACTTTCCTTGGCGTGGAAGGCAAGCTTGGCAATACGGATATGTAGATCTCCTACCATTGTAGCCGACTCTGTGTAACTCTAGCCCTCTCCGGTGTCTATATAAACCGGAGGGTTTTAGTCCATAGGACAGAACAACAATCATACCATAGGCTAGCTTCTAGGGTTTAGCCTCCTTCATCTCGTGGTAGATCCACTCTTGTACTACCCAGATCGTCAATATCAATCAAGCAGGAGTAGGGTTTTACCTCCATCGAGAGGGCCCGAACCTGGGTAAAAACATCGTGTCCCTTGTCTCCTGTTACCATCCGCCTAGACGCACAGTTCGGGACCCCCTACCCGAGATCTGCCGGTTTTGACACCGACATTGGTGCTTTCATTGAGAGTTCCTTTGTGTCGTCGCATATAGGCCCGATGGCTCCTTCGATCATCAACAACGCAGTCCAGGGCGAGACTTTTCTCCCCGGACAGATCTTCGTGTTCGGCGGCTTTGCACTGCGGGCCAACTCGTTTGGCCATCTGGAGCAGATCGGAAGCTACGCCCCTGGCCATCAGGTCAGATTTGGAAGCTTGAACTTCACGGCCGACATCCGCGGAGACTTGATCTTCGATGGATTCGAGCCACAACCGAGTGCGCCACACTGTCACGATGGGCATGATTTAACTCTGCTGCCGGACAGTGCCCTGGAGGCCGCATACGAGTCCGCTCCGACCCTTAATTCGGAGCCGACTGCACCGATCGAGGATGGGTGGCTAGACACCGCCTCAGGGGCAGCTACCTCTACGGCGATGGAGCCGAATACCGATCCTGTCCTTTGTGAAGCTCGTGACTCCGAGGTGCCGGACTCCCCGCTGGACTCCGAACCTCCCGCGCCCCTACAAATCGAATCTGATTGGGCGCCGATCATGGAGTTCACCGCTGCGGACATCTTTCAACACTCGCCTTTTGGCGACATCCTGAATTCGCTAAAGTACCTCTCATTATCAGGAGAGCCCTGGCCGGACTATGGTCAGGACGGTTGGGATGCGGACGACGAAGAAATTCAAAGCCACCCACCACCCACTTTGTAGCCACTGTCGACGACCTAACCGACATGCTTGACTTCGACTCCGAAGACATCGACGGTATGGACGACGATGCTGGAGACGACCAAGAAGCAGCGCCTACTGGGCACTGGAAAGCCACCTCGTCTCACGACATATACATGGTGGATATCACAAAGGACGGGAATGTCGAGGGAACAACGGAGGAAGACTCCTCCAAGAAACAGCCTAAGCGCCGGCGTCAGCGGCGCCACTCTAAATCCCGCCACAGCAAGAATGGAGATTCCGGCACTGGAGATAATAACACCCCAGACAGTGCTGAAGACAACCCCCTCCAGCAAGATTCAGCACAGGAGGACGGAGAAGCTAGCCCTCACGAGAGAGCGGCGGACGAAGAGGTAGACGATGATAATTACATGCCTCCCTCTGGAGACGAGGCAAGCCTCGACGACGACGAATTCGTCGTGCCTGAGGATCCCATCGAACAAGAGCGTTTTAAACGCAGGCTTATGGCCACGACAAGCAGCCTCAAGAAAAAGCAGCAACAACTTAGAGTTGATCAAGATCTGCTAGCCGACAGATGGACTGAAGTCCTTGCGGCCGAAGAGCACGAACTCGAACGCCCCTCCAAAAGCTACCCCAAACGCAAGCTGCTCCCCCGATTAGAGGAGGAAGCATATAAACCTACATCACCAGCGCACAATACGGCTGACCGGCCACCTCGTGGCCGCGACAGAGAGGCCTCTAGGCCCTCCACTAAAACCGTACCCCGGCATCACTCGAAAACCACAAAGCCACGGGGGATTGCGCCGGACTTGCAAGACATATTGGAGGATAAGGCACGACAATCAAGACCGATCTACGGATCGCGTGGGCGCCCCACAATACGCGACGACAACCGTCACGCCGGATACAGCAAGTCCGGCCGGGCCGAACACAGTAGACAAAGCTCGTTTAAGCTACGTCGTGATATAGCCCAATACAGAGGTGCCGCACACCCACTATGCTTCACAGATGAAGTAATGGATCATCAAATCCCCGAAGGGTTTAAACCCGTGAATATTGAATCCTATGATGGCACAACAGACCCCGCGGTTGGGATCGAAGACATCTCCTTCATATCCACATGGCCCACGGCGATCATCTTCACGCCATCAAATACCTCCCACTCAAGCTTAAAGGACCAGCTCGGCATTGGCTCAATAGCTTGCCAGCAGAATCAATTGGGTGTTGGGAGGATCTGGAAGCCGCATTCCTTGATAACTTCCAGGGCACATATGTGCGACCACCAGACAACAATGACCTAAGCCACATAATTCAGCAGCCAGACGAATCGGCCAAACAATTCTGGACACGGTTATTAACCAAGAAAAATCAAATCGTCGACTGTCCGGATGCGGAGGCCTTCGCAGCCTTCAAACACAACATCCAAGACGAGTGGCTTGCCCGGCACCTAGGACAGGAAAAGCCGAAATCCATGGCAGCCCTCACATCACTCGTGACCCGCTTCTGCGTGGGAGAGGACAGCTGGCTAGCCCGTAGCAACAACCTCAGCAAAAATTCTGACAGTCCGGATACCAAAGACCGCAATGGCAGGTCGCGTCGGAACAAGCACAAACGCCGCATTAACGGCGATAATACTGAGGATACAGCAGTCAACGCCGGATTCAGAGGCTCTAAACCCGGTCAGCGGAAAAAGCCATTCAAAAGAACTACTCCGGGTCCGTCCAATTTGGACCGAATACTCAACCGCTTGTGCCAAATACACGGCACCCCCGAAAAGCCAGCTAATCACACCAACAGGGACTGTTGGGTATTCAAGCAAGCAGGCAAGTTAACTGCCGAAAATAATGACAAGGGGCTGCATAGCGACGATGAGGAAGAGACCCGGCCGCCGAACAATAGAGGACAGAAGGGTTTCCCCCCACAAGTGCGGACGGTGAACATGATATACGCAACCCACATACCCAAAAGGGAGCGGAAGCGTGCACTCAGGGACGTATACGCGATGGAGCCAGTCGCCCCAAAGTTCAACCCATGGTCCTCCTGCCTGATCACTTTTGATCGAAGGGACCACCCCACCAGCATCCGCCACGGCGGATTCGCCGCATTGGTTCTAGACCCAATCGTCGATGGATTTCACCTCACTAGAGTCCTGATGGACGGTGGCAGCAACCTGAACCTGCTTTATCAGGATACAGTGCGCAAGATGGACATAGACCCCTCAAGGATTAAACCCACAAAGACGACCTTCAAAGGCGTCATACCAGGTGTAGAGGCCAATTGTACAGGCTCAGTTACACTAGAAGTGGTCTTCGGATCCCCGGATAACTTCCAAAGCGAGGAGTTAATCTTCGACATAGTTCCGCTCCGCAGAGGCTATCATGCTCTGCTCGGATGGACCGCATTTGCAAAGTTCAACGCGGTGCCGCACTACGCATACCTCAAGCTCAAGATGCCAGGCCCTCAAGGATTCATCACGGTCAACGGAAACACTGAACGCTCTCTCCAAACGGAGGAACATACAGCGGCTCTCGCGGCAGAAGTACAGAGCAGCCTCTTATGGCAATTCTCGAGTCCGGCCGTTAAGCGACCGGACACTGCCAGACGCGCCCGGAGTAACCTACAACAAGACCACCTGGCATGTTCCGAGCACGCGTAGCAATGCGTCCCCAACCCCAGCACTTGCAAAATTGCAAGACCGATACTTCACGTACATCATTACGCTCTGGAGATACCATGGGCATAGGGGGAGGGGCACGACCACGACAGGCCCAAAGTGCCGCTCAACCACACCAGGGGCTCGCAACTGTGTCATCCTTTTTCTTTCCATTTTTTTCAATTTATCCACAGGACTCCATTTACCAGAGGCCCTGTCTGGCAGTAGACCTGCCGAACTCACGATGCAACAGCCAGGGAAGGAGAAAGGCTATGACGAGTATCCAGGTGGTCTCCATTACGAGCATTAAATATGTTTTATACGCCATTCCGTAGCCTACCCTGGAGGGGGACATGTTTAATAGTCCCACCCCTCGCTTATCGCACTATTTGTATCGTTCTGCATTCATGGCAGTATCTCTTGAATAAACAATGCATCTCTTTTTGCCTATAATTGCATTCCTTTCTTATACATATGTTCATTTATGACATGTTGCACCCGTACACTTTGGTACGGCTAAACACACCAGGGGCTTAAGTTCCCCACATTATGGTGTGATAAGTCCGAACACTTCCACAAGTGCGGCACCCCGAACTTATAGCATTATATGCATCGGCTCCGAATCATGTCTTGGGTCAATAGTTGGGTTTGCCCGGCTCCCATGTTTTGGTACCTTACGTTCGGTTATATCGGCTAAGGTACAGCTGGGAGAACCACTACGATTACGCCCCAGTTGAGCTGGGCGAGCGCCTCAGTGGAGAATGCTAAAACTGACCGTCATGATGAGGCGAGAGCCGGTCGCTGTTCGAGAGGTTTTTACGAGTCCCTAAAGACTTATGCCGCTTAGAGTGAGGAACCGGCTTTGTTCGGCCTAGACGTGGATAGCGCCCCGATTTCGGCCTTCTGAACTCTGGGGGCTTCGCCAAAATTTAAAATTATAGAATTCTATGGCTAAGTGAGAGTGTTCAAGCATTATAAGTCCAGTTGCCTCGTTCATTGTGTTGAGCGCGTCCCTAGATGGACCCAAACATGGTAACAAGAGCGCTCAAGTTTATCCCGAACACCCTAGCACTCGTGGCATGGGGGCTGAAGCCGACGACTTGCCATCTCTCAGATTTGATAAACGGCCGCACAGAAGGTAATATTTTAAATCAACAAGCGTTGCTTAGCGCATATGAACAAAGTTTTCAGCGCACAGGATAACAAAATGCGAGTCTACTCAAATATTACATCTTTGGAGCACTCACCCGCAATCATGCGGGCACCCTTCAGGACACCCTTATAATACATCTCGGGCGTGCGATACTCTTTGCCCGTCGGTGGTGCGTCCGTCACAAGCTTCTAAGCATCCATCCTGCCCTAGTGCACCTTTGCACGGGCACTGAGGGAGTCCTGGACTTGGGGGTGTCCGGACAGCCGGACTATCATTATCCGCCGGACTCCAAGATTACGAAGACACAAGATTGAAGACTCCGTCCCATGTCCGGATGGGACTTTCCTTGGCGTGGAAGGCAAGCTTGGCGATACGGATATGTAGATCTCCAACCATTGTAACCGACTCTGTGTAACCCTAGCCTCCTCCGGTGTCTATATAAACCTGAGGGCTTTAGTCCGTAGGACAACATACATTACAACAATCATACCATAGGCTAGCTTCTAGTGTTTAGCCTCCTTGTTCTCGTGGTAGATCCACTCTTGTACTACCCATATCATCAATATTAATCAAGCAGGACGTAGGGTTTTACCTCCATCGAGAGGGCCCGAACCTGGGTAAAAACATCGTGTCCCTCGTCTCCTGTTACCATCCGCCTAGATGCACAGTTCGGGACCCCCTACCTGAGATCCGCCGGTTTTGACACCGACATTGGTGCTTTCATTGAGAGTTCCTCTGTGTCGTCACCAATAGAGCGGATGCCTCCACCCGTCTTCAAAGACGGTGTTTTCGCCGAAGGGGCCTTGGCCGCCGGCCAAACTATCCGGCTTGGTGGTTTTCTTATGACCGCCTGTCTGGCCGCCGCTTCGACGATGACTTCTCGAGTCGTTAGAAGCAATCTTCGTGTCAGCCCTAAAGCTGCTGAACAGTTGGATCTGATAGAGCTCTTGTCTGTTAACGAGCTCTTGGATCGCATCGCCGCCCTGGGAGTCACTATGGACTACAACCAGATTGGGCACCGATCTGAGAGAGATTAAGTCTTTGCCTGTATTGAAAACTATTCATGTCCGGATTCCAGAACCCACCATGCCGGATTCCCGCGGAGGGACGGACTTCGATCGAGCATTGAACTTAAAATCATGCATCGCTCCGGACTCGCTGGATTGTGTCCAGCAAACCAAGCTTCCAAATTCGGAAACCCCTAGGCCTTTGAGCACCAAGACGGGCAGGGATCCGGATTTTAGTCCACCCACCCGCCAGACATATGCGATCTATCTCTAATACAGCAAGAGCCCGCTGAAACAGTACATCACTACTGGGCCAGATTCCTCCTGGTTATGGACAGGATAAAGGACTACCGAGAGGAAAACGCAATCTCAATCTTCTGCAATAACTGCACGGACAAGGGAATACTAAACGCCATTGATCGTCGCAGAATTACGCGCTTCACCGATCTGGCATCCATAGTACGAAAGTACTGTGCGATGGAGAGTTTCCGGAAAACTGAAAATCAATTTTGGGATAATCCGGCCCCAAACCCAGTCCGCAGCAAAAGGGCACCTTACACTCAGGCCCCAGATGCAAAAACGAAAAAAAAAACCCAATAAGGGAAACGGAACCGTACTGGAGGGATGGCTCAATGGACCCTGTAAGCTTCATAGAACAGAGGGAGCCGTCCCAACACATAGCCTTCGAGCATGTTGGATATTACGGCAGGTGACCAAAAGTGGCGAGGAACTTCTAGCTCCGGGAAACCACTCCAACAATACCAGCACGGTATCAACAGTCTTCGAGACCTTCGCATCAAACAATATGCGAAAGCGAACAATCCGCAGACTCGCCGAAGTCTACCAAGTAGCAACAGCAAATCCATGGAGCGACGCAGCTATTACCTTCAACGCCAGCGACGAGCCTAAATTCCGAACAGCCAGAGCGCCAGCTGCACTGGTACTTAGTCCCATAGTGGACGGCTTTTGACTAACAAAAGTCCTCATGGATGGCGGCAGCGGACTAAACCTCATTTACGAGGAAACTCTGCGAAAAATGGAAATCGATTGGAGCCGTATTGAGCGAAGCAGCACAACCTTCAGAGGAATAATCCCTAGCCGGGAGGCACGCTGCACCGGACAAATCACACTCGATGTGGTGTTCGGCTCGCCGGACAACTACAGATCCGAAGAAGTCACGTTCCAAGTGGCCCTGTTCAACAGCGGTTATCGCGCTATATTAGGACGGGAGGCGTTCACAATTTTTCAAGCAGTACCTCATTACGGGTACATGAAGCTCAAAATGCCTGGGCCCGGCGGAATAATCACCCTCGCTAGTGATCCGGACATAGCACTCCGCGCCGAAAATAAGACAGCTGCACTAGCCCTGGAGGCACTATCCGAAGCCTTAGCAGCAGAGGAACTCACCGCGCTGCGCTCTACGGTGAACAGGGACGATGTGATACTCGATAAAAGATCCAAGTCCACCTCCTTCAAACCAACAGATGAAATAATAAAATTCCAGGTCCATCCAACGGACCCAACAAAGACGGCCTCCATCGGGGCACAATTGAACCCCGAAGTAGACGCCGCACTGCGTGAATTCCTTCGGGAAAATTGGGACATCTTCGCCTGGCATCCTTCGGATATGCCCGGAATCCCTCGCAGGTTGGCAGAACACAGCCTAAACATCCTAAAAGGATTTAAGCCAGTCAAACAGGCTCTTTGACGATTTTCCGAATCCAAAAGACAGGCAATGGGAGAAGAGCTAGCCAAACTATTGGAAGCCGGATTCATTAGAGATATCAAACATCCGGACTGGCTAGCAAATCTGGTGATGGTACCAAAGAAGGATAAATCCTGGCGCCTCTGTGTCGATTTTAAAGACCTCAATAAAGCTTGCCCAAAGGATCCCTTCCCTCTCCCCCGCATCGACCAAATTATCAATGCTACCGCAGGGCACGATTAGTTGTGCTTCTTGGACGCATACTCTGGCTATCATCAAATCAAGATGGCGGAAGCAGACCAAGCCGCAACGGCATTCATCACTCCATACGGACCATTCTGCTTCAACACGATGCCCTTCGGACTTAAAAATGTCGGTGCAACATATCAGCGCATGATTCAAACATGTCTGGCCACCCAGATCGGAAAAACAGTCGAGGCATACATAGACGACGTAGTCGTCAAAACAAAACACGTCGAAACTCTAGTAGACGATTTGAGGCTCACATTCGACAACCTCAGAGCATATGACATCAAGCTGAATCCGGAAAAATGCGTTTTCGGCGTACCAGCCGGAAAGCTGCTGGGCTTCATTGTATCCAGTAGAGCAATTGAAGCAAACCCGGCTAAAATCCGAGCTCTATCACAGTTGGATATTCCAAAAGACCTCAAACAAATACAAAAATTAACAGGATGCGTGGCAGCCTTAAGCCGCTTTATCTCCCGTCTAGGAGAAAAGGCGTTGCCCCTCTATCGCCTACTCAGGCACACCGAACACTTTGTGTGGACGGATGCTGCCACTGCCGTACTCGAAGAAATAAAAGCCATATTGGCAACAAATCCGGTCCTGGCTGCGCCCACTCTGGGCGATCCAATGTTGTTATACATCGCAGCAACACATCAAGTTGTAAGCGCGGTACTCGTCGTCGAACGAGAGACAGAAGGGCATAAATTCCCTCTTCAAAAACCAGTGTATTATGTATCCACTGTATTAACCCCCTGCAAATCCCGTTACCCGCACTATCAGAAGATAGCATATGCGGTGTTCATGGCGTCCCGGAAGCTCCAACACTACTTTCAAGAGTGTTCGATAACACTGGCCTCTGAAGTACCACTCAATGACATTATAAATAACCGCGACGCAACGGGCAGGATTGCAAAATGGGCCATTGAGCTCTTACCACTCGATATAACTTACAAACCTCGGCGAGCTATAAAGTCACAAGTTTTGGCTGACTTCATCGCCGAATGGACCGATGCCGAACTCCCTAAAGAGTACAGCGCATACTCCAACTGGACTATGCATTTCGACGGCTCCAAAATGTTGGCCGGACTGGGGGCTGGCGTCGTATTGACGTCCCCAACCGGAGATACAGTCTAGTATGTACTTCAAATAATGTACACGGACTCCAACAATGCAGCCGAATACGAGGCCCTGTTACATGGTCTCCGGATAGCAGTCTCCATGGGCATTCAACGCCTAGAGGTGCGCGGGGATTCAAACCTTGCAATATCCCAGATAAACGAAGACTTTGACGCCAAGGATCCGAAAATGGCAGCATATCGCAATGCTGTCCTAAAAATGTCAGCTCGGTTTGATGGACTTGAATTCCATCACATAGCCCGAGACAATAACCAAGCGGCCGATGTACTGGCACGCATCGGTGCGAAACGTGATGCTGTCCCTCCAAATATCTTCGTGGAACGGCTCTTCAAGCCATCCGTACTATGGGAAGAGGAGCCCGGTAGTGACAAACTGGAAAAAACCGCACCAATCGGTGATTCAGCAGATGACATAACACCTTCAGCCCACGTCATAATGGCAGTAATCGCCGCGTGGACAGGACCTTTCCTAGCCTACTTACTTAGGCAGGAACTTCCCGAAGACCAAAACGAGGCCCGCTGCATAGTCCGGCGATCGAAGGCCTACAAGGTCCATGAGGGAGAACTTTACAAGAAAAGTACAACCGGAGTCCTTCAGAGGTGTATCTCCGAAGAGAAAGGGCGAACCCTCCTGGCTGAAATACATGCCGTACTAGGCGGACACCACGCAGCAGCCCGGGCCCTTGTAGGAAAGGCATTCCGTACAGGATTTTATTGGCCGACGGCCCGGGCAGACGCGCAGGACTTAGTCCAGCGATGCGTTGGTTGTCAGCTCTTTGCTAATCAGAGCCATATGCCGCCCACCGCCCTCAAAACCATACCCATTACCTGGCCGTTCACGGTCTGGGGGCTTGATATGGTTGGACCCCTTAAAGGGGGAACCCACAAGCAAAGGTACCTATTGGTCATGGTGGATAAATTCACCAAATGGATAGAGGCCAAGCCGGTCAAAACGGCAGAGTCCGGACCAGTGATAGACTTTATATCCGGGGTAGTACACCATTACGGAGTCCCCCACAGCATCATCACCGACAACGGCACGAACTTCACAGCCGAGGAGGTTATGACATGGTGCAAAAACATGGGCATCAAGCTCGACTACGCTTCAGTTTATCACCCTCAAACCAACGGTCAAGTGGAACGAGCAAATGGTCTCATAATGAGCGGCATTAAACCCAGACTAGTGAGGTCACTTACTAAATCCGACACAAAATGGGTCGAGGAGCTCGACTCCGTATTCTGGGGGCTGCAGACAACGCCTAACCGTACTACCGGATTCACACCATTTTTATGGTATACGGCGCAGAGGCAGTCTTGCCCTGTGACATTATTCATGACTCACCTCGAGTGCGCATGTATGAGGAAAGAGAGGCCGAGCTTGATCAGCAGGACAGCTTGGACACATTGGAGGAAGAACGTGACGTCGCGAGGCTCGTTCCGCATTTTATCAGCAGCAGGCCCGAACATATCAAAGCAGAGAAGTACGGGCCAAGACTTACAACGTTGGTGAACTAGTTCTACGCCTGCCGGACAAGAAAAAGGACAAGCTCAAGCCCAAATGGGAGGGCCCCTTCATTATCGATCAAGTCCTGACCGGCGGAGCATACCGTCTACGAAATGCGTCGGATAACCAACTCGAGCCGAACCCATGGAACGCAGCCCGCCTCCGACGATTCTATGCCTAGCGCCGGACTAAGAGTTCGTCCCCTTCCCCCGTCCAAATTTTTACACTTCGGCTGTCTTTTGTTTCTCTTTTTATGCCTTTTTATTTAAAAGCCCTTATGGGCCTATTTTCGCATTATTTGCATATGCATGATGTGCCATCCGCACTCATTATTCTTGGGGGCTTCTTTTACAGAAGCTCAACAAAACGGGTTTCATACCCAGCACATGTGTCACGCTTCCACATGTACCTTTTACTCGCCATTATATGCATCGATATGACTTAAGTTTTGGCCAAGCTGGGTTGCCTGGCTCCTGTGCTTACCCCTACGTTCCCGATTGTTCGGCTAGGAGGTAAAGGGAGCACCTCTGCGATTGTTACTGCCGGGTCAGCCGGATGTGTACCTCAGACTGGGTGAAGCCGAAAGCTAGCGTTGTTAAGGGAATATTCGGTCGGTGACTTAAAAGATGACTTTTTACCTATTTATCTATCTGCCCCCAGATGTTTTACTGCTTTCTTTGCAGTCCGGACATGCACTTTAGGGCATGCCTCCCAGGGAAAGGAACCCTTAACGGAACTATTCTCCCTGGAAGATGTTTCTTACTAACCATGTAATATAACATAACTAGTTGGGCACTTGTCTGATAGAGCACTAATGACCCCTACGCCTGGTCTCCATGCATACCACGGTTGTTTCTTAACCAAAAAGGTATTCGGACACACTCCGGACTCTAGGGTCCCGAGGTTGAAGCGAAAAGGTCGGCAAAGACAAACGATCTACAATCCGGCTAGAAGGCATTTCACATGTCACTTCAAAGGATAACATACATTGTCAAATTTACTGATTGTATTCCTCCTCAATCCCGTCTAACAGGTTGTCTAATTTACAGTCCCGTTGGGAAAATTTAGCAGCCAACTCTACTTGGCTGTATACTAAACTCACAGGGATCTCCTTCCCATTGGGCCCCACTGGTCCAACTTCGGCCATGTGGTTGGGATCCGCCTTCTTGTACCGCGTCTTCACCATGGCCCAAGCCTCCCTGGCACCTTGACGGCAAGGAGAAATCTTCCACAAACGGAAGCGCTGCCGCACTCCCTGCAGCTTCTCCGCAAGCTCCCCGAGGCCCTCGGGTAGGGTGAGGGCTGGCCATAAAGCCTGAACGACGCCGCTCATTGCCTGCCGAACTCGTTCGAGTAGCTGCAACAGTTCGGGAAGTTGATCACCCGTTGATATGGGCATCTCCTCTGCAGGACGACCTGTGAGTATACCTACAAGACATATCATGTCAATATACTTCCTCGCCGAACTCTTCTTTTCAAAAGAGTCCGCTCAAGCACTTACTATAAATGCCGCGACGAAGCCGCTGATTCTCCTTAACGGAGCCGGACAGCTCGGCCCGAGCGCCTTTCAGCTCTTCTCCGAGCTTGGCGTTGGCATCCTGGAGTTTGTTCCTTTCCTGCTGAACCCTATTCAACACACTCTCGCTGGCCTTTAGCTGGCGTAGCAATGCTTGCCTGTCCGGATCTTGTCCGGCGGCACCTGCAATGTCATTATTAGACTCGCGCGCAAGCCGCATAGCGCTTATATTTATTAATAAAAATGTGTTACCAGGAGGGGTCTCTGCGTCTCCTCCTGCGGCAGCAAGTGAGGCCTCAAGTTGGGCCTTGCAATCTTGCAGCTCCCGAGACAGCTGGGCATTCTTCTCGGTAAGAGCCTGCGTTTTCAAATGATCCTTAAATCAGTTAGCATAACTACTTTAAGTCTCGGGGGCTACTGGTATATACAACCATTAAAATTCCCTTACCCGTATGTCTTTCACATACTGCTCCGTGGCTCTGGTAAAACCATCTTGAGCAGCACGAAGATGCGCGTCCCTTGCGTTAAAGGCATCCAATGCCTCAGGGGAAAAGCACGCTTCACGAAGTACTGTCCGGCGGCGCCTATGGTTCATGGAGCTCTCCACCTCAGACTTGGTGGCGGACAGTCTGTCGGTGTCCTCCGTTGGAGAAGGATCCGGCCCACGTCTTGCGCTTGCCTCCCCCTCTAGGCCGGGCGCTGGAGCCTGGCCGGTGTAGGTTGGATCGGCAACTTCTGCGCCCGCAGTCCGGCGAGCGCTTTTTCTCCTACAAAGATCATGAGCACTTAGGCGTTTCCTCGGAACGTTGCTCTGAAAATTCAAATACGAGCTATACCTTTGCGGCGACGTTTCCGCCCGCACCGCGCTCCTTTTCCGCCTTCTGGTCCGGATTGGCCTCTGTTGGTCAGCCTCCGCAGGCTCGGCTTCCTGCCGTAAAGGCGCTTCCTGCAAAATACCATCGTTCGCGAAGGTTAGAAATGGGCAGAGAAGAGATAATGGTGTCCGGACTTCGGTCGCGGTCACCTGGGAAGCCGGACACAGTCCGGGGTAATCCGCCGTAATGGCAACCAAAGCATTGTCTATGCTGAGCTGGTGAAACACCCCGTCGATCAGCTCCACCTCGATGTCCGGGTCCTCTTCGGAGGCCGGATCCAAGGATCTTTCTGGATCCTCGGGTTGCGGAGTAGGACTCACCATGTCCTCCACAGTCCGGCGTAGATCCTGCGCCAAAAACATAATTTAAGAAGCTTAAACTTCAAAAGCATGGGTTGAGCCCTTAAAGGTGTTCACTTACCTATCCTCTAGGGTTGATCATGGAAAACCCATTCAAAGGGTTCGTTCGAAGGAAGTCCTCCTTCTCCCCCTTGTACAGGCTGGACAGGATCTCCACCAGATCCTCGGTCGAATCCGGCCCTTTGCGGCCATGACGGGTGGCATCGTCTTCCCCGTTGAAATCCCACATGGGGTGACCTCTGTATTGCAATGGTTGTACCCCCCGCTTGATGCATGTCGCCATGACTCCGATCATGGTCAAGCCAGAATGGGCCATTAATCTTATTCGGCCCATCAAGTAATGGACGCTCTTGTCTTCCTCCAATCGGGGGCTCCGTGGGCGCCAGCTGAGGTGCTTCTTCAAGGGAGCAGCACTAAACTCCGGGAGGCCGATCCGGACTGGGTCCGGCAGCGGAGCGTCTCCTATATAAAACCACTCAAAGGGCCAATCTTCGGACGCCTTCTTGGGAGTACCGGATGGGTATCCGGTCCCGGCGATGCGCCATATTTCAGCGCCGCCCACTTGATATATGGACCCCTCGTGAGAACGGGGTACGAGGCAAAACAGCCTCTTCCACAATGCAAAATGGGGCTCAATGCCCAGGAATAGCTCACAAAGAGCTACGTAGCCCGCGATATGCAGGACAGAGGCGGGCGTGAGGTGGTGTAGCTGGAGTCCGTAGAACTCCAGGAACCCGCGGAGGAACGGATGTATTGGGAATCCGAGTCCCCTTACCACATAGGGGACGAAGCACACTCGCTCCCCCTTATTGGGGCTTGCGGTAGCCTCCGCTTGCCTCCCACCTTGATAAGTAACCAGTCCGGCCCGGACTGGGACCATGAAGGCCGGAGGGAGAAATCCCCCCGTTTGGAGCTTCACTAGCTCGTCGTGCGAAACAGAGCACCTCCTCCAATTCCCCGGCGGTGGGCTGGGAGCGCGAGAAGAAGAGTCGCGTCGACGGTCCATGATGGAATGGATTTTTAGGTCAAAGGCGCTTCGACGAAGTATTCGCGGGAGGAAGACGGTGTGGTTTGGATCTGGATTCTTGCCTCTTTTATAGGCGGACGACTCGCACAACTAGGGGGTGAAACGTAAAAGACACCCTGGCTTTTCGCATTCGTGCGACACGTGGAAGAGGGCCATTATTTGGCGTAGAAGCCGAGGAACACGGTATTCAAGATGAAGCCGGACACTGTTCGGCAGATACATGGAATTTGAAGGGAGAACCCGCCTTGCAACGCCGAAGACTATAAACGCGCTGGACTTATCGTCATTGAAGCCTGGTTCGGGGGCTACTGAGGGAGTCCTGGACTAGGGGGTGTCCGGACAGCCGGACTATCATTATCCGCCGGACTCCAAGACTACGAAGACACAAGATTGAAGACTCCGTCCCGTGTCCGGATGGGACTTTCCTTGGCGTGGAAGGCAAGCTTGGCGATACGGATATGTAGATCTCCTACCATTGTAACCAACTCTGTGTAACCCTAGCCTCCTCCGGTGTCTATATAAACCGGAGGGCTTTAGTCCGTAGGACAACATACATTACAACAATCATACCATAGGCTAGCTTCTAGGGTTTAGCCTCCTTGATCTCGTGGTAGATCCACTCTTGTACTACCCATATCATCAATATTAATCAAGCAGGACGTAGGGTTTTACCTCCATCGAGAAGGCCTGAACCTGGGTAAAAACATCGTGTCCCTCGTCTCCTGTTATCATCCGCCTAGACGCACAGTTCGGGACCCCCCTACCCGAGATCCGCTTGTTTTGACACCGACAGGACGGGCACCTTCAATGCAGGCGGAGTGCTTGATGACCTCAACCCATGGACAAGCGTCCACCAGCCGCCGCACCAGTCCGAAGTAGCTCCCAGGCATTGCCTCCTTGGGCCACAACCGAACTATGAGGCCCTTCATGGCCTGTTCGGCCACTTTGTGGAGGTTGACCAGCTGCTTCAGCTGGTCGCTAAGGGGCACCGGATGTCCAGCCTCAGCATACTGAGACCAGAACACCTTCTCCGTCGAGCTCCCCTCCTCGGCTCTGCAGAAAGCGGCAGCATCGGACACGCTACGGGGCAGATCTGCGAACGCTCCTGGAGAGCTCCGAATTCGGGTAAGTAATAGGTAATTCATATTTACATGCTTGCTTTGCATGAAGAATGCCTTACCCGCCGCTATCTTCTTCAATGCCTCGATTTCCTGGAGGGCCTTGTGGGCTTCGACCTTAGCGGCTTTGGCACTCTCAAGAGCCGAGGCAAGCTCGGACTCTCGAGTCTTCGAGTCACGCTCCAAACTCTCGTGTTTCTCCACGAGAGCCTGGAGCTCTTGCTGTACCTCCGCCACCTGCGCCTCCTGCTTCTCTCGCTCAGCGCGTTCCGTGGCCGCATTGCGTTCAGCCGCGGAGACCGCCTCCTTCAGGGTCGCCACCTCGTTCGTAGCCACTGGAGTACCCACGTTATCCTTGTCATTCCCCTTGCAACCAAATCCTTTTCTGTAAGGTACAACTCTAATAAGGTGTTACTCACCTTCCTTGTCCTCGAGCTGCTTCTTGGCACGGCCGAGCTCGCTCTTGGACCGCTCGAGGCTTTGCTTCAAAGCATTGACCTCCGCAGTCAGTGCGGCAGAGGTTAGCAGCACAGCCTGCATTCCCATATTGACATATTTTAAGACTCCTGCGTATATCGTTTTAGATCCTCATTCCGGTTTTTCGTTCCGAACACCGGACCGAGCATCAGGGGCTACTGTCTATGCGGTACTATTTTACATATATTAAAATTCTTACCTCAAAGCCTGTTAGAAGGCTGTTGAAGGCTTCGGTCAGCCCGCTTTTGGCGAGCTGAACCTTCTGAATCACCGCACTCATGACAGTTCGGTGTTCCTCTTTGATGGAAGCGCCGTTGAGCGCCTCCAGCAAGTTATCCGGCGCCTCCGGTTGGACGGAGGCCGCTGGCGTCACAGTCTTGCCCTTCTTACGGAGGGGCCGCCCGCTGGACTTCGGAACCACTACAGGTTCCGGTGCGGAGTCCAGCACAAAGTCCGAGAGGTTGCCCTGCGGCACCTCCGGGGCCTCCTCTTCCTGGTGGGTCCTTTCCATGGATCCCACCTCAGCGTCGTCGGCGTCATGGGGGGTGGAGGCGGTCAGAAGTGAAGTACTATCCACATCTGATGGGCCCAAGGACCCGCTCGTCGAAGCGGGAAGATCGTCCTTGGGCAGACTACGGGGTTGTATGCGGCATTAGAAAGACACCGTGTGACAAATTATGAGTTATTCAAGGGTCTGGATACTTACGATCTTGCCAGGGGCTTGGCCCTTGAGGGCCACTCCTCGTCGCCGTCGCCGATGTTGGCGGAACAATCAGGGGGAAGGGTCCTTCCCTTCTTGGACCATTCGGCCTCCCTCGCTGGTGAGGCCTTCCTCTTCCTCTCTCCCCCCACTGGGGGAGAGGCCTCTTTCTTCTCCTCCTCGTCCTCGTGGGAGGAGTCCGTCTCGAAGTCATCGGACGATGAATCCGATACCACCTGATGCCGGGAACTCCTTCGGGTTCCCATGGCCTTCTTCTTGGCCTTCTTCTCCGGCACTACGTAAAGTGCCGGGGCCAGCAGCCCTATTAGACGGGGATCCGCTGGGTCTTCTGGAAGGGGAGCCGGACAGTTAACCTGTCCGAACGTCGCTTGCCAGGCCTGTTAAAGGTGTTGGGAGTTTAGATCCCGCATAAAGTCAAACTATGAAAAGCAAGTGTCCCATAAAGGATAACATGGCTTACCTCGCCAGCCGGACGCTGCGAGCTGAATCCGCGATCTTCGGTAGCGGATGCGGGAGCTTCGGCGCCCTTGAACAGCACCCTCCAGGCATCTTCGTATGTAGTGTCGAAGAGCCCGCTCAAGGTCCGGTGCTGTGCCGGATCGAACTCCCACAAATTGAAGTCACGTTGTTGGCAGGGGAGAATCCACGGACGAGCATGACCTGGATCACGTTGACAATCTTGAGCTTCTTGTTCACCAGGGTTTGAGACAGGATTGGAGTCCGGTCAGCTCTTCCGAACTACCCCACAGCAGGCCCTTCTCCTTCCAGGAAGTGAGCCGCATGGGGATGCCAGATCTGAATTCGGGGACCGCTGCCCATTTAGGGTCACGCGGCTCGGTGATGTAGAACCACCCCGATTGCCACCCTTTGATGGTTTCCACAAAGGCGCCCTCGAGCCAAGTGACGTTGGGCATCTTGCCCACCATGGCGCCTCCGCACTCCGCTTGGCTGCCCTTCACAACCATCGGCTTGACATTGAAGGTCTTGAGCCACAAGCCGAAGTGGGGTTGGATGCGGAGGAAGGCTTCGCACACGACGATAAATGCCGAGATGTTAAGGATGAAATTCGGGGCCAGATCATGGAAATCCAGGCCATAGTAGAACATGAGCCCCCGGACAAAGGGGTGGAGTGGGAAGCCCAGTCCGCGGAGGAAATGGGGAAGGAATACCACCCTCTAATGGGGCCCGGGGGTGGGGATGAGCTGCCCCTCGTCGGGGAGCCGGTGCGCGATATCGCTGGACAAATATCTGGCGCTGCGCAGCCTCTTGATGTGCCCCTTCGTGACAGAGGAGGCCATCCACTTGCCTCCCGCTCCGGACATGGCTGGAGAAGGTTGAGGTGAGATGTGCGGACTTGGGCATTGGAGCCTGAGTGCGCGGAGACGGATAAGCAAAGGAGGAAGAAGGCGTAGGTAAAAAAGGTGGATCCTTATCCCCTTATATATGGGCGGACGAAACTATGCGTCCCCACCGGCCTGGTAAAACTCGCTTATCTCCCAAGCGCCGCAATCAATGGCGCGGTTGGGTTACCCACGTCCGTATTGATGAGAATCCCTGAATAAGGGGACACGATCTCTACTTCGATGAGACGTGCCAAGGAAACCGCTTCGCTAAACGCGCTGAGGTGGTACAATAAAAATGATTCGAGTAAAAGCTTGGTTGTGGTGTGACGTCATGCCACAAAATACGTCAGCAGATTGAACTTGTGTAAATATTATTCTCTCTACAGTGGTATGTGGAATTTATTTTGCAGAGCCTGACACTATCCTGGTGTTCACAATCTTCCATGAATTATTCGGAGGAGGAACCCGCCTTGCAATGCCGAAGACAATATGCGCGCCGGACTCGTCGTCATTGAAGTCGGGTTCAGCGGCTACTGAGGGAGTCCTGGACTAGGGGGTGTCCGGATAGCCGAACTATCATCATTGGCCGGACTCCAAGACTATGAAGATACAAGATTGAAGACTTCGTCCCGTGTCTGGATGGGACTTTCCTTGGCGTGGAAGGCAAGCTTGGCAATATGTATATGTAGATCTCCTACCATTGTAACCGACTCTGTGTAACGCTAGCCCTCTCCGGTGTCTATATAAACCGGAGGGTTTTAGTCCATAGGACAGAATAACAATCATACAATAGGCTAGCTTCTAGGGTTTAGCCTCCTTGATCTCGTGGTAGATCCACTCTTGTACAACCCATATCATCGATATCAATCAAGAAGGAGTAGGGTTTTACCTCCATCGAGAGGGCCCGAACCTGGGTAAAAACATCGTGTCCCTTGTCTCTTGTCCCTTGTCCCTTGGATTATTTCTCACTGTTTTTGGGGTCCCAGAGTGATTTCCACGATTAACGAACCCCGGGTTGCGTTTAAGTGTCGGTCATCAACACTCACAGTTTCGGCTGATTCTGGCCCGTTTCATGGACTATTACTCACTATTTTGTCGTCCCAGGGTGATTTCCAAGATTAACGAACCCTGAGGTGCGTTTCGTGTCAGTCATCAACACTCACAGTTCTGGACAATTCTGTCCCGTTTCATGGACTATTACTCATTGTTTTGGGGTCCCGGAGCGATTTTCATAGTTGTTGAACCCCAAGAAGCGCTTACGTGTCGGTCATCAGCACCCACAGTTTTTGGCCGATTCTAGCCCGTTTCATGGACTATTACTTACTGTATTGGGGTCCCAGAGTGATTTCCACGATTAATGAACCCTAGGGTGCATTTACATGTCAGTCATCAACACTCGCAGTTTTGGCCGATTCTGGCCCATTTCATGGACTATTACTCATTGTTTTTGGGTCCCGAAGTGATTTTCACGATTAACGAACCCCGGGGTGCATTTACGTGCCGGTGATCAACACTCACAGGTTTGGCCGATTCTGGCCCGTTTCATGGATTACTACTCATTGTTTTGGGGTCCCGGAGCGATTTCCATTGTTGTTGAACCCCAAGATGCGCTTACGTGTCGGTCATCAATAGTCGCGGTTTAGCCGATTCTGACCCATTTCATGGACTATTAATGACGGTTTTGGAGTCCCAGAGTGATTTTCACGATTGACGATCCCCGGGGTGCACTTACGTGTCGGTCATCAACGCTCACAGTTTTGGCCGATTCTGGCCCGTTTCATGGACTATTATTCACTCTTTTGGGATCCAAGAGTGATTTCCATAGTTGTTGAAAACAAGGTGCGCTTATCATTTCGGTCATCAACCCCCACAGTTTTGGCCGTTTCTGGTCCGTTTCGTGGACTATTAGTCATTGTTTTGGGGTCCCGGAGTGATTTCCAAGATTAACGAACCCCGGGGTGCATTTACGTGTCGGTCATCAACACTTTTGGCCGATTTTGTCCCGTTTCGTGGACTATTACTCACTGTTTTGGCGTCCCGGAGAGATTTCCACGATTAACGAACCCCGAGGTTCGTTTACGTGTCGGTCATCAAAACTCACAACTTTGGCCGATTCTGGCCCGTTTCATGTACTATTACTCATTGTTTTGGTGTCCCGGAGCGATTTCCATAGTTGTTGAACCCCAAAATGCACTTACGTGTCGGTCATCAACACCCATAGTTTTGGCCGATTCTGGACCTTTCATGGACTATTACTTATGTTTTGGGGTCCCGGAGTGATTTCCACGATTAACGAACCCCGTGGTGCGTTTACGTGTCGGTCACCAACACTTACAGTTTTCGTCGATTCTGCCCTGTTTCGTAGACTATTATTACTCACTGTTTTGGGCATCCAGAGTAATTTTCATAGTTGTTGAACCCCAAGGTGCGCTTACGTTTTGGTCATCAACACCCACAGTTTTTGCCATTACTGGCCCGTTTCGTGGACTCTTAGTTATTGTTTTGGGGTCCCGGAGTGATTACCACGATTAACGAACCCCGGGGTGCGTTTACGTGTCGGTCATAACAACTCACTGTTTTGGCCAATTCTGGCCTGTTTCGTGGACTATTTCTCACTGTTTTGGGGTCCCGGAGTGATTTCCACGATTATCGAACCCCGGGTTGCATTTAAGTGTCGGTCATCAACACTCATAGTTTCGGCTGATTATGGCCCGTTTCGTGGACTACTACTCACTGTTTTGTCATCCAAGAGTGATTTCCATGATTAACGAACCCCGAGGTGCGTTTACGTGTCGATCATCAACACTCACAGTTCTGGCTAATTCTGGCCCGTTTCATGGACTATTACTCATTGTTTTGGGGACCCGGAGCGATTTTCATAGTTGTTGAACCCCAGGATGCCCTTACGTGTCGGTCATCAACACCCACTGTTTTTGGCGATTCTAGCCTGTTTCATGAACTATTACTTACTGTTTTGCGGTCCTGGAGTGATTTCCACGATTAACAAACCATGGGGTGCATTTACGTTTCGGTCATCAACACTCACAGTTTTGGATAATTCTGGCCCGTTTCATGCACTATTAATCATTGTTTTGGGGTCCCGGAGCAATTTTCATAGCTGCTCAACCCCAAGATGCGCTTACGTGTCGGTCATCAACACTCGCTATTTTGGCCGATTTTGTCACGTTTCTTGGACTATTACTCACTGTTTTTGGGTCCCAGAGTGATTTCCACGATTGACGGTCCCCGAGGTGCGCTTACATGTCGATCATCAACACTCACAGTTGTGGCCGATTCTGGCCCGTTTCGTGGACACTCATTGTTTTGGGGTCCCGGAGTGATTTCCATGATTAACAAACCCCAGGGTGCGTTTACGTGTCAGTCATCAACACTCACAGTTTTGGCCGATTCTAGCCTGTTTCGAGGACTATTTCTCACCGCTTTGTGGTCCCGGAGTGATTTCCACGATTAACGAATCCCGGGGTGCGTTTAAGTGTAGGTCATCAACGCTCAAAGTTTCAGCCGATTCTGGCCCGTTTCGTGGACTATTAGTCTCTGTTTTGTCGTCCCAGAGTGTTTTCCACGATTAACGAACCCCGAGGTGTGTTTATGTCTCGGTCATCAACACTCACAGTTTTGGCCGATTCTGGCCTGTTTCGTGGACTATTTCTCACTGTTTTGTGGTCCCGGAGTGATTTCCACGATTAACGAACCCCGGGGTGCGTTTAAGTGTCGGTCATCAACGCTCAAAGTTTTGGCCGATTCTGACCCGTTTCGTGGACTATTAGTCTCTGTTTTGTCGTCCCAGAGTGTTTTCCACGATTAATGAACCCCGAGGTGTGTTTATGTCTCGGTCACCAACACTCACAGTTTTGGCCGATTCTGGCCCGTTTCATGGACTATTACTCGCTATTTTGCGATCCCGGAGCGATTTTCATAGTTGTTGTTGTTGAACCTAGGATGCGCTTACGTGTCGGTCGTCAACACCCACAGTTTTGGCCGATTCTGTCCCGTTTCTTCGACTATTACTCACTGTTTTTGGGTCCCGGAGTGATTTCCACGATTGGCGATCCCCGGGGTGCGTTTACGTGTCGGTCATCAACACTCGCGATTTTGGCCGATTCTGTCCCGTTTCTTGGACTATTACTCACTGTTTTGGGGTCCCAGAGTGATTTCCACGATTGACGGTCCCCGGGGTGCGCTTACGTGTCGGTCATCAACACTCACAGTTGTGGCCGATTCTGGCCCGTTTCGTGGACTGTTACTCTCTGTTTTGGGCTCCCAGAGTGATTTCCATAGTTGCTGAACCCCAAGGTGCGCTTACGTTTCGGTCATCAACACCCATAATTTTGGCTATTTCTGGCCCGTTTCGTGGACTCTTAGTCATTGTTTTGGGGTCCCGGAGTGATCCCGGGGGAGCTTTTACGTGTCGGTCATCAACACTCACAGATTTCGCCGATTCTGGCATGTTTCGTGGACTATTAATCATTGTTTGACTAGGCACGATTAATTTGTTGTGTTTGGCGTTCCTCTTCCTCGATACTATGAAATCAATCTTCCAAACTGCAGAATTGTAAAGTACAGCTCAGACCTTTACACTCCGAGGTCACGCTCCAACGGCAGGACCAAGACAGCTTAATTAATTAATGGTCACACTCCAACGGCCATGCTGGATGATACTATATATTATTATCACGTTGCCCGCGGCCGCGCCATGACAAATCTGGAGAACCACCCACTCCAGTCGGTCGGTCACGCGATGCAGGTCACATCGGTGGGGAGGGTCCAGGCCTTGTTGGGGTCACGCGGTCCAGATGACATGCACGCGAAGTAATTGAGAAAGAGAGTGCAGTAGAAGCTTGCACGCTGCCCTGTGACAACCCTAGAAGAATGGGCTCGTCCTTGTCCATAGCCAGGCTTCGAATGGGCTTGTTGGCAGGCTGGGCAGTGGCAAGCGTTAGACTGTTTTCTGAATTATTTGCGATCGAATAAAATTGTCCTTGTAATAATAGTAACCATCAGCACCCAGGTCTAGGTCTCGGATTATCGCCCAGGCAGGATGGTCATGCATGCATGTCACTTGTGTAGATGCGCGCGCGCGCGCACGCTATATATGCAGACCGCGTGTTCCACGGCTGGTATATTTTGATTTATTAATATTTTCTTGTCCTGCCTACTGCTCAGTCGTGTGTAGTGATGATAACCTCATCATATATATATATATACGGGCCGGCTGTGTAGGCGCATGAATCAAACGGCTTGTGTCCGTTTGCTCTGCACATGGGCTGTCGGTGTCCACTTCGCACGTGCCGTTGTTGGTCTAGTCCCGGCCACACCGTCACCTCATTGTATCAGCGTGAATCATCGATACTTTATACGTCCAAACAAATGCACCGTGGTCAGATCTAGTGTGGAAAAACGTCTTACACTATGGAAAGGAGGGAGTATTTCCCGACTATAGACTACTTTTGGTTCCTTCTCGTAAGGAGTACTTTTGCGAAACCCAATACTACAACACATACGTTCACAAATACGCACACCTAAGGAATAGAGATCTGCTAAAACAGCGGTATAGTAGTAGTATGGTCTTTGCATGCTTGGTGCTGCTGCATGTGGGCTGTGGAGGGTCTGCATGCATCTCGTTGCGGCGGGCTTGGGGTCAACGGGTAGTACAAATCGACGCTAGTAGACTAGCCACAGTGCATAGTAACATACACTAGTAACATACACATATCCCTAGACTATATTACTACCATCATAGTGGGTAGTAACATAAATGTGGTAACATGGAAAGCTTCATTTATTAGGTTATAGACTCATATTGCATTGGAACATGTGATGTTACAGTAACTAGCTAAGTTACTATAACTACTTCTCTCCTCATTAACTCACTGCCACATAAGCAAATTTGTTGAGTTGGACTCGATGTTACTGCTGAAGTTACTCCCAATGTGGCTAGTCGTTCAAATCAGCCAGCCGACAAACTTTGCGTGCGCCGTAGTGGTTGGCTATGCTGGAATGAATAATAATAATAATAACAAGCAAAGCATTCCACTTGACGATTAAGATTCAGTTTGACAAGTGGTGCCATCATGATGGCAAACAGGAGTTGCGTGCGAGATGGCATCTGGGGAGGC
Source organism: Triticum timopheevii (assembly GCA_963921465.1). Lineage (NCBI taxonomy): Eukaryota > Viridiplantae > Streptophyta > Magnoliopsida > Poales > Poaceae > Triticum > Triticum timopheevii. The sequence goes on along the minus strand of OY997266.1, from coordinate 670,027,907 downwards.
TAGCTCGATCAGGCAAGACACCGCTGGGAAGAAACCAAGAAGCTGCACGGCTCCTGCTCCAGCACAAAAAGGACCTCCATGGCGTCGTGTGGGTCACGAGGAGCAGACCTCGTGTTCCACGATCCGGGCCCTCGTGGAATACGGTGCGCTATCCACCTCCGTACCAAAACATAAATCCGCACTTGTTTTTCTTTTTACCTAGATTTATTTTAAATATATATAAAATGTTAGTGTAAAATTAGTATTATGAGAGGGTCTGTTTCAATACTAAACCAATGATACTGATTTTAGACGAAACAATTAAGTTTTAGTTGCTCTATTTATTCGGTACAACTTGTATAGTTTAACGTAGACAAGAAAGGAATAAATTGTGAAAACCATGACTCGAACTCGAGACTCTGACTCTAATACAATGTTAAGCTTCATTCTCTAGGCAACTATTGCAATAGACCGATCTGACGGAAAGAGCTAAGCAACCGAGTTATACAGTTAGTTTAACAATAACTGTGATGCCAAGACAAGTCATTGGTATCCCTCCGGTCAAAATTACCGAAATATTTACTCTGGTTGTACACGGGTCCGCTTGTACACGCGCATGAGCTGCCACGGAGCCACAGGGCCTGCCGGCCTACTGGGGAGCCCGGGTCAGCGACGCTGCTTGAGACGGGCGCCCGCGCAAGCACAACCAAGCTGCATGTCCTCGTGTATGGAGAGGCGAAGGACGAGTTGGGAGGACACGACGGCGACTTCGCTAGAGATTTCGTCGGACAATGGGCGGTGGTCAGCACGGGACGGGGTCAAAGGGATGTGAGAGAGGTGACGAAGTGGATTTTCTTTTATTGGGCTGTAAGGTGGGTCCTTGTCCACATCACCTGGGTATTAATTCGTCGCCATTTTTGTTTTAGCACACGTTGAAAAATCCACCGTATAGTCATCACATTTTATCATGCAATCAGAAAGCCGTGGTGTTCACAACATTTTGGACAAGTGGGATAGTTTCATGCTAAGAACTCATTGAGACCGGACTATGTACTTGCAGAGTAAACTAACTGGCTCCTCTAATCAGCAATGGGGTAAATATATATGGCTCTTCCCGCAAAGGAACTGTGAAGTAATCGTGATGGAATAATATATCTTAATATACTCCTTTTTTTTTTATCATACACATATGGCTGCTGGATACATCGTCCAACCGAATTGGATAGGTCTAACAAAGTAATTGAGGCGCACTATACTTTTTACACTAGGGATTCACTTCACAGTGGCCTTTGTAATTTTATTTTTACTATTCCGTTCTTCGGTGCACGCTGGCAAACGAGATGAGGAAGACGATGACGACGACGCAAAGTTCTGAATGTAGGTAATACGTATGTGTCGTGGTAGGCTAGGTTACGCATCAGTCGATCATATAGTGCGGGTCGGGAAGGCTAAAGACTCTATAGCTACGACAAATAATTTGGATCGGCGGGAGTAGAACAAATACACGTGTAAATGTTTGGTAACTGCAGAACAAATGTTAATATATGTAAAGAAAAGAACGATTTATGTAGATTTCACAGGTGTGGTACAATGAGTGGATAAAAAAGGAAATAAACTAAAGAGAAGCAAATTTGAAATATATATAAACAAGAGGTAAAACTTAAATGCAATAATACAGAGAGTTCCTGGTGACATTTATTATAAATCAAATGACGAGCAGAATAAATACTCCTTTTCCAGTTTATAAGTCTTGCACGTGTATCTTGGCTGCTAATTTAACCACGTTAATTACACGTGCAAGACTAATAAACACGGACGGAAGGAGATAGTATCTCCAAAGTGGAAGTAAGTACATTTAAGGGTATACTTCGATAATTGATCGAATCCCATTGGTTGGAGTGATCTTGTAGTCGCTGAACCCGGCTTCGGAGAAAATCAAGCTCCACTCGTTTTTCTCTCGCTCGATTCCATCGGCGCCCATCATGTAGATATCTAACAAAACTTGCGCCTCCTTGGAATCGTTGGGCTGAGTCACCGGATATCCCATCACCATGTCGATGATTATCACCTTTCCTCCAGCATGTTTCGCTGGGATCGCTTCCTTGCACCGGCGCATTATCTTGACGCAATCTTCGTGTTTCCAGTCATGCAAAATCCACTGGAACCAAACATATTAATATACCATTAGCATAGTAGACCAGCAGAAAAAAGAAGAACGTATCCAAAAATAAAAATAAAAAATTACCTTGAGTAGAACAGCTTCCGCAGGTGGGACATAGTCGAACATATTTCCGGCGACGAAGGTCAAAATGTGGCTGGCGGGAGCCGCGGCGACGACGTGTGCGAGGTCCAGAACGGTGCACTTGAGGTGCGGGAACGCTCTCGCCACGGCCGACGCGGTGGCGCCATGGTTGCCGCCGATGTCCACCAGCGAGCTTTTCACTTCCCCGAACACTCCGCCGTGCTCCTTCAACAGGACCTTCATGGCGATGCGGCTGTCCGCGGCCATGCCGTCGTTGAACAAGCGGCCATCGACCTTGGTGGTGTCCCAGAACGTGCAGCCGTTGGCCAGCTGGACGAGCGACTGTGCCGACTCTCCCTCTCCCTCTTGGTAAACCACTCGGGCATTTTGAGGAGAGAGGTCCAGCATAACGTGTTGACAATGGTGCCCACCATCGGGGACAGGTTGTGCGGTGATCTCTCGACAAGGAGCCGGGAGACCCGCGTGAGCTTGTAATACGCCGGCACGGCAGCAAAATCACCATCACCGGCGTGGTAGTTGCAGCTGCCTTGGACGACAATGGAGAATACCCCGGTGGTGGTGAGCACCCGCATGACCCGCCGGAGGTTGGAGCGCTTCGTGGGGTGGATCCCGGTGTCGGAGGCCAGCTCGGACAAGGTGGCGGCGCCGCCGCGGCGGTGGATGGCGTCGGAGATGCGTAGGTCCGTGGCGGCCTTGAGCGCCAGTGACTTGACGAAGGCGAGGCCGTGGTGGTAGAGCTCCAGCTGAGCTTGAAGTAACTCGTCGCTGCTCATGGCGAGGTCTTCGTCTCGTTCGATGTGCTGCCCCGGCATGGTGTATGTGCATGATCGAGTGTGGTATGCTAGCTGCTACTTGCTTCTTCCTTGGAGAAAACGTAGCAGCATGCTGGTTACCTTCTTATAGATGCATGCGCATGGTATCCTAGTAGCTAGCTTCCTTTTGCGGGTTGGTTTGAGGTTGTAGGCTTGTAGCCTCCTCCTATCCTCGCTGTGTGGACCTAGTTTCCCACACCCCCAACGACTCTCGATCGTGTGCACGATCTCGATCCTCAACAGGTACGATGCGATCCAGATCTGCGACGCCGTCCCGGCCGATGGTTGGTTGACATGCATGCTCTGCTCCCTCCAAATGCCTGAGTTTTGCGTCTAGAAGAAATAGGGCTATGTCCCTTCCGAGAAATAGGGCTACCTCCGTTTCAACAACTTTATATATTTAGAATACTCCGTTTCTGCACATTGTAGTGGAGTATAGGTCTAAAAGAAGATGCGGTTGTAGTAGGTATAGATTTTGTATCCCACATGCGTGTCTCTCGTTCCAAGGCCAACTCCACCGCACGACCCCAAACGGACGTCCGGTTTGGCCGGATTTTTTCCCTTTGGGGCGGCAATAGGTACGCCCGTGTCCAGTCATGTCCGTTGGGTCATGCGCACGCTCACCCCGCGGCCACACCCCAAATCACGTCCGCGTTTGACATGATTAAAAAAAAAACGTAAATAAAATGACTAAAAAAAGGGCACATATGTGGCGCAGCACTAGGAAAAGGGCTATAGCTAACGTGGACATTAATGGCGCAGCACACATGTGGTGCGCCACTGCTATATAGCAGTGGCGCACCACACCCATGGTGCGCCACTACTAATATTTTTTTTCCAAAACTAGTAATGGCCCACCAGGGTGTAGTGCGCCATTAATTATTTTAACAAAAAAAACAGAAAAAAGTAAATAAAATGACTAAAAAGAGTAAATAAATGCAGTTTAAAAAACCATAAAACATAGTTAGGGGCCACGGCCACAAAACGGCCCAGTTTAGCAGTTCAGTTAACGGCCTAGTGCCATAATTAACATAAAAAGAAAATAAAAAACGCTGCCGCACGCTCCTGACGCGCCCGTCGATGCCATGGCCCTCGCCGTCTTCAGTGGCCGTCGGTGTCGTCGTCGTTGCTGATGAGGTCGACATAGGCTGGCGTCGTCCATAGGTGGGACGGCGGCGCGTGGTACACGGGGGCGGCCTGGAAGGCCGGAGGTGCCCGCACCACCTCCTCCCATGGCGAGGCCTCCCGCTCCGGTGACCGCGGCGGCATGGGGCACCAGTTCACGCCCCCCACAGCGTCGGCCATCGCCGGAGCCGTGCACGACCAACTCCAGTGCTGGCCCACGAGATCCGGGTGGAACACGGTGACGGGCTCCTCCTCTAGCACCTCCTCCCTCCTCTCCTCCTCCTTGACGGCCACCATCTCCAGCTCGGGGAAGGCGACGTTGCCGGCGGCAGAGAGTGCCAGCGCCTCCTCCAAGCTGTCCCATTGGCGCTCGTCGTGTGTGTGTTCATAGAGTCCTCCATGAAACGCTGCATGAGCCAGGCCTCCTCCTCCGTTGTCATGCGAGGAGGTGGAGGTGGTGACGGAGACGGGGAAGGCGACGGCATGGGCCTCAGGCCACGCATCCGTGTACGCCCGCGCACCTCTCGACGTGGCCGCCGCAGCCCCGACACCGTACCGGCGAAGTAGGACGCGCGCCGAGTGTCGTGCTCGTCCTGGAGCCACGTGTCCCAGAGCACAGAATCGGGGGCGTACATGTCGTCGTAGTAGAGGTCGTCGGGGAGGAGGCGGCGGCGGCGCTCGATCTCATCACGGCGCGCACGGCCGCTCATCGGCACCGGAGGGATCGGGACCCGGTCGGCGCTGAGGTGCCAGTTGTTGGGGAAGTGGACGTCGCTCCACGGGACCGGCGTCCTCGTCTCCCAGTAGCGCCGGCACACGCCGGCGCTGAGGCATTGTCGGTCGCGCTCGTCGGCGGGCTTAGGGCCGATGGTGAAGGGGAACGGCGCGGGGGTTCGACGGGATGAACGCGGCGGTGATGCGGGCTCCTCCTTCTTCATGGAGCCACAGCGGCGGCCCAAGGAGGAGCCGGCCTCGCCGTCATGCTTCCCCTTGAGGCCGTAGTTTCACAGGCCCATCACTGCGATGCGGCCGGCCGGCGAGTTCGAGGCCTAGGGTTTGGAGGTGTCGGGTTTCGAGGAGGCCGCGGGGTGGAGTGGGGAGTGTGGACGACGACCGGTCCGCGGCTTCCGCATTTAAGTACGACCGTGATGTTTCCCTGGGCGGATGACAGGCGGGCCCGGCCGCGCGTGCGCATTGATGTGGTCGGGTGGGAGGTAGGTGGCCGCCTGCCACGCGGCCCCGACGCGGACGAGCGCGTGTCGGTTTGCTGTCCGCCGCGACCCAAGACCGGTGCATTTTTGCGCTCGAAATGGGTCGGCCCGGACACAAAACTGACAGGATGAGTCCGGGCCGTCGCGCGCTGGGCCGACCAGTTTGTCCCTTTTATCCCAAACGGACGGGGCCGGACAGAATGGGTCGCGTGGTGGAGTTGGCCTAAAAGAAGATGCGGTTCACGCAGGTGCATGTAGTAGCTGTCTTCTAGTTGGCTGGATGCTTCCACGCAGATATGTCAAGTTGGTTTTACTCCGTTTCTGCCAAGTTCGTTTGCACACTGCCCTCCTTTGTCTTTATACACCAACCTCCACATGTGCAACTTGTTTTATCATACTAGTACTACAGACGTACTACACCAGCCAACAAGTAGGTATCCCTCCGTTTCCATAAAATTTTACTTATAATTTCCTAGATTTGTACTCTCCCCTTTTCCAAAATATAAGATGTTTTAGTTTTGTGAAGTGAGTGTATGTAGATCATTTTAGTGTTTAGGTTCACTCTAAACTATACACTAATAAATAGTATTATTTAGAGACATTTCGCTTCACAAAGCTAAAACATATTATATCTACAAAATGGATGAGTCCTTTTTTTAATTGGCAAATTCGTCCGGCCGTCTGCAGCGTGTTGAACTAGTCACTGGAGTAGTAGGCCTGTGCCGTGCCTTGCACAGGCAGGACGCAGCGACTCGTTTTGTTGTAAAAGAAGAACAAGACAGCGACTAGGCAATGGAACACTTCCCCTATTTGAAGCTTTTAGCGTGTCCATGCACCTTTCCGTTTATAGACTTGCACATTTATGATCGTTCTACTTGGCTTCTTCCAGGCGAGCCGAAGGTGTGCCGGTGTCCTTGCCCCTCCATCATGGGAGCCGGATAAAGCTTGTCACAGTAAAGCTTGTTATAATAGATATACATGAATTCGCCGTGCTAAGGTCCTAAATGACCAAAACACACCAAAGCGGCAACCATCACCAATGATGAAAACCGTAGATCAGAAAAGACCGACTTGAAACCAAACCAACAACACAAAAACAATTTGGACCGTAGAATATCCACGGGACACGTAACTCCATGTGCCCTCCATGAACACTGGACGCACCACTGAAGCGAGAATAGGATAGAGAGGACCTTATTCTAGCTTGTGTATTGCCTATCTCGCATGTCAACATAGTCATTTGATCTTCCTTGTGTTGTCGTCTGGTAGAGGAAGTCGGTACTAGTTGTTTTTTCTAAAAAAAAGTTTATGCCAGTACATTATGCTGTGGTGACTCACAATGGAACAAGGGAACAATTCTATGTAACTTTGTGTATATGGTCTCAGAGGTGAGTGCGGCGTTGCGCTCGAGATAGATGTAGCTCTTTTTTATTTCAGAATTTCGGAAACGGCTATTGAAACAGGTATTTTGTGTTGAACATTGAAAATGTAGCCTTTGATTAAAAAATTAGGCAACATGTGGCTCAAGCTCCAAATCAAATTCCTTTTCTAGAAATATTTACGCATGCATATTGCTCCAACTCACACACCTCACTTCTCTCTCGTTCTTTTCCAACAACTCAAAACACCAAAGTAATTAAGCAGTTAAGGAGCAAATAAAAACTTAAATGTGCTAGTACTACTACTACTCCCTCCCTCTCAGTTTACAGGGCATGCGCGTATCCCTAAGTTGTCAATTTGACCAACCTAATGCAAGTCATATATTACAAAAAATATATCAATATGAACTTTAGATGTTCTATTTTCAAATGGTCTAACTTTTGTGTTATATAATTTATATTAGGTTGATAAAATTCACAATCTAGGTATACGCGTAGGACTTGTAAACTGAGATGGAGGTAGTACTTGTTGATGAGGGACCTGCACCATGCATTGTCGTGTTCGTTGGGTGTGTCGCAGCGCAAGGACTAATAATGCAATGCGCGTGGAACTCGTGATCTGCGTCCGTCGTGTGGCCGGCAGCGCGTGCGTGGGAATCTGCGCTTGGCCACACCCAATCCTCCACAGGTCCGATAGTCAAAATCGACAAATTTGACCCTTTTTGAAAAGTTCAACGAGATTTGACTCCTCTGCAAATGCATTTCGAAAATTGACCATTTCGGCAGCGCCAAACCGTGTGGCGCCACCCTCAACGGGGTCGGTCCATCTCACTTGGCGCTACCCTCCCTGCCAGCGTGGCAGCTGTGGGGTTCGGGTCCGGTTAGGTAGCGCCAAGTGAGATGGCGCCACCTCGTTGAGGGTAGCGCCAAGTGATGCTACCCTCCCGACATTAACAAAACAGCCATGCCGGCCCACCCTGACCCATTCTCTCCCTCTCCTTTCAGTTTCTAGAACACGAGCAAACGAGCAGAGACACCTATGGCGACGGCTCCCTCCCCTAAATTTCCCCATAAACCACTAAATCCTTCAAGTTCTCCGTGGATCTCTCTCTAATCCTTTGCCAAGGTACTCCCCCCTTTTCCCGTTGATTTGATGCCCTAGAGGTGCTCCCATATGAAACCCTAGGTCATGTTAGGTAGGGAATTTTCTATGGACCATTCCAAAGTGGGCTTGGTAAATTAGCTTTAGATCTGTGTTAAGAAATGGCCATGTTAGGTTAGGTCATGTTAGGTTAGGAAATTTCTATGGACCATATGAAACCCTAGATTTGCTATGTTTGAACCATTGCCATATGAAACCCTAGATTTGCTATGTATGAACCATTACAATGTTAGGTTATGTCATGTTAGGTTAGGAAATTTCTATGGACCATATGAAACCGTAGATTTGCTATGTATGAACCATTACAATTTTAGGTTAGGAAATTTATATGGACCATATGAAACCCTAGATTTGCTATGTATGAACCATTGCCATATGAAACCCTAGATTTGATATGTATGAACCATTGCAACGTTAGGTTAGGTCATGGTAGGTCAGGAAATTTCTATCTTATTGCTTGTCCATTGCAAAATATATGAAACCCTAGATTTGCTATGTATGAACCATCTATATTATGACTATTGCTATTGTATTTCTTTGCTCTTCATTTAAAGTAGCATTTTCCATTTGTTTGAATCATAGATGCCGTCAATTCTCCACGACCACTATGACCAAGGACACCGTTCTCGGTACATGAGCGCTACGAACCAGGTAAATCTTGGATCCAATGGAAATTTTATTTTGCAATCTGAATTGTCCTACAATACTAACTCTTGTTTTTAAATTGTAGACGCTTCCACCCCTTCGCTTGCGGTCTCATGGGGCAAACGACAAGAAAAAGATGACGTACAATGAGCGGTACACCTCTTACATCGAAGGGACGGGTCTGCTTCCATACATACAGCTCGTCACTCGGTCGATGCCACACATGAACGCCGGTGCACTTGTTTAGCACCGGAGGCCGGAGACACACACTTTTCACCTCCGGACTGGGGAGATGACCGTTACCCTGCAGGACGTGTCGATGGTCTCAGCGCTTCCCATCGATGGCGAGGTTGTGTGCTTCGAATGTGACTTCAAGGACCGACGCTCCATGGTGTATTCGGCACTCGGCAAGGTACCGTCAGAGAACACGGACCAGACCAAGTGACATGGCGCTACCTTCAACGGGGTGGCGTCATCTCACTTGGGGCTACCTAACCGGACCCGGACCCCACAGCTGCCACGCTGGCCGGGAGGGTAGCGCCAAGTGAGATGACGCCACTAGGGTGGCGCGACGCGGTTTGACGTTACCCGGAAGGGTCAACTTTCAAAATTCTTTCGCAGAGGGGTCAAAACTCGTTGAACTTTTTAAAAAGGGTCAAATTTATCGATTTTGACAGTCCGATGCGATCCGGATTGGCGACGCCTTCCCGGCCGATGGTTGGTTGGCATGCATGCTCTGCTCTGCTCCCTCCACATGCGGCTGTCAGTCTCTCACTTTGCCTGAGTTTGCGTCACTTGGGAAGGGAGTACCTCCCTTTCCAGAAATATTGTTGTACTCCGTTTCTTGCACATTTTGTTTGTATTTTTGCGGAGGTTCTTGCACATTGTTGTAGGTCTAAAAGAAGATGCGGTTGTAGTAGGTCTAAATTTTGCATCTCACATGAGTATCTCGTTCCAAAAGAAGATGCGGTTGTGGAGGTGCATGTAGTAGCTGTCTTGTAGTTGTCTTGGCTAGATGCTTCCACGAAGATACTTATGTCAAGGTGGTTTTACTCCTTTTCTGCCAAGTTGGTTTGCACACTGCCATATGTAAAACTTGTTTTATTCAATGCACTGTAGTATAAGAGTAGCCACTAGTTCCATTCAATGCACTGCCACCGACGCCGTGCCACTGAGCGCAGATGGCGCGGTCCACACGATGCAGACCACGCCTTCAACGCTAGGGGGGTGCACCTCATGGAGTGGAATGGGCCGATGGCCACACTGCTTCACAATGAGTGACCATTATTGCCCGTGCTCAAGCCTGTCATCTGTGGATGCACTGCCATCAAGGTGGTTTTACCAAAACTCTAGCGCGCATACGTTCCAATATTGGCTTCCTGGCGACTGATGACCCACAAGTATAGGGGATCTATCGTAGTCACTTCGATAACTAAGAATGTCGAACCCAACGAGGAGCGGAAGAAAATGATAAACGGTTTTCAGTAAGGTTTTCTCTGCAAGCACTGAAATAGTAGGTGATAGATAGTTTTGTGATAAGATAAATGGTAAGGAGCAAAAATTAAATAAAGCAAATAAAGTGCAGCAAGGTGTCCACATCCTTTAGGTTGCAAAGGATAAGCCTGGACAAATTCTAATAATGAAGAAGGAGCTCCCGAGGGCACATTGGGAATTATCGTCAAGCTAGTTTTCATCACATTCGTAAGATTCGCGTTCGGTACGTTGATAATTTAATATGTGGGTGGACCGGCACTTGGGTACTGCCCTAACATGGACAAGCATCCCACTTATGATTAACCCCTATTGCAAGCATCCGCAACTACAAAAAGGAGTATTAAGGTAACCCTAACCACAACATTAAACATATGGGTCCATATCAACCCCTAACGAAGCAACGCATAAACTAGGGTTTAAGCTTCTGTCACTCTAGCAACCCATCATCTACTTATTACTTCCCTATGCCTTCCTCTAGGCCCAAATAATGGTGAAGTGTCATGTAGTCGACGTTCACATAACACCACTAGAGGAAAGACAACATACATCTCATCAAAATATCGAACGAATACCAAATTCACATGACTACTAATAGCAAGACTTCACCCATGTCCTCAGGAACAAACATAACTACTCACAAAGCATATTCATGTTCATAATCAGAGGAGTAATAATATGCATAAAGGATCTGAACATATGATCTTCCACCAAGTAAACCAATTAGCATCAACTACAAGGAGTAATCAACACTACTAGCAACCCACAGGTACCAATTTGTGGTTTTGATACAAGATTGGATACAAGAGATGAAGTAGGGTTTTGAGAGGAGATGGTGCTGGTGAAGATGTTGATGGAGATTGACCCCCTCTCGATGAAAGGATCGTTGGTGATGACGTTGGTGATGATTTTCCCCTCCAGAGGGAAGTGTCCCCGGCAGAACAGCTCCGCCAGAGCCCTAGATTGATTCCGCCAAGGTTCCGCCTCGTGGCGGCAAAGATTCGTCCCATAAGCTTGCCCACGATTTTTTCCAGGGTAAAAGTGATGATATAGCAGAAGATAGACGCTGGAGGCCCACCAGGGGGCCCAGGAGATAGGAGGTTGCGCCCTACAGGGGGGCGGTCCCTCCTGTCTCCTGGACAGTGTGTGGGCCCCTGGCCTATTTCTTTCGCTCATAAATTCTTATTAAATCCAAACAGTTGTTTCGTGGAGTTTCAGGACATTTGGAGTTGTGCAGAATAGGTTTCCAATGTTTGCTCCTTTTCCAGCCAGAATTCCAGCTGCCAGCATTCCCCCTCTTCATGGTAAACCTTGTAAAATAAGAGAGAATAGCCATAAGTATTGAGATATAATGTGTAATAACAGCCCATAATGCCATAAATATTGATATAAAAGCATGATGCAAAATGGACGTATCAACTCCCCCAAGCTTAGACATCGCTTGTCCTCAAGCAGAAGCCGAAATTGAAAAATATGTCCACATGTTTAGAGATAGAGGTGTCGAAAAAAAATATGGACATGAGTGCATCATGATGATTCTAATAACAGCAACATATATGGATTTTGTCATACGATTTCCTATGCTTAAATAATAAGCAATTCACAATGTCAAGTATGGTTCAAGAACTTCATTGGGAACTAACAAACTGTAATCTCAATCATTGAAGCAATTGCAATTTATCTTAACATCAGGAAGAGTCAATAATAGAGTTTTTCAACAAGCTAACATACTCAACTATCTCGTAGTCCCCCATAATTGTTAACACTCACGCAATACTTGTGGTTATAGAGTTTCAGCCGGACACTGAGAAAGATAGGGGCTTATTGTGTTGCCTCCCAACGTATTCACCTTTAGGTGATGTCAACAATAATAGCCTATGCCAACTTACATCCAATTTGATATACATATCATGATCTTTCAAACACGAAGAGCTTGCCAAAGCATAAAAATAAAAAGGGAAATGTGAGGATCACCTTGACTCAAGCATAAAGTAAAAACATAAAGTAAAAGATAGGCCCTTCGTAGAGGGAGACAGAGGTTGTCATGCGTGTTTAGGGTTGATGCACAAAATCTTAATTCAAAAGAACATCACTTTATATTGCCCCTTGTATGTGGACCTTTATTATGCAGTCCGTCGCTTTTATTACTTCCACAACAAGTTCGTACAAGGCTTATTTTCTCTGCACTAATAAGTCATACATATTTAGAGAGCAATTTTTATTGCTTGCACCGATGACAACTTACTTGAAGGATCTTACTCAATCCATAGGGAGATATGGTGGACTCTCATGGTAAAACTTGGTTTTAAGGATATTTGGAAGCACAAGTAGTATCTCTACTTGGTGCAAGGAATTTGTCTAGCAAGAGGGGGAAAGGCAAGCTCAACATGTTTGGAAGGTCAATGACAATATACTTTAGCTGAGATGTCGGAAAACATAAACCATTACATTGTCTTCCTTGTCCAACATCAACTCTTTTAGCATGTCATACTTAATTAGTGCTTCACAATCATAAAAGATGTCCAAGATAATATATTTATATGTGAACCCATCTTTCCTTATCACTTACTATTAATTGCAACGGTGACCAAGGCTACGTTCATCAACTCTCAACAATTTTTATGCCTCATACTCTCTATGTATGAAGTTGTCACTATCCATAAGATCAATATGAACTATTTTGTTCTTTCTACTTTCTCAAGATCATGGCAACATAGCAAAGCCCTTGACTCAACACTAATCTTTATTATAGATAGCACACGGACTCGATTACATAAAGAGATCACAATGCAAAACTCAAAACTACTTGAGTCTCCAGGATCCTTAAATCTACAGCCAAACTCATTCGCTTGAATCTATATTCATACTCACAATTCTGGTTTTGCAGGTCATAAATCTGGGCTTGGAGGTGCTCGATTTTATCTTGAAGCTTGAAGATGGTCTCCCCAATGACTTTCGCATCCAGCTTGTGGTTGTTGGTGAACTCCGTGATCATCATCTGGTTGGCGTTGAGTCCACGCTCCACCATCCCTTGGCACTTGAAAACTTCTTGTTCCACAGCTTCGAGCTTTGTCTCCATGCTCCCGGTACGTCTTGGTCCCTCCACATCGCGGATGTGCAGCACCCCCTCACGCATCTCAATGGTTTGAGGGTGATGCAGCACCTCCACGAGATAGGGGTTGATAACCCTCTTGAAAAACTTGTCCTTGGGAGCGCTTGGAGACGCATGATGCTCTAGATCTGAAACAGAAACAGCTCGAAACAAAAACAAAGGATATTTGCGTGATACGGTGGTCAAAACCTTCGGGAGTATATATAATGAATTTTTACCGACCAAAATATGTAACATACAAGAAAAGGGAGTCCGGGAGGCACACGAGGTGCCCACGAGACAGGGGGGTGCGCCCTACAGGGGGGGGGGGGGCTCTTCTCTCGTGGGAGCCTCGTGTCCCTTTCGGACCACTTCTTTCTTCCTAAAATTCTTAAATAATCCAAAACTAATAAAAATTGCCATTAGATTTGTTTTGGAGTCGGTTTACTTACCGTACCACGTACCTATGCCTTTTCAGAGTCTGGAACATTCTGGAAAGTGTCTCTTATGTATTCCTCAGGGGTTATGGTTTCAATAATGTTAGTTTCAACATTGATAGGATTACCTGAAATATAATGTTTAATTCTTTGATCGTTTACCACCCTCGGATTCGTGCCTTCGAAGTTGTTGATTTTTATAGCACCAGAACGATAGACCTCCTCGATAACGTAGGGACCTTCCCATTTTGAGAGAAGTTTCCCTGCAAAAAATCTTAAATGAGAGTTGAATAATAACACATAATCTCCTACGTTAAACTCACGCTTTTGTATCCTCTTATCATGCCAGCGTTTGATTTTTTCTTTGAAAAGCTTGGCATTCTCAGAGGCTTGGGTTCTCCATTCATCAAGTGAGCTAATATCAAATACCCTTTTCTCACCGGCAAGTTTGAAATCATAGTTGAGCTCCTTAATAGCCCAATATTCCTTATGTTCAAGTTCAAGAGGTAAATGACATGCTTTTCCATAAACCATCTTATATGGAGACATACCCATTGGATTTTTGTATGTAGTTCTATAGGCCCATAATGCATCATCAAGTGTTTGGACCAATTCTTTCTAGATCTATTCACAGTCTTTTGCAAAATTAATTTGAGCTCTCTATTGCTCAACTCTACTTGACCACTAGACTGTGGGTGATAAGGAGATGCGATTCTATAATTGACATCATACTTAGTGAGCATCTTACGGAAAGCACCATGAATAAAGTGTGAACCACCATCAGTCATAAGTTATCTAGGGACTCCAAACCTCGGAAAAATAACTTCTTTAAGCATTTTAATAGAAGTGTTATGATCAGCACTACTAGTTTGAATAGCTTCTACCCACTTAGTAACGTAATCAACAGCAACTAGAATATGTATATAACCATTGGAGGCAGGAAAAGATCCCATATAATCAAAGCCCCAAACATCAAACGGATCAATAACAAGAGAATAATTCATAGGTATTTCTTGACGTCTACTAATGTTACCTATTCTTTGACATTCATCACAACATAAGACAAACTTACGAGCATCTTTGAAGAGAGTAGGCCAATAAAAACCAGATTGTAGTACCTTGTGTGCAGTTCTATCTCCAGTGTGGTGTCCTCCATAAGATTCAGAGTGACACTTGCGTAGGATTTGTTCCTGTTCATGCTCAGGCACACAACGTCCAATAATACCATCTACTCCTTCTTTATAAAGGTGTGGATCATCCCAGAAGTAATGTCTTAAATCATAAAAGAACTTTTTCTTTTGCTGGTATGTGAAATTAGGCGGTATATATTTAGCAACAATGTAATTAGCATAATCATCATACCAAGGAGCAGTACGAGAAGCATTGACAACCGCTAATTGTTCATCAGGAAAACTATCGTTAATAGGCAGTGGGTCATCAGGAGCATTCTCTAACCTAGACAAGTTGTCTGCAACGGGGTTCTCAGCTCCCCTTCTATCAATAATATTGAAGTCAAATTCTTGGAGCAAGAGAACCCATCTAATAAGTCTAGGCTTAGCATCTTTCTTTTCCATAAGATATTTAATAGCAGCATGATCAGTGTGAATAGTAACTTTGGAATCAACAATATAAGGTCTAAACTTATCACATGCAAGCACAACTGCTAAGAACTCTTTTTCAGTAGTAGCATAATTTCTCTGGGCAGTATCAAGAGTCTTACTAGCGTACCAGATAACATTCAATATCTAATCGACTCTTTGCCCTAAAACAGCACCTACAGCATAATCAAGGTTGCTCAAACAATCATCAAAAGAGGATCCATAGACGGAGAAGTCATCCATGAATACCTCACAAATCTTTTCACAAAAATCAGAAAATATAGCCATCAAGCATCTTTGAAAGGTAGCAGGTGCATTACATAAACAAAAGGCATACGTCTATAAGAAAAAGTACCAAAAGGGCAAGTAAAAGTAGTTTTAGATTGATCCTTCGCTGGTACAGGTATCTGTGAGAAACCAGAATAACCATCCAGAAAGCAAAAATGTGAGTGTTTGGATAGCCTTTCTAGCATTTGATCAATAAAAGGTAAAGGGTAATGATCTTTCTTAGTAGCTTGATTTAATTTACGGAAATCAATTACCATCCTAAATTCTAGTGCATCCAATCGTCTTAATTGGAGGCCCCAACTCTAGATTCCCTAATTCCTGCCCCAATTTTGCACAATGATAGCTGTCAAAAAGCATCACTTTTCTATTGAGATTTTCCCATTGGTTTTCTTTGGTTTTAATGTTATTCACATTCAACTAACACCAAAACCGTGAAACTAAAGAAACCTTGTTTTGTATCATGAGTTTCAGAACCTGGACACTTATGGGAGGCCCCAGGCCAATTTGGAGGTAAAAGATGCAGAAATTAAGCAAAGCCCTTTTGGAAGGCATTGAAGGGGAGATTACACAAGACTTAACGGGAGATTATACGGCGGGGGCAAAATCTTCCCGACCGCATAACTCCACCGTATAAGGTGGCACCGCCTTTGCGTTGTCAAAAGGGGCAACTTTCCAGAAGGCCACCAGATACCACAACATATACAGCAGCCTCCATCCATCACATAAGGAGAAAAGAAGAGATCTAGGGGGAGAAGAAGAAGGCCTTCCATCTACCTCGTGATCTTCCATCTCCAATCCATCCATTCATCCACACCCCTTGCATAAGAGAGAAAGAGAGATCCACAACTTGTAATCTAGGGTTTGATACTCTATTCTTAGTTGTGTTTGTCTTTGGATCATTCTTAAACCTTATGGTGGATCACCATGGTAATATCGAGATGAACTCCTTTTACATTATGATTATTTCATTGATATTTAGCTCTCTCATGTGTGAGTAAATCCCTTTGGCCTGGGGGTGTAGGGGATTGGTGAGATGTATTGTGCCTATTTATTTCCATCCAAATTGTGATTATGAAAGTGAGTATGATATGATGGATTGATTATTTGTGTTGTGCTTAATGCTTGCTGTCTAATTTAAGGGCCCATACAACATGATCCCATGTCCTAAACAAATAAGATCTTGTGTGCTAGTGAACCGGCGACCTCGGCGTGACACAACTGATATAGAAGGGAATCTATTATGCTCGAGGAGAACAAGGAACCACAAAGCCTATTGCACTAGTTTTATCTAACAATCTTAATTATTAATGCTGACCATGGATGTGGTAACAGGTTAATAGGACTATTGAAGTCAGGATGAAATCTACCAAGAGGAGTCTCTACTACTTACGGGTTACTTGACTACTGATATAACGTTGTGATGTATTATAATCACATTCACTCATTTATTCCATTTGGCACTTTTACTAATCACCATGAACCAGGTCCCTGATACGTTGCAAACATATCTATAATTTTTGATGCTCCATGTTTGTTTTACACCAATTGCTTTATGTTTTGTTTACACTTTGTGGCATTTTTATGCATTCTCTGGAACTAACATATTAACAAGATGCCACAGTGCCAGTCCCTGTTTTCTGCTATTTTTGTGTTTCAGAGAAATTATTAAAGAAATATTATCGGAATTGGACGAAACAAAAGCCAAAGTTCCTATTTTGCCGTCATGTACACGGAGTCCGAAGAGGAGGCGAAGTAGGCCAACGAGGCGGCCACACTTGGTGGTGGCGCGGGCCCCCTGGCCACGCTGCCCCATGGTGTGGGCCCCTCGGGCGCCCACTGACCTCGCCCTTCCACCTATATAATGTCATCCTCGGGAAAACCCTAAACACCCAAGCAAAAATGCATGAAAAGTTCCGTAGCCATCGCCATCGTCGACCCTAGTTCGGGAGGGTTCTGAAGATCTCTCTGGCGCCATGTCGGAGAGGAAGATCATCACCGGAGGCCTTCTTCATCGCCATGCCTGCCTCCGGAGTGATGCGTGAGTAGTTCATTGATGAACCACAAGTATAAGGGATCACAACAGTCTTCGAGGGAAGTAAAACACAAATTTATTGATTCGACACAAGGGGAGCAAAAGAATATTTATAAGCCTTAACAGATGAGTTGTCAGTTCAGCTGCACCTGGAAATAGACTTGCTCGCAATATTTTATTAGTAATAACAGTTTTATAGTAGTAGCAGTAGTGAAATAATAACAACAGTAACGAAATAAGGACAGCAACAGTGATTGTAATGAACATGGGGATTAAAATACTGTAGGCATAGGAATGGATGAACGGGCGTTGCATGGACAAGATAATTCATATAATAATCAAGACATGGGCAATTGCAGGTAAATAATAATAAAGCATCCAAGTACTAAGTAATTGTAGGAATGTGTTCCGTATTTAGTCGTGTGTGCTCTGCACAACATCTTTTGTCCTACCAGCCATTTGCAACGGGACCTTGATACGTTGCAAATGTATCTATAATTTTTGATGCTCCATGCTTGTTTTACACCAATTACTTTATGTTTTGTTTACACTTTGTGGTATTTTTATGCATTTTCTGGAACTAACCTATTAACAAGATGCATAGTGCCAGTTCCCTTTTTTCTGTTGTTTTTGTTTTTCAGAGAAATTAGTAAGAAATATTCTCGGAATTGGACAAAACAAAAGCCAAAGTTCCTATTTTTCCCGACACGACACGGAGTCCAAAGCGGAGACGGAGGAGGGCATCGAGGAAGCCACACCATAGCCAGGCGCGGGCCCACCTCTGGCCGCGTGGCCCTAGGGTGTGGGCCCCTCGGGCGTCCACCGACATTGCCCTTCCGCCTATATAATGCCCCCGACGAGAAAACCCTAAATAATTAAGCCTCCATCCATGAAAAGTTCCGCAGCGCCGGCACGATCGAAGACGAGATTCGGGTACAGAAGTCTCTGTTCTGGACCCTGCTGGGATGGGGAATTGCTCCCGGAGCCATCTCCATCCACTCCACCACCATCTTCATCGCCGTTGCTGGCTCCCATGATGAGGAGGGAGTAGTTCTCCCCCGAGGCTGAGGGCTCTACCGGTAGCTATGTGGTTTATCTCTCTCTCCGATGGTGTGATCTTTATGTGATCATGAGATTTGTAATATAGTTGATTAAGTAGATGTTACTCTCATCTATTATGATACTCAAGTGCTTATATTAATGTGACTCCGGAGACACCTTGTCCCACGGTGTGAAGGTGACAGTGTGTGCACCGTGTGTGGCAGTTAGGCTAAAGATTACAGAAATACTTATCATGAGTTATAATTTGAGTTGGATGTCTCTATGAAATTGTGGTGTTTGTTTGGAACCATCTAGCGCTCAACGTGACAGTGTGGAGTTACCTAGATGGGGAATGCGAACTTTAAGGTGTGCTTTTATATCCCTACATGGTGAATTGGTGTTCGCTATCCAACCGGAGAGTAGTTCAGAGTAGCATAGTGAAGAGAAGATGTTTATGTGTTCAATTATGATATTATTGTTGAGAGTGTCCACTAGTAAAAGTATGATCCCTATGTTTTGTTTCTAAGCATTGAAACAGCGTTTACAACCAGTTCTGCTACATGTTTGCTTGCTGCCATTTTTATTTCAGATTGCAATTACCACTTATAATCATCCATATTATTTGTATTTCACTATCTCTTCGCCGAACTAGTGCAGCTATACACCTGACAAGTGTATTGGGTGTGTTGGGGACACGAGAGACTTCTTGTATCTTAATTGCAGGGTTGCTTGAGAGGGATATCTTTGACCTCTTCCTCCCTGAGTTCGATAAACATTGGGTGATTCACTCAAGGGAAACTTGCTGCTGTTCTACAAACCTCTGCACTTGGAGGCCCAACACTGTCTACAAGAATAGAAGCGTGCATAGACATCAAGCTCTTTTCTGGTGCCGTTGCCGGGAGGTAAGGTAAAAGGTACTCACATCCTCTGGCTACTAAGCTATCCTCTAGTACTGTTGCTGGTGTGTGAGTGCTCAAGGTTATTTCCTTTGGATTCTGCAATTATATCTTTTTGTTTCTTGTTTTTATTTTCACTAGTTAGGCCTAATGGAAAAGACAAAAAAATTAGAGAGCTTTACAGTATTTTTCCTGAGTTAGGACATGAAGTGTTTGAAGAGAAAATTGAAAAACCTATGGAACTTTATTTGCATGCTAATAGAAATGTTATTAGTATGAATTATTTGAACACCATTATAGCTAATGCTATGGAAAAGTCTAAGTTTGGGGAAGCTGGTTTTTATGAAAATGGTCTTTTTAGTTCCCCAGCTTTAGAGGAGAAATTTTTCTCTAATGATACTTTATCTCCAATATGTGATAATTCTAATGATGCTTATGATATTTTAAGTATACCTTTTAAAATACCTATGAAAATTGTTGAAATTGTTATGAATAACTGCTATTTTGGAGATGGAATTGTCCATCCTGTTGATCATTTACTCTTTATACATGAATTATGGAGTTGTTCAAGTGTGCATGTATTTCAATGGACCAAGTTAAGAGGAAGCTATTCTCTTTATCACTTAAGGACAAATCAAGGGAGTGGTATGAGCTACTAGATGATCCTCATCATTTGGAGTGGAAGCAACTTGAATCTCTCTTTTACTCTAAAATTTATCCTCCTCATGAAGTGCATTTAGATAGGAATTATATTTATAATTTCCATCCTCATGATGGAGAAAGTATTGCCCAAGCGTGGGAGAGATTGAAGTCATTAATGCTCAGATGTCCCATCCATGAGCTTCCCAGTAATATTGTTATTAATAATTTTTATCCAAGCCTTTCAGGAAATTACAAGGACTATCTAAATGCCTGCTCATATTTTTATTATTAATATTGTTATTAATAATTTTCTGGCCCGTTTGAAGGACTATTAATCACTGTTTTGGGGTCCCAGAGTAATTTCCACGATTGACGATCCCTGGGGTGCGCTTACGTGTCGGTCATCAACACTCATAGTTTCTGCCGATACTGGCCCGTTTCGTGGACTATTACTCACTGTTTTGGGCTCCCAGAGTGATTTCCGTAGTTGTTGAACCCCAAGGTGTGCTTACGTTTCGGTCATCAACACCCACAGTTTTGGCCGTTTCTGGCCCGTTCCGTGGACTATTACTCATTGTTTTGGGGTCTCCGAGTGATTTCCATGATTAACGAACCCTGCGGTGCTTTTAAGTGTAGGTCATCAACACTTTTGGCCGATAATGTCCCGTTTCATGGACTGTTACTCACTGTTTTGGCGTCTCGGAGAGATTTCCACGATTAACGAACCACGAGGTGCGTTTATGTGTCGGTCATCAAGACTCACAGTTTTCGCCGATTCTGGCCCGTTTCATGGACTATTGCTCATTGTTTTGGGGTCCCGGAGCGATTTCCATAGTTGTTGAACCCCAAGATGCACTTACGTGTCGGTCATCAACACTCGCGGTTTTGGCCGATTCTGGCCCGTTTCATGGACACTCACTATTTTGGGGTCCCGAAGTGATTTCCATGAGTAACGAACCCCAGGGTGCGTTTACGTGTCGGTCATCAACGCTCATAGTTTTGGCTGATTCTGGACTATTTCGTGGACTATTTCTCACTGATTTGGGGCCCCGGAGTGATTTCCACAATTAACGAACCCCAGGTTGTGTTTAAGTGTCGGTCATCAACACTCACAGTTTCGGCCGATTCTGGCCTGTATTGTGGACTATTACTCACTGTTTTGTCGTCCCAGAGTGATTTCCACGATCAACGAACCCCGAGGTGCGTTTACGTGTCGGTCATCAATACTCACAGTTCTGGCTGATTCTGGCCCGTTTCATGGACTATTACTCATTGTTTTGGGATCCCGGAGCGATTTCCATAATTGTTAAACCCCAAGATGCGGTTGCGTGTCAGTCATCAACACCCACAGTTTTGGCCGATTCTGGCCCGTTTCATGGACTATTACTCACTGTTTTGGGGTCCCGGAGTGATTTCCACGATTAACGAACCCTGGGGTGCATTTACGTGTCAGTCATCAACACTCACAGATTTGGCCGATTCTGGCCCGTTTCATGGACTATTACTCATTGTTTTGTGGTCCCAGAGTGATTTTCAAAGTTGTTGAACCCCAAGAAACGCTTACGTGTCGGTCATCGATACTCGCGGTTTTGACCGATTCTGTCCCGTTTCCTGGACTATTACTCATTGTTTTGGGGTCCCGGAGCGATTTCCATAGTTGTTGAACACCATGATGCGCTTATGTGTCGGTCATCAACACCCACAGTTTTCGCCGATTCTGGCCCGTTTCTTGGACTATTACTCACTGTTTTGGGGTCCCAGAGTGATTTCCACGATTGACGATCCCCGTAGTGCGCTTACGTGTCGGTCATCAACACTCACAGTTTTGGCTGATTCTTGCCCGTTTCGTCAACACTTACACTCACTGTTCTGGGCTCCCGGAGTGATTTCCACGATTAATGAACCCCGGGGTGCGTTTAAGTGTAGTTCAACAACACTTTTGGCCGATAATGTCCCGTTTCGTGGACTATTACTCACTGTTTTGGCGTCTCCGAGAGATTTCCATGATTAACGAACCACGAGGTGCGTTTACGTGTCGGTCATCAAGACTCACAGTTTTGGCCGATTCTGGCCCGTTTCATGGACTATTACTCATTGTTTTGGGGTCCCGGAGCGATTTCCATAGTAGTTGAACCCCAAGATGCACTTACGTGTCGGTCATCAACACTCGCAGTTTTGGCCGATTCTGGCCCGTTTCATGGACACTCAATATTTTGGGGTCCCGGAGTTATTTCCATGAGTAACGAACCCCAGGGTGCGTTTACGTGTCGGTCATCAACACTCACAGTTTTGGCTGATTCGGGCCTATTTCGTGGACTATTTCTCACTGTTTTGGGGTCCCGGAGTGATTTCCACAATTAACGAACCCCGGGTTGCGTTTAAGTGTCGGTCATCAACACTCACAGTTTCGGCCGATTCTGGCCCGTTTTGTGGACTATTACTCACCGTTTTGTCGTCCCAGAGTGATTTCCATGATCAACGAACCCCGAGGTGCGTTTACGTGTCGGTCATCAATACTCACAGTTCTGACTGATTCTGGCCCATTTCATGGACTATTACCCTTTGTTTTGGGGTCCCGGAGCGATTTCCATAATTGTTAAACCCCAAGATGCGCTTGCGTGTCAGTCATCAACACCCAAAGTTTTGGCCGATTCAGGCCCGTTTCATGGACTATTACTCACTGTTTTGGGGTCCCGGAGTGATTTCCACGATTAACGAACCCTAGGGTGCATTTACGTGTCAATTATCAACACTCACAGATTTGGCCGATTCTGACCCGTTTCATCGACTATTACTCATTGTTTTTGGGTCCCGGAGTGATTTTCAAAGTTGTTGAACCCCAAGAAACGCATACGTGTCGGTCATCAACACTCGTGGTTTTGACCGATTCTGTCCCGTTTCTTGGACTATTACTCATTGTTTTGGGGTCCCGGTGCGATTTCCAGAGTTGTTGAACCCCATGATGCGCTTATGTGTCGGTCATCAAAACCCACAGTTTTCGCCGATTCTGGCCCGTTTCTTGGACTATTACTCACTATTTTGGGGTCCCAGAGTGATTTCCACGATTGACGATCCCCGTAGTGCGCCACGTGTCGGTCATCAACACTCATAGTTTTGGCTGATTCTTGCCCGTTTCGTCAACACTTACACTCACTGTTTTGGGCTCCCGGAGTGATTTCCACGATTAATGAACCCCGGGGTGCGTTTAAGTGTAGTTCAACAACACTTTTGGCCAATAATGTCCTGTTTCGTGGACTATTACCCACTGTTTTGGCATCCCGGAGAGATTTCCACGATTAACAAACCACGACGTGCGTTTATGTGTCGGTCATCAACACTCACAGTTTTGACCGATTCTGGCCCGTTTCATGGACTATTACTCTTTGTTGGGGTCCCGGAGCGATTTCCATAGTTTTTGAACCCCAAGATGCACTTACGTGTCGGTCATCAACACTCGCGGTTTTGGCCGATTCTGGCCCGTTTCATGGACACTCACTATTTTGGGGTCCCAAAGTGATTTCCATGAGTAACGAACCCCAGGGTGCGTTTACGTGTCGGTCATCAACACTCACAGATGTGGCTGATTCTGGCCTATTTCGTGGACTATTTCTTACCGATTTGGGGCCCCGGAGTGATTTCCACAATTAACGAACCCCAGGTTGCGTTGGTCATCAACACTCACAGTTTCTGCCGATTCTGGCCTGTTTTGTGTACTATTACTCACTGTTTTGTCGTCCCAGAGTGATTTCCACGATCAACGAACCCCGAGGTGCGTTTACGTGTCGGTCATCAATACTCACAGTTCTGGCTCATTCTGGCCCGTTTCATGGACTATTACTCATTGTTTTGGGGTCCCGGAGCGATTTCCATAATTGTTAAACCCCAAGATGCGCTTGCGTGTCAGTCATCAACACCCATAGTTTTGGCCGATTCTGGCCCGTTTCATGGACTATTACTCACTGTTTTGGGGTCCCGGAGTGATTTCCACGATTAACGAACCCTAGGGTGCATTTACGTGTCAGTCATCAACACTCACAGATTTGGCCGATTCTGGCCCGTTTCATGGACTATTACTCATTGTTTTGGGGTCCCGAAGTGATTTTCAAAGTTGTTGAACCCCAAAAAACGCTTACGTGTCGGTCATCGATACTCGCGGTTTTGACCGATTCTGTCCCGTTTCCTGGACTATTACTCATTGTTTTGGGGTCCCGGACCGATTTCCATAGTTGTTGAACCCCAAGATGCACTTGCGTGTCGGTCATCAACACTTTTGGCCGATAATGTCCCGTTTTGTGGACTATTACTCACTGTTTTGGCGTCTCGGAGAGATCTCCACGATTAACGAACCACGAGGTGCGTTTACGTGTCGGTCATCAAGACTCACAGTTTTCGCCGATTCTGGCCCGTTTCATGGATTATTGCTCATTGTTTTGGGGTCCCGGAGCAATTTTCATTGTTGTTGAACCCCAAGATGCACTTACGTGTCGGTCATCAACACTCACAGTTTTGGCTGATTCTGGCCTATTTCGTGGACTATTTCTCACTGTTTTGGGGTCCCGGAGTGATTTCCAAAATTAACGAACCCAAGGTTGCATTTAAGTGTCGGTCATCAACACCCACAGTTTCGGCCGATTCTGGCCCGTTTTGTGGACTATTACTCACCCTTTTGTAGTCCCAGAGTGATTTCCACGATCAACGAACCCCAAGGTGCGTTTATGTGTCGGTAATCAATACTCACAGTTCTGGCTGATTCTGGCCCGTTTCATGGACTATTACTCATTGTTTTGGGGTCCCGGAGCGGTTTCTATAATTGTTAAACCCCAAGATGCGCTTGCGTGTCAGTCATCAACACTCACAGATTTGGCCGATTCTGGCCCGTTTCATGGACTATTACTCATTGTTTTTGGGTCCCAGTGTGATTTTCAAAGTTGTTGAACCCCAAGAAACGCTTACGTGTCGGTCATCAACACTCGCGGTTTTGACCGATTCTGTCCCGTTTCTTGGACTATTACTCATTGTTTTGGGGTCCCAGAGCGATTTCCATAGTTGTTGAACCCCATGATGCGCTTATGTGTCGGTCATCAACACCCACAGTTTTCGCCGATTCTGGCCCATTTCTTGGACTATTACTTACTGTTTTGGGGTCCCAGAATGATTTCAACGATTGACGATCCCCGTAGTGCGCTTATGTGTCGGTCATCAACACTCACAGTTTTGGCCGATTCTTGCCTGTTTCGTCAACACTTACACTCATTGTTTTGGGCTCCCGGAGTGATTTCCACGATTAATGAACCCCGGGGTGCGTTTAAGTGTAGTTCAACAACACTTTTGGCCGATAATGTCCCGTTTCGTGGACTATTACTCACTGTTTTGGCATCCCGGAGAGATTTCCACAATTAACAAACCACGAGGTGCGTTTACGTGTTGGTCATCAACACTCATAGTTTTGGCCGATTCTGGCCCGTTTCATGGACTATTACTCATTGTTGGGGTCCCTGAGCGATTTCCATAGTTTTTGAACCCCAAGATGCACTTACGTGTCAGTCATCAACACTCACAGGTTTGACCGATTCTGGCCCGTTTCATGGACTATTACTCTTTGTTGGGGTCCCGGAGCGATTTCCATAGTTGTTGAACGCCAAGATGCACTTGCGTGTCGGTCATCAACACTTTTGGCCGTTAATGCCCCGTTTCATGGACTATTACTCACTGTTTTGGCGTCTCGGAGAGATTTCCACTATTAACGAACCACGAGGTGCGTTTACATGTCGGTCATCAAGACTCACAGTTTTGGCAGATTCTTGCCCGTCTGATGGACTATTGCTCATTGTTTTGGGGCCCCGGAGTGATTTCCATAGTTGTTGAACCCCAAGATGCACTTACATGTTGGTCATCAACACTCGCGGTTTTGGCCGATTCTGGCCCGTTTCATGGACACTCACTGTTTTGGGGTCTCAGAGTGATTTCCGTGAGTAACGAACCCCAGGGTGCGTTTACGTGTCGGTCATCAACACTCACAGTTTTGGCTGATTCTGGCCTATTTCGTGGACTATTTCTCACTGATTTGGGGTCCCGGCGTGATTTCCACCATTAACGAACCCCAGGTTGCGTTTAAGTGTCGGTCATCAACACTCACAGTTTCGGCCGATTCTAGCCCGTTTTGTGGACTATTACTCACCGTTTTGTCGTCCCAGAGTGATTTCCACGATCAACGAACCCCGAGGTGCGTTGACGTGTCGGTCATCAATACTCACAGTTTTGGCTGATTCTGGCCCGTTTCATGGACTATTAGTCATTGTTTTGGGGTCCCGGAGCGGTTTCCATAATTGTTAAAGCCCAAGATGCGCTTGCATGTCAGTCATCAACACTCACAGATTTGGCCGATTCTAGCCCGTTTCATGGACTATTACTCATTGTTTTTGGGTCCCGGAGTGATTTTCAAAGTTGTTGAACCCCAAGAAATGCTTACGTGTTGGTCATCAACACTCGCGGTTTTGACCGATTCTGTCCCGTTTCTTGGACTATTACTCATTGTTTTGGGGTCCGAGAGCGATTTCCACAGTTGTTGAACCCCATGATGCGCTTATGTGTCGGTCATCAACACCCACAGTTTTCGCCGATTCTGGCCCGTTTCTTGGACTATTACTCACTGTTTTGGGGTCCCAGAGTGATTTCCACGATTGACGATCCCCGTAGTGCGCTTACGTGTCGGTCATCAACACTCACAGTTTTGGCCGATTCTTGCCCGTTTCGTCAACACTTACACCCACTGTTTTGGGCTCCCGGAGTGATTTCCACGATTAATCAACCCCGGGGTGAGTTTAAGTGTAGTTCAACAACACTTTTGGCCGATAATGTCCCGTTTCGTGGACTATTACTCACTGTTTTGGCATCCCGGAGAGATTTCCACGATTAACGAACCACGAGGTGCGTTTACGTGTCGGTCATCAAGACTCACAGTTTTGGCCGATTCTGGCCCGTTCCATGGACTATTGCTCATTGTTTTGGGGTCCCAGAGCGATTTCCATAGTTGTTGAACCCCAAGATGCACTTACGTGTCGGTCATCAACAATCGCGGTTTTGGCCGATTCTGGCCCGTTTCATGGACACTCACTATTTTGGGGTCCCGGAGTGATTTCCATGAGTAACGAACGCCAGGGTGCGTTTACATGTCGGTCATCAACACTCACAGTTTTGGCTGATTCGGCCCTATTTCGTGGACTATTTCTCACTGTTTTGGGGTCCCGGAGTGATTTCCACAATTAACGAACCCTAGGTTGCGTTTAAGTGTCGGTCATCAACACTCACAGTTTCGGCCGATTCTGGCCCGTTTTGTGGACTATTACTCACCGTTTTGTCGTCCGAGAGTGATTTCCACGATCAACGAACCCCGAGGTGCGTTTACGTGTCGGTCATCAATACTCACAGTTCTGGCTGATTCTGGCCCGTTTCATGGACTATTACTCATTGTTTTCGGGTCCCGGAGCGATTTGCATAATTGTTAAACCCCAAGATGCGCTTGCGTGTCAGTCATCAACACCCACAGTTTTGGCCGATTCTGGCCCGTTTCATTGACTATTACTCACTGTTTTGGGGTCCCGGAGTGATTTCCACGATTAATGAACCCTAGGGTGCATTTACGTGTCACTCATCAACACTCACAGATTTGGCCGATTCTGGCCAGTTTCATGGACTATTACTTATTGTTTTTGGGTCCCGGAGTGATTTTCAAAGTTGTTGAACCCCAAGAAACGCTTACGTGTCGGTCATCAACACTCGCGGTTTTGACCGATACTGTCCCGTTTCTTGGACTATTACTCATTGTTTTGGGGTCCCGATGCGATTTCCATAGTTGTTGAACCCCATGATGCGCTTATGTGTCGGTCATCAACACCCACAGTTTTCGCCGATTCTGGCCCGTTTCTTGGACTATTACTCACTGTTTTGGGGTCCCAGAGTGATTTCCACGATTGACGATCCCCATAGTAAGCTTACTTGTCGGTCATCAACACTCACAGTTTTGGCCGATTCTTGCCCGTTTCGTCAACACTTACACTCACTGTTTTGGGCTCCCGGAGTGATTTCCCCGATAAATGAACCCCGGGGTGCGTTTAAGTGTAGTTCAACAACACTTTTGGCCGATAATGTCCTGTTTCGTGGACTATTACGCACTGTTTTGGCATCCCGGAGAGATTTCCATGATTAACAAACCACGAGGTGCGTTTACGTGTCGGTCATCAACACTCACAGTTTTGGCCGATTCTGGCCCGTTTCATGGACTATTACTCATTGTTGGGGTCCCGGAGCGATTTCCATAGTTTTTGAACCCCAAGATGCACTTATGTGTCGGTCATCAACACTCGCGGTTTTGGCCGATTCTGGCCCGTTTCATGGACAATCACTATTTTGGGGTCCCGGAGTGATTTCCATGAGTAACGAACCCCAGGGTGCGTTTACGTGTCGGTCATCAACACTCACAGTTTGGCTCATTTTGGCCTATTTCGTGGACTATTTCTCACTGATTTGGGGCCCCGGAGTGATTTCCACAATTAACGAACCCCAGGTGGCGTTTAAGTGTCGGTCATCAACAGTCATAGTTTCTGCCAATTCTGGCCCGTTTTGTGGACTATTACTCACTATTTTGTCGTCCCAGAGTGATTTCCACAATCAACGAACCCCAAGATGCACTTACGTGTCGGTCATCAACACTCACAGCTTTGGCCGATTCTGGCCCATTTCATGGACTATTACTCATTGTTGGGGTCCCGGAGCGATTTCCATAGTTGTTGAACCCCAAGATGCACTTGCGTGTCGGTCATCAACACTTTTGGCCGTTAATGCCCCTTTTCGTGGACTATTACTCACTGTTTTGGCGTCTCGGAGAGATTTCCACGATTAACGAACCACGAGGTGCGTTTACGTGTCGGTCATCAAGACTCACAGTTTTGGCCGATTCTGGCCCGTTTCATGGACAATTGCTCATTGTTTTGGGGTCCCGGAGCGATTTCCATAGTTGTTGAACCCCAAGATGCACTTACGTGTCGGTCATCAACAATCGCGGTTTTGGCCGATTCTGGCCCGTTTCATGGACACTCACTATTTTGGGGTCCCGGAGTGATTTCCATGAGTAACGAACGCCAGGGTGCGTTTACATGTCGGTCATCAACACTCACAGTTTTGGCTGATTCGGCCCTATTTCGTGGACTATTTCTCACTGTTTTGGGGTCCCGGAGTGATTTCCACAATTAACGAACCCTAGGTTGCGTTTAAGTGTCGGTCATCAACACTCACAGTTTCGGCCGATTCTGGCCCGTTTTGTGGACTATTAGTCACCGTTTTGTCGTCCGAGAGTGATTTCCACGATCAATGAACCCCGAGGTGCGTTTACGTGTCGGTCATCAATACTCACAGTTCTGGCTGATTCTGGCCCGTTTCATGGACTATTACTCATTGTTTTCGGGTCCCGGAGCGATTTGCATAATTGTTAAACCCCAAGATGCGCTTGCGTGTCAGTCATCAACACCCACAGTTTTGGCCGATTCTGGCCCGTTTCATTGACTATTACTCACTGTTTTGGGGTCCCGGAGTGATTTCCACGATTAATGAACCCTAGGGTGCATTTACGTGTCACTCATCAACACTCACAGATTTGGCCGATTCTGGCCAGTTTCATGGACTATTACTTATTGTTTTTGGGTCCCGGAGTGATTTTCAAAGTTGTTGAACCCCAAGAAACGCTTACGTGTCGGTCATCAACACTCGCGGTTTTGACCGATACTGTCCCGTTTCTTGGACTATTACTCATTGTTTTGGGGTCCCGATGCGATTTCCATAGTTGTTGAACCACATGATGCGCTTATGTGTCGGTCATCAACACCCACAGTTTTCGCCGATTCTGGCCCGTTTCTTGGACTATTACTCACTGTTTTGGGGTCCCAGAGTGATTTCCACGATTGACGATCCCCATAGTAAGCTTACTTGTCGGTCATCAACACTCACAGTTTTGGCCGATTCTTGCCCGTTTCGTCAACACTTACACTCACTGTTTTGGGCTCCCGGAGTGATTTCCCCGATAAATGAACCCCGGGGTGCGTTTAAGTGTAGTTCAACAACACTTTTGGCCGATAATGTCCTGTTTCGTGGACTATTACGCACTGTTTTGGCATCCCGGAGAGATTTCCATGATTAACAAACCACGAGGTGCGTTTACGTGTCGGTCATCAACACTCACAGTTTTGGCCGATTCTGGCCCGTTTCATGGACTATTACTCATTGTTGGGGTCCCGGAGCGATTTCCATAGTTTTTGAACCCCAAGATGCACTTATGTGTCGGTCATCAACACTCGCGGTTTTGGCCGATTCTGGCCCGTTTCATGGACAATCACTATTTTGGGGTCCCGGAGTGATTTCCATGAGTAACGAACCCCAGGGTGCGTTTACGTGTCGGTCATCAACACTCACAGTTTGGCTCATTTTGGCCTATTTCGTGGACTACTTCTCACTGATTTGGGGCCCCGGAGTGATTTCCACAATTAACGAACCCCAGGTGGCGTTTAAGTGTCGGTCATCAACAGTCATAGTTTCTGCCAATTCTGGCCCGTTTTGTGGACTATTACTCACTATTTTGTCGTCCCAGAGTGATTTCCACAATCAACGAACCCCAAGATGCACTTACGTGTCGGTCATCAACACTCACAGCTTTGGCCGATTCTGGCCCATTTCATGGACTATTACTCATTGTTGGGGTCCCGGAGCGATTTCCATAGTTGTTGAACCCCAAGATGCACTTGCGTGTCGGTCATCAACACTTTTGGCCGTTAATGCCCCTTTTCGTGGACTATTACTCACTGATTCGGGCCTATTTCGTGGACAATTTCTCACTGTTTTGGGGTCCCGGAGTGATTTCCACAATTAACGAACCCCAGGTTGCGTTTAAGTGTCGGTCATCAACACTCACAGTTTCGGCCAATTCTGGCCCGTTTTGTGGACTATAACTCACCGTTTTGTCGTCCGAGAGTGATTTCCACGATCAACGAACCTCGAGGTGCGTTTACGTGTCGGTCATCAATACTCACAGTTCTGGCTGATTCTGGCCCGTTTCATGGACTATTACTCACTGTTTTGGCGTCTCGGAGAGATTTCCACTATTAACGAACCACGAGGTGCGTTTACATGTCGGTCATCAAGACTCACAGTTTTGGCAGATTCTTGCCCGTCTGATGGACTATTGCTCATTGTTTTGGGGCCCCGGAGTGATTTCCATAGTTGTTGAACCCCAAGATGCACTTACATGTTGGTCATCAACACTCGCGGTTTTGGCCGATTCTGGCCCGTTTCATGGACACTCACTGTTTTGGGGTCTCAGAGTGATTTCCGTGAGTAACGAACCCCAGGGTGCGTTTACGTGTCGGTCATCAACACTCACAGTTTTGGCTGATTCTGGCCTATTTCGTGGACTATTTCTCACTGATTTGGGGTCCCGGCGTGATTTCCACCATTAACGAACCCCAGGTTGCGTTTAAGTGTCGGTCATCAACACTCACAGTTTCGGCCGATTCTAGCCCGTTTTGTGGACTATTACTCACCGTTTTGTCGTCCCAGAGTGATTTCCACGATCAACGAACCCCGAGGTGCGTTTACGTGTCGGTCATCAATACTCACAGTTTTGGCTGATTCTGGCCCGTTTCATGGACTATTAGTCATTGTTTTGGGGTCCCGGAGCGGTTTCCATAATTGTTAAAGCCCAAGATGCGCTTGCATGTCAGTCATCAACACTCACAGATTTGGCCGATTCTAGCCCGTTTCATGGACTATTACTCATTGTTTTTGGGTCCCGGAGTGATTTTCAAAGTTGTTGAACCCCAAGAAATGCTTACGTGTTGGTCATCAACACTCGCGGTTTTGACCGATTCTGTCCCGTTTCTTGGACTATTACTCATTGTTTTGGGGTCCGAGAGCGATTTCCACAGTTGTTGAACCCCATGATGCGCTTATGTGTCGGTCATCAACACCCACAGTTTTCGCCGATTCTGGCCCGTTTCTTGGACTATTACTCACTGTTTTGGGGTCCCAGAGTGATTTCCACGATTGACGATCCCCGTAGTGCGCTTACGTGTCGGTCATCAACACTCACAGTTTTGGCCGATTCTTGCCCGTTTCGTCAACACTTACACCCACTGTTTTGGGCTCCCGGAGTGATTTCCACGATTAATCAACCCCGGGGTGAGTTTAAGTGTAGTTCAACAACACTTTTGGCCGATAATGTCCCGTTTCGTGGACTATTACTCACTGTTTTGGCATCCCGGAGAGATTTCCACGATTAACGAACCACGAGGTGCGTTTACGTGTCGGTCATCAAGACTCACAGTTTTGGCCGATTCTGGCCCGTTCCATGGACTATTGCTCATTGTTTTGGGGTCCCAGAGCGATTTCCATAGTTGTTGAACCCCAAGATGCACTTACGTGTCGGTCATCAACAATCGCGGTTTTGGCCGATTCTGGCCCGTTTCATGGACACTCACTATTTTGGGGTCCCGGAGTGATTTCCATGAGTAACGAACGCCAGGGTGCGTTTACATGTCGGTCATCAACACTCACAGTTTTGGCTGATTCGGCCCTATTTCGTGGACTATTTCTCACTGTTTTGGGGTCCCGGAGTGATTTCCACAATTAACGAACCCTAGGTTGCGTTTAAGTGTCGGTCATCAACACTCACAGTTTCGGCCGATTCTGGCCCGTTTTGTGGACTATTACTCACCGTTTTGTCGTCCGAGAGTGATTTCCACGATCAACGAACCCCGAGGTGCGTTTACGTGTCGGTCATCAATACTCACAGTTCTGGCTGATTCTGGCCCGTTTCATGGACTATTACTCATTGTTTTCGGGTCCCTTAGCGATTTGCATAATTGTTAAACCCCAAGATGCGCTTGCGTGTCAGTCATCAACACCCACAGTTTTGGCCGATTCTGGCCCGTTTCATTGACTATTACTCACTGTTTTGGGGTCCCGGAGTGATTTCCACGATTAATGAACCCTAGGGTGCATTTACGTGTCACTCATCAACACTCACAGATTTGGCCGATTCTGGCCAGTTTCATGGACTATTACTTATTGTTTTTGGGTCCCGGAGTGATTTTCAAAGTTGTTGAACCCCAAGAAACGCTTACGTGTCGGTCATCAACACTCGCGGTTTTGACCGATACTGTCCCGTTTCTTGGACTATTACTCATTGTTTTGGGGTCCCGATGCGATTTCCATAGTTGTTGAACCCCATGATGCGCTTATGTGTCGGTCATCAACACCCACAGTTTTCGCCGATTCTGGCCCGTTTCTTGGACTATTACTCACTGTTTTGGGGTCCCAGAGTGATTTCCACGATTGACGATCCCCATAGTAAGCTTACTTGTCGGTCATCAACACTCACAGTTTTGGCCGATTCTTGCCCGTTTCGTCAACACTTACACTCACTGTTTTGGGCTCCCGGAGTGATTTCCCCGATAAATGAACCCCGGGGTGCGTTTAAGTGTAGTTCAACAACACTTTTGGCCGATAATGTCCTGTTTCGTGGACTATTACGCACTGTTTTGGCATCCCGGAGAGATTTCCATGATTAACAAACCACGAGGTGCGTTTACGTGTCGGTCATCAACACTCACAGTTTTGGCCGATTCTGGCCCGTTTCATGGACTATTACTCATTGTTGGGGTCCCGGAGCGATTTCCATAGTTTTTGAACCCCAAGATGCACTTATGTGTCGGTCATCAACACTCGCGGTTTTGGCCGATTCTGGCCCGTTTCATGGACAATCACTATTTTGGGGTCCCGGAGTGATTTCCATGAGTAACGAACCCCAGGGTGCGTTTACGTGTCGGTCATCAACACTCACAGTTTGGCTCATTTTGGCCTATTTCGTGGACTATTTCTCACTGATTTGGGGCCCCGGAGTGATTTCCACAATTAACGAACCCCAGGTGGCGTTTAAGTGTCGGTCATCAACAGTCATAGTTTCTGCCAATTCTGGCCCGTTTTGTGGACTATTACTCACTATTTTGTCGTCCCAGAGTGATTTCCACAATCAACGAACCCCAAGATGCACTTACGTGTCGGTCATCAACACTCACAGCTTTGGCCGATTCTGGCCCATTTCATGGACTATTACTCATTGTTGGGGTCCCGGAGCGATTTCCATAGTTGTTGAACCCCAAGATGCACTTGCGTGTCGGTCATCAACACTTTTGGCCGTTAATGCCCCTTTTCGTGGACTATTACTCACTGTTTTGGCGTCTCGGAGAGATTTCCACGATTAACGAACCACGAGGTGCGTTTACGTGTCGGTCATCAAGACTCACAGTTTTGGCCGATTCTGGCCCGTTTCATGGACAATTGCTCATTGTTTTGGGGTCCCGGAGCGATTTCCATAGTTGTTGAACCCCAAGATGCACTTACGTGTCGGTCATCAACACTCGCGGTTTTGGCCGATTCTGGCCCGTTTCATGGACACTCACTATTTTGGGGTCCCGGAGTGATTTCCATGAGTAACGAACCCCAGGGTGCGTTTACGTGTCGGTCGTCAACACTCACAGTTTTGGCTGATTCGGGCCTATTTCGTGGACAATTTCTCACTGTTTTGGGGTCCCGGAGTGATTTCCACAATTAACGAACCCCAGGTTGCGTTTAAGTGTCGGTCATCAACACTCACAGTTTCGGCCGATTCTGGCCCGTTTTGTGGACTATTACTCACCGTTTTGTCGTCCGAGAGTGATTTCCACGATCAATGAACCCCGAGGTGCGTTTACGTGTCGGTCATCAATACTCACAGTTCTGGCTGATTCTGGCCCGTTTCATGGACTATTACTCATTGTTTTCGGGTCCCGGAGCGATTTGCATAATTGTTAAACCCCAAGATGCGCTTGCGTGTCAGTCATCAACACCCACAGTTTTGGCCGATTCTGGCCCGTTTCATTGACTATTACTCACTGTTTTGGGGTCCCGGAGTGATTTCCACGATTAATGAACCCTAGGGTGCATTTACGTGTCACTCATCAACACTCACAGATTTGGCCGATTCTGGCCAGTTTCATGGACTATTACTTATTGTTTTTGGGTCCCGGAGTGATTTTCAAAGTTGTTGAACCCCAAGAAACGCTTACGTGTCGGTCATCAACACTCGCGGTTTTGACCGATACTGTCCCGTTTCTTGGACTATTACTCATTGTTTTGGGGTCCCGATGCGATTTCCATAGTTGTTGAACCCCATGATGCGCTTATGTGTCGGTCATCAACACCCACAGTTTTCGCCGATTCTGGCCCGTTTCTTGGACTATTACTCACTGTTTTGGGGTCCCAGAGTGATTTCCACGATTGACGATCCCCATAGTAAGCTTACTTGTCGGTCATCAACACTCACAGTTTTGGCCGATTCTTGCCCGTTTCGTCAACACTTACACTCACTGTTTTGGGCTCCCGGAGTGATTTCCCCGATAAATGAACCCCGGGGTGCGTTTAAGTGTAGTTCAACAACACTTTTGGCCGATAATGTCCTGTTTCGTGGACTATTACGCACTGTTTTGGCATCCCGGAGAGATTTCCATGATTAACAAACCACGAGGTGCGTTTACGTGTCGGTCATCAACACTCACAGTTTTGGCCGATTCTGGCCCGTTTCATGGACTATTACTCATTGTTGGGGTCCCGGAGCGATTTCCATAGTTTTTGAACCCCAAGATGCACTTATGTGTCGGTCATCAACACTCGCGGTTTTGGCCGATTCTGGCCCGTTTCATGGACAATCACTATTTTGGGGTCCCGGAGTGATTTCCATGAGTAACGAACCCCAGGGTGCGTTTACGTGTCGGTCATCAACACTCATAGTTTGGCTCATTTTGGCCTATTTCGTGGACTATTTCTCACTGATTTGGGGCCCCGGAGTGATTTCCACAATTAACGAACCCCAGGTGGCGTTTAAGTGTCGGTCATCAACAGTCATAGTTTCTGCCAATTCTGGCCCGTTTTGTGGACTATTACTCACTATTTTGTCGTCCCAGAGTGATTTCCACAATCAACGAACCCCAAGATGCACTTACGTGTCGGTCATCAACACTCACAGCTTTGGCCGATTCTGGCCCATTTCATGGACTATTACTCATTGTTGGGGTCCCGGAGCGATTTCCATAGTTGTTGAACCCCAAGATGCACTTGCGTGTCGGTCATCAACACTTTTGGCCGTTAATGCCCCTTTTCGTGGACTATTACTCACTGTTTTGGCGTCTCGGAGAGATTTCCACGATTAACGAACCACGAGGTGCGTTTACGTGTCGGTCATCAAGACTCACAGTTTTGGCCGATTCTGGCCCGTTTCATGGACAATTGCTCATTGTTTTGGGGTCCCGGAGCGATTTCCATAGTTGTTGAACCCCAAGATGCACTTACGTGTCGGTCATCAACACTCGCGGTTTTGGCCGATTCTGGCCCGTTTCATGGACACTCACTATTTTGGGGTCCCGGAGTGATTTCCATGAGTAACGAACCCCAGGGTGCGTTTACGTGTCGGTCGTCAACACTCACAGTTTTGGCTGATTCGGGCCTATTTCGTGGACAATTTCTCACTGTTTTGGGGTCCCGGAGTGATTTCCACAATTAACGAACCCCAGGTTGCGTTTAAGTGTCGGTCATCAACACTCACAGTTTCGGCCGATTCTGGCCCGTTTTGTGGACTATTACTCACCGTTTTGTCGTCCGAGAGTGATTTCCACGATCAATGAACCCCGAGGTGCGTTTACGTGTCGGTCATCAATACTCACAGTTCTGGCTGATTCTGGCCCGTTTCATGGACTATTACTCATTGTTTTCGGGTCCCGGAGCGATTTGCATAATTGTTAAACCCCAAGATGCGCTTGCGTGTCAGTCATCAACACCCACAGTTTTGGCCGATTCTGGCCCGTTTCATTGACTATTACTCACTGTTTTGGGGTCCCGGAGTGATTTCCACGATTAATGAACCCTAGGGTGCATTTACGTGTCACTCATCAACACTCACAGATTTGGCCGATTCTGGCCAGTTTCATGGACTATTACTTATTGTTTTTGGGTCCCGGAGTGATTTTCAAAGTTGTTGAACCCCAAGAAACGCTTACGTGTCGGTCATCAACACTCGCGGTTTTGACCGATACTGTCCCGTTTCTTGGACTATTACTCATTGTTTTGGGGTCCCGATGCGATTTCCATAGTTGTTGAACCCCATGATGCGCTTATGTGTCGGTCATCAACACCCACAGTTTTCGCCGATTCTGGCCCGTTTCTTGGACTATTACTCACTGTTTTGGGGTCCCAGAGTGATTTCCACGATTGACGATCCCCATAGTAAGCTTACTTGTCGGTCATCAACACTCACAGTTTTGGCCGATTCTTGCCCGTTTCGTCAACACTTACACTCACTGTTTTGGGCTCCCGGAGTGATTTCCCCGATAAATGAACCCCGGGGTGCGTTTAAGTGTAGTTCAACAACACTTTTGGCCGATAATGTCCTGTTTCGTGGACTATTACGCACTGTTTTGGCATCCCGGAGAGATTTCCATGATTAACAAACCACGAGGTGCGTTTACGTGTCGGTCATCAACACTCACAGTTTTGGCCGATTCTGGCCCGTTTCATGGACTATTACTCATTGTTGGGGTCCCGGAGCGATTTCCATAGTTTTTGAACCCCAAGATGCACTTATGTGTCGGTCATCAACACTCGCGGTTTTGGCCGATTCTGGCCCGTTTCATGGACAATCACTATTTTGGGGTCCCGGAGTGATTTCCATGAGTAACGAACCCCAGGGTGCGTTTACGTGTCGGTCATCAACACTCATAGTTTGGCTCATTTTGGCCTATTTCGTGGACTATTTCTCACTGATTTGGGGCCCCGGAGTGATTTCCACAATTAACGAACCCCAGGTGGCGTTTAAGTGTCGGTCATTAACAGTCATAGTTTCTGCCAATTCTGGCCCGTTTTGTGGACTATTACTCACTATTTTGTCGTCCCAGAGTGATTTCCACAATCAACGAACCCCAAGATGCACTTACGTGTCGGTCATCAACACTCACAGCTTTGGCCGATTCTGGCCCATTTCATGGACTATTACTCATTGTTGGGGTCCCGGAGCGATTTCCATAGTTGTTGAACCCCAAGATGCACTTGCGTGTCGGTCATCAACACTTTTGGCCGTTAATGCCCCTTTTCGTGGACTATTACTCACTGTTTTGGCGTCTCGGAGAGATTTCCACGATTAACGAACCACGAGGTGCGTTTACGTGTCGGTCATCAAGACTCACAGTTTTGGCCGATTCTGGCCCGTTTCATGGACAATTGCTCATTGTTTTGGGGTCCCGGAGCGATTTCCATAGTTGTTGAACCCCAAGATGCACTTACGTGTCGGTCATCAACACTCGCGGTTTTGGCCGATTCTGGCCCGTTTCATGGACACTCACTATTTTGGGGTCCCGGAGTGATTTCCATGAGTAACGAACCCCAGGGTGCGTTTACGTGTCGGTCGTCAACACTCACAGTTTTGGCTGATTCGGGCCTATTTCGTGGACAATTTCTCACTGTTTTGGGGTCCCGGAGTGATTTCCACAATTAACGAACCCCAGGTTGCGTTTAAGTGTCGGTCATCAACACTCACAGTTTCGGCCGATTCTGGCCCGTTTTGTGGACTATTACTCACCGTTTTGTCGTCCGAGAGTGATTTCCACGATCAATGAACCCCGAGGTGCGTTTACGTGTCGGTCATCAATACTCACAGTTCTGGCTGATTCTGGCCCGTTTCATGGACTATTACTCATTGTTTTCGGGTCCCGGAGCGATTTGCATAATTGTTAAACCCCAAGATGCGCTTGCGTGTCAGTCATCAACACCCACAGTTTTGGCCGATTCTGGCCCGTTTCATTGACTATTACTCACTGTTTTGGGGTCCCGGAGTGATTTCCACGATTAATGAACCCTAGGGTGCATTTACGTGTCACTCATCAACACTCACAGATTTGGCCGATTCTGGCCAGTTTCATGGACTATTACTTATTGTTTTTGGGTCCCGGAGTGATTTTCAAAGTTGTTGAACCCCAAGAAACGCTTACGTGTCGGTCATCAACACTCGCGGTTTTGACCGATACTGTCCCGTTTCTTGGACTATTACTCATTGTTTTGGGGTCCCGATGCGATTTCCATAGTTGTTGAACCCCATGATGCGCTTATGTGTCGGTCATCAACACCCACAGTTTTCGCCGATTCTGGCCCGTTTCTTGGACTATTACTCACTGTTTTGGGGTCCCAGAGTGATTTCCACGATTGACGATCCCCATAGTAAGCTTACTTGTCGGTCATCAACACTCACAGTTTTGGCCGATTCTTGCCCGTTTCGTCAACACTTACACTCACTGTTTTGGGCTCCCGGAGTGATTTCCCCGATAAATGAACCCCGGGGTGCGTTTAAGTGTAGTTCAACAACACTTTTGGCCGATAATGTCCTGTTTCGTGGACTATTACGCACTGTTTTGGCATCCCGGAGAGATTTCCATGATTAACAAACCACGAGGTGCGTTTACGTGTCGGTCATCAACACTCACAGTTTTGGCCGATTCTGGCCCGTTTCATGGACTATTACTCATTGTTGGGGTCCCGGAGCGATTTCCATAGTTTTTGAACCCCAAGATGCACTTATGTGTCGGTCATCAACACTCGCGGTTTTGGCCGATTCTGGCCCGTTTCATGGACAATCACTATTTTGGGGTCCCGGAGTGATTTCCATGAGTAACGAACCCCAGGGTGCGTTTACGTGTCGGTCATCAACACTCATAGTTTGGCTCATTTTGGCCTATTTCGTGGACTATTTCTCACTGATTTGGGGCCCCGGAGTGATTTCCACAATTAACGAACCCCAGGTGGCGTTTAAGTGTCGGTCATCAACAGTCATAGTTTCTGCCAATTCTGGCCCGTTTTGTGGACTATTACTCACTATTTTGTCGTCCCAGAGTGATTTCCACAATCAACGAACCCCAAGATGCACTTACGTGTCGGTCATCAACACTCACAGCTTTGGCCGATTCTGGCCCATTTCATGGACTATTACTCATTGTTGGGGTCCCGGAGCGATTTCCATAGTTGTTGAACCCCAAGATGCACTTGCGTGTCGGTCATCAACACTTTTGGCCGTTAATGCCCCTTTTCGTGGACTATTACTCACTGTTTTGGCGTCTCGGAGAGATTTCCACGATTAACGAACCACGAGGTGCGTTTACGTGTCGGTCATCAAGACTCACAGTTTTGGCCGATTCTGGCCCGTTTCATGGACAATTGCTCATTGTTTTGGGGTCCCGGAGCGATTTCCATAGTTGTTGAACCCCAAGATGCACTTACGTGTCGGTCATCAACACTCGCGGTTTTGGCCGATTCTGGCCCGTTTCATGGACACTCACTATTTTGGGGTCCCGGAGTGATTTCCATGAGTAACGAACCCCAGGGTGCGTTTACGTGTCGGTCGTCAACACTCACAGTTTTGGCTGATTCGGGCCTATTTCGTGGACAATTTCTCACTGTTTTGGGGTCCCGGAGTGATTTCCACAATTAACGAACCCCAGGTTGCGTTTAAGTGTCGGTCATCAACACTCACAGTTTCGGCCGATTCTGGCCCGTTTTGTGGACTATTACTCACCGTTTTGTCGTCCGAGAGTGATTTCCACGATCAATGAACCCCGAGGTGCGTTTACGTGTCGGTCATCAATACTCACAGTTCTGGCTGATTCTGGCCCGTTTCATGGACTATTACTCATTGTTTTCGGGTCCCGGAGCGATTTGCATAATTGTTAAACCCCAAGATGCGCTTGCGTGTCAGTCATCAACACCCACAGTTTTGGCCGATTCTGGCCCGTTTCATTGACTATTACTCACTGTTTTGGGGTCCCGGAGTGATTTCCACGATTAATGAACCCTAGGGTGCATTTACGTGTCACTCATCAACACTCACAGATTTGGCCGATTCTGGCCAGTTTCATGGACTATTACTTATTGTTTTTGGGTCCCGGAGTGATTTTCAAAGTTGTTGAACCCCAAGAAACGCTTACGTGTCGGTCATCAACACTCGCGGTTTTGACCGATACTGTCCCGTTTCTTGGACTATTACTCATTGTTTTGGGGTCCCGATGCGATTTCCATAGTTGTTGAACCCCATGATGCGCTTATGTGTCGGTCATCAACACCCACAGTTTTCGCCGATTCTGGCCCGTTTCTTGGACTATTACTCACTGTTTTGGGGTCCCAGAGTGATTTCCACGATTGACGATCCCCATAGTAAGCTTACTTGTCGGTCATCAACACTCACAGTTTTGGCCGATTCTTGCCCGTTTCGTCAACACTTACACTCACTGTTTTGGGCTCCCGGAGTGATTTCCCCGATAAATGAACCCCGGGGTGCGTTTAAGTGTAGTTCAACAACACTTTTGGCCGATAATGTCCTGTTTCGTGGACTATTACGCACTGTTTTGGCATCCCGGAGAGATTTCCATGATTAACAAACCACGAGGTGCGTTTACGTGTCGGTCATCAACACTCACAGTTTTGGCCGATTCTGGCCCGTTTCATGGACTATTACTCATTGTTGGGGTCCCGGAGCGATTTCCATAGTTTTTGAACCCCAAGATGCACTTATGTGTCGGTCATCAACACTCGCGGTTTTGGCCGATTCTGGCCCGTTTCATGGACAATCACTATTTTGGGGTCCCGGAGTGATTTCCATGAGTAACGAACCCCAGGGTGCGTTTACGTGTCGGTCATCAACACTCACAGTTTGGCTCATTTTGGCCTATTTCGTGGACTATTTCTCACTGATTTGGGGCCCCGGAGTGATTTCCACAATTAACGAACCCCAGGTGGCGTTTAAGTGTCGGTCATCAACAGTCATAGTTTCTGCCAATTCTGGCCCGTTTTGTGGACTATTACTCACTATTTTGTCGTCCCAGAGTGATTTCCACAATCAACGAACCCCAAGATGCACTTACGTGTCGGTCATCAACACTCACAGCTTTGGCCGATTCTGGCCCATTTCATGGACTATTACTCATTGTTGGGGTCCCGGAGCGATTTCCATAGTTGTTGAACCCCAAGATGCACTTGCGTGTCGGTCATCAACACTTTTGGCCGTTAATGCCCCTTTTCGTGGACTATTACTCACTGTTTTGGCGTCTCGGAGAGATTTCCACGATTAACGAACCACGAGGTGCGTTTACGTGTCGGTCATCAAGACTCACAGTTTTGGCCGATTCTGGCCCGTTTCATGGACAATTGCTCATTGTTTTGGGGTCCCGGAGCGATTTCCATAGTTGTTGAACCCCAAGATGCACTTACGTGTCGGTCATCAACACTCGCGGTTTTGGCCGATTCTGGCCCGTTTCATGGACACTCACTATTTTGGGGTCCCGGAGTGATTTCCATGAGTAACGAACCCTAGGGTGCGTTTACGTGTCGGTCATCAACACTCACAGTTTTGGCTGATTCGGGCCTATTTCGTGGACAATTTCTCACTGTTTTGGGGTCCCGGAGTGATTTCCACAATTAACGAACCCCAGGTTGCGTTTAAGTGTCGGTCATCAACACTCACAGTTTCGGCCAATTCTGGCCCGTTTTGTGGACTATTACTCACTGTTTTGTCGTCCGAGAGTGATTTCCACGATCAACGAACCTCGAGGTGCGTTTACGTGTCGGTCATCAATACTCACAGTTCTGGCTGATTCTGG
The DNA here is from genome assembly GCA_963921465.1 of Triticum timopheevii. Taxonomy (NCBI): domain Eukaryota; kingdom Viridiplantae; phylum Streptophyta; class Magnoliopsida; order Poales; family Poaceae; genus Triticum; species Triticum timopheevii. The sequence goes on along the minus strand of OY997266.1, from coordinate 669,985,049 downwards.
CCCGTTTCATGGACTATTACTCATTGTTTTGGGGTCCCGGAGCGATTTACATATTTGTTAAACCCCAAGATGCGCTTGCGTGTCAGTCATCAACAACCACAGTTTTGGCCGATTCTGGCCCGTTTCAGGGACTACTACTCACTGTTTTGGGGTCCCGGAGTGATTTCCACGATTAATGAACCCTAGGGTGCATTTACGTGTCACTCATCAACACTCACAGATTTGGCCGATTCTGGCCAGTTTCATGGACTATTACTTATTGTTTTTGGGTCCCGGAGTGATTTTCAAAGTTTTTGAACCCCAAGAAACGCTTACGTGTCGGTCATCAACACTCGCGGTTTTGACCGATACTGTCCCGTTTCTTGGACTATTACTCATTGTTTTGGTGCCCCGATGCGATTTCCATAGTTGTTGAACCCCATGATGCGCTTATGTGTCGGTCATCAACACCCACAGTTTTCGCCGATTCTGGCCCGTTTCTTGGACTATTACTCACTTTTTTGGGGTCCCAGAGTGATTTCCACGATTGACGATCCCCGTAGTGCGCTTACTTGTCGGTCATCAACACTCACAGTTTTGGCCGATTCTTGCCCGTTTCGTCAACACTTACACTCACTGTTTTGGGCTCCCGGAGTGATTTCGCTGATAAATGAACCCCGGGGTGCGTTTAAGTGTAGTTCAACAACACTTTTGGCCGATAATGTCCTGTTTCGTGGACTATTACGCACTGTTTTGGCATCCCGGAGAGATTTCCATGATTAACAAACCACGAGGTGCGTTTACGTGTCGGTCGTCAACACTCACAGTTTTGGCCGATTCTGGCCCGTTTCATGGACTATTACTCATTGTTGGGGTCCCGGAGCGATTTCCATAGTTTTTGAACCCCAAGATGCACTTATGTGTCGGTCATCAACACTCGCGGTTTTGGCCGATTCTGGCCCGTTTCATGGACACTCACTATTTTGGGGTCCCGGAGTGATTTCCATGAGTAACGAACCCCAGGGTGCGTTTACGTGTCGGTCATCAACACTCACAGTTTGGCTCATTTTGGCCTATTTCGTGGACTATTTCTCACTGATTTGGGGCCCCGGAGTGATTTCCACAATTAACGAACCCCAGGTTGCGTTTAAGTGTCGGTCATCAACAGTCACAGTTTCTGCCGATTCTGGCCTGTTTTGTGGACTATTGCTCACTGTTTTGTCGTCCCAGAGTGATTTCCACTATCAACGAACCCCAAGATGCACTTACGTGTCGGTCATCAACACTCACAGCTTTGGCCGATTCTGGCCCATTTCATGGACTATTACTCATTGTTGGGGTCCCGGAGCAATTTCCATAGTTGTTGAACCCCAAGATGCACTTGCGTGTTGGTCATCAACACTTTTGGCCGTTAATGCCCCGTTTCGTGGACTATTACTCACTATTTTGGCGTCTCAGAGAGATTTCCACGATTAACGAACCACGAGGTGCGTTTACGTGTTGGTCATCAAGACTCACAGTTTTGGCCGATTCTGGCCCGTTTCATGGACAATTGCTCATTGTTTTGGGGTCCCGGAGCGATTTCCATAGTTGTCAAACCCCAAGATGCACTTACGTGTCGGTCATCAACACTCACAGTTTTGGCTGATTCGGGCCTATTTCGTGGACTATTTCTCACTGTTTTGGGGTCCCGGAGTGATTTCCACAATTAACGAACCCCAGGTTGCGTTTAAGTGTCGGTCATCAACACTCACAGTTTCGGCCGATTCTGGCCCATTTTGTGGACTATTACTCACCGTTTTGTCGTCCGAGAGTGATTTCCACGATCAACGAACCCCGAGGTGCGTTTACGTGTCGGTCATCAATACTCACAGTTCTGGCTGATTCTGGCCCGTTTCATGGACTATTACTCATTGTTTTGGGGTCCCGGAGCGATTTCCATAATTGTTAAACCCCAAGATGCGCTTGCGTGTCAGTCATCAACACCCACAGTTTTGGCCGATTCTGGCCCGTTTCAGGGACTATTACTCACTGTTTTGGGGTCACGGAGTGATTTCCACGATTAATGAACCCTAGGGTGCATTTATGTGTCACTCATCAACACTCACAGATTTGGCCGATTCTGGCCAGTTTCATGGACTATTACTTATTGTTTTTGGGTCCCGGAGTGATTTTCAAAGTTGTTGAACCCCAAGAAACGCTTACGTGTCGGTCATCAACACTCGCGGTTTTGACCGATACTGTCCCGTTTCTTGGACTATTACTCATTGTTTTGGGGCCCCGATGCGATTTCCATAGTTGTTGAACCCCATGATGCGCTTATGTGTCGGTCATCAACACCCACAGTTTTCGCCGATTCTGGCCCGTTTCTTGGACTATTACTCACTTTTTTGGGGTCCCAGAGTGATTTCCACGATTGACGATCCCCGTAGTGCGCTTACTTGTCGGTCATCAACACTCACAGTTTTGGCCGATTCTTGCCCGGTTCGTCAACACTTACACTCACTGTTTTGGGCTCCCGGAGTGATTTCCCTGATAAATGAACCCCGGGGTGCGTTTAAGTGTAGTTCAACAACACTTTTGGCCGATAATGTCCGACCATTACGCACTGTTTTGGCATCCCGGAGAGATTTCCATGATTAACAAACCACGAGGTGCGTTTACGTGTCGGTCGTCAACACTCACAGTTTTGGCCGATTCTGGCCCGTTTCATGGACTATTACTCATTGTTGGGGTCCCGGAGCGATTTCCATAGTTTTTGAACCCCAAGATGCACTTATGTGTCGGTCATCAACACTCGCGGTTTTGGCCGATTCTGGCCCGTTTCATGGACACTCACTATTTTGGGGTCCCGGAGTGATTTCCATGAGTAACGAACCCCAGGGTGCGTTTACGTGTCGGTCATCAACACTCACAGTTTGGCTCATTTTGGCCTATTTCATGGACTATTTCTCACTGATTTGGGGCCCCGGAGTGATTTCCACAATTAACGAACCCCAGGTTGCGTTTAAGTGTCGGTCATCAACAGTCACAGTTTCTGCCGATTCTGGCCTGTTTTGTGGACTATTGCTCACTGTTTTGTCGTCCCAGAGTGATTTCCACTATCAACGAACCCCAAGATGCACTTACGTGTCGGTCATCAACACTCACAGCTTTGGCCGATTCTGGCCCATTTCATGGACTATTACTCATTGTTGGGGTCCCGGAGCAATTTCCATAGTTGTTGAACCCCAAGATGCACTTGCGTGTTGGTCATCAACACTTTTGGCCGTTAATGCCCCGTTTCGTGGACTATTACTCACTATTTTGGCGTCTCAGAGAGATTTCCACGATTAACGAACCACGAGGTGCGTTTACGTGTTGGTCATCAAGACTCACAGTTTTGGCCGATTCTGGCCCGTTTCATGGACAATTGCTCATTGTTTTGGGGTCCCGGAGCGATTTCCATAGTTGTCAAACCCCAAGATGCACTTACGTGTCGGTCATCAACACTCACAGTTTTGGCTGATTCGGGCCTATTTCGTGGACTATTTCTCACTGTTTTGGGGTCCCGGAGTGATTTCCACAATTAACGAACCCCAGGTTGCGTTTAAGTGTCGGTCATCAACACTCACAGTTTCGGCCGATTCTGGCCCATTTTGTGGACTATTACTCACCGTTTTGTCGTCCGAGAGTGATTTCCACGATCAACGAACCCCGAGGTGCGTTTACGTGTCGGTCATCAATACTCACAGTTCTGGCTGATTCTGGCCCGTTTCATGGACTATTACTCATTGTTTTGGGGTCCCGGAGCGATTTCCATAATTGTTAAACCCCAAGATGCGCTTGCGTGTCAGTCATCAACACCCACAGTTTTGGCCGATTCTGGCCCGTTTCAGGGACTATTACTCACTGTTTTGGGGTCACGGAGTGATTTCCACGATTAATGAACCCTAGGGTGCATTTATGTGTCACTCATCAACACTCACAGATTTGGCCGATTCTGGCCAGTTTCATGGACTATTACTTATTGTTTTTGGGTCCCGGAGTGATTTTCAAAGTTGTTGAACCCCAAGAAACGCTTACGTGTCGGTCATCAACACTCGCGGTTTTGACCGATACTGTCCCGTTTCTTGGACTATTACTCATTGTTTTGGGGCCCCGATGCGATTTCCATAGTTGTTGAACCCCATGATGCGCTTATGTGTCGGTCATCAACACCCACAGTTTTCGCCGATTCTGGCCCGTTTCTTGGACTATTACTCACTTTTTTGGGGTCCCAGAGTGATTTCCACGATTGACGATCCCCGTAGTGCGCTTACTTGTCGGTCATCAACACTCACAGTTTTGGCCGATTCTTGCCCGTTTCGTCAACACTTACACTCACTGTTTTGGGCTCCCGGAGTGATTTCCCTGATAAATGAACCCCGGGGTGCGTTTAAGTGTAGTTCAACAACACTTTTGGCCGATAATGTCCGACCATTACGCACTGTTTTGGCATCCCGGAGAGATTTCCATGATTAACAAACCACGAGGTGCGTTTACGTGTCGGTCGTCAACACTCACAGTTTTGGCCGATTCTGGCCCGTTTCATGGACTATTACTCATTGTTGGGGTCCCGGAGCGATTTCCATAGTTTTTGAACCCCAAGATGCACTTATGTGTCGGTCATCAACACTCGCGGTTTTGGCCGATTCTGGCCCGTTTCATGGACACTCACTATTTTGGGGTCCCGGAGTGATTTCCATGAGTAACGAACCCCAGGGTGCGTTTACGTGTCGGTCATCAACACTCACAGTTTGGCTCATTTTGGCCTATTTCATGGACTATTTCTCACTGATTTGGGGCCCCGGAGTGATTTCCACAATTAACGAACCCCAGGTTGCGTTTAAGTGTCGGTCATCAACAGTCACAGTTTCTGCCGATTCTGGCCTGTTTTGTGGACTATTGCTCACTGTTTTGTCGTCCCAGAGTGATTTCCACTATCAACGAACCCCAAGATGCACTTACGTGTCGGTCATCAACACTCACAGCTTTGGCCGATTCTGGCCCATTTCATGGACTATTACTCATTGTTGGGGTCCCGGAGCAATTTCCATAGTTGTTGAACCCCAAGATGCACTTGCGTGTTGGTCATCAACACTTTTGGCCATTAATGCCCCGTTTCGTGGACTATTACTCACTATTTTGGCGTCTCAGAGAGATTTCCACGATTAACGAACCACGAGGTGCGTTTATGTGTTGGTCATCAAGACTCACAGTTTTGGCCGATTCTGGCCCGTTTCATGGACAATTGCTCATTGTTTTGGGGTCCCGGAGCGATTTCCATAGTTGTCAAACCCCAAGATGCACTTACGTGTCGGTCATCAATACTCACAGTTTTGGCTGATTCAGGCCTATTTCGTGGACTATTTCTCACTGTTTTGGGGTCCCGGAGTGATTTCCACAATTAACGAACCCCAGGTTGCGTTTAAGTGTCGGTCATCAACACTCACAGTTTCGGCCGATTCTGGCCCATTTTGTGGACTATTACTCACCGTTTTGTCGTCCGAGAGTGATTTCCACGATCAACGAACCCCGAGGTGCGTTTACGTGTCGGTCATCAATACTCACAGTTCTGGCTGATTCTGGCCCGTTTCATGGACTATTACTCATTGTTTTGGGGTCCCGGAGCGATTTCCATAATTGTTAAACCCCAAGATGCGCTTGCGTGTCAGTCATCAACACCCACAGTTTTGGCCGATTCTGGCCCGTTTCAGGGACTATTAATCACTGTTTTGGGGTCACGGAGTGATTTCCACGATTAATGAACCCTAGGGTGCATTTATGTGTCACTCATCAACACTCACAGATTTGGCCGATTCTGGCCAGTTTCATGGACTATTACTTATTGTTTTTGGGTCCCGGAGTGATTTTCAAAGTTGTTGAACCCCAAGAAACGCTTACTTGTCGGTCATCAACACTCGCGGTTTTGACCGATACTGTCCCGTTTCTTGGACTATTACTCATTGTTTTGGGGCCCCGATGCGATTTCCATAGTTGTTGAACCCCATGATGCGCTTATGTGTCGGTCATCAACACCCACAGTTTTCGCCGATTCTGGCCCGTTTCTTGGACTATTACTCACTTTTTTGGGGTCCCAGAGTGATTTCCACGATTGACGATCCCCGTAGTGCGCTTACTTGTCGGTCATCAACACTCACAGTTTTGGCCGATTCTTGCCCGTTTCGTCAACACTTACACTCACTGTTTTGGGCTCCCGGAGTGATTTCCCTGATAAATGAACCCCGGGGTGCGTTTAAGTGTAGTTCAACAACACTTTTGGCCGATAATGTCCTGTTTCGTGGACTATTACGCACTGTTTTGGCATCCCGGAGAGATTTCCATGATTAACAAACCACGAGGTGCGTTTACGTGTCGGTCGTCAACACTCACAGTTTTGGCCGATTCTGGCCCGTTTCATGGACTATTACTCATTGTTGGGGTCCCGGAGCGATTTCCATAGTTTTTGAGCCCCAAGATGCACTTATGTGTCGGTCATCAACACTCGCGGTTTTGGCCGATTCTGGCCCGTTTCATGGACACTCACTATTTTGGGGTCCCGGAGTGATTTCCATGAGTAACGAACCCCAGGGTGCGTTTACGTGTCGGTCATCAACACTCACAGTTTGGCTCATTTTCGCCTATTTCGTGGACTATTTCTCACTGATTTGGGGCCCCGGAGTGATTTCCACAATTAACGAACCCCAGGTTGCGTTTAAGTGTCGGTCATCAACAGTCACAGTTTCTGCCGATTCTGGCCTGTTTTGTGGACTATTGCTCACTGTTTTGTCGTCCCAGAGTGATTTCCACTATCAACGAACCCCAAGATGCACTTACGTGTCGGTCATCAACACTCACAGCTTTGGCCGATTCTGGCCCATTTCATGGACTATTACTCATTGTTGGGGTCCCGGAGCAATTTCCATAGTTGTTGAACCCCAAGATGCACTTGCGTGTTGGTCATCAACACTTTTGGCCGTTAATGCCCCGTTTCGTGGACTATTACTCACTGTTTTGGCGTCTCAGAGAGATTTCCATGATTAACGAACCACGAGGTGCGTTTACGTGTTGGTCATCAAGACTCACAGTTTTGGCCGATTCTGGCCCGTTTCATGGACAATTGCTCATTGTTTTGGGGTCCCGGAGCGATTTCCATAGTTGTCAAACCCCAAGATGCACTTACGTGTCGGTCATCAACACTCACAGTTTTGGCTGACTCGGGCCTATTTCGTGGACTATTTCTCACTATTTTGGGGTCCCGGAGTGATTTCCACAATTAACGAACCCCAGGTTGCGTTTAAGTGTCGGTCATCAACACTCACAGTTTCGGCCGATTCTGGCCCATTTTGTGGACTATTACTCACCGTTTTGTCGTCCGAGAGTGATTTCCACGATCAACGAACCCCGAGGTGCGTTTACGTGTCGGTCATCAATACTCACAGTTCTGGCTGATTCTGGCCCGTTACATGGACTATTACTCATTGTTTTGGGGTCCCGGAGCGATTTCCATAATTGTTAAACCCCAAGATGCGCTTGCGTGTCAGTCATCAACACCCACAGTTTTGGCCGATTCTGGCCCGTTTCAGGGACTATTACTCACTGTTTTGTGGTCCCGGAGTGATTTCCACGATTAATGAACCCTAGGGTGCATTTACGTGTCACTCATCAACACTCATAGATTTGGCCGATTCTGGCCAGTTTCATGGACTATTACTTATTGTTTTTGGGTCCCGGAGTGATTTTCAAAGTTGTTGAACCCCAAGAAACGCTTACGTGTCGGTCATCAACACTCGCGGTTTTGACCGATACTGTCCCGTTTCTTGGACTATTACTCATTGTTTTGGGGCCCCGATGCGATTTCCATAGTTGTTGAACCCCATGATGCGCTTATGTGTCGGTCATCAACACCCACAGTTTTCGCCGATTCTGGCCCGTTTCTTGGACTATTACTCACTTTTTTGGGGTCCCAGAGTGATTTCCACGATTGACGATCCCCGTAGTGCGCTTACTTGTCGGTCATCAACACTCACAGTTTTGGCCGATTCTTGCCCGTTTCGTCAACACTTACACTCACTGTTTTGGGCTCCCGGAGTGATTTCCCTGATAAATGAACCCCGGGGTGCGTTTAAGTGTAGTTCAACAACACTTTTGGCCGATAATGTCCTGTTTCGTGGACTATTACGCACTGTTTTGGCATCCCGGAGAGATTTCCATGATTAACAAACCACGAGGTGCGTTTACGTGTCGGTCGTCAACACTCACAGTTTTGGCCGATTCTGGCCCGTTTCATGGACTATTACTCATTGTTGGGGTCCCGGAGCGATTTCCATAGTTTTTGAGCCCCAAGATGCACTTATGTGTCGGTCATCAACACTCGCGGTTTTGGCCGATTCTGGCCCGTTTCATGGACACTCACTATTTTGGGGTCCCGGAGTGATTTCCATGAGTAACGAACCCCAGGGTGCGTTTACGTGTCGGTCATCAACACTCACAGTTTGGCTCATTTTCGCCTATTTCGTGGACTATTTCTCACTGATTTGGGGCCCCCGAGTGATTTCCACAATTAACGAACCCCAGGTTGCGTTTAAGTGTCGGTCATCAACAGTCACAGTTTCTGCCGATTCTGGCCTGTTTTGTGGACTATTGCTCACTGTTTTGTCGTCCCAGAGTGATTTCCACTATCAACGAACCCCAAGATGCACTTACGTGTCGGTCATCAACACTCACAGCTTTGGCCGATTCTGGCCCATTTCATGGACTATTACTCATTGTTGGGGTCCCGGAGCAATTTCCATAGTTGTTGAACCCCAAGATGCACTTGCGTGTTGGTCATCAACACTTTTGGCCGTTAATGCCCCGTTTCGTGGACTATTACTCACTGTTTTGGCGTCTCAGAGAGATTTCCATGATTAACGAACCACGAGGTGCGTTTACGTGTTGGTCATCAAGACTCACAGTTTTGGCCGATTCTGGCCCGTTTCATGGACAATTGCTCATTGTTTTGGGGTCCCGGAGCGATTTCCATAGTTGTCAAACCCCAAGATGCACTTACGTGTCGGTCATCAACACTCACAGTTTTGGCTGATTCGGGCCTATTTCGTGGACTATTTCTCACTATTTTGGGGTCCCGGAGTGATTTCCACAATTAACGAACCCCAGGTTGCGTTTAAGTGTCGGTCATCAACACTCACAGTTTCGGCCGATTCTGGCCCATTTTGTGGACTATTACTCACCGTTTTGTCGTCCGAGAGTGATTTCCACGATCAACGAACCCCGAGGTGCGTTTACGTGTCGGTCATCAATACTCACAGTTCTGGCTGATTCTGGCCCGTTACATGGACTATTACTCATTGTTTTGGGGTCCCGGAGCGATTTCCATAATTGTTAAACCCCAAGATGCGCTTGCGTGTCAGTCATCAACACCCACAGTTTTGGCCGATTCTGGCCCGTTTCAGGGACTATTACTCACTGTTTTGTGGTCCCGGAGTGATTTCCACGATTAATGAACCCTAGGGTGCATTTACGTGTCACTCATCAACACTCACAGATTTGGCCGATTCTGGCCAGTTTCATGGACTATTACTTATTGTTTTTGGGTCCCGGAGTGATTTTCAAAGTTGTTGAACCCCAAGAAACGCTTACGTGTCGGTCATCAACACTCGCGGTTTTGACCGATACTGTCCCGTTTCTTGGACTATTACTCATTGTTTTGGGGCCCCGATGCGATTTCCATAGTTGTTGAACCCCATGATGCGCTTATGTGTCGGTCATCAACACCCACAGTTTTCGCCGATTCTGGCCCGTTTCTTGGACTATTACTCACTTTTTTGGGGTCCCAGAGTGATTTCCACGATTGACGATCCCCGTAGTGCGCTTACTTGTCGGTCATCAACACTCACAGTTTTGGCCGATTCTTGCCCGTTTCGTCAACACTTACACTCACTGTTTTGGGCTCCCGGAGTGATTTCCCTGATAAATGAACCCCGGGGTGCGTTTAAGTGTAGTTCAACAACACTTTTGGCCGATAATGTCCTGTTTCGTGGACTATTACGCACTGTTTTGGCATCCCGGAGAGATTTCCATGATTAACAAACCACGAGGTGCGTTTACGTGTCGGTCGTCAACACTCACAGTTTTGGCCGATTCTGGCCCGTTTCATGGACTATTACTCATTGTTGGGGTCCCGGAGCGATTTCCATAGTTTTTGAACCCCAAGATGCACTTATGTGTCGGTCATCAACACTCGCGGTTTTGGCCGATTCTGGCCCGTTTCATGGACACTCACTATTTTGGGGTCCCGGAGTGATTTCCATGAGTAACGAACCCGAGGGTGCGTTTACGTGTCGGTCATCAACACTCACAGTTTGGCTCATTTTGGCCTATTTCGTGGACTATTTCTCACTGATTTGGGGTCCCGGAGTGATTTCCACAATTAACGAACCCCAGGTTGCGTTTAAGTGTCGGTCATCAACAGTCACAGTTTCTGCCGATTCTGGCCTGTTTTGTGGACTATTGCTCACTGTTTTGTCGTCCCAGAGTGATTTCCACTATCAACGAACCCCAAGATGCACTTACGTGTCGGTCATCAACACTCACAGCTTTGGCCGATTCTGGCCCATTTCATGGACTATTACTCATTGTTGGGGTCCCGGAGCAATTTCCATAGTTGTTGAACCCCAAGATGCACTTGCGTGTTGGTCATCAACACTTTTGGCCGTTAATGCCCCGTTTCGTGGACTATTACTCACTGTTTTGGCGTCTCGGAGAGATTTCCACGATTAACGAACCACGAGGTGCGTTTACGTGTTGGTCATCAAGACTCACAGTTTTGGCCGATTCTGGCCCGTTTCATGGACAATTGCTCATTGTTTTGGGGTCCCGGAGCGATTTCCATAGTTGTTGAACCCCAAGATGCACTTACGTGTTGGTCATCAACACTCACAGTTTTCGCCGATTCTGGCCCGTTTCTTGGACTATTACTCACTTTTTTGGGGTCCCAGAGTGATTTCCACGATTGACGATCCCCGTAGTGCGCTTACTTGTCGGTCATCAACACTCACAGTTTTGGCCGATTCTTGCCCGTTTCGTCAACACTTACACTCACTGTTTTGGGCTCCCGGAGTGATTTCCCTGATAAATGAACCCCGGGGTGCGTTTAAGTGTAGTTCAACAACACTTTTGGCCGATAATGTCCTGTTTCGTGGACTATTACGCACTGTTTTGGCATCCCGGAGAGATTTCCATGATTAACAAACCACGAGGTGCGTTTACGTGTCGGTCGTCAACACTCACAGTTTTGGCCGATTCTGGCCCGTTTCATGGACTATTACTCATTGTTGGGGTCCCGGAGCGATTTCCATAGTTTTTGAACCCCAAGATGCACTTATGTGTCGGTCATCAACACTCGCGGTTTTGGCCGATTCTGGCCCGTTTCATGGACACTCACTATTTTGGGGTCCCGGAGTGATTTCCATGAGTAACGAACCCGAGGGTGCGTTTACGTGTCGGTCATCAACACTCACAGTTTGGCTCATTTTGGCCTATTTCGTGGACTATTTCTCACTGATTTGGGGTCCCGGAGTGATTTCCACAATTAACGAACCCCAGGTTGCGTTTAAGTGTCGGTCATCAACAGTCACAGTTTCTGCCGATTCTGGCCTGTTTTGTGGACTATTGCTCACTGTTTTGTCGTCCCAGAGTGATTTCCACTATCAACGAACCCCAAGATGCACTTACGTGTCGGTCATCAACACTCACAGCTTTGGCCGATTCTGGCCCATTTCATGGACTATTACTCATTGTTGGGGTCCCGGAGCAATTTCCATAGTTGTTGAACCCCAAGATGCACTTGCGTGTTGGTCATCAACACTTTTGGCCGTTAATGCCCCGTTTCGTGGACTATTACTCACTGTTTTGGCGTCTCGGAGAGATTTCCACGATTAACGAACCACGAGGTGCGTTTACGTGTTGGTCATCAAGACTCACAGTTTTGGCCGATTCTGGCCCGTTTCATGGACAATTGCTCATTGTTTTGGGGTCCCGGAGCGATTTCCATAGTTGTTGAACCCCAAGATGCACTTACGTGTTGGTCATCAACACTCACAGTTTTCGCCGATTCTGGCCCGTTTCTTGGACTATTACTCACTTTTTTGGGGTCCCAGAGTGATTTCCACGATTGACGATCCCCGTAGTGCGCTTACTTGTCGGTCATCAACACTCACAGTTTTGGCCGATTCTTGCCCGTTTCGTCAACACTTACACTCACTGTTTTGGGCTCCCGGAGTGATTTCCCTGATAAATGAACCCCGGGGTGCGTTTAAGTGTAGTTCAACAACACTTTTGGCCGATAATGTCCTGTTTCGTGGACTATTACGCACTGTTTTGGCATCCCGGAGAGATTTCCATGATTAACAAACCACGAGGTGCGTTTACGTGTCGGTCGTCAACACTCACAGTTTTGGCCGATTCTGGCCCGTTTCATGGACTATTACTCATTGTTGGGGTCCCGGAGCGATTTCCATAGTTTTTGAACCCCAAGATGCACTTATGTGTCGGTCATCAACACTCGCGGTTTTGGCCGATTCTGGCCCGTTTCATGGACACTCACTATTTTGGGGTCCCGGAGTGATTTCCATGAGTAACGAACCCCAGGGTGCGTTTACGTGTCGGTCATCAACACTCACAGTTTGGCTCATTTTGGCCTATTTCGTGGACTATTTCTCACTGATTTGGGGCCCCGGAGTGATTTCCACAATTAACGAACCCCAGGTTGCGTTTAAGTGTCGGTCATCAACAGTCACAGTTTCTGCCGATTCTGGCCTGTTTTGTGGACTATTGCTCACTGTTTTGTCGTCCCAGAGTGATTTCCACTATCAACGAACCCCAAGATGCACTTACGTGTCGGTCATCAACACTCACAGCTTTGGCCGATTCTGGCCCATTTCATGGACTATTACTCATTGTTGGGGTCCCGGAGCAATTTCCATAGTTGTTGAACCCCAAGATGCACTTGCGTGTTGGTCATCAACACTTTTGGCCGTTAATGCCCCGTTTCATGGACTATTACTCACTGTTTTGGCGTCTCAGAGAGATTTCCATGATTAACGAACCACGAGGTGCGTTTACGTGTTGGTCATCAAGACTCACAGTTTTGGCCGATTCTGGCCCGTTTCATGGACAATTGCTCATTGTTTTGGGGTCCCGGAGCGATTTCCATAGTTGTCAAACCCCAAGATGCACTTACGTGTCGGTCATCAACACTCACAGTTTTGGCTGATTCGGGCCTATTTCGTGGACTATTTCTCACTATTTTGGGGTCCCGGAGTGATTTCCACAATTAACGAACCCCAGGTTGCGTTTAAGTGTCGGTCATCAACACTCACAGTTTCGGCCGATTCTGGCCCATTTTGTGGACTATTACTCACCGTTTTGTCGTCCGAGAGTGATTTCCACGATCAACGAACCCCGAGGTGCGTTTACGTGTCGGTCATCAATACTCACAGTTCTGGCTGATTCTGGCCCGTTACATGGACTATTACTCATTGTTTTGGGGTCCCGGAGCGATTTCCATAATTGTTAAACCCCAAGATGCGCTTGCGTGTCAGTCATCAACACCCACAGTTTTGGCCGATTCTGGCCCGTTTCAGGGACTATTACTCACTGTTTTGTGGTCCCGGAGTGATTTCCACGATTAATGAACCCTAGGGTGCATTTACGTGTCACTCATGAACACTCACAGATTTGGCCGATTCTGGCCAGTTTCATGGACTATTACTTATTGTTTTTGGGTCCCAGAGTGATTTTCAAAGTTGTTGAACCCCAAGAAACGCTTACGTGTCGGTCATCAACACTCGCGGTTTTGACCGATACTGTCCCGTTTCTTGGACTATTACTCATTGTTTTGGGGCCCCGATGCGATTTCCATAGTTGTTGAACCCCATGATGCGCTTATGTGTCGGTCATCAACACCCACAGTTTTCGCCGATTCTGGCCCGTTTCTTGGACTATTACTCACTTTTTTGGGGTCCCAGAGTGATTTCCACGATTGACGATCCCCGTAGTGCACTTACTTGTCGGTCATCAACACTCACAGTTTTGGCCGATTCTTGCCCGTTTCGTCAACACTTACACTCACTGTTTTGGGCTCCCGGAGTGATTTCCCTGATAAATGAACCCCGGGGTGCGTTTAAGTGTAGTTCAACAACACTTTTGGCCGATAATGTCCTGTTTCGTGGACTATTACGCACTGTTTTGGCATCCCGGAGAGATTTCCATGATTAACAAACCACGAGGTGCGTTTACGTGTCGGTCGTCAACACTCACAGTTTTGGCCGATTCTGGCCCGTTTCATGGACTATTACTCATTGTTGGGGTCCCGGAGCGATTTCCATAGTTTTTGAACCCCAAGATGCACTTATGTGTCGGTCATCAACACTCGCGGTTTTGGCCGATTCTGGCCCGTTTCATGGACACTCACTATTTTGGGGTCCCGGAGTGATTTCCATGAGTAACGAACCCCAGGGTGCGTTTACGTGTCGGTCATCAACACTCACAGTTTGGCTCATTTTGGCCTATTTCGTGGACTATTTCTCACTGATTTGGGGCCCCGGAGTGATTTCCACAATTAACGAACCCTAGGTTGCGTTTAAGTGTCGGTCATCAACAGTCACAGTTTCTGCCGATTCTGGCCTGTTTTGTGGACTATTGCTCACTGTTTTGTCGTCCCAGAGTGATTTCCACTATCAACGAACCCCAAGATGCACTTACGTGTCGGTCATCAACACTCACAGCTTTGGCCGATTCTGGCCCATTTCATGGACTATTACTCATTGTTGGGGTCCCGGAGCAATTTCCATAGTTGTTGAACCCCAAGATGCACTTGCGTGTTGGTCATCAACACTTTTGGCCATTAATGCCCCGTTTCGTGGACTATTACTCACTGTTTTGGCGTCTCGGAGAGATTTCCACGATTAACGAACCACGAGGTGCGTTTACGTGTTGGTCATCAAGACTCAGAGTTTTGGCCGATTCTGGCCCGTTTCATGGACAATTGCTCATTGTTTTGGGGTCCCGGAGCGATTTCCATAGTTGTCAAACCCCAAGATGCACTTCCGTGTCGGTCATCAACACTCGCGGTTTTGGCCGATTCTGGCCCGTTTCATGGACTATTACTCATTGTTGGGGTCCCGGAGCGATTTCCATAGTTTTTGAACCCCAAGATGCACTTATGTGTCGGTCATCAACACTCGCGGTTTTGGCCGATTCTGGTCCGTTTCATGGACACTCACTATGTTGGGGTCCCGGAGTGATTTCCATGAGTAACGAACCCCAGGGTGCGTTTACGTGTCGGTCATCAACACACAATTTTGGCTGATTCGGGCCTATTTCGTGGACTATTTCTCACTGTTTTGGGGTCCCGGAGTGATTTCCACAATTAACGAACCCCAGGTTGCGTTTATGTGTCGGTCATCAACACTCACAGTTTCGGCCGATTCTGGCCCGTTTTGTGGACTATTACTCACCGTTTTGTCGTCCGAGAGTGATTTCCACGATCAACGAACCCCGAGGTGCGTTTACGTGTCGGTCATCAATACTCACAGTTCTGGCTGATTCTGGCCCGTTTCATGGACTATTACTCATTGTTTTGGGGTCCCGGAGCGATTTACATAATTGTTAAACCCCAAGATGCGCTTGCGTGTCAGTCATCAACACCCACAGTTTTGGCCGATTCTGGCCCGTTTCAGGGACTATTACTCACTGTTTTGGGGTCCCGGAGTGATTTCCACGATTAATGAACCCTAGGGTGCATTTACGTGTCACTCATCAACACTCACAGATTTGGCCGATTCTGGCCAGTTTCATGGACTATTACTTATTGTTTTTGGGTCCCGGAGTGATTTTCAAAGTTGTTGAACCCCAAGAAACGCTTACGTGTCGGTCATCAACACTCGCGGTTTTGACCGATACTGTCCCGTTTCTTGGACTATTACTCATTGTTTTGGGGCCCCGATGCGATTTCCATAGTTGTTGAACCCCATGATGCGCTTATGTGTCGGTCATCAACACCCACAGTTTTCGCCGATTCTGGCCCGTTTCTTGGACTATTACTCACTTTTTTGGGGTCCCAGAGTGATTTCCACGATTGACGATCCCCGTAGTGCGCTTACTTGTCGGTCATCAACACTCACAGTTTTGGCCGATTCTTGCCCGTTTCGTCAACACTTACACTCACTGTTTTGGGCTCCCGGAGTGATTTCCCTGATAAATGAACCCCGGGGTGCGTTTAAGTGTAGTTCAACAACACTTTTGGCCGATAATGTCCTGTTTCGTGGACTATTACGCACTGTTTTGGCATCCCGGAGAGATTTCCATGATTAACAAACCACGAGGTGCGTTTACGTGTCGGTCGTCAACACTCACAGTTTTGGCCGATTCTGGCCCGTTTCATGGACTATTACTCATTGTTGGGGTCCCGGAGCGATTTCCATAGTTTTTGAACCCCAAGATGCACTTATGTGTCGGTCATCAACACTCGCGGTTTTGGCCGATTCTGGCCCGTTTCATGGACACTCACTATTTTGGGGTCCCGGAGTGATTTCCATGAGTAACGAACCCCAGGGTGCGTTTACGTGTCGGTCATCAACACTCACAGTTTGGCTCATTTTGGCCTATTTCGTGGACTATTTCTCACTGATTTGGGGCCCCGGAGTGATTTCCACAATTAACGAACCCCAGGTTGCGTTTAAGTGTCGGTCATCAACAGTCACAGTTTCTGCCGATTCTGGCCTGTTTTGTGGACTATTGCTCACTGTTTTGTCGTCCCAGAGTGATTTCCACTATCAACGAACCCCAAGATGCACTTACGTGTCGGTCATCAACACTCACAGCTTTGGCCGATTCTGGCCCATTTCATGGACTATTACTCATTGTTGGGGTCCCGGAGCAATTTCCATAGTTGTTGAACCCCAAGATGCACTTGCGTGTTGGTCATCAACACTTTTGGCCGTTAATGCCCCGTTTCATGGACTATTACTCACTGTTTTGGCGTCTCAGAGAGATTTCCATGATTAACGAACCACGAGGTGCGTTTACGTGTTGGTCATCAAGACTCACAGTTTTGGCCGATTCTGGCCCGTTTCATGGACAATTGCTCATTGTTTTGGGGTCCCGGAGCGATTTCCATAGTTGTCAAACCCCAAGATGCACTTACGTGTCGGTCATCAACACTCACAGTTTTGGCTGATTCGGGCCTATTTCGTGGACTATTTCTCACTATTTTGGGGTCCCGGAGTGATTTCCACAATTAACGAACCCCAGGTTGCGTTTAAGTGTCGGTCATCAACACTCACAGTTTCGGCCGATTCTGGCCCATTTTGTGGACTATTACTCACCGTTTTGTCGTCCGAGAGTGATTTCCACGATCAACGAACCCCGAGGTGCGTTTACGTGTCGGTCATCAATACTCACAGTTCTGGCTGATTCTGGCCCGTTACATGGACTATTACTCATTGTTTTGGGGTCCCGGAGCGATTTCCATAATTGTTAAACCCCAAGATGCGCTTGCGTGTCAGTCATCAACACCCACAGTTTTGGCCGATTCTGGCCCGTTTCAGGGACTATTACTCACTGTTTTGTGGTCCCGGAGTGATTTCCACGATTAATGAACCCTAGGGTGCATTTACGTGTCACTCATGAACACTCACAGATTTGGCCGATTCTGGCCAGTTTCATGGACTATTACTTATTGTTTTTGGGTCCCAGAGTGATTTTCAAAGTTGTTGAACCCCAAGAAACGCTTACGTGTCGGTCATCAACACTCGCGGTTTTGACCGATACTGTCCCGTTTCTTGGACTATTACTCATTGTTTTGGGGCCCCGATGCGATTTCCATAGTTGTTGAACCCCATGATGCGCTTATGTGTCGG
Source organism: Triticum timopheevii (assembly GCA_963921465.1). Taxonomy (NCBI): domain Eukaryota; kingdom Viridiplantae; phylum Streptophyta; class Magnoliopsida; order Poales; family Poaceae; genus Triticum; species Triticum timopheevii. The sequence continues at coordinate 669,967,125 of OY997266.1, read as the reverse complement.
TCATCAACACCCACAGTTTTCGCCGATTCTGGCCCGTTTCTTGGACTATTACTCACTTTTTTGGGGTCCCAGAGTGATTTCCACGATTGACGATCCCCGTAGTGCACTTACTTGTCGGTCATCAACACTCACAGTTTTGGCCGATTCTTGCCCGTTTCGTCAACACTTACACTCACTGTTTTGGGCTCCCGGAGTGATTTCCCTGATAAATGAACCCCGGGGTGCGTTTAAGTGTAGTTCAACAACACTTTTGGCCGATAATGTCCTGTTTCGTGGACTATTACGCACTGTTTTGGCATCCCGGAGAGATTTCCATGATTAACAAACCACGAGGTGCGTTTACGTGTCGGTCGTCAACACTCACAGTTTTGGCCGATTCTGGCCCGTTTCATGGACTATTACTCATTGTTGGGGTCCCGGAGCGATTTCCATAGTTTTTGAACCCCAAGATGCACTTATGTGTCGGTCATCAACACTCGCGGTTTTGGCCGATTCTGGCCCGTTTCATGGACACTCACTATTTTGGGGTCCCGGAGTGATTTCCATGAGTAACGAACCCCAGGGTGCGTTTACGTGTCGGTCATCAACACTCACAGTTTGGCTCATTTTGGCCTATTTCGTGGACTATTTCTCACTGATTTGGGGCCCCGGAGTGATTTCCACAATTAACGAACCCTAGGTTGCGTTTAAGTGTCGGTCATCAACAGTCACAGTTTCTGCCGATTCTGGCCTGTTTTGTGGACTATTGCTCACTGTTTTGTCGTCCCAGAGTGATTTCCACTATCAACGAACCCCAAGATGCACTTACGTGTCGGTCATCAACACTCACAGCTTTGGCCGATTCTGGCCCATTTCATGGACTATTACTCATTGTTGGGGTCCCGGAGCAATTTCCATAGTTGTTGAACCCCAAGATGCACTTGCGTGTTGGTCATCAACACTTTTGGCCATTAATGCCCCGTTTCGTGGACTATTACTCACTGTTTTGGCGTCTCGGAGAGATTTCCACGATTAACGAACCACGAGGTGCGTTTACGTGTTGGTCATCAAGACTCAGAGTTTTGGCCGATTCTGGCCCGTTTCATGGACAATTGCTCATTGTTTTGGGGTCCCGGAGCGATTTCCATAGTTGTCAAACCCCAAGATGCACTTCCGTGTCGGTCATCAACACTCGCGGTTTTGGCCGATTCTGGCCCGTTTCATGGACTATTACTCATTGTTGGGGTCCCGGAGCGATTTCCATAGTTTTTGAACCCCAAGATGCACTTATGTGTCGGTCATCAACACTCGCGGTTTTGGCCGATTCTGGTCCGTTTCATGGACACTCACTATGTTGGGGTCCCGGAGTGATTTCCATGAGTAACGAACCCCAGGGTGCGTTTACGTGTCGGTCATCAACACACAATTTTGGCTGATTCGGGCCTATTTCGTGGACTATTTCTCACTGTTTTGGGGTCCCGGAGTGATTTCCACAATTAACGAACCCCAGGTTGCGTTTATGTGTCGGTCATCAACACTCACAGTTTCGGCCGATTCTGGCCCGTTTTGTGGACTATTACTCACCGTTTTGTCGTCCGAGAGTGATTTCCACGATCAACGAACCCCGAGGTGCGTTTACGTGTCGGTCATCAATACTCACAGTTCTGGCTGATTCTGGCCCGTTTCATGGACTATTACTCATTGTTTTGGGGTCCCGGAGCGATTTACATAATTGTTAAACCCCAAGATGCGCTTGCGTGTCAGTCATCAACACCCACAGTTTTGGCCGATTCTGGCCCGTTTCAGGGACTATTACTCACTGTTTTGGGGTCCCGGAGTGATTTCCACGATTAATGAACCCTAGGGTGCATTTACGTGTCACTCATCAACACTCACAGATTTGGCCGATTCTGGCCAGTTTCATGGACTATTACTTATTGTTTTTGGGTCCCGGAGTGATTTTCAAAGTTGTTGAACCCCAAGAAACGCTTACGTGTCGGTCATCAACACTCGCGGTTTTGACCGATACTGTCCCGTTTCTTGGACTATTACTCATTGTTTTGGGGCCCCGATGCGATTTCCATAGTTGTTGAACCCCATGATGCGCTTATGTGTCGGTCATCAACACCCACAGTTTTCGCCGATTCTGGCCCGTTTCTTGGACTATTACTCACTTTTTTGGGGTCCCAGAGTGATTTCCACGATTGACGATCCCCGTAGTGCGCTTACTTGTCGGTCATCAACACTCACAGTTTTGGCCGATTCTTGCCCGTTTCGTCAACACTTACACTCACTGTTTTGGGCTCCCGGAGTGATTTCCCTGATAAATGAACCCCGGGGTGCGTTTAAGTGTAGTTCAACAACACTTTTGGCCGATAATGTCCTGTTTCGTGGACTATTACGCACTGTTTTGGCATCCCGGAGAGATTTCCATGATTAACAAACCACGAGGTGCGTTTACGTGTCGGTCGTCAACACTCACAGTTTTGGCCGATTCTGGCCCGTTTCATGGACTATTACTCATTGTTGGGGTCCCGGAGCGATTTCCATAGTTTTTGAACCCCAAGATGCACTTATGTGTCGGTCATCAACACTCGCGGTTTTGGCCGATTCTGGCCCGTTTCATGGACACTCACTATTTTGGGGTCCCGGAGTGATTTCCATGAGTAACGAACCCCAGGGTGCGTTTACGTGTCGGTCATCAACACTCACAGTTTGGCTCATTTTGGCCTATTTCGTGGACTATTTCTCACTGATTTGGGGCCCCGGAGTGATTTCCACAATTAACGAACCCTAGGTTGCGTTTAAGTGTCGGTCATCAACAGTCACAGTTTCTGCCGATTCTGGCCTGTTTTGTGGACTATTGCTCACTGTTTTGTCGTCCCAGAGTGATTTCCACTATCAACGAACCCCAAGATGCACTTACGTGTCGGTCATCAACACTCACAGCTTTGGCCGATTCTGGCCCATTTCATGGACTATTACTCATTGTTGGGGTCCCGGAGCAATTTCCATAGTTGTTGAACCCCAAGATGCACTTGCGTGTTGGTCATCAACACTTTTGGCCATTAATGCCCCGTTTCGTGGACTATTACTCACTGTTTTGGCGTCTCGGAGAGATTTCCACGATTAACGAACCACGAGGTGCGTTTACGTGTTGGTCATCAAGACTCAGAGTTTTGGCCGATTCTGGCCCGTTTCATGGACTATTACTCATTGTTGGGGTCCCGGAGCGATTTCCATAGTTTTTGAACCCCAAGATGCACTTATGTGTCGGTCATCAACACTCGCGGTTTTGGCCGATTCTGGTCCGTTTCATGGACACTCACTATGTTGGGGTCCCGGAGTGATTTCCATGAGTAACGAACCCCAGGGTGCGTTTACGTGTCGGTCATCAACACACAATTTTGGCTGATTCGGGCCTATTTCGTGGACTATTTCTCACTGTTTTGGGGTCCCGGAGTGATTTCCACAATTAACGAACCCCAGGTTGCGTTTATGTGTCGGTCATCAACACTCACAGTTTCGGCCGATTCTGGCCCGTTTTGTGGACTATTACTCACCGTTTTGTCGTCCGAGAGTGATTTCCACGATCAACGAACCCCGAGGTGCGTTTACGTGTCGGTCATCAATACTCACAGTTCTGGCTGATTCTGGCCCGTTTCATGGACTATTACTCATTGTTTTGGGGTCCCGGAGCGATTTACATAATTGTTAAACCCCAAGATGCGCTTGCGTGTCAGTCATCAACACCCACAGTTTTGGCCGATTCTGGCCCGTTTCAGGGACTATTACTCACTGTTTTGGGGTCCCGGAGTGATTTCCACGATTAATGAACCCTAGGGTGCATTTACGTGTCACTCATCAACACTCACAGATTTGGCCGATTCTGGCCAGTTTCATGGACTATTACTTATTGTTTTTGGGTCCCGGAGTGATTTTCAAAGTTGTTGAACCCCAAGAAACGCTTACGTGTCGGTCATCAACACTCGCGGTTTTGACCGATACTGTCCCGTTTCTTGGACTATTACTCATTGTTTTGGGGCCCCGATGCGATTTCCATAGTTGTTGAACCCCATGATGCGCTTATGTGTCGGTCATCAACACCCACAGTTTTCGCCGATTCTGGCCCGTTTCTTGGACTATTACTCACTGTTTTGGGGTCCCAGAGTGATTTCCACGATTGACGATCCCCGTAGTGCGCTTACTTGTCGGTCATCAACACTCACAGTTTTGGCCGATTCTTGCCCGTTTCGTCGACACTTACACTCACTGTTTTGGGCTCCCGGAGTGATTTCCCCGATAAATAAACCCCGGGGTGCGTTTAAGTGTAGTTCAACAACACTTTTGGCCGATAATGTCCTGTTTCGTGGACTATTACGCACTGTTTTGGCATCCCGGAGAGATTTCCATGATTAACAAACCACGAGGTGCGTTTACGTGTCGGTCATCAACACTCACAGTTTTGGCCGATTCTGGCCCGTTTCATGGACTATTACTCATTGTTGGGGTCCCGGAGCGATTTCCATAGTTTTTGAACCCCAAGATGCACTTATGTGTCGGTCGTCAACACTCGCGGTTTTGGCCGATTCTGGCCCGTTTCATGGACACTCACTATTTTGGGGTCCCGGAGTGATTTCCATGAGTAACGAACCCCAGGGTGCGTTTACGTGTCGGTCATCAACACTCACAGGTTGGCTCATTTTGGCCTATTTCGTGGACTATTTCTCACTGATTTGGGGCCCCGGAGTGATTTCCACAATTAACGAACCCCAGGTTGCGTTTAAGTGTCGGTCATCAACAGTCACAGTTTCTGCCGATTCTGGCCTGTTTTGTGGACTATTGCTCACTGTTTTGTCGTCCCAGAGTGATTTCCACAATCAACGAACCCCAAGATGCACTTACGTGTCGGTCATCAACACTCACAGCTTTGGCCGATTCTGGCCCATTTCATGGACTATTACTCATTGTTGGGGTCCCGGAGCAATTTCCATAGTTGTTGAACCCCAAGATGCACTTGCGTGTTGGTCATCAACACTTTTGGCCGTTAATGCCCCGTTTCGTGGACTATTACTCAATGTTTTGGCGTCTCGGAAAGATTTCCACGATTAACGAACCACGAGGTGCGTTTACGTGTTGGTCATCAAGATTCACAGTTTTGGCCGATTCTGGCCCATTTCATTAACAATTGCTCATTGTTTTGGGGTCCCGGAGCGATTTCCATAGTTGTCAAACCCCAAGATGCACTTACGTGTCGGTCATCAACACTCGCGGTTTTGGCCGATTCTGGCCCGTTTCATGGACACTCACTATTTTGGGGTCCCGGAGTGATTTCCATGAGTAACGAACCCCAGGGTGCGTTTACGTGTCGGTCATCAACACACAATTTTGGCAGATTCGGGCCTATTTCGTGGACTATTTCTCACTGTTTTGGGGTCCCGGAGTGATTTCCACAATTAACGAACCCCAGGTTGCGTTTATGTGTCGGTCATCAACACTCACAGTTTCGGCCGATTCTGGCCCGTTTTGTGGACTATTACTCACCGTTTTGTCGTCCGAGAGTGATTTCCACGATCAACGAACCCCGAGGTGCGTTTACGTGTCGGTCATCAATACTCACAGTTCTGGCTGATTCTGGCCCGTTTCATGGACTATTACTCATTGTTTTGGGGTCCCGGAGCGATTTCCATATTTGTTGAACCCCATGATGCGCTTATGTGTCGGTCATCAACACCCACAGTTTTCGCCGATTCTGGCCCGTTTCTTGGACTATTACTCACTTTTTTGGGGTCCCAGAGTGATTTCCACGATTGACGATCCCCGTAGTGCGCTTACTTGTCGGTCATCAACACTCACAGTTTTGGCCGATTCTTGCCCGTTTCGTCGACACTTACACTCACTGTTTTGGGCTCCCGGAGTGATTTCCCCGATAAATGAACCCCAGGGTGCGTTTAAGTGTAGTTCAACAACACTTTTGGCCGATAATGTCCTGTTTCGTGGACTATTACGCACTGTTTTGGCATCCCGGAGAGATTTCCATGATTAACAAACCACGAGGTGCGTTTACGTGTCGGTCATCAACACTCACAGTTTTGGCCGATTCTGGCCCGTTTCATGGACTATTACTCATTGTTGGGGTCCCGGAGCGATTTCCATAGTTTTTGAACCCCAAGATGCACTTATGTGTCGGTCATCAACACTCGCGGTTTTGGCCGATTCTGGCCCGTTTCATGGACACTCACTATTTTGGGGTCCCAGAGTGATTTCCATGAGTAACGAACCCCAGGGTGCGTTTACGTGTCGGTCATCAACACTCACAGGTTGGCTCATTTTGGCCTATTTCGTGGACTATTTCTCACTGATTTGGGGCCCCGGAGTGATTTCCACAATTAACGAACCCTAGGTTGCGTTTAAGTGTCGGTCATCAACAGTCACAGTTTCTGCCGATTCTGGCCTGTTTTGTGGACTATTGCTCACTGTTTTGTCGTCCCAGAGTGATTTCCACAATCAACGAACCCCAAGATGCACTTACGTGTCGGTCATCAACACTCACAGCTTTGGCCGATTCTGGCCCATTTCATGGACTATTACTCATTGTTGGGGTCCCGGAGCAATTTCCATAGTTGTTGAACCCCAAGATGCACTTGCGTGTTGGTCATCAACACTTTTGGCCGTTAATGCCCCGTTTCGTGGACTATTACTCACTGTTTTGGCGTCTCGGAAAGATTTCCACGATTAACGAACCACGAGGTGCGTTTACGTGTTGGTCATCAAGATTCACAGTTTTGGCCGATTCTGGCCCATTTCATTAACAATTGCTCATTGTTTTGGGGTCCCGGAGCGATTTCCATAGTTGTCAAACCCCAAGATGCACTTACGTGTCGGTCATCAACACTCGCGGTTTTGGCCGATTCTGGCCCGTTTCATGGACACTCACTATTTTGGGGTCCCGGAGTGATTTCCATGAGTAACGAACCCCAGGGTGCGTTTACGTGTCGGTCATCAACACACAATTTTGGCAGATTCGGGCCTATTTCGTGGACTATTTCTCACTGTTTTGGGGTCCCGGAGTGATTTCCACAATTAACGAACCCCAGGTTGCGTTTATGTGTCGGTCATCAACACTCACAGTTTCGGCCGATTCTGGCCCGTTTTGTGGACTATTACTCACCGTTTTGTCGTCCGAGAGTGATTTCCACGATCAACGAACCCCGAGGTGCGTTTACGTGTCGGTCATCAATACTCACAGTTCTGGCTGATTCTGGCCCGTTTCATGGACTATTACTCATTGTTTTGGGGTCCCGGAGCGATTTCCATATTTGTTGAACCCCATGATGCGCTTATGTGTCGGTCATCAACACCCACAGTTTTCGCCGATTCTGGCCCGTTTCTTGGACTATTACTCACTTTTTTGGGGTCCCAGAGTGATTTCCACAATTGACGATCCCCGTAGTGCGCTTACTTGTCGGTCATCAACACTCACAGTTTTGGCCGATTCTTGCCCGTTTCGTCGACACTTACACTCACTGTTTTGGGCTCCCGGAGTGATTTCCCCGATAAATGAACCCCAGGGTGCGTTTAAGTGTAGTTCAACAACACTTTTGGCCGATAATGTCCTGTTTCGTGGACTATTACGCACTGTTTTGGCATCCAGGAGAGATTTCCATGATTAACAAACCACGAGGTGCGTTTACGTGTCGGTCATCAACACTCACAGTTTTGGCCGATTCTGGCCCGTTTCATGGACTATTACTCATTGTTGGGGTCCCGGAGCGATTTCCATAGTTTTTGAACCCCAAGATGCACTTATGTGTCGGTCATCAACACTCGCGGTTTTGGCCGATTCTGGCCCGTTTCATGGACACTCACTATTTTGGGGTCCCAGAGTGATTTCCATGAGTAACGAACCCCAGGGTGCGTTTACGTGTCGGTCATCAACACTCACAGGTTGGCTCATTTTGGCCTATTTCGTGGACTATTTCTCACTGATTTGGGGCCCCGGAGTGATTTCCACAATTAACGAACCCTAGGTTGCGTTTAAGTGTCGGTCATCAACAGTCACAGTTTCTGCCGATTCTGGCCTGTTTTGTGGACTATTGCTCACTGTTTTGTCGTCCCAGAGTGATTTCCACAATCAACGAACCCCAAGATGCACTTACGTGTCGGTCATCAACACTCACAGCTTTGGCCGATTCTGGCCCATTTCATGGACTATTACTCATTGTTGGGGTCCCGGAGCAATTTCCATAGTTGTTGAACCCCAAGATGCACTTGCGTGTTGGTCATCAACACTTTTGGCCGTTAATGCCCCGTTTCGTGGACTATTACTCACTGTTTTGGCGTCTCGGAAAGATTTCCACGATTAACGAACCACGAGGTGCGTTTACGTGTTGGTCATCAAGATTCACAGTTTTGGCCGATTCTGGCCCATTTCATTAACAATTGCTCATTGTTTTGGGGTCCCGGAGCGATTTCCATAGTTGTCAAACCCCAAGATGCACTTACGTGTCGGTCATCAACACTCGCGGTTTTGGCCGATTCTGGCCCGTTTCATGGACACTCACTATTTTGGGGTCCCGGAGTGATTTCCATGAGTAACGAACCCCAGGGTGCGTTTACGTGTCGGTCATCAACACACAATTTTGGCAGATTCGGGCCTATTTCGTGGACTATTTCTCACTGTTTTGGGGTCCCGGAGTGATTTCCACAATTAACGAACCCCAGGTTGCGTTTATGTGTCGGTCATCAACACTCACAGTTTCGGCCGATTCTGGCCCGTTTTGTGGACTATTACTCACCGTTTTGTCGTCCGAGAGTGATTTCCACGATCAACGAACCCCGAGGTGCGTTTACGTGTCGGTCATCAATACTCACAGTTCTGGCTGATTCTGGCCCGTTTCATGGACTATTACTCATTGTTTTGGGGTCCCCGAGCGATTTCCATATTTGTTGAACCCCATGATGCGCTTATGTGTCGGTCATCAACACCCACAGTTTTCGCCGATTCTGGCCCGTTTCTTGGACTATTACTCACTTTTTTGGGGTCCCAGAGTGATTTCCACGATTGACGATCCCCGTAGTGCGCTTACTTGTCGGTCATCAACACTCACAGTTTTGGCCGATTCTTGCCCGTTTCGTCGACACTTACACTCACTGTTTTGGGCTCCCGGAGTGATTTCCCCGATAAATGAACCCCGGGGTGCGTTTAAGTGTAGTTCAACAACACTTTTGGCCGATAATGTCCTGTTTCGTGGACTATTACGCACTGTTTTGGCATCCCGGAGAGATTTCCATGATTAACAAACCACGAGGTGCGTTTACGTGTCGGTCGTCAACACTCACAGTTTTGGCCGATTCTGGCCCGTTTCATGGACTATTACTCATTGTTGGGGTCCCGGAGCGATTTCCATAGTTTCTGAACCCCAAGATGCACTTATGTGTCGGTCATCAACACTCGCGGTTTTGGCCGATTCTGGCCCGTTTCATGGACACTCACTATTTTGGGGTCCCGGAGTGATTTCCATGAGTAACGAACCCCAGGGTGCGTTTACGTGTCGGTCATCAACACTCACAGTTTGGCTCATTTTGGCCTATTTCGTGGACTATTTCTCACTGATTTGGGGTCCCGGAGTGATTTCCACAATTAACGAACCCCAGGTTGCGTTTAAGTGTCGGTCATCAACAGTCACAGTTTCTGCCGATTCTGGCCTGTTTTGTGGACTATTGCTCACTGTTTTGTCGTCCCAGAGTGATTTCCACTATCAACGAACCCCAAGATGCACTTACGTGTCGGTCATCAACACTCACAGCTTTGGCCGATTCTGGCCCATTTCATGGACTATTACTCATTGTTGGGGTCCCGGAGCAATTTCCATAGTTGTTGAACCCCAAGATGCACTTGCGTGTTGGTCATCAACACTTTTGGCCGTTAATGCCCCGTTTCGTGGACTATTACTCACTGTTTTGGCGTCTCGGAGAGATTTCCACGATTAACGAACCACGAGGTGCGTTTACGTGTTGGTCATCAAGACTCACAGTTTTGGCCGATTCTGGCCCGTTTCATGGACAATTGCTCATTGTTTTGGGGTCCCGGAGCGATTTCCATAGTTGTCAAACCCCAAGATGCACTTCCGTGTTGGTCATCAACACTCACAGTTTTCGCCGATTCTGGCCCGTTTCTTGGACTATTACTCACTTTTTTGGGGTCCCAGAGTGATTTCCACGATTGACGATCCCCGTAGTGCGCTTACTTGTCGGTCATCAACACTCACAGTTTTGGCCGATTCTTGCCCGTTTCGTCAACACTTACACTCACTGTTTTGGGCTCCCGGAGTGATTTCCCTGATAAATGAACCCCGGGGTGCGTTTAAGTGTAGTTCAACAACACTTTTGGCCGATAATGTCCTGTTTCGTGGACTATTACGCACTGTTTTGGCATCCCGGAGAGATTTCCATGATTAACAAACCACGAGGTGCGTTTACGTGTCGGTCGTCAACACTCACAGTTTTGGCCGATTCTGGCCCGTTTCATGGACTATTACTCATTGTTGGGGTCCCGGAGCGATTTCCATAGTTTTTGAACCCCAAGATGCACTTATGTGTCGGTCATCAACACTCGCGGTTTTGGCCGATTCTGGCCCGTTTCATGGACACTCACTATTTTGGGGTCCCGAAGTGATTTCCATGAGTAACGAACCCCAGGGTGCGTTTACGTGTCGGTCATCAACACTCACAGTTTGGCTCATTTTGGCCTATTTCGTGGACTATTTCTCACTGATTTGGGGCCCCGGAGTGATTTCCACAATTAACGAACCCCAGGTTGCGTTTAAGTGTCGGTCATCAACAGTCACAGTTTCTGCCGATTCTGGCCTGTTTTGTGGACTATTGCTCACTGTTTTGTCGTCCCAGAGTGATTTCCACTATCAACGAACCCCAAGATGCACTTACGTGTCGGTCATCAACACTCACAGCTTTGGCCGATTCTGGCCCATTTCATGGACTATTACTCATTGTTGGGGTCCCGGAGCAATTTCCATAGTTGTTGAACCCCAAGATGCACTTGCGTGTTGGTCATCAACACTTTTGGCCGTTAATGCCCCGTTTCATGGACTATTACTCACTGTTTTGGCGTCTCAGAGAGATTTCCATGATTAACGAACCACGAGGTGCGTTTACGTGTTGGTCATCAAGACTCACAGTTTTGGCCGATTCTGGCCCGTTTCATGGACAATTGCTCATTGTTTTGGGGTCCCGGAGCGATTTCCATAGTTGTCAAACCCCAAGATGCACTTACGTGTCGGTCATCAACACTCACAGTTTTGGCTGATTCGGGCCTATTTCGTGGACTATTTCTCACTATTTTGGGGTCCCGGAGTGATTTCCACAATTAACGAACCCCAGGTTGCGTTTAAGTGTCGGTCATCAACACTCACAGTTTCGGCCGATTCTGGCCCATTTTGTGGACTATTACTCACCGTTTTGTCGTCCGAGAGTGATTTCCACGATCAACGAACCCCGAGGTGCGTTTACGTGTCGGTCATCAATACTCACAGTTCTGGCTGATTCTGGCCCGTTACATGGACTATTACTCATTGTTTTGGGGTCCCGGAGCGATTTCCATAATTGTTAAACCCCAAGATGCGCTTGCGTGTCAGTCATCAACACCCACAGTTTTGGCCGATTCTGGCCCGTTTCAGGGACTATTACTCACTGTTTTGTGGTCCCGGAGTGATTTCCACGATTAATGAACCCTAGGGTGCATTTACGTGTCACTCATCAACACTCACAGATTTGGCCGATTCTGGCCAGTTTCATGGACTATTACTTATTGTTTTTGGGTCCCGGAGTGATTTTCAAAGTTGTTGAACCCCAAGAAACGCTTACGTGTCGGTCATCAACACTCGCGGTTTTGACCGATACTGTCCCGTTTCTTGGACTATTACTCATTGTTTTGGGGCCCCGATGCGATTTCCATAGTTGTTGAACCCCATGATGCGCTTATGTGTCGGTCATCAACACCCACAGTTTTCGCCGATTCTGGCCCGTTTCTTGGACTATTACTCACTTTTTTGGGGTCCCAGAGTGATTTCCACGATTGACGATCCCCGTAGTGCGCTTACTTGTCGGTCATCAACACTCACAGTTTTGGCCGATTCTTGCCCGTTTCGTCAACACTTACACTCAGTGTTTTGGGCTCCCGGAGTGATTTCCCTGATAAATGAACCCCGGGGTGCGTTTAAGTGTAGTTCAACAACACTTTTGGCCGATAATGTCCTGTTTCGTGGACTATTACGCACTGTTTTGGCATCCCGGAGAGATTTCCATGATTAACAAACCACGAGGTGCGTTTACGTGTCGGTCGTCAACACTCACAGTTTTGGCCGATTCTGGCCCGTTTCATGGACTATTACTCATTGTTGGGGTCCCGGAGCGATTTCCATAGTTTTTGAACCCCAAGATGCACTTATGTGTCGGTCATCAACACTCGCGGTTTTGGCCGATTCTGGCCCGTTTCATGGACACTCACTATTTTGGGGTCCCGGAGTGATTTCCATGAGTAACGAACCCCAGGGTGCGTTTACGTGTCGGTCATCAACACTCACAGTTTGGCTCATTTTGGCCTATTTCGTGGACTATTTCTCACTGATTTGGGGCCCCGGAGTGATTTCCACAATTAACGAACCCCAGGTTGCGTTTAAGTGTCGGTCATCAACAGTCACAGTTTCTGCCGATTCTGGCCTGTTTTGTGGACTATTGCTCACTGTTTTGTCGTCCCAGAGTGATTTCCACTATCAACGAACCCCAAGATGCACTTACGTGTCGGTCATCAACACTCACAGCTTTGGCCGATTCTGGCCCATTTCATGGACTATTACTCATTGTTGGGGTCCCGGAGCAATTTCCATAGTTGTTGAACCCCAAGATGCACTTGCGTGTTGGTCATCAACACTTTTGGCCGTTAATGCCCCGTTTCGTGGACTATTACTCACTGTTTTGGCGTCTCGGAGAGATTTCCACGATTAACGAACCACGAGGTGCGTTTACGTGTTGGTCATCAAGACTCAGAGTTTTGGCCGATTCTGGCCCGTTTCATGGACAATTGCTCATTGTTTTGGGGTCCCGGAGCGATTTCCATAGTTGTCAAACCCCAAGATGCACTTCCGTGTCGGTCATCAACACTCGCGGTTTTGGCCGATTCTGGCCCGTTTCATGGACTATTACTCATTGTTGGGGTCCCGGAGCGATTTCCATAGTTTTTGAACCCCAAGATGCACTTATGTGTCGGTCATCAACACTCGCGGTTTTGGCCGATTCTGGTCCGTTTCATGGACACTCACTATGTTGGGGTCCCGGAGTGATTTCCATGAGTAACGAACCCCAGGGTGCGTTTACGTGTCGGTCATCAACACACAATTTTGGCTGATTCGGGCCTATTTCGTGGACTATTTCTCACTGTTTTGGGGTCCCGGAGTGATTTCCACAATTAACGAACCCCAGGTTGCGTTTATGTGTCGGTCATCAACACTCACAGTTTCGGCCGATTCTGGCCCGTTTTGTGGACTATTACTCACCGTTTTGTCGTCCGAGAGTGATTTCCACGATCAACGAACCCCGAGGTGCGTTTACGTGTCGGTCATCAATACTCACAGTTCTGGCTGATTCTGGCCCGTTTCATGGACTATTACTCATTGTTTTGGGGTCCCGGAGCGATTTACATAATTGTTAAACCCCAAGATGCGCTTGCGTGTCAGTCATCAACACCCACAGTTTTGGCCGATTCTGGCCCGTTTCAGGGACTATTACTCACTGTTTTGGGGTCCCGGAGTGATTTCCACGATTAATGAACCCTAGGGTGCATTTACGTGTCACTCATCAACACTCACAGATTTGGCCGATTCTGGCCAGTTTCATGGACTATTACTTATTGTTTTTGGGTCCCGGAGTGATTTTCAAAGTTGTTGAACCCCAAGAAACGCTTACGTGTCGGTCATCAACACTCGCGGTTTTGACCGATACTGTCCCGTTTCTTGGACTATTACTCATTGTTTTGGGGCCCCGATGCGATTTCCATAGTTGTTGAACCCCATGATGCGCTTATGTGTCGGTCATCAACACCCACAGTTTTCGCCGATTCTGGCCCGTTTCTTGGACTATTACTCACTGTTTTGGGGTCCCAGAGTGATTTCCACGATTGACGATCCCCGTAGTGCGCTTACTTGTCGGTCATCAACACTCACAGTTTTGGCCGATTCTTGCCCGTTTCGTCGACACTTACACTCACTGTTTTGGGCTCCCGGAGTGATTTCCCCGATAAATGAACCCCGGGGTGCGTTTAAGTGTAGTTCAACAACACTTTTGGCCGATAATGTCCTGTTTCGTGGACTATTACGCACTGTTTTGGCATCCCGGAGAGATTTCCATGATTAACAAACCACGAGGTGCGTTTACGTGTCGGTCATCAACACTCACAGTTTTGGCCGATTCTGGCCCGTTTCATGGACTATTACTCATTGTTGGGGTCCCGGAGCGATTTCCATAGTTTTTGAACCCCAAGATGCACTTATGTGTCGGTCATCAACACTCGCGGTTTTGGCCGATTCTGGCCCGTTTCATGGACACTCACTATTTTGGGGTCCCGGAGTGATTTCCATGAGTAACGAACCCCAGGGTGCGTTTACGTGTCGGTCATCAACACTCACAGGTTGGCTCATTTTGGCCTATTTCGTGGACTATTTCTCACTGATTTGGGGCCCCGGAGTGATTTCCACAATTAACGAACCCCAGGTTGCGTTTAAGTGTCGGTCATCAACAGTCACAGTTTCTGCCGATTCTGGCCTGTTTTGTGGACTATTGCTCACTGTTTTGTCGTCCCAGAGTGATTTCCACAATCAACGAACCCCAAGATGCACTTACGTGTCGGTCATCAACACTCACAGCTTTGGCCGATTCTGGCCCATTTCATGGACTATTACTCATTGTTGGGGTCCCGGAGCAATTTCCATAGTTGTTGAACCCCAAGATGCACTTGCGTGTTGGTCATCAACACTTTTGGCCGTTAATGCCCCGTTTCGTGGACTATTACTCACTGTTTTGGCGTCTCGGAGAGATTTCCACGATTAACGAACCACGAGGTGCGTTTACGTGTTGGTCATCAAGACTCAGAGTTTTGGCCGATTCTGGCCCGTTTCATGGACAATTGCTCATTGTTTTGGGGTCCCGGAGCGATTTCCATAGTTGTCAAACCCCAAGATGCACTTCCGTGTCGGTCATCAACACTCGCGGTTTTGGCCGATTCTGGCCCGTTTCATGGACTATTACTCATTGTTGGGGTCCCGGAGCGATTTCCATAGTTTTTGAACCCCAAGATGCACTTATGTGTCGGTCATCAACACTCGCGGTTTTGGCCGATTCTGGTCCGTTTCATGGACACTCACTATGTTGGGGTCCCGGAGTGATTTCCATGAGTAACGAACCCCAGGGTGCGTTTACGTGTCGGTCATCAACACACAATTTTGGCTGATTCGGGCCTATTTCGTGGACTATTTCTCACTGTTTTGGGGTCCCGGAGTGATTTCCACAATTAACGAACCCCAGGTTGCGTTTATGTGTCGGTCATCAACACTCACAGTTTCGGCCGATTCTGGCCCGTTTTGTGGACTATTACTCACCGTTTTGTCGTCCGAGAGTGATTTCCACGATCAACGAACCCCGAGGTGCGTTTACGTGTCGGTCATCAATACTCACAGTTCTGGCTGATTCTGGCCCGTTTCATGGACTATTACTCATTGTTTTGGGGTCCCGGAGCGATTTCCATATTTGTTGAACCCCATGATGCGCTTATGTGTCGGTCATCAACACCCACAGTTTTCGCCGATTCTGGCCCGTTTCTTGGACTATTACTCACTTTTTTGGGGTCCCAGAGTGATTTCCACGATTGACGATCCCCGTAGTGCGCTTACTTGTCGGTCATCAACACTCACAGTTTTGGCCGATTCTTGCCCGTTTCGTCGACACTTACACTCACTGTTTTGGTCTCCCGGAGTGATTTCCCCGATAAATGAACCCCGGGGCGCGTTTAAGTGTAGTTCAACAACACTTTTGGCCGATAATGTCCTGTTTCGTGGACTATTACGCACTGTTTTGGCATCCCGGAGAGATTTCCATGATTAACAAACCACGAGGTGCGTTTACGTGTCGGTCATCAACACTCACAGTTTTGGCCGATTCTGGCCCGTTTCATGGACTATTACTCATTGTTGGGGTCCCGGAGCGATTTCCATAGTTTTTGAACCCCAAGATGCACTTATGTGTCGGTCATCAACACTCGCGGTTTTGGCCGATTCTGGCCCGTTTCATGGACACTCACTATTTTGGGGTCCCAGAGTGATTTCCATGAGTAACGAACCCCAGGGTGCGTTTACGTGTCGGTCATCAACACTCACAGGTTGGCTCATTTTGGCCTATTTCGTGGACTATTTCTCACTGATTTGGGGCCCCGGAGTGATTTCCACAATTAACGAACCCCAGGTTGCGTTTAAGTGTCGGTCATCAACAGTCACAGTTTCTGCCGATTCTGGCCTGTTTTGTGGACTATTGCTCACTGTTTTGTCGTCCCAGAGTGATTTCCACAATCAACGAACCCCAAGATGCACTTACGTGTCGGTCATCAACACTCACAGCTTTGGCCGATTCTGGCCCATTTCATGGACTATTACTCATTGTTGGGGTCCCGGAGCAATTTCCATAGTTGTTGAACCCCAAGATGCACTTGCGTGTTGGTCATCAACACTTTTGGCCGTTAATGCCCCGTTTCGTGGACTATTACTCACTGTTTTGGCGTCTCGGAAAGATTTCCACGATTAACGAACCACGAGGTGCGTTTACGTGTTGGTCATCAAGATTCACAGTTTTGGCCGATTCTGGCCCATTTCATTAACAATTGCTCATTGTTTTGGGGTCCCGGAGCGATTTCCATAGTTGTCAAACCCCAAGATGCACTTACGTGTCGGTCATCAACACTCGCGGTTTTGGCCGATTCTGGCCCGTTTCATGGACACTCACTATTTTGGGGTCCCGGAGTGATTTCCATGAGTAACGAACCCCAGGGTGTGTTTACGTGTCGGTCATCAACACACAATTTCGGCAGATTCGGGCCTATTTCGTGGACTATTTCTCACTGTTTTGGGGTCCCGGAGTGATTTCCACAATTAACGAACCCCAGGTTGCGTTTATGTGTCGGTCATCAACACTCACAGTTTCGGCCGATTCTGGCCCGTTTTGTGGACTATTACTCACCGTTTTGTCGTCCGAGAGTGATTTCCACGATCAACGAACCCCGAGGTGCGTTTACGTGTCGGTCATCAATACTCACAGTTCTGGCTGATTCTGGCCCGTTTCATGGACTATTACTCATTGTTTTGGGGTCCCGGAGCGATTTCCATATTTGTTGAACCCCATGATGCGCTTATGTGTCGGTCATCAACACCCACAGTTTTCGCCGATTCTGGCCCGTTTCTTGGACTATTACTCACTTTTTTGGGGTCCCAGAGTGATTTCCACGATTGACGATCCCCGTAGTGCGCTTACTTGTCGGTCATCAACACTCACAGTTTTGGCCGATTCTTGCCCGTTTCGTCGACACTTACACTCACTGTTTTGGTCTCCCGGAGTGATTTCCCCGATAAATGAACCCCGGGGTGCGTTTAAGTGTAGTTCAACAACACTTTTGGCCGATAATGTCCTGTTTCGTGGACTATTACGCACTGTTTTGGCATCCCGGAGAGATTTCCATGATTAACAAACCACGAGGTGCGTTTACGTGTCGGTCATCAACACTCACAGTTTTGGCCGATTCTGGCCCGTTTCATGGACTATTACTCATTGTTGGGGTCCCGGAGCGATTTCCATAGTTTTCGAACCCCAAGATGCACTTATGTGTCGGTCATCAACACTCGCGGTTTTGGCCGATTCTGGCCCGTTTCATGGACACTCACTATTTTGGGGTCCCAGAGTGATTTCCACGATTGACGATCCCCGTAGTGCGCTTACTTGTCGGTCATCAACACTCACAGTTTTGGCCGATTCTTGCCCGTTTCGTCAACACTTACACTCAGTGTTTTGGGCTCCCGGAGTGATTTCCCTGATAAATGAACCCCGGGGTGCGTTTAAGTGTAGTTCAACAACACTTTTGGCCGATAATGTCCTGTTTCGTGGACTATTACGCACTGTTTTGGCATCCCGGAGAGATTTCCATGATTAACAAACCACGAGGTGCGTTTACGTGTCGGTCGTCAACACTCACAGTTTTGGCCGATTCTGGCCCGTTTCATGGACTATTACTCATTGTTGGGGTCCCGGAGCGATTTCCATAGTTTTTGAACCCCAAGATGCACTTATGTGTCGGTCATCAACACTCGCGGTTTTGGCCGATTCTGGCCCGTTTCATGGACACTCACTATTTTGGGGTCCCGGAGTGATTTCCATGAGTAACGAACCCCAGGGTGCGTTTACGTGTCGGTCATCAACACTCACAGTTTGGCTCATTTTGGCCTATTTCGTGGACTATTTCTCACTGATTTGGGGCCCCGGAGTGATTTCCACAATTAACGAACCCCAGGTTGCGTTTAAGTGTCGGTCATCAACAGTCACAGTTTCTGCCGATTCTGGCCTGTTTTGTGGACTATTGCTCACTGTTTTGTCGTCCCAGAGTGATTTCCACTATCAACGAACCCCAAGATGCACTTACGTGTCGGTCATCAACACTCACAGCTTTGGCCGATTCTGGCCCATTTCATGGACTATTACTCATTGTTGGGGTCCCGGAGCAATTTCCATAGTTGTTGAACCCCAAGATGCACTTGCGTGTTGGTCATCAACACTTTTGGCCGTTAATGCCCCGTTTCGTGGACTATTACTCACTGTTTTGGCGTCTCGGAGAGATTTCCACGATTAACGAACCACGAGGTGCGTTTACGTGTTGGTCATCAAGACTCAGAGTTTTGGCCGATTCTGGCCCGTTTCATGGACAATTGCTCATTGTTTTGGGGTCCCGGAGCGATTTCCATAGTTGTCAAACCCCAAGATGCACTTCCGTGTCGGTCATCAACACTCGCGGTTTTGGCCGATTCTGGCCCGTTTCATGGACTATTACTCATTGTTGGGGTCCCGGAGCGATTTCCATAGTTTTTGAACCCCAAGATGCACTTATGTGTCGGTCATCAACACTCGCGGTTTTGGCCGATTCTGGTCCGTTTCATGGACACTCACTATGTTGGGGTCCCGGAGTGATTTCCATGAGTAACGAACCCCAGGGTGCGTTTACGTGTCGGTCATCAACACACAATTTTGGCTGATTCGGGCCTATTTCGTGGACTATTTCTCACTGTTTTGGGGTCCCGGAGTGATTTCCACAATTAACGAACCCCAGGTTGCGTTTATGTGTCGGTCATCAACACTCACAGTTTCGGCCGATTCTGGCCCGTTTTGTGGACTATTACTCACCGTTTTGTCGTCCGAGAGTGATTTCCACGATCAACGAACCCCGAGGTGCGTTTACGTGTCGGTCATCAATACTCACAGTTCTGGCTGATTCTGGCCCGTTTCATGGACTATTACTCATTGTTTTGGGGTCCCGGAGCGATTTACATAATTGTTAAACCCCAAGATGCGCTTGCGTGTCAGTCATCAACACCCACAGTTTTGGCCGATTCTGGCCCGTTTCAGGGACTATTACTCACTGTTTTGGGGTCCCGGAGTGATTTCCACGATTAATGAACCCTAGGGTGCATTTACGTGTCACTCATCAACACTCACAGATTTGGCCGATTCTGGCCAGTTTCATGGACTATTACTTATTGTTTTTGGGTCCCGGAGTGATTTTCAAAGTTGTTGAACCCCAAGAAACGCTTACGTGTCGGTCATCAACACTCGCGGTTTTGACCGATACTGTCCCGTTTCTTGGACTATTACTCATTGTTTTGGGGCCCCGATGCGATTTCCATAGTTGTTGAACCCCATGATGCGCTTATGTGTCGGTCATCAACACCCACAGTTTTCGCCGATTCTGGCCCGTTTCTTGGACTATTACTCACTGTTTTGGGGTCCCAGAGTGATTTCCACGATTGACGATCCCCGTAGTGCGCTTACTTGTCGGTCATCAAAATTCACAGTTTTGGCCGATTCTTGCCCGTTTCGTCGACACTTACACTCACTGTTTTGGGCTCCCGGAGTGATTTCCCCGATAAATGAACCCGGGGTGCGTTTAAGTGTAGTTCAACAACACTTTTGGCCGATAATGTCCTGTTTCGTGGACTATTACGCACTGTTTTGGCATCCCGGAGAGATTTCCATGATTAACAAACCACGAGGTGCGTTTACGTGTCGGTCATCAACACTCACAGTTTTGGCCGATTCTGGCCCGTTTCATGGACTATTACTCATTGTTGGGGTCCCGGAGCGATTTCCATAGTTTTTGAACCCCAAGATGCACTTATGTGTCGGTCATCAACACTCGCGGTTTTGGCCGATTCTGGCCCGTTTCATGGACACTCACTATTTTGGGGTCCCGGAGTGATTTCCATGAGTAACGAACCCCAGGGTGCGTTTACGTGTCGGTCATCAACACTCACAGGTTGGCTCATTTTGGCCTATTTCGTGGACTATTTCTCACTGATTTGGGGCCCCGGAGTGATTTCCACAATTAACGAACCCCAGGTTGCGTTTAAGTGTCGGTCATCAACAGTCACAGTTTCTGCCGATTCTGGCCTGTTTTGTGGACTATTGCTCACTGTTTTGTCGTCCCAGAGTGATTTCCACAATCAACGAACCCCAAGATGCACTTACGTGTCGGTCATCAACACTCACAGCTTTGGCCGATTCTGGCCCATTTCATGGACTATTACTCATTGTTGGGGTCCCGGAGCAATTTCCATAGTTGTTGAACCCCAAGATGCACTTGCGTGTTGGTCATCAACACTTTTGGCCGTTAATGCCCCGTTTCGTGGACTATTACTCACTGTTTTGGCGTCTCGGAAAGATTTCCACGATTAACGAACCACGAGGTGCGTTTACGTGTTGGTCATCAAGATTCACAGTTTTGGCCGATTCTGGCCCATTTCATTAACAATTGCTCATTGTTTTGGGGTCCCGGAGCGATTTCCATAGTTGTCAAACCCCAAGATGCACTTACGTGTCGGTCATCAACACTCGCGGTTTTGGCCGATTCTGGCCCGTTTCATGGACACTCACTATTTTGGGGTCCCGGAGTGATTTCCATGAGTAACGAACCCCAGGGTGCGTTTACGTGTCGGTCATCAACACACAATTTTGGCAGATTCGGGCCTATTTCGTGGACTATTTCTCACTGTTTTGGGGTCCCGGAGTGATTTCCACAATTAACGAACCCCAGGTTGCGTTTATGTGTCGGTCATCAACACTCACAGTTTCGGCCGATTCTGGCCCGTTTTGTGGACTATTACTCACCGTTTTGTCGTCCGAGAGTGATTTCCACGATCAACGAACCCCGAGGTGCGTTTACGTGTCGGTCATCAATACTCACAGTTCTGGCTGATTCTGGCCCGTTTCATGGACTATTACTCATTGTTTTGGGGTCCCGGAGCGATTTCCATATTTGTTGAACCCCATGATGCGCTTATGTGTCGGTCATCAACACCCACAGTTTTCGCCGATTCTGGCCCGTTTCTTGGACTATTACTCACTTTTTTGGGGTCCCAGAGTGATTTCCACGATTGACGATCCCCGTAGTGCGCTTACTTGTCGGTCATCAACACTCACAGTTTTGGCCGATTCTTGCCCGTTTCGTCGACACTTACACTCACTGTTTTGGTCTCCCGGAGTGATTTCCCCGATAAATGAACCCCGGGGCGCGTTTAAGTGTAGTTCAACAACACTTTTGGCCGATAATGTCCTGTTTCGTGGACTATTACGCACTGTTTTGGCATCCCGGAGAGATTTCCATGATTAACAAACCACGAGGTGCGTTTACGTGTCGGTCATCAACACTCACAGTTTTGGCCGATTCTGGCCCGTTTCATGGACTATTACTCATTGTTGGGGTCCCGGAGCGATTTCCATAGTTTTTGAACCCCAAGATGCACTTATGTGTCGGTCATCAACACTCGCGGTTTTGGCCGATTCTGGCCCGTTTCATGGACACTCACTATTTTGGGGTCCCAGAGTGATTTCCATGAGTAACGAACCCCAGGGTGCGTTTACGTGTCGGTCATCAACACTCACAGGTTGGCTCATTTTGGCCTATTTCGTGGACTATTTCTCACTGATTTGGGGCCCCGGAGTGATTTCCACAATTAACGAACCCCAGGTTGCGTTTAAGTGTCGGTCATCAACAGTCACAGTTTCTGCCGATTCTGGCCTGTTTTGTGGACTATTGCTCACTGTTTTGTCGTCCCAGAGTGATTTCCACAATCAACGAACCCCAAGATGCACTTACGTGTCGGTCATCAACACTCACAGCTTTGGCCGATTCTGGCCCATTTCATGGACTATTACTCATTGTTGGGGTCCCGGAGCAATTTCCATAGTTGTTGAACCCCAAGATGCACTTGCGTGTTGGTCATCAACACTTTTGGCCGTTAATGCCCCGTTTCGTGGACTATTACTCACTATTTTGGCGTCTCGGAAAGATTTCCACGATTAACGAACCACGAGGTGCGTTTACGTGTTGGTCATCAAGATTCACAGTTTTGGCCGATTCTGGCCCATTTCATTAACAATTGCTCATTGTTTTGGGGTCCCGGAGCGATTTCCATAGTTGTCAAACCCCAAGATGCACTTACGTGTCGGTCATCAACACTCGCGGTTTTGGCCGATTCTGGCCCGTTTCATGGACACTCACTATTTTGGGGTCCCGGAGTGATTTCCATGAGTAACGAACCCCAGGGTGTGTTTACGTGTCGGTCATCAACACACAATTTCGGCAGATTCGGGCCTATTTCGTGGACTATTTCTCACTGTTTTGGGGTCCCGGAGTGATTTCCACAATTAACGAACCCCAGGTTGCGTTTATGTGTCGGTCATCAACACTCACAGTTTCGGCCGATTCTGGCCCGTTTTGTGGACTATTACTCACCGTTTTGTCGTCCGAGAGTGATTTCCACGATCAACGAACCCCGAGGTGCGTTTACGTGTCGGTCATCAATACTCACAGTTCTGGCTGATTCTGGCCCGTTTCATGGACTATTACTCATTGTTTTGGGGTCCCGGAGCGATTTCCATATTTGTTGAACCCCATGATGCGCTTATGTGTCGGTCATCAACACCCACAGTTTTCGCCGATTCTGGCCCGTTTCTTGGACTATTACTCACTTTTTTGGGGTCCCAGAGTGATTTCCACGATTGACGATCCCCGTAGTGCGCTTACTTGTCGGTCATCAACACTCACAGTTTTGGCCGATTCTTGCCCGTTTCGTCGACACTTACACTCACTGTTTTGGTCTCCCGGAGTGATTTCCCCGATAAATGAACCCCGGGGTGCGTTTAAGTGTAGTTCAACAACACTTTTGGCCGATAATGTCCTGTTTCGTGGACTATTACGCACTGTTTTGGCATCCCGGAGAGATTTCCATGATTAACAAACCACGAGGTGCGTTTACGTGTCGGTCATCAACACTCACAGTTTTGGCCGATTCTGGCCCGTTTCATGGACTATTACTCATTGTTGGGGTCCCGGAGCGATTTCCATAGTTTTCGAACCCCAAGATGCACTTATGTGTCGGTCATCAACACTCGCGGTTTTGGCCGATTCTGGCCCGTTTCATGGACACTCACTATTTTGGGGTCCCAGAGTGATTTCCACGATTGACGATCCCCGTAGTGCGCTTACTTGTCGGTCATCAACACTCACAGTTTTGGCCGATTCTTGCCCGTTTCGTCAACACTTACACTCACTGTTTTGGGCTCCCGGAGTGATTTCCCTGATAAATGAACCCCGGGGTGCGTTTAAGTGTAGTTCAACAACACTTTTGGCCGATAATGTCCTGTTTCGTGGACTATTACGCACTGTTTTGGCATCCCGGAGAGATTTCCATGATTAACAAACCACGAGGTGCGTTTACGTGTCGGTCGTCAACACTCACAGTTTTGGCCGATTCTGGCCCGTTTCATGGACTATTACTCATTGTTGGGGTCCCGGAGCGATTTCCATAGTTTTTGAACCCCAAGATGCACTTATGTGTCGGTCATCAACACTCACTATTTTGGGGTCCCGGAGTGATTTCCATGAGTAACGAACCCCAGGGTGCGTTTACGTGTCGGTCATCAACACTCACAGTTTGGCTCATTTTGGCCTATTTCGTGGACTATTTCTCACTGATTTGGGGCCCCGGAGTGATTTCCACAATTAACGAACCCCAGGTTGCGTTTAAGTGTCGGTCATCAACAGTCACAGTTTCTGCCGATTCTGGCCTGTTTTGTGGACTATTGCTCACTGTTTTGTCGTCCCAGAGTGATTTCCACTATCAACGAACCCCAAGATGCACTTACGTGTCGGTCATCAACACTCACAGCTTTGGCCGATTCTGGCCCATTTCATGGACTATTACTCATTGTTGGGGTCCCGGAGCAATTTCCATAGTTGTTGAACCCCAAGATGCACTTGCGTGTTGGTCATCAACACTTTTGGCCGTTAATGCCCCGTTTCGTGGACTATTACTCACTGTTTTGGCGTCTCAGAGAGATTTCCATGATTAACGAACCACGAGGTGCGTTTACGTGTTGGTCATCAAGACTCACAGTTTTGGCCGATTCTGGCCCGTTTCATGGACAATTGCTCATTGTTTTGGGGTCCCGGAGCGATTTCCATAGTTGTCAAACCCCAAGATGCACTTACGTGTCGGTCATCAACACTCACAGTTTTGGCTGATTCGGGCCTATTTCGTGGACTATTTCTCACTATTTTGGGGTCCCGGAGTGATTTCCACAATTAACGAACCCCAGGTTGCGTTTAAGTGTCGGTCATCAACACGCACAGTTTCGGCCGATTCTGGCCCATTTTGTGGACTATTACTCACCGTTTTGTCGTTCGAGAGTGATTTCCACGATCAACGAACCCCGAGGTGCGTTTACGTGTCGGTCATCAATACTCACAGTTCTGGCTGATTCTGGCCCGTTACATGGACTATTACTCATTGTTTTGGGGTCCCGGAGCGATTTCCATAATTGTTAAACCCCAAGATGCGCTTGCGTGTCAGTCATCAACACCCACAGTTTTGGCCGATTCTGGCCCGTTTCAGGGACTATTACTCACTGTTTTGTGGTCCCGGAGTGATTTCCACGATTAATGAACCCTAGGGTGCATTTACGTGTCACTCATCAACACTCACAAATTTGGCCGATTCTGGCCAGTTTCATGGACTATTACTTATTGTTTTTGGGTCCCGGAGTGATTTTCAAAGTTGTTGAACCCCAAGAAACGCTTACGTGTCGGTCATCAACACTCGCGGTTTTGACCGATACTGTCCCGTTTCTTGGACTATTACTCATTGTTTTGGGGCCCCGATGCGATTTCCATAGTTGTTGAACCCCATGATGCGCTTATGTGTCGGTCATCAACACCCATAGTTTTCGCCGATTCTGGCCCGTTTCTTGGACTATTACTCACTTTTTTGGGGTCCCAGAGTGATTTCCACGATTGACGATCCCCGTAGTGCGCTTACTTGTCGGTCATCAACACTCACAGTTTTGGCCGATTCTTGCCCGTTTCGTCAACACTTACACTCACTGTTTTGGGCTCCCGGAGTGATTTCCCTGATAAATGAACCCCGGGGTGCGTTTAAGTGTAGTTCAACAACACTTTTGGCCGATAATGTCCTGTTTCGTGGACTATTACGCACTGTTTTGGCATCCCGGAGAGATTTCCATGATTAACAAACCACGAGGTGCGTTTACGTGTCGGTCGTCAACACTCACAGTTTTGGCCGATTCTGGCCCGTTTCATGGACTATTACTCATTGTTGGGGTCCCGGAGCGATTTCCATAGTTTTTGAACCCCAAGATGCACTTATGTGTTGGTCATCAACACTCGCGGTTTTGGCCGATTCTGGCCCGTTTCATGGACACTCACTATTTTGGGGTCCCGGAGTGATTTCCATGAGTAACGAACCCCAGGGTGCGTTTACGTGTCGGTCATCAACACTCACAGTTTGGCTCATTTTGGCCTATTTCGTGGACTATTTCTCACTGATTTGGGGCCCCGGAGTGATTTCCACAATTAACGAACCCCAGGTTGCGTTTAAGTGTCGGTCATCAACAGTCACAGTTTCTGCCGATTCTGGCCTGTTTTGTGGACTATTGCTCACTGTTTTGTCGTCCCAGAGTGATTTCCACTATCAACGAACCCCAAGATGCACTTACGTGTCGGTCATCAACACTCACAGCTTTGGCCGATTCTGGCCCATTTCATGGACTATTACTCATTGTTGGGGTCCCGGAGCAATTTCCATAGTTGTTGAATCCCAAGATGCACTTGCGTGTTGGTCATCAACACTTTTGGCCGTTAATGCCCCGTTTCGTGGACTATTACTCTCTGTTTTGGCGTCTCGGAGAGATTTCCACGATTAACGAACCACGAGGTGCGTTTACGTGTTGGTCATCAAGACTCACAGTTTTGGCCGATTCTGGCCCGTTTCATGGACAATTGCTCATTGTTTTGGGGTCCCGGAGCGATTTCCATAGTTGTCAAACCCCAAGATGCACTTCCATGTCGGTCATCAACACTCGCGGTTTTGGCCGATTCTGGCCCGTTTCATGGACTATTACTCATTGTTGGGGTCCCGGAGCGATTTCCATAGTTTTTGAACCCCAAGATGCACTTATGTGTCGGTCATCAACACTCGCGGTTTTGGCCGATTCTGGCCCGTTTCATGGACACTCACTATGTTGGGGTCCCGGAGTGATTTCCATGAGTAACGAACCCCAGGGTGCGTTTACGTGTCGGTCATCAACACACAATTTTGGCTGATTCGGGCCTATTTCGTGGACTATTTCTCACTGTTTTGGGGTCCCGGAGTGATTTCCACAATTAACGAACCCCAGGTTGCGTTTATGTGTCGGTCATCAACACTCACAGTTTCGGCCGATTCTGGCCCGTTTTGTGGACTATTACTCACCGTTTTGTCGTCCGAGAGTGATTTCCACGATCAACGAACCCCGAGGTGCATTTACGTGTCGGTCATCAATACTCACAGTTCTGGCTGATTCTGGCCCGTTTCATGGACTATTACTCATTGTTTTGGGGTCCCGGAGCGATTTACATAATTGTTAAACCCCAAGATGCGCTTGCGTGTCAGTCATCAACACCCACAGTTTTGGCCGATTCTGGCCCGTTTCAGGGACTATTACTCACTGTTTTGGGGTCCCGGAGTGATTTCCACGATTAATGAACCCTAGGGTGCATTTACGTGTCACTCATCAACACTCACAGATTTGGCCGATTCTGGCCAGTTTCATGGACTATTACTTATTGTTTTTGGGTCCCGGAGTGATTTTCAAAGTTGTTGAACCCCAAGAAACGCTTACGTGTCGGTCATCAACACTCGCGGTTTTGACCGATACTGTCCCGTTTCTTGGACTATTACTCATTGTTTTGGGGCCCCGATGCGATTTCCATAGTTGTTGAACCCCATGATGCGCTTATGTGTCGGTCATCAACACCCACAGTTTTCGCCGATTCTGGCCTGTTTCTTGGACTATTACTCACTGTTTTGGGGTCCCAGAGTGATTTCCACGATTGACGATCCCCGTAGTGCGCTTACTTGTCGGTCATCAACACTCACAGTTTTGGCCGATTCTTGCCCGTTTCGTCGACACTTACACTCACTGTTTTGGGCTCCCGGAGTGATTTCCCCGATAAATGAACCCCGGGGTGCGTTTAAGTGTAGTTCAACAACACTTTTGGCCGATAATGTCCTGTTTCGTGGACTATTACGCACTGTTTTGGCATCCCGGAGAGATTTCCATGATTAACAAACCACGAGGTGCGTTTACGTGTCGGTCATCAACACTCACAGTTTTGGCCGATTCTGGCCCGTTTCATGGACTATTACTCATTGTTGGGGTCCCGGAGCGATTTCCATAGTTTTTGAACCCCAAGATGCACTTATGTGTCGGTCATCAACACTCGCGGTTTTGGCCGATTCTGGCCCGTTTCATGGACACTCACTATTTTGGGGTCCCGGAGTGATTTCCATGAGTAACGAACCCCAGGGTGCGTTTACGTGTCGGTCATCAACACTCACAGGTTGGCTCATTTTGGCCTATTTCGTGGACTATTTCTCACTGATTTGGGGCCCCGGAGTGATTTCCACAATTAACGAACCCCAGGTTGCGTTTAAGTGTCGGTCATCAACAGTCACAGTTTCTGCCGATTCTGGCCTGTTTTGTGGACTATTGCTCACTGTTTTGTCGTCCCAGAGTGATTTCCACAATCAACGAACCCCAAGATGCACTTACGTGTCGGTCATCAACACTCACAGCTTTGGCCGATTCTGGCCCATTTCATGGACTATTACTCATTGTTGGGGTCCCGGAGCAATTTCCATAGTTGTTGAACCCCAAGATGCACTTGCGTGTTGGTCATCAACACTTTTGGCCGTTAATGCCCCGTTTCGTGGACTATTACTCACTGTTTTGGCGTCTCGGAGAGATTTCCACGATTAACGAACCACGAGGTGCGTTTACGTGTTGGTCATCAAGACTCACAGTTTTGGCCGATTCTGGCCCATTTCATTAACAATTGCTCATTGTTTTGGGGTCCCGGAGCGATTTCCATAGTTGTCAAACCCCAAGATGCACTTACGTGTCGGTCATCAACACTCGCGGTTTTGGCCGATTCTGGCCCGTTTCATGGACACTCACTATTTTGGGGTCCCGGAGTGATTTCCATGAGTAACGAACCCCAGGGTGCGTTTACGTGTCGGTCATCAACACACAATTTTGGCAGATTCGGGCCTATTTCGTGGACTATTTCTCACTGTTTTGGGGTCCCGGAGTGATTTCCACAATTAACGAACCCCAGGTTGCGTTTATGTGTCGGTCATCAACACTCACAGTTTCGGCCGATTCTGGCCCGTTTTGTGGACTATTACTCACCGTTTTGTCGTCCGAGAGTGATTTCCACGATCAACGAACCCCGAGGTGCGTTTACGTGTCGGTCATCAATACTCACAGTTCTGGCTGATTCTGGCCCGTTTCATGGACTATTACTCATTGTTTTGGGGTCCCGGAGCGATTTCCATATTTGTTGAACCCCATGATGCGCTTATGTGTCGGTCATCAACACCCACAGTTTTGGCCGATTCTGGCCCGTTTCAGGGACTATTACTCACTGTTTTGGGGTCCCGGAGTGATTTCCACGATTAATGAACCCTAGGGTGCATTTACGTGTCACTCATCAACACTCACAGATTTGGCCGATTCTGGCCAGTTTCATGGACTATTACTTATTGTTTTTGGGTCCCGGAGTGATTTTCAAAGTTGTTGAACCCCAAGAAACGCTTACGTGTCGGTCATCAACACTCGCGGTTTTGACCGATACTGTCCCGTTTCTTGGACTATTAGTCATTGTTTTGGGGCCCCGATGCGATTTCCATAGTTGTTGAACCCCATGATGCGCTTATGTGTCGGTCATCAACACCCACAGTTTTCGCCGATTCTGGCCTGTTTCTTGGACTATTACTCACTGTTTTGGGGTCCCAGAGTGATTTCCACGATTGACGATCCCCGTAGTGCGCTTACTTGTCGGTCATCAACACTCACAGTTTTGGCCGATTCTTGCCCGTTTCGTCGACACTTACACTCACTGTTTTGGGCTCCCGGAGTGATTTCCCCGATAAATGAACCCCGGGGTGCGTTTAAGTGTAGTTCAACAACACTTTTCGCCGATAATGTCCTGTTTCGTGGACTATTACGCACTGTTTTGGCATCCCGGAGAGATTTCCATGATTAACAAACCACGAGGTGCGTTTACGTGTCGGTCATCAACACTCACAGTTTTGGCCGATTCTGGCCCGTTTCATGGACTATTACTCATTGTTGGGGTCCCGGAGCGATTTCCATAGTTTTTGAACCCCAAGATGCACTTATGTGTCGGTCATCAACACTCGCAGTTTTGGCCGATTCTGGCCCGTTTCATGGACACTCACTATTTTGGGGTCCCGGAGTGATTTCCATGAGTAACGAACCCCAGGGTGCGTTTACGTGTCGGTCATCAACACTCACAGGTTGGCTCATTTTGGCCTATTTCGTGGACTATTTCTCACTGATTTGGGGCCCCGGAGTGATTTCCACAATTAACGAACCCCAGGTTGCGTTTAAGTGTCGGTCATCAACAGTCACAGTTTCTGCCGATTCTGGCCTGTTTTGTGGACTATTGCTCACTGTTTTGTCGTCCCAGAGTGATTTCCACAATCAACGAACCCCAAGATGCACTTACGTGTCGGTCATCAACACTCACAGCTTTGGCCGATTCTGGCCCATTTCATGGACTATTACTCATTGTTGGGGTCCCGGAGCAATTTCCATAGTTGTTGAACCCCAAGATGCACTTGCGTGTTGGTCATCAACACTTTTGGCCGTTAATGCCCCGTTTCGTGGACTATTACTCACTGTTTTGGCGTCTCGGAGAGATTTCCACGATTAACGAACCACGAGGTGCGTTTACGTGTTGGTCATCAAGACTCACAGTTTTGGCCGATTCTGGCCCATTTCATTAACAATTGCTCATTGTTTTGGGGTCCCGGAGCGATTTCCATAGTTGTCAAACCCCAAGATGCACTTACGTGTCGGTCATCAACACTCGCGGTTTTGGCCGATTCTGGCCCGTTTCATGGACACTCACTATTTTGGGGTCCCGGAGTGATTTCCATGAGTAACGAACCCCAGGGTGCGTTTACGTGTCGGTCATCAACACACAATTTTGGCAGATTCGGGCCTATTTCGTGGACTATTTCTCACTGTTTTGGGGTCCCGGAGTGATTTCCACAATTAACGAACCCAGGTTGCGTTTATGTGTCGGTCATCAACACTCACAGTTTCGGCCGATTCTGGCCCGTTTTGTGGACTATTACTCACCGTTTTGTCGTCCGAGAGTGATTTCCACGATCAACGAACCCCGAGGTGCGTTTACGTGTCGGTCATCAATACTCACAGTTCTGGCTGATTCTGGCCCGTTTCATGGACTATTACTCATTGTTTTGGGGTCCCGGAGCGATTTCCATATTTGTTGAACCCCATGATGCGCTTATGTGTCGGTCATCAACACCCACAGTTTTGGCCGATTCTGGCCCGTTTCAGGGACTATTACTCACTGTTTTGGGGTCCCGGAGTGATTTCCACGATTAATGAACCCTAGGGTGCATTTACGTGTCACTCATCAACACTCACAGATTTGGCCGATTCTGGCCAGTTTCATGGACTATTACTTATTGTTTTTGGGTCCCGGAGTGATTTTCAAAGTTGTTGAACCCCAAGAAACGCTTACGTGTCGGTCATCAACACTCGCGGTTTTGACCGATACTGTCCCGTTTCTTGGACTATTAGTCATTGTTTTGGGGCCCCGATGCGATTTCCATAGTTGTTGAACCCCATGATGCGCTTATGTGTCGGTCATCAACACCCACAGTTTTCGCCGATTCTGGCCTGTTTCTTGGACTATTACTCACTGTTTTGGGGTCCCAGAGTGATTTCCACGATTGACGATCCCCGTAGTGCGCTTACTTGTCGGTCATCAACACTCACAGTTTTGGCCGATTCTTGCCCGTTTCGTCGACACTTACACTCACTGTTTTGGGCTCCCGGAGTGATTTCCCCGATAAATGAACCCCGGGGTGCGTTTAAGTGTAGTTCAACAACACTTTTCGCCGATAATGTCCTGTTTCGTGGACTATTACGCACTGTTTTGGCATCCCGGAGAGATTTCCATGATTAACAAACCACGAGGTGCGTTTACGTGTCGGTCATCAACACTCACAGTTTTGGCCGATTCTGGCCCGTTTCATGGACTATTACTCATTGTTGGGGTCCCGGAGCGATTTCCATAGTTTTTGAACCCCAAGATGCACTTATGTGTCGGTCATCAACACTCGCAGTTTTGGCCGATTCTGGCCCGTTTCATGGACACTCACTATTTTGGGGTCCCGGAGTGATTTCCATGAGTAACGAACCCCAGGGTGCGTTTACGTGTCGGTCATCAACACTCACAGGTTGGCTCATTTTGGCCTATTTCGTGGACTATTTCTCACTGATTTGGGGCCCCGGAGTGATTTCCACAATTAACGAACCCCAGGTTGCGTTTAAGTGTCGGTCATCAACAGTCACAGTTTCTGCCGATTCTGGCCTGTTTTGTGGACTATTGCTCACTGTTTTGTCGTCCCAGAGTGATTTCCACAATCAACGAACCCCAAGATGCACTTACGTGTCGGTCATCAACACTCACAGCTTTGGCCGATTCTGGCCCATTTCATGGACTATTACTCATTGTTGGGGTCCCGGAGCAATTTCCATAGTTGTTGAACCCCAAGATGCACTTGCGTGTTGGTCATCAACACTTTTGGCCGTTAATGCCCCGTTTCGTGGACTATTACTCACTGTTTTGGCGTCTCGGAGAGATTTCCACGATTAACGAACCACGAGGTGCGTTTACGTGTTGGTCATCAAGACTCACAGTTTTGGCCGATTCTGGCCCATTTCATTAACAATTGCTCATTGTTTTGGGGTCCCGGAGCGATTTCCATAGTTGTCAAACCCCAAGATGCACTTACGTGTCGGTCATCAACACTCGCGGTTTTGGCCGATTCTGGCCCGTTTCATGGACACTCACTATTTTGGGGTCCCGGAGTGATTTCCATGAGTAACGAACCCCAGGGTGCGTTTACGTGTCGGTCATCAACACACAATTTTGGCAGATTCGGGCCTATTTCGTGGACTATTTCTCACTGTTTTGGGGTCCCGGAGTGATTTCCACAATTAACGAACCCAGGTTGCGTTTATGTGTCGGTCATCAACACTCACAGTTTCGGCCGATTCTGGCCCGTTTTGTGGACTATTACTCACCGTTTTGTCGTCCGAGAGTGATTTCCACGATCAACGAACCCCGAGGTGCGTTTACGTGTCGGTCATCAATACTCACAGTTCTGGCTGATTCTGGCCCGTTTCATGGACTATTACTCATTGTTTTGGGGTCCCGGAGCGATTTCCATATTTGTTGAACCCCATGATGCGCTTATGTGTCGGTCATCAACACCCACAGTTTTGGCCGATTCTGGCCCGTTTCAGGGACTATTACTCACTGTTTTGGGGTCCCGGAGTGATTTCCACGATTAATGAACCCTAGGGTGCATTTACGTGTCACTCATCAACACTCACAGATTTGGCCGATTCTGGCCAGTTTCATGGACTATTACTTATTGTTTTTGGGTCCCGGAGTGATTTTCAAAGTTGTTGAACCCCAAGAAACGCTTACGTGTCGGTCATCAACACTCGCGGTTTTGACCGATACTGTCCCGTTTCTTGGACTATTAGTCATTGTTTTGGGGCCCCGATGCGATTTCCATAGTTGTTGAACCCCATGATGCGCTTATGTGTCGGTCATCAACACCCACAGTTTTCGCCGATTCTGGCCTGTTTCTTGGACTATTACTCACTGTTTTGGGGTCCCAGAGTGATTTCCACGATTGACGATCCCCGTAGTGCGCTTACTTGTCGGTCATCAACACTCACAGTTTTGGCCGATTCTTGCCCGTTTCGTCGACACTTACACTCACTGTTTTGGGCTCCCGGAGTGATTTCCCCGATAAATGAACCCCGGGGTGCGTTTAAGTGTAGTTCAACAACACTTTTCGCCGATAATGTCCTGTTTCGTGGACTATTACGCACTGTTTTGGCATCCCGGAGAGATTTCCATGATTAACAAACC
This sequence comes from Triticum timopheevii, assembly GCA_963921465.1. Classification (NCBI taxonomy): domain Eukaryota; kingdom Viridiplantae; phylum Streptophyta; class Magnoliopsida; order Poales; family Poaceae; genus Triticum; species Triticum timopheevii. The sequence continues at coordinate 669,933,200 of OY997266.1, read as the reverse complement.
ACGAGGTGCGTTTACGTGTCGGTCATCAACACTCACAGTTTTGGCCGATTCTGGCCCGTTTCATGGACTATTACTCATTGTTGGGGTCCCGGAGCGATTTCCATAGTTTTTGAACCCCAAGATGCACTTATGTGTCGGTCATCAACACTCGCAGTTTTGGCCGATTCTGGCCCGTTTCATGGACACTCACTATTTTGGGGTCCCGGAGTGATTTCCATGAGTAACGAACCCCAGGGTGCGTTTACGTGTCGGTCATCAACACTCACAGGTTGGCTCATTTTGGCCTATTTCGTGGACTATTTCTCACTGATTTGGGGCCCCGGAGTGATTTCCACAATTAACGAACCCCAGGTTGCGTTTAAGTGTCGGTCATCAACAGTCACAGTTTCTGCCGATTCTGGCCTGTTTTGTGGACTATTGCTCACTGTTTTGTCGTCCCAGAGTGATTTCCACAATCAACGAACCCCAAGATGCACTTACGTGTCGGTCATCAACACTCACAGCTTTGGCCGATTCTGGCCCATTTCATGGACTATTACTCATTGTTGGGGTCCCGGAGCAATTTCCATAGTTGTTGAACCCCAAGATGCACTTGCGTGTTGGTCATCAACACTTTTGGCCGTTAATGCCCCGTTTCGTGGACTATTACTCACTGTTTTGGCGTCTCGGAGAGATTTCCACGATTAACGAACCACGAGGTGCGTTTACGTGTTGGTCATCAAGACTCACAGTTTTGGCCGATTCTGGCCCATTTCATTAACAATTGCTCATTGTTTTGGGGTCCCGGAGCGATTTCCATAGTTGTCAAACCCCAAGATGCACTTACGTGTCGGTCATCAACACTCGCGGTTTTGGCCGATTCTGGCCCGTTTCATGGACACTCACTATTTTGGGGTCCCGGAGTGATTTCCATGAGTAACGAACCCCAGGGTGCGTTTACGTGTCGGTCATCAACACACAATTTTGGCAGATTCGGGCCTATTTCGTGGACTATTTCTCACTGTTTTGGGGTCCCGGAGTGATTTCCACAATTAACGAACCCCAGGTTGCGTTTATGTGTCGGTCATCAACACTCACAGTTTCGGCCGATTCTGGCCCGTTTTGTGGACTATTACTCACCGTTTTGTCGTCCGAGAGTGATTTCCACGATCAACGAACCCCGAGGTGCGTTTACGTGTCGGTCATCAATACTCACAGTTCTGGCTGATTCTGGCCCGTTTCATGGACTATTACTCATTGTTTTGGGGTCCCGGAGCGATTTCCATATTTGTTGAACCCCATGATGCGCTTATGTGTCGGTCATCAACACCCACAGTTTTGGCCGATTCTGGCCCGTTTCAGGGACTATTACTCACTGTTTTGGGGTCCCGGAGTGATTTCCACGATTAATGAACCCTAGGGTGCATTTACGTGTCACTCATCAACACTCACAGATTTGGCCGATTCTGGCCAGTTTCATGGACTATTACTTATTGTTTTTGGGTCCCGGAGTGATTTTCAAAGTTGTTGAACCCCAAGAAACGCTTACGTGTCGGTCATCAACACTCGCGGTTTTGACCGATACTGTCCCGTTTCTTGGACTATTACTCATTGTTTTGGGGCCCCGATGCGATTTCCATAGTTGTTGAACCCCATGATGCGCTTATGTGTCGGTCATCAACACCCACAGTTTTCGCCGATTCTGGCCTGTTTCTTGGACTATTACTCACTGTTTTGGGGTCCCAGAGTGATTTCCACGATTGACGATCCCCGTAGTGCGCTTACTTGTCGGTCATCAACACTCACAGTTTTGGCCGATTCTTGCCCGTTTCGTCGACACTTACACTCACTGTTTTGGGCTCCCGGAGTGATTTCCCCGATAAATGAACCCCGGGGTGCGTTTAAGTGTAGTTCAACAACACTTTTGGCCGATAATGTCCTGTTTCGTGGACTATTACGCACTGTTTTGGCATCCCGGAGAGATTTCCATGATTAACAAACCACGAGGTGCGTTTACGTGTCGGTCATCAACACTCACAGTTTTGGCCGATTCTGGCCCGTTTCATGGACTATTACTCATTGTTGGGGTCCCGGAGCGATTTCCATAGTTTTTGAACCCCAAGATGCACTTATGTGTCGGTCATCAACACTCGCGGTTTTGGCCGATTCTGGCCCGTTTCATGGACACTCACTATTTTGGGGTCCCGGAGTGATTTCCATGAGTAACGAACCCCAGGGTGCGTTTACGTGTCGGTCATCAACACTCACAGGTTGGCTCATTTTGGCCTATTTCGTGGACTATTTCTCACTGATTTGGGGCCCCGGAGTGATTGCCACAATTAACGAACCCCAGGTTGCGTTTAAGTGTCGGTCATCAACAGTCACAGTTTCTGCCGATTCTGGCCTGTTTTGTGGACTATTGCTCACTGTTTTGTCGTCCCAGAGTGATTTCCACAATCAACGAACCCCAAGATGCACTTACGTGTCGGTCATCAACACTCACAGCTTTGGCCGATTCTGGCCCATTTCATGGACTATTACTCATTGTTGGGGTCCCGGAGCAATTTCCATAGTTGTTGAACCCCAAGATGCACTTGCGTGTTGGTCATCAACACTTTTGGCCATTAATGCCCCGTTTCGTGGACTATTACTCACTGTTTTGGCGTCTCGGAGAGATTTCCACGATTAACGAACCACGAGGTGCGTTTACGTGTTGGTCATCAAGACTCACAGTTTTGGCCGATTCTGGCCCATTTCATTAACAATTGCTCATTGTTTTGGGGTCCCGGAGCGATTTCCATAGTTGTCAAACCCCAAGATGCACTTACGTGTCGGTCATCAACACTCGCGGTTTTGGCCGATTCTGGCCCGTTTCATGGACACTCACTATTTTGGGGTCCCGGAGTGATTTCCATGAGTAACGAACCCCAGGGTGCGTTTACGTGTCGGTCATCAACACACAATTTTGGCAGATTCGGGCCTATTTCGTGGACTATTTCTCACTGTTTTGGGGTCCCGGAGTGATTTCCACAATTAACGAACCCCAGGTTGCGTTTATGTGTCGGTCATCAACACTCACAGTTTCGGCCGATTCTGGCCCGTTTTGTGGACTATTACTCACCGTTTTGTCGTCCGAGAGTGATTTCCACGATCAACGAACCCCGAGGTGCGTTTACGTGTCGGTCATCAATACTCACAGTTCTGGCTGATTCTGGCCCGTTTCATGGACTATTACTCATTGTTTTGGGGTCCCGGAGCGATTTCCATATTTGTTGAACCCCATGATGCGCTTATGTGTCGGTCATCAACACCCACAGTTTTGGCCGATTCTGGCCCGTTTCAGGGACTATTACTCACTGTTTTGGGGTCCCGGAGTGATTTCCACGATTAATGAACCCTAGGGTGCATTTACGTGTCACTCATCAACACTCACAGATTTGGCCGATTCTGGCCAGTTTCATGGACTATTACTTATTGTTTTTGGGTCCCGGAGTGATTTTCAAAGTTGTTGAACCCCAAGAAACGCTTACGTGTCGGTCATCAACACTCGCGGTTTTGACCGATACTGTCCCGTTTCTTGGACTATTACTCATTGTTTTGGGGCCCCGATGCGATTTCCATAGTTGTTGAACCCCATGATGCGCTTATGTGTCGGTCATCAACACCCACAGTTTTCGCCGATTCTGGCCTGTTTCTTGGACTATTACTCACTGTTTTGGGGTCCCAGAGTGATTTCCACGATTGACGATCCCCGTAGTGCGCTTACTTGTCGGTCATCAACACTCACAGTTTTGGCCGATTCTTGCCCGTTTCGTCGACACTTACACTCACTGTTTTGGGCTCCCGGAGTGATTTCCCCGATAAATGAACCCCGGGGTGCGTTTAAGTGTAGTTCAACAACACTTTTGGCCGATAATGTCCTGTTTCGTGGACTATTACGCACTGTTTTGGCATCCCGGAGAGATTTCCATGATTAACAAACCACGAGGTGCGTTTACGTGTCGGTCATCAACACTCACAGTTTTGGCCGATTCTGGCCCGTTTCATGGACTATTACTCATTGTTGGGGTCCCGGAGCGATTTCCATAGTTTTTGAACCCCAAGATGCACTTATGTGTCGGTCATCAACACTCGCGGTTTTGGCCGATTCTGGCCCGTTTCATGGACACTCACTATTTTGGGGTCCCGGAGTGATTTCCATGAGTAACGAACCCCAGGGTGCGTTTACGTGTCGGTCATCAACACTCACAGGTTGGCTCATTTTGGCCTATTTCGTGGACTATTTCTCACTGATTTGGGGCCCCGGAGTGATTGCCACAATTAACGAACCCCAGGTTGCGTTTAAGTGTCGGTCATCAACAGTCACAGTTTCTGCCGATTCTGGCCTGTTTTGTGGACTATTGCTCACTGTTTTGTCGTCCCAGAGTGATTTCCACAATCAACGAACCCCAAGATGCACTTACGTGTCGGTCATCAACACTCACAGCTTTGGCCGATTCTGGCCCATTTCATGGACTATTACTCATTGTTGGGGTCCCGGAGCAATTTCCATAGTTGTTGAACCCCAAGATGCACTTGCGTGTTGGTCATCAACACTTTTGGCCATTAATGCCCCGTTTCGTGGACTATTACTCACTGTTTTGGCGTCTCGGAGAGATTTCCACGATTAACGAACCACGAGGTGCGTTTACGTGTTGGTCATCAAGACTCACAGTTTTGGCCGATTCTGGCCCATTTCATTAACAATTGCTCATTGTTTTGGGGTCCCGGAGCGATTTCCATAGTTGTCAAACCCCAAGATGCACTTACGTGTCGGTCATCAACACTCGCGGTTTTGGCCGATTCTGGCCCGTTTCATGGACACTCACTATTTTGGGGTCCCGGAGTGATTTCCATGAGTAACGAACCCCAGGGTGCGTTTACGTGTCGGTCATCAACACACAATTTTGGCAGATTCGGGCCTATTTCGTGGACTATTTCTCACTGTTTTGGGGTCCCGGAGTGATTTCCACAATTAACGAACCCCAGGTTGCGTTTATGTGTCGGTCATCAACACTCACAGTTTCGGCCGATTCTGGCCCGTTTTGTGGACTATTACTCACCGTTTTGTCGTCCGAGAGTGATTTCCACGATCAACGAACCCCGAGGTGCGTTTACGTGTCGGTCATCAATACTCACAGTTCTGGCTGATTCTGGCCCGTTTCATGGACTATTACTCATTGTTTTGGGGTCCCGGAGCGATTTCCATATTTGTTGAACCCCATGATGCGCTTATGTGTCGGTCATCAACACCCACAGTTTTGGCCGATTCTGGCCCGTTTCAGGGACTATTACTCACTGTTTTGGGGTCCCGGAGTGATTTCCACGATTAATGAACCCTAGGGTGCATTTACGTGTCACTCATCAACACTCACAGATTTGGCCGATTCTGGCCAGTTTCATGGACTATTACTTATTGTTTTTGGGTCCCGGAGTGATTTTCAAAGTTGTTGAACCCCAAGAAACGCTTACGTGTCGGTCATCAACACTCGCGGTTTTGACCGATACTGTCCCGTTTCTTGGACTATTACTCATTGTTTTGGGGCCCCGATGCGATTTCCATAGTTGTTGAACCCCATGATGCGCTTATGTGTCGGTCATCAACACCCACAGTTTTCGCCGATTCTGGCCTGTTTCTTGGACTATTACTCACTGTTTTGGGGTCCCAGAGTGATTTCCACGATTGACGATCCCCGTAGTGCGCTTACTTGTCGGTCATCAACACTCACAGTTTTGGCCGATTCTTGCCCGTTTCGTCGACACTTACACTCACTGTTTTGGGCTCCCGGAGTGATTTCCCCGATAAATGAACCCCGGGGTGCGTTTAAGTGTAGTTCAACAACACTTTTGGCCGATAATGTCCTGTTTCGTGGACTATTACGCACTGTTTTGGCATCCCGGAGAGATTTCCATGATTAACAAACCACGAGGTGCGTTTACGTGTCGGTCATCAACACTCACAGTTTTGGCCGATTCTGGCCCGTTTCATGGACTATTACTCATTGTTGGGGTCCCGGAGCGATTTCCATAGTTTTTGAACCCCAAGATGCACTTATGTGTCGGTCATCAACACTCGCGGTTTTGGCCGATTCTGGCCCGTTTCATGGACACTCACTATTTTGGGGTCCCGGAGTGATTTCCATGAGTAACGAACCCCAGGGTGCGTTTACGTGTCGGTCATCAACACTCACAGGTTGGCTCATTTTGGCCTATTTCGTGGACTATTTCTCACTGATTTGGGGCCCCGGAGTGATTGCCACAATTAACGAACCCCAGGTTGCGTTTAAGTGTCGGTCATCAACAGTCACAGTTTCTGCCGATTCTGGCCTGTTTTGTGGACTATTGCTCACTGTTTTGTCGTCCCAGAGTGATTTCCACAATCAACGAACCCCAAGATGCACTTACGTGTCGGTCATCAACACTCACAGCTTTGGCCGATTCTGGCCCATTTCATGGACTATTACTCATTGTTGGGGTCCCGGAGCAATTTCCATAGTTGTTGAACCCCAAGATGCACTTGCGTGTTGGTCATCAACACTTTTGGCCGTTAATGCCCCGTTTCGTGGACTATTACTCACTGTTTTGGCGTCTCGGAGAGATTTCCACGATTAACGAACCACGAGGTGCGTTTACGTGTTGGTCATCAAGACTCACAGTTTTGGCCGATTCTGGCCCATTTCATTAACAATTGCTCATTGTTTTGGGGTCCCGGAGCGATTTCCATAGTTGTCAAACCCCAAGATGCACTTACGTGTCGGTCATCAACACTCGCGGTTTTGGCCGATTCTGGCCCGTTTCATGGACACTCACTATTTTGGGGTCCCGGAGTGATTTCCATGAGTAACGAACCCCAGGGTGCGTTTACGTGTCGGTCATCAACACACAATTTTGGCAGATTCGGGCCTATTTCGTGGACTATTTCTCACTGTTTTGGGGTCCCGGAGTGATTTCCACAATTAACGAACCCCAGGTTGCGTTTATGTGTCGGTCATCAACACTCACAGTTTCGGCCGATTCTGGCCCGTTTTGTGGACTATTACTCACCGTTTTGTCGTCCGAGAGTGATTTCCACGATCAACGAACCCCGAGGTGCGTTTACGTGTCGGTCATCAATACTCACAGTTCTGGCTGATTCTGGCCCGTTTCATGGACTATTACTCATTGTTTTGGGGTCCCGGAGCGATTTACATAATTGTTAAACCCCAAGATGCGCTTGCGTGTCAGTCATCAACACCCACAGTTTTGGCCGATTCTGGCCCGTTTCAGGGACTATTACTCACTGTTTTGGGGTCCCGGAGTGATTTCCACGATTAATGAACCCTAGGGTGCATTTACGTGTCACTCATCAACACTCACAGATTTGGCCGATTCTGGCCAATTTCATGGACTATTACTTATTGTTTTTGGGTCCCGGAGTGATTTTCAAAGTTGTTGAACCCCAAGAAACGCATACGTGTCGGCCATCAACACTCGCGGTTTTGACCGATACTGTCCCGTTTCTTGGACTATTACTCATTGTTTTGGGGTCCCGATGCGATTTCCATAGTTGTTGAACCCCATGATGCGCTTATGTGTCGGTCATCAACACCCACAGTTTTCGCCGATTCTGGCCCGTTTCTTGGACTATTACTCACTGTTTTGGGGTCCCAGAGTGATTTCCACGATTGACGATCCCCGTAGTGCGCTTACTTGTCGGTCATCAACACTCACAGTTTTGGCCGATTCTTGCCCGTTGCGTCAACACTTACACTCACTGTTTTGGGCTCCCGGAGTGATTTCCCCGATAAATGAACCCCGGGGTGCGTTTAAGTGTAGTTCAACAACACTTTTGGCCGATAATGTCCTGTTTCGTGGACTATTACGCACTGTTTTGGCATCCCAGAGAGATTTCCATGATTAACAAACCACGAGGTGCGTTTACGTGTCGGTCATCAACACTCACAGTTTTGGCGGATTCTGGCCCGTTTCATGGACTATTACTCATTGTTGGGGTCCCGGAGCGATTTCCATAGTTTTTGAACCCCAAGATGCACTTATGTGTCGGTCATCAACACTCGCGGTTTTGGCCGATTCTGGCCCGTTTCATGGACACTCACTATTTTGGGGTCCCGGAGTGATTTCCATGAGTAACGAACCCCAGGGTGCGTTTACGTGTCGGTCATCAACACTCACAGGTTGGCTCATTTTGGCCTATTTCGTGGACTATTTCTCACTGATTTGGGGCCCCGGAGTGATTTCCACAATTAACGAACCCCAGGTTGCGTTTATGTGTCGGTCATCAACAGTCACAGTTTCTGCCGATTCTGGCCTGTTTTGTGGACTATTGCTCACTGTTTTGTCGTCCCAGAGTGATTTCCACAATCAACGAACCCCAAGATGCACTTACGTGTCGGTCATCAACACTCATAGCTTTGGCCGATTCTGGCCCATTTCATGGACTATTACTCATTGTTGGGGTCCCGGAGCAATTTCCATAGTTGTTGAACCCCAAGATGCACTTGCGTGTTGGTCATCAACACTTTTGGCCGTTAATGCCCCGTTTCGTGGACTATTACTCACTGTTTTGGCGTCTCGGAGAGATTTCCACGATTAACGAACCACGAGGTGCGTTTACGTGTTGGTCATCAAGACTCATAGTTTTGGCCGATTCTGGCCCATTTCATTAACAATTGCTCATTGTTTTGGGGTCCCGGAGCAATTTCCATAGTTGTCAAACCCCAAGATGCACTTACGTGTCGGTCATCAACACTCGCGGTTTTGGCCGATTCTGGCCCGTTTCATGGACACTCACTATTTTGGTGTCCCGGAGTGATTTCCATGAGTAACGAACCCCAGGGTGCGTTTACGTGTCGGTCATCAACACACAATTTTGGCAGATTCGGGCCTATTTCGTGGACTATTTCTCACTGTTTTGGGGTCCCGGAGTGATTTCCACAATTAACGAACCCCAGGTTGCGTTTATGTGTCGGTCATCAACACTCACAGTTTCGGCCGATTCTGGCCCGTTTTGTGGACTATTACTCACCGTTTTGTCGTCCGAGAGTGATTTCCACGATCAACGAACCCCGAGGTGCGTTTACGTGTCGGTCATCAATACTCACAGTTCTGGCTGATTCTGGCCCGTTTCATGGACTATTACTCATTGTTTTGGGGTCCCGGAGCGATTTCCATATTTGTTGAACCCCATGATGCGCTTATGTGTCGGTCATCAACACCCACAGTTTTCGCCGATTCTGGCCCGTTTCTTGGACTATTACTCACTTTTTTGGGGTCCCAGAGTGATTTCCACGATTGACGATCCCCGGAGTGCGCTTACTTGTCGGTCATCAACACTCACAGTTTTGGCCGATTCTTGCCCGTTTCGTCAACACTTACACTCACTGTTTTGGGCTCCCGGAGTGATTTCCCTGATAAATGAACCCCGGGGTGCGTTTAAGTGTAGTTCAACAACACTTTTGGCCGATAATGTCCTGTTTCGTGGACTATTACGCACTGTTTTGGCATCCCGGAGAGATTTCCATGATTAACAAACCACGAGGTGCGTTTACGTGTCGGTCGTCAACACTCACAGTTTTGGCCGATTCTGGCCCGTTTCATGGACTATTACTCATTGTTGGGGTCCCGGAGCGATTTCCATAATTTTGGAACCCCAAGATGCACTTATGTGTCGGTCATCAACACTCGCGGTTTTGGCCGATTCTGGCCCGTTTCATGGACACTCACTATTTTGGGGTCCCGGAGTGATTTCCATGAGTAACGAACCCCAGGGTGCGTTTACGTGTCGGTCATCAACACTCACAGTTTGGCTCATTTTGGCCTATTTCGTGGACTATTTCTCACTGATTTGGGGCCCCGGAGTGATTTCCACAATTAACGAACCCCATGTTGCGTTTAAGTGTCGGTCATCAACAGTCACAGTTTCTGCCGATTCTGGCCTGTTTTGTGGACTATTGCTCACTGTTTTGTCGTCCCAGAGTGATTTCCACTATCAACGAACCCCAAGATGCACTTACGTGTCGGTCATCAACACTCACAGCTTTGGCCGATTCTGGCCCATTTCATGGACTATTACTCATTGTTGGGGTCCCGGAGCGATTTCCATAGTTTTTGAACCCCAAGATGCACTTATGTGTCGGTCATCAACACTCGCGGTTTTGGCCGATTCTGGCCCGTTTCATGGACACTCACTATTTTGGGGTCCCGGAGTGATTTCCATGAGTAACGAACCCCAGGGTGCGTTTACGTGTCGGTCATCAACACACAATTTTGGCAGATTCGGGCCTATTTCGTGGACTATTTCTCACTGTTTTGGGGTCCCGGAGTGATTTCCACAATTAACGAACCCCAGGTTGCGTTTATGTGTCGGTCATCAACACTCACAGTTTCGGCCGATTCTGGCCCGTTTTGTGGACTATTACTCACCGTTTTGTCGTCCGAGAGTGATTTCCACGATCAACGAACCCCGAGGTGCGTTTACGTGTCGGTCATCAATACTCACAGTTCTGGCTGATTCTGGCCCGTTTCATGGACTATTACTCATTGTTTTGGGGTCCCGGAGCGATTTCCATATTTGTTGAACCCCATGATGCGCTTATGTGTCGGTCATCAACACCCACAGTTTTCGCCGATTCTGGCCCGTTTCTTGGACTATTACTCACTTTTTTGGGGTCCCAGAGTGATTTCCACGATTGACGATCCCCGTAGTGCGCTTACTTGTCGGTCATCAACACTCACAGTTTTGGCCGATTCTTGCCCGTTTCGTCAACACTTACACTCACTGTTTTGGGCTCCCGGAGTGATTTCCCTGATAAATGAACCCCGGGGTGCGTTTAAGTGTAGTTCAACAACACTTTTGGCCGATAATGTCCTGTTTCGTGGACTATTACGCACTGTTTTGGCATCCCGGAGAGATTTCCATGATTAACAAACCACGAGGTGCGTTTACGTGTCGGTCGTCAACACTCACAGTTTTGGCCGATTCTGGCCCGTTTCATGGACTATTACTCATTGTTGGGGTCCCGGAGCGATTTCCATAGTTTTTGAACCCCAAGATGCACTTATGTGTCGGTCATCAACACTCGCGGTTTTGGCCGATTCTGGCCCGTTTCATGGACACTCACTATTTTGGGGTCCCGGAGTGATTTCCATGAGTAACGAACCCCAGGGTGCGTTTACGTGTCGGTCATCAACACTCACAGTTTGGCTCATTTTGGCCTATTTCGTGGACTATTTCTCACTGATTTGGGGCCCCGGAGTGATTTCCACAATTAACGAACCCCATGTTGCGTTTAAGTGTCGGTCATCAACAGTCACAGTTTCTGCCGATTCTGGCCTGTTTTGTGGACTATTGCTCACTGTTTTGTCGTCCCAGAGTGATTTCCACTATCAACGAACCCCAAGATGCACTTACGTGTCGGTCATCAACACTCACAGCTTTGGCCGATTCTGGCCCATTTCATGGACTATTACTCATTGTTGGGGTCCCGGAGCAATTTCCATAGTTGTTGAACCCCAAGATGCACTTGCGTGTTGGTCATCAACACTTTTGGCCGTTAATGCCCCGTTTCGTGGACTATTACTCACTGTTTTGGCGTCTCGGAGAGATTTCCACGATTAACGAACCACGAGGTGCGTTTACGTGTTGGTCATCAAGACTCACAGTTTTGGCCGATTCTGGCCCGTTTCATGGACAATTGCTCATTGTTTTGGGGTCCCGGAGCGATTTCCATAGTTGTCAAACCCCAAGATGCACTTCCGTGTCGGTCATCAACACTCGCGGTTTTGGCCGATTCTGGCCCGTTTCATGGACTATTACTCATTGTTGGGGTCCCGGAGCGATTTCCATAGTTTTTGAACCCCAAGATGCACTTATGTGTCGGTCATCAACACTCGCGGTTTTGGCCGATTCTGGCCCGTTTCATGGACACTCACTATGTTGGGGTCCCGGAGTGATTTCCATGAGTAACGAACCCCAGGGTGCGTTTACATGTCGGTCATCAACACACAATTTTGGCTGATTCGGGCCTATTTCGTGGACTATTTCTCACTGTTTTGGGGTCCCGGAGTGATTTCCACAATTAACGAACCCCAGGTTGCGTTTATGTGTCGGTCATCAACACTCACAGTTTCGGCCGATTCTGGCCCGTTTTGTGGACTATTACTCACCGTTTTGTCGTCCGAGAGTGATTTCCACGATCAACGAACCCCGAGGTGCGTTTACGTGTCGGTCATCCATACTCACAGTTCTGGCTGATTCTGGCCCGTTTCATGGACTATTACTCATTGTTTTGGGGTCCCGGAGCGATTTACATAATTGTTAAACCCCAAGATGCGCTTGCGTGTCAGTCATCAACACCCACAGTTTTGGCCGATTCTGGCCCGTTTCAGGGACTATTACTCACTGTTTTGGGGTCCCGGAGTGATTTCCACGATTAATGAACCCTAGGGTGCATTTACGTGTCACTCATCAACACTCACAGATTTGGCCGATTCTGGCCAGTTTCATGGACTATTACTTATTGTTTTTGGGTCCCGGAGTGATTTTCAAAGTTGTTGAACCCCAAGAAACGCTTACGTGTCGGTCATCAACACTCGCGGTTTTGACCGATACTGTCCCGTTTCTTGGACTATTACTCATTGTTTTGGGGCCCCGATGCGATTTCCATAGTTGTTGAACCCCATGATACGCTTATGTGTCGGTCATCAACACCCACAGTTTTCGCCGATTCTGGCCTGTTTCTTGGACTATTACTCACTGTTTTGGGGTCCCAGAGTGATTTCCACGATTGACGATCCCCGTAGTGCGCTTACTTGTCGGTCATCAACACTCACAGTTTTGGCCGATTCTTGCCCGTTTCGTCGACACTTACACTCACTGTTTTGGGCTCCCGGAGTGATTTCCCCGATAAATGAACCCCGGGGTGCGTTTAAGTGTAGTTCAACAACACTTTTGGCCGATAATGTCCTGTTTCGTGGACTATTACGCACTGTTTTGGCATCCCGGAGAGATTTCCATGATTAACAAACCACGAGGTGCGTTTACGTGTCGGTCAACAACACTCACAGTTTTGGCCGATTCTGGCCCGTTTCATGGACTATTACTCATTGTTGGGGTCCCGGAGCGATTTCCATAGTTTTTGAACCCCAAGATGCACTTATGTGTCGGTCATCAACACTCGCGGTTTTGGCCGATTCTGGCCCGTTTCATGGACACTCACTATTTTGGGGTCCCGGAGTGATTTCCATGAGTAACGAACCCCAGGGTGCGTTTACGTGTCGGTCATCAACACTCACAGTTTGGCTCATTTTGGCCTATTTCGTGGACTATTTCTCACTGATTTGGGGCCCCGGAGTGATTTCCACAATTAACGAACCCCATGTTGCGTTTAAGTGTCGGTCATCAACAGTCACAGTTTCTGCCGATTCTGGCCTGTTTTGTGGACTATTGCTCACTGTTTTGTCGTCCCAGAGTGATTTCCACTATCAACGAACCCCAAGATGCACTTACGTGTCGGTCATCAACACTCACAGCTTTGGCCGATTCTGGCCCATTTCATGGACTATTACTCATTGTTGGGGTCCCGGAGCGATTTCCATAGTTTTTGAACCCCAAGATGCACTTATGTGTCGGTCATCAACACTCGCGGTTTTGGCCGATTCTGGCCCGTTTCATGGACACTCACTATTTTGGGGTCCCGGAGTGATTTCCATGAGTAACGAACCCCAGGGTGCGTTTACGTGTCGGTCATCAACACACAATTTTGGCAGATTCGGGCCTATTTCGTGGACTATTTCTCACTGTTTTGGGGTCCCGGAGTGATTTCCACAATTAACGAACCCCAGGTTGCGTTTATGTGTCGGTCATCAACACTCACAGTTTCGGCCGATTCTGGCCCGTTTTGTGGACTATTACTCACCGTTTTGTCGTCCGAGAGTGATTTCCACGATCAACGAACCCCGAGGTGCGTTTACGTGTCGGTCATCAATACTCACAGTTCTGGCTGATTCTGGCCCGTTTCATGGACTATTACTCATTGTTTTGGGGTCCCGGAGCGATTTCCATATTTGTTGAACCCCATGATGCGCTTATGTGTCGGTCATCAACACCCACAATTTTCGCCGATTCTGGCCCGTTTCTTGGACTATTACTCACTGTTTTGGGGTCCCAGAGTGATTTCCACGATTGACGATCCCCGTAGTGCGCTTACTTGTCGGTCATCAACACTCACAGTTTTGGCCGATTCTTGCCCGTTTCGTCAACACTTACACTCACTGTTTTGGGCTCCCGGAGTGATTTCCCTGATAAATGAACCCCGGGGTGCGTTTAAGTGTAGTTCAACAACACTTTTGGCCGATAATGTCCTGTTTCGTGGACTATTACGCACTGTTTTGGCATCCCGGAGAGATTTCCATGATTAACAAACCACGAGGTGCGTTTACGTGTCGGTCGTCAACACTCACAGTTTTGGCCGATTCTGGCCCGTTTCATGGACTATTACTCATTGTTGGGGTCCCGGAGCGATTTCCATAGTTTTTGAACCCCAAGATGCACTTATGTGTCGGTCATCAACACTCGCGGTTTTGGCCGATTCTGGCCCGTTTCATGGACACTCACTATTTTGGGGTCCCGGAGTGATTTCCATGAGTAACGAACCCCAGGGTGCGTTTACGTGTCGGTCATCAACACTCACAGTTTGGCTCATTTTGGCCTATTTCGTGGACTATTTCTCACTGATTTGGGGCCCCGGAGTGATTTCCACAATTAACGAACCCCATGTTGCGTTTAAGTGTCGGTCATCAACAGTCACAGTTTCTGCCGATTCTGGCCTGTTTTGTGGACTATTGCTCACTGTTTTGTCGTCCCAGAGTGATTTCCACTATCAACGAACCCCAAGATGCACTTACGTGTCGGTCATCAACACTCACAGCTTTGGCCGATTCTGGCCCATTTCATGGACTATTACTCATTGTTGGGGTCCCGGAGCAATTTCCATAGTTGTTGAACCCCAAGATGCACTTGCGTGTTGGTCATCAACACTTTTGGCCGTTAATGCCCCGTTTCGTGGACTATTACTCACTGTTTTGGCGTCTCGGAGAGATTTCCACGATTAACGAACCACGAGGTGCGTTTACGTGTTGGTCATCAAGACTCACAGTTTTGGCCGATTCTGGCCCGTTTCATGGACAATTGCTCATTGTTTTGGGGTCCCGGAGCGATTTCCATAGTTGTCAAGCCCCAAGATGCACTTCCGTGTCGGTCATCAACACTCGCGGTTTTGGCCGATTCTGGCCCGTTTCATGGACTATTACTCATTGTTGGGGTCCCGGAGCGATTTCCATAGTTTTTGAACCCCAAGATGCACTTATGTGTCGGTCATCAACACTCGCGGTTTTGGCCGATTCTGGCCCGTTTCATGGACACTCACTATGTTGGGGTCCCGGAGTGATTTCCATGAGTAACGAACCCCAGGGTGCGTTTACGTGTCGGTCATCAACACACAATTTTGGCTGATTCGGGCCTATTTCGTGGACTATTTCTCACTGTTTTGGGGTCCCGGAGTGATTTCCACAATTAACGAACCCCAGGTTGCGTTTATGTGTCGGTCATCAACACTCACAGTTTCGGCCGATTCTGGCCCGTTTTGTGGACTATTACTCACCGTTTTGTCGTCCGAGAGTGATTTCCACGATCAACGAACCCCGAGGTGCGTTTACGTGTCGGTCATCCATACTCACAGTTCTGGCTGATTCTGGCCCGTTTCATGGACTATTACTCATTGTTTTGGGGTCCCGGAGCGATTTACATAATTGTTAAACCCCAAGATGCGCTTGCGTGTCAGTCATCAACACCCACAGTTTTGGCCGATTCTGGCCCGTTTCAGGGACTATTACTCACTGTTTTGGGGTCCCGGAGTGATTTCCACGATTAATGAACCCTAGGGTGCATTTACGTGTCACTCATCAACACTCACAGATTTGGCCGATTCTGGCCAGTTTCATGGACTATTACTTATTGTTTTTGGGTCCCGGAGTGATTTTCAAAGTTGTTGAACCCCAAGAAACGCTTACGTGTCGGTCATCAACACTCGCGGTTTTGACCGATACTGTCCCGTTTCTTGGACTATTACTCATTGTTTTGGGGCCCCGATGCGATTTCCATAGTTGTTGAACCCCATGATACGCTTATGTGTCGGTCATCAACACCCACAGTTTTCGCCGATTCTGGCCTGTTTCTTGGACTATTACTCACTGTTTTGGGGTCCCAGAGTGATTTCCACGATTGACGATCCCCGTAGTGCGCTTACTTGTCGGTCATCAACACTCACAGTTTTGGCCGATTCTTGCCCGTTTCGTCGACACTTACACTCACTGTTTTGGGCTCCCGGAGTGATTTCCCCGATAAATGAACCCCGGGGTGCGTTTAAGTGTAGTTCAACAACACTTTTGGCCGATAATGTCCTGTTTCGTGGACTATTACGCACTGTTTTGGCATCCCGGAGAGATTTCCATGATTAACAAACCACGAGGTGCGTTTACGTGTCGGTCAACAACACTCACAGTTTTGGCCGATTCTGGCCCGTTTCATGGACTATTACTCATTGTTGGGGTCCCGGAGCGATTTCCATAGTTTTTGAACCCCAAGATGCACTTATGTGTCGGTCATCAACACTCGCGGTTTTGGCCGATTCTGGCCCGTTTCATGGACACTCACTATTTTGGGGTCCCGGAGTGATTTCCATGAGTAACGAACCCCAGGGTGCGTTTACGTGTCGGTCATCAACACACAATTTTGGCAGATTCGGGCCTATTTCGTGGACTATTTCTCACTGTTTTGGGGTCCCGGAGTGATTTCCACAATTAACGAACCCCAGGTTGCGTTTATGTGTCGGTCATCAACACTCACAGTTTCGGCCGATTCTGGCCCGTTTTGTGGACTATTACTCACCGTTTTGTCGTCCGAGAGTGATTTCCACGATCAACGAACCCCGAGGTGCGTTTACGTGTCGGTCATCAATACTCACAGTTCTGGCTGATTCTGGCCCGTTTCATGGACTATTACTCATTGTTTTGGGGTCCCGGAGCGATTTCCATATTTGTTGAACCCCATGATGCGCTTATGTGTCGGTCATCAACACCCACAGTTTTCGCCGATTCTGGCCCGTTTCTTGGACTATTTCTCACTTTTTTGGGGTCCCAGAGTGATTTCCACGATTGACGATCCCCGTAGTGCGCTTACTTGTCGGTCATCAACACTCACAGTTTTGGCCGATTCTTGCCCGTTTCGTCAACACTTACACTCACTGTTTTGGGCTCCCGGAGTGATTTCCCCGATAAATGAACCCCGGGGTGCGTTTAAGTGTAGTTCAACAACACTTTTGGCCGATAATGTCCTGTTTCGTGGACTATTACGCACTGTTTTGGCATCCCGGAGAGATTTCCATGATTAACAAACCACGAGGTGCGTTTACGTGTCGGTCATCAACACTCACAGTTTTGGCCGATTCTGGCCCGTTTCATGGACTATTACTCATTGTTGGGGTCCCGGAGCGATTTCCATAGTTTTCGAACCCCAAGATGCACTTATGTGTCGGTCATCAACACTCGCGGTTTTGGCCGATTCTGGCCCGTTTCATGGACACTCACTATTTTGGGGTCCCGGAGTGATTTCCATGAGTAACGAACCCCAGGGTGCGTTTACGTGTCGGTCATCAACACACAATTTTGGCAGATTCGGGCCTATTTCGTGGACTATTTCTCACTGTTTTGGGGTCCCGGAGTGATTTCCACAATTAACGAACCCCAGGTTGCGTTTATGTGTCGGTCATCAACACTCACAGTTTCGGCCGATTCTGGCCCGTTTTGTGGACTATTACTCACCGTTTTGTCGTCCGAGAGTGATTTCCACGATCAACGAACCCCGAGGTGCGTTTACGTGTCGGTCATCAATACTCACAGTTCTGGCTGATTCTGGCCCGTTTCATGGACTATTACTCATTGTTTTGGGGTCCCGGAGCGATTTCCATATTTGTTGAACCCCATGATGCGCTTATGTGTCGGTCATCAACACCCACAGTTTTCGCCGATTCTGGCCCGTTTCTTGGACTATTACTCACTTTTTTGGGGTCCCAGAGTGATTTCCACGATTGACGATCCCCGTAGTGCGCTTACTTGTCGGTCATCAACACTCACAGTTTTGGCCGATTCTTGCCCGTTTCGTCAACACTTACACTCACTGTTTTGGGCTCCCGGAGTGATTTCCCCGATAAATGAACCCCGGGGTGCGTTTAAGTGTAGTTCAACAACACTTTTGGCCGATAATGTCCTGTTTCGTGGACTATTACGCACTGTTTTGGCATCCCGGAGAGATTTCCATGATTAACAAACCACGAGGTGCGTTTACGTGTCGGTCATCAACACTCACAGTTTTGGCCGATTCTGGCCCGTTTCATGGACTATTACTCATTGTTGGGGTCCCGGAGCGATTTCCATAGTTTTCGAACCCCAAGATGCACTTATGTGTCGGTCATCAACACTCGCGGTTTTGGCCCATTCTGGCCCGTTTCATGGACACTCACTATTTTGGGGTCCCGGAGTGATTTCCATGAGTAACGAACCCCAGGGTGCGTTTACGTGTCGGTCATCAACACTCACAGTTTGGCTGATTTTGGCCTATTTCGTGGACTATTTCTCACTGATTTGGGGCCCCGGAGTGATTTCCACAATTAACGAACCCCAGGTTGCGTTTAAGTGTCGGTCATCAATAGTCATAGTTTCTGCCGATTCTGGCCTGTTTTGTGGACTATTACTCACTGTTTTGTCGTCCCAGAGTGATTTCCACAATCAACGAACCCCAAGATGCACTTACGTGTCGGTCATCAACACTCACAGCTTTGGCCGATTCTGGCCCATTTCATGGACTATTACTCATTGTTGGGGTCCCGGAGCAATTTCCATAGTTGTTGAACACCAAGATGCACTTGCGTGTTGGTCATCAACACTTTTGGCCGTTAATGCCCCGTTTCGTGGACTATTACTCACTGTTTTGGCGTCTCGGAGAGATTTCCATGATTAACGAACCACGAGGTGCGTTTACGTGTTGGTCATCAAGACTCACAGTTTTGGCCGATTCTGGCCCGTTTCATGGACAATTGCTCATTGTTTTGGGGTCCCGGAGCGATTTCCATAGTTGTCAAACCCCAAGATGCACTTACGTGTCGGTCATCAACACTCACGGTTTTGGCCGATTCTGGCCCGTTTCATGGACACTCACTATGTTGGGGTCCCGGAGTGATTTCCATGAGTAACGAACCCCAGGGTGCGTTTACGTGTCGGTCATCAACATACAATTTTGGCTGATTCGGGCCTATTTCGTGGACTATTTCTCACTGTTTTGGGGTCCCGGAGTGATTTCCACAATTAACGAACCGCAGGTTGCGTTTATGTGTCGGTCATCAACACTCACAGTTTCGGCCGATTCTGGCCCGTTTTGTGGACTACTACTCACCGTTTTGTCGTCCGAGAGTGATTTCCACGATCAACGAACCCCGTGGTGCGTTTACGTGTCGGTCATCAATACTCACAGTTCTGGCCGATTCTGGCCCGTTTCATGGACTATTACTCATTGTTTTGGGGTCCCGGAGCGATTTCCATAGTTGTCAAACCCCAAGATGCACTTACGTGTCGGTCATCAACACTCGCGGTTTTGGCCGATTCTGGCCCGTTTCATGGATACTCACTATTTTGGGGTCCCGGAGTGATTTCCATGAGTAACGAACCCCAGGGTCCGTTTACGTGTCGGTCATCAACACACAATTTTGGCAGATTCGGGCCTATTTCGTGGACTATTTCTCACTGTTTTGGGGTCCCCGAGTGATTTCCACAATTAACGAACCCAGGTTGCGTTTATGTGTCGGTCATCAACACTCACAGTTTCGGCCGATTCTGGCCCGTTTTGTGGACTATTACTCACCGTTTTGTCGTCCGAGAGTGATTTCCACGATCAACGAACCCCGAGGTGCGTTTACGTGTCGGTCATCAATACTCACAGTTCTGGCTGATTCTGGCCCGTTTCATGGACTATTACTCATTGTTTTGGGGTCCCGGAGCGATTTCCATATTTGTTGAACCCCATGATGCGCTTATGTGTCGGTCATCAACACCCACAGTTTTCGCCGATTCTGGCCCGTTTCTTGGACTATTACTCACTTTTTTGGGGTCCCAGAGTGATTTCCACGATTGACGATCCCCGTAGTGCGCTGACTTGTCGGTCATCAACACTCACAGTTTTGGCCGATTCTTGCCCGTTTCGTCAACACTTACACTCACTGTTTTGGGCTCCCGGAGTGATTTCCCCGATAAATGAACCCCGGGGTGTGTTTAAGTGTAGTTCAACAACACTTTTGGCCGATAATGTCCTGTTTCGTGGACTATTACGCACTGTTTTGGCATCCCGGAGAGATTTCCATGATTAACAAACCCCAGGGTGCGTTTACGTGTCAGTCATCAACACTCACAGGTTGGCTCATTTTGGCCTATTTCGTGGACTATTTCTCATTGATTTGGGGTCCCGGAGCGATTTCCATATTTGTTGAACCCCATGATGCGCTTATGTGTCGGTCATCAACACCCACAGTTTTCGCCGATTCTGGCCCGTTTCTTGGACTATTACTCATTGTTGGGGTCCCGGAGCGATTTCCATAGTTTTCGAACCCCAAGATGCACTTATGTGTCGGTCATCAACACTCGCGGTTTTGGCCGATTCTGGCCCGTTTCATGGACACTCACTATTTTGGGGTCCCGGAGTGATTTCCATGAGTAACGAACCCCAGGGTGCGTTTACGTGTCGGTCATCAACACTCACAGTTTGGCTGATTTTGGCCTATTTCGTGGACTATTTCTCACTGATTTGGGGCCCCGGAGTGATTTCCACAATTAACGAACCCCAGGTTGCGTTTAAGTGTCGGTCATCAACAGTCACAGTTTCTGCCGATTCTGGCCTGTTTTGTGGACTATTACTCACTGTTTTGTCGTCCCAGAGTGATTTCCACAATCAACGAACCCCAAGATGCACTTACGTGTCGGTCATCAACACTCACAGCTTTGGCCGATTCTGGCCCATTTCATGGACTATTACTCATTGTTGGGGTCCCGGAGCAATTTCCATAGTTGTTGAACCCCAAGATGCACTTGCGTGTTGGTCATCAACACTTTTGGCCGTTAATGCCCCGTTTCGTGGACTATTACTCACTGTTTTGGCGTCTCGGAGAGATTTCCATGATTAACGAACCACGAGGTGCGTTTACGTGTTGGTCATCAAGACTCACAGTTTTGGCCGATTCTGGCCCGTTTCATGGACAATTACTCATTGTTTTGGGGTCCCGGAGCGATTTCCATAGTTGTCAAACCCCAAGATGCACTTACGTGTCGGTCATCAACACTCACGGTTTTGGCCGATTCTGGCCCGTTTCATGGACACTCACTATGTTGGGGTCCCGGAGTGATTTCCATGAGTAACGAACCCCAGGGTGCGTTTACGTGTCGGTCATCAACACACAATTTTGGCTGATTCGGGCCTATTTCGTGGACTATTTCTCACTGTTTTGGGGTCCCGGAGTGATTTCCACAATTAACGAACCGCAGGTTGCGTTTATGTGTCGGTCATCAACACTCACAGTTTCGGCCGATTCTGGCCCGTTTTGTGGACTACTACTCACCGTTTTGTCGTCCGAGAGTGATTTCCACGATCAACGAACCCCGAGGTGCGTTTACGTGTCGGTCATCAATACTCACAGTTCTGGCCGATTCTGGCCCGTTTCATGGACTATTACTCATTGTTTTGGGGTCCCGGAGCGATTTCCATAGTTGTCAAACCCCAAGATGCACTTACGTGTCGGTCATCAACACTCGCGGTTTTGGCCGATTCTGGCCCGTTTCATGGACACTCACTATTTTGGGGTCCCGGAGTGATTTCCATGAGTAACGAACCCCAGGGTGCGTTTACGTGTCGGTCATCAACACACAATTTTGGCAGATTCGGGCCTATTTCGTGGACTATTTCTCACTGTTTTGGGGTCCCGGAGTGATTTCCACAATTAACGAACCCAGGTTGCGTTTATGTGTCGGTCATCAACACTCACAGTTTCGGCCGATTCTGGCCCGTTTTGTGGACTATTACTCACCGTTTTGTCGTCCGAGAGTGATTTCCACGATCAACGAACCCCGAGGTGCGTTTACGTGTCGGTCATCAATACTCACAGTTCTGGCTGATTCTGGCCCGTTTCATGGACTATTACTCATTGTTTTGGGGTCCCGGAGCGATTTCCATATTTGTTGAACCCCATGATGCGCTTATGTGTCGGTCATCAACACCCACAGTTTTCGCCGATTCTGGCCCGTTTCTTGGACTATTACTCACTTTTTTGGGGTCCCAGAGTGATTTCCACGATTGACGATCCCCGTAGTGCGCTGACTTGTCGGTCATCAACACTCACAGTTTTGGCCGATTCTTGCCCGTTTCGTCAACACTTACACTCACTGTTTTGGGCTCCCGGAGTGATTTCCCCGATAAATGAACCCCGGGGTGCGTTTAAGTGTAGTTCAACAACACTTTTGGCCGATAATGTCCTGTTTCGTGGACTATTACGCACTTTTTTGGCATCCCGGAGAGATTTCCATGATTAACAAACCACGAGGTGCGTTTACGTGTCGGTCATCAACACTCACAGTTTTGGCCGATTCTGGCCCGTTTCATGGACTATTACTCATTGTTGGGGTCCCGGAGCGATTTCCATAGTTTTTGAACCCCAAGATGCACTTATGTGTCGGTCATCAACACTCGCGGTTTTGGCCGATTCTGGCCCGTTTCATGGACACTCACTATTTTGGGGTCCCGGAGTGCTTTCCATGATTAAAGAACCCAGGGTGCGTTTACGTGTCGGTCATCAACACTCACAGTTTGGCTGATTTTGGCCTATTTCATGGACTATTTCTCACTGATTTGGGGCCCCGGAGTGATTTCCACAATTAACGAACCCCAGGTTGCGTTTAAGTGTCGGTCATCAACAGTCACAGTTTCTGCCGATTCTGGCCTGTTTTGTGGACTATTACTCACTGTTTTGTCGTCCCAGAGTGATTTCCACAATCAACGAACCCCAAGATGCACTTACGTGTCGGTCATCAACACTCACAGCTTTGGCCGATTCTGGCCCATTTCATGGACTATTACTCATTGTTGGGGTCCCGGAGCAATTTCCATAGGTGTTGAACCCCAAGATGCACTTGCGTGTTGGTCATCAACACTTTTGGCCGTTAATGCCCCGTTTCGTGGACTATTACTCACTGTTTTGGCGTCTCGGAGAGATTTCCACGATTAACGAACCACGAGGTGCGTTTACGTGTTGGTCATCAAGACTCACAGTTTTGGCCGATTCTGGCCCGTTTCATGGACAATTGCTCATTGTTTTGGGGTCCCGGAGCGATTTCCATAGTTGTCAAACCCCAAGATGCACTTACGTGTCGGTCATCAACACTCGCGGTTTTGGCCGATTCTGGCCCGTTTCATGGACTATTACTCATTGTTGGGGTCCCGGAGTGATTTCCATAGTTTTTGAACCCCAAGATGCACTTATGTGTCGGTCATCAACACTCGCGGTTTTGGCCGATTCTGGCCCGTTTCATGCACACTCACTATGTTGGGGTCCCGGAGTGATTTCCATGAGTAACGAACCCCAGGGTGCGTTTACGTGTCGGTCATCAACACACAATTTTGGCTGATTCGGGCCTATTTCGTGGACTATTTCTCACTGTTTTGGGGTCCCGGAGTGATTTCCACAATTAACGAACCCCAGGTTGCGTTTATGTGTCGGTCATCAACACTCACAGTTTCGGCCGATTCTGGCCCGTTTTGTGGACTATTACTCACCGTTTTGTCGTCCGAGAGTGATTTCCACGATCAACGAACCCCGAGGTGCGTTTACGTGTCGGTCATCAATACTCACAATTCTGGCTGATTCTGGCCCGTTTCATGACTATTACTCATTGTTTTGGGGTCCCGGAGCGATTTACATAATTGTTAAACCCCAAGATGCGCATGCGTGTCAGTCATCAACACCCACAGTTTTGGCCGATTCTGGCCCGTTTCAGGGACTATTACTCACCGTTTTGGGGTCCCGGAGTGATTTCCACGATTAATGAACCCTAGGGTGCATTTACGTGTCACTCATCAACACTCACAGATTTGGCCGATTCTGGCCAGTTTCATGGACTATTACTTATTGTTTTTGGGTCCCGGAGTGATTTTCAAAGTTGTTGAACCCCAAGAAACGCATACGTGTCGGCCATCAACACTCGCGGTTTTGACCGATACTGTCCCGTTTCTTGGACTATTACTCATTGTTTTGGGGTCCCGATGCGATTTCCGTAGTTGTTGAACCCCATGATGCGCTTATGTGTCGGTCATCAACACCCACAGTTTTCGCCGATTCTGGCCCGTTTCTTGGACTATTACTCACTGTTTTGGGGTCCCAGAGTGATTTCCACGATTGACGATCCCCGTAGTGCGCTTACTTGTCGGTCATCAACACTCACAGTTTTGGCCGATTCTTGCCCGTTTCGTCAACACTTACACTCACTGTTTTGGGCTCCCGGAGTGATTTCCCCGATAAATGAACCCCGGGGTGCGTTTAAGTGTAGTTCAACAACACTTTTGGCCGATAATGTCCTGTTTCGTGGACTATTACGCACTGTTTTGGCATCCCGGAGAGATTTCCATGATTAACAAACCACGAGGTGCGTTTACGTGTCGGTCATCAACACTCACAGTTTTGGCCGATTCTGGCCCGTTTCATGGACTATTACTCATTGTTGGGGTCCCGGAGCAATTTCCATAGTTTTTGAACCCCAAGATGCACTTATGTGTCGGTCATCAACACTCGCGGTTTTGGCCGATTCTGGCCCGTTTCATGGACACTCACTATGTTGGGGTCCCGGAGTGATTTCCATGAGTAACGAACCCCAGGGTGCGTTTACGTGTCGGTCATCAACACACAATTTTGGCTGATTCAGGCCTATTTCGTGGACTATTTCTCACTGTTTTGGGGACCCGGAGTGATTTCCACAATTAACGAACCCCAGGTTGCGTTTATGTGTCGGTCATCAACACTCACAGTTTCGGCCGATTCTGGCCCGTTTTGTGGACTATTACTCACCGTTGTGTCGTCCGAGAGTGATTTCCACGATCAACGAATCCCGAGGTGCGTTTACGTGTCGGTCATCAATACTCACAGTTCTGGCTGATTCTGGCCCGTTTCATGGACTATTACTCATTGTTTTGGGGTCCCGGAGCGATTTACATAATTGTTAAACCCCAAGATGCACTTGCGTGTCAGTCATCAACACCCACAGTTTTGGCCGATTCTGGCCCGTTTCAGGGACTATTACTCACTGTTTTGGGGTCCCGGAGTGATTTCCACGATTAATGAACCCTAGGGTGCATTTACGTGTCACTCATCAACACTCACAGATTTGGCCGATTCTGGCCAGTTTCATGGACTATTACTTATTGTTTTTGGGTCCCGGAGTGATTTTCAAAGTTGTTGAACCCCAAGAAACGCATACGTGTCGGCCATCAACACTCGCGGTTTTGACCGATACTGTCCCGTTTCTTGGACTATTACTCATTGTTTTGGGGTCCCGATGCGATTTCCATAGTTGTTGAACCCCATGATGCGCTTATGTGTCGGTCATCAACACCCACAGTTTTCGCCGATTCTGGCCCGTTTCTTGGACTATTACTCACTGTTTTGGGGTCCCAGAGTGATTTCGACGATTGACGATCCCCGTAGTGCGCTTACTTGTCGGTCATCAACACTCACAGTTTTGGCCGATTCTTGCCCGTTTCGTCAACACTTACACTCACTGTTTTGGGCTCCCGGAGTGATTTCCCCGATAAATGAACCCCGGGGTGCGTTTAAGTGTAGTTCAACAACACTTTTGGCCGATAATGTCCTGTTTCGTGGACTATTACGCACTGTTTTGGCATCCCGGAGAGATTTCCATGATTAACAAACCACGAGGTGCGTTTACGTGTCGGTCATCAACACTCACAGTTTTGGCCGATTCTGGCCCGTTTCATGGACTATTACTCATTGTTGGGGTCCCGGAGCGATTTCCATAGTTTTTGAACCCCAAGATGCACTTATGTGTCGGTCATCAACACTCGCGGTTTTGGCCGATTCTGGCCCGTTTCATGGACACTCACTATTTTGGGGTCCCGGAGTGCTTTCCATGATTAAAGAACCCAGGGTGCGTTTACGTGTCGGTCATCAACACTCACAGTTTGGCTGATTTTGGCCTATTTCATGGACTATTTCTCACTGATTTGGGGCCCCGGAGTGATTTTCACAATTAACGAACCCCAGGTTGCGTTTAAGTGTCGGTCATCAACAGTCACAGTTTCTGCCGATTCTAGCCTGTTTTGTGGACTATTACTCACTGTTTTGTCGTCCCAGAGTGATTTCCACAATCAACGAACCCCAAGATGCACTTACGTGTCGGTCATCAACACTCACAGCTTTGGCCGATTCTGGCCCATTTCATGGACTCTTACTCATTGTTGGGGTCCCGGAGCAATTTCCATAGTTGTTGAACCCCAAGATGCACTTGCGTGTTGGTCATCAACACTTTTGGCCGTTAATGCCCCGTTTCGTGGACTATTACTCACTGTTTTGGCGTCTCGGAGAGATTTCCACGATTAACGAACCACGAGGTGCGTTTACGTGTTGGTCATCAAGACTCACAGTTTTGGCCGATTCTGGCCCGTTTCATGGACAATTGCTCATTGTTTTGGGGTCCCGGAGCGATTTCCATAGTTGTCATACCCCAAGATGCACTTACGTGTCGGCCATCAACACTCGCGGTTTTGGCCGATTCTGGCCCGTTTCATGGACTATTACTCATTGTTGGGGTCCCGGAGCGATTTCCATAGTTTTTGAACCCCAAGATGCACTTATGTGTCGGTCATCAACACTCGCGGTTTTGGCCGATTCTGGCCCGTTTCATGGACACTCACTATGTTGGGGTCCCGGAGTGATTTCCATGAGTAACGAACCCCAGGGTGCGTTTACGTGTCGGTCATCAACACACAATTTTGGCTGATTCGGGCCTATTTCGTGGACTATTTCTCACTGTTTTGGGGTCCCGGAGTGATTTCCACAATTAACGAACCCCAGGTTGCGTTTATGTGTCGGTCATCAACACTCACAGTTTCGGCCGATTCTGGCCCGTTTTGTGGACTATTACTCACCGTTGTGTCGTCCGAGAGTGATTTCCACGATCAACGAACCCCGAGGTGCGTTTACGTGTCGGTCATCAATACTCACAGTTCTGGCTGATTCTGGCCCGTTTCATGGACTATTACTCATTGTTTTGGGGTCCCGGAGCGATTTACATAATTGTTAAACCCCAAGATGCACTTGCGTGTCAGTCATCAACACCCACAGTTTTGGCCGATTCTGGCCCGTTTCAGGGACTATTACTCACTGTTTTGGGGTCCCGGAGTGATTTCCACGATTAATGAACCCTAGGGTGCATTTACGTGTCACTCATCAACACTCACAGATTTGGCCGATTCTGGCCAGTTTCATGGACTATTACTTATTGTTTTTGGGTCCCGGAGTGATTTTCAAAGTTGTTGAACCCCAAGAAACGCATACGTGTCGGCCATCAACACTCGCGGTTTTGACCGATACTGTCCCGTTTCTTGGACTATTACTCATTGTTTTGGGGTCCCGATGCGATTTCCATAGTTGTTGAACCCCATGATGCGCTTATGTGTCGGTCATCAACACCCACAGTTTTCGCCGATTCTGGCCCGTTTCTTGGACTATTACTCACTGTTTTGGGGTCCCAGAGTGATTTCGATGATTGACGATCCCCGTAGTGCGCTTACTTGTCGGTCATCAACACTCACAGTTTTGGCCGATTCTTGCCCGTTTCGTCAACACTTACACTCACTGTTTTGGGCTCCCGGAGTGATTTCCCCGATAAATGAACCCCGGGGTGCGTTTAAGTGTAGTTCAACAACACTTTTGGCCGATAATGTCCTGTTTCGTGGACTATTACGCACTGTTTTGGCATCCCGGAGAGATTTCCATGATTAACAAACCACGAGGTGCGTTTACGTGTCGGTCATCAACACTCACAGTTTTGGCCGATTCTGGCCCGTTTCATGGACTATTACTCATTGTTGGGGTCCCGGAGCGATTTCCATAGTTTTTGAACCCCAAGATGCACTTATGTGTCGGTCATCAACACTCGCGGTTTTGGCCGATTCTGGCCCGTTTCATGGACACTCACTATGTTGGGGTCCCGGAGTGATTTCCATGAGTAACGAACCCCAGGGTGCGTTTACGTGTCGGTCATCAACACACAATTTTGGCTGATTCAGGCCTATTTCGTGGACTATTTCTCACTGTTTTGGGGACCCGGAGTGATTTCCACAATTAACGAACCCCAGGTTGCGTTTATGTGTCGGTCATCAACACTCACAGTTTCGGCCGATTCTGGCCCGTTTTGTGGACTATTACTCACCGTTGTGTCGTCCGAGAGTGATTTCCACGATCAACGAATCCCGAGGTGCGTTTACGTGTCGGTCATCAATACTCACAGTTCTGGCTGATTCTGGCCCGTTTCATGGACTATTACTCATTGTTTTGGGGTCCCGGAGCGATTTACATAATTGTTAAACCCCAAGATGCACTTGCGTGTCAGTCATCAACACCCACAGTTTTGGCCGATTCTGGCCCGTTTCAGGGACTATTACTCACTGTTTTGGGGTCCCGGAGTGATTTCCACGATTAATGAACCCTAGGGTGCATTTACGTGTCACTCATCAACACTCACAGATTTGGCCGATTCTGGCCAGTTTCATGGACTATTACTTATTGTTTTTGGGTCCCGGAGTGATTTTCAAAGTTGTTGAACCCCAAGAAACGCATACGTGTCGGCCATCAACACTCGCGGTTTTGACCGATACTGTCCCGTTTCTTGGACTATTACTCATTGTTTTGGGGTCCCGATGCGATTTCCATAGTTGTTGAACCCCATGATGCGCTTATGTGTCGGTCATCAACACCCACAGTTTTCGCCGATTCTGGCCCGTTTCTTGGACTATTACTCACTGTTTTGGGGTCCCAGAGTGATTTCGACGATTGACGATCCCCGTAGTGCGCTTACTTGTCGGTCATCAACACTCACAGTTTTGGCCGATTCTTGCCCGTTTCGTCAACACTTACACTCACTGTTTTGGGCTCCCGGAGTGATTTCCCCGATAAATGAACCCCGGGGTGCGTTTAAGTGTAGTTCAACAACACTTTTGGCCGATAATGTCCTGTTTCGTGGACTATTACGCACTGTTTTGGCATCCCGGAGAGATTTCCATGATTAACAAACCACGAGGTGCGTTTACGTGTCGGTCATCAACACTCACAGTTTTGGCCGATTCTGGCCCGTTTCATGGACTATTACTCATTGTTGGGGTCCCGGAGCGATTTCCATAGTTTTTGAACCCCAAGATGCACTTATGTGTCGGTCATCAACACTCGCGGTTTTGGCCGATTCTGGCCCGTTTCATGGACACTCACTATTTTGGGGTCCCGGAGTGCTTTCCATGATTAAAGAACCCAGGGTGCGTTTACGTGTCGGTCATCAACACTCACAGTTTGGCTGATTTTGGCCTATTTCATGGACTATTTCTCACTGATTTGGGGCCCCGGAGTGATTTTCACAATTAACGAACCCCAGGTTGCGTTTAAGTGTCGGTCATCAACAGTCACAGTTTCTGCCGATTCTAGCCTGTTTTGTGGACTATTACTCACTGTTTTGTCGTCCCAGAGTGATTTCCACAATCAACGAACCCCAAGATGCACTTACGTGTCGGTCATCAACACTCACAGCTTTGGCCGATTCTGGCCCATTTCATGGACTCTTACTCATTGTTGGGGTCCCGGAGCAATTTCCATAGTTGTTGAACCCCAAGATGCACTTGCGTGTTGGTCATCAACACTTTTGGCCGTTAATGCCCCGTTTCGTGGACTATTACTCACTGTTTTGGCGTCTCGGAGAGATTTCCACGATTAACGAACCACGAGGTGCGTTTACGTGTTGGTCATCAAGACTCACAGTTTTGGCCGATTCTGGCCCGTTTCATGGACAATTGCTCATTGTTTTGGGGTCCCGGAGCGATTTCCATAGTTGTCATACCCCAAGATGCACTTACGTGTCGGCCATCAACACTCGCGGTTTTGGCCGATTCTGGCCCGTTTCATGGACTATTACTCATTGTTGGGGTCCCGGAGCGATTTCCATAGTTTTTGAACCCCAAGATGCACTTATGTGTCGGTCATCAACACTCGCGGTTTTGGCCGATTCTGGCCCGTTTCATGGACACTCACTATGTTGGGGTCCCGGAGTGATTTCCATGAGTAACGAACCCCAGGGTGCGTTTACGTGTCGGTCATCAACACACAATTTTGGCTGATTCGGGCCTATTTCGTGGACTATTTCTCACTGTTTTGGGGTCCCGGAGTGATTTCCACAATTAACGAACCCCAGGTTGCGTTTATGTGTCGGTCATCAACACTCACAGTTTCGGCCGATTCTGGCCCGTTTTGTGGACTATTACTCACCGTTGTGTCGTCCGAGAGTGATTTCCACGATCAACGAACCCCGAGGTGCGTTTACGTGTCGGTCATCAATACTCACAGTTCTGGCTGATTCTGGCCCGTTTCATGGACTATTACTCATTGTTTTGGGGTCCCGGAGCGATTTACATAATTGTTAAACCCCAAGATGCACTTGCGTGTCAGTCATCAACACCCACAGTTTTGGCCGATTCTGGCCCGTTTCAGGGACTATTACTCACTGTTTTGGGGTCCCGGAGTGATTTCCACGATTAATGAACCCTAGGGTGCATTTACGTGTCACTCATCAACACTCACAGATTTGGCCGATTCTGGCCAGTTTCATGGACTATTACTTATTGTTTTTGGGTCCCGGAGTGATTTTCAAAGTTGTTGAACCCCAAGAAACGCATACGTGTCGGCCATCAACACTCGCGGTTTTGACCGATACTGTCCCGTTTCTTGGACTATTACTCATTGTTTTGGGGTCCCGATGCGATTTCCATAGTTGTTGAACCCCATGATGCGCTTATGTGTCGGTCATCAACACCCACAGTTTTCGCCGATTCTGGCCCGTTTCTTGGACTATTACTCACTGTTTTGGGGTCCCAGAGTGATTTCGATGATTGACGATCCCCGTAGTGCGCTTACTTGTCGGTCATCAACACTCACAGTTTTGGCCGATTCTTGCCCGTTTCGTCAACACTTACACTCACTGTTTTGGGCTCCCGGAGTGATTTCCCCGATAAATGAACCCCGGGGTGCGTTTAAGTGTAGTTCAACAACACTTTTGGCCGATAATGTCCTGTTTCGTGGACTATTACGCACTGTTTTGGCATCCCGGAGAGATTTCCATGATTAACAAACCACGAGGTGCGTTTACGTGTCGGTCATCAACACTCACAGTTTTGGCCGATTCTGGCCCGTTTCATGGACTATTACTCATTGTTGGGGTCCCGGAGCGATTTCCATAGTTTTTGAACCCCAAGATGCACTTATGTGTCGGTCATCAACACTCGCGGTTTTGGCCGATTCTGGCCCGTTTCATGGACACTCACTATTTTGGGGTCCCGGAGTGCTTTCCATGATTAAAGAACCCAGGGTGCGTTTACGTGTCGGTCATCAACACTCACAGTTTGGCTGATTTTGGCCTATTTCATGGACTATTTCTCACTGATTTGGGGCCCCGGAGTGATTTTCACAATTAACGAACCCCAGGTTGCGTTTAAGTGTCGGTCATCAACAGTCACAGTTTCTGCCGATTCTAGCCTGTTTTGTGGACTATTACTCACTGTTTTGTCGTCCCAGAGTGATTTCCACAATCAACGAACCCCAAGATGCACTTACGTGTCGGTCATCAACACTCACAGCTTTGGCCGATTCTGGCCCATTTCATGGACTCTTACTCATTGTTGGGGTCCCGGAGCAATTTCCATAGTTGTTGAACCCCAAGATGCACTTGCGTGTTGGTCATCAACACTTTTGGCCGTTAATGCCCCGTTTCGTGGACTATTACTCACTGTTTTGGCGTCTCGGAGAGATTTCCACGATTAACGAACCACGAGGTGCGTTTACGTGTTGGTCATCAAGACTCACAGTTTTGGCCGATTCTGGCCCGTTTCATGGACAATTGCTCATTGTTTTGGGGTCCCGGAGCGATTTCCATAGTTGTCATACCCCAAGATGCACTTACGTGTCGGCCATCAACACTCGCGGTTTTGGCCGATTCTGGCCCGTTTCATGGACTATTACTCATTGTTGGGGTCCCGGAGCGATTTCCATAGTTTTTGAACCCCAAGATGCACTTATGTGTCGGTCATCAACACTCGCGGTTTTGGCCGATTCTGGCCCGTTTCATGGACACTCACTATGTTGGGGTCCCAGAGTGATTTCCATGAGTAACGAACCCCAGGGTGCGTTTACGTGTCGGTCATCAACACACAATTTTGGCTGATTCGGGCCTATTTCGTGGACTATTTCTCACTGTTTTGGGGTCCCGGAGTGATTTCCACAATTAATGAACCCCAGGTTGCGTTTATGTGTCGGTCATCAACACTCACAGTTTCGGCCGATTCTGGCCCGTTTTGTGGACTATTACTCACCGTTTTGTCGTCCGAGAGTGATTTCCACGATCAACGAACCCCGAGGTGCGTTTACGTGTCGGTCATCAATACTCACAGTTCTGGCTGATTCTGGCCCGTTTCATGGACTATTACTCATTGTTTTGGGGTCCCGGAGCGATTTACATAATTGTTAAACCCCAAGATGCGCTTGCGTGTCAGTCATCAACACCCACAGTTTTGGCCGATTCTGGCCCGTTTCAGGGACTATTACTCACTGTTTTGGGGTCCCGGAGTGATTTCCACGATTAATGAACCCTAGGGTGCATTTACGTGTCACTCATCAACACTCACAGATTTGGCCGATTCTGGCCAATTTCATGGACTATTACTTATTGTTTTTGGGTCCCGGAGTGATTTTCAAAGTTGTTGAACCCCAAGAAACGCATACGTGTCGGCCATCAACACTCGCGGTTTTGACCGATACTGTCCCGTTTCTTGGACTATTACTCATTGTTTTGGGGTCCCGATGCGATTTCCATAGTTGTTGAACCCCATGATGCGCTTATGTGTCGGTCATCAACACCCACAGTTTTCGCCGATTCTGGCCCGTTTCTTGGACTATTACTCACTGTTTTGGGGTCCCAGAGTGATTTCCACGATTGACGATCCCCGTAGTGCGCTTACTTGTCGGTCATCAACACTCACAGTTTTGGCCGATTCTTGCCCGTTGCGTCAACACTTACACTCACTGTTTTGGGCTCCCGGAGTGATTTCCCCGATAAATGAACCCCGGGGTGCGTTTAAGTGTAGTTCAACAACACTTTTGGCCGATAATGTCCTGTTTCGTGGACTATTACGCACTGTTTTGGCATCCCGGAGAGATTTCCATGATTAACAAACCACGAGGTGCGTTTACGTGTCGGTCATCAACACTCACAGTTTTGGCCGATTCTGGCCCGTTTCATGGACTATTACTCATTGTTGGGGTCCCGGAGCGATTTCCATAGTTTTTGAACCCCAAGATGCACTTATGTGTCGGTCATCAACAATCGCGGTTTTGGCCGATTCTGGCCCGTTTCATGGACACTCACTATGTTGGGGTCCCGGAGTGATTTCCATGAGTAACGAACCCCAGGGTGCGTTTACGTGTCGGTCATCAACACACAATTTTGGCTGATTCGGGCCTATTTCGTGGACTATTTCTCACTGTTTTGGGGTCCCGGAGTGATTTCCACAATTAACGAACCCCAGGTTGCGTTTATGTGTCGGTCATCAACACTCACAGTTTCGGCCGATTCTGGCCCGTTTTGTGGACTATTACTCACCGTTGTGTCGTCCGAGAGTGATTTCCACGATCAACGAACCCCGAGGTGCGTTTACGTGTCGGTCATCAATACTCACAGTTCTGGCTGATTCTGGCCCGTTTCATGGACTATTACGCATTGTTTTGGGGTCCCGGAGCGATTTACATAATTGTTAAACCCCAAGATGCACTTGCGTGTCAGTCATCAACACCCACAGTTTTGGCCGATTCTGGCCCGTTTCAGGGACTATTACTCACTGTTTTGGGGTCCCGGAGTGATTTCCACGATTAATGAACCCTAGGGTGCATTTACGTGTCACTCATCAACACTCACAGATTTGGCCGATTCTGGCCAGTTTCATGGACTATTACTTATTGTTTTTGGGTCCCGGAGTGATTTTCAAAGTTGTTGAACCCCAAGAAACGCATACGTGTCGGCCATCAACACTCGCGGTTTTGACCGATACTGTCCCGTTTCTTGGACTATTACTCATTGTTTTGGGGTCCCGATGCGATTTCCATAGTTGTTGAACCCCATGATGCGCTTATGTGTCGGTCATCAACACCCACAGTTTTCGCCGATTCTGGCCCGTTTCTTGGACTATTACTCACTGTTTTGGGGTCCCAGAGTGATTTCCACGATTGACGATCCCCGTAGTGCGCTTACTTGTCGGTCATCAACACTCACAGTTTTGGCCGATTCTTGCCCGTTGCGTCAACACTTACACTCACTGTTTTGGGCTCCCGGAGTGATTTCCCCGATAAATGAACCCCGGGGTGCGTTTAAGTGTAGTTCAACAACACTTTTGGCCGATAATGTCCTGTTTCGTGGACTATTACGCACTGTTTTGGCATCCCGGAGAGATTTCCATGATTAACAAACCACGAGGTGCGTTTACGTGTCGGTCATCAACACTCACAGTTTTGGCCGATTCTGGCCCGTTTCATGGACTATTACTCATTGTTGGGGTCCCGGAGCGATTTCCATAGTTTTTGAACCCCAAGATGCACTTATGTGTCGGTCATCAACAATCGCGGTTTTGGCCGATTCTGGCCCGTTTCATGGACACTCACTATGTTGGGGTCCCGGAGTGATTTCCATGAGTAACGAACCCCAGGGTGCGTTTACGTGTCGGTCATCAACACACAATTTTGGCTGATTCGGGCCTATTTCGTGGACTATTTCTCACTGTTTTGGGGTCCCGGAGTGATTTCCACAATTAACGAACCCCAGGTTGCGTTTATGTGTCGGTCATCAACACTCACAGTTTCGGCCGATTCTGGCCCGTTTTGTGGACTATTACTCACCGTTGTGTCGTCCGAGAGTGATTTCCACGATCAACGAACCCCGAGGTGCGTTTACGTGTCGGTCATCAATACTCACAGTTCTGGCTGATTCTGGCCCGTTTCATGGACTATTACGCATTGTTTTGGGGTCCCGGAGCGATTTACATAATTGTTAAACCCCAAGATGCACTTGCGTGTCAGTCATCAACACCCACAGTTTTGGCCGATTCTGGCCCGTTTCAGGGACTATTACTCACTGTTTTGGGGTCCCGGAGTGATTTCCACGATTAATGAACCCTAGGGTGCATTTACGTGTCACTCATCAACACTCACAGATTTGGCCGATTCTGGCCAGTTTCATGGACTATTACTTATTGTTTTTGGGTCCCGGAGTGATTTTCAAAGTTGTTGAACCCCAAGAAACGCATACGTGTCGGCCATCAACACTCGCGGTTTTGACCGATACTGTCCCGTTTCTTGGACTATTACTCATTGTTTTGGGGTCCCGATGCGATTTCCATAGTTGTTGAACCCCATGATGCGCTTATGTGTAGGTCATCAACACCCACAGTTTTCGCTGATTCTGGCCCGTTTCTTGGACTATTACTCACTGTTTTGGGGTCCCAGAGTGATTTCCACGATTGACGATCCCCGTAGTGCGCTTACTTGTCGGTCATCAACACTCACAGTTTTGGCCGATTCTTGCCCGTTTCGTCAACACTTACACTCAATGTTTTAGGCTCCCGGAGTGATTTCCCCGATAAATGAACCCCGGGGTGCGTTTAAGTGTAGTTCAACAACACTTTTGGCCGATAATGTCCTGTTTCGTGGACTATTACGCACTGTTTTGACATCCCGGAGAGATTTCCATGATTAACAAACCACGAGGTGCGTTTACGTGTCGGTCATCAACACTCACAGTTTTGGCCGATTCTGGCCCGTTTCATGGACTATTACTCATTGTTGGGGTCCCGGAGTGATTTTCACAATTAACGAACCCCAGGTTGCGTTTAAGTGTCGGTCATCAACAGTCACAGTTTCTGCCGATTCTGGCCTGTTTTGTGGACTATTACTCACTGTTTTGTCGTCCCAGAGTGATTTCCACAATCAACGAACCCCAAGATGCACTTACGTGTCGGTCATCAACACTCACATCTTTGGCCGATTCTGGCCCATTTCATGGACTCTTACTCATTGTTGGGGTCCCGGAGCAATTTCCATAGTTGTTGAACCCCAAGATGCACTTGCGTGTTGGTCATCAACACTTTTGGCCGTTAATGCCCCGTTTCGTGGACTATTACTCACTGTTTTGGCGTCTCGGAGAGATTTCCACGATTAACGAACCACGAGGTGCGTTTACGTGTTGGTCATCAAGACTCACAGTTTTGGCCGATTCTGGCCCGTTTCATGGACAATTGCTCATTGTTTTGGGGTCCCGGAGCGATTTCCATAGTTGTCAAACCCCAAGATGCACTTACGTGTCGGCCATCAACACTCGCGGTTTTGGCCGATTCTGGCCCGTTTCATGGACACTCACTATTTTGGGGTCCCGGAGTGATTTCCATGAGTAACGAACCCCAGGGTGCGTTTACGTGTCGGTCATCAACACACAATTTTGGCTGATTCGGGTCTATTTCGTGGACTATTTCTCACTGTTTTGGGGTCCCGGAGTGATTTCCACAATTAACGAACGCCAGGTTGCGTTTAAGTGTCGGTCATCAACACTCACAGTTTCGGCCGATTCTGGCCCGTTTTGTGGACTATTACTCACTGTTTTGTCGTCCGAGAGTGATTTCCACGATCAACGAACCCCGAGGTGCGTTTACGTGTCGGTCATCAATACTCACAGTTCTGGCTGATTCAGGCCCGTTTCATGGACTATTACTCATTGTTTTGGGGTCCCGGAGCGATTTCCATAATTGTTAAACCCCAAGATGCGCTTGCGTGTCAGTCATCAACACCCACAGTTTTGGCCGATTCTGACCCGTTTCATGGACTATTACTCACTGTTTTGGGGTCCCGGAGTGATTTCCATGATTAACGAACCCTAGGGTGCATTTACGTGTCACTCATCAACACTCACAGATTTGGCCGATTCTGGCCAGTTTCATGGACTATTACTCATTGTTTCTGGGTCCCGGAGTGATTTTCAAAGTTGTTGAACCCCAAGAAACGCTTACGTGTCGGTCATCAACACTCGCGGTTTTGACCGATTCTGTCCCGTTTCTTGGACTATTACTCATTGTTTTGGGGTCCCGATGCGATTTCCATAGTTGTTGAACCCCATGTTGCGCTTATGTGTCGGTCATCAACACCCACAGTTTTCGCCGATTCTGGCCCGTTTCTTGGACTATTACTCACTGTTTTGGTGTCCCAGAGTGATTTCCACGATTGACGATCCCCGTAGTGCGCTTACTTGTCGGTCATCAACACTCACAGTTTTGGCCGATTCTTGCCCGTTCCGTCAACACTTACACTCACTGTTTTGGGCTCCCGGAGTGATTTCCCCGATAAATGAACCCTGGGGTGCGTTTAAGTGTAGTTCAACAACACTTTTGGCCGATAATGTCCTGTTTCGTGGACTATTACGCACTGTTTTGGCATCCCGGAGAGATTTCCATGATTAACAAACCACGAGGTGCGTTTACGTGTCGGTCATCAACACTCATAGTTTTGGCCGATTCTGGCCTATTTCGTGGACTATTTCTCACTGATTTGGGGCCCCGGAGTGATTTCCACAATTAACGAACCCCAGGTTGCGTTTAAGTGTCGGTCATCAACAGTCACAGTTTCTGCCGATTCTGGCCTGTTTTGTGGACTATTACTCACTGTTTTCTCGTCCCAGAGTGATTTCCACAATCAACGAACCCCAAGATGCACTTACTTGTCGGTCATCAACACTCACAGCTTTGGCCGATTCTGGCCCATTTCATGGACTATTACTCGTTGTTGGGGTCCTGGAGCGATTTCCATAGTTGTTGAACCTCAAGATGCACTTGCGTGTCGGTCATCAACACTTTTGGCCGTTAATGCCCCGTTTCGTGGACTATTACTCACTGTTTTGGCGTCTCGGAGAGATTTCCACGATTAACGAACCACGAGGTGCGTTTACGTGTCGGTCATCAAGACTCACAGTTTTGGCCGATTCTGGACCGTTTCATGGACAATTGCTCATTGTTTTGGGGTCCCGGAGCGATTTCCATAGTTGTTGAACCCCTAGATGCACTTACGTGTCGGTCATCAACACTCGCGGTTTTGGCCGATTCTGGCCCGTTTCAACACTCACTATTTTGGGGTCCCGGAGTGATTTCCATGAGTAACGAACCCTAGGGTGCGTTTACGTGTCGATCATCAACACTCACAGTTTTGGCTGATTCGGGCCTATTTCGTGGACTATTTCTCACTGTTTTGGGGTCCCAGAGTGATTTCCACAATTAACGAACCCTAGGTTGCGTTTAAGTGTCGGTCATCAACACTCACAGTTTCGGCCGATTCTGGCCCGTTTTGTGGACTATTACTCACCGTTTTGTCGTCCGAGAGTGATTTCCACGATCAACGAACCCCGAGGTGTGTTTACGTGTCGGTCATCAATACTCACAGTTCTGGCTGATTCTGTCCCGTTTCATGGACTATTACTCATTGTTTTGGGGTCCCGGAGCGATTTCCATAATTGTTGAACCCCAAGATGCGCTTGCGTGTCAGTCATCAACACCCACAGTTTTGGCCGATTCTGGCCCGTTTCATGGACTATTACTCACTGGTTTCGGGTCCCGGAGTGATTTCCACGATTAATGAACCCTAGGGTGCATTTACGTGTCACTCATCAACACTCACAGATTTGGCCGATTCTGGCCAGTTTCATGGACTATTACTCATTGTTTTTGGGCCCCGGAGTGATTTTCAAAGTTGTTGAACCCCAAGAAACGCTTACATGTCGGTCATCAACACTCGCGGTTTTGACCGATATTGTCCCGTTTCTTGGACTATTACTCATTGTTTTGGGGTCCCGATGCGATTTCCATAGTTGTTGAACCCCATGATGCGCTTATGTGTCGGTCATCAACACCCACAGTTTTCGCCGATTCTGGCCCGTTTCTTGGAGTCCCAGAGTGATTTCCACGATTGACGATCCCCGTAGTGCGCTTACTTGTCGGTCATCAACACTCACAGTTTTGGCCGATTCTTGCCCGTTTCGTCAACACTTAACACTCACTGTTTTGGGCTCCCGGAGTGATTTCCCCGATAAATGAACCCTGGGGTGCGTTTAAGTGTAGTTCAACAACACTTTTGGCCGATAATGTCCTGTTTCGTGGACTATTACGCACTGTTTTGGCATCCCGGAGAGATTTCCATGATTAACAAACCACGAGGTGCGTTTACGTGTCGGTCATCAACACTCACAGTTTTGGCCGATTCTGGCCCGTTTCATGGACTATTACTCATTGTTGGGGTCCCGGAGCGATTTCCATAGTTTTTGAACCCCAAGATGCACTTATGTGTCGGTCATCAACACTCGCGGTTTTGGCCGATTCTGGCCCGTTTCATGGACACTCACTATTTTGGGGTCCCGGAGTGCTTTCCATGAGTAAAGAACCCCAGGGTGCGTTTACGTGTCGGTCATCAACACTCACAGTTTGGCTGATTTTGGCCTATTTCGTGGACTATTTCTCACTGATTTGGGGCCCCGGAGTGATTTCCACAATTAACGAACCCCAGGTTGCGTTTAAGTGTCGGTCATCAACAGTCACAGTTTCTGCCGATTCTGGCCTGTTTTGTGGACTATTACTCACTGTTTTGTCGTCCCAGAGTGATTTCCACAATCAACGAACCCCAAGATGCACTTACGTGTCGGTCATCAACACTCACAGCTTTGGCCGATTCTGGCCCATTTCATGGACTCTTACTCATTGTTGGGGTCCCGGAGCAATTTCCATAGTTGTTGAACCCCAAGATGCACTTGCGTGTTGGTCATCAACACTTTTGGCCGTTAATGCCTCGTTTCGTGGACTATTACTCACTGTTTTGGCGTCTCGGAGAGATTTCCACGATTAACGAACCACGAGGTGCGTTTACGTGTTGGTCATCAAGACTCACAGTTTTGGCCGATTCTGGCCCGTTTCATGGACAATTGCTCATTGTTTTGGGGTCCCGGAGCGATTTCCATAGTTGTCAAACCCCAAGATGCACTTACGTGTCGGCCATCAACACTCGCGGTTTTGGCCGATTCTGGCCCGTTTCATGGTCACTCACTATTTTGGGGTCCCGGAGTGATTTCCATGAGTAACGAACCCCAGGGTGCGTTTACGTGTCGGTCATCAACACACAATTTTGGCTGATTCGGGCCTATTTCGTGGACTATTTCTCACTGTTTAGGGGTCCCGGAGTGATTTCCACAATTAACGAACGCCAGGTTGCGTTTAAGTGTCGGTCATCAACACTCACAGTTTCGGCCGATTCTGGCCCGTTTTGTGGACTATTACTCACTGTTTTGTCGTCCGAGAGTGATTTCCACGATCAACGAACCCCGAGGTGCGTTTACGTGTCGGTCATCAATACTCACAGTTCTGGCTGATTCAGGCCCGTTTCATGGACTATTACTCATTGTTTTGGGGTCCCGGAGCGATTTCCATAATTGTTAAACCCCAAGATGCGCTTGCGTGTCAGTCATCAACACCCACAGTTTTGGCCGATTCTGACCCGTTTCATGGACTATTACTCACTGTTTTGGGGTCCCGGAGTGATTTTCATGATTAACGAACCCTAGGGTGCATTTACGTGTCACTCATCAACACTCACAGATTTGGCCGATTCTGGCCAGTTTCATGGACTATTACTCATTGTTTCTGGGTCCCGGAGTGATTTTCAAAGTTGTTGAACCCCAAGAAACGCTTACGTGTCGGTCATCAACACTCGCGGTTTTGACCGATTCTGTCCCGTTTCTTGGACTATTACTCATTGTTTTGGGGTCCCGATGCGATTTCCATAGTTGTTGAACCCCATGTTGCGCTTATGTGTTGGTCATCAACACCCACAGTTTTCGCCGATTCTGGCCCGTTTGTTGGACTATTACTCACTGTTTTGGTGTCCCAGAGTGATTTCCACGATTGACGATCCCCGTAGTGTGCTTACTTGTCGGTCATCAACACTCACAGTTTTGGCCGATTCTTGCCCGTTCCGTCAACACTTACACTCACTGTTTTGGGCTCCCGGAGTGATTTCCCCGATAAATGAACCCTGGGGTGCGTTTAAGTGTAGTTCAACAACACTTTTGGCCGATAATGTCCTGTTTCGTGGACTATTACGCACTGTTTTGGCATCCCGGAGAGATTTCCATGATTAACAAACCACGAGGTGCGTTTACGTGTCGGTCATCAACACTCATAGTTTTGGCTGATTCGGGCCTATTTCGTGGACTATTTCTCACTGATTTGGGGCCCCGGAGTGATTTCCACAATTAACGAACCCCAGGTTGCGTTTAAGTGTCGGTCATCAACAGTCACAGTTTCTGCCGATTCTGGCCTATTTTGTGGACTATTACTCACTGTTTTGTCGTCCCAGAGTGATTTCCACAATCAACGAACCCCAAGATGCACTTACGTGTCGGTCATCAACACTCACAGCTTTGACCGATTCTGGCCCATTTCATGGACTATTACTCGTTGTTGGGGTCCTGGAGCGATTTCCATAGTTGTTGAACCCCAAGATGCACTTGCGTGTCGGTCATCAACACTTTTGGCCGTTAATGCCCCGTTTCGTGGACTATTACTCACTGTTTTGGCGTCTCGGAGAGATTTCCACGATTAACGAACCACGAGGTGCGTTTACGTGTCGGTCATCAAGACTCACAGTTTTGGCCGATTCTGGCCCGTTTCATGGACAATTGCTCATTGTTTTGGGGTCCCGGAGCGATTTCCATAGTTGTTGAACCCCTAGATGCACTTACGTGTCGGTCATCAACACTCGCGGTTTTGGCCGATTCTGGCCCGTTTCAACACTCACTATTTTGGGGTCCCGGAGTGATTTCCATGAGTAACGAACCCTAGGGTGCGTTTACGTGTCGATCATCAACACTCACAATTTTGGCTGATTCGGGCCTATTTCGTGGACTATTTCTCACTGTTTTGGGGTCCCAGAGTGATTTCCACAATTAACGAACCCTAGGTTGCGTTTAAGTGTCGGTCATCAACACTCACAGTTTCGGCCGATTCTGGCCCGTTTTGTGGACTATTACTCACCGTTTTGTCGTCCGAGAGTGATTTCCACGATCAACGAACCCCGAGGTGTCTTTACGTGTCGGTCATCAATACTCACAGTTCTGGCTGATTCTGGCCCGTTTCATGGACTATTACTCATTGTTTTGGGGTCCCGGAGCGATTTCCATAATTGTTGAACCCCAAGATGCGCTTGCGTGTCAGTCATCAACACCCACAGTTTTGGCCGATTCTGGCCCGTTTC
This sequence comes from Triticum timopheevii, assembly GCA_963921465.1. NCBI lineage: Eukaryota > Viridiplantae > Streptophyta > Magnoliopsida > Poales > Poaceae > Triticum > Triticum timopheevii. The sequence continues at coordinate 669,890,397 of OY997266.1, read as the reverse complement.
ATGGACTATTACTCACTGGTTTCGGGTCCCGGAGTGATTTCCACGATTAATGAACCCTAGGGTGCATTTACGTGTCACTCATCAACACTCACAGATTTGGCCGATTCTGGCCAGTTTCATGGACTATTACTCATTGTTTTTGGGCCCCGGAGTGATTTTCAAAGTTGTTGAACCCCAAGAAACGCTTACATGTCGGTCATCAACACTCGCGGTTTTGACCGATATTGTCCCGTTTCTTGGACTATTACTCATTGTTTTGGGGTCCCGATGCGATTTCCATAGTTGTTGAACCCCATGATGCGCTTATGTGTCGGTCATCAACACCCACAGTTTTCGCCGATTCTGGCCCGTTTCTTGGACTATTACTCACTGTTTTGGGGTCCCAGAGTGATTTCCACGATTGACGATCCCCGTAGTGCGCTTACTTGTCGGTCATCAACACTCATAGTTTTGGCCGATTCTTGCCCGTTTCGTCAACACTTACACTCACTGTTTTGGGCTCCCGGAGTGATTTCCCCGATAAATGAACCCCGGGGTGCGTTTAAGTGTAGTTCAACAACACTTTTGGCTGATAATGTCCTGTTTCGTGAACTATTACGCACTGTTTTGGCATCCCGGAGAGATTTCCATGATTAACAAACCACGAGGTGCGTTTACGTGTCGGTCATCAACACTCACAGTTTTGGCCGATTCTGGCCTATTTCGTGGACTATTTCTCACTGATTTGGGGCCCCGGAGTGATTTCCACAATTAACGAACCCCAGGTTGCGTTTAAGTGTCGGTCATCAACAGTCACAGTTTCTGCCGATTCTGGCCTGTTTTGTGGACTATTACTCACTGTTTTGTCGTCCCAGAGTGATTTCCACAATCAACGAACCCCAAGATGCACTTACGTGTCGGTCATCAACACTCACAGCTTTGGCCGATTCTGGCCCATTTCATGGACTATTACTCATTGTTGGGGTCCCGGAGCGATTTCCATAGTTGTTGAACCCCAAGATGCACTTGCGTGTCGGTCATCAACACTTTTGGCCGTTAATGCCCCATTTCGTGGACTATTACTCACTGTTTTGGCGTCTCGGAGAGATTTCCACGATTAACGAACCACGAGGTGCGTTTACGTGTCCGTCATCAAGACTCACAGTTTTGGCCGATTCTGGCCCGTTTCATGGACAATTGCTCATTGTTTTGGGGTCCCGGAGCGATTTCCATAGTTGTTGAACCCCTAGATGCACTTACGTGTCGGTCATCAACACTCGCGGTTTTGGCCGATTCTGGCCCGTTTCATGGACACTCACTATTTTGGGGTCCCGGAGTGATTTCCATGAGTAATGAACTCCAGGGTGCGTTTACGTGTCGGTCATCAACACACAGTTTTGGCTGATTCGGGCCTATTTCGTGGACTATTTCTCACTGTTTTGGGGCCCCGGAGTGATTTCCACAATTAACGAACGCCAGGTTGCGTTTAAGTGTCGGTCATCAACACTCACAGTTTCGGCCGATTCTGGCCCGTTTTGTGGACTATTACTCACCATTTTGTCGTCCGAGAGTGATTTCCACGATTAAAGAACCCCGAGGTGCTTTTACATGTCGGTCATCAATACTCACAGTTCTGGCTGATTCTGGCCCGTTTCATGGACTATTACTCATTGTTTTGGGGTCCCGGAGCGATTTCCATAATTGTTAAACCCCAAGATGCGCTTGTGTGTCAGTCATCAACACCCACAGTTTTGGCCGATTCTGGCCCGTTTCATGGACTATTACTCACTGTTTTGGGGTCCCGGAGTGATTTTCCACGATTAACGAACCCTAGGGTGCATTTACTTGTCACTCATCAACACTCACAGATTTGGCCGATTCTGGCCAGTTTCATGGACTATTACTCATTGTTTTTGGGTCCCGGAGTGATTTTCAAAGTTGTTGAACCCCAAGAAACGCTTACGTGTCGGTCATCAACACTCGCGGTTTTGACCGATTCTGTCCCGTTTCTTGGACTATTACTCATTGTTTTGGGGTCCCGATGCGATTTCCATAGTTGTTGAACCCCATGATGCGCTTATGTGTCGGTCATCAACACCCACAGTTTTCGCCGATTCTGGCCCATTTCTTGGACTATTACTCACTATTTTGGGGTCCCAGAGTGATTTCCACGATTGACTATCCCCGTAGTGCGCTTACTTGTCGGTCATCAACACTCACAGTTTTGGCCTATTCTTGCCCGTTTCGTCAACACTTACACTCACTGTTTTGGGCTCCCGGAGTGATTTCCCCGATAAATGAACCCCGAGGTGCGTTTAAGTGTAGTTCAACAACACTTTTGGCCGATAATGTCCTGTTTCATGGACTATTACGCACTGTTTTGGCATCCCGGAGAGATTGCCATGATTAACAAACCACGAGGTGCGTTTACGTGTTGGTCATCAACACTCACAGTTTTGGCCGATTCTGGCCCGTTTCATGGACTATTACTGATTGTTGGGGTCCCGGAGCGATTTCCATAGTTTTTGAACTCCAAGATGCACTTATGTGTCGGTCATCAACACTCACGGTTTTGGCCGATTCTGGCCCATTTCATGGACTATTACTCATTGTTGGGGTCCCGGAGCGATTTCCATAGTTGTTGAACCCCAAGATGCACTTGCGTGTCGGTCATCAACACTTTTGGGCGTTAATGCCCCGTTTCGTGGACTATTACTCACTGTTTTGGCGTCTCGGAGAGATTTCCACGATTAACGAACCACGAGGTGCATTTACGTGTCGGTCATCAAGACTCATAGTTTTGGCCGATTCTGGCCCGTTTTATGGACATTGCTCATTGTTTTGGGGTCCCGGAGCGATTTCCATAGTTGTTGAACCCTAAGATGCACTTACGTGTCGGTCATCAACACTCGCGGTTTTGGCCGATTCTGTCCCGTTTCATGGACGCTCACTGTTTTGGGGTCCCGGAGTGATTTCCACAATTAACGAACGCCAGGTTGCGTTTAAGTGTCGGTCATCAACACTCATAGTTTCAGCCGATTCTGGCCCGTTTTGTGGTCTATTACTCACCGTTTTGTCGTCCCAGAGTGATTTCCACGATCAACGAACCCCGAGGTGTGTTTACGTGTCGGTCATCAATACTCACAGTTCTGGCTGATTCTGGCCCGTTTCATGGACTATTACTCATTGTTTTGGGGTCCCAGAGCGATTTCCATAATTGTGAAACCCCAAGATGCACTTGCGTGTCAGTCATCAACACCCATACTTTTGGCCGATTCTGGCCCGTTTCATGGACTATTACTCACTGTTTTGGGGTCCCGGAGTGATTTCCATGATTAACGAACCCTAGGGTGCATTTACGTGTCACTCATCAACACTCAGAGATTTGGCCGATTCTGGCCAGTTTCATGGACTATTACTCATCGTTTTTGGGTCCCGGAGTGATTTTCAAAGTTGTTGAACCCCAAGAAACGCTTACGTGTCGGTCATGAACACTCGCGGGTTTGACCGATTCTGTCCCGTTTCTTGGACTATTACTCATTGCTTTGGGGTCCCGATGCGATTTCCATAGTTCTTGAACCCCATGATGCGCTTATGTGTCGGTCATCAACACCCACAGTTTTCGCCGATTCTGGCCCATTTCTTGGACTATTACTCACTCTTTTGGGGTCCCAGAGTGATTTCCACGATTGACTATCCCCGTAGTGCGCTTACTTGTCGGTCATCAACACTCACAGTTTTGGCCGATTCTTGCCCATTTCATCAACACTTACACTCACTGTTTTGGGCTCCCGGAGTGATTTCCCCGATAAATGAACCCCGGGGTGCGTTTAAATGTAGTTCAACAACACTTTTGGCCGATAATGTCCTGTTTCATGGACTATTACGCACTGTTTTGGCATCCCGGAGAGATTTCCATGATTAACAAACGACGAGGTGCCTTTACGTGTCGGTCATCAACACTCACAGTTTTGGCCGATTCTGGCCCGTTTCATGGACTATTACTCATTGTTGGGGTCCCGGAGCGATTTCCATAGTTTTTGAACCCCAAGATGCACTTATGTGTCGGTCATCAACACTCACGGTTTTGGCCGATTCTGGCCCGTTTCATGGACACTCACTATTTTGGGGTCCCGGAGTGATTTCCATGAGTAACGAACCCCAGGGTGCGTTTACGTGTCGGTCATCAACACTCACAGTTTGGCTGATTTCGGCCTATTTCGTGGACTATTTCTCACTGATTTGGGGCCCCTGAGTGATTTCCACAATTAACGAACCCCAGGTTGCGTTTAAGTGTCGGTCATCAACAGTCACAGTTTCTGCCGATTCTGGCCTGTTTTGTGGACTATTACTCACTGTTTTGTCGTCCCAGAGTGATTTCCACAATCAACGAACCCCAAGATGCACTTACGTGTCGGTCATCAACACTCACAGCTTTGGCCGATTCTGGCCCATTTCATGGACTATTACTCATTGTTGGGGTCCCGGAGCGATTTCCATAGTTGTGTTGAACCCCAAGATGCACTTGCGTGTCGGTCATCAACACTTTTGGGCGTTAATGCCCCGTTTCGTGGACTATTACTCACTGTTTTGGCGTCTCGGAGAGATTTCCATGATTAACGAACCACGAGGTGCATTTACGTGTCGGTCATCAAGACTCACAGTTTTGGCCGATTCTGGCCCGTTTTATGGACATTGCTCATTGTTTTGGGGATCCCGGAGCGATTTCCATAGTTGTTGAACCCCAAGATGCACTTACGTGTCGGTCATCAACACTCGCGGTTTTGGCCGATTCTGTCCCGTTTCATGGACGCTCACTGTTTTGGGGTCCCGGAGTGATTTCCACAATTAACGAACGCCAGGTTGCGTTTAAGTGTCGGTCATCAACACTCATAGTTTCAGCCGATTCTGGCCCGTTTTGTGGTCTATTACTCACCGTTTTGTCGTCCCAGAGTGATTTCCACGATCAACGAACCCCGAGGTGTGTTTACGTGTCGGTCATCAATACTCACAGTTCTGGCTGATTCTGGCCCGTTTCATGGACTATTACTCATTGTTTTGGGGTCCCGGAGCGATTTCCATAATTGTGAAACCCCAAGATGCGCTTGCGTGTCAGTCATCAACACCCATACTTTTGGCCGATTCTGGCCCGTTTCATGGACTATTACTCACTGTTTTGGGGTCCCGGAGTGATTTCCATGATTAACGAACCCTAGGGTGCATTTACGTGTCACTCATCAACACTCAGAGATTTGGCCGATTCTGGCCAGTTTCATGGACTATTACTCATCGTTTTTGGGTCCCGGAGTGATTTTCAAAGTTGTTGAACCCCAAGAAACGCTTACGTGTCGGTCATGAACACTCGCGGGTTTGACCGATTCTGTCCCGTTTCTTGGACTATTACTCATTGTTTTGGGGTCCCAATGCGATTTCCATAGTTCTTGAACCACATGATGCGCTTATGTGTCGGTCATCAACACCCACAGTTTTCGCCGATTCTGGCAAATTTCTTGGACTATTACTCACTGTTTTGGGGTCCCAGAGTGATTTCCACGATTGACTATCCCCGTAGTGCGCTTACTTGTCGGTCATCAACACTCACACTTTTGGCCGATTCTTGCCCGTTTCGTCAACACTTACACTCACTGTTTTGGGCTCCCGGAGTGATTTCCCCGATAAATGAACCCCGGGGTGCGTTTAAATGTAGTTCAACAACACTTTTGGCCGATAATGTCCTGTTTCATGGACTATTACGCACTGTTTTGGCATCCCAGAGAGATTTCCATGATTAACAAACCACGAGGTGCGTTTACGTGTCGGTCATCAACACTCACAGTTTTGGCCGATTCTGGCCCGTTTCATGGACTATTACTCATTGTTGGGGTCCCGGAGCGATTTCCATAGTTTTTTAACCCCAAGATGCACTTATGTGTCGGTCATCAACACTCACGGTTTTGGCCGATTCTGGCCCGTTTCATGGACACTCACTATTTTGGGGTCCCGGAGTGATTTCCATGAGTAACGAACCCCAGGGTGCGTTTACATGTCGGTCATCAACACACAATTTTGGCTGATTCGGGCCTATTTCGTGGACTATTTCTCACTGTTTAGGGGTCCCGGAGTGATTTCCACAATTAACGAACGCCAGGTTGCGTTTAAGTGTCGGTCATCAACACTCACAGTTTCGGCCGATTCTGGCCCGTTTTGTGGACTATTACTCACTGTTTTGTCGTCCGAGAGTGATTTCCACGATCAACGAACCCCGAGGTGCGTTTACGTGTCGGTCATCAATACTCACAGTTCTGGCTGATTCAGGCCCGTTTCATGGACTATTACTCATTGTTTTGGGGTCCCGGAGCGATTTCCATAATTGTTAAACCCCAAGATGCGCTTGCGTGTCAGTCATCAACACCCACAGTTTTGGCCGATTCTGACCCGTTTCATGGACTATTACTCACTGTTTTGTGGTCCCGGAGTGATTTTCATGATTAACGAACCCTAGGGTGCATTTACGTGTCACTCATCAACACTCACAGATTTGGCCGATTCTGGCCAGTTTCATGGACTATTACTCATTGTTTTTGGGTCCCGGAGTGATTTTCAAAGTTGTTGAACCCCAAGAAACGCTTACGTGTCGGTCATCAACACTCGCGGTTTTGACCGATTCTGTCCCGTTTCTTGGACTATTACTCATTGTTTTGGGGTCCCGATGCGATTTCCATAGTTGTTGAACCCCATGTTGCGCTTATGTGTTGGTCATCAACACCCACAGTTTTCGCCGATTCTGGCCCGTTTGTTGGACTATTACTCACTGTTTTGGTGTCCCAGAGTGATTTCCACGATTGACGATCCCCGTAGTGTGCTTACTTGTCGGTCATCAACACTCACAGTTTTGGCCGATTCTTGCCCGTTCCGTCAACACTTACACTCACTGTTTTGGGCTCCCGGAGTGATTTCCCCGATAAATGAACCCTGGGGTGCGTTTAAGTGTAGTTCAACAACACTTTTGGCCGATAATGTCCTGTTTCGTGGACTATTACGCACTGTTTTGGCATCCCGGAGAGATTTCCATGATTAACAAACCACGAGGTGCGTTTACGTGTCGGTCATCAACACTCATAGTTTTGGCTGATTCGGGCCTATTTCGTGGACTATTTCTCACTGATTTGGGGCCCCGGAGTGATTTCCACAATTAACGAACCCCAGGTTGCGTTTAAGTGTCGGTCATCAACAGTCACAGTTTCTGCCGATTCTGGCCTATTTTGTGGACTATTACTCACTGTTTTGTCGTCCCAGAGTGATTTCCACAATCAACGAACCCCAAGATGCACTTACGTGTCGGTCATCAACACTCACAGCTTTGGCCGATTCTGGCCCATTTCATGGACTATTACTCGTTGTTGGGGTCCTGGAGCGATTTCCATAGTTGTTGAACCCCAAGATGCACTTGCGTGTCGGTCATCAACACTTTTGGCCGTTAATGCCCCGTTTCGTGGACTATTACTCACTGTTTTGGCGTCTCGGAGAGATTTCCACGATTAACGAACCACGAGGTGCGTTTACGTGTCGGTCATCAAGACTCACAGTTTTGGCCGATTCTGGCCCGTTTCATGGACAATTGCTCATTGTTTTGGGGTCCCGGAGCGATTTCCATAGTTGTTGAACCCCTAGATGCACTTACGTGTCGGTCATCAACACTCGCGGTTTTGGCCGATTCTGGCCCGTTTCAACACTCACTATTTTGGGGTCCCGGAGTGATTTCCATGAGTAACGAACCCTAGGGTGCGTTTACGTGTCGATCATCAACACTCACAATTTTGGCTGATTCGGGCCTATTTCGTGGACTATTTCTCACTGTTTTGGGGTCCCAGAGTGATTTCCACAATTAACGAACCCTAGGTTGCGTTTAAGTGTCGGTCATCAACACTCACAGTTTCGGCCGATTCTGGCCCGTTTTGTGGACTATTACTCACCGTTTTGTCGTCCGAGAGTGATTTCCACGATCAACGAACCCCGAGGTGTCTTTACGTGTCGGTCATCAATACTCACAGTTCTGGCTGATTCTGGCCCGTTTCATGGACTATTACTCATTGTTTTGGGGTCCCGGAGCGATTTCCATAATTGTTGAACCCCAAGATGCGCTTGCGTGTCAGTCATCAACACCCACAGTTTTGGCCGATTCTGGCCCGTTTCATGGACTATTACTCACTGGTTTCGGGTCCCGGAGTGATTTCCACGATTAATGAACACTAGGGTGCATTTACGTGTCACTCATCAACACTCACAGATTTGGCCGATTCTGGCCAGTTTCATAGACTATTACTCATTGTTTTTGGGCCCCGGAGTGATTTTCAAAGTTGTTGAACCCCAAGAAACGCTTACATGTCGGTCATCAACACTCGCGGTTTTGACCGATATTGTCCCGTTTCTTGGACTATTACTCATTGTTTTGGGGTCCCGATGCGATTTCCATAGTTGTTGAACCCCATGATGCGCTTATGTGTCGGTCATCAACACCCACAGTTTTCGCCGATTCTGGCCCGTTTCTTGGACTATTACTCACTGTTTTGGGGTCCCAGAGTGATTTCCACGATTGACGATCCCCGTAGTGCGCTTACTTGTCGGTCATCAACACTCATAGTTTTGGCCGATTCTTGCCCGTTTCGTCAACACTTACACTCACTGTTTTGGGCTCCCGGAGTGATTTCCCCGATAAATGAACCCCGGGGTGCGTTTAAGTGTAGTTCAACAACACTTTTGGCTGATAATGTCCTGTTTCGTGAACTATTACGCACTGTTTTGGCATCCCGGAGAGATTTCCATGATTAACAAACCACGAGGTGCGTTTACGTGTCGGTCATCAACACTCACAGTTTTGGCCGATTCTGGCCTATTTCGTGGACTATTTCTCACTGATTTGGGGCCCCGGAGTGATTTCCACAATTAACGAACCCCAGGTTGCGTTTAAGTGTCGGTCATCAACAGTCACAGTTTCTGCCGATTCTGGCCTGTTTTGTGGACTATTACTCACTGTTTTGTCGTCCCAGAGTGATTTCCACAATCAACGAACCCCAAGATGCACTTACGTGTCGGTCATCAACACTCACAGCTTTGGCCGATTCTGGCCCATTTCATGGACTATTACTCATTGTTGGGGTCCCGGAGCGATTTCCATAGTTGTTGAACCCCAAGATGCACTTGCGTGTCGGTCATCAACACTTTTGGCCGTTAATGCCCCATTTCGTGGACTATTACTCACTGTTTTGGCGTCTCGGAGAGATTTCCACGATTAACGAACCACGAGGTGCGTTTACGTGTCCGTCATCAAGACTCACAGTTTTGGCCGATTCTGGCCCGTTTCATGGACAATTGCTCATTGTTTTGGGGTCCCGGAGCGATTTCCATAGTTGTTGAACCCCTAGATGCACTTACGTGTCGGTCATCAACACTCGCGGTTTTGGCCGATTCTGGCCCGTTTCATGGACACTCACTATTTTGGGGTCCCGGAGTGATTTCCATGAGTAATGAACTCCAGGGTGCGTTTACGTGTCGGTCATCAACACACAGTTTTGGCTGATTCGGGCCTATTTCGTGGACTATTTCTCACTGTTTTGGGGCCCCGGAGTGATTTCCACAATTAACGAACGCCAGGTTGCGTTTAAGTGTCGGTCATCAACACTCACAGTTTCGGCCGATTCTGGCCCGTTTTGTGGACTATTACTCACCATTTTGTCGTCCGAGAGTGATTTCCACGATTAAAGAACCCCGAGGTGCTTTTACATGTCGGTCATCAATACTCACAGTTCTGGCTGATTCTGGCCCGTTTCATGGACTATTACTCATTGTTTTGGGGTCCCGGAGCGATTTCCATAATTGTTAAACCCCAAGATGCGCTTGTGTGTCAGTCATCAACACCCACAGTTTTGGCCGATTCTGGCCCGTTTCATGGACTATTACTCACTGTTTTGGGGTCCCGGAGTGATTTTCCACGATTAACGAACCCTAGGGTGCATTTACTTGTCACTCATCAACACTCACAGATTTGGCCGATTCTGGCCAGTTTCATGGACTATTACTCATTGTTTTTGGGTCCCGGAGTGATTTTCAAAGTTGTTGAACCCCAAGAAACGCTTACGTGTCGGTCATCAACACTCGCGGTTTTGACCGATTCTGTCCCGTTTCTTGGACTATTACTCATTGTTTTGGGGTCCCGATGCGATTTCCATAGTTGTTGAACCCCATGATGCGCTTATGTGTCGGTCATCAACACCCACAGTTTTCGCCGATTCTGGCCCATTTCTTGGACTATTACTCACTATTTTGGGGTCCCAGAGTGATTTCCACGATTGACTATCCCCGTAGTGCGCTTACTTGTCGGTCATCAACACTCACAGTTTTGGCCTATTCTTGCCCGTTTCGTCAACACTTACACTCACTGTTTTGGGCTCCCGGAGTGATTTCCCCGATAAATGAACCCCGAGGTGCGTTTAAGTGTAGTTCAACAACACTTTTGGCCGATAATGTCCTGTTTCATGGACTATTACGCACTGTTTTGGCATCCCGGAGAGATTGCCATGATTAACAAACCACGAGGTGCGTTTACGTGTTGGTCATCAACACTCACAGTTTTGGCCGATTCTGGCCCGTTTCATGGACTATTACTGATTGTTGGGGTCCCGGAGCGATTTCCATAGTTTTTGAACTCCAAGATGCACTTATGTGTCGGTCATCAACACTCACGGTTTTGGCCGATTCTGGCCCATTTCATGGACTATTACTCATTGTTGGGGTCCCGGAGCGATTTCCATAGTTGTTGAACCCCAAGATGCACTTGCGTGTCGGTCATCAACACTTTTGGGCGTTAATGCCCCGTTTCGTGGACTATTACTCACTGTTTTGGCGTCTCGGAGAGATTTCCACGATTAACGAACCACGAGGTGCATTTACGTGTCGGTCATCAAGACTCATAGTTTTGGCCGATTCTGGCCCGTTTTATGGACATTGCTCATTGTTTTGGGGTCCCGGAGCGATTTCCATAGTTGTTGAACCCTAAGATGCACTTACGTGTCGGTCATCAACACTCGCGGTTTTGGCCGATTCTGTCCCGTTTCATGGACGCTCACTGTTTTGGGGTCCCGGAGTGATTTCCACAATTAACGAACGCCAGGTTGCGTTTAAGTGTCGGTCATCAACACTCATAGTTTCAGCCGATTCTGGCCCGTTTTGTGGTCTATTACTCACCGTTTTGTCGTCCCAGAGTGATTTCCACGATCAACGAACCCTGAGGTGTGTTTACGTGTCGGTCATCAATACTCACAGTTCTGGCTGATTCTGGCCCGTTTCATGGACTATTACTCATTGTTTTGGGGTCCCAGAGCGATTTCCATAATTGTGAAACCCCAAGATGCACTTGCGTGTCAGTCATCAACACCCATACTTTTGGCCGATTCTGGCCCGTTTCATGGACTATTACTCACTGTTTTGGGGTCCCGGAGTGATTTCCATGATTAACGAACCCTAGGGTGCATTTACGTGTCACTCATCAACACTCAGAGATTTGGCCGATTCTGGCCAGTTTCATGGACTATTACTCATCGTTTTTGGGTCCCGGAGTGATTTTCAAAGTTGTTGAACCCCAAGAAACGCTTACGTGTCGGTCATGAACACTCGCGGGTTTGACCGATTCTGTCCCGTTTCTTGGACTATTACTCATTGCTTTGGGGTCCCGATGCGATTTCCATAGTTCTTGAACCCCATGATGCGCTTATGTGTCGGTCATCAACACCCACAGTTTTCGCCGATTCTGGCCCATTTCTTGGACTATTACTCACTCTTTTGGGGTCCCAGAGTGATTTCCACGATTGACTATCCCCGTAGTGCGCTTACTTGTCGGTCATCAACACTCACAGTTTTGGCCGATTCTTGCCCGTTTCATCAACACTTACACTCACTGTTTTGGGCTCCCGGAGTGATTTCCCCGATAAATGAACCCCGGGGTGCGTTTAAATGTAGTTCAACAACACTTTTGGCCGATAATGTCCTGTTTCATGGACTATTACGCACTGTTTTGGCATCCCGGAGAGATTTCCATGATTAACAAACGACGAGGTGCCTTTACGTGTCGGTCATCAACACTCACAGTTTTGGCCGATTCTGGCCCGTTTCATGGACTATTACTCATTGTTGGGGTCCCGGAGCGATTTCCATAGTTTTTGAACCCCAAGATGCACTTATGTGTCGGTCATCAACACTCACGGTTTTGGCCGATTCTGGCCCGTTTCATGGACACTCACTATTTTGGGGTCCCGGAGTGATTTCCATGAGTAACGAACCCCAGGGTGCGTTTACGTGTCGGTCATCAACACTCACAGTTTGGCTGATTTCGGCCTATTTCGTGGACTATTTCTCACTGATTTGGGGCCCCTGAGTGATTTCCACAATTAACGAACCCCAGGTTGCGTTTAAGTGTCGGTCATCAACAGTCACAGTTTCTGCCGATTCTGGCCTGTTTTGTGGACTATTACTCACTGTTTTGTCGTCCCAGAGTGATTTCCACAATCAACGAACCCCAAGATGCACTTACGTGTCGGTCATCAACACTCACAGCTTTGGCCGATTCTGGCCCATTTCATGGACTATTACTCATTGTTGGGGTCCCGGAGCGATTTCCATAGTTGTTGAACCCCAAGATGCACTTGCGTGTCGGTCATCAACACTTTTGGGCGTTAATGCCCCGTTTCGTGGACTATTACTCACTGTTTTGGCGTCTCGGAGAGATTTCCATGATTAACGAACCACGAGGTGCATTTACGTGTCGGTCATCAAGACTCACAGTTTTGGCCGATTCTGGCCCGTTTTATGGACATTGCTCATTGTTTTGGGGATCCCGGAGCGATTTCCATAGTTGTTGAACCCCAAGATGCACTTACGTGTCGGTCATCAACACTCGCGGTTTTGGCCGATTCTGTCCCGTTTCATGGACGCTCACTGTTTTGGGGTCCCGGAGTGATTTCCACAATTAACGAACGCCAGGTTGCGTTTAAGTGTCGGTCATCAACACTCATAGTTTCAGCCGATTCTGGCCCGTTTTGTGGTCTATTACTCACCGTTTTGTCGTCCCAGAGTGATTTCCACGATCAACGAACCCCGAGGTGTGTTTACGTGTCGGTCATCAATACTCACAGTTCTGGCTGATTCTGGCCCGTTTCATGGACTATTACTCATTGTTTTGGGGTCCCAGAGCGATTTCCATAATTGTGAAACCCCAAGATGCACTTGCGTGTCAGTCATCAACACCCATACTTTTGGCCGATTCTGGCCCGTTTCATGGACTATTACTCACTGTTTTGGGGTCCCGGAGTGATTTCCATGATTAACGAACCCTAGGGTGCATTTACGTGTCACTCATCAACACTCAGAGATTTGGCCGATTCTGGGCAGTTTCATGGACTATTACTCATCGTTTTTGGGTCCCGGAGTGATTTTCAAAGTTGTTGAACCCCAAGAAACGCTTACGTGTCGGTCATGAACACTCGCGGGTTTGACCGATTCTGTCCCGTTTCTTGGACTATTACTCATTGCTTTGGGGTCCCGATGCGATTTCCATAGTTCTTGAACCCCATGATGCGCTTATGTGTCGGTCATCAACACCCACAGTTTTCGCCGATTCTGGCCCATTTCTTGGACTATTACTCACTCTTTTGGGGTCCCAGAGTGATTTCCACGATTGACTATCCCCGTAGTGCGCTTACTTGTCGGTCATCAACACTCACAGTTTTGGCCGATTCTTGCCCGTTTCATCAACACTTACACTCACTGTTTTGGGCTCCCGGAGTGATTTCCCCGATAAATGAACCCCGGGGTGCGTTTAAATGTAGTTCAACAACACTTTTGGCCGATAATGTCCTGTTTCATGGACTATTACGCACTGTTTTGGCATCCCGGAGAGATTTCCATGATTAACAAACGACGAGGTGCCTTTACGTGTCGGTCATCAACACTCACAGTTTTGGCCGATTCTGGCCCGTTTCATGGACTATTACTCATTGTTGGGGTCCCGGAGCGATTTCCATAGTTTTTGAACCCCAAGATGCACTTATGTGTCGGTCATCAACACTCACGGTTTTGGCCGATTCTGGCCCGTTTCATGGACACTCACTATTTTGGGGTCCCGGAGTGATTTCCATGAGTAACGAACCCCAGGGTGCGTTTACGTGTCGGTCATCAACACTCACAGTTTGGCTGATTTCGGCCTATTTCGTGGACTATTTCTCACTGATTTGGGGCCCCTGAGTGATTTCCACAATTAACGAACCCCAGGTTGCGTTTAAGTGTCGGTCATCAACAGTCACAGTTTCTGCCGATTCTGGCCTGTTTTGTGGACTATTACTCACTGTTTTGTCGTCCCAGAGTGATTTCCACAATCAACGAACCCCAAGATGCACTTACGTGTCGGTCATCAACACTCACAGCTTTGGCCGATTCTGGCCCATTTCATGGACTATTACTCATTGTTGGGGTCCCGGAGCGATTTCCATAGTTGTTGAACCCCAAGATGCACTTGCGTGTCGGTCATCAACACTTTTGGGCGTTAATGCCCCGTTTCGTGGACTATTACTCACTGTTTTGGCGTCTCGGAGAGATTTCCATGATTAACGAACCACGAGGTGCATTTACGTGTCGGTCATCAAGACTCACAGTTTTGGCCGATTCTGGCCCGTTTTATGGACATTGCTCATTGTTTTGGGGATCCCGGAGCGATTTCCATAGTTGTTGAACCCCAAGATGCACTTACGTGTCGGTCATCAACACTCGCGGTTTTGGCCGATTCTGTCCCGTTTCATGGACGCTCACTGTTTTGGGGTCCCGGAGTGATTTCCACAATTAACGAACGCCAGGTTGCGTTTAAGTGTCGGTCATCAACACTCATAGTTTCAGCCGATTCTGGCCCGTTTTGTGGTCTATTACTCACCGTTTTGTCGTCCCAGAGTGATTTCCACGATCAACGAACCCCGAGGTGTGTTTACGTGTCGGTCATCAATACTCACAGTTCTGGCTGATTCTGGCCCGTTTCATGGACTATTACTCATTGTTTTGGGGTCCCGGAGCGATTTCCATAATTGTGAAACCCCAAGATGCGCTTGCGTGTCAGTCATCAACACCCATACTTTTGGCCGATTCTGGCCCGTTTCATGGACTATTACTCACTGTTTTGGGGTCCCGGAGTGATTTCCATGATTAACGAACCCTAGGGTGCATTTACGTGTCACTCATCAACACTCAGAGATTTGGCCGATTCTGGCCAGTTTCATGGACTATTACTCATCGTTTTTGGGTCCCGGAGTGATTTTCAAAGTTGTTGAACCCCAAGAAACGCTTACGTGTCGGTCATGAACACTCGCGGGTTTGACCGATTCTGTCCCGTTTCTTGGACTATTACTCATTGTTTTGGGGTCCCAATGCGATTTCCATAGTTCTTGAACCACATGATGCGCTTATGTGTCGGTCATCAACACCCACAGTTTTCGCCGATTCTGGCCCATTTCTTGGACTATTACTCACTGTTTTGGGGTCCCAGAGTGATTTCCACGATTGACTATCCCCGTAGTGCGCTTACTTGTCGGTCATCAACACTCACACTTTTGGCCGATTCTTGCCCGTTTCGTCAACACTTACACTCACTGTTTTGGGCTCCCGGAGTGATTTCCCCGATAAATGAACCCCGGGGTGCGTTTAAATGTAGTTCAACAACACTTTTGGCCGATAATGTCCTGTTTCATGGACTATTACGCACTGTTTTGGCATCCCAGAGAGATTTCCATGATTAACAAACCACGAGGTGCGTTTACGTGTCGGTCATCAACACTCACAGTTTTGGCCGATTCTGGCCCGTTTCATGGACTATTACTCATTGTTGGGGTCCCGGAGCGATTTCCATAGTTTTTTAACCCCAAGATGCACTTATGTGTCGGTCATCAACACTCACGGTTTTGGCCGATTCTGGCCCGTTTCATGGACACTCACTATTTTGGGGTCCCGGAGTGATTTCCATGAGTAACGAACCCCAGGGTGCGTTTACGTGTCGGTCATCAACACTCACAGTTTGGCTGATTTCGGCCTATTTCATGGACTATTTCTCACTGATTTGGGGCCCCTGAGTGATTTCCACAATTAACGAACCCCAGGTTGCGTTTAAGTGTCGATCATCAACAGTCACAGTTTCTGCCGATTCTGGCCTGTTTTGTTGACTATTACTCACTGTTTTGTCGTCCCAGAGTGATTTCCACAATCAATGGACCCCAAGATGCACTTACGTGTCGGTCATCAACACTCACAGCTTTGGCCGATTCTGGCCCATTTCATGGACTATTACTCATTGTTGGGGTCCCGGAGCGATTTCCATAGTTGTTGAACCCCAAGATGCACTTGCGTGTCGGTCATCAACACTTTTGGGCGTTAATGCCCCGTTTTGTGGACTATTACTCACTGTTTTGGCGTCTCGGAAAGATTTCCACGATTAACGAACCACGAGGTGCATTTACATGTCGGTCATCAAGACTCACAGTTTTGGCCGATTCTGGCCCGTTTTATGGACATTGCTCATTGTTTTGGGGTCCCGGAGCGATTTCCATAGTTGTTGAACCCTAAGATGCACTTATGTGTCGGTCATGAACACTCGCGGTTTTGGCCGATTCTGTCCCGTTTCATGGACACTCACTGTTTTGGGGTCCCGGAGTGATTTCCACAATTAACGAACGCCAGGTTGCGTTTAAGTGTCGGTCATCAACACTCACTGTTTTGGGCTCCCGGAGTGATTTCCACGCTTAATGAACCCCGGGGTGCGCTTAAGTGTAGTTCAACAACACTTTTGGCCGATAATGTCCCGTTTCGTGGACTATTACTCATTGTTTTGGCATCCCGGAGAGATTTCCACGATTAACGAACCACGAGGCGCGTTTACGTGTCGGTCATCAACACTCACAGTTTTGGCCGATTCTGGCCCGTTTCATGGACTATTACTCATTGTTGGGGTCCCGGAGCGATTTCCATAGTTGTTGAACCCCAAGATGCACTTGCGTGTCGGTCATCAACACTTTTGGCCGATAATGTCCCGTTTTGTGGACTCTTACTCACTGTTTTGGCGTCTCGGAGAGATTTCCACGATTAACGAACCACGAGGTGCGTTTACGTGTCGGTCATCAAGACTCACAGTTTTGGCCGATTTCTGCCCGTTTCATGGACTATTGCTCATTGTTTTGGGGTCCCGGAGCGATTTCCATAGTTGTTGAACCCCAAGATGCACTTACGTGTTGGTCATCAACACTCGCGGTTTTGGCCGATTCTGGCCCGTTTCATGGACACTTACTGTTTTGGGGTCCCAGAGTGATTTCCATGAGTAATGAACCCCAGGGTGCGTTTACGTGTCAGTCATCAACACTCACAGTTTTGGCTGATTCTAGCCTATTTCGTGGACTATTTCTCACTGTTTTGGGGTCCCGGAGTGATTCCCACAATTAACGAACCCCAGGTTGCGTTTAAGTGTCGGTCATCAACACTCACAGTTTCGGCTGATTCTGGCCCGTTCTGTGGACTATTACTCACCGTTTTGTCGTCCCAGAGTGATTTCCACGATCAACGAACCCCGAGGTGCGTTTACGTGTCGGTCATCAATACTCACAGTTCTGGCTGATTCTGGCCCGTTTCATGGACTATTACTCATTGTTTTGGGGTCCCGGAGCAGTTTCCATAATTGTTAAAACCCAAGATGCGCTTGCGTGTCAGTCATCAACACTCACAGATTTGGCCGATTCTGGTCCGTTTCATGGACTATTACACTTTGTTTTTGGGTCCCGGAGTGATTTTGTAAGTTGTTGAACCCCAAGAAACGCTTACGTGTCGGTCATCAACACTCGCGGTTTTGACCGATTCTGTCCCGTTTCCTGGACTATTACTCATTGTTTTGGGGTCCCGGAGCGATTTCCATAGTTATTGAACCCCATGATGCGCTTATGTGTCGGTCATCAACACCCACAGTTTTCGCCGATTCTGGCCCATTTCTTGGACTATTACTCACTGTTTTGGGGTCCCAGAGTGATTTCCACGATTGACTATCCCCATAGTGCGCTTACTTGTCGGTCATCAACACTCACACTTTTGGCCGATTCTTGCCCGTTTCGTCAACACTTACACTCACTGTTTTGGGCTCCCGGAGTGATTTCCCCGATAAATGAACCCCGGGGTGCGTTTAAATGTAGTTCAACAACACTTTTGGCCGATAATGTCCTGTTTCATGGACTATTACGCACTGTTTTGGCATCCCAGAGAGATTTCCATGATTAACAAACCACGAGGTGCGTTTACGTGTCGGTCATCAACACTCACAGTTTTGTCCGATTCTGGCCCGTTTCATGGACTATTACTCATTGTTGGGGTCCCGGAGCGATTTCCATAGTTTTTTAACCCCAAGATGCACTTATGTGTCGGTCATCAACACTCACGGTTTTGGCCGATTCTGGCCCGTTTCATGGACACTCACTATTTTGGGGTCCCGGAGTGATTTCCATGAGTAACGAACCCCAGGGTGCGTTTACGTGTCGGTCATCAACACTCACAGTTTGGCTGATTTCGGCCTATTTCATGGACTATTTCTCACTGATTTGGGGCCCCTGAGTGATTTCCACAATTAACGAACCCCAGGTTGCGTTTAAGTGTCGATCATCAAC
This sequence comes from Triticum timopheevii, assembly GCA_963921465.1. NCBI lineage: Eukaryota > Viridiplantae > Streptophyta > Magnoliopsida > Poales > Poaceae > Triticum > Triticum timopheevii. The sequence goes on along the minus strand of OY997266.1, from coordinate 669,871,696 downwards.
AGTCACAGTTTCTGCCGATTCTGGCCTGTTTTGTTGACTATTACTCACTGTTTTGTCGTCCCAGAGTGATTTCCACAATCAATGGACCCCAAGATGCACTTACGTGTCGGTCATCAACACTCACAGCTTTGGCCGATTCTGGCCCATTTCATGGACTATTACTCATTGTTGGGGTCCCGGAGCGATTTCCATAGTTGTTGAACCCCAAGATGCACTTGCGTGTCGGTCATCAACACTTTTGGGCGTTAATGCCCCGTTTTGTGGACTATTACTCACTGTTTTGGCGTCTCGGAAAGATTTCCACGATTAACGAACCACGAGGTGCATTTACATGTCGGTCATCAAGACTCACAGTTTTGGCCGATTCTGGCCCGTTTTATGGACATTGCTCATTGTTTTGGGGTCCCGGAGCGATTTCCATAGTTGTTGAACCCTAAGATGCACTTATGTGTCGGTCATGAACACTCGCGGTTTTGGCCGATTCTGTCCCGTTTCATGGACACTCACTGTTTTGGGGTCCCGGAGTGATTTCCACAATTAACGAACGCCAGGTTGCGTTTAAGTGTCGGTCATCAACACTCACTGTTTTGGGCTCCCGGAGTGATTTCCACGCTTAATGAACCCCGGGGTGCGCTTAAGTGTAGTTCAACAACACTTTTGGCCGATAATGTCCCGTTTCGTGGACTATTACTCATTGTTTTGGCATCCCGGAGAGATTTCCACGATTAACGAACCACGAGGCGCGTTTACGTGTCGGTCATCAACACTCACAGTTTTGGCCGATTCTGGCCCGTTTCATGGACTATTACTCATTGTTGGGGTCCCGGAGCGATTTCCATAGTTGTTGAACCCCAAGATGCACTTGCGTGTCGGTCATCAACACTTTTGGCCGATAATGTCCCGTTTTGTGGACTCTTACTCACTGTTTTGGCGTCTCGGAGAGATTTCCACGATTAACGAACCACGAGGTGCGTTTACGTGTCGGTCATCAAGACTCACAGTTTTGGCCGATTTGTGCCCGTTTCATGGACTATTGCTCATTGTTTTGGGGTCCCGGAGCGATTTCCATAGTTGTTGAACCCCAAGATGCACTTACGTGTTGGTCATCAACACTCGCGGTTTTGGCCGATTCTGGCCCGTTTCATGGACACTTACTGTTTTGGGGTCCCAGAGTGATTTCCATGAGTAATGAACCCCAGGGTGCGTTTACGTGTCAGTCATCAACACTCACAGTTTTGGCTGATTCTAGCCTATTTCGTGGACTATTTCTCACTGTTTTGGGGTCCCGGAGTGATTCCCACAATTAACGAACCCCAGGTTGCGTTTAAGTGTCGGTCATCAACACTCACAGTTTCGGCTGATTCTGGCCCGTTCTGTGGACTATTACTCACCGTTTTGTCGTCCCAGAGTGATTTCCACGATCAACGAACCCCGAGGTGCGTTTACGTGTCGGTCATCAATACTCACAGTTCTGGCTGATTCTGGCCCGTTTCATGGACTATTACTCATTGTTTTGGGGTCCCGGAGCAGTTTCCATAATTGTTAAAACCCAAGATGCGCTTGCGTGTCAGTCATCAACACTCACAGATTTGGCCGATTCTGGTCCGTTTCATGGACTATTACACTTTGTTTTTGGGTCCCGGAGTGATTTTGTAAGTTGTTGAACCCCAAGAAACGCTTACGTGTCGGTCATCAACACTCGCGGTTTTGACCGATTCTGTCCCGTTTCCTGGACTATTACTCATTGTTTTGGGGTCCCGGAGCGATTTCCATAGTTATTGAACCCCATGATGCTCTTATGTGTCGGTCATCAACACCCACAGTTTTCGCCGATTCTGGCCCGTTTCTTGGACTATTTCTCACTGTTTTGGGGTCCCAGAGTAATCTCCACGATTGAAGATCCCCGTAGTGCGCTTACGTGTCGGTCATCAACACTCACAGTTTTGGCCGATTCTTGCCCGTTTCGTCAACACTTACACTCACTGTTTTGGGCTCCCGGAGTGATTTCCACGATTAATGAACCCCGGGGTGCGTTTAAGTGTAGTTCAACAACACTTTTGGCCGATAATGTCCCGTTTCGTGGACTATTACTCACTGTTTTGGCATCCCGGAGAGATTTCCACGATTAATGAACCACGAGGTGCGTTTACGTGTCGGTCATCAACACTCACAGTTTTGGCCGATTCTGACCCGTTTCATGGACTATTACTCATCGTTGGGGTCCCGGAGCAATTTCCATAGTTGTTGAACCCCAAGATGCACTTGCGTGTCGGTCATCAACACTTTTGGCCGATAATGTCCCGTTTCGTGGACTATTACTCACTGTTTTGGCGTCTCGGAGAGATTTCCACGATTAACGAACCACGAGGTGCATTTACGTGTCGGTCATCAAGACTCACAGTTTTGGCCGATTCTGGCCCGTTTTATGGACATTGCTCATTGTTTTGGGGTCCCGGAGCGATTTCCATAGTTGTTGAACCCCAAGATGCACTTATGTGTCGGTCATGAATACTCGCGGTTTTGGCCGATTCTGTCCCGTTTCATGGACACTCACTGTTTTGGGGTCCCGGAGTGATTTCCACAATTAACGAACGCCAGGTTGCGTTTAAGTGTCGGTCATCAACACTCATAGTTTCAGCCGATTCTGGCCCGTTTTGTGGTCTATTACTCACCGTTTTGTCATCCCAGAGTGATTTCCACGATCAACGAACCCCGAGGTGCGTTTATGTGTCGGTCATCAATACTCACAGTTCTGGCTGATTCTGGCCCGTTTCATGGACTATTACTCATTGTTTTGGGGTCCCGGAGCGATTTCCATAATTGTGAAACCCCAAGATGCGCTTGCGTGTCAGTCATCAACACCCATAGTTTTCGCCGATTCTGGCCCGTTTCATGGACTATTACTCACTGTTTTGGGGTCACGGAGTGATTTCCATGATTAACGAACCCTAGGGTGCATTTACGTGTCACTCATCAACACTCAGAGATTTGGCCGATTCTGGCCAGTTTCATGGACTATTACTCATCGTTTTTGGGTCCCGGAGTGATTTTCAAAGTTGTTGAACCCCAAGAAACGCTTACGTGTCGGTCATGAACACTCGCGGGTTTGACCGATTCTGTCCCGTTTCTTGGACTACTACTCATTGTTTTGGGGTCCCGATGCGATTTCCATAGTTGTTGAACCCCATGATGGGCTTATGTGTCGGTCATCAACACCCATAGTTTTCGCCGATTCTGGCCCGTTTCTTGGACTATTACTCACTGTTTTGGGGTCCCGGAGTGATTTCCACGATTGACGATCCCCGTAGTGCGCTTACTTGTCGGTCATCAACACTCACAGTTTTGGCCGATTCTTGCCCGTTTCATCAACACTTACACTCACTGTTTTGGGCTCCCGAAGTGATTTCCCCAATAAATGAACCCCGGGGTGCGTTTAAGTGTAGTTCAACAACACTTTTGGCCCATAATGTCCTGTTTCGTGGACTATTACGCACTGTTTTGGCATCCCGGAGAGATTTCCATGATTAACAAACCACGAGGTTCGTTTATGTGTCGGTCATCAACACTCACAGTTTTGGCCGATTCTGGCCCGTTTCATGGACTATTACTCATTGTTGGGGTCCCGGAGCGATTTCCATAGTTTTTGAACCCCAAGATGCACTTACGTGTCGGTCATCAACACTCACGGTTTTGGCCGATTCTGGCCCGTTTCATGGACACTCACTATTTTGGGGTCCCGGATTGATTTCCATGAGTAACGAACCCCAGGGTGCGTTTACGTGTCGGTCATCAACACTCACAGTTTTGGCTGATTCTGGCCTATTTCGTGGACTATTTCTCACTGATTTGGGGCCCCGGAGTGATTTCCACAATTAACGAACCCCAGGTTGCGTTTAAGTGTCGGTCATCAACACTAACAGTTTCTGCCGATTCTGGACTGTTTTGTGGACTATTACTCACTGCTTTGTCGTCCCAGAGTGATTTCCACAATCAACGAACCCCGAGGTGCATTTACGTGTCGGTCATCAATACTCACAGTTCTGGCTGATTCTGGCCCATTTCATGGACTATTACTCATTGTTTTGGGGTCCCGGAGTGATTTCCACGATTAACGAACCCTAGGGTGCATTTACGTGTCAGTCATCAACACTCACAGATTTGGCCGATTGTGGCCCGTTTCATGGACTATTACTCATTGTTTGGGGTCCCGGAGTGATTTTCAATGTTGTTGAACCCCAAGAAACGCTTACGTGTCGGTCATCAACACTCGCGGTTTTGACCGATTCTGTCCCATTTCCTGGACTATTACTCATTGTTTTGGGGTCCCGGAGCGATTTCCATAGTTATTGAACCCCATGATGCGCTTATGTGTCGGTCATCAACACCCACAGTTTTTGCCGATTCTGGCCCTTTTCTTGGACTATTACTCACTGTTTTGGGGTCCCAGAGTGATTTCCACGATTGACGATCCCCGTAGTGCGCTTACGTGTCGGTCATCAACACTCACAGTTTTGGCCGATTCTTGCCCGTTTCGTCAACACTTACACTCACTGTTTTGGGCTCCCGGAGTGATTTCCACGCTTAATGAACCCCGGGGTGCGTTTAAGTGTAGTTCAACAACACTTTTGGCCGATAATGTCCCGTTTCGTGGACTATTACTCATTGTTTTGGCATCCCGGAGAGATTTCCACGATTAACGAACCACGAGGCGCGTTTACGTGTCGGTCATCAACACTCACAGTTTTGGCCGATTCTGGCCCGTTTCATGGACTATTACTCATTGTTGGGGTCCCGGAGCGATTTCCATAGTTGTTGAACCCCAAGATGCACTTGCGTGTCGGTCCTCAACACTTTTGGCCGATAATGTCCCGTTTTGTGGACTCTTACTCACTGTTTTGGCGTCTCGGAGAGATTTCCACGATTAACGAACCACGAGGTGCGTTTACTTGTCGGTCATCAAGACTCACAGTTTTGGCCGATTTCTGCCCGTTTCATGGACTATTGCTCATTGTTTTGGGGTCCCGGAGCGATTTCCATAGTTGTTGAACCCCAAGATGCACTTACGTGTTGGTCATCAACACTCGCGGTTTTGGCCGATTCTGGCCCGTTTCATGGACACTTACTGTTTTGGGGTCCCAGAGTGATTTCCATGAGTAATGAACCCCAGGGTGCGTTTACGTGTCAGTCATCAACACTCACAGTTTTGGCTGATTCTAGCCTATTTCGTGGACTATTTCTCACTGTTTTGGGGTCCCGGAGTGATTCCCACAATTAACGAACCCCAGGTTGCGTTTAAGTGTCGGTCATCAACACTCACAGTTTCGGCTGATTCTGGCCCGTTTTGTGGACTATTACTCACCGTTTTGTCGTCCCAGAGTGATTTCCACGATCAACGAACCCCGAGGTGCATTTACGTGTCGGTCATCAATACTCACAGTTCTGGCTGATTCTGGCCCGTTTCATGGACTATTACTCATTGTTTTGGGGTCCCGGAGCAGTTTCCATAATTGTTAAAACCCAAGATGCGCTTGCGTGTCAGTCATCAACACTCACAGATTTGGCCGATTCTGGTCCGTTTCATGGACTATTACTCTTTGTTTTTGGGTCCCGGAGTGATTTTGTAAGTTGTTGAACCCCAAGAAACGCTTACGTGTCGGTCATCAACACTCGCGGTTTTGACCGATTCTGTCCCGTTTCCTGGACTATTACTCATTGTTTTGGGGTCCCGGAGCGATTTCCATAGTTATTGAACCCCATGATGCGCTTATGTGTCGGTCATCAACACCCACAGTTTTCGCCGATTCTGGCCCGTTTCTTGGACTATTACTCACTGTTTTGGGGTCCCAGAGTAATCTCCACGATTGAAGATCCCCGTAGTGCGCTTACGTGTCGGTCATCAACACTCACAGTTTTGGCCGATTCTTGCCCGTTTCGTCAACACTTACACTCACTGTTTTGGGCTCCCGGAGTGATTTCCACGATTAATGAACCCCGGGGTGCGTTTAAGTGTAGTTCAACAACACTTTTGGCCCATAATGTCCTGTTTCGTGGACTATTACGCACTGTTTTGGCATCCCGGAGAGATTTCCATGATTAACAAACCACGAGGTTCGTTTATGTGTCGGTCATCAACACTCACAGTTTTGGCCGATTCTGGCCCGTTTCATGGACTATTACTCATTGTTGGGGTCCCGGAGCGATTTCCATAGTTTTTGAACCCCAAGATGCACTTACGTGTCGGTCATCAACACTCACGGTTTTGGCCGATTCTGGCCCGTTTCATGGACACTCACTATTTTGGGGTCCCGGATTGATTTCCATGAGTAACGAACCCCAGGGTGCGTTTACGTGTCGGTCATCAACACTCACAGTTTTGGCTGATTCTGGCCTATTTCGTGGACTATTTCTCACTGATTTGGGGCCCCGGAGTGATTTCCACAATTAACGAACCCCAGGTTGCGTTTAAGTGTCGGTCATCAACACTAACAGTTTCTGCCGATTCTGGACTGTTTTGTGGACTATTACTCACTGCTTTGTCGTCCCAGAGTGATTTCCACAATCAACGAACCCCGAGGTGCATTTACGTGTCGGTCATCAATACTCACAGTTCTGGCTGATTCTGGCCCATTTCATGGACTATTACTCATTGTTTTGGGGTCCCGGAGTGATTTCCACGATTAACGAACCCTAGGGTGCATTTACGTGTCAGTCATCAACACTCACAGATTTGGCCGATTGTGGCCCGTTTCATGGACTATTACTCATTGTTTGGGGTCCCGGAGTGATTTTCAATGTTGTTGAACCCCAAGAAACGCTTACGTGTCGGTCATCAACACTCGCGGTTTTGACCGATTCTGTCCCATTTCCTGGACTATTACTCATTGTTTTGGGGTCCCGGAGCGATTTCCATAGTTATTGAACCCCATGATGCGCTTATGTGTCGGTCATCAACACCCACAGTTTTTGCCGATTCTGGCCCTTTTCTTGGACTATTACTCACTGTTTTGGGGTCCCAGAGTGATTTCCACGATTGACGATCCCCGTAGTGCGCTTACGTGTCGGTCATCAACACTCACAGTTTTGGCCGATTCTTGCCCGTTTCGTCAACACTTACACTCACTGTTTTGGGCTCCCGGAGTGATTTCCACGCTTAATGAACCCCGGGGTGCGTTTAAGTGTAGTTCAACAACACTTTTGGCCGATAATGTCCCGTTTCGTGGACTATTACTCATTGTTTTGGCATCCCGGAGAGATTTCCACGATTAACGAACCACGAGGCGCGTTTACGTGTCGGTCATCAACACTCACAGTTTTGGCCGATTCTGGCCCGTTTCATGGACTATTACTCATTGTTGGGGTCCCGGAGCGATTTCCATAGTTGTTGAACCCCAAGATGCACTTGCGTGTCGGTCCTCAACACTTTTGGCCGATAATGTCCCGTTTTGTGGACTCTTACTCACTGTTTTGGCGTCTCGGAGAGATTTCCACGATTAACGAACCACGAGGTGCGTTTACTTGTCGGTCATCAAGACTCACAGTTTTGGCCGATTTCTGCCCGTTTCATGGACTATTGCTCATTGTTTTGGGGTCCCGGAGCGATTTCCATAGTTGTTGAACCCCAAGATGCACTTACGTGTTGGTCATCAACACTCGCGGTTTTGGCCGATTCTGGCCCGTTTCATGGACACTTACTGTTTTGGGGTCCCAGAGTGATTTCCATGAGTAATGAACCCCAGGGTGCGTTTACGTGTCAGTCATCAACACTCACAGTTTTGGCTGATTCTAGCCTATTTCGTGGACTATTTCTCACTGTTTTGGGGTCCCGGAGTGATTCCCACAATTAACGAACCCCAGGTTGCGTTTAAGTGTCGGTCATCAACACTCACAGTTTCGGCTGATTCTGGCCCGTTTTGTGGACTATTACTCACCGTTTTGTCGTCCCAGAGTGATTTCCACGATCAACGAACCCCGAGGTGCATTTACGTGTCGGTCATCAATACTCACAGTTCTGGCTGATTCTGGCCCGTTTCATGGACTATTACTCATTGTTTTGGGGTCCCGGAGCAGTTTCCATAATTGTTAAAACCCAAGATGCGCTTGCGTGTCAGTCATCAACACTCACAGATTTGGCCGATTCTGGTCCGTTTCATGGACTATTACTCTTTGTTTTTGGGTCCCGGAGTGATTTTGTAAGTTGTTGAACCCCAAGAAACGCTTACGTGTCGGTCATCAACACTCGCGGTTTTGACCGATTCTGTCCCGTTTCCTGGACTATTACTCATTGTTTTGGGGTCCCGGAGCGATTTCCATAGTTATTGAACCCCATGATGCGCTTATGTGTCGGTCATCAACACCCACAGTTTTCGCCGATTCTGGCCCGTTTCTTGGACTATTACTCACTGTTTTGGGGTCCCAGAGTAATCTCCACGATTGAAGATCCCCGTAGTGCGCTTACGTGTCGGTCATCAACACTCACAGTTTTGGCCGATTCTTGCCCGTTTCGTCAACACTTACACTCACTGTTTTGGGCTCCCGGAGTGATTTCCACGCTTAATGAACCCCGGGGTGCGTTTAAGTGTAGTTCAACAACACTTTTGGCCGATAATGTCCCGTTTCGTGGACTATTACTCATTGTTTTGGCATCCCGGAGAGATTTCCACGATTAACGAACCACGAGGCGCGTTTACGTGTCGGTCATCAACACTCACAGTTTTGGCCGATTCTGGCCCGTTTCATGGACTATTACTCATTGTTGGGGTCCCGGAGCGATTTCCATAGTTGTTGAACCCCAAGATGCACTTGCGTGTCGGTCCTCAACACTTTTGGCCGATAATGTCCCGTTTTGTGGACTCTTACTCACTGTTTTGGCGTCTCGGAGAGATTTCCACGATTAACGAACCACGAGGTGCGTTTACTTGTCGGTCATCAAGACTCACAGTTTTGGCCGATTTCTGCCCGTTTCATGGACTATTGCTCATTGTTTTGGGGTCCCGGAGCGATTTCCATAGTTGTTGAACCCCAAGATGCACTTACGTGTTGGTCATCAACACTCGCGGTTTTGGCCGATTCTGGCCCGTTTCATGGACACTTACTGTTTTGGGGTCCCAGAGTGATTTCCATGAGTAATGAACCCCAGGGTGCGTTTACGTGTCAGTCATCAACACTCACAGTTTTGGCTGATTCTAGCCTATTTCGTGGACTATTTCTCACTGTTTTGGGGTCCCGGAGTGATTCCCACAATTAACGAACCCCAGGTTGCGTTTAAGTGTCGGTCATCAACACTCACAGTTTCGGCTGATTCTGGCCCGTTTTGTGGACTATTACTCACCGTTTTGTCGTCCCAGAGTGATTTCCACGATCAACGAACCCCGAGGTGCATTTACGTGTCGGTCATCAATACTCACAGTTCTGGCTGATTCTGGCCCGTTTCATGGACTATTACTCATTGTTTTGGGGTCCCGGAGCAGTTTCCATAATTGTTAAAACCCAAGATGCGCTTGCGTGTCAGTCATCAACACTCACAGATTTGGCCGATTCTGGTCCGTTTCATGGACTATTACTCTTTGTTTTTGGGTCCCGGAGTGATTTTGTAAGTTGTTGAACCCCAAGAAACGCTTACGTGTCGGTCATCAACACTCGCGGTTTTGACCGATTCTGTCCCGTTTCCTGGACTATTACTCATTGTTTTGGGGTCCCGGAGCGATTTCCATAGTTATTGAACCCCATGATGCGCTTATGTGTCGGTCATCAACACCCACAGTTTTCGCCGATTCTGGCCCGTTTCTTGGACTATTACTCACTGTTTTGGGGTCCCAGAGTAATCTCCACGATTGAAGATCCCCGTAGTGCGCTTACGTGTCGGTCATCAACACTCACAGTTTTGGCCGATTCTTGCCCGTTTCGTCAACACTTACACTCACTGTTTTGGGCTCCCGGAGTGATTTCCACGATTAATGAACCCCGGGGTGCGTTTAAGTGTAGTTCAACAACACTTTTGGCCGATAATGTCCCGTTTCGTGGACTATTACTCACTATTTTGGCATCCCGGAGAGATTTCCACGATTAATGAACCACGAGGTGCGTTTACGTGTCGGTCATCAACACTCACAGTTTTGGCCGATTCTGACCCGTTTCATGGACTATTACTCATCGTTGGGGTCCCGGAGCAATTTCCATAGTTGTTGAACCCCAAGATGCACTTGCGTGTCGGTCATCAACACTTTTGGCCGATAATGTCCCGTTTCGTGGACTATTACTCACTGTTTTGGCGTCTCGGGGAGATTTCCACGATTAACGAACCACGAGGTGCATTTACGTGTCGGTCATCAAGACTCACAGTTTTGGCCGATTCTGGCCCGTTTTATGGACATTGCTCATTGTTTTGGGGTCCCGGAGCGATTTCCATAGTTGTTGAACCCCAAGATGCACTTATGTGTCGGTCATGAACACTCGCGGTTTTGGCCGATTCTGTCCCGTTTCATGGACACTCACTGTTTTGGGGTCCCGGAGTGATTTCCACAATTAACGAACGCCAGGTTGCATTTAAGTGTCGGTCATCAACACTCATAGTTTCAGCCGATTCTGGCCCGTTTTGTGGTCTATTACTCACCGTTTTATCGTCCCGGAGTGATTTCCACGATCAACGAACCCCGAGGTGCGTTTATGTGTCGGTCATCAATACTCACAGTTCTGGCTGATTCTGGCCCGTTTCATGGACTATTACTCATTGTTTTGGGGTCCCGGAGCGATTTCCATAATTGTGAAACCCCAAGATGCGCTTGCGTGTCAGTCATCAACACCCATAGTTTTCGCCGATCCTGGCCCGTTTCATGGACTATTACTCACTGTTTTGGGGTCACGGAGTGATTTCCATGATTAACGAATCCTAGGGTGCATTTACGTGTCACTCATCAACACTCAGAGATTTGGCCGATTCTGGCCAGTTTCATGGACTATTACTCATCGTTTTTGGGTCCCGGAGTGATTTTCAAAGTTGTTGAACCCCAAGAAACGCTTACGTGTCGGTCATGAACACTCGCGGGTTTGACCGATTCGGTCCCGTTTCTTGGACTACTACTCATTGTTTTGGGGTCCCGATGCGATTTCCATAGTTGTTGAACCCCATGATGCGCTTATGTGTCGGTCATCAACACCCATAGTTTTCGCCGATTCTGGCCCGTTTCTTGGACTATTACTCACTGTTTTGGGGTCCCGGAGTGATTTCCACGATTGACGATCCCCGTAGTGCGCTTACTTGTCGGTCATCAACACTCACAGTTTTGGCCGATTCTTGCCCGTTTCATCAACACTTACACTCACTGTTTTGGGCTCCCGAAGTGATTTCCCCAATAAATGAACCCCGGGGTGCGTTTAAGTGTAGTTCAACAACACTTTTGGCCGATAATGTCCTGTTTCGTGGACTATTACGCACTGTTTTGGCATCCCGGAGAGATTTCCATGATTAACAAACCACGAGGTGCGTTTATGTGTCGGTCATCAACACTCACAGTTTTGGCCGATTCTGGCCCGTTTCATGGACTATTACTCATTGTTGGGGTCCCGGAGCAATTTCCATAGTTTTTGAACCCCAAGATGCACTTACGTGTCGGTCATCAACACTCACGGTTTTGGCCGATTCTGGCCCGTTTCATGGACACTCACTATTTTGGGGTCCCGGAGTGATTTCCATGAGTAACGAACCCCAGGGTGCGTTTACGCGTCGGTCATCAACACTCACAGTTTTGGCTGATTCTGGCCTATTTCGTGGACTATTTCTCACTGATTTGGGGCCCCGGAGTGATTTCCACAATTAACGAACCCCAGGTTGCGTTTAAGTGTCGGTCATCAACACTAACAGTTTCTGCCGATTCTGGACTGTTTTGTGGACTATTACTCACTGCTTTGTCGTCCCAGAGTGATTTCCACAATCAACGAACGCCGAGGTGCATTTACGTGTCGGTCATCAATACTCACAGTTCTGGCTGATTCTGGCCCATTTCATGGACTATTACTCATTGTTTTCGGGTCCCGGAGTGATTTCCACGATTAACGAACCCTAGGGTGCATTTACGTGTCAGTCATCAACACTCACAGATTTGGCCGATTGTGGCCCGTTTCATGGACTATTACTCATTGTTTGGGGTCCCGGAGTGATTTTCAATGTTGTTGAACCCCAAGAAACGCTTACGTGTCGGTCATCAACACTCGCGGTTTTGACCGATTCTGTCCCATTTCCTGGACTATTACTCATTGTTTTGGGGTCCCGGAGCTATTTCCATAGTTATTGAACCCCATGATGCGCTTATGTGTCGGTCATCAACACCCGCAGTTTTTGCCGATTCTGGCCCTTTTCTTGGACTATTACTCACTGTTTTGGGGTCCCAGAGTGATTTCCACGATTTACGATCCCCGTAGTGCGCTTACGTGTCGGTCATCAACACTCACAGTTTTGGCCGATTCTTGCCCGTTTCGTCAACACTTACACTCACTGTTTTGGGCTCCCGGAGTGATTTCCACGCTTAATGAACCCCGGGGTGCGTTTAAGTGTAGTTCAACAACACTTTTGGCCGATAATGTCCCGTTTCGTGGACTATTACTCATTGTTTTGGCATCCCGGAGAGATTTCCACGATTAACGAACCACGAGGCGCGTTTACGTGTCGGTCATCAACACTCACAGTTTTGGCCGATTCTGGCCCGTTTCATGGACTATTACTCATTGTTGGGGTCCCGGAGCGATTTCCATAGTTGTTGAACCCCAAGATGCACTTGCGTGTCAGTCATCAACACTTTTGGCCGATAATGTCCCGTTTCGTGGACTCTTACTCACTGTTTTGGCGTCTCGGAGAGATTTCCACGATTAACGAACCACGAGGTGCGTTTACGTGTCGGTCATCAAGACTCACAGTTTTGGCCGATTTCTGCCCGTTTCATGGACTATTGCTCATTGTTTTGGGGTCCCGGAGCGATTTCCATAGTTGTTGAACCCCAAGATGCACTTACGGGTTGGTCATCAACACTCGCGGTTTTGGCCGATTCTGGCCCGTTTCATGGACACTTACTGTTTTGGGGTCCCAGAGTGATTTCCATGAGTAATGAACCCCAGGGTGCATTTACGTGTCAGTCATCAACACTCACAGTTTTGGCTGATTCTAGCCTATTTCGTGGACTATTTCTCACTGTTTTGGGGTCCCGGAGTGATTCCCACAATTAACGAACCCCAGGTTGCGTTTAAGTGTCGGTCATCAACACTCACAGTTTCGGCTGATTCTGGCCCGTTTTGTGGACTATTACTCACCGTTTTGTCGTCCCAGAGTGATTTCCACGATCAACGAACCCCGAGGTGCGTTTACGTGTCGGTCATCAATACTCACAGTTCTGGCTGATTCTGGCCCGTTTCATGGACTATTACTCATTGTTTTGGGGTCCCGGAGCAGTTTCCATAATTGTTAAAACCCAAGATGCGCTTGCGTGTCAGTCATCAACACTCACAGATTTGGCCGATTCTGGTCCGTTTCATGGACTATTACTCTTTGTTTTTGGGTCCCGGAGTGATTTTGTAAGTTGTTGAACCCCAAGAAACGCTTACGTGTCGGTCATCAACACTCGCGGTTTTGACCGATTCTGTCCCGTTTCCTGGACTATTACTCATTGTTTTGGGGTCCCGGAGCGATTTCCATAGTTATTGAACCCCATGATGCGCTTATGTGTCGGTCATCAATACCCACAGTTTTCGCCGATTCTGGCCCGTTTCTTGGACTATTACTCACTGTTTTGGGGTCCCAGAGTGATCTCCACGATTGAAGATCCCCGTAGTGCGCTTACGTGTCGGTCATCAACAGTCACAGTTTTGGCCGATTCTTGCCCGTTTCGTCAACACTTACACTCACTGTTTTGGGCTCCCGGAGTGATTTCCACGATTAATGAACCCCGGGGTGCGTTTAAGTGTAGTTCAACAACACTTTTGGCCGATAATGTCCCGTTTCGTGGACTATTACTCACTGTTTTTGCATCCCGGAGAGATTTCCATGATTAATGAACCACGAGGTGCGTTTACGTGTCGGTCATCAACACTCACAGTTTTGGCCGATTCTGACCCGTTTCATGGACTATTACTCATCGTTGGGGTCCCGGAGCAATTTCCATAGTTGTTGAACCCCAAGATGCACTTGCGTGTCGGTCATCAACACTTTTGGCCGATAATGTCCCGTTTCGTGGACTATTACTCACTGTTTTCGCGTCTCGGAGAGATTTCCACGATTAACGAACCACGAGGTGCATTTACGTGTCGGTCATCAAGACTCACAGTTTTGGCCGATTCTGGCCCGTTTTATGGACATTGCTCATTGTTTTGGGGTCCCGGAGCGATTTCCATAGTTGTTGAACCCCAAGATGCACTTATGTGTCGGTCATCAACACTCGCGGTTTTGGCCGATCCTGTCCCATTTCATGGACACTCACTGTTTTGGGGTCCCGGAGTGATTTCCACAATTAACGAACGCCAGATTGCGTTTAAGTGTCGGTCATCAACACTCATAGTTTCAGCCGATTCTGGCCCGTTTTGTGGTCTATTACTCACCGTTTTGTCGTCCCAGAGTGATTTCCACGATCAACGAACCCCGAGGTGCGTTTACGTGTCGGTCATCAATACCCATAGTTTTGGCCGATTCTGGCCCGTTTCATGGACTATTACTCACTGTTTTGGGGTCCCGGAGTGATTTCCATGATTGACTATCCCCGTAGTGCGCTTACTTGTCGGTCATCAACACTCACAGTTTTGGCCGATTCTTGCCCGTTTCGTCAACACTTACACTCACTGTTTTGGGCTCCCGGAGTGATTTCCCCGATAAATGAACCCTGGGGTGCGTTTAAATGTAGTTCAACAACACTTTTGGCCGATAATGTCCTGTTTCATGGACTATTACGCACTGTTTTGGCATCCCGGAGAGATTTCCATGATTAACAAACCACGAGGTGTGTTTACGTGTCGGTCATCAACACTCACAGTTTTGGCCGATTCTGGCCCGTTTCATGGACTATTACTCATTGTTGGGGTCCCGGAGCGATTTCCATAGTTTTTGAACCCCAAGATGCACTTATGTGTCGGTCATCAACACTCACGGTTTTGGCCGATTCTGGCCCGTTTCATGGACACTCACTATTTTGGGGTCCCGGAGTGATTTCCATGAGTAACGAACCCCAGGGTGCGTTTACGTGTCGGTCATCAACACTCACAGTTTGGCTGATTTCGGCCTATTTCGTGGACTATTTCTCACTGATTTGGGGCCCATGAGTGATTTCCACAATTAACGAACCCCAGGTTGCGTCTAAGTGTCGGTCATCAACAGTCACAGTTTCTGCCGATTCTGGCCTGTTTTGTGGACTATTACTCACTGTTTTGTCGTCCCAGAGTGATTTCCACAATCAACGAACCCCAAGATGCACTTACGTGTCGGTCATCAATACTCACAGCTTTGGCCGATTCTGGCCCATTTCATGGACTATTACTCATTGTTGGGGTCCCGGAGCGATTTCCATAGTTGTTGAACCCCAAGATGCACTTGCGTGTCGGTCATCAACACTTTTGGGCGTTAATGCCCCGTTTCGTGGACTATTACTCACTGCTTTGGCATCTCGGAGAGATTTCCACGATTAACGAACCACGAGGTGCATTTACGTGTCGTTCATCAAGACTCACAGTTTTGGCCGATTCTGGCCCGTTTTATGGACATTGCTCATTGTTTTGGGGTCCCGGAGCGATTTCCATAGTTGTTGAACCCCAAGATGCACTTATGTGTCGGTCATCAACACTCGCGGTTTTGGCCGATTCTGTCCCGTTTCATGGACACTCACTGTTTTGGGGTCCCGGAGTGATTTCCACAATTAACGAACGCCAGGTTGCGTTTAAGTGTCGGTCATCAACACTCATAGTTTCAGCCGATTCTGGCCCGTTTTGTGGTCTATTACTCACCGTTTTGTCGTCCCAGAGTGATTTCCACGATCAACGAACCCCGAGGTGCGTTTACGTGTCGGTCAACAATACTCAAAGTTCTGGCTGATTCTGGCCCGTTTCATGGACTATTACTCATTGTTTTGGGGTCCCGGAGCGATTTCCATAATTGTGAAACCCCAAGATGCGCTTGCATGTCAGTCATCAACACCCATAGCTTTGGCCGATGGCCCGTTTCATGGACTATTACTCACTGTTTTGGGGTCCCGGAGTGATTTCCATGATTAACGAACCCTAGGGTGCATTTACGTGTCACTCATCAACACTCAGAGATTTGGCCGATTCTGGCCAGTTTCATGGACTATTACTCATCGTTTTTGGGTCCCGGAGTGATTTTCAAAGTTGTTGAACCCCAAGAAACGCTTACGTGTCGGTCATGAACACTCGCGGGTTTGACCGATTCTGTCCCGTTTCTTGGACTATTACTCATTGTTTTGGGGTCCCGATGCGATTTCCATAGTTGTTGAACCCCATGATGCGCTTATGTGTCGGTCATCAACACCCACAGTTTTCGCCGATTCTGGCCCGTTTCTTGGACTATTACTCACTGTTTTGGGGTCCCGGAGTGATTTCCACAATTGACGATCCCCGTAGTGCGCTTACTTGTCGGTCATCAACACTCACAGTTTTGGCCGATTCTTGCCCGTTTCATCAACACTTACACTCACTGTTTTGGGCTCCTGAAGTGATTTCCCCAATAAATGAACCCCGGGGTGCGTTTAAGTGTAGTTCAACAACACTTTTGGCCAATAATGTCCTGTTTCGTGGACTATTACGCACTGTTTTGGCATCCCGGAGAGATTTCCATGATTAACAAACTACGAGGTGCGTTTACGTGTCGGTCATCAACACTCACAGTTTTGGCCGATTGTGGCCCGTTTCATGGACTATTACTCATTGTTGGGGTCCCGGACGATTTCCATAGTTTTTGAACCCCAAGATGCACTTACGTGTCGGTCATCAACACTCACGGTTTTGGCCGATTCTGGCCCGTTTCATGGACACTCACTATTTTGGGGTCCCGGAGTGATTTCCATGAGTAACGAACCCCAGGGTGCGTTTACGTGTCGGTCATCAACACTCACAGTTTTGGCTGATTCTGGCCTATTTCGTGGACTATTTCTCACTGATTTGGGGCCCCGGAGTGATTTCCACAATTAACGAACCCCAGGTTGCGTTTAAGTGTCGGTCATCAACACTAACAGTTTTTGCCGATTCTGGACTGTTTTGTGGACTATTACTCACTGTTTTGTCGTCCCAGATTGATTTCCACAATCAACGAACCCCGAGGTGCATTTACATGTCGGTCATCAATACTCACAGTTCTGGCTGATTCTGGCCCGTTTCATGGACTATTACTCATTGTTTTGGGGTCCCGGAGTGATTTCCACGATTAACGAACCCTAGGGTGCATTTACGTGTCAGTCATCAAATTTGGCCGATTGTGGCCCGTTTCATGGACTATTACTCATTGTTTGGGGTCCCGGAGTGATTTTCAATGTTGTTGAACCCCAAGAAACGCTTACGTGTCGGTCATCAACACTCGCGGTTTTGACCGATTCTGTCCCATTTCCTGGACTATTACTCATTGTTTTGGGGTCCCGGAGCGATTTCCATAGTTATTGAACCCCATGATGCGCTTATGTGTCGGTCATCAACACCCACAGTTTTTGCCGATTCTGGCCCTTTTCTTGGACTATTACTCACTGTTTTGGGGTCCCAGAGTGATTTCCACGATTGACGATCCCCGTAGTGCGCTTACGTGTCGGTCATCAACACTCACAGTTTTGGCCGATTCTTGCCCGTTTCGTCAACACTTACACTCACTGTTTTGGGCTCCCGGAGTGATTTCCACGCTTAATGAACCCCGGGGTGCGTTTAAGAGTAGTTCAACAACACTTTTGGCCGATAATGTCCCGTTTCGTGGACTATTACTCATTGTTTTGGCATCCCGGAGATATTTCCACGATTAACGAACCACGAGGTGCGTTTACGTGTCGGTCATCAACACTCACAGTTTTGGCCGATTCTGGCCCGTTTCATGGACTATTACTCATTGTTGGGGTCCCGGAGCGATTTCCATAGTTGTTGAACCCCAAGATGCACTTGCGTGTCGGTCATCAACACTTTTGGCCGATAATGTCCCGTTTCGTGGACTATTACTCACTGTTTTGGAGTCTCGGAGAGATTTCCACGATTAACGAACCACGAGGTGCGTTTACGTGTCGGTCATCAAGACTCACAGTTTTGGCCGATTTCTACCCGTTTCATGGACTATTGCTCATTGTTTTGGGGTCCCGGAGCGATTTCCATAGTTGTTGAACCCCAAGATGCACTTACGTGTTGGTCATCAACACTCGCGGTTTTGGCCGATTCTGGCCCGTTTCATGGACACTTACTGTTTTGGGGTCCCAGAGTGATTTCCATGAGTAATGAACCCCAGGGTGCGTTTACGTGTCAGTCATCAACACTCACAGTTTTGGCTGATTCTAGCCTATTTCGTGGACTATTTCTCACTGTTTTTGGGTCCCGGCGTGATTCCCACGATTAACGAACCCCCAGGTTGTGTTTAAGTGTCGGTCATCAACACTCACAGTTTCGGCTGATTCTGGCCCGTTTTGTGGACTATTACTCAACGTTTTGTCGTACCAGAGTGATTTCCACGATCAACGAACCCTGAGGTGCGTTTACGTGTCGGTCATCAATACTCACAGTTCTGGCTGATTCTGGCCCGTTTCATGGACTATTACTCATTGTTTTGGGGTCCCGGAGCGGTTTCCATAATTGTTAAAACCCAAGATGCGCTTGCGTGTCAGTCATCAACACTCACAGATTTGGCCGATTTTGGTCCGTTTCATGGACTATTACTCTTTGTTTTTGGGTCCCGGAGTGATTTTGTAAGTTGTTGAACCCCAAGAAACGCTTACGTGTCGGTCATCAACACTCGCGGTTTTGACCGATTCTGTCCCGTTTCCTGGACTATTACTCATTGTTTTGGGGTCCCGGAGCGATTTCCATAGTTATTGAACCCCATGATGCGCTTATGTGTCGGTCATCAACACCCACAGTTTTCGCCGATTCTGGCCCGTTTCTTGGACTATTACTCACTGTTTTGGGGTCCCAGAGTGATCTCCACGATTGACGATCCCCGTAGTGCGCTTACGTGTCGGTCATCAACACTGACAGTTTTGGCCGATTCTTGCCCGTTTCGTCAACACTTACACTCACTGTTTTGGGCTCCCGGAGTGATTTCCACGATTAATGAACCCCGGGGTGCGTTTAAGTGTAGTTCAACAACACTTTTGGCCGATAATGTCCCGTTTTGGTGGACTATTACTCACTGTTTTGGCATCCCGGAGAGATTTCCACGATTAATGAACCACGAGGTGCGTTTACGTGTCAGTCATCAACACTCACAGTTTTGGCCGATTCTGACCCGTTTCATGGACTATTACTCATCGTTGGGGTCCCGGAGCAATTTCCATAGATGTTGAACCCCAAGATGCACTTGCGTGTCGGTCATCAACACTTTTGGCCGATAATGTCCCGTTTCGTGGACAATTACTCACTGTTTTGGCGTCTCGGAGAGATTTCCACGATTAACGAACCACGAGGTGCGTTTACGTGTCGGTCATCAATACTCACAGTTCTGGCTGATTCTGGCCCGTTTCATGGACTATTACTCATTGTTTTGGGGTCCCGGAGCGATTTCCATAATTGTGAAACCCCAAGATGTGCTTGCGTGTCAGTCATCAACACCCATAGTTTTGGCCGATTCTGGCCCGTTTCATGGACTATTACTCACTGTTTTGGGGTCCCGGAGTGATTTCCATGATTAACGAACCCTAGGGTGCATTTACGTGTCACTCATCAACACTCAGAGATTTGGCCGATTCTGGCCAGTTTCATGGACTATTACTCATCGTTTTTGGGTCCCGGAGTGATTTTCAAAGTTGTTGAACCCCAAGAAACGCTTACGTGTCGGTCATGAACACTCGCGGGTTTGACCGATTCTGTCCTGTTTCTTGGACTATTACTCATTGTTTTGGGGTCCCGATGCGATTTCCATTGTTGTTGAACCCCATGATGCGCTTATGTGTCGGTCATCAACACCCACAGTTTTCGCCGATTCTGGCCCGTTTCTTGGACTATTACTCACTGTTTTGGGGTCCCAGAGTGATCTCCACGATTGACGATCCCCGTAGTGCGCTTACGTGTCGGTCATCAACACTCACAGTTTTGGCCGATTCTTGCCCGTTTCGTCAACACTTACACTCACTGTTTTGGGCTCCCGGAGTGATTTCCACGATTAATGAACCCCGGGGTGCGTTTAAGTGTAGTTCAACAACACTTTTGGCCGATAATGTCCTGTTTTGTGGACTATTACGCACTGTTTTGGCATCCCGGAGAGATTTCCATGATTAACAAACTACGAGGTGCGTTTACGTGTCGGTCATCAACACTCACTGTTTTGGCCGATTGTGGCCCGTTTCATGGACTATTACTCATTGTTGGGGTCCCGGAGCGATTTCCATAGTTTTTGAACCCCAAGATGCACTTACGTGTCGGTCATCAACACTCACGGTTTTGGCCGATTCTGGCCCGTTTCATGGACACTCACTATTTTGGGGTCCCGGAGTGATTTCCATGAGTAACGAACCCCAGGGTGCGTTTACGTGTCGGTCATCAACACTCACAGTTTTGGCTGATTCTGGCCTATTTCGTGGACTATTTCTCACTGATTTGGGGCCCCGGAGTGATTTCCACAATTAACGAACCCCAGGTTGCGTTTAAGTGTCGGTCATCAACACTAACAGTTTTTGCCGATTCTGGACTGTTTTGTGGACTATTACTCACTGTTTTGTCGTCCCAGATTGATTTCCACAATCAACGAACCCCGAGGTGCATTTACATGTCGGTCATCAATACTCACAGTTCTAGCTGATTCTGGCCCATTTCATGGACTATTACTCATTGTTTTGGGGTCCCGGAGTGATTTCCACGATTAACGAACCCTAGGGTGCATTTACGTGTCAGTCATCAAATTTGGCCGATTGTGGCCCGTTTCATGGACTATTACTCATTGTTTGGGGTCCCGGAGTGATTTTCAATGTTGTTGAACCCCAAGAAACGCTTACGTGTCGGTCATCAACACTCGCGGTTTTGACCGATTCTGTCCCATTTCCTGGACTATTACTCATTGTTTTGGGGTCCCGGAGCGATTTCCATAGTTATTGAACCCCATGATGCGCTTATGTGTCGGTCATCAACACCCACAGTTTTTGCCGATTCTGGCCCTTTTCTTGGACTATTACTCACTGTTTTGGGGTCCCAGAGTGATTTCCACGATTGACGATCCCCGTAGTGCGCTTACGTGTCGGTCATCAACACTCACAGTTTTGGCCGATTCTTGCCCGTTTCGTCAACACTTACACTCACTGTTTTGGGCTCCCGGAGTGATTTCCACGCTTAATGAACCCCGGGGTGCATTTAAGAGTAGTTCAACAACACTTTTGGCCGATAATGTCCCGTTTCGTGGACTATTACTCATTGTTTTGGCATCCCAGAGATATTTCCACGATTAACGAACCACGAGGTGCGTTTACGTGTCGGTCATCAACACTCACAGTTTTGGCCGATTCTGGCCCGTTTCATGGACTATTACTCATTGTTGGGGTCCCGGAGCGATTTCCATAGTTGTTGAACCCCAAGATGCACTTGCGTGTCGGTCATCAACACTTTTGGCCGATAATGTCCCGTTTCGTGGACTATTACTCACTGTTTTGGCGTCTCGGAGAGATTTCCACGATTAACGAACCACGAGGTGCGTTTACGTGTCGGTCATCAAGACTCACAGTTTTGGCCGATTTCTACCCGTTTCATGGACTATTGCTCATTGTTTTGGGGTCCCGGAGCGATTTCCATAGTTGTTGAACCCCAAGATGCACTTACGTGTTGGTCATCAACACTCGCGGTTTTGGCCGATTCTGGCCCGTTTCATGGACACTTACTGTTTTGGGGTCCCAGAGTGATTTCCATGAGTAATGAACCCCAGGGTGCGTTTACGTGTCAGTCATCAACACTCACAGTTTTGGCTGATTCTAGCCTATTTCGTGGACTATTTCTCACTGTTTTGGGGTCCCGGAGTGATTCCCACGATTAACGAACCCCAGGTTGCGTTTAAGTGTCGGTCATCAACACTCACAGTTTCGGCTGATTCTGGCCCGTTTTGTGGACTATTACTCACCGTTTTGTCGTACCAGAGTGATTTCCACGATCAACGAACCCCGAGGTGCGTTTACGTGTCGGTCATCAATACTCACAGTTCTGGCTGATTCTGGCCCGTTTCATGGACTATTACTCATTGTTTTGGGGTCCCGGAGCGGTTTCCATAATTGTTAAAACCCAAGATGCGCTTGCGTGTCAGTCATCAACACTCACAGATTTGGCCGATTTTGGTCCGTTTCATGGACTATTACTCTTTGTTTTTGGGTCCCGGAGTGATTTTGTAAGTTGTTGAACCCCAAGAAACGCTTACGTGTCGGTCATCAACACTCGCGGTTTTGACCGATTCTGTCCCGTTTCCTGGACTATTACTCATTGTTTTGGGGTCCCGGAGCGATTTCCATAGTTATTGAACCCCATGATGCGCTTATGTGTCGGTCATCAACACCCACAGTTTTCGCCGATTCTGGCCCGTTTCTTGGACTATTACTCACTGTTTTGGGGTCCCAGAGTGATCTCCACGATTGACGATCCCCGTAGTGCGCTTACGTGTCGGTCATCAACACTGACAGTTTTGGCCGATTCTTGCCCGTTTCGTCAACACTTACACTCACTGTTTTGGGCTCCCGGAGTGATTTCCACGATTAATGAACCCCGGGGTGCGTTTAAGTGTAGTTCAACAACACTTTTGGCCGATAATGTCCCGTTTTGGTGGACTATTACTCACTGTTTTGGCATCCCGGAGAGATTTCCACGATTAATGAACCACGAGGTGCGTTTACGTGTCAGTCATCAACACTCACAGTTTTGGCCGATTCTGACCCGTTTCATGGACTATTACTCATCGTTGGGGTCCCGGAGCAATTTCCATAGATGTTGAACCCCAAGATGCACTTGCGTGTCGGTCATCAACACTTTTGGCCGATAATGTCCCGTTTCGTGGACAATTACTCACTGTTTTGGCATCTCGGAGAGATTTCCACGATTAACGAACCACGAGGTGCGTTTACGTGTCGGTCATCAATACTCACAGTTCTGGCTGATTCTGGCCCGTTTCATGGACTATTACTCATTGTTTTGGGGTCCCGGAGCGATTTCCATAATTGTGAAACCCCAAGATGTGCTTGCGTGTCAGTCATCAACACCCATAGTTTTGGCCGATTCTGGCCCGTTTCATGGACTATTACTCACTGTTTTGGGGTCCCGGAGTGATTTCCATGATTAACGAACCCTAGGGTGCATTTACGTGTCACTCATCAACACTCAGAGATTTGGCCGATTCTGGCCAGTTTCATGGACTATTACTCATCGTTTTTGGGTCCCGGAGTGATTTTCAAAGTTGTTGAACCCCAAGAAACGCTTACGTGTCGGTCATGAACACTCGCGGGTTTGACCGATTCTGTCCTGTTTCTTGGACTATTACTCATTGTTTTGGGGTCCCGATGCGATTTCCATAGTTGTTGAACCCCATGATGCGCTTATGTGTCGGTCATCAACACCCACAGTTTTCGCCGATTCTGGCCCGTTTCTTGGACTATTACTCACTGTTTTGGGGTCCCAGAGTGATCTCCACGATTGACGATCCCCGTAGTGCGCTTACGTGTCGGTCATCAACACTCACAGTTTTGGCCGATTCTTGCCCGTTTCGTCAACACTTACACTCACTGTTTTGGGCTCCCGGAGTGATTTCCACGATTAATGAACCCCGGGGTGCGTTTATGTGTAGTTCAACAACACTTTTGGCCGATAATGTCCTGTTTTGTGGACTATTACGCACTGTTTTGGCATCCCGGAGAGATTTCCATGATTAACAAACTACGAGGTGCGTTTACGTGTCGGTCATCAACACTCACAGTTTTGGCCGATTGTGGCCCGTTTCATGGACTATTACTCATTGTTGGGGTCCCGGAGCGATTTCCATAGTTTTTGAACCCCAAGATGCACTTACGTGTCGGTCATCAACACTCACGGTTTTGGCCGATTCTGGCCCGTTTCATGGACACTCACTATTTTGGGGTCCCGGAGTGATTTCCATGAGTAACGAACCCCAGGGTGCGTTTACGTGTCGGTCATCAACACTCACAGTTTTGGCTGATTCTGGCCTATTTCGTGGACTATTTCTCACTGATTTGGGGCCCCGGAGTGATTTCCACAATTAACGAACCCCAGGTTGCGTTTAAGTGTCGGTCATCAACACTAACAGTTTTTGCCGATTCTGGACTGTTTTGTGGACTATTACTCACTGTTTTGTCGTCCCAGATTGATTTCCACAATCAACGAACCCCGAGGTGCATTTACATGTCGGTCATCAATACTCACAGTTCTGGCTGATTCTGGCCCATTTCATGGACTATTACTCATTGTTTTGGGGTCCCGGAGTGATTTCCACGATTAACGAACCCTAGGGTGCATTTACGTGTCAGTCATCAAATTTGGCCGATTGTGGCCCGTTTCATGGACTATTACTCATTGTTTGGGGTCCCGGAGTGATTTTCAATGTTGTTGAACCCCAAGAAACGCTTACGTGTCGGTCATCAACACTCGCGGTTTTGACCGATTCTGTCCCATTTCCTGGACTATTACTCATTGTTTTGGGGTCCCGGAGCGATTTCCATAGTTATTGAACCCCATGATGCGCTTATGTGTCGGTCATCAACACCCACAGTTTTTGCCGATTCTGGCCCTTTTCTTGGACTATTACTCACTGTTTTGGGGTCCCAGAGTGATTTCCACGATTGACGATCCCCGTAGTGCGCTTACGTGTCGGTCATCAACACTCACAGTTTTGGCCGATTCTTGCCCGTTTCGTCAACACTTACACTCACTGTTTTGGGCTCCCGGAGTGATTTCCACGCTTAATGAACCCCGGGGTGCATTTAAGAGTAGTTCAACAACACTTTTGGCCGATAATGTCCCGTTTCGTGGACTATTACTCATTGTTTTGGCATCCCGGAGATATTTCCACGATTAACGAACCACGAGGTGCGTTTACGTGTCGGTCATCAACACTCACAGTTTTGGCCGATTCTGGCCCGTTTCATGGACTATTACTCATTGTTGGGGTCCCGGAGCGATTTCCATAGTTGTTGAACCCCAAGATGCACTTGCGTGTCGGTCATCAACACTTTTGGCCGATAATGTCCCGTTTCGTGGACTATTACTCACTGTTTTGGCGTCTCGGAGAGATTTCCACGATTAACGAACCACGAGGTGCGTTTACGTGTCGGTCATCAAGACTCACAGTTTTGGCCGATTTCTACCCGTTTCATGGACTATTGCTCATTGTTTTGGGGTCCCGGAGCGATTTCCATAGTTGTTGAACCCCAAGATGCACTTACGTGTTGGTCATCAACACTCGCGGTTTTGGCCGATTCTGGCCCGTTTCATGGACACTTACTGTTTTGGGGTCCCAGAGTGATTTCCATGAGTAATGAACCCCAGGGTGCGTTTACGTGTCAGTCATCAACACTCACAGTTTTGGCTGATTCTAGCCTATTTCGTGGACTATTTCTCACTGTTTTGGGGTCCCGGAGTGATTCCCACGATTAACGAACCCCAGGTTGCGTTTAAGTGTCGGTCATCAACACTCACAGTTTCGGCTGATTCTGGCCCGTTTTGTGGACTATTACTCACCGTTTTGTCGTACCAGAGTGATTTCCACGATCAACGAACCCCGAGGTGCGTTTACGTGTCGGTCATCAATACTCACAGTTCTGGCTGATTCTGGCCCGTTTCATGGACTATTACTCATTGTTTTGGGGTCCCGGAGCGGTTTCCATAATTGTTAAAACCCAAGATGCGCTTGCGTGTCAGTCATCAACACTCACAGATTTGGCCGATTTTGGTCCGTTTCATGGACTATTACTCTTTGTTTTTGGGTCCCGGAGTGATTTTGTAAGTTGTTGAACCCCAAGAAACGCTTACGTGTCGGTCATCAACACTCGCGGTTTTGACCGATTCTGTCCCGTTTCCTGGACTATTACTCATTGTTTTGGGGTCCCGGAGCGATTTCCATAGTTATTGAACCCCATGATGCGCTTATGTGTCGGTCATCAACACCCACAGTTTTCGCCGATTCTGGCCCGTTTCTTGGACTATTACTCACTGTTTTGGGGTCCCAGAGTGATCTCCACGATTGACGATCCCCGTAGTGCGCTTACGTGTCGGTCATCAACACTCACAGTTTTGGCCGATTCTTGCCCGTTTCATCAACACTTACACTCACTGTTTTGGGCTCCCGGAGTGATTTCCACGATTAATGAACCCCGGGGTGCGTTTAAGTGTAGTTCAACAACACTTTTGGCCGATAATGTCCCGTTTTGGTGGACTATTACTCACTGTTTTGGCATCCCGGAGAGATTTCCACGATTAATGAACCACGAGGTGCGTTTACGTGTCAGTCATCAACACTCACAGTTTTGGCCGATTCTGACCCGTTTCATGGACTATTACTCATCGTTGGGGTCCCGGAGCAATTTCCATAGATGTTGAACCCCAAGATGCACTTGCGTGTCGGTCATCAACACTTTTGGCCGATAATGTCCCGTTTCGTGGACTATTACTCACTGTTTTGGCGTCACGGAGAGATTTCCACGATTAACAAACCACGAGGTGCGTTTACGTGTCGGTCATCAATACTCACAGTTCTGGCTGATTCTGGCCCGTTTCATGGACTATTACTCATTGTTTTGGGGTCCCGGAGCGATTTCCATAATTGTGAAACCCCAAGATGTGCTTGCGTGTCAGTCATCAACACCCATAGTTTTGGCCGATTCTGGCCCGTTTCATGGACTATTACTCACTGTTTTGGGGTCCCGGAGTGATTTCCATGATTAACGAACCCTAGGGTGCATTTACGTGTCACTCATCAACACTCAGAGATTTGGCCGATTCTGGCCAGTTTCATGGACTATTACTCATCGTTTTTGGGTCCCGGAGTGATTTTCAAAGTTGTTGAACCCCAAGAAACGCTTACGTGTCGGTCATGAACACTCACAGTTTTGGCCGATTCTGGCCCGTTTCATGGACTATTACTCATTGTTGGGGTCCCGGAGCGATTTCCATAGTTGTTGAACCCCAAGATGCACTTGCGTGTCGGTCATCAACACTTTTGGCTGATAATGTCCCGTTTCGTGGACTATTACTCACTGTTTTGGCGTCTCGGAGAGATTTCCACGATTAACGAACCACGAGGTGCGTTTACGTGTCGGTCATCAAGACTCACAGTTTTGGCCGATTTCTACCCGTTTCATGGACTATTGCTCATTGTTTTGGGGTCCCGGAGCGATTTCCATAGTTGTTGAACCCCAAGATGCACTTACGTGTTGGTCATCAACACTCGCGGTTTTGGCAGATTCTGGCCCGTTTCATGGACACTTACTGTTTTGGGGTCCCAGAGTGATTTCCATGAGTAATGAACCCCAGGGTGCGTTTACGTGTCAGTCATCAACACTCACAGTTTTGGCTGATTCTAGCCTATTTCGTGGACTATTTCTCACTGTTTTGGGGTCCCGGAGTGATTCCCACGATTAACGAACCCCAGGTTGCGTTTAAGTGTCGGTCATCAACACTCACAGTTTCGGCTGATTCTGGCCCGTTTTGTGGACTATTACTCACCGTTTTGTCGTACCAGAGTGATTTCCACGATCAACGAACCCCGAGGTGCGTTTACGTGTCGGTCATCAATACTCACAGTTCTGGCTGATTCTGGCCCGTTTCATGGACTATTACTCATTGTTTTGGGGTCCCGGAGCGGTTTCCATAATTGTTAAAACCCAAGATGCGCTTGCGTGTCAGTCATCAACACTCACAGATTTGGCCGATTTTGGTCCGTTTCATGGACTATTACTCTTTGTTTTTGGGTCCCGGAGTGATTTTGTAAGTTGTTGAACCCCAAGAAACGCTTACGTGTCGGTCATCAACACTCGCGGTTTTGACCGATTCTGTCCCGTTTCCTGGACTATTACTCATTGTTTTGGGGTCCCGGAGCGATTTCCATAGTTATTGAACCCCATGATGCGCTTATGTGTCGGTCATCAACACCCACAGTTTTCGCCGATTCTGGCCCGTTTCTTGGACTATTACTCACTGTTTTGGGGTCCCAGAGTGATCTCCACGATTGACGATCCCCGTAGTGCGCTTACGTGTCGGTCATCAACACTCACAGTTTTGGCCGATTCTTGCCCGTTTCGTCAACACTTACACTCACTGTTTTGGGCTCCCGGAGTGATTTCCACGATTAATGAACCCCGGGGTGCGTTTAAGTGTAGTTCAACAACACTTTTGGCCGATAATGTCCCGTTTTGGTGGACTATTACTCACTGTTTTGGCATCCCGGAGAGATTTCCACGATTAATGAACCACGAGGTGCGTTTACGTGTCAGTCATCAACACTCACAGTTTTGGCCGATTCTGACCCGTTTCATGGACTATTACTCATCGTTGGGGTCCCGGAGCAATTTCCATAGATGTTGAACCCCAAGATGCACTTGCGTGTCGGTCATCAACACTTTTGGCCGATAATGTCCCGTTTCGTGGACTATTACTCACTGTTTTGGCGTCTCGGAGAGATTTCCACGATTAACGAACCACGAGGTGCGTTTACGTGTCGGTCATCAATACTCACAGTTCTGGCTGATTCTGGCCCGTTTCATGGACTATTACTCATTGTTTTGGGGTCCCAGAGCGATTTCCATAATTGTGAAACCCCAAGATGTGCTTGCGTGTCAGTCATCAACACCCATAGTTTTGGCCGATTCTGGCCCGTTTCATGGACTATTACTCACTGTTTTGGGGTCCCGGAGTGATTTCCATGATTAACGAACCCTAGGGTGCATTTACGTGTCACTCATCAACACTCAGAGATTTGGCCGATTCTGGCCAGTTTCATGGACTATTACTCATCGTTTTTGGGTCCCGGAGTGATTTTCAATGTTGTTGAACCCCAAGAAACGCTTACGTGTCGGTTATGAACACTCGCGGGTTTGACCGATTCTGTCCCGTTTCTTGGACTATTACTCATTGTTTTGGGGTCCCGATGCGATTTCCATAGTTGTTGAACCCCATGATGCGCTTATGTGTCGGTCATCAACACCCACAGTTTTCGCCGATTCTGGCCCGTTTCTTGGACTATTACTCACTGTTTTGGGGTCCCGGAGTGATTTCCACGATTGACGATCCCCGTAGTGCGCTTACTTGTCGGTCATCAACACTCACAGTTTTGGCCGATTCTTGCCCGTTTCATCAACACTTACACTCACTGTTTTGGGCTCCCGAAGTGATTTCCCCAATAAATGAACCCTGGGGTGCGTTTAAGTGTAGTTCAACAACACTTTTGGCCGATAATGTCCTGTTTCGTGGACTATTACGCACTGTTTTGGCATCCCGGAGAGATTTCCATGATTAACAAACCACGAGGTGCGTTTACGTGTCGGTCATCAACACTCACAGTTTTGGCCGATTCTGGCCCGTTTCATGGACTATTACTCATTGTTGGGGTCCCGGAGTGATTTCCATAGTTTTTGAACCCCAAGATGCACTTACGTGTCGGTCATCAACACTCACGGTTTTGGCCGATTCTGGCCCGTTTCATGGACACTCACTATTTTGGGGTCCCGGAGTGATTTCCATGAGTAACGAACCCCAGGGTGCGTTTACGTGTCGGTCATCAACACTCACAGTTTTGGCTGATTCTGGCCTATTTCGTGGACTATTTCTCACTGATTTGGGGCCCCGGTGTGATTTCCACAATTAACGAACCCTAGGTTGCGTTTAAGTGTCGGTCATCAACACTAACAGTTTCTGCCGATTCTGGACTGTTTTGTGGACTATTACTCACTGTTTTGTCGTCCCAGAGTGATTTCCACAATCAACAAACCCCGAGGTGCATTTACGTGTCGGTCATCAATACTCACAGTTCTGGCTGATTCTGGCCCGTTTCATGGACTATTACTCATTGTTTTGGGGTCCCGGAGTGATTCCCACGATTAACGAACCCTAGGGTGCATTTACGTGTCAGTCATCAACACTCACAGATTTGGCCGATTGTGGCCCGTTTCATGGACCATTACTCATTGTTTGGGGTCTCGGAGTGATTTTCAATGTTGTTGAACCCCAAGAAACGCTTACGTGTCGGTCATCAACACTCGCGGTTTTGACCGATTCTGTCCCATTTCCTGGACTATTACTCATTGTTTTGGGGTCCAGGAGCGATTTCCATAGTTATTGAACCCCATGATGCGCTTACGTGTCGGTCATCAACACCCACAGTTTTTGCCGATTCTGGCCCTTTTCTTGGACTATTACTCACTGTATTGGGGTCCCAGAGTGATTTCCACGATTGACGATCCCCGTAGTGCGCTTACGTGTCGGTCATCAACACTCACAGTTTTGGCCGATTCTTGCCCGTTTCGTCAACACTTACACTCACTGTTTTGGGCTCCCGGAGTGATTTCCACGCTTAATGAACCCCGGGGTGCGTTTAAGTGTAGTTCAACAACACTTTTGGCCGATAATGTCCCGTTTCGTGGACTATTACTCATTGTTTTGGCATCCCGGAGATATTTCCACGATTAACGAACCACGAGGTGCGTTTACATGTCGGTCATCAACACTCACAGTTTTGGCCGATTCTGGCCCGTTTCATGGACTATTACTCATTGTTGGGGTCCCGAAGCGATTTCCATAGTTGTTGAACCCCAAGATGCACTTGCGTGTCAGTCATCAACTCTTTTGGCCGATAATGTCCCGTTTCGTGGACTATTACTCACTGTTTTGGCGTCTCGGAGAGATTTCCACGATTAACGAACCACGAGGTGCGTTTACGTGTCGGTCATCAAGACTCACAGTTTTGGCCGATTTCTACCCGTTTCATGGACTATTGCTCATTGTTTTGGGGTCCCGGAGCGATTTCCATAGTTGTTGAACCCCAAGATGCACTTACGTGTTGGTCATCAACACTCGCGGTTTTGGCAGATTCTGGCCCGTTTCATGGACACTTACTGTTTTGGGGTCCCAGAGTGATTTCCATGAGTAATGAACCCCAGGGTGCGTTTACGTGTCGGTCATCAACACTCACAGTTTTGGCTGATTCTAGCCTATTTCGTGGACTATTTCTCATTGTTTTGGGGTCTCGGAGTGATTCCCACAATTAACGAACCCCAGGTTGCGTTTAAGTGTCGGTCATCAACACTCACAGTTTCGGCTGATTCTGGCCCGTTTTGTGGACTATTACTCACCGTTTTGTCGTCCCAGAGTGATTTCCACGATCAACGAACCCCGAGGTGCGTTTACGTGTCGGTCATCAATACTCACAGTTCTGGCTGATTCTGGCCCGTTTCATGGACTATTACTCATTGTTTTGGGGTCCCGGAGCGGTTTCCATAATTGTTAAAACCCAAGATGCACTTGCGTGTCAGTCATCAACACTCACAGATTTGGCCGATTTTGGTCCGTTTCATGGACTATTACTCTTTGTTTTTGGGTCCCGGAGTGATTTTGTAAGTTGTTGAACCCCAAGAAACGCTTACGTGTCGGTCATCAACACTCGCGGTTTTGACCGATTCTGTCCCGTTTCCTGGACTATTACTCATTGTTTTGGGGTCCCGGAGCGATTTCCATAGTTATTGAACCCCATGATGCGCTTATGTGTCGGTCATCAACACCCACAGTTTTCGCCGATTCTGGCCCGTTTCTTGGACTATTACTCACTGTTTTGGGGTCCCAGAGTGATCTCCACGATTGACGATCCCCGTAGTGCGCTTACGTGTCAGTCATCAACACTCACAGTTTTGGCCAATTCTTGCCCGTTTCGTCAACACTTACACTCACTGTTTTGGGCTCGCGGAGTGATTTCCACGATTAATGAACCCCGGGGTGCGTTTAAGTGTAGTTCAACAACACTTTTGGCCGATAATGTCCCGTTTCGTGGACTATTACTCACTGTTTTGGCATCCCGGAGAGATTTCCACGATTAATGAACCACGAGGTGCGTTTACGTGTCGGTCATCAACACTCACAGTTTTGGCCGATTCTGACCCGTTTCATGGACTATTACTCATCGTTGGGGTCCCGGAGCAATTTCCATAGATGTTGAACCCCAAGATGCACTTGCGTGTCGGTCATCAACACTTTTGGCCGATAATGTCCCGTTTCGTGGACTATTACTCACTGTTTTGGCGTCTCGGAGAGATTTCCACGATTAACGAACCACGAGGTGCGTTTACGTGTCGGTCATCAAGACTCACAGTTTTGGCCGATTCTGGCCCGTTTCATGGACTATTGCTCATTGTTTTGGGGTCCCGGAGCGATTTCCATAGTTGTTGAACCCCAAGATGCACTTACGTGTTGGTCATCAACACTCGCGGTTTTGGCCGATTCTGGCCCATTTCATGGACACTTACTGTTTTGGGGTCCCAGAGTGATTTCCATGAGTAACGAAGCCCAGGGTGCGTTTACGTGTCGGTCATCAACACTCACAGTTTTGGCTGATTCTGGCCTATTTCGTGGACTATTTCTCACTGTTTTGGGGTCCCGGAGTGATTTCCACAATTAACGAACCCCAGGTTGTGTTTAAGTGTCGGTCATCAACACTCACAGTTTCGGCCGATTCTGGCCCGTTTTGTGGACTATTACTCACCGTTTTGTCGTCCCAGAGTGATTTCCACGATCAACAAACCCCGAGGTGCGTTTACGTGTCGGTCATCAATACTCACAGTTCTGGCTGATTCTGGCCCGTTTCATGGACTATTACTCATTGTTTTGGGGTCCCGGAGCGGTTTCCATAATTGTTAAAACCCAAGATGCGCTTGTGTGTCAGCCATCAACACTCACAGATTTGGCCGATTCTGGCCCGTTTCATGGACTATTACTCATTGTTTTTGGGTCCCGGAGTGATTTTCAAAGTTGTTGAACCCCAAGAAACGCTTACGTGTCGGTCATCAACACCCACAGTTTTCACCGATTCTGGCCCGTTTCTTGGACTATTACTCACTGTTTTGGGGTCCCAGAGTGATTTCCACGATTGACGATCCCCGTAGTGCGCTTACGTGTCGGTCATCAACACTCACAGTTTTGGCCGATTCTTGCCCGTTTCGTCAACACTTACACTCACTGTTTTGGGCTCCCGGAGTGATTTCCACAATTAATGAACCCCGGGGTGCGTTTAAGTGTAGTTCAACAACACTTTTGGCCGATAATGTCCCGTTTTGTGGACTATTACTCACTGTTTTGGCATCCCGGAGAGATTTCCACTATTAGTGAACCACGAGGTGCGTTTACGTGTCGGTCATCAACACTCATAGTTTTGGCCGATTCTGGCCCGTTTCATGGACTATTACTCATCGTTGGGGTCCCAGAGCAATTTCCATAGTTGTTGAACCCCAAGATGCACTTGCGTGTCGGTCATCAACACTTTTGGCCGATAATGTCCCGTTTCGTGGACTATTACTCACTGTTTTGGCGTCTCGGAGAGATTTCCACGATTAACGAACCACGAGGTGCGTTTACGTGTCGGTCATCAAGACTCACAGTTTTGGCCGATTCTGGCCCGTTTCATGGACTATTGCTCATTGTTTTGGGGTCCCGGAGCGATTTCCGTAGTTGTTGAACCCCAAGATGCACTTACGTGTTGGTCATCAACACTCGCGGTTTTGGCCGATTCTGGCCCGTTTCATGGACACTTACTGTTTTGGGGTCCTAGAGTGATTTCCATGAGTAACGAACCCCAGGGTGCGTTTACGTGTCGGTCATCAACACTCACAGTTTTGGCTGATTCTGGCCTATTTCGTGGACTATCTCTCACTGTTTTGGGGTCCCGGAGTGATTTCCACAATTAACGAACCCCAGGTTGCGTTCAAGTGTCGGTCATCAACACTCACAGTTTCGGCCGATTCTGGCCCGTTTTGTGGACTATTACTCACCGTTTTGTTGTCCCAGAGTGATTTCCACGATCAACAAACCCCGAGGTGCGTTTACGTGTCGGTCATCAATACTCACAGTTCTGGCTGATTCTGGCCCGTTTCATGGACTATTACTCATTGTTTTGGGGTCCCGGAGCGGTTTCCATAATTGTTAAAACCAAAGATGCGCTTGCGTGTCAGCCATCAACACTCACAGATTTGGCCGATTCTGGCCCGTTTCATGGACTATTACTCATTGTTTTTGGGTCCCGGAGTGATTTTCAAAGTTGTTGAACCCCAAGAAACGCTTACGTGTCGGTCATCAACACCCACAGTTTTCGCCGATTCTGGCCCGTTTCTTGGACTATTACTCACTGTTTTGGGGTCCCAGAGTGATTTCCACGATTGACGATCCCCGTAGTGCGCTTACGTGTCGGTCATCAACACTCACAGTTTTGGCCGATTCTTGCCCGTTTCGTCAACACTTACACTCACTGTTTTGGGCTCCCGGAGTGATTTCCACAATTAATGAACCCCGGGGTGCGTTTAAGTGTAGTTCAACAACACTTTTGGCCGATAATGTCCCGTTTTGTGGACTATTACTCACTGTTTTGGCATCCCGGAGAGATTTCCACTATTAGTGAACCACGAGGTGCGTTTACGTGTCGGTCATCAACACTCATAGTTTTGGCCGATTCTGGCCCGTTTCATGGACTATTACTCATCGTTGGGGTCCCAGAGCAATTTCCATAGTTGTTGAACCCCAAGATGCACTTGCGTGTCGGTCATCAACACTTTTGGCCGATAATGTCCCGTTTCGTGGACTATTACTCACTGTTTTGGCGTCTCGGAGAGATTTCCACGATTAACGAACCACGAGGTGCGTTTACGTGTCGGTCATCAAGACTCACAGTTTTGGCCGATTCTGGCCCGTTTCATGGACTATTGCTCATTGTTTTGGGGTCCCGGAGCGATTTCCGTAGTTGTTGAACCCCAAGATGCACTTACGTGTTGGTCATCAACACTCGCGGTTTTGGCCGATTCTGGCCCGTTTCATGGACACTTACTGTTTTGGGGTCCTAGAGTGATTTCCATGAGTAACGAACCCCAGGGTGCGTTTACGTGTCGGTCATCAACACTCACAGTTTTGGCTGATTCTGGCCTATTTCGTGGACTATCTCTCACTGTTTTGGGGTCCCGGAGTGATTTCCACAATTAACGAACCCCAGGTTGCATTCAAGTGTCGGTCATCAACACTCACAGTTTCGGCCGATTCTGGCCCGATTTGTGGACTATTACTCACCGTTTTGTCGTCCCAGAGTGATTTCCACGATCAACAAACCCCGAGGTGCGTTTACGTGTCGGTCATCAATACTCACAGTTCTGGCTGATTCTGGCCCGTTTCATGGACTATTACTCATTGTTTTGGGGTCCCGGTGTGGTTTCCATAATTGTTAAAACCAAAGATGCGCTTGCGTGTCAGCCATCAACACTCACAGATTTGGCCGATTCTGGCCCGTTTCATGGACTATTACTCATTGTTTTTGGGTCCCGGAGTGATTTTCAAAGTTGTTGAACCCCAAGAAACGCTTACGTGTCGGTCATGAACACCCACAGTTTTCGCCGATTCTGGCCCGTTTCTTGGACTATTACTCACTGTTTTGGGGTCCCAGAGTGATTTCCACGATTGATGATCCCCGTAGTGCGCTTACGTGTCGGTCATCAACACTCATAGTTTTGGCCGATTCTTGCCCGTTTCGTCAACACTTACACTCACTGTTTTGGGCTACCGGAGTGATTTCCACAATTAATGAATCCCGGGGTGCGTTTAAGTGTAGTTCAACAACACTTTTGGCCGATAATGTCCCGTTTTGTGGACTATTACTCACTGTTTTGGCATCCCGGAGAGATTTCCATGATTAGTGAACCACGAGGTGCGTTTACGTGTCGGTCATCAACACTCATAGTTTTGGCCGATTCTGGCCCGTTTCATGGACTATTACTCATCGTTGGGGTCCCGGAGCAATTTCCATAGTTGCTGAACCCCAAGATGCACTTGCGTGTCGGTCATCAACACTTTTGGCGATAATGTCCCGTTTCGTGGACTATTACTCACTGTTTTGGCGTCTCGGAGAGATTTCCACGATTAACGAACCACGAGGTGCGTTTACGTGTCGGTCATCAAGACTCACAGTTTTGGCCGATTCTGGCCCGTTTCATGGACTATTGCTCATTGTTTTGGGGTCCCGGAGCGATTTCCATAGTTGTTGAACCCCAAGATGCACTTACGTGTTGGTCATCAACACTCGCGGTTTTGGCCGATTCTGGCCCGTTTCATGGACACTTACTGTTTTGGGGTCCTAGAGTGATTTCCATGAGTAACGAACCCCAGGGTGCGTTTACGTGTCGGTCATCAACACTCACAGTTTTGGCTGATTCTGGCCTATTTCGTGGACTATCTCTCACTGTTTTGGGGTCCCGGAGTGATTTCCACAATTAACGAACCCCAGGTTGCGTTCAAGTGTCGGTCATCAACACTCACAGTTTCCGCCGATTCTGGCCCGTTTTGTGGACTATTACTCACCGTTTTGTCGTCCCAGAGTGATTTCCACGATCACCGAACCCCGAGGTGCGTTTACGTGTCGGTCATCAATACTCACAGTTCTGGCTGATTCTGGCCCGTTTCATGGACTATTACTCATTGTTTTGGGGTCCCCGAGCGGTTTCCATAATTGTTAAAGCCAAAGATGCGCTTGCGTGTCAGCCATCAACACTCACAGATTTGGCCGATTCTGGCCCGTTTCATGGACTATTACTCATTGTTTTTGGGTCCCGGAGTGATTTTCAAAGTTGTTGAATCCCAAGAAACGCTTACGTGTCGGTCATCAACACCCATAGTTTTCGCCAATTCTGGCCCGTTTCTTGGACTATTACTCACTGTTTTGGGGTCCCAGAGTGATTTCCACGATTGACGATCCCCGTAGTGCGCTTACGTGTCGGTCATCAACACTCACAGTTTTGGCCGATTCTTGCCCGTTTCGTCAACACTTACACTCACTGTTTTGGGCTCCCGGAGTGATTTCCACAATTAATGAACCCCGGGGTGCGTTTAAGTGTAGTTCAACAACACTTTTGGCCGATAATGTCCCGTTTTGTGGACTATTACTCACTGTTTTGGCATCCCGGAGAGATTTCCACGATTAGTGAACCACGAGGTGCGTTTACGTGTCGGTCATCAACACTCATAGTTTTGGCCGATTCTGGCCCGTTTCATGGACTATTACTCATCGTTGGGGTCCCGGAGCAATTTCCATAGTTGTTGAACCCCAAGATGCACTTGTGTGTCGGTCATCAACACTTTTGGCCGATAATGTCCCGTTTCGTGGACTATTACTCACTGTTTTGGCGTCTCGGAGAGATTTCCACGATTAACGAACCACGAGGTGCGTTTACGTGTCGGTCATCAAGACTCACAGTTTTGGCCGATTCTGGCCCGTTTCATGGACTATTGCTCATTGTTTTGGGGTCCCGGAGAGATTTCCGTAGTTGTTGAACCCCAAGATGCACTTACGTGTTGGTCATCAACACTCGCGGTTTTGGCCGATTCTGGCCCGTTTCATGGACACTTACTGTTTTGGGGTCCCAGATTGATTTCCATGAGTAACGAACCCCAGGGTGCGTTTACGTGTCGGTCATCAACACTCACAGTTTTGGCCGATTCTGGCCCGTTTCATGGACTATTACTCATTGTTGGGGTCCCGGAGCGATTTCCATAGTTGTTGAACCCCAAGATGCACTTGCGTGTCGGTCATCAACACTTTTGGCCGATAATGTCCCGTTTCGTGGACTATTACTCACTGTTTTGGGGTCTCGGAGAGATTTCCACGATTAACAAACCACGAGGTGCGTTTACGTGTCGGTCATCAAGACTCACAGTTTTGGCCGATTTCTGCCCGTTTCATGGACTATTGCTCATTGTTTTGGGGTCCCGGAGCGATTTCCATAGTTGTTGAACCCCAAGATGCACTTACGTGTTAGTCATCAACACTCGCGGTTTTGGCCGATTCTGGCCCGTTTCATGGACACTTACTGTTTTGGGGTCCCGGAGTGATTTCCACAATTAACGAACCCCAGGTTGCGTTCAAGTGTCGGTCATCAACACTCACGGTTTCGGCCGATTCTGGCCCGTTTTGTGGACTATTACTCACCGTTTTGTCGTCCAAGAGTGATTTCCACGATCTACGAACCCCGAGGTGCGTTTACGTGTCGGTCATCAATACTCACAGTTCTGCCTGATTCTGGCCCGTTTCATGGACTATTACTCATTGTTTTGGGGTCCCGGAGCGGTTTCCATAATTGTTAAAACCCAAGATGCGCTTGCGTGTCAGCCATCAACACTCACAGATTTGGCCGATTCTGGCCCGTTTCATGGACTATTACTCATTGTTTTTGGGTCCCGGAGTGATTTTCAAAGTTGTTGAACCCCAAGAAACGCTTACGTGTCGGTCATGAACACCCACAGTTTTCGCCGATTCTGGCCCGTTTCTTGGACTATTACTCACTGTTTTGGGGTCCCAGAGTGATTTCCACGATTGACGATCCCCGTAGTGCGCTTACATGTCGGTCATCAACACTCACAGTTTTGGCCGATTCTTGCCCGTTTCGTCAACACTTACACTCACTGTTTTGGGCTCCCGGAGTGATTTCCACAATTAATGAATCCCGTGGTGCGTTTAAGTGTCGTTCAACAAATCTTTTGGCCGATAATGTCCCGTTTTGTGGACTATTACTCACTGTTTTGGCATCCCGGAGAGATTTCCACGATTAGTGAACCACGAGGTGCGTTTACGTGTCGGTCATCAACACTCATAGTTTTGGCCGATTCTGGCCCGTTTCATGGACTATTACTCATCGTTGGGGTCCCGGAGCAATTTCCATAGTTGTTGAACCCCAAGATGCACTTGCGTGTCGGTCATCAACACTTTTGGCGATAATGTCCCGTTTCGTGGACTATTACTCACTGTTTTGGCGTCTCGGAGAGATTTCCACGATTAACGAACCACGAGGTGCGTTTACGTGTCGGTCATCAAGACTCACAGTTTTGGCCGATTCTGGCCCGTTTCATGGACTATTGCTCATTGTTTTGGGGTCCTGGAGCGATTTCCATAGTTGTTGAACCCCAAGATGCACTTACGTGTTGGTCATCAACACTCGCGGTTTTGGCCGATTCTGGCCCGTTTCATGGACACTTACTGTTTTGGGGTCCTAGAGTGATTTCCATGAGTAACGAACCCCAGGGTGCGTTTACGTGTCGGTCATCAACACTCACAGTTTTGGCTGATTCTGGCCTATTTCGTGGACTATCTCTCACTGTTTTGGGGTCCCGGAGTGATTTCCACAATTAACGAACCCCAGGTTGCATTCAAGTGTCGGTCATCAACACTCACAGTTTCGGCCGATTCTGGCCCGATTTGTGGACTATTACTCACCGTTTTGTCGTCCCAGAGTGATTTCCACGATCAACAAACCCCGAGGTGCGTTTACGTGTCGGTCATCAATACTCACAGTTCTGGCTGATTCTGGCCCGTTTCATGGACTATTACTCATTGTTTTGGGGTCCCGGTGTGGTTTCCATAATTGTTAAAACCAAAGATGCGCTTGCGTGTCAGCCATCAACACTCACAGATTTGGCCGATTCTGGCCCGTTTCATGGACTATTACTCATTGTTTTTGGGTCCCGGAGTGATTTTCAAAGTTGTTGAACCCCAAGAAACGCTTACGTGTCGGTCATGAACACCCACAGTTTTCGCCGATTCTGGCCCGTTTCTTGGACTATTACTCACTGTTTTGGGGTCCCAGAGTGATTTCCACGATTGACGATCCCCGTAGTGCGCTTACGTGTCGGTCATCAACACTCATAGTTTTGGCCGATTCTTGCCCGTTTCGTCAACACTTACACTCACTGTTTTGGGCTCCCGGAGTGATTTCCACAATTAATGAATCCCGGGGTGCGTTTAAGTGTAGTTCAACAACACTTTTGGCCGATAATGTCCCGTTTTGTGGACTATTACTCACTGTTTTGGCATCCCGGAGAGATTTCCATGATTAGTGAACCACGAGGTGCGTTTACGTGTCGGTCATCAACACTCATAGTTTTGGCCGATTCTGGCCCGTTTCATGGACTATTACTCATCGTTGGGGTCCCGGAGCAATTTCCATAGTTGCTGAACCCCAAGATGCACTTGCGTGTCGGTCATCAACACTTTTGGCGATAATGTCCCGTTTCGTGGACTATTACTCACTGTTTTGGCGTCTCGGAGAGATTTCCACGATTAACGAACCACGAGGTGCGTTTACGTGTCGGTCATCAAGACTCACAGTTTTGGCCGATTCTGGCCCGTTTCATGGACTATTGCTCATTGTTTTGGGGTCCCGGAGCGATTTCCATAGTTGTTGAACCCCAAGATGCACTTACGTGTTGGTCATCAACACTCGCGGTTTTGGCCGATTCTGGCCCGTTTCATGGACACTTACTGTTTTGGGGTCCTAGAGTGATTTCCATGAGTAACGAACCCCAGGGTGCGTTTACGTGTCGGTCATCAACACTCACAGTTTTGGCTGATTCTGGCCTATTTCGTGGACTATCTCTCACTGTTTTGGGGTCCCGGAGTGATTTCCACAATTAACGAACCCCAGGTTGCGTTCAAGTGTCGGTCATCAACACTCATAGTTTCCGCCGATTCTGGCCCGTTTTGTGGACTATTACTCACCGTTTTGTCGTCCCAGAGTGATTTCCACGATCACCGAACCCCGAGGTGCGTTTACGTGTCGGTCATCAATACTCACAGTTCTGGCTGATTCTGGCCCGTTTCATGGACTATTACTCATTGTTTTGGGGTCCCCGAGCGGTTTCCATAATTGTTAAAGCCAAAGATGCGCTTGCGTGTCAGCCATCAACACTCACAGATTTGGCCGATTCTGGCCCGTTTCATGGACTATTACTCATTGTTTTTGGGTCCCGGAGTGATTTTCAAAGTTGTTGAATCCCAAGAAACGCTTACGTGTCGGTCATCAACCCCCACAGTTTTCGCCAATTCTGGCCCGTTTCTTGGACTATTACTCACTGTTTTGGGGTCCCAGAGTGATTTCCACGATTGACGATCCCCGTAGTGCGCTTACGTGTCGGTCATCAACACTCACAGTTTTGGCCGATTCTTGCCCGTTTCGTCAACACTTACACTCACTGTTTTGGGCTCCCGGAGTGATTTCCACAATTAATGAACCCCGGGGTGCGTTTAAGTGTAGTTCAACAACACTTTTGGCCGATAATGTCCCGTTTTGTGGACTATTACTCACTGTTTTGGCATCCCGGAGAGATTTCCACGATTAGTGAACCACGAGGTGCGTTTACGTGTCGGTCATCAACACTCATAGTTTTGGCCGATTCTGGCCCGTTTCATGGACTATTACTCATCGTTGGGGTCCCGGAGCAATTTCCATAGTTGTTGAACCCCAAGATGCACTTGTGTGTCGGTCATCAACACTTTTGGCCGATAATGTCCCGTTTCGTGGACTATTACTCACTGTTTTGGCGTCTCGGAGAGATTTCCACGATTACCGAACCACGAGGTGCGTTTACGTGTCGGTCATCAAGACTCACAGTTTTGGCCGATTCTGGCCCGTTTCATGGACTATTGCTCATTGTTTTGGGGTCCCGGAGAGATTTCCGTAGTTGTTGAACCCCAAGATGCACTTACGTGTTGGTCATCAACACTCGCGGTTTTGGCCGATTCTGGCCCGTTTCATGGACACTTACTGTTTTGGGGTCCCAGAGTGATTTCCATGAGTAACGAACCCCAGGGTGCGTTTACGTGTCGGTCATCAACACTCACAGTTTTGGCCGATTCTGGCCCGTTTCATGGACTATTACTCATTGTTGGGGTCCCGGAGCGATTTCCATAGTTGTTGAACCCCAAGATGCACTTGCGTGTCGGTCATCAACACTTTTGGCCGATAATGTCCCGTTTCGTGGACTATTACTCACTGTTTTGGGGTCTCGGAGAGATTTCCACGATTAACAAACCACGAGGTGCGTTTACGTGTCGGTCATCAAGACTCACAGTTTTGGCCGATTTCTGCCCGTTTCATGGACTATTGCTCATTGTTTTGGGGTCCCGGAGCGATTTCCATAGTTGTTGAACCCCAAGATGCACTTACGTGTTGGTCATCAACACTCGCGGTTTTGGCCGATTCTGGCCCGTTTCATGGACACTTACTGTTTTGGGGTCCCGGAGTGATTTCCACAATTAACGAACCCCAGGTTGCGTTCAAGTGTCGGTCATCAACACTCACGGTTTCGGCCGATTCTGGCCCGTTTTGTGGACTATTACTCACCGTTTTGTCGTCCAAGAGTGATTTCCACGATCTACGAACCCCGAGGTGCGTTTACGTGTCGGTCATCAATACTCACAGTTCTGCCTGATTCTGGCCCGTTTCATGGACTATTACTCATTGTTTTGGGGTCCCGGAGCGGTTTCCATAATTGTTAAAACCCAAGATGCGCTTGCGTGTCAGCCATCAACACTCACAGATTTGGCCGATTCTGGCCCGTTTCATGGACTATTACTCATTGTTTTTGGGTCCCGGAGTGATTTTCAAAGTTGTTGAACCCCAAGAAACGCTTACGTGTCGGTCATGAACACCCACAGTTTTCGCCGATTCTGGCCCGTTTCTTGGACTATTACTCACTGTTTTGGGGTCCCAGAGTGATTTCCACGATTGACGATCCCCGTAGTGCGCTTACATGTCGGTCATCAACACTCACAGTTTTGGCCGATTCTTGCCCGTTTCGTCAACACTTACACTCACTGTTTTGGGCTCCCGGAGTGATTTCCACAATTAATGAATCCCGTGGTGCGTTTAAGTGTCGTTCAACAAATCTTTTGGCCGATAATGTCCCGTTTTGTGGACTATTACTCACTGTTTTGGCATCCCGGAGAGATTTCCACGATTAGTGAACCACGAGGTGCGTTTACGTGTCGGTCATCAACACTCATAGTTTTGGCCGATTCTGGCCCGTTTCATGGACTATTACTCATCGTTGGGGTCCCGGAGAAATTTCCATAGTTGTTGAACCCCAAGATGCACTTGCGTGTCGGTCATCAACACTTTTGGCGATAATGTCCCGTTTCGTGGACTATTACTCACTGTTTTGGCGTCTCGGAGAGATTTCCACGATTAACGAACCACGAGGTGCGTTTACGTGTCGGTCATCAAGACTCACAGTTTTGGCCGATTCTGGCCCGTTTCATGGACTATTGCTCATTGTTTTGGGGTCCTGGAGCGATTTCCATAGTTGTTGAACCCCAAGATGCACTTACGTGTTGGTCATCAACACTCGCGGTTTTGGCCGATTCTGGCCCGTTTCATGGACACTTACTCTTTTGGGGTCCTAGAGTGATTTCCATGAGTAACGAACCCCAGGGTGCGTTTACGTGTCGGTCATCAACACTCACAGTTTTGGCTGATTCTGGCCTATTTCGTGGACTATCTCTCACTGTTTTGGGGTCCCGGAGTGATTTCCACAATTAACGAACCCCAGGTTGCGTTCAAGTGTCGGTCATCAACACTCACAGTTTCGGCCGATTCTGGCCCGTTTCATGGACTATTACTCATTGTTTTTGGGTCCCGGAGTGATTTTCAAAGTTGTTGAACCCCAAGAAACGCTTACGTGTCGGTCATGAACACCCACAGTTTTCGCCGATTCTGGCCCGTTTCTTGGACTATTACTCACTGTTTTGGGGTCCCAGAGTGATTTCCACGATTGACGATCCCCGTAGTGCGCTTACATGTCGGTCATCAACACTCACAGTTTTGGCCGATTCTTGCCCGTTTCGTCAACACTTACACTCACTGTTTTGGGCTCCCGGAGTGATTTCCACAATTAATGAATCCCGGGGTGCATTTAAGTGTCGTTCAACAAATCTTTTGGCCGATAATGTCCCGTTTTGTGGACTATTACTCACTGTTTTGGCATCCCGGAGAGATTTCCACGATTAGTGAACCACGAGGTGCGTTTACGTGTCGGTCATCAACACTCATAGTTTTGGCCGATTCTGGCCCGTTTCATGGACTATTACTCATCGTTGGGGTCCCGGAGCAATTTCCATAGTTGTTGAACCCCAAGATGCACTTGCGTGTCGGTCATCAACACTTTTGGCGATAATGTCCCGTTTCGTGGACTATTACTCACTGTTTTGGCGTCTCGGAGAGATTTCCACGATTAACGAACCACGAGGTGCGTTTACGT
Organism: Triticum timopheevii; assembly: GCA_963921465.1. Lineage (NCBI taxonomy): Eukaryota > Viridiplantae > Streptophyta > Magnoliopsida > Poales > Poaceae > Triticum > Triticum timopheevii. Next base: position 669,827,257 of record OY997266.1, on the reverse strand, counting down.
GTCGGTCATCAAGACTCACAGTTTTGGCCGATTCTGGCCCGTTTCATGGACTATTGCTCATTGTTTTGGGGTCCTGGAGCGATTTCCATAGTTGTTGAACCCCAAGATGCACTTACGTGTTGGTCATCAACACTCGCGGTTTTGGCCGATTCTGGCCCGTTTCATGGACACTTACTCTTTTGGGGTCCTAGAGTGATTTCCATGAGTAACGAACCCCAGGGTGCGTTTACGTGTCGGTCATCAACACTCACAGTTTTGGCTGATTCTGGCCTATTTCGTGGACTATCTCTCACTGTTTTGGGGTCCCGGAGTGATTTCCACAATTAACGAACCCCAGGTTGCGTTCAAGTGTCGGTCATCAACACTCACAGTTTCGGCCGATTCTGGCCCGTTTCATGGACTATTACTCATTGTTTTTGGGTCCCGGAGTGATTTTCAAAGTTGTTGAACCCCAAGAAACGCTTACGTGTCGGTCATGAACACCCACAGTTTTCGCCGATTCTGGCCCGTTTCTTGGACTATTACTCACTGTTTTGGGGTCCCAGAGTGATTTCCACGATTGACGATCCCCGTAGTGCGCTTACATGTCGGTCATCAACACTCACAGTTTTGGCCGATTCTTGCCCGTTTCGTCAACACTTACACTCACTGTTTTGGGCTCCCGGAGTGATTTCCACAATTAATGAATCCCGGGGTGCGTTTAAGTGTCGTTCAACAAATCTTTTGGCCGATAATGTCCCGTTTTGTGGACTATTACTCACTGTTTTGGCATCCCGGAGAGATTTCCACGATTAGTGAACCACGAGGTGCGTTTACGTGTCGGTCATCAACACTCATAGTTTTGGCCGATTCTGGCCCGTTTCATGGACTATTACTCATCGTTGGGGTCCCGGAGCAATTTCCATAGTTGTTGAACCCCAAGATGCACTTGCGTGTCGGTCATCAACACTTTTGGCGATAATGTCCCGTTTCGTGGACTATTACTCACTGTTTTGGCGTCTCGGAGAGATTTCCACGATTAACGAACCACGAGGTGCGTTTACGTGTCGGTCATCAAGACTCACAGTTTTGGCCGATTCTGGCCCGTTTCATGGACTATTGCTCATTGTTTTGGGGTCCTGGAGCGATTTCCATAGTTGTTGAACCCCAAGATGCACTTACGTGTTGGTCATCAACACTCGCGGTTTTGGCCGATTCTGGCCCGTTTCATGGACACTTACTGTTTTGGGGTCCTAGAGTGATTTCCATGAGTAACGAACCCCAGGGTGCGTTTACGTGTCGGTCATCAACACTCACAGTTTTGGCTGATTCTGGCCTATTTCGTGGACTATCTCTCACTGTTTTGGGGTCCCGGAGTGATTTCCACAATTAACGAACCCCAGGTTGCGTTCAAGTGTCGGTCATCAACACTCACAGTTTCGGCCGATTCTGGCCCGTTTTGTGGACTATTACTCACCGTTTTGTCGTCCCAGAGTGATTTCCACGATCACCGAACCCCGAGGTGCGTTTACGTGTCGGTCATCAATACTCACAGTTCTGGCTGATTCTGGCCCGTTTCATGGACTATTACTCATTGTTTTGGGGTCCCGGAGCGGTTTCCATAATTGTTAAAGCCAAAGATGCGCTTGCGTGTCAGCCATCAACACTCACAGATTTGGCCGATTCTGGCCCGTTTCATGGACTATTACTCATTGTTTTTGGGTCCCGGAGTGATTTTCAAAGTTGTTGAATCCCAAGAAACGCTTACGTGTCGGTCATCAACACCCACAGTTTTCGCCGATTCTGGCCCGTTTCTTGGACTATTACTCACTGTTTTGGGGTCCCAGAGTGATTTCCACGATTGACGATCCCCGTAGTGCGCTTACGTGTCGGTCATCAACACTCACAGTTTTGGCCGATTCTTGCCCGTTTCGTCAACACTTACACTCACTGTTTTGGGCTCCCGGAGTGATTTCCACAATTAATGAACCCCGGGGTGCGTTTAAGTGTAGTTCAACAACACTTTTGGCCGATAATGTCCCGTTTTGTGGACTATTACTCACTGTTTTGGCATCCCGGAGAGATTTCCACGATTAGTGAACCACGAGGTGCGTTTACGTGTCGGTCATCAACACTCATAGTTTTGGCCGATTCTGGCCCGTTTCATGGACTATTACTCATCGTTGGGGTCCCGGAGCAATTTCCATAGTTGTTGAACCCCAAGATGCACTTGTGTGTCGGTCATCAACACTTTTGGCCGATAATGTCCCGTTTCGTGGACTATTACTCACTGTTTTGGCGTCTCGGAGAGATTTCCACGATTAACGAACCACGAGGTGCGTTTACGTGTCGGTCATCAAGACTCACAGTTTTGGCCGATTCTGGCCCGTTTCATGGACTATTGCTCATTGTTTTGGGGTCCCGGAGAGATTTCCGTAGTTGTTGAACCCCAAGATGCACTTACGTGTTGGTCATCAACACTCGCGGTTTTGGCCGATTCTGGCCCGTTTCATGGACACTTACTGTTTTGGGGTCCCAGAGTGATTTCCATGAGTAACGAACCCCAGGCTGCGTTTACGTGTCGGTCATCAACACTCACAGTTTTGGCCGATTCTGGCCCGTTTCATGGACTATTACTCATTGTTGGGGTCCCGGAGCGATTTCCATAGTTGTTGAACCCCAAGAAGCACTTGTGTGTCGGTCATCAACACTTTTGGCCGATAATGTCCCGTTTCGTGGACTATTACTCACTGTTTTGTCGTCTCGGAGAGATTTCCACGATTAACAAACCACGAGGTGCGTTTACGTGTCGGTCATCAAGACTCACAGTTTTGGCCGATTTCAGCCCGTTTCATGGACTATTGCTCATTGTTTTGGGGTCCCGGAGCGATTTCCATAGTTGTTGAACCCCAAGATGCACTTACGTGTTGGTCATCAACACTCGCGGTTTGGGCCGATTCTGGCCCGTTTCATGGACACTTACTGTTTTGGGGTCCCGGAGTGATTTCCACAATTAACGAACCCCAGGTTGCGTTCAAGTGTCGGTCATCAACACTCACGGTTTCGGCCGATTTTGGCCCGTTTTGTGGACTATTACTCACCGTTTTGTCGTCCCAGAGTGATTTCCACGATCTACGAACCCCGAGGTGCGTTTACGTGTCGGTCATCAATACTCACAGTTCTGCCTGATTCTGGCCCGTTTCATGGACTATTACTCATTGTTTTGGGGTCCCGGAGCGGTTTCCATAATTGTTAAAACCCAAGATGCGCTTGCGTGTCAGCCATCAACACTCACAGATTTGGCCGATTCTGGCCCGTTTCATGGACTATTACACATTGTTTTTGGGTCCCGGAGTGATTTTCAAAGTTGTTGAACCCCAAGAAACGCTTACGTGTCGGTCATGAACACCCACAGTTTTCGCCGATTCTGGCCCGTTTCTTGGACTATTACTCACTGTTTTGGGGTCCCAGAGTGATTTCCACGATTGAAGATCCCCGTAGTGCGCTTACATGTCGGTCATCAACACTCACAGTTTTGGCCGATTCTTGCCCGTTTCGTCAACACTTACACTCACTGTTTTGGGCTCCCGGAGTGATTTCCACAATTAATGAATCCCGGGGTGCGTTTAAGTGTCGTTCAACAAATCTTTTGGCCGATAATGTCCCGTTTTGTGGACTATTACTCACTGTTTTGGCATCCCGGAGAGATTTCCACGATTAGTGAACCACGAGGAGCGTTTATGTGTCGGTCATCAACACTCATAGTTTTGGCCGATTCTGGCCCGTTTCATGGACTATTACTCATCGTTGGGGTCCCGGAGCAATTTCCATAGTTGTTGAACCCCAAGATGCACTTGCGTGTCGGTCATCAACACTTTTGGCGATAATGTCCCGTTTCGTGGACTATTACTCACTGTTTTGGCGTCTCGGAGAGATTTCCACGATTAACGAACCACGAGGTGCGTTTACGTGTCGGTCATCAAGACTCACAGTTTTGGCCGATTCTGGCCCGTTTCATGGACTATTGCTCATTGTTTTGGGGTCCTGGAGCGATTTCCATAGTTGTTGAACCCCAAGATGCACTTACGTGTTGGTCATCAACACTCGCGGTTTTGGCCGATTCTGGCCCGTTTCATGGACACTTACTGTTTTGGGGTCCTAGAGTGATTTCCATGATTAACGAACCCCAGGGTGCGTTTACGTGTCGGTCATCAACACTCACAGTTTTGGCTGATTCTGGCCTATTTCGTGGACTATCTCTCACTGTTTTGGGGTCCCGGAGTGATTTCCACAATTAACGAACCCCAGGTTGCGTTCAAGTGTCGGTCATCAACACTCACAGTTTCGGCCGATTCTGGCCCGTTTTGTGGACTATTACTCACCGTTTTGTCGTCCCAGAGTGATTTCCACGATCACCGAACCCCGAGGTGCGTTTACGTGTCGGTCATCAATACTCACAGTTCTGGCTGATTCTGGCCCGTTTCATGGACTATTACTCATTGTTTTGGGGTCCCGGAGCGGTTTCCATAATTGTTAAAGCCAAAGATGCGCTTGCGTGTCAGCCATCAACACTCACAGATTTGGCCGATTCTGGCCCGTTTCATGGACTATTACTCATTGTTTTTGGGTCCCGGAGTGATTTTCAAAGTTCTTGAACCCCAAGAAACGCTTACGTGTCGGTCATCAACACCCACAGTTTTCGCCGATTCTGGCCCGTTTCTTGGACTATTACTCACTGTTTTGGGGTCCCAGAGTGATTTCCACGATTGACGATCCCCGTAGTGCGCTTACGTGTCGGTCATCAACACTCACAGTTTTGGCCGATTCTTGCCCGTTTCGTCAACACTTACACTCACTGTTTTGGGCTCCCGGAGTGATTTCCACAATTAATGAACCCCGGGGTGCGTTTAAGTGTAGTTCAACAACACTTTTGGCCGATAATGTCCCGTTTTGTGGACTATTACTCACTGTTTTGGCATCCCGGAGAGATTTCCACGATTAGTGAACCACGAGGTGCGTTTACGTGTCGGTCATCAACACTCATAGTTTTGGCCGATTCTGGCCCGTTTCATGGACTATTACTCATCGTTGGGGTCCCGGAGCAATTTCCATAGTTGTTGAACCCCAAGATGCACTTGTGTGTCGGTCATCAACACTTTTGGCCGATAATGTCCCGTTTCGTGGACTATTACTCACTGTTTTGGCGTCTCGGAGAGATTTCCACGATTAACGAACCACGAGGTGCGTTTACGTGTCGGTCATCAAGACTCACAGTTTTGGCCGATTCTGGCCCGTTTCATGGACTATTGCTCATTGTTTTGGGGTCCCGGAGAGATTTCCGTAGTTGTTGAACCCCAAGATGCACTTACGTGTTGGTCATCAACACTCGCGGTTTTGGCCGATTCTGGCCCGTTTCATGGAGACTTACTGTTTTGGGGTCCCAGAGTGATTTCCATGAGTAACGAACCCCAGGGTGCGTTTACGTGTCGGTCATCAACACTCACAGTTTTGGCCGATTCTGGCCCGTTTCATGGACTATTACTCATTGTTGGGGTCCCGGAGCGATTTCCATAGTTGTTGAACCCCAAGATGCACTTGCGTGTCGGTCATCAACACTTTTGGCCGATAATGTCCCGTTTCGTGGACTATTACTCACTGTTTTGGCGTCTCGGAGAGATTTCCACGATTAAGGAACCACGAGGTGCGTTTACGTGTCGGTCATCAAGACTCACAGTTTTGGCCGATTTCTGCCCGTTTCATGGACTATTGCTCATTGTTTTGGGGTCCCGGAGCGATTTCCATAGTTGTTGAACCCCAAGATGCACTTACATGTTGGTCATCAACACTCGCGGTTTTGGCCGATTCTGGCCCGTTTCATGGACACTTACTGTTTTGGGGTCCCGGAGTGATTTCCACAATTAACGAACCCCAGGTTGCGTTCAAGTGTCGGTCATCAACACTCACAGTTTCGGCCGATTCTGGCCCGTTTTGTGGACTATTACTCACCGTTTTGTCGTCCCAGAGTGATTTCCACGATCTACGAACCCCGAGGTGCGTTTACGTGTCGGTCATCAATACTCACAGTTCTGGCTGATTCTGGCCCATTTCATGGACTATTACTCATTGTTTTGGGGTCCCGGAGCGGTTTCCATAATTGTTAAAACCCAAGATGCACTTGCGTGTCAGTCATCAACACTCACAGATTTGGCCGATTCTGGCCCGTTTCATGGACTATCACTCATTGTTTTTGGGTCCCGGAGTGATTTTCAAAGTTGTTGAACCCCAAGAAACGCTTACGTGTCAGTCATCAACAGTCGCGGTTTTGACCGATTATGTCCCGTTTCTCGGACTATTACTCATTGTTTTGGGGTCCCGGAGCGATTTCCATAGTTATTGAACCCCATGTTGCGCTTATATGTCGGTCATCAACACCCACAGTTTTCGCCGATTCTGGCCCGTTTCTTGGACTATTACTCACTGTTTTGGGGTCCCAGAGTGATTTCCACGATTGACGATCCCCGTAGTGCGCTTACGTGTCGGTCATCAACACTCACAGTTTTGGCCGATTCTTGCCCGTTTCGTCAACACTTACACTCACTGTTTTGGGCTCCCGGAGTGATTTCCACGATTAATGAACCCCGGGGTGCGTTTAAGTGTAGTTCAACAACACTTTTGGCCGATAATGTCCCGTTTCGTGGACTATTACTCACTGTTTTGGCATCCCGGAGAGATTTCCACGATTAATGAACCACGAGGTGCGTTTACGTGTCCGTCATCAACACTCACAGTTTTGGCCGATTCTGACCCGTTTCATGGACTATTACTCATCGTTGGGGTCCCGGAGCAATTTCCATAGTTGTTGAACCCCAAGATGCACTTGCGTGTCGGTCATCAACACTTTTGGCCGATAATGTCCCGTTTCGTAGACTATGACTCACTGTTTTGGCGTCTCGGAGAGATTTCCACGATTAACGAACCACGAGGTGCGTTTACGTGTCGGTCATCAAGACTCACAGTTTTGGCCGATTCTGGCCCGTTTCATGGACAATTGCTCATTGTTCTGGGGTCCCGGAGCGATTTCCATAGTTGTTGAACCCCAAGATGCACTTACGTGTTGGTCATCAACACTCGCGGTTTTGGCCGATTCTGGCCCATTTCATGGACACTTACTGTTTTGGGGTCCCAGAGTGATTTCCATGAGTAACGAACCCCAAGGTGCGTTTACGTGTCGGTCATCAACACTCACAGTTTTGGCTGATTCTGGCCTATTTCGTGGACTATTTCTCACTGTTTTGGGGTCCCGGAGTGATTTCAATTAACGAACCCCAGGTTGCGTTTAAGTGTCGGTCATCAACACTCACAGTTTCGGCCGATTCTGGCCCGTTCTGTGGACTATTACTCACCGTTTTGTCGTCCCAGAGTGATTTCCACGATCAACAAACCCCGAGGTGCGTTTACGTGTCGGTCATCAATACTCACAGTTCTGGCTGATTCTGGCCCGTTTCATGGACTATTACTCATTGTTTTGGGGTCCCGGAGCGGTTTCCATAATTGTTAAAACCCAAGATGCGCTTGCGTGTCAGCCATCAACACTCACAGATTTGGCCGATTCTGGCCCGTTTCATGGACTATTACTCATTGTTTTGGGGTCCCGGAGCGATTTCCATAGTTATTGAACCCCATGATGCGCTTATATGTCAGTCATCAACACCCACAGTTTTCGCCAATTCTGGCCCGTTTCTTGGACTATTACTCACTGTTTTGGGGTCCCAGATTGATTTCCACGATTGATGATCCCCGTACTGTGCTTACGTATCGGTCGTCAACACTCACAGTTTTGGCCGATTCTTGCCCGTTTCGTCAACACTTACACTCACTGTTTTGGGCTCCCGGAGTGATTTCCATGATTAATGAACCCCGGGGTGCGTTTAAGTGTAGTTCAACAAATCTTTTGGTCGATAATGTCCCGTTTCGTGGACTATTACTCACTGTTTTGGCATCCCGGTGAGATTTCCACGATTAATGAACCACGAGGTGCGTTTACGTGTCGGTCATCAACACTCACAGTTTTGGCCGATTATGGCCCGTTTCATGGACTATTACTCATCGTAGCGGTCCCGGAGCAATTTCCATAGTTGTTGAACCCCAAGATGCACTTGCGTGTCGGTCATCAACACTTTTGGCCGATAATGTCCCGTTTCGTAGACTATTACTCACTGTTTTGGCGTCTCGGAGAGATTTCCACGATTAACGAACCACGAGGTGCGTTTACGTGTCGGTCATCAAGACTCACAGTTTTGGCCGATTCTGGCCCGTTTCATGGACAATTGCTCATTGTTCTGGGGTCCCGGAGCGATTTCCATAGTTCTTGAACCCCAAGATGCACTTACGTGTTGGTCATCAACACTCGCGGTTTTGGCCGATTCTGGCCCATTTCATCGACACTTACTGTTTTGGGGTCCCAGAGTGATTTCCATGAGTAACGAACCCCAGGGTGCGTTTACGTGTCGGTCATCAACACTCACAGTTTTGGCTGATTCTGGCCTATTTCGTGGACTATTTCTCACTGTTTTGGGGTCCCGGAGTGATTTCCACAATTAACGAACCCCAGGTTGCGTTTAAGTGTCGGTCATCAACACTCACAGTTTCGGCCGATTCTGGCCCGTTTTGTGGACTATTACTCACCGTTTTGTCGTCCCAGAGTGATTTCCACGATCTACGAACCCCGAGGTGCGTTTACGTGTCGGTCATCAAGACTCACAGTTCTGGCTGATTCTGGCCCGTTTCATGGACTATTACTCATTGTTTTGGGGTCCCGGAGCGGTTTCCATAATTGTTAAAACCCAAGATGCACTTGCGTGTCAGTCATCAACACTCACAGATTTGGCCGATTCTGGCCCGTTTCATGGACTATTACTCATTGTTTTTGGGTCCCGGAGTGATTTTCAAAGTTGTTGAACCCCAAGAAACGCTTACGTGTCGGTCATCAACACTCGCGGTTTTGACCGATCATGTCCCGTTTCTTGGACTATTACTCATTGTTTTGGGGTCCCGGAGCGATTTCCATAGTTATTGAACCCCATGTTGCGCTTATATGTCGGTCATCAACACCCACAGTTTTCGCCGATTCTGGCCCGTTTCTTGGACTATTACTCACTGTTTTGGGGTCCCAGAGTGATTTCCACGATTGACGATCCCCGTAGTGCGCTTACGTGTCGGTCATCAACACTCACAGTTTTGGCCGATTCTTGCCCGTTTCGTCAACACTTACACTCACTGTTTTGGGCTCCCGGAGTGATTTCCACGATTAATGAACCCCGGGGTGCGTTTAAGTGTAGTTCAACAACACTTTTGGCCGATAATGTCCCGTTTCGTGGACTATTACTCACTGTTTTGGCATCCCGGAGAGATTTCCACGATTAATGAACCACGAGGTGCGTTTACGTGTCGGTCATCAACACTCACAGTTTTGGCCGATTCTGACCCGTTTCATGGACTATTACTCATCGTTGGGGTCCCGGAGCAATTTCCATAGTTGTTGAACCCCAAGATGCACTTGCGTGTCGGTCAGCAACACTTTTGGCCGATAATGTCCCGTTTCGTAGACTATTACTCACTGTTTTGGCGTCTCGGAGAGATTTCCACGATTAATGAACCACGAGGTGCGTTTACGTGTCGGTCATCAAGACTCACAGTTTTGGCCGATTCTGGCCCATTTCATGGACAATTGCTCATTGTTCTGGGGTCCCGGAGCGATTTCCATAGTTGTTGAACCCCAAGATGCACTTACGTGGGGGTCATCAACACTCGCGGTTTTGGCCGATTCTGGCCCATTTCATGGACACTTACTGTTTTGGGGTCCCAGAGTGATTTCCATGAGTAACGAACCCCAGGGTGCGTTTACGTGTCGGTCATCAACACTCACAGTTTTGGCTGATTCTGGCCTATTTCGTGGACTATTTCTCACTGTTTTGGGGTCCCGGAGTGATTTCCACAATTAACGAACCCCAGGTTGCGTTTAAGTGTCGGTCATCAACACTCACAGTTTCGGCCGATTCTGGCCTGTTTTGTGGACTATTACTCACCGTTTTGTCGTCCCAGAGTGATTTCCACGATCTACGAACCCCGAGGTGCGTTTACGTGTCGGTCATCAATACTCACAGTTCTGGCTGATTCTGGCCCGTTTCATGGACTATTACTCATTGTTTTGGGGTCCCGGAGCGGTTTCCATAATTGTTAAAACCCAAGATGCACTTGCGTGTCAGTCATCAACACTCACAGATTTGGCCGATTCTGGCCCGTTTCATGGACTATTACTCATTGTTTTTGGGTCCCGGAGTGATTTTCAAAGTTGTTGAACCCCAAGAAACGCTTACGTGTCGGTCATCAACACTCGCGGTTTTGACCGATTATGTCCCGTTTCTTGGACTATTACTCATTGTTTTGGGGTCCCGGAGCGATTTCCATAGTTATTGAACCCCATGTTGCGCTTATTTGTCGGTCATCAACACCCATAGTTTTCGCCGATTCTGGCCCGTTTCTTGGACTATTACTCACTGTTTTGGGGTCCCAGAGTGATTTCCACGATTGACGATCCCCGTAGTGCGCTTACGTGTCGGTCATCAACACTCACAGTTTTGGCCGATTCTTGCCCGTTTCGTCAACACTTACACTCACTGTTTTTGGGCTCCCGGAGTGATTTCCACGATTAATGAACCCCGGGGTGCGTTTAAGTGTAGTTCAACAACACTTTTGGCCGGTAATGTCCCGTTTCGTGGACTATTACTCACTGTTTTGGCATCCCGGAGAGATTTCCACGATTAATGAACCACGAGGTGCGTTTACGTGTCGGTCATCAACACTCACAGTTTTGGCCGATTATGGCCCGTTTCATGGATTATTACTCATCGTTGCGGTCCCGGAGCAATTTCTATAGTTGTTGAACCCCAAGATGCACTTGCGTGTCGGTCATCAACACTTTTGGCCGATAATGTCCCGTTTCGTAGACTATTACTCACTGTTTTGGCGTCTCGGAGAGATTTCCACGATTAACGAACCACGAGGTGCGTTTACGTGTCGGTCATCAAGACTCACAGTTTTGGCCGATTCTGGCCCGTTTCATGGACAATTGCTCATTGTTCTGGGGTCCCGGAGCGATTTCCATAGTTGTTGAACCCCAAGATGCAATTACATGTTGGTCATCAACACTCGCGGTTTTGGCCGATTCTGGCCCGTTTCATGGACACTTACTGTTTTGGGGTCCTAGAGTGATTTCCATGAGTAACGAACCCCAGGGTGCGTTTACGTGTCGGTCATCAACACTCACAGTTTTGGCCGATTCTGGCCCGTTTCATGGACTATTACTCATTGTTTTGGGGTCCCGGAGCGGTTTCCATAATTGTTAAAACCCAAGATGCACTTGCGTGTCAGTCATCAACACTCACAGATTTGGCCGATTCTGGCCCGTTTCATGGACTATTACTCATTGTTTTTGGGTCCCGGAGTGATTTTCAAAGTTGTTGAACCCCAAGAAACGCTTACGTGTCGGTCATCAACACTCGCGGTTTTGACCGATTATGTCCCGTTTCTTGGACTATTACTCATTGTTTTGGGGTCCCGGAGCGATTTCCATAGTTATTGAACCCCATGTTGCGCTTATATGTCGGTCATCAACACCCACAGTTCTCGCCGATTCTGGCCCGTTTCTTGGACTATTACTCACTGTTTTGGGGTCCCAGAGTGATTTCCACGATTGACGATCACCGTAGTGCGCTTACGTGTCGGTCATCAACACTCACAGTTTTGGCCGATTCTTGCCCATTTAGTCAACACTTACACTCACTGTTTTGGGCTCCCGGAGTGATTTCCACGATTAATGAACCCCGGGGTGCGTTTAAGTGTAGTTCAACAACACTTTTGGCCGATAATGTCCCGTTTCGTGGACTATTACTCACTGTTTTGGCATCCCGGAGAGATTTCCACGATTAATGAACCACGAGGTGCGTTTACGTGTCGGTCATCAACACTCACAGTTTTGGCCGATCTGACCCGTTTCATGGACTATTACTCATCGTTGGGGTCCCGGAGCAATTTCCATAGTTGTTGAACCCCAAGATGCACTTGCGTGTCGGTCAGCAACACTTTTGGCCGATAATGTCCCGTTTCGTGGACTATTACTCACTGTTTTGGCGTCTCGGAGAGATTTCCACGATTGACGAACCACGAGGTGCGTTTACGTGTCGGTCATCAAGACTCACAGTTTTGGCCGATTCTGGCCCGTTTCATGGACTATTGCTCATTGTTTTGGGGTCCCGGAGCGATTTCCATAGTTGTTGAACCCCAAGATGCACTTACGTGTTGGTCATCAGCACTCGCGGTTTTGGCCGATTCTGGCCCATTTCATGGACACTTACTGTTTTGGGGTCCCAGAGTGATTTCCATGAGTAACGAACCCCAGGGTGCGTTTACGTGTCGGTCATCAACACTCACAGTTTTGGCTGATTCTGGCCTATTTCGTGGACTATTTCTCACTGTTTTGGGGTCCCGGAGTGATTTCCACAATTAACGAACCCTAGGTTGCGTTTAAGTGTCGGTCATCAACACTCACAGTTTCGGCCGCTTCTGGCCCGTTTTGTGGACTATTACTGACCATTTTGTCGTCCCAGAGTGATTTCCACGATCAACAAACCCCGAGGTGCGTTTACGTGTCGGTCATCAATACTCACAGTTCTGGCTGATTCTGGCCCGTTTCATGGACTATTACTCATTGTTTTGGGGTCCCGGAGCTGTTTCCATAATTGTTAAAACCCAAGATGCGCTTGCGTGTCAGCCATCAACACTCACAGATTTGGCCGATTCTGGCCCGTTTCATGGACTATTACTCATTGTTTTGGGGTCCCGGAGCGATTTCCATAGTTATTGAACCCCATGATGCGCTTATATGTCGGTCATCAACACCCACAGTTTTCGCCAATTCTGGCCCGTTTCTTGGACTATTACTCACTGTTTTGGGGTCCCAGAGTGATTTCCACGGTTGACGATCCCCGTAGTGCGCTTACGTGTCGGTCATCAACACTCACAGTTTTGGCCGATTCTTGCCCGTTTCGTCAACACTTACACTCACTGTTTTGGGCTCCCGGAGTGATTTCCATGATTAATGAACCCCGGGGTGCGTTTAAGTGTAGTTCAACAAATCTTTTGGTCGATAATGTCCCGTTTCGTGGACTATTACTCACTGTTTTGGCATCCCGGTGAGTTTTCCACGATTAATGAACCACGAGGTGCGTTTACGTGTCGGTCATCAACACTCACAGTTTTGGCCGATTATGGCCCGTTTCATGGATTATTACTCATCGTTGCGATCCCGGAGCAATTTCCATAGTTGTTGAACCCCAAGATGCACTTGCGTGTCGGTCATCAACACTTTTGGCCGATAATGTCCCGTTTCGTAGACTATTACTCACTGTTTTGGCGTCTCGGAGAGATTTCCACGATTAACGAACCACGAGGTGCGTTTACGTGTCGGTCATCAAGACTCACAGTTTTGGTCGATTCTGGCCCGTTTCATGGACAATTGCTCATTGTTCTTGGGTCCCGGAGCGATTTCCATAGTTGTTGAACCCCAAGATGCACTTACATGTTGGTCATCAACACTCGCGGTTTTGGCCGATTCTGGCCCATTTCATGGACACTTACTGTTTTGGGGTCCCAGAGTGATTTCCATGAGTAACGAACCCCAGGGTGCGTTTACGTGTCGGTCATCAACACTCACAGTTTTGGCTGATTTTGGCCTATTTCGTGGACTATTTCTCACTGTTTTGGGGTCCCGGAGTGATTTCCACAATTAACGAAACCCAGGTTGCGTTTAAGTGTCGGTCATCAACACTCACAGTTTCGGCCGCTTCTGGCCCGTTTTGTGGACTATTACTGACCATTTTGTCGTCCCAGAGTGATTTCCACGATCAACAAACCCCGAGGTGCGTTTACGTGTCGGTCATCAATACTCACAGTTCTGGCTGATTCTGGCCCGTTTCATGGACTATTACTCATTGTTTTGGGGTCCCGGAGCGGTTTCCATAATTGTTAAAACCCAAGATGCGCTTGCGTGTCAGCCATCAACACTCACAGATTTGGCCGATTCTGGCCCGTTTCATGGACTATTACTCATTGTTTTGGGGTCCCGGAGCGATTTCCATAGTTATTGAACCCCATGATGCGCTTATATGTCGGTCATCAACACCCACAGTTTTCGCCAATTCTGGCCCGTTTCTTGGACTATTACTCACTGTTTTGGGGTCCCAGAGTGATTTCCACGGTTGACGATCCCCGTAGTGCGCTTACGTGTCGGTCATCAACACTCACAGTTTTGGCCGATTCTTGCCCGTTTCGTCAACACTTACACTCACTGTTTTGGGCTCCCGGAGTGATTTCCATGATTAATGAACCCCGGGGTGCGTTTAAGTGTAGTTCAACAAATCTTTTGGTCGATAATGTCCCGTTTCGTGGACTATTACTCACTGTTTTGGCATCCCGGTGAGTTTTCCACGATTAATGAACCACGAGGTGCGTTTACGTGTCGGTCATCAACACTCACAGTTTTGGCCGATTCTGGCCCGTTTCATGGACTATTGCTCATTGTTTTGGGGTCCCGGAGCGATTTCCATAGTTGTTGAACCCCAAGATGCACTTACGTGTTGGTCATCAGCACTCGCGGTTTTGGCCGATTCTGGCCCATTTCATGGACACTTACTGTTTTGGGGTCCCAGAGTGATTTCCATGAGTAACGAACCCCAGGGTGCGTTTACGTGTCGGTCATCAACACTCACAGTTTTGGCTGATTCTGGCCTATTTCGTGGACTATTTCTCACTGTTTTGGGGTCCCGGAGTGATTTCCACAATTAACGAACCCTAGGTTGCGTTTAAGTGTCGGTCATCAACACTCACAGTTTCGGCCGCTTCTGGCCCGTTTTGTGGACTATTACTGACCATTTTGTCGTCCCAGAGTGATTTCCACGATCAACAAACCCCGAGGTGCGTTTACGTGTCGGTCATCAATACTCACAGTTCTGGCTGATTCTGGCCCGTTTCATGGACTATTACTCATTGTTTTGGGGTCCCGGAGCTGTTTCCATAATTGTTAAAACCCAAGATGCGCTTGCGTGTCAGCCATCAACACTCACAGATTTGGCCGATTCTGGCCCGTTTCATGGACTATTACTCATTGTTTTGGGGTCCCGGAGCGATTTCCATAGTTATTGAACCCCATGATGCGCTTATATGTCGGTCATCAACACCCACAGTTTTCGCCAATTCTGGCCCGTTTCTTGGACTATTACTCACTGTTTTGGGGTCCCAGAGTGATTTCCACGGTTGACGATCCCCGTAGTGCGCTTACGTGTCGGTCATCAACACTCACAGTTTTGGCCGATTCTTGCCCGTTTCGTCAACACTTACACTCACTGTTTTGGGCTCCCGGAGTGATTTCCATGATTAATGAACCCCGGGGTGCGTTTAAGTGTAGTTCAACAAATCTTTTGGTCGATAATGTCCCGTTTCGTGGACTATTACTCACTGTTTTGGCATCCCGGTGAGTTTTCCACGATTAATGAACCACGAGGTGCGTTTACGTGTCGGTCATCAACACTCACAGTTTTGGCCGATTATGGCCCGTTTCATGGATTATTACTCATCGTTGCGATCCCGGAGCAATTTCCATAGTTGTTGAACCCCAAGATGCACTTGCGTGTCGGTCATCAACACTTTTGGCCGATAATGTCCCGTTTCGTAGACTATTACTCACTGTTTTGGCGTCTCGGAGAGATTTCCACGATTAACGAACCACGAGGTGCGTTTACGTGTCGGTCATCAAGACTCACAGTTTTGGTCGATTCTGGCCCGTTTCATGGACAATTGCTCATTGTTCTTGGGTCCCGGAGCGATTTCCATAGTTGTTGAACCCCAAGATGCACTTACATGTTGGTCATCAACACTCGCGGTTTTGGCCGATTCTGGCCCATTTCATGGACACTTACTGTTTTGGGGTCCCAGAGTGATTTCCATGAGTAACGAACCCCAGGGTGCGTTTACGTGTCGGTCATCAACACTCACAGTTTTGGCTGATTTTGGCCTATTTCGTGGACTATTTCTCACTGTTTTGGGGTCCCGGAGTGATTTCCACAATTAACGAAACCCAGGTTGCGTTTAAGTGTCGGTCATCAACACTCACAGTTTCGGCCGCTTCTGGCCCGTTTTGTGGACTATTACTGACCATTTTGTCGTCCCAGAGTGATTTCCACGATCAACAAACCCCGAGGTGCGTTTACGTGTCGGTCATCAATACTCACAGTTCTGGCTGATTCTGGCCCGTTTCATGGACTATTACTCATTGTTTTGGGGTCCCGGAGCGGTTTCCATAATTGTTAAAACCCAAGATGCGCTTGCGTGTCAGCCATCAACACTCACAGATTTGGCCGATTCTGGCCCGTTTCATGGACTATTACTCATTGTTTTGGGGTCCCGGAGCGATTTCCATAGTTATTGAACCCCATGATGCGCTTATATGTCGGTCATCAACACCCACAGTTTTCGCCAATTCTGGCCCGTTTCTTGGACTATTACTCACTGTTTTGGGGTCCCAGAGTGATTTCCACGGTTGACGATCCCCGTAGTGCGCTTACGTGTCGGTCATCAACACTCACAGTTTTGGCCGATTCTTGCCCGTTTCGTCAACACTTACACTCACTGTTTTGGGCTCCCGGAGTGATTTCCATGATTAATGAACCCCGGGGTGCGTTTAAGTGTAGTTCAACAAATCTTTTGGTCGATAATGTCCCGTTTCGTGGACTATTACTCACTGTTTTGGCATCCCGGTGAGTTTTCCACGATTAATGAACCACGAGGTGCGTTTACGTGTCGGTCATCAACACTCACAGTTTTGGCCGATTATGGCCCGTTTCATGGATTATTACTCATCGTTGCGGTCTCGGAGCAATTTCCATAGTTGTTGAACCCCAAGATGCACTTGCGTGTCGGTCATCAACACTTTTGGCCGATAATGTCCCGTTTCGTAGACTATTACTCACTGTTTTGGCGTCTCGGAGAGATTTCCACGATTAACGAACCACGAGGTGCGTTTACGTGTCGGTCATCAAGACTCACAGTTTTGGCCGATTCTGGCCCGTTTCATGGACAATTGCTCATTGTTCTGGGGTCCCGGAGCGATTTCCATAGTTGTTGAACCCCAAGATGCACTTACATGTTGGTCATCAACACTCGCGGTTTTGGCCGATTCTGGCCCATTTCATGGACACTTACTGTTTTGGGGTCCCAGAGTGATTTCCATGAGTAACGAACCCCAGGGTGCGTTTACGTGTCGGTCATCAACACTCACAGTTTTGGCTGATTCTGGCCTATTTCGTGGACTATTTCTCATTGTTTTGGGGTCCTGGAGTGATTTCCACAATTAACGAACCCCAGGTTGCGTTTAAGTGTCGGTCATCAACACTCACAGTTTCGGCCGCTTCTGGCCCGTTTTGTGGACTATTACTGACCATTTTGTCGTCCCAGAGTGATTTCCACGATCAACAAACCCCGAGGTGCGTTTACGTGTCGGTCATCAATACTCACAGTTCTGGCTGATTCTGGCCCGTTTCATGGACTATTACTCATTGTTTTGGGGTCCCGGAGCGGTTTCCATAATTGTTAAAACCCAAGATGCGCTTGCGTGTCAGCCATCAACACTCACAGATTTGGCCGATTCTGGCCCGTTTCATGGACTATTACTCATTGTTTTGGGGTCCCGGAGCGATTTCCATAGTTATTGAACCCCATGATGCGCTTATATGTCGGTCATCAACACCCACAGTTTTCGCCAATTCTGGCCCATTTCTTGGACTATTACTCACTGTTTTGGGGTCCCAGAGTGATTTCCACGGTTGACGATCCCCGTAGTGCGCTTACGTGTCGGTCATCAACACTCACAGTTTTGGCCGATTCTTGCCCGTTTCGTCAACACTTACACTCACTGTTTTGGGCTCCCGGAGTGATTTCCATGATTAATGAACCCCGGGGTGCGTTTAAGTGTAGTTCAACAAATCTTTTGGTCGATAATGTCCCGTTTCGTGGACTATTACTCACTGTTTTGGCATCCCGGTGAGTTTCGATTAATGAACCACGAGGTGCGTTTACGTGTCGGTCATCAACACTCACAGTTTTGGCCGATTATGGCCCGTTTCATGGATTATTACTCATCGTTGCGGTCCCGGAGCAATTTCCATAGTTGTTGAACCCCAAGATGCACTTGCGTGTCGGTCATCAACACTTTTGGCCGATAATGTCCCGTTTCGTAGACTATTACTCACTGTTTTGGCGTCTCGGAGAGATTTCCACGATTAACGAACCACGAGGTGCGTTTACGTGTCGGTCATCAAGACTCACAGTTTTGGCCGATTCTGGCCCGTTTCATGGACAATTGCTCATTGTTCTGGGTCCCGGAGCGATTTCCATAGTTGTTGAACCCCAAGATGCACTTACATGTTGGTCATCAACACTCGCGGTTTTGGCCGATTCTGGCCCATTTCATGGACACTTACTGTTTTGGGGTCCCAGAGTGATTTCCATGAGTAACGAACCCCAGGGTGCGTTTACGTGTCGGTCATCAACACTCACAGTTTTGGCTGATTCTGGCCTATTTCGTGGACTATTTCTCACTGTTTTGGGGTCCCGGAGTGATTTCCACAATTAACGAACCCCAGGTTGCGTTTAAGTGTCGGTCATCAACACTCACAGTTTCGGCCGATTCTGGCCCGTTTTGTGGACTATTACTCACCGTTTTGTCGTCCCAGAGTGATTTCCACGATCTACGAACCCCGAGGTGCGTTTACGTGTCGGTCATCAATACTCACAGTTCTGGCTGATTCTGGCCCGTTTCATGGACTATTACTCATTGTTTTGGGGTCCCGGAGCGGTTTCCATAATTGTTAAAACCCAAGATGCACTTGCGTGTCAGTCATCAACACTCACGGATTTGGCCGATTCTGGCCCGTTTCATGGACTATTACTCATTGTTTTTGGGTCCCGGAGTGATTTTCAAAGTTGTTGAACCCCAAGAAACGCTTACGTGTCGGTCATCAACACTCGCGGTTTTGACCGATTATGTCCCGTTTCTTGGACTATTACTCATTGTTTTGGGGTCCCGGAGCGATTTCCATAGTTATTGAACCCCATGTTGCGCTCATATGTCGGTCATCAACACCCACAGTTTTCGCCGATTCTGGCCCGTTTCTTGGACTATTACTCACTGTTTTGGGGTCCCAGAGTGATTTCCACGATTGACGATCCCCGTAGTGCGCTTACGTGTCGGTCATCAACACTCACAGTTTTGGCCGATTCTTGCCCCTTTCGTCAACACTTACACTCACTGTTTTGGGCTCCCGGAGTGATTTCCACGATTAATGAACCCCGGGGTGCGTTTAAGTGTAGTTCAACAACACTTTTGGCCGATAATGTTCCGTTTCGTGGACTATTACTCACTGTTTTGGCATCCCGGAGAGATTTCCACGATTAATGAACCACGAGGTGCGTTTACGTGTCGGTCATCAACACTCACAGTTTTGGCCGATTCTGACCCGTTTCATGGACTATTACTCATCGTTGGGGTCCCGGAGCAATTTCCATAGTTGTTGAACCCCAAGATGCACTTGCGTGTCGGTCATCAACACTTTTGGCCGATAATGTCCCGTTTCGTGGACTATTACTCACTGTTTTGGCGTCTCGGAGAGATTTCCACGATTAACGAACCACGAGGTGCGTTTACGTGTCGGTCATCAAGACTCACAGTTTTGGCCGATTCTGGCCCGTTTCATGGACTATTGCTCATTGTTCTGGGGTCCCGGAGCGATTTCCATAGTTGTAGAACCCCAAGATGCACTTACGTGTTGGTCATCAACACTCGCGGTTTTGGCCGATTCTGGCCCATTTCATGGACACTTACTGTTTTGGGGTCCCAGAGTGATTTCCATGAGTAACGAAGCCCAGGGTGCGTTTACGTGTCGGTCATCAACACTCACAGTTTTGGCTGATTCTGGCCTTTTTCGTGGACTATTTCTCACTATTTTGGGGTCCCGGAGTGATTTCCACAATTAACGAACCCCAGGTTGCGTTTAAGTGTCGGTCATCAACACTCACAGTTTCGGCCGATTCTGGCCCGTTTTGTGGACTATTACTCACCATTTTGTCGTCCGAGAGTGATTTCCACGATCAACAAACCCCGAGGTGCGTTTACGTGTCGGTCATCAATACTCACAGTTCTGGCTGATTCTGGCCCGTTTCATGGACTATTACTCATTGTTTTGGGGTCCCGGAGCGGTTTCCATAATTGTTAAAACCCAAGATGCGCTTGCGTGTCAGCCATCAACACTCACAGATTTGGCCGATTATGGCCCGTTTCATGCACTATTACTCATTGTTTTGGGGTCCCGGAGCGATTTCCATAGTTATTGAACCCCATGTTGCGCTCATA
This sequence comes from Triticum timopheevii, assembly GCA_963921465.1. Lineage (NCBI taxonomy): Eukaryota > Viridiplantae > Streptophyta > Magnoliopsida > Poales > Poaceae > Triticum > Triticum timopheevii. The sequence continues at coordinate 669,806,760 of OY997266.1, read as the reverse complement.
TGTCGGTCATCAACACCCACAGTTTTCGCCGATTCTGGCCCGTTTCTTGGACTATTACTCACTGTTTTGGGGTCCCGGAGCGGTTTCCATAATTGTTAAAACCCAAGATGCACTTGCGTGTCAGTCATCAACACTCACGGATTTGGCCGATTCTGGCCCGTTTCATGGACTATTACTCATTGTTTTTGGGTCCCGGAGTGATTTTCAAAGTTGTTGAACCCCAAGAAACGCTTACGTGTCGGTCATCAACACTCGCGGTTTTGACCGATTATGTCCCGTTTCTTGGACTATTACTCATTGTTTTGGGGTCCCGGAGCGATTTCCATAGTTATTGAATCCCATGTTGCGCTCATATGTCGGTCATCAACACCCACAGTTTTCGCCGATTCTGGCCCGTTTCTTGGACTATTACTCACTGTTTTGGGGTCCCAGAGTGATTTCCACGATTGACGATCCCCGTAGTGCGCTTACGTGTCGGTCATCAACACTCACAGTTTTGGCCGATTCTTGCCCCTTTCGTCAACACTTACACTCACTGTTTTGGGCTCCCGGAGTGATTTCCACGATTAATGAACCCCGGGGTGCGTTTAAGTGTAGTTCAACAACACTTTTGGCCGATAATGTTCCGTTTCGTGGACTATTACTCACTGTTTTGGCATCCCGGAGAGATTTCCACGATTAATGAACCACGAGGTGCGTTTACGTGTCGGTCATCAACACTCACAGTTTTGGCCGATTCTGACCCGTTTCATGGACTATTACTCATCGTTGGGGTCCCGGAGCAATTTCCATAGTTGTTGAACCCCAAGATGCACTTGCGTGTCGGTCATCAACACTTTTGGCCGATAATGTCCCGTTTCGTGGACTATTACTCACTGTTTTGGCGTCTCGGAGAGATTTCCACGATTAACGAACCACGAGGTGCGTTTACGTGTCGGTCATCAAGACTCACAGTTTTGGCCGATTCTGGCCCGTTTCATGGACTATTGCTCATTGTTCCGGGGTCCCGGAGCGATTTCCATAGTTGTAGAACCCCAAGATGCACTTACGTGTTGGTCATCAACACTCGCGGTTTTGGCCGATTCTGGCCCATTTCATGGACACTTACTGTTTTGGGGTCCCAGAGTGATTTCCATGAGTAACGAAGCCCAGGGTGCGTTTACGTGTCGGTCATCAACACTCACAGTTTTGGCTGATTCTGGCCTTTTTCGTGGACTATTTCTCACTGTTTTGGGGTCCCGGAGTGATTTCCACAATTAACGAACCCCAGGTTGCGTTTAAGTGTCGGTCATCAACACTCACAGTTTCGGCCGATTCTGGCCCGTTTTGTGGACTATTACTCACCATTTTGTCGTCCCAGAGTGATTTCCACGATCAACAAACCCCGAGGTGCGTTTACGTGTCGGTCATCAATACTCACAGTTCTGGCTGATTCTGGCCCGTTTCATGGACTATTACTCATTGTTTTGGGGTCCCGGAGCGGTTTCCATAATTGTTAAAACCCAAGATGCGCTTGCGTGTCAGCCATCAACACTCACAGATTTGGCCGATTATGGCCCGTTTCATGCACTATTACTCATTGTTTTGGGGTCCCGGAGCGATTTCCATAGTTATTGAACCCCATGTTGCGCTCATATGTCGGTCATCAACACCCACAGTTTTCGCCGATTCTGGCCCGTTTCTTGGACTATTACTCACTGTTTTGGGGTCCCAGAGTGATTTCCACGATTGACGATCCCCGTAGTGCGCTTACGTGTCGGTCATCAACACTCACAGTTTTGGCCGATTCTTGCCCGTTTCGTCAACACTTACACTCACTGTTTTGGGCTCCCGGAGTGATTTCCACGATTAATGAACCCCGGGGTGCGTTTAAGTGTAGTTCAACAACACTTTTGGCCGATAATGTTCCGTTTCGTGGACTATTACTCACTGTTTTGGCATCCCGGAGAGATTTCCACGATTAATGAACCACGAGGTGCGTTTACGTGTCGGTCATCAACACTCACAGTTTTGGCCGATTCTGACCCGTTTCATGGACTATTACTCATCGTTGGGGTCCCGGAGCAATTTCCATAGTTGTTGAACCCCAAGATGCACTTGCGTGTCGGTCATCAACACTTTTGGCCGATAATGTCCCGTTTCGTGGACTATTACTCACTGTTTTGGCGTCTCGGAGAGATTTCCACGATTAACAAACCACGAGGTGCGTTTACGTGTCGGTCATCAAGACTCACAGTTTTGGCCGATTCTGGCCCGTTTCATGGACAATTGCTCATTGTTCTGGGGTCCCGGAGCGATTTCCAAAGTTGTTGAACCCCAAGATGCACTTACGTGTTGGTCATCAACACTCGCGGTTTTGGCCGATTCTGGCCCATTTCATGGACACTTACTGTTTTGGGGTCCCAGAGTGATTTCCATGAGTAACGAACCCCAGGGTGCGTTTACGTGTCGGTCATCAACACTCACAGTTTTGGCTGATTCTGGCTTATTTCGTGGACTATTTCTCACTGTTTTGGGGTCCCGGAGTGATTTCCACAATTAACGAACCCCAGGTTGCGTTTAAGTGTCGGTCATCAACACTCACAGTTTCGGCCGATTCTGGCCCGTTTTGTGGACTATTACTCACCATTTTGTCGTCCCAGAGTGATTTCCACGATCAACAAACCCCGAGGTGCGTTTACGTGTCGGTCATCAATACTCACAGTTCTGGCTGATTCTGGCCCGTTTCATGGACTATTACTCATTGTTTTGGGGTCCCGGAGCGGTTTCCATAATTGTTAAAACCCAAGATGCGCTTGCGTGTCAGCCATCAACACTCACAGATTTGGCCGATTCTGGCCCGTTTCATGGACTATTACTCATTGTTTTGGTGTCCCGGAGCGATTTCCATAGTTATTGAACCCCATGATGCGCTTATATGTCGGTCATCAACACCCACAGTTTTCGCCGATTCTGGCGCGCTTCTTGGACTATTACTCACTGTTTTGGGGTCCCAAAGTGATTTCCACGATTGACGATCCCCGTAGTGCGCTTACGTGTCAGTCATCAACACTCACAGTTTTGGCCGATTCTTGCCCGTTTCGTCAACACTTACACTCACTGTTTTGGGCTCCCGGAGTGATTTCCATGATTAATGAACCCCGGGGTGCGTTTAAGTGTAGTTCAAAAAATCTTTTGGTCGATAATGTCCCGTTTCGTGGACTATTACTCACTGTTTTGGCATCCCGGTGAGATTTCCACGATTAATGAACCACGAGGTGCGTTTACGTGTCGGTCATCAACACTCACAGTTTTGGCCGATTATGGCCCGTTTCATGGACTATTACTCATCGTTGCGGTCCCGGAGCAATTTCCATAGTTGTTGAACCCCAAGATGCACTTGCGTGTCGGTCATCAACACTTTTGGCCGATAATGTCCCGTTTCGTAGACTATTACTCACTGTTTTGGCGTCTCGAAGAGATTTCCACGATTAACGAACCACGAGGTGCGTTTACGTGTCGGTCATCAAGACTCATAGTTTTGGCCGATTCTGGCCCGTTTCATGGACAATTGCTCATTGTTCTGGGGTCCCAGAGCGATTTCCATAGTTGTTGAACCCCAAGATGCACTTACGTGTTGGTCATCAACACTCGCGGTTTTGGCCGATTCTGGCCCATTTCATGGACACTTACTGTTTTGGGGTCCCAGAGTGATTTCCATGAGTAACGAACCCCAGGGTGCGTTTACGTGTCGGTCATCAACACTCACAGTTTTGGCTGATTCTGGCCTATTTCGTGGACTATTTCTCACTGTTCTGGGGTCCCGGAGTGATTTCCACAATTAACGAACCCCAGGTTGCGTTTAAGTGTCGGTCATCAACACTCACAGTTTCGGTCGATTCTGGCCCATTTTGTGGACTATTACTCACCGTTTTGTCGTCCTAGAGTGATTTCCACGATCAACAAACCTCGAGGTGCGTTTACGTGTCGGTCATCAATACTCACAGTTTTGGCTGATTCTGGCCCGTTTCATGGACTATTACTCATTGTTTTGGGGTCCCGGAGCGGTTTCCATAATTGTTAAAACCCAAGATGCGCTTATATGTCGGTCATCAACACCCACAGTTTTCGCCGATTCTGGCGCGTTTCTTGGACTATTACTCACTGTTTTGGGGTCCCAGAGTGATTTCCACGATTGACGATCCCCGTAGTGCGCTTACGTGTCAGTCATCAACACTCACAGTTTTGGCCGATTCTTGCCCGTTTCGTCAACACTTACACTCACTGTTTTGGGCTCCCGGAGTGATTTCCATGATTAATGAACCCCGGGGTGCGTTTAAGTGTAGTTCAAAAAATCTTTTGGTCGATAATGTCCCGTTTCGTGGACTATTACTCACTGTTTTGGCATCCCGGTGTGATTTCCACGATTAATGAAGCACGAGGTGCATTTACGTGTCGGTCATCAACACTCACAGTTTTGGCCGATATGGCCCGTTTCATGGACTATTACTGATCGTTGCGGTCCCGGAGCAATTTCCATAGTTGTTGAACCCCAAGATGCACTTGCGTGTCGGTCATCAACACTTTTGGCCGATAATGTCCCGTTTCGTAGACTATTACTCACTGTTTTGGCGTCTCGGAGAGATTTCCACGATTAACGAACCACGAGGTGCGTTTACGTGTCGGTCATCAAGACTCACAGTTTTGGCCGATTCTGGCCCGTTTCATGGACAATTGCTCATTGTTCTGGGGTCCCGGAGCGATTTCCATAGTTGTTGAACCCCAAGATGCACTTACGTGTTGGTCATCAACACTCGCGGTTTTGGCCGATTCTGGCCCATTTCATGGACACTTACTGTTTTGGGGTCCCAGAGTGATTTCCATGAGTAACGAACCCCAGGGTGCGTTTACGTGTCGGTCATCAACACTCACAGTTTTGGCTGATTCTGGCCTATTTCGTGGACTATTTCTCACTGTTCTGGGGTCCCGGAGTGATTTCCACAATTAACGAACCCCAGGTTGCGTTTAAGTGTCGGTCATCAACACTCACAGTTTCGGTCGATTCTGGCCCGTTTTGTGGACTATTACTCACCGTTTTGTCGTCCCAGAGTGATTTCCACGATCAACAAACCCCGAGGTGCGTTTACGTGTCGGTCATCAATACTCACAGTTCTGGCTGATTCTGGCCCGTTTCATGGACTATTACTCATTGTTTTGGGGTCCCGGAGCGGTTTCCATAATTGTTAAAACCCAAGATGCGCTTGCGTGTCAGCCATCAACACTCACAGATTTGGCCGATTCTGGCCCGTTTCATGGACTATTACTCATTGTTTTGGGGTCCCGGAGCGATTTCCATAGTTATTGAACCCCATGATGCGCTTATATGTCGGTCATCAACACCCACAGTTTTCGCCGATTCTGGCGCGTTTCTTGGACTATTACTCACTGTTTTGGGGTCCCAGAGTGATTTCCACGATTGACGATCCCCGTAGTGCGCTTACGTGTCAGTCATCAACACTCACAGTTTTGGCCGATTCTTGCCCGTTTCGTCAACACTTACACTCACTGTTTTGGGCTCCCGGAGTGATTTCCATGATTAATGAACCCCGGGGTGCATTTAAGTGTAGTTCAAAAAATCTTTTGGTCGATAATGTCCCGTTTCGTGGACTATTACTCACTGTTTTGGCATCCCGGTGTGATTTCCACGATTAATGAAGCACGAGGTGCATTTACGTGTCGGTCATCAACACTCACAGTTTTGGCCGATATGGCCCGTTTCATGGACTATTACTCATCGTTGCGGTCCCGGAGCAATTTCCATAGTTGTTGAACCCCAAGATGCACTTGCGTGTCGGTCATCAACACTTTTGGCCGATAATGTCCCGTTTCGTAGACTATTACTCACTGTTTTGGCGTCTCGGAGAGATTTCCACGATTAACGAACCACGAGGTGCGTTTACGTGTCGGTCATCAAGACTCACAGTTTTGGCCGATTCTGGCCCGTTTCATGGACAATTGCTCATTGTTCTGGGGTCCCGGAGCGATTTCCATAGTTGTTGAACCCCAAGATGCACTTACGTGTTGGTCATCAACACTCGCAGTTTTGGCCGATTCTAGCCCGTTTGATGGACACTTACTGTTTTGGGGTCCCAGAGTGATTTCCATGAGTAACGAACCCCAGGGTGCGTTTACGTGTCGGTCATCAACACTCACAGTTTTGGCTGATTCTGGCCTATTTCGTGGACTATTTCTCACTGTTCTGGGGTCCCGGAGTGATTTCCACAATTAACGAACCCCAGGTTGCGTTTAAGTGTCGGTCATCAACACTCACAGTTTCGGTCGATTCTGGCCCGTTTTGTGGACTATTACTCACCGTTTTGTCGTCCCAGAGTGATTTCCACGATAAACAAACCCCGAGGTGCGTTCAGGTGTCGGTCATCAATACTCACAGTTCTGGCTGATTCTGGCCCGTTTCATGGACTATTACTCATTGTTTTGGGGTCCCGGAGCGGTTTCCATAATTGTTAAAACCCAAGATGCGCTCGCATGTCAGCCATCAACACTCACAGATTTGGCCGATTCTGGCCCGTTTCATGGACTATTACTCATTGTTTTGGGGTCCCGGAGCGATTTCCATAGTTATTGAACCCCATGATGCGCTTATATGTCGGTCATCAACACCCACAGTTTTCGCCGATTCTGGCCCGTTTCTTGGACTATTACTCACTGTTTTGGGGACCCAGAGTGATTTCCACGATTGACGATCCCCGTAGTGCGCTTACGTGTCGGTCATCAACACTCACAGTTTTGGCCGATTCTTGCCCGTTTCGTCAACACTTACACTCACTGTTTTGGGCTCCCGGAGTGATTTCCACGATTAATGAACCCCGGGCTGCGTTTAAGTGTAGTTCAACAAATCTTTTGGTCGATAATGTCCCGTTTCGTGGACTATTACTCACTGTTTTGGCATCCCGGTGAGATTTCCACGATTAACGAACCACGAGGTGCGTTTACGTGCCGGTCATCAACACTCACAGTTTTGGCCGATTCTGGCCCGTTTCATGGACTATTACTCATCGTTGGGGTCCCGGAGCAATTTCCATAGTTGTTGAACCCCAAGATGCACTTGCGTGTCGGTCATCAACACTTTTGGCCGATAATGTCCCGTTTCGTGGACTATTACTCACTGTTTTGGCGTCTCGGAGAGATTTCCATGATTAACGAACCACGAGGTGCGTTTACGTGTCGGTCATCAAGACTCACAGTTTTGCCCGATTCTGGCCCGTTTCATGGACTATTGCTCATTGTTCTGGGGTCCCGGAGCGATTTCCATAGTTGTTGAACCCCAAGATGCACTTACGTGTTGGTCATCAACACTCGCAGTTTTGGCCGATTCTGGCCCGTTTCATGGACACTTACTGTTTTGGGGTCCCAGAGTGATTTCCATGAGTAACGAACCCCAGGGTGCGTTTACGTGTCGGTCATCAACACTCACAGTTTCGGCTGATTCTGGCCTATTTCGTGGACTATTTCTCACTATTTTGGGGTCCCGGAGTGATTTCCACAATTAACGAACCCCAGGTTGCGTTTAAGTGTCGGTCATCAACACTCATAGTTTCGGCCGATTCTGGCCCGTTTTGTGGACTATTACTCACCGTTTTGTCGTCCCAGAGTGATTTCCACGATCAACAAACCCCGATGTGCGTTTACGTGTCGGTCATCAATACTCACAGTTCTGGCTGATTCTGGCCCGTTTCATGGACTGTTACTCATTGTTTTGGGGTCCCGGAGCGGTTTCCATAATTGTTAAAACCCAAGATGCGCTTGCGTGTCAGCCATCAACACTCACAGATTTGGCCGATTCTGGCCCGTTTCATGGACTATTACTCATTGTTTTGGGGTCCCGGAGCGATTTCCATAGTTATTGAACCCCATGATGCACTTATATGTCGGTCATCAACAGCCACATTTTTCGCCGATTCTGGCCCGTTTCTTGGACTATTACTCACTGTTTTGGGGTCCCAGAGTGATTTCCATGATTGACGATCCCCGTAGTGCGCTTACATGTCGGTCATCAACACTCACAGTTTTGGCCGATTCTTGCCCGTTTCGTCAACACTTACACTCACTGTTTTGGGCTCCCGGAGTGATTTCCACGATTAATGAACCCCGGGGTGCGTTTAAGTGTAGTTCAACAACACTTTTGGCCGATAATGTCCTGTTTCGTGGACTATTACTCACTGTTTTTTGCATCCCGGAGAGATTTCCACGATTAATGAACCACGAGGTGCGTTTATGTGTCGGTCATCAACACTCACAGTTTTGGCCGATTCTGGCCCGTTTCATGGACTATTACTCATCGTTGGGGTCCCGGAGCAATTTCCATAGTTGTTGAACACCAAGATGCACTTGCGTGTCGGTCATCAACACTTTTGGCCGATAATGTCCCGTTTCGTGGACTATTACTCACTGTTATGGCGTCTCGGAGAGATTTCCACGATTAACGAACCACGAGGTGCGTTTACGTGTCGGTCATCAAGACTCACAGTTTTGGCCGATTCTGGCCCGTTTCATGGACTATTGCAAATTGTTCTGGGGTCCCGGAGCGATTTCCATAGTTGTTGAACCCCAAGATGCACTTACGTGTTGGTCATCAACACTCGCAGTTTTGGCCGATTCTGGCCCGTTTCATGGACACTTACTGTTTTGGGGTCCCAGAGTGATTTCCATGAGTAACGAACCCCAGGGTGCGTTTACGTGTCGGTCATCAACACTCACAGTTTTGGCTGATTCTGGCCTATTTCGTGGACTATTTCTCACTGTTCTGGGGTCCCGGAGTGATTTCCACAATTAACGAACCCCAGGTTGCGTTTAAGTGTCGGTCATCAACACTCACAGTTTCGGTCGATTCTGGCCCGTTTTGTGGACTATTACTCACCGTTTTGTCGTCCCAGAGTGATTTCCACGATAAACAAACCCCGAGGTGCGTTCAGGTGTCGGTCATCAATACTCACAGTTCTGGCTGATTCTGGCCCGTTTCATGGACTATTACTCATTGTTTTGGGGTCCCGGAGCGGTTTCCATAATTGTTAAAACCCAAGATGCGCTCGCATGTCAGCCATCAACACTCACAGATTTGGCCGATTCTGGCCCGTTTCATGGACTATTACTCATTGTTTTGGGGTCCCGGAGCGATTTCCATAGTTATTGAACCCCATGATGCGCTTATATGTCGGTCATCAACACCCACAGTTTTCGCCGATTCTGGCCCGTTTCTTGGACTATTACTCACTGTTTTGGGGACCCAGAGTGATTTCCACGATTGACGATCCCCGTAGTGCGCTTACGTGTCGGTCATCAACACTCACAGTTTTGGCCGATTCTTGCCCGTTTCGTCAACACTTACACTCACTGTTTTGGGCTCCCGGAGTGATTTCCACGATTAATGAACCCCGGGCTGCGTTTAAGTGTAGTTCAACAAATCTTTTGGTCGATAATGTCCCGTTTCGTGGACTATTACTCACTGTTTTGGCATCCCGGTGAGATTTCCACGATTAACGAACCACGAGGTGCGTTTACGTGCCGGTCATCAACACTCACAGTTTTGGCCGATTCTGGCCCGTTTCATGGACTATTACTCATCGTTGGGGTCCCGGAGCAATTTCCATAGTTGTTGAACCCCAAGATGCACTTGCGTGTCGGTCATCAACACTTTTGGCCGATAATGTCCCGTTTCGTGGACTATTACTCACTGTTTTGGCGTCTCGGAGAGATTTCCATGATTAACGAACCACGAGGTGCGTTTACGTGTCGGTCATCAAGACTCACAGTTTTGCCCGATTCTGGCCCGTTTCATGGACTATTGCTCATTGTTCTGGGGTCCCGGAGCGATTTCCATAGTTGTTGAACCCCAAGATGCACTTACGTGTTGGTCATCAACACTCGCAGTTTTGGCCGATTCTGGCCCGTTTCATGGACACTTACTGTTTTGGGGTCCCAGAGTGATTTCCATGAGTAACGAACCCCAGGGTGCGTTTACGTGTCGGTCATCAACACTCACAGTTTCGGCTGATTCTGGCCTATTTCGTGGACTATTTCTCACTATTTTGGGGTCCCGGAGTGATTTCCACAATTAACGAACCCCAGGTTGCGTTTAAGTGTCGGTCATCAACACTCATAGTTTCGGCCGATTCTGGCCCGTTTTGTGGACTATTACTCACCGTTTTGTCGTCCCAGAGTGATTTCCACGATCAACAAACCCCGATGTGCGTTTACGTGTCGGTCATCAATACTCACAGTTCTGGCTGATTCTGGCCCGTTTCATGGACTGTTACTCATTGTTTTGGGGTCCCGGAGCGGTTTCCATAATTGTTAAAACCCAAGATGCGCTTGCGTGTCAGCCATCAACACTCACAGATTTGGCCGATTCTGGCCCGTTTCATGGACTATTACTCATTGTTTTGGGGTCCCGGAGCGATTTCCATAGTTATTGAACCCCATGATGCACTTATATGTCGGTCATCAACAGCCACATTTTTCGCCGATTCTGGCCCGTTTCTTGGACTATTACTCACTGTTTTGGGGTCCCAGAGTGATTTCCATGATTGACGATCCCCGTAGTGCGCTTACATGTCGGTCATCAACACTCACAGTTTTGGCCGATTCTTGCCCGTTTCGTCAACACTTACACTCACTGTTTTGGGCTCCCGGAGTGATTTCCACGATTAATGAACCCCGGGGTGCGTTTAAGTGTAGTTCAACAACACTTTTGGCCGATAATGTCCTGTTTCGTGGACTATTACTCACTGTTTTTTGCATCCCGGAGAGATTTCCACGATTAATGAACCACGAGGTGCGTTTATGTGTCGGTCATCAACACTCACAGTTTTGGCCGATTCTGGCCCGTTTCATGGACTATTACTCATCGTTGGGGTCCCGGAGCAATTTCCATAGTTGTTGAACACCAAGATGCACTTGCGTGTCGGTCATCAACACTTTTGGCCGATAATGTCCCGTTTCGTGGACTATTACTCACTGTTATGGCGTCTCGGAGAGATTTCCACGATTAACGAACCACGAGGTGCGTTTACGTGTCGGTCATCAAGACTCACAGTTTTGGCCGATTCTGGCCCGTTTCATGGACTATTGCAAATTGTTCTGGGGTCCCGGAGCGATTTCCATAGTTGTTGAACCCCAAGATGCACTTACGTGTTGGTCATCAACACTCGCAGTTTTGGCCGATTCTGGCCCGTTTCATGGACACTTACTGTTTTGGGGTCCCAGAGTGATTTCCATGAGTAACGAACCCCAGGGTGCGTTTACGTGTCGGTCATCAACACTCACAGTTTTGGCTGATTCTGGCCTATTTCGTGGACTATTTCTCACTGTTTTGGGGTCCCGGAGTGATTTCCACAATTAACGAACCCCAGGTTGCGTTTAAGTGTCGGTCATCAACACTCATAGTTTCGGCCGATTCTGGCCCGTTTTGTGGACTATTACTCACCGTTTTGTCGTCCTAGAGTGATTTCCACGATCAACAAACCCCGAGGTGCGTTTACGTGTCGGTCATCAATACTCACAGTTCTGGCTGATTCTGGCCCGTTTCATGGACTATTACTCATTGTTTTGGGGTCCCGGAGCAGTTTCCATAATTGTTAAAACCCAAGATGCGATTGCGTGTCAGCCATCAACACTCACAGATTTGGCCGATTCTGGCCCGTTTCATGGACTATTACTCATTGTTTTGGGGTCCCGGAGCGATTTCCATAGTTATTGAACCCCATGATGCGCTTATATGTCGGTCATCAACACCCACAGTTTTCGCCGATTCTGGCCCGTTTCTTGGACTATTACTCACTGTTTTGGGGTCCTAGAGTGATTTCCACGATTGACGATCCCCGTAGTGCGCTTACATGTCGGTCATCAACACTCACAGTTTTGGCCGATTCTTGCCCGTTTCGTCAACACTTACACTCACTGTTTTGGGCTCCCAGAGTGATTTCCATGAGTAATGAACCCCAGGGTGCGTTTACGTGTCGGTCATCAACACTCACAGTTTTGGCTGATTCTGGCCTATTTCGTGGACTATTTCTCACTATTTTGGGGTCCCGGAGTGATTTCCACAATTAATGAACCCCAGGTTGTGTTTAAGTGTCGGTCATCAACACTCAAAGTTTCGGCCAATTCTGGCCCGTTTTGTGGACTACTGCTCACCGTTTTGTCATCCCAGAGTGATTTCCACGATCAACAAACCCCGAGGTGCGTTTACGTGTCGGTCATCAATACTCACAGTTCTGGCTGATTCTGGCCCGTTTCATGGACTATTAATCATTGTTTTGGGATCCCGGAGCGGTTTCCATAATTGTTAAAACCCAAGATGCGCTTGCGTGTCAGTCATCAACACTCACAGATTTGGCCGATTCTGGTCCGTTTCATGGACTATTACTCTTTGTTTTTGGGTCCCAGAGTGATTTTCTAAGTTGTTGAACCCCAAGAAACGCTTACGTGTCGGTCATCAACACTCGCGGTTTTGACCGATTCTGTCCCGTTTCCTAGACTATTACTCATTGTTTTGGGGTCCCGGGGCGATTTCCATAGTTATTGAACCCCATGATGCGCTTATGTGTCGGTCATCAACACCCACAGTTTTCGCCGATTCTGGCCCGTTTCTTGGACTATTACTCACTGTTATGGCGTCTCGGAGAGATTTCCACGATTAATGAACCACGAGGTGCGTTTACGTGTCGGTCATCAAGACTCACAGTTTTGGCCGATTCTGGCCCGTTTCATGGACTATTGCTCATTGTTTTGGGGTCCCGGAGCGATTTCCATAGTTGTTGAACCCCAAGATGCACTTACGTGTTGGTCATCAACACTCGCAGTTTTGGCCGATTCTGGCCCGTTTCATGGACACTTACTGTTTTGGGGTCCCAAAGTGATTTCCATGAGTAACGAACCCCAGGGTGCGTTTACGTGTCGGTCATCAACACTCACAGTTTTGGCTGATTCTGGCCTATTTCGTGGACTATTTCTCACTGTTTTGGGGTCCCGGAGTGATTTCCACAATTAACGAACCCAAGGTTGCGTTTAAGTGTCGGTCATCAACACTCACAGTTTCGGCCGATTCTGGCCCGTTTTGTGGACTATTACTCACCGTTTTGTCGTCCCAGAGTGATTTCCACGATCAACAAACCCCGAGGTGCGTTTACGTGTCGGTCATCAATACTCACAGTTCTGGCTGATTCTGGCCCGTTTCATGGACTATTACTCATTGTTTTGGGGTCCCGGAGCGGTTTCCATAATTGTTAAAACCCAAGATGCGCTTGCGTGTCAGCAATCAACACGCACAGATTTGGCCGATTCTGGCCCGTTTCATGGACTATTACTCATTGTTTTTGGGTCCCGGAGTGATTTTCAAAGTTGTTGAACCCCAAGAAACGCTTACGTGTCGGTCATCAACACTCGCGGTTTTGACCGATTCTGTCCCATTTCCTGGACTATTACTCATTGTTTTGGGGTCCCGGAGCGATTTCCATAGTTATTGAACCCCATGATGCGCTTATGTGTCGGTAATCAACACCCACAGTTTTCGCCGATTCTGGCCCGTTTCTTGGACTATTACTCACTGTTTTGGGGTCCCAGAGTAATTTCCACGATTGACGATCCCCGTAGTGCGCTTACGTGTCGGTCATCAACACTCACAGTTTTGGCCGATTCTTACCCGTTTCGTCAACACTTACACTCACTGTTTTGGGCTCCCGGAGTGATTTCCACGATTAATGAACCCCGAGGTGCGTTTAAGTGTAGTTCAACAAATCTTTTGGTCGATAATGTCCCGTTTCATGGACTATTACTCACTGTTTTGGCATCCCGGTGAGATTTCCACGATTAACGAACCACGAGGTGCGTTTACGTGTCGGTCATCAACACTCACAGTTTTGGCCGATTCTGGCCCGTTTCATGGACTATTACTCATTGTTGGGGTCCCGGAGTGATTTCCATAGTTGTTGAACCCCAAGATGCACTTGCGTGTCGGTCATCAACACTTTTGGCCGATAATGTCCCGTTTCGTGGACTATTACTCACTGTTTTGGCGTCTCGGAGAGATTTCCACGATTAACGAACCACGAGGTGCGTTTACGTGTCGGTCATCAAGAATCACAGTTTTGGCCGATTTCTGCCCGTTTCATGGACTATTGCTCATTGTTTTGGGGTCCCGGAGCGATTTCCATAGTTGTTGAACCCCAAGATGCACTTACGTGTTGGCCATCAACACTCGCGGTTTTGGCCGATTCTGGCGCGTTTCATGGACACTTACTGTTTTGGGGTCCCAGAGTGATTTCCATGAGTAATGAACCCCAGGGTGCGTTTACGTGTCGGTCATCAACACTCACAGTTTTGGCTGATTCTGGCCTATTTCGTGGACTATTTCTCACTATTTTGGGGTCCCGGAGTGATTTCCGCAATTAATGAACCCCAGGTTGTGTTTAAGTGTCGGTCATCAACACTCAAAGTTTCGGCCAATTCTAGCCCGTTTTGTGGACTATTGCTCACCGTTTTGTCATCCCAGAGTGATTTCCACGATCAACAAACCCCGAGGTGCGTTTACGTGTCGGTCATCAATACTCACAGTTCTGGCTGATTCTGGCCCGTTTCATGGACTATTACTCATTGTTTTGGGATCCCGGAGCGGTTTCCATAATTTTTAAAACCGAAGATGCGCTTGCGTGTCAGTCATCAACACTCACAGATTTGGCCGATTCTGGTCCGTTTCATGGACTACTACTCTTTGTTTTTGGGTCCCAGAGTGATTTTTTAAGTTGTTGAACCCCAAGAAACGCTTACGTGTCGGTCATCAACACTCGCGGTTTTGACCGATTCTGTCCCGTTTCCTAGACTATTACTCATTGTTTTGGGGTCCCGGGGCGATTTCCATAGTTATTGAACCCCATGATGCGCTTATGTGTCGGTCATCAACACCCACAGTTTTCGCCGATTCTGGCCCGTTTCTTGGACTATTACTCACTGTTTTGGGGTCCCAGAGTGATCTCCACGATTGACGATCCCCGTAGTGCGCTTACGTGTCGGTCATCAACACTCACAGTTTTGGCCGATTCTTGCCCCTTTCGTCAACACTTACACTCACTGTTTTGGGCTCCCGGAGTGATTTCCACGATTAATGAACCCCGGGGGTGTGTTTAAGTGTAGTTCAACAACACTTTTGGCCGATAATGTCCCGTTTCATGGACTATTACTCACTGTCTTGGCATCCCGGAGAGATTTCCACGATTAACAAACCACGAGGTGCGTTTCCGTGTCGGTCATCAACACTCATAGTTTTGGCCGATTCTGGCCCGTTTCATGGAGTATTACTCATTGTTGGGGTCCCGGAGCGATTTCCATAGTTGTTGAACCCCAAGATGCACTTGCGTGTCGGTCATCAAAACTTTTGGCCGATAATGTCCCGTTTCGTGGACTATTACTCACTGTTTTGGCGTCTCGGAGAGATTTCCACGATTAACGAACCACGAGTGCGTTTACGTGTCGGACATCAAGACTCACAGTTTTGGCCGATTCTGGCCCGTTTCATGGACTATTGCTCATTGTTTTGGGGTCCCGGAGCGATTTCCATAGTTTTTGAACCCCAAGATGCACTTACGTGTTGGTCATCAACACTCGCGGTTTTGGCCGATTCTGGCCCGTTTCATGGACACTTACTGTTTTGGGGTCCCAGAGTGATTTCCATGAGTAACGAACCCCAGGGTGCGTTTACGTGTCGGTCATCAACACTCATAGTTTTGGCCGATTCTGGCCCGTTTCATGGACTATTACTCATTGTTGGGGTCCCGGAGCGATTTCCATAGTTGTTGAACCCCTAGATGCACTTGCGTGTCGGTCATCAACACTTTTGGCCGATAATGTCCCGTTTCGTGGACTATTACTCACTGTTTTGGCGTCTCGGAGAGATTTCCACGATTAACGAACCACGAGGTGCGTTTACGCGTCGGTCATCAAGACTCACAGTTTTGGCCGATTTCTGCCCGTTTCATGGACTATTGCTCATTGTTTTGGGGTCCCGGAGTGATTTCCATAGTTGTTGAACCCCAAGATGCACTTACGTGTTGGTCATCAACACTCGCGGTTTTGGCCGATTCTGGCCCGTTTCATGGACACTTACTGTTTTTGGGGTCCCAGAGTGATTTCCATGAGTAATTAACCCCTGGGTGCGTTTACGTGTCGGTCATCAACACTCACAGTTTTGGCTGATTCTGGCCTATTTCGTGGACTATTTCTCACTGTTTTGGGGTCCCGGAGTGATTTCCACAATTAACGAACCCCAGGTTGTGTTTAAGTGTCGGCCAAACAACATATTGTTTCTACCATACTTGGATCCGTACAGTAGGCATTTGTGTAAAAATAGGGTGTCTTCTGGTGGTCCCTCAACCACCCATGTATGAAAATCACACATGTAATTGTACCCCCTGAGGTTTTGGTAATATATATGCAGTAGGAGCCTTTCCTACTGTCTTCACAGTCAAAAAAAAATCAACACTCACAATTTCGGCCGATTCTGTCAAATTTTGTGGACTATTACTCACCGTTTTGTCATCCCAGAGTGATTTCCACGATCAACGAACCCTGAGGTGCGTTTACGTGTCGGTCATCAATACTCACAGTTCTGGCTGATTCTGGCCCATTTCATGGACTATTACTCATTGTTTTGGGGTCCCAGAGCGGTTTCCATAATTGTTAAAACCCAAGATGCGCTTGCGTGTCAGTCATCAACACTCACAGATTTGGCCGATTCTGGCCCGTTTCATGGACTATTACTCATTGTTTTTGGGTCCCGGAGTGATTTTCAAAGTTGTTGAACCCCAAGAAACGCTTACGCGTCGGTCATCAACACTCGCGGTTTTAACCGATTCTGTGCCATTTCTTGGACTATTACTCATTGTTTTGGGGTCCCGCAGCGATTTCCATAGTTGTTGAACCCCATGATGCACTTATGTGTCGGTCATCAACACCCACAGTTTTCGCCGATTCTGGCCCGTTTCTTGGACTATTACTCTTTGTTTTGGGGTCCCAGAGTGATTTCCACGATTGACGATCCCCGTAGTGCGCTTACGTGTCGGTCATCAACACTCACAGTTTTGGCCGATTCTTGCCCGTTTCGTCAACACTTACACTCACTGTTTTGGGCTCCCAGAGTGATTTCCACGATTAATGAACCCCGGGGTGCGTTTAAGTGTAGTTCAACAACACTTTTGGCCGATAATGTCCTGTTTCGTGGACTATTACTCACTATTTTGGCATCCCGGAGAGATTTCGACGATTAACAAACCACGAGGTGCGTTTACATGTCGGTCATCAACACTCACGTTTTGGCCGATTCTGGCCCGTTTCATGGACTATTACTCATTGTTGGGGTCCCGGAGCGATTTCCATAGTTTTTGAACCCCAAGATGCACTTACGTGTCAGTCATCAACACTCACAGTTTTGGCCGATTCTGGCCCGTTTCATGGACTATTACTCATTGTTGGGGTCCCGGAGCGATTTCCGTAGTTGTTGAACCGCAAGATGCACTTGCGTGTCTGTCATCAACACTTTTGGCCGATAATGTCCCGTTTCGTGGACTATTACTCACTGTTTTGGCGTCTCGGAGAGATTTCCACGATTAACGAACCACGAGGTGCGTTTACGTGTCGGTCATCAAGACTCACAGTTTTGGCTGATTCTGGCCCGTTTCATGGACTATTACTCATTGTTTTGGGGTCCCGGAGCGGTTTCCATAATTGTTAAAACCCAAGATGCACTTGCGTGTCAGTCATCAACACTCACAGATTTGGCCGATTCTGGCCCGTTTCATGGACTATTACTCATTGTTTTTGGGTCCCGGAGTGATTTTCAAAGTTGTTGAACCCCAAGAAACGCTTACGCGTCGGTCATCAACACTCGCGGTTTTAACTGATTCTGTGCCATTTCTTGGACTATTACTCATTGTTTTGGGGTCCCGGAGCGATTTCCATAGTTGTTGAACCCCATGATGCGCTTATCTGTCGGTCATCAACACCCAAAGTTTTCGCCGATTCTGGCCCGTTTCTTGGACTATTACTCTTTGTTTTGGGGTCCCAGAGTGATTTCCACGATTGACGATACCCGTAGTGCGCTTACGTGTCGGTCATCAACACTCACAGTTTTGGCCGATTCTTGCCCGTTTCGTCAACACTTACACTCACTGTTTTGGGCTCCCAGAGTGATTTCCACGATTAATGAACCCCGGGGTGCGTTTAAGTGTAGTTTAACAACACTTTTGGCCGATAATGTCCCGTTTCGTGGACTATTACTCACTGTTTTGGCATCCCGGAGAGATTTCGACGATTAACAAACCACGAGGTGCATTTACGTGTCGGTCATCAACACTCAAGTTGTGGCCGATTCTGGCCCGTTTCATGGACTATTACTCATTGTTGGGGTCCCGGAGTGATTTCCATAGTTTTTGAACCCCAAGATGCACTTACGTGTCAGTCATCAACACTCACAGTTTTGGCCGATTCTGGCCCGTTTCATGGACTATTACTCATTGTTGGGGTCCCGGAGCGATTCCCGTAGTTGTTGAACCGCAAGATGCACTTGCGTGTCTGTCATCAACACTTTTGGCCAATAATGTCCCGTTTCGTGGACTATTACTCACTGTTTTGGCGTCTCGGAGACATTTCCACGATTAACGAACCACGAGGTGCGTTTACGTGTCGGTCATCAAGACTCACAGTTTTGGCTGATTCTGGCCCGTTTCATGGACTATTACTCATTGTTTTGGGGTCCCGGAGCGGTTTCCATAATTTTTAAAACCCAAGATGCGCTTGCGTGTCAGTCATCAACACTCACAGATTTGGCCGATTCTGGCCCGTTTCATGGACTATTACTCATTGTTTTTGGGTCCCGGAGTGATTTTCAAATTTGTTGAACCCCAAGAAACGCTTACGCGTCGGTCATCAACACTCCCGGTTTTAACCGATTCTGTGCCATTTCTTGGACTATTACTCATTGTTTTGGGGTCCCGGAGCGATTTCCATAGTTGTTGAACCCCATGATGCACTTATGTGTCGGTCATCAACACCCACAGTTTTCGCCGATTCTGGCCCGTTTCTTGGACTATTACTCTTTGTTTTGGGGTCCCAGAGTGATTTCCACGATTGACGATCCCCGTAGTGCGCTTACGTGTCGGTCATCAACACTCACAGTTTTGGCCGATTCTTGCCCGTTTCGTCAACACTTACACTCACTGTTTTGGGCTCCCAGAGTGATTTCCACGATTAATGAACCCCGGGGTGCGTTTAAGTGTAGTTCAACAACACTTTTGGCCGATAATGTCCTGTTTCGTGGACTATTACTCACTATTTTGGCATCCCGGAGAGATTTCGACGATTAACAAACCACGAGGTGCGTTTACGTGTCGGTCATCAACACTCACGTTTTGGCCGATTCTGGCCCGTTTCATGGACTATTACTCATTGTTGGGGTCCCGGAGCGATTTCCATAGTTTTTGAACCCCAAGATGCACTTACGTGTCAGTCATCAACACTCACAGTTTTGGCCGATTCTGGCCCGTTTCATGGACTATTACTCATTGTTGGGGTCCCGGAGCGATTTCCGTAGTTGTTGAACCGCAAGATGCACTTGCGTGTCTGTCATCAACACTTTTGGCCGATAATGTTCCGTTTCGTGGACTATTACTCACTGTTTTGGCGTCTCGGAGAGATTTCCACGATTAACGAACCACGAGGTGCGTTTACGTGTCGGTCATCAAGACTCACAGTTTTGGCTGATACTGGCCCGTTTCATGGACTATTACTCATTGTTTTGGGGTCCCGGAGCGGTTTCCATAATTGTTAAAACCCAAGATGCGCTTGCGTGTCAGTCATCAACACTCACAGATTTGGCCGATTCTGGCCCGTTTCATGGACTATTACTCATTGTTTTTGGGTCCCGGAGTGATTTTCAAAGTTGTTGAACCCCAAGAAACGCTTACGCGTCGGTCATCAACACTCCCGGTTTTAACCGATTCTGTGCCATTTCATGGACTATTACTCATTGTTTTGGGGTCCCGGAGCGATTTCCATAGTTGTTGAACCCCATGATGCGCTTATGTGTCGGTCATCAACACCCACAGTTTTCGTCAATTCTGGCCCGTTTCTTGGACTATTACACTTTGTTTTGGGGTCCCAGAGTGATTTCCACGATTGACGATCCCCGTAGTGCGCTTACGTGTCGGTCATCAACACTCACAGTTTTGGCCGATTCTTGCCCGTTTCGTCAACACTTACACTCACTGTTTTGGTCTCCCAAAGTGATTTCCACGATTAATGAACCCCGGGGTGCGTTTAAGTGTAGTTCAACAACACTTTTGGCCGATAATGTCCCGTTTCGTGGACTATTACTCACTGTTTTGGCATCCCGGAGAGATTTCGACGATTAACAAACCATGAGGTGCGTTTACGTGTCGGTCATCAACACTCACGTTTTGGCCGATTCTGGCCCGTTTCATGGACTATTACTCATTGTTGGGGTCCCGGAGCGATTTCCATAGTTTTTGAACCCCAAGATGCACTTACGTCTCAGTCATCAACACTCACAGTTTTGGCCGATTCTGGCCCGTTTCATGGACTATTACTCATTGTTGGGGTCCCGGAGCGATTTCCGTAGTTGTTGAACCGCAAGATGCACTTGCGTGTCTGTCATCAACACTTTTGGCCGATAATGTCCCGTTTCGTGGACTATTACTCACAGTTTTGGCGTCTCGGAGAGATTTCCACGATTAACGAACCACGAGGTGCGTTTACGTGTCGGTCATCAAGACTCACAGTTTTGGCTGATTCTGGCCCGTTTCATGGACTATTGCTCATTGTTTTGGGGTCCCGGAGCGATTTCCATAGTTGTTGAACCCCAAGATGCACTTACGTGTTGGTCATCAACACTCACAGTTTCGGCCAATTCTGGCCCGTTTTGTGGACTATTACTCACCGTTTTGTTGTCCTAGATTGATTTGCACAATCAACGAACCCCGAGGTGCGTTTACGTGTCGGTCATCAATACTCACAGTTCTGGCTGATTCTGGCCCGTTTCATGGACTATTACTCATTGTTTTGGGGTCCCGGAGTGGTTTCCATAATTGTTAAAACCCAAGATGCGCTTGCGTGTCAGTCATCAACACTCACAGATTTGGCCGATTTTGGCCCGTTTCATGGACTATTACTCATTGTTTTTGGGTCCCGGAGTGATTTTCGAAGTTGTTGAACCCCAAGAAACGCTTACGTGTCGGTCATCAACACTCGCGGTTTTAACCGATTCTGTGCCGTTTCTTGGACTATTACTCATTGTTTTGGGGTCCCGGAGCGATTTCCATAGTTGTTGAACCCCATGATGCGCTTATGTGTCGGTCATTAACACCAATAGTTTTTGCCGATTCTGGCCTGTTTCTTGGACTATTACTCCTTGTTTTGGGGCCCCAGAGTGATTTCCACGATTGACGATACCCGTAGTGCGCTTACGTGTCGGTCATCAACACTCACAGTTTTGGCCTATTCTTGCCCGTTTCGTCAACACTTACACTCACTGTTTTGGGCTCCCAGAGTGATTTCCACGATTAATGAACCCCGGGGTGCGTCTAAGTGTAGTTCAACAACACTTTTGGCCGATAATGTCCCGTTTCGTGGACTATTACTCACTGTTTTGGCATCCCGGAGAGATTTCCACGATTAACAAACCACGAGGTGCGTTTACGTGTCGGTCATCAACACTCACAGTTTTGGCCGATTCTGGCCCGTTTCATGGACTATTACTCATTGTTGGGGTCCCGGAGTGATTTCCATAGTTTTTGAACCCCAAGATGCACTTACGTGTCGGTCATCAACACTCACAGTTTTGGCCGATTCTGGCCCGTTTCATGGACTATTACTCATTGTTGGGGTCCCGGAGCGATTTCCGTAGTTGTTGAACCCCAAGATGCACTTGCATGTCTGTCATCAACACTTTCGGCCGATAATGTCCCGTTTCGTGGACTATTACTCATTGTTTTGGGGTCCCGGAGCGGTTTCCATAATTGTTAAAACCCAAGATGCGCTTGCGTGTCAGTCATCAACACTCACAGATTTGGCCGATTTTGGCCCGTTTCATGGACTATTACTCATTGTTTTTGGGTCCCGGAGTGATTTTCAAAGTTGTTGAACCCCAAGAAACGCTTACGTGTCGGTCATCAACACTCGCGGTTTTGACAGATTCTGTCCCGTTTCTTGGACAATTACTCATTGTTTTGGGGTCCTGGAGCGATTTCCATAGTTGTTGAACCCCATGATGCGCTTATGTGTCGGTCATCAACACCCACAGTTTTCGCCGATTCTGGCCCGTTTCTTGGACTATTACTCACTGTTTTGGGGTCCCAGAGTGATTTCCACGATTGACGATCCCCGTAGTGCGCTTACGTGTCGGTCATCAACACTCACAGTTTTGGCCGATTCTTGCCCGTTTCATCAACACTTACACTCACTGTTTTGGGCTCCCAGAGTGATTTCCACGATTAATGAACCCCGGGGTGCGTCTAAGTGTAGTTCAACAACACTTTTGGCCGATAATGTCCCGTTTCGTGGACTATTACTCACTGTTTTGGCATCCCGGAGAGATTTCCACGATTAACAAACCACGAGGTGCGTTTACGTGTCGGTCATCAACACTCACAGTTTTGGCCGATTCTGGCCCATTTCATGGACTATTACTCATTGTTGGGGTCCCGGAGCGATTTCCATAGTTTTTGAACCACAAGATGCACTTACGTGTCGGTCATCAACACTCACAGTTTTGGCCGATTCTGGCCCGTTTCATGGACTATTACTCATTGTTGGGGTCCCGGAGCGATTTCCGTAGTTGTTGAACCGCAAGATGCACTTGCGTGTCTGTCATCAACACTTTTGGCCGATAATGTTCCGTTTCGTGGACTATTACTCACTGTTTTGGCGTCTCGGAGAGATTTCCACGATTAACGAACCACGAGGTGCGTTTACGTGTCGGTCATCAAGACTCACAGTTTTGGCTGATTCTGGCCCGTTTCATGGACTATTACTCATTGTTTTGGGGTCCCGGAGCGGTTTCCATAATTGTTAAAACCCAAGATGCGCTTGCGTGTCAGTCATCAACACTCACAGATTTGGCCGATTCTGGCCCGTTTCATGGACTATTACTCATTGTTTTTGGGTCCCGGAGTGATTTTCAAAGTTGTTGAACCCCAAGAAACGCTTACGCGTCGGTCATCAACACTCGCGGTTTTAACTGATTCTGTGCCATTTCTTGGACTATTACTCATTCTTTTGGGGTCCCGGAGCGATTTCCATAGTTGTTGAACCCCATGATGCGCTTATCTGTCGGTCATCAACACCCACAGTTTTCGCCGATTGTGGCCCGTTTCTTGGACTATTACTCTTTGTTTTGGGGTCCCAGAGTGATTTCCACGATTGACGATACCCGTAGTGCGCTTACGTGTCGGTCATCAACACTCACAGTTTTGGCCGGTTCTTGCCCGTTTCGTCAACACTTACACTCACTGTTTTGGGCTCCCAGAGTGATTTCCACGATTAATGAACCCCGGGGTGCGTTTAAGTGTAGTTCAACAACACTTTTGGCCGATAATGTCCCGTTTCGTGGACTATTACTCACTGTTTTGGCATCCCGGAGAGATTTCGACGATTAACAAACCACGAGGTGCATTTACGTGTCGGTCATCAACACTCACGTTGTGGCCGATTCTGGCCCGTTTCATGGACTATTACTCATTGTTGGGGTCCCGGAGCGATTTCCATAGTTTTTGAACCCCAAGATGCACTTACGTGTCAGTCATCAACACTCACAGTTTTGGCCGATTCTGGCTCGTTTCATGGACTATTACTCATTGTTGGGGTCCCGGAGCGATTCCCGTAGTTGTTGAACCGCAAGATGCACTTGCGTGTCTGTCATCAACACTTTTGGCCGATAATGTCCCGTTTCGTGGACTATTACTCACTGTTTTGGCGTCTCGGAGACATTTCCACGATTAACGAACCACGAGGTGCGTTTACGTGTCGGTCATCAAGACTCACAGTTTTGGCTGATTCTGGCCCGTTTCATGGACTGTTACTCATTGTTTTGGGGTCTCGGAGCGGTTTCCATAATTTTTAAAACCCAAGATGCGCTTGTGTGTCAGTCATCAACACTCACAGATTTGTCCGATTCTGGCCCGTTTCATGGACTATTACTCATTGTTTTTGGGTCCCGGAGTGATTTTCAAAGTTGTTGAACCCCAAGAAACGCTTACGCGTCGGTCATCAACACTCCCTGTTTTAACCGATTCTGTGCCATTTCTTGGACTATTACTCATTGTTTTGGGGTCCCGGAGCGATTTCCATAGTTGTTGAACCCCATGATGCGCTTATGTGTCGGTCATCAACACCCACAGTTTTCGTCAATTCTGGCCCGTTTCTTGGACTATTACACTTTGTTTTGGGGTCCCAGAGTGATTTCCACGATTGACGATCCCCGTAGTGCGCTTACGTGTCGGTCATCAACACACACAGTTTTGGCCGATTCTTGCCCGTTTCGTCAACACTTACACTCACTGTTTTGGTCTCCCAAAGTGATTTCCACGATTAATGAACCCCGGGGTGCGTTTAAGTGTAGTTCAACAACACTTTTGGCCGATAATGTCCCGTTTCGTGGACTATTACTCACTGTTTTGGCATCCCGGAGAGATTTCGACGATTAACAAACCACGAGGTGCGTTTACGTGTCGGTCATCAACACTCACGTTTTGGCCGATTCTGGCCCGTTTCATGGACTATTACTCATTGTTGGGGTCCCGGAGCGATTTCCATAGTTTTTGAACCCCAAGATGCACTTACGTCTCAGTCATCAACACTCACAGTTTTGGCCGATTCTGGCCCGTTTCATGGACTATTACTCATTGTTGGGGTCCCGGAGCGATTTCCGTAGTTGTTGAACCGCAAGATGCACTTGCGTGTCTGTCATCAACACTTTTGGCCGATAATGTCCCGTTTCGTGGACTATTACTCACAGTTTTGGCGTCTCGGAGAGATTTCCACGATTAACGAACCACGAGGTGCGTTTACGTGTCGGTCATCAAGACTCACAGTTTTGGCTGATTCTGGCCCGTTTCATGGACTATTGCTCATTGTTTTGGGGTCCCGGAGCGATTTCCATAGTTGTTGAACCCCAAGATGCACTTACGTGTTGGTCATCAACACTCACAGTTTCGGCCAATTCTGGCCCGTTTTGTGGACTATTAATCACTGTTTTGTTGTCCTAGATTGATTTGCACGATCAACGAACCCCGAGGTGCGTTTACGTGTCGGTCATCAATACTCACAGTTCTGGCTGATTCTGGCCCGTTTCATGGACTATTACTCATTGTTTTGGGGTCCCGGAGTGGTTTCCATAATTGTTAAAACCCAAGATGCGCTTGCGTGTCAGTCATCAACACTCACAGATTTGGCCGATTTTGGCCCGTTTCATGGACTATTACTCATTGTTTTTGGGTCCCGGAGTGATTTTCGAAGTTGTTGAACCCCAAGAAACGCTTACGTGTCGGTCATCAACACTCGCGGTTTTAACCGATTCTGTGCCGTTTCTTGGACTATTACTCATTGTTTTGGGGTCCCGGAGCGATTTCCATAGTTGTTGAACCCCATGATGCGCTTATGTGTCGGTCATTAACACCCATAGTTTTCGCCGATTCTGGCCTGTTTCTTGGACTATTACTCCTTGTTTTGGGGCCCCAGAGTGATTTCCACGATTGACGATACCCGTAGTGCGCTTACGTGTCGGTCATCAACACTCACAGTTTTGGCCTATTCTTGCTCGTTTCGTCAACACTTACACTCACTGTTTTGGGCTCCCAGAGTGATTTCCACGATTAATGAACCCCGGGGTGCGTCTAAGTGTAGTTCAACAACACTTTTGGCCGATAATGTCCCGTTTCGTGGACTATTACTCACTGTTTTGGCATCCCGGAGAGATTTCCACGATTAACAAACCACGAGGTGCGTTTACGTGTCGGTCATCAACACTCACAGTTTTGGCCGATTCTGGCCCGTTTCATGGACTATTACTCATTGTTGGGGTCCCGGAGCGATTTCCATAGTTTTTGAACCCCAAGATGCACTTACGTGTCGGTCATCAACACTCACAGTTTTGGCCGATTCTGGCCCGTTTCATGGACTATTACTCATTGTTGGGGTCCCGGAGCGATTTCCGTAGTTGTTGAACCCCAAGATGCACTTGCATGTCTGTCATCAACACATTCGGCCGATAATGTCCCGTTTCGTGGACTATTACTCATTGTTTTGGGGTCCCGGAGCGGTTTCCATAATTGTTAAAACCCAAGATGCGCTTGCGTGTCAGTCATCAACACTCACAGATTTGGCCGATTTTGGCCCGTTTCATGGACTATTACTCATTGTTTTTGGGTCCCGGAGTGATTTTCAAAGTTGTTGAACCCCAAGAAACGCTTACGTGTCGGTCATCAACACTCGCGGTTTTGACAGATTCTGTCCCGTTTCTTGGACAATTACTCATTGTTTTGGGGTCCTGGAGCGATTTCCATAGTTGTTTAACCCCATGATGCGCTTATGTGTCGGTCATCAACACCCACAGTTTTCGCCGATTCTGGCCCGTTTCTTGGACTATTACTCACTGTTTTGGGGTCCCAGAGTGATTTCCACGATTGACGATCCCCGTAGTGCGCTTACGTGTCGGTCATCAACACTCACAGTTTTGGCCGATTCTTGCCCGTTTCATCAACACTTACACTCACTGTTTTGGGCTCCCGGAGTGATTTCCACGATTAATGAACCCCGGGGTGCGTTTAAGTGTAGTTCAACAACACTTTTGGCAGATAATATCCCGTTTCGTGGACTATTACTTACAGTTTTGGCATCCCGGAGAGATTTCCACGATTAACAAACCACGAGGTGCGTTTACGTGTCGGTCATCAACACTCACAGTTTTGGCCGATTCTGGCCCGTTTCATGGACTATTACTCATTGTTGGGGTCCCGGAGCGATTTCCATAGTTTTTGAACCACAAGATGCACTTACGTGTCGGTCATCAACACTCGCGGTTTTGACCGATTCTGTCCCGTTTCTTGGACTATTACTCATTGTTTCGGGGTCCCGGAGCGATTTCCATAGTTGTTGAACCCCATGATGCGCTTATGTGTCGGTCATCAACACCCACAGTTTTCGCTGATTCTGGCCCGTTTCTTGGACTATTACTCACTGTTTTGGGGTCCCAGAGTGATTTCCACGATTGACGATCCCCGTAGTGCGCTTACGTGTCGGTCATCAACACTCACAGTTTTGGCCGATTCTTGCCCGTTTCGTCAACACTTACACTCACTGTTTTGGGCTCCCGGAGTGATTTCCACGATTAATGAACCCCGGGGTGCGTTTAAGTGTAGTTCAACAACACTTTTGGCCGATAATGTCCCATTTCGTGGATTATTACTTACTGTTTTGGCATCCCGGAGAGATTTCCACGATTAACAAACCACGAGGTGCATTTACGTGTCGGTCATCAACACTCACAGTTTCGGTCGATTCTAGCCCGTTTCATGGACTATTACTCATTGTTGGGGTCCCGGAGTGATTTCCATAGTTTTTGAACCCCAAGATGCACTTACGTGTCGGTCATCAACACTCGCGGTTTTGGCCGATTCTGGCCCGTTTCATGGACACTCACTATTTTGGGGTCCTGGAGTGATTTCCGTGATTAACGAACCCCACGGTGCGTTTACGCGTCGGACATCAACACTCACAGTTTTGGCTGATTCTGGCCTATTTCCTGGACTATTTCTCACTGTTTTGGGGTCCCGAAGTGACTTCCACAATTAACGAACACTACTAGGGAAAAGCCTATACATAGAATCTTATCAGCAGCCCGCTTCAAAATAACTCGCTGCTGCTAACTAGAAGTAGCGCGCACAGACGAAACTCACTGCTGAGACAAATATAGCAGTAGCGTGTCACCCGAAAGACGCGCTGCTGCTATTATTCCTACGAGGCCGCCGCGAGGCTAGTTATAGCAGCAACGCGTTAGCTTGATACGCACTACTGCTACGCGGCATAGTAGCAGCGCATTTCTCGAATAAGCGCTACTGCTAAGTTTCCTACAAAAATTTAGTCCCACCTCGCTCCGTGAAGAGAGTTTCTACCACCTTAAATATGTTACTTCTCATACTTTGACAAGCACTTGATCTTCACTGAACTCTATGTGTAGAATTTGTGGCTGCAATATGAGTCTTCACATGTTCCTAAACCGGTGAGGACTCATATTGTCAAATCAGATTGTACACAAAAAGATCGTTGATGATCACTGTGTTTTTGATATATTGAACAAATTCTATTTTTCCAAGCTGACACATAGCAGTAGCGCTTTACTGTGAAAGGCGTTGCTGCTAGATAGCTTAGCAGTAGCGTCTTTTCCTGAAGAGCGCTACTGCCAAGCCATTCATCTCCCTCATCTCCTCCCTTCGGATCCACTCACACACACAGCCACTCAAAATCCTCTCCAATCCGTCTGCGCCGCGCGGCCCCGTCGCCCCTCCTCTGTCTGCGCCGCGCGCCGTCACCTCCTCCTCCTTGCTGGACTCGGTACCGGCCTCCTCCTCCGTCCTCCCTCTCCACTCGCCGCTGGCCGGCCCCTCCGCGCTCCGCCTTCCTCCTCCGTCCTCCCTCAACTGGCCACGTCAGCCGGCCCCTCCTCGCTCTGCCTTCCTCCTCCGTCCTCCCTTAACTGGCCGCGCCGGCCGGCCCCTCCTCGCTCTGCCTTCCTCCTCCATCCTACTCTCTTCTCCCTCCTCGAGTCGCCCTCCTTCTCCCTCCTGCTCATATGCAACATTTTGATTTAGTTGATATAATTTAGTTGACTTAGTAGGCTAGTTGATTTAGTTGACTTAGAACATTTTGATTTAGTTGATTTAGTAGGCTAATTCATTTAGTTAATTTAGTTGACGTAGAACATTTTGATTTAGTTGATTTAGTAGGCTAGTTGATTTAGTTGACTTAAAACATTTTGATTTAGTTGATTTAGTAGGCTAATTCATTTAGTTAATTTAGTTGACTTAGAACATTTTGGTTTAGTTGATTTAGTAGGCTAGTTGATTTAGTTGACTTAGAACATTTTGATTTAGTTGATTTAGTAGGCTAGTTGATTTAGTTGACTTAGAACATTTTGATTTAGTTGATTTAGTAGGCTAGTTGATTTAGTTGACTTAGAACATTTTGATTTAGTTGATTTAGTAATCCTTTGCTCATATTGCTTTAGGAAGAATGGCGCCACCACCACCACCACTATGTCAACTGTGCAAGTCAGGATGCGCCAGCAGCCTTGCAACTGGCAAGCTGTTCGGCATCTACTTCCAGCCGAGTTTTTGTCATGCGGCGGTAAGAAATTAGATGAAATGTAATAACTATTTTATTTTTAGTGTTGGCATTACTGCATTGTGTCATTTTGCTTATTTTACACAGATCGTCCCTTGCAATGTGAGGTTGAAATTCAACAAGCTGATAGGAGACACTATGACATTTGAGGCTCCTGGGGAGCCATACACTATGGAGGTCGAGAAAGGACGCAATATGTCGTAGATTGGAGGAGATGGATGGGCCCGTTCCGTCGCACGCATGCATCTTACTGGTGGTGAGTTGATCAGCTTCAACTTCCGAGCAGAAAGACCCAAGCTAGCTGTCATTTATCTCAACCTGGTGGAAGATGATGAAGATGACGAAGATGATGAAAATGATGAAGATAATGAGGACCCACTCGATGAAGATGATGAGGACCCACTTCATGAAGCCATCATAGCTCAAAGAACAAGGCTGAGTGAGGAGGAGGTGTCCAACCTGTGGGACATAATTCTGCCACGTGCTGACTTTGTCGGGGTGCCATTCGTGACCCGCTTGACAAATACCATGGTTGATCAACATGATATGGTATGTTATACTTACAAATGCAAATTAAGAGTGTGAATTACTTAGTGTACAGTCCAATGATATGGTATGTTGTGTGGAATCTAGTCGATGATATATATGTTTTAGTGTAGAGTTCGATCACATGCTTATTAATTGATATGTTTTTCTTATTCAGAAATTGGCAAAGAGCATATCTGTGAGTTATGGTATCGATCCTGATGAAGAAGGCTCAGCTGGACTACGCCTTACTGCAAGGGGCTCCGTCACAACCTGTACTTACCGCGTGGACACGGACGGTCGCACACACTTAAACTCGGTTTGGTGGAAGAAATTCCTCGATGGCAAGAATCTTCGTGTTGGACAGGCCATCCTAATTACTATTAGGAACACCAACCGCCCAGGCTTGAGGATGATGATTGTCTTCGATATCATCTAGAACTACATATGTGTGTGTGGCTATATCATCTAGAACTACATATGTGTGTGTGGCTATATCATCTAGAACTACATATGTGTGTGTGGTTATATCATCTAGAACTACATATGATGATCATCGTCGATATCATCTAGAACTACATATGATGATGGCCGTTGATATGACCTTGTACTGCTTGAGGATGCATGTTGGCTATGCATGAAATTGTTATCTAGTACTCCCTTCGTTCCAAATTACTCATCGTGGTTTGAACTAAAACCACGACGAGTAATTTGGAACGAAGGGAGTACTACCGTACCTAGTAATGGTTTATGAATTTGATATCTACTAGCAGTACCTAGTATCTAGTATCTGAAAGGGGAACTGAAAGGGAATGGGGCGCATTCACAAAAACCGCTGCTGATATCGTCAACAGTAGTAGCGCGGGTTGGGGCCGTGCTACTACTATGAGTTAGCTGTAGCGCCTTATTAGTAGCGCGGCCACCCGCGCTGCTGCTAGCCTAAAAACCTGCGCTGCTGCTAGCCTTTTCCCTAGTAGTGGAACCCCGGGTTGCATTTAAGTGTCGGTCATCAACACTCACAATTTCGGCGGATTATGGCCCGTTTCGTGCACTATTACTCACTGGTTTGTCGTCCCAGAGTGATTTCCACGATCAACGAACCCCGAGGTGCGTTTATGTGTCGGTCATCAATACTCACAGTTCTGGCTGATTCTGGCCCGTTTCATGGACTATTACTCATTGTTTTGGGGTCCCGGAGCGATTTCCATAGTTGTTGAACCCGAAGATGCGCTTACTAGTCAGTCATCAACAACCACAGTTTTGTTCGATTCTGTCCCATTTCATGGACTATTACTCACTGTTTTGGGGTCCCGGAGTGATTTCCACGATTAACGAACCCTAGGGTGCATTTACGTGTTGGTCATCAACACTCACAGTTTTGGCCGATTCTGGCCCGTTTCATGGACTATTACTCATTGTTTTGGGGTCCCGGAGTGATTTTCAAAGTTGTTGAACCCCAAGAAACGCTTACGTGCCGGTCATCAACACTCGCGGTTTTGACCGATTTTGTCCCGTTTCTTGGACTATTACTCATTGTTTTGGGGTCCCGGAGCGATTTCCATAGTTGCTGAACCCCATGATGCGCTTATGTGTCGGTCATCAACACCCACAGTTTTCGCCGATTCTGGTCTGTTTCTTGGACTATTACTCACTATTTTGGGGTCCTAGAGTGATTTCCACGACTGACGATCCCCGTACTGCGCTTACGTGTCGGTCATCAACACTCACAGTTTTGGCCGATTCTTGCCCGTTTCATCAACACTCACACTCACTGTTTTGGGCTCCCAGAGTGATTTCCACGACTAATGAACCCTGGGGTGCATTTAAGTGTAGGTCAACAACACTATTGGACGATTCTGTCCCGTTTCATGGACTATTACTCAATGTTTTGGCATCCCGGAGAGATTTCCATGATTAACGAACCGCGAGGTGCGTTTACGTGCCGGTCATCAACACTCATAGTTTTGGCCGATTCTGGCCCGTTTCATGGATTACTACTCATTGTTTCGGGGTCCCGGAGCGATTTCCATAGTTGCTGAACCCCAAGATGCACTTACATGTTGGTCATCAACACTCACAGCTTTGGCTGATTCTAGCCCGTTTCGTGGACACTCACTGTTTTGGGGTCCCGGAGTGATTTCCATGATTAACGGACCCCGGGGTGCGTTTATGTGTCGTTCATCAACACTCATAGTTTTGGCCAATTCTGGCCTATTTCGTGGACTATTTCTCACTGTTTTGCGGTCCCTGGGTGACTTCCACGATTAACGAACCCCGAGGTGCGTTTACGTGTCGGTCATCAACACTCATATTTTTGGCCGATTCTGGCCCGATTCATGGATTACTACTCATTGTTTCGGTGTCCCGGAGCGATTTCCATAGTTGCTGAACCCCAAGATGCACTTACATGTTAGTCATCAACACTCGTGGTTTTAACTGATTCTGGCCCGTTTCGTGGACACTCACTGTTTTAGGGTCCCGGAGTGATTTCCATGATTAACGAACCTCGGGGTGCATTTACGTGTCGGTCATCAACACTCACAGTTTCAGCCGATTCTGGCCCGTTTCGTGGACTCTTACTCTCTGTTTTGTCGTCCCAGAGTGATTTCCACGATTAATGAACCTCGAGGTGCGTTTACATGTTGGTCATCAACACTCACAGTTCTGGCTAATTTTGGCCCATTTCATGGACTATTACTTATTGTTTTGGGGTCCCGGAGCGATTTCCATAGTTGTTGAACCCCAAGATGCCTTTACATGTCGGTCATGAACACCCATAGTATTGGCCGATTCTGGCCCGTTTCATGGACTATTTCTCACTGTTTTGGGTTCCCGGAGTGATTTCCACGATTAACGAACCCCGGGGTGTATTTATGTGTCGGTCATCAACACTCACAGTTTTGGCCGATTCTGGCCCGTTTCATGGACTATTACTTATTGTTTTGGGGTCCCGGAGCGATTTCCATAGTTGTTGAACCCCAAGATGCGCTTACGTGTCGGTCATCAACAGTCGCGGTTTTGGCCGATTCTGACCCGTTTCATGGACTATGTATCACTGTTTTGTGGTCCCAGAGTGATTTCGACGATTACTGACCCCCGGGGTGTGCTTACATGTCGGTCATCAACACTCACAGTTTTGGCCGATTCTGGCTCGTTTTGTGGACTATTACTCACTGTTTTGGGCTCCCAGAGTGATTTCCATAGTTGTTGAACCCCAAGGTGCACTTACGTTTCGGTCATCAACACCCGTAGTTTTGGCCATTTCTGGCCCATTTCGTGGACTGTTACTCATTCTTTTGGGGTCTTCGAGTGATTTCCACGATTAATGAACCCCGAGGTGCGTTTAAGTGTAGGTCATCAACACTTTTGGCCGATTCTGTCCCGTTTCATGGACTATTACTCTCTGTTTTGGCGTCCCGAAGAGATTTCCACGATTAACGAACCACGAGGTGCGTTTACGTGTCGGTCATCACCACTCACAATTTTGGCCGATTCTGGCCAGTTTCGTGGACTATTACTCATTGTTTTGGGGTCCCGGAGCGATTTTCACAGTTGCTGAACCCCAAGATGCACTTACGTGTCGGTCATCAACACTCGCAGTTTCATGACACTCACTATTTTGGGGTCCCGGAGTGATTTCCATGTTTAACGAACCCTGGGGTGCGTTTATGTGTCGGTCATCAACACTCACAGTTTTGGCCGATTCTGGCCTGTTTCGTGGACTATTTCTCACTGTTTTGGGTTCCCGGAGTGATTTCCTCGATTAACGAACCCCGGGGTGCGTTTAAGTGTCGGTCATCAACACTCACAGTTTTGGCCGATTCTGGTCCGTTTCGTGGACTATTACTCTCTATTTTGTCATCCCAGAGTGATTTCCATGATTAACGAACCCCGAGGTGCGTTTACGTGTCAGTCATCAACACTCACAGTTCTGGCTAATTCTGGCCCGTTTCATCGACTATTACTCATTGTTACGGGGTCCTGAAGCGATTTCCATAGTTATTGAACCCCAAGATGTGTTTACATGTCGGTCATCAACACCCATAGTTTTGGCCGATTCTGGACCGTTTCATTGACAATTACTCACAGTTTTGGGGTCCCGGAGTGATTTCCACGATTGACGAACCCCGGGGTGCATTTACGTGTCGGTCATCAACACTCACAATTTTGGCCGATTTTGGCCTATTTCAAGGACTATTACTCATTGTTTTGGGGTTCCGCAGCGATTTCCATACATGTTGAACCCCAAGATGCGCTTAGGTGTCGGTTATCAACAGTCGCGGTTTTGGCCGATTCTGACCCGTTTCATGGACTATTAATCGCTGTTTTGGGGTCCCAGAGTAATTTCCATGATTGACGATCCCCGGGGTGCGCTTACGCTTGTCGGTCATCAACACTCATAGTTTTTGCCGATTCTGGCCCGTTTCGTGGACTATTACTCACTATTCTGGTGTCCCGGGGTAATTTCCACGATTGACGAACCGCGGGGTGTGTTTATGTGTCGGTCATCAACACTCGTGGCTTTTGTCGATTCTGACCCGTTAAATGGACTATTACTCGCCGTTTTGGGGTCCCAAAGCGATTTGCATGGTTGTTCAACCACAAGGTGCGCTTACGTGTAGGTCATCAACAATCAAAGTTTTGGCCGATTCTGTCCCATTTCTTCGAATACTACTCAGTTTTTGGGTCCCGGATGGATTTCCACGATTGTCGAACACCGGGGTGTGTTTATGTGTGAGTCATCAACACACTCATTTTTGGTCGATTCTGGCCCGTTTTCATGCACTAATACTCACTGATTTGGGGTCCCTGGGCGATTTCCATGACTGACGAACCCCGGGGTGCGTTTATCTATCGTTCACCAATAATCCTAGGTCTGTCTGATTCTAGATCTTTCATAGACTATTAGTCAACGTTTTGGGATCCCAAAGCGATTTCCTTGTTTGTCTAACCCAAAGGTGTGCTTACGTGTTGGTCGTCAAGACTCGCAGTTTGGGAAATTTTTCCCGTTTCTTAGACTATTACTCAGTTTTGGGGTCCCGAAGTGATTTCCCCGGTTAACGAACAATGTGGTGCGTTTACGTGTTGGTCATCAACACTCACAATTTTAGCCGATTCAGGTCCGCTTCGTGCACTATTACTCACTGTTTGTGTCCCACAGCGATTTCCACGATTGATGATCCCTGGGGTGCGTTTACGTGTCCGTCATCAACACTCACGGTTTTGGCCAATTCTGACCCGTTTCGTGTACTATTACTCACCGTGTTGGGGTCCCGAAGCGATTTCCATAGTTGTTGAACCCCAAGGTGCACTTACGTGTCGGTCACCAACACTCGTAGTTTTGCCCGATTTTGGCCCATTTCTTGGACTACTACTCACTGTTTTGGGGTCCCGGGGTAATTTCCACGACTGACGAACCATGGGGTGCTTCTACGTCTCGGTCATCAACACTCGCGGCTTTTGTCGATTCTGACCCGTTTCATGGACTATTACTCACCGTTTTGGGGTTCCAAAGCGATTTGCATGGTTGTTCAACCACAAGGTGCGCTTACGTGTCGGTCATCAACAATCAAAGTTTTTGCCGATTCTGGCCCATTTTCATGCACTATTACTCACTAATTTGGGGTCCCTGAGCGATTTCCATGACTGACGAACCCCGGGGAGCGTTTATGTATCGTTCATCAATAATCCTAGGTTTGTCCGATTCTGGGCTCTTTCATGGACTATTAGTCAATGTTTTGGGGTCCCAAATCAATTTCCATGGTTGTCGAACCCCAAGGTGTGCTTACGTGTTGGTCGTCCAGACTCGCAGTTTGGGCGATTTTGCCCGTTTCTTGGACTATTACTCAGCTTTGGGTCCCGAAGTGATTTCCTTGATTAACGAACCATGTGGTGCGTTTTTGTTTCGGTCATCAACACTCACAATTTTAGCCGATTCTGGTCCGCTTCATGCACTATTACTCACCGTTTGGGTCCGAGAGCGATTTCCACGATTGACGATCCCTGGGGTGCATTTACGTGTCCGTCGTCAACACTCATAGTTTTGGCCAATTCTGACCTGTTTCGTGTACTATTACTCACCGTTTTGGGGTCCTGAAGCGATTTCCATGGTTGTGGAACCCCAAGGTGCGCTTACGTGTCGGTCACTAACACTCGTAGTTTTGGCCTATTTTGCCCCATTTCTTGGACTACTACTCACTGTTTTGGGGTCCCGGGGTAATTTCTACGATTGACGAACCATGGGGTGCGTTTACGTGTCGGTGCTCAACACTCGCGGCTTTTGTCGATTCTGACCCGTTTCATGGACTATTACTCACCGTTTTTGGGTCCCAAAGCGATTTGCATGGTTGTTCAACCACAAGGTGCGCTTACGTGTAAGTCATCAACAATCAAAGTTTTGGCCGATTCTGGCCCATTTCATCGAATATTACTCAGTTTTTGGGTCCCGGATGGATTTCCACGATTGTCGAACACCGGGGTGCGTTTATGTGTGAGTCATCAACACACTCATTTTTGGTCAATTCTGGCCCGTTTTCATGCACTAATACTCACTGATTTGGGGTCCCTGGGCGATTTCCATGACTAACGAACCCCAGGGTGCGTTTATCTATCGTTCACCAATAATCCTAGGTCTGTCCGATTCTGGGCTCTTTCATAGAGTATTAGTCAACGTTTTGGGGTCCCAAAGAGATTTCCATGTTTGTCTAACCCAAAGGTGTGCTTACGTGTTGGTCGTCAAGCCTCGCAGTTTGGGCAATTTTGCCCGTTTCTTAGACTATTACTCAGTTTTGGGGTCCCGAAGTGATTTCCCCGATTAACGAACAATGTGGTGCGTTTACGTGTTGGTCATCAACACTCACAATTTTAGCCGATTCAGGTCTGCTTCGTGCACTATTACTCA
Source organism: Triticum timopheevii (assembly GCA_963921465.1). NCBI lineage: Eukaryota > Viridiplantae > Streptophyta > Magnoliopsida > Poales > Poaceae > Triticum > Triticum timopheevii. The sequence continues at coordinate 669,769,877 of OY997266.1, read as the reverse complement.
CTGTTTGGGTCCCAGAGCGATTTCCACGATTGACGATCCCTGGGGTGCGTTTACGTGTCCGTCATCAACACTCACAGTCTTGGCCAATTCTGCCCCGTTTCGTGTACTATTACTCACCGTTTCTGGGTCCCGAAGCGATTTCCATAGTTGTTGAACACCAAGGTGCACTTACGTGTCGGTCACCAACACTCGTAGTTTTGCCCGATTTTGGCCCATTTCTTGGACTACTACTCACTGTTTTGGGGTCCCGGGGTAATTTCCACGATTGACGAACCATGGGGTGCTTCTACGTCTCGGTCATCAACACTCGCGGCTTTTGTCGATTCTGACCCGTTTCATGGACTATTACTCACCGTTTTGGGGTTCCAAAGCGATTTGCATGGTTGTTCAACCACAAGGTGCGCTTACGTGTCGGTCATCAACAATCAATGTTTTGGCCAATTCTGGCCCATTTCTTCGAATATTACTCAGTTTTGGGTCCCGGATGGATTTCCACGATTGTCGAACACCGGGGTGTATTTATGTGTGAGTCATCAACACTCTCATTTTTGGTTGATTCTGGCCCGTTTTCATGCACTATTACTCACTAATTTGGGGTCCCTGAGCGATTTCCATGACTGACGAACCCCGGGGTGCGTTTATGTATCGTTCATCAATAATCCTAGGTTTGTCCGATTCTGGGCTCTTTCATGGACTATTAGTCACCGTTTTGGGGTCCCAAATCAATTTCCATGGTTGTCGAACCCCAAGGTGTGCTTACGTGTTGGTCATCAAGACTCGCAGTTTGTGCGATTTTGCCCGTTTCTTGGACTATTACTCAGCTTTGGGTCCCGAAGTGATTTCCCTGATTAACGAACCATGTGGTGCGTTTATGTTTCGGTCATCAACACTCACAATTTTAGCCGATTCTTGTCCGCTTCATGCACTATTACTCACCGTTTGGGTCCCAGAGCGATTTCCACGATTGACGATCCCTGGGGTGCGTTTACGTGTCCGTCGTCAACACTCACAGTTTTGGTCAATTCTGACCCGTTTCGTGTACTATTACTCACCGTTTTGGGGTCCCGAAGGGATTTCCATAGTTGTTGAACCCCAAGGTGCGCTTACGTGTCGGTCACCAAACTCGTAGTTTTGGCCGATTTTGGCCCATTTCTTGGACTTCTACTCACTATTTTGGGGTCCCGGGGTAATTTCCACGATTGACGAACCGCGGGATGCGTTTACGTGTCGGTCATCAACACTCGCGGCTTTTGTCGATTCTGACCCATTTCATGGACTATTACTCACCGTTTTAGGGTCCCAAAGCGATTTGCATGGTAGTTCAACCACAAGGTGTGCTTACGTGTCGGTCATCAACAATCAAAGTTTTGGCCGATTCTGGCCCATTTCTTCGAATATTACTCAGTTTTTGGGTCCCGGAGGGATTTCCACGATTGACAAACACCGGGGTGTGTTTATGTGTGAGTCATCAACACTCTCATTTTTGGTCGATTCTGGCCCGTTTCATGCAATATTACTCACTAATTTGGGATCCCTAAGCGATTTCCATGACTGACGAACCCCGGGGTGCGTTTATGTATCGTTCATCAATATTCCTAGGTTTGTCCGATTCTGGGCTCTTTCATGGACTATTAGTCACCGTTTTGGGGACCCAAAGCGATTTCCATGGTTGTCGAACCCCAAGTTGTGCTTACGTGTTGGTCGTCAAGACTCGCAGTTTGGGCGATTTTGCCCGTTTCTTGGACTATTACTCAGCTTTTGGTCCCGAAGTGATTTCCCTGATTAACGAACCATGTGGTGCGTTTAAGTGTCGGTCATCAACACTCACAATTTTAGCCGATTCTGGACCGCTTCATGCACTATTACTCACCGTTTTGGGTCCTAGAGCGATTTCTAGGATTGACGATCCCTGGGGTAAGTTTACGTGTCGGTCGTCAACACTCACAGTTTTGGCCAATTCTGACCCGTTTCGTGTACTATTACTCACTATTTTGGTGTCCCGAAGCGATTTCCATAGTTGTTGAACCCAAGGTGCGCTTACGCGTGTCGCTCATCAACACCTGTAGTTTTGGCCGATTTTGACCTGTTTCTTGGACTATTACTCACTGTTTTGGGGTCCCGGGGTAATTTCCACTATAGACGAACCGCGGGTGCGTTTATGTGTCGGTCATCAACACTCGCGTCTTTTGTTAATTTTGACCCGTTTCATGGACTATTACTCACGGTTTTGGGGTCCCAAAGCGATTTGCATGGTTGTTGAACCCCAAGGTGCGCTTACGTGTCCGTCAACAACAATCAAAGTTTTGGCCGATTCTGGCCCATTTCTTCGAATATTACTCACTTTTTGTGTCCCGGAGGGATTTCCATGATTGACGAACACCGGGTGCATTTATGTGTGAGTCATCAATACTCTCAGTTTTGGTCCATTCTGGCCCGTTTCATGCACTATTACTCACTGATTTGGGGTCCCTGAGCGATTTCCACGACTGGCGAACCCCGGGGTGCGTTTATCTGTCGTTCACCTATAATCCTTGGTCTGTCCGATTCTGGGCTCTTTCATAGAATATTAGTCATCGTTTTGGGGTCCCAAAGCGATTTCCATGGTTGTCAAACCCAAAGGTGTGCTTACGTGTTGGTCATCAAGACTCGCAGTTTGGGCAATTTTGCCCGTTTCTTGGAATATTACTCAGTTTTGGGGTCCCGAAGTGATTTCCCTGATTAACGAACCATGTGGTGCGTTTACGTATCGGTCATCAACCCTCACAATTTTAGCCGATTCTGGTCCGCTTCATGCACTATTACTCACCGTTTGGGTCCCAGAGCGATTTCCACGATTGACGATCCCTGGGGTGCATTTACATGTCTGTCGTCAACACTCACAGTTTTGGCCAATTCTGACCCGTTTCGTGTACTATTACTCACCGTTTTCGGGTCCCGAAGCGATTTCCATAGTTGTTGTACCCCAAGGTGCGCTTACGTGTCGGTCACCAAACTCGTTGTTTTGGCCGATTTTGTCCCATTTCTTGGATTTCTACTCACTGTTTTGGGGTCCCGGGGTAATTTCCACGATTGACGAACCGCGGGGTGCGTTTACGTGTCGGTCATCAACACTCGTGGCTTTTGTCGATTCTGACCCGTTTCATGGACTATTACTCACCGTTTTGGGGTCCCAAAGCGATTTGCATGGTTGTTCAACCACAAGGTGTGCTTACGTGTCGGTCATCAACAATCAAAGTTTTGGCCGATTCTGGCCCATTTCTTCGAATATTACTCAGTTTTTGGGTCCCGGAGGGATTTCCACGATTGACGAACACCGGGGTGCGTTTATGTGTGAGTCATCAACACTCTCATTTTTGGTCGATTCTGGCCCGTTTCATGCACTATTACTCACTAATTTGGGGTCCCTCAGCGATTTCCATGACTGACGAACCCCGGGGTGCGTTTATATATCGTTCATCAATATTCCTAGGTTTGTCTGATTCTGGGCTCTTTCATGGACTATTAGTCACCGTTTTGGGGACCCAAAGCGATTTCCATGGTTGTCGAACCCCAAGGTGTGCTTACGTGTTGGTCGTCAAGACTCGCAGTTTGGGCGATTTTGCCCATTTCTTGGACTATTACTCAGCTTTAGGTCCCGAAGTGATTTCC